>CM053032.1:89137395-90562954 GCA_028564925.1 Lithobates sylvaticus
TCCTTGAGAATCACCACATTCATATTCTGTTCCCATTCCCTACTGGAAGGGAGGGTGGAAGATTGCCACTTCTAGGCTATAAGCTTCCTCGCCTGAAAGAGGCATCTTAAAATTGCTAGTCTGGTATCTTTTGGCTTGTCCTCTCCCTCTATCCAACCAAATACACATAGCATGGGTTCCATGACAATGGATACACCTGGGCTATTATATCCACCACCTCCCTCCAGTAACGAAATAGCTTGGGGCATCTCCAAAACATGTGGATCATATCCCCCTCCATCTTTCCACATCTCGTACAGGTAGCATCCTGTCTTCGACCAAACTTAAACAGTTTTTGTGGAGTGTAATAAACTCTATATAATAAAAATAAGTGAGACATCTTCTGGGGTGGAGAGAGAAAGACCCACGTTGCTAATTCAAGAATCCTTTCCCACTGTGGTTTCGATATATTTCCCACATCTATTTCCCATTTCTTCCTATGCGGACATTCCTATATTACCTCCGACTTCCTTTATGTAGACTTGGATAAATTTTAGATATTATGCCTTTCGATGTCTTAGCTCTGAAAATTTGCTGCAGTACCGGTACAGTGCACTATTCTAGTAACCTCCCTCTAAACTGCTCTGTCATTGCATGTCTTACCTGCAGGTATCTAAAGAAGGATCTGTTCCAGATTACAAATTCTTCCTTTAGTTCCTACATGGATTTAAACTTTCCGTTTTGATTAAGCTGGTAAATATACTTTATACCTCGTCTTTCCCATTCCCTAATTAACCCCAATTTCTGCATCTCAGCCAACTTATTATTTTCCCATAAGGGGGAGTAATCTGTGAATCCTTTGTAACCCAGAGTTCCCTTTCCCTTTGCCACTTCCCATACTCTTGTCATTAGGTCAAGAGTGGGCAATCCCCGTAGATTAGTCCCTGCCTCCAGAGCCTCTACCACCGAATTCTGCAGAAAGCTCTGTAGGAGAGTCCCACCCTCTCCTCTTCCCACCTCCAGTTGGCATCCACCCATATGTTGCAAAAATAGCTAAATGGGTGAGGGAGAGCAACTCCCCCTTCTTTATTGGGAAGTTGTAGAGTATTTAAACTAATACGTGCTGCACCCCCTCTCCAAATTCATTCTCTATCGATCTTGTAAAACCATTTTTTATAGATCCATATTGGAGAATTATGCAGGACATATAAGAGTTGTGGTATCATTTTAATCAAACTGCAGCGACCTGACACCGATAGAGGGAGTTTCTTCCATATTTAAATTTTCCCCTTAAATTTAGATAATAATGGTACCAAGTTTTCCTCTATAAATTTTTAGGGATCTTTAGAGATATTTATACCAAGATATTTTATATGACTCACTATTTGAAGGCGTTCAGCCTCTTGGGGTAGGGAGCTAGCTATCCAAGGGATCGACCGGTAATAAAGTAGATTTCTCCCAGTTTATCATCAGGCCGGAAAAGCGACTAAAATTTCTAATTTGACACATAGTTTCTTTTAATGATTGCTGTACGTCCCCCAGAAGTATCAGGAAGTCATCCGCAAATAGTATTACCTTTTCTTCCTCCACCCCTCTCCTATAGCCTTTTATCCCTGGAGAAGATCTAAGAGATACAGCCAGAGGTTCGATCGCAAGGGCGAAGAGAAGGGGAGACAAAGGGCACCCCTGTCTCGTCCCCCTCGACAACCGAAACATGGCAGAGTACTCACTATTCACTTTTACTCTCGCCTCAGGTGAGGCATAGAGCAGCTTCACCGATTTGAAAAAAGTCGGTCTTATCTGGAATTCTCTTAGAACTCTCTAGAGAAATCCCCACTCTAGGGTATCAAAGGCCTTGGTGGCATCTAAAGAGAGAATAGCTCTATATCCATCCTTATCTGTGGGTATTTGTAGATTTAGATAAACCCGTTGAATATTTATACTAGTGGACCTACCAGGAATAAATCCTGATTGATCAGGATGGACAAGTTTCTCTATAACTCTATTTAGTCTAGCCGCCAAGACCATTGCCAAGATCTATGTATCTGAGTTCAATAAGGAAATGGGTCTATATGAAGAGGGATCAAGCGGGTCTTTATTTTCTTTGGGGATCACTATTATAGTAGATTCCGTCATAGATTGGGGGAGCTCCCCCTTCGTCGCCGCCCAGTTGAAAACTTTCAGCAGTTCAGGAAGCAACACCCCTCCATACTGACGGTATATCTCGATGGGCAAGCCATCTGGGCCTGGGGACTTCTAACCCGCCATTTCCTGTACGATCCGCTGCACCTCCTCCAGAGCCAGAGAGTTGTCCAGTGCAACCCTATCCTCCTTGGAAAGACAGGGGATCGTCAGGTCTCTGAAAAAATTATCCAATATTTCCCCTGTGTCTTCTTGGTTGGATCTATATAAGTCTTCATAGTAATCTCTGAACCTATCCACTATCTCTGGCGTGTACGTAGATGTCCTGCCCTCCCCTATGGCAATCATTGGCACCACAGATGATGGTGAGTTGGTTCTAACTAAATGAGCCAACATCCAGCCTACGCTTTCCCCCTTTCCAAAGGCTATTTGCTTTTGGAAAATATATTTATTCTCAGCTTTACCCAACATTATCAAACGATAATTCTGCTGTGTCTCTATCCAAGCCCCAAGGTTTCCAGGTGTCGGGTCTTTAATGTATTGTTCTTCTGTAAATGTCACTCTTTCTGATGCCCATTCTTCCCTTTCTTTAGATTGTTTTTTTATTTTTGAAATCTGGTGAATCAGTAGTCCTCTAAGGAAGGCCTTCATAGTGTCCCAGACTACCCCCTGTGAAGCTGTACCGGTATTCAAGTCTACATATTCTCTTAAGGTAGTTAGTACATCCTGTGGTTCTCTCATGAGTTCCAGCCAGGAGGGGCTAATTCTCCATTCCCGAAGGTAATTTCCCTCCCCTATTTCCAATGAAGCTATCATTGGTAAATGGTCTGAAAGGCCTCTTGGCATATACTTTAAATTATTTACCATAGTTATCGCATCATCGCTCCCCAGTAACAAATCGATCCTCGATAATGTGGAGTGTGTCCTAGAAAAGCACGAGTAGCTCCAGGACTTCGGATTCCGTATTCTCCAAATGTCTTTCAAACCCACCTCCCCCATAAACTGGGATAGTGGGCCATCTATTGTACCACCCCGTTGTGTCCCATAAGGGAGCCTGTCCATAATATGGTCAATAACCATATTGAAGTCCCCTGTAACTAATAATGGGACTCCTGGCTTATCCAGCACAAACTCCACCAAATCATACAGGATCTCAGTGTTGAAGGGAGGTGGTATATAAACATTAGCTAGTACAAATAATCTATTCTCAATCTTACAATATACAAAAATATACCGCCCTTGTTTATCAATCTTACTTTGTATGCAATTAAATGTGACCCCTGTTTTAATCAAGATGCTCACACATCTAGAAAAAGAGGTGTGAACCGAGTGGAACTGTGAACAAAACTCTCCCCACCCCAAGTGTGGAATAGAAGTGTTAGTAAGGTGTGTCTCCTGTAGGCACAGAAATGTAGCCCCATATATCTTTGCCGTTGACAAAACTTCTGCTTTCTTCCCTGGGTCCCCAAGCCATCTAACGTTCCATGAACATAAAAAAATGTTTTTCCTTTTTAACCATGTACCTTTAATCATTAGTGCCTAAATTTCTTTGTGATTTTATAATTTCTTTACTTTTTAACTCAATCCATTTTTACTCAAACTTTTTACCTGTGATATCTTAATAATCGAGTGAGTTTCGTGAAAGACTTTTTTCTCTATAATGTGCTTCATCCAGTCATCCTTAGCCCTTTCATACCCACTACAACTTGTATACCTTACATACAAAATGATCCACGCACACCATTTACTTCTCTTGTGTTCTTCTCTTATTGCCTCGCTAGGCATACCCAGGGACCTTCTACTGTGACCTAACCAAACGCACCCCGTACTAAATATAAGCAATGTGAATCTAATTAAGGATTTCCCTTCTCCCTCACCCACCCTAACCCACCCTCCTAGAAACCCCCAAAAACAAAAAAAACAAAAGACAAATACAACATATATAAGATAGGAACTTTTTGCTGTACCCCTTAAAGAGTGGGGGTACCATTCTTTTTTAGTTCCCCTCCTTCCATACACCTCGCCCCCACCCCCACCCCCCTCATGGAGGAGGGGGGAGAGAGGCAAAATCGCCTACCTCCTCCCCTCCCTCTCCCATTAAATAACCACAGCCCATAATTATTCCTGTTAGACCCCGGAGAAAAATAAAAAAAGAACCCCTTTGGGGCAGTCCAGCTTTCTCTATAGTTTTCCTTGTGGGTTGCTAACCATTTATCTGCTCCTTCAGGTGTATCAAAAAAAATAGCCCTCCCAGAAGAAGTTAGCCGCAGTCTGGCTGGATAAAGCAGTGCATTTATAAAATTTGCTTGACGTAATTTGCACTTTACTTCACCAAATCTAGCTCTCCTCCTCTGAAGATCTGGTGAAAAATACGGATAGATAGACACCCTGGAGCCGTTGAACAGTATGTTGCCCATCTCCCTAGCTTTGCGTGTAATAGTCACTTTATCTTTTTAGTACAATATTTTTGCCAAAAGAGGTCTTGGAGGGGCTCCAGGCTGGGGGGGGGGGGGGTCTAGTAGGGACTCTATGTGCTCTCTCGATTGCAAAAAACAGTGTGAAATACTCTTGACCAAATGTATCTCTAAACCATTTTTCTAAAAAAGCGTCAGGGTCTGCACCTTCACTATGTTCTGGAAATCCTATTATTCGTACATCCTTTCTTCTCATCCTATTCTCCATTTCATCCATTTTATTCTCTTGTTTAGTCAGTTGTCCTCTTATAGCTGCTATCTCTCGTTTAAGGGGGGCAAGATCGTCCTCTACCAGGCCCACCCTCCCCTCAAGGGCTGTAGTCCTTTCCTGAACTTTTTGTAAGTCGTGCCTGACAAACGAAAGTTCCTCCTGGATCATTTTTAATTGGACAGTCATTTCACTCAGAGTCCCTACAAGAGTTAACTGCCTGCAGGACCTCTTTTAGTGATGGTTCAGGGTCTCTAGAGGCCCCACCCTGGATGGCATCCCCAGAGCCATTTCGGGCATCTGGCCCTGAGGTCTCCCTACTAAGTCCCCAACCTTCGTTGGTATTGGAGGTTGGTTCTGGCCCTGGGTTTTCCTTACCCCTGAAGCCCCAGTTTGTCGATTAGACTGTGCCTGATGGCCTTGTTGAATGTTTTTAGGGGGAGTCTGGCTAGGGACCTGGTCCGGGATGTGAACGGATTTTTCTAATTTAGCTGCCGCTTGGCTTGCTTGACTTGCCACTTGGCTGGCCTTTGTAGTGCGTTGACTTGGCATAGTATTGACCTTAAGAGGTGGCTGTAAAATTCTATAGACCATACACCTTTTTTCGGTACCTCCCCTTAACTAAAACAGTCCTGTTTTAAGGTTGCACTGAGGTTGTGATTAGCTCCCAGTTGATAGCAAAGAATGCAAAAAAAAAAAGGGGGGGAGCAGCATAAAATAATACGTTCAGCGCGTACAGTCTTAGCTTACTACTACTTTGCTTTACTTCATATTTAGCTCAAAGAAGCAAAAAAAAATTCAAAGAGCAGGCAGTTCAATTAACAAGAAACACATTGGTTGTCTCTCACCCATCCAGAGTCTCCTTTCTTAACGTTTCTTGAGAAAGTACATCCAATTCCTGCTTTTCCTGAGAGATATGGATAGGGACCAGAGGATAAATGGAAGATGTCCGATTATCAGCTTTCACTACACCTTGACACTCTCCACCAGGGCTGGTTTTGATCCCCAATACTCTTGTGCCGACTAATTTAAACAGGATTATAAATGAAAATGTCTCAATCACACCTCCAGTGATCTTTAGCAAGGGGAAGCCTCTCACTCTTCCCCTTCCATGGATTTCTATTGGATCTGCTGGCAAAGCTGGTCCATCCACCAGCTAGCCGTAGCTTGGGCGGGGGGGGGTAGCCGCAGGCTCTCACCTCTGCAGCCCTCCTGCACGTCTCCGCCACACTCACCGCCATTCCCACTCGTCACGCTGCCCGTTATGCTGTCTGCTGCAGCCTCCTTAGTCACTTTACTGCACCGTCACCAACTGGGTCCCGGACTTTCAGCATGTAGAGGAGAAGGAGAGAGAGAGAAGACGCCACTCGCGCTAGCTCACGCAACCTTGTGAGGTCACGCCCCCTCAATCGGCTTTGGCCGGCTCAGTACGGGTTTTACACAGCTTCCGCTTAGCTTTCCCCATCAGCCGCAAGCTTTGCTCAAGACCCCAGCAGCAGGCAATAGCTCACCAATCAGGTGAGGTAAGGGAAGGAAGCAAGTGGTATCGCTCCAAGATCCCAGCCCCCCCCCCCTGGTCCAATAGCCCAATAGCCCATAAAAGAGCATCAACGGTGGCAGGACAGGGCAAGGCTCCAAAGCATCAGCTGACAATAGGGCTCCAAGGCATTAGCTTATAGAGGGACAGAGAGCGGAGGTGAGACACCTGCACTCATGCTCACACACAAACTCCCTCCTCCATCCAGTCCTATTGAGCATTAAAAGAAGAAGCCACACATTGTTGAGTAGAAAACATTTTACTGAAAGCACATTGACATGTGCGTTAGAAAGGGGCTTTGGAACAAACCAACATCTTTGGTGTATAACTTTTTTATTTTCACATTGTAAATATCCTGTTTTTGGTTAAACAGGCATGTTTCAAAGCATAACATACCCAACTCAGGAACTTACAAAGTTCAACTTTGATAAAATGAAGGCAATATCAGACATGAGTATTTCCAAACTGTGTTAATATTGCCTTCATCAGATGGGGTGGTGTCACCCCTGTAAAAGCCAAATTTTGAAAATGCACACAAATTGGGATTCAAACTGGGGATTTCCCTCCTGATCCCATTCCTAATGTCAACATGTGCTAGCTCCCATCATGGGGGATCAATGGACGTGTTTTGGGGGTGCAACCCCTTCCTTTCACCTAATTGAGTTGCGAGGAAGGGGTTGTACCCACAAAACGCGTACATTGATATCCCGTGATGGCAGATAGCACATGTTGACACACTGTGTACATATTAAAAATGTGGCTTTTAAAATACTTTAGAAATTTTTTTCTATGCAAAAATACACAATAAAATTGTACAATTTTTGTGTGTTTCATATTCTGCCTAAAACATCATTGATGTTCCTCCTTTTTTTGTTGAACATCATTGATGTTTTCCTTTATATTTTCGAAATCACGATTGCACCCCATTCTCTCCCCGATGAGGATCTGGGCACTTTCACTGGTGAAATGAGATTCTTCTTCCACAACATCCACATCACCTAATAGAAAAAAAACACACCATGTATTAGAAATATGCAAGAATAGATCTCTTACCTGAAGCTGTGGTCTCAGACTCTCGCCTGTTGTGGTGACAATTTGTGGTTTTGTGATTTTCCCTTCTTTAGGAGGTGGGGGGTCCCTGGTGTCCTCAGATGTCCCGAGTCTTTTCTCCCCTATGTGAATAGAAAATAGGTATACTTGGCACACAGATATTGGAGGGCAGAAATAGGAATATGAAACATTGCTTGGAAGTGTCGTACAATTGTCTGTTTTGGCAAAGTTCCAAGCTGCAGAACATTTTATTTCCTTTCTAAAGCTGGAATACTTACCTTTTTTGTTAAAGTATCACACATATAGACACCCCTAGTATCCATTGGAACACCTGTGTGGGACACCCTAAAAAGTTTGATTCTGGTGTCCCACACTAGTGCTCCTGCGTCCAGATGTGGAAACAGCTGCTGAGTGTCCTCTCCTTACACTGAATGAAGTTTGCATTTCATTCTAGTTACAAACCCATCTAGACAACAAACTTATTTTAATACAAATAGGCCTGAACAAATGTAGTTAACCTGCATCTGCCAAAAACATCTTATAAGTGGGCGAACGAGCAATGTTTCATAAGACTGATTACTGTGTCCATTAACAAGAAAGTTTCCATTTTAAACTGTACAACAGTAAAGAAAAGCACATGGAGCAGCACGAACATAAGAAGAAGAATAGGAACACACGAGAAAATACTTACTTTTTAGAAGCAGTTTCCTGATCTTTCTGTACTGATCGTGCTCCCTCAATTTGAGGTCTGACCATCATTTCCTCAATTGATCCTTGGATCGTCGTACCCTAAAATTCCTGTGCAGACTTTTCACAACTTTAGGCATGATCTTGACCTTTCTCACATTTGGGTTTGGGTATGGCCCATACTTCTTATCATAGTCGGCCCTCTTGAAGATGTCCACCGTCTCCACCATCTCTATAAAGGCCATAATTGAGGCCTTTAATTTCCTCTCGGATCGGGAGGTTCGGGGCTTCCGTCTTTTGTCTTTGCAGTTGTTGTCTCTCCGCCATGTGCTCTTCCACTGCGCCGAAAGAGAAGGGGTGGGGAATAGATTAGAAAGAATGTCAGGGGCGGGTGGAGTTTCACGCATGCGTAGTGTATAGAAAGCGTAACACGCATGCGTCGTACATACGATCTGTGAGCGGAGGACAGAGTAACGGAAGGGACGATCGTTATAACAAAGGTACAATTTTAACTTGGTGCATCAGTGGCTTATACTGCTTATAGACTGAGGCCTATATTGGGTCAAGATTAGGAGAGTTTCGCCTGACATTAGGGTTTGTCTTGTGTTGTGTCTTGCCGAGAAAATGGATCCCTTCAACGATGGGGAATTTCTAGGAATATTGTCCTGTCCTGTCTGTGGCAGGTGAACCACCCGTTTTATAATAATCCAACAAAGCTGCTGGCAGCGCTGGAGAAACTGCTTGAATTTGTGAAGCTGACAGACAGTATTTAACATCCAAAATTGGTGACATGAGGAGTACTTATAATAGGGAGCGAAAGAAGGTCCAGGATTCCCTGAGATCAGGAGCAGCAGATGACATTTATCTACCCAGGCTGTGGCACTTTGACAGACTGCATTTTCTGTCAGACCAGAGAGAACCCAGGCCAGCACTCTCCAGTCTTCCTTCAAGGCTTCCTTCCCAGCTGTGGCTTCCGACGACCAACCTGGGCCCAGCCCAGCTTGAGTCAGGTATAGCATTCTTCAAAATATTTCTGGTTTACAAATTAATGATGTTAAATATATGTTAGTTTTGATAACTAATTTCTGATTTCACAAAGTGTTTTACATATCAATACATTAGTGGCCACAAATGATTGGGACAAGACTGAAAAATGCTGCGGTCATAATGATGTATTTTCTATTTATTAACATTCAATTTGCAACAGTCATGAGCTAAAAATTGTGTGTGATTGATAAACAAAAAAAGAAAACGATGTGACTTTTTCATACACAGGAAAGTCTCAGCCAGGAGGGGGCCGTGGAAAGTGGCAGCCAGGAGGTGGCCGGGCCCAGTAGCCTGCCCGAATCCCAGGAAGAGGAGTAACCTGGAGGAGGCAGCACTTGGTATATTTCTGAAGGCTACTGCAGCCCTCAGAAACCCCCCCCCCCCCCCCCCAGTCTTCAAGAGGACTATGCCTACATGACAACCTGCAAAATGCTGGAAATGGAGGAGGGCCAACACCTCTCATGTGAGGAAGTGATCTTGCAAGCTCTAAATAAGGGGTTGAGGGGCGAAATCACAAGCCAAAGCCACGTTTGTGAGTTGAACCATGGTCCTCCTCCTCCACCTCCTGCCACAACTCCAACACCAGAGCCACAGCCTGGAAGGAAGCGTGTAAGGAAGACCAGAGAGTGATGGCCTGGGTTCAGTCTGGTCTGACAAAAAATGCAGGCTGTTGTATGACCAAAGCCTGGGGACAGATATGTCATCTGCTGCTGTTCCTGATCTCTTGTAGTCCTGGACCGGATTGTGCTCACTATTATATGGACTCCTCAGGCCACCAATTTAAATTCAATGCAATTCAATTCAAATAGTTAATGTGTACCCTGAGGTACAAAGGCTTTGCCAATGTCAGCAGTTTCTCCAGCGTTGCCTTCCTCTTTATTTTGTTATGACCCAGAATAAATGTATATTTATATTTCAGAGATACTTGCCTATGTGTTTTACTTAAAAAAGGACAGTGTTTGTGAGTAGGCAGGTACATTTCCTAAATCCAATGTCAAATTAACAAGAGAGACCAACACCAACCAACCTCATTGAGGTTAAAAAATACAAGGTAATAATGGTGTTGTGGTAACTTGACACACAAAACGAGAAATAATATTATGGAGAGCACTAGACGAAAATAAAATAAATGTAGATCTTGATAAAAAAAAAAAGAAACAAAAATTGTAAACATTATTATGGAGAGCTGACGAAAAACAAAATTAATATTATTCCTGAGATCACGAGAAATAATAAAGGAATCATTTTGTGAGAATTCTTTGTGGATATGAGCAGCAAAACAACTTCATTCTTCTAGCATTCGAAAGAAGAAGAGAATGTGCTGCATTAAATTATTACAAAAATTGCAGCGTGACGAATGTGCTATCTCCATTACGAACGCTAGTTTTACCAGACCGAGCGCTTCCGTCTCGTAATTTATTCTGAGCCATCTAAAGTTCATGTGTGTGTAAAGGTAGGCATCCCAATTATTTTGACAATATAGTGTATAATGTTTATTGAACTCACTGATGCACAATGGTGTTTTGAGGACAATTAAAGGAGAAGTGGGGCCAAAGCTGTTTTTGCCCTACTTCTCCTGTAAGTCACAGGAGTGCATTTTGTTCTGCACTCCTGTGACCCATATTCAACCTACAGCAGGCTAAAATTTGCTGCAAGCTGACGTCACTCAGCTGGTCCAGACTCTGGTGATATCCTGACTTTAATGTCAGGATCCACCCAGATGCCTGAGCTGGCAGCTGGCTCAGCCTTTCAGCAAGCCATACAGCAACCTATGTGTGTGATTATATGTCAGTATTACATTGTATATCCCTGTATGTTGTGGTCGTTCAGGTGCTTATCTAATAGTTTTTTGAAACTATTGATACTCCCCTCTGAAACCACTGCCTGTGGAAGTGAATTCCACATCCTTGCCGCTCTTACAGTAAAAAACCCTCTACGCAGTCTAAGGTTAAACCTCTTTTCTTCTAATCTTAATGAGTGGCCACGTCTCCCTTCTACGGAAAAGTTTTATCCCTATTGTGGGGTCACCAGTATGGTAATTGTAAATTAAAATCCTTTCCCCTCTTAAGCGTCTCTTCTCCAGAGAGAATAAGTTCAGTGCTCGTAACCTTTCCTCATAACTAATATCCTCTAGTCCCTTTATTAGCTTTGTTGCCCTTCTCTGTACTCGCTCCATTTCCAGTACATCCTTCCTGAGGACTGGTGCCCAGAACTGGACAGCATACTCTAGGTGAGTTAATCCCTATTTTAACCACTTCAGCCCCGGAAGAATTTACCTGCTTCCTGACCAGGCCATTTTTTGCGATACGGCACTGCGTCGTTTTAACTGACATTTACTGACATTTAACTGACATTTGCGCGGTCATGAGACATTGTACCCAAAAAAATTGATGTCCTTTTTTTCCCCACAAATAGAGCTTTATTTTGGTGGTATTTGATCACCTCTGCAGTTTTTATTTTTGGCGCCATAAACAAAAAAAGAGTGAAAATTTTGAAAAAAAAAACACAATATTTTGTACTTTTTGCAATAATAAATATCCCCAATTTAAAAAAAAATAATAATTTTTTTCCTTAGTTTAGGCCAATATGTATTCTTCTACATATTTTTGGTAAAAAATAAATCGCAAAAAGCATATATTGATTGGTTTGAGCAAAAGTTATAGCATCTACAAAATAGGGGATAGATTTATGGAATTTGTATTTTTTTTTTTTTTTACTAGCAATGGTGGTGATCAGTGGTTTTTATCCTGACTGCGGCATTGCAGCAGACAGATTGGACACTTTTGACACTTGTTTGGGACCAGTGACATTTATACAGCGATCAGAGCTAAAAAAATAGCCACTGATTACTGTACAAATGTCAGGGCTGGGCTCAGCCCTTCCTTCTCTGAGCTGGCCGCTCAGCTGTCGGCTAATTGCCAGCTCCTATCTCTCCACAGTGACTCACCTGTTGAGGATTTCCTGCTCATCAGTCCTGCCTACTTAAGCCATCCAGCCCAGATGATCTCTGCCTTCGCATTGGTCACATCTCTAGAGACGCTGCTTGCTGTTCTACTATGCCCATCTCTGGCTCCCTGACGTTTTGGCTTGTCTGACTATCCATTCCAGTTTCTGAACTCTGGCTATGTTTTGATACAAAAAACACAGTAACTTCCAGCGCTAATAGGTCTTCCAAGGTGTGGAGTAACAGATGTCAGATAAAATGTTGGTGTGAAAGGTATATATGGTATCCAAAACTGGGTGGATGCTGCGTTCCTCGGATGGGGTATTCCAAAAGGAACTACAAGAAAAACAGAATTGGAAGGCGTGCACACCTAGTGCATTACCAAAGATAATTTAATAATAAGAAATTTTTATATAAAAGTGGGTACTCACAAAATGCAACTGACAAAAGACCATAAACACAGTGCATGGACATGCACAGAACACAGGGTACAGCTAACGCATATCAGGGGCGCACCCCCTTCCTCAGAGCTAGGCCCACCCATGCACTAGGTGTGCTTGCCTTCCATTTCTGTTTTTCTTCTGGCTATGTTTTGACTATGTTTACTCTGTTTACCTTTTTTTATTATTATTAAACAATGAGATTTAACTGTACTTCTGTCTTCATGGCTTTCTCAGCCTGTCTGCAGGGAATAAGCAAAAAGAACTTCTAGTCCACTGCTGCTTATCACATGTTAAGAGATAAAAAATAAAAAAACATTGGAACTATGAGTGAAAATAAATAATTAATATCAATATACTGTTTTAATTAATCATACAAATATGTATTTGAAATCAAATATTTTTTATTTTTGACAATAACATGGTGTGGGTGGATTTCTGTCACGCCCCTACAGTCTGTGTCTATTTTGGGTATGTGCTTGGAATAAGAGGGAAGTGACGCCTCCATCAATCTACATGAAATGTCCCGCTGCATTTGTATTTAGCTGGTTAGTGGGCATGGAGGAGAGTTTAATTTACTACTGTGCATACACCCACATGTGTTACGCTATAGTCACAAGGACTGCTCAGATGTGATCAGAGAAGGAATGCTCAGTGTAGAAACACACTGAAAACTGTGCATGTGCACTAGCTGCCAACACTGCTCTGCAGATTTCCCAGCTGCAGTAGGGACATGGACAGGAGGTAGGGACAGTGAAAAGCAGGATCAACCAGTTTTTTTTTTGCAGAATACAGAAAACATATCCCATAGTGACTGAGTGAGAATAGTCATCATGTAATACAGCAGTTATTGATATCTTTTAATAATGTGGGTTTAAATGTTTCAAAAAATCCTTCAAGTGAGATGAAATTTTGTACCAGGCACTCCTCAGTACACATATATTATATTTCAACTCCGGATCTGCTTCTATGAAGGAAAAATCACTTTACAGTAGATCCGTTGGAACCAACTTTCACTTCTATTGGTCCAGCGCTATTGCACACACATCACTGATCCTATAACAGTTATGCTGCGTACACAAGATCGGACATTCCAACAACGAAATCCTGGGATTTTTTTCTGACGGATGTTGGCTCAAGTTTGTCTTGCATACACAAGGTCACACAAATGTCAGAAATTCTGAACGTCAAGAACGCGGTGACGTACAACACGTACGACGAACCGATAAAAATTAAGTTCATTAGCCAGTGCGGCTCTTTTGCTTGATTCCGAGCATGCGTGGAATTTTATGCGTCGGAATTGTGTACACACGATCGGAATTTCTGACAACGGATTTTGTTGTCGGAAAATTTGAGAACCAGCTCTCAAGTTTCCTGCGCGAATCACCATCACTGTACGCCGGCCGCTTTAAGAAGCTAAAGGGGGCGCGCACGTGCCACTGGACCGATCGCGACGCCAGAGCCGATGCACGTAGCCAGTGTCCGTGATTTCCACCAGCCCCCGCGATCGCTCCTTAGAGAGCCAGAATGGGGATCTGTCAATGTAAACAGACAGATCCCCGTTCTGTCAGGGAGTAGAGAGAGATCTGCTGTTCCTAGTGATCAGGAACAGCGATCTCTCTCCTCCTGCAGTCAGTTCACTCCCCCCACAGCTAGAAACACCTCCCTAGGGAACACTTAACCCCTTGATCGCCCCCTAGTGTTAACCCCTTCCCTGCCAGTGATATTTATACAGTAATCAGTGGCTATTTTTAGCTCTGATCACTTTCTAAATGTCAATGGTCCCAAAAAAAGTGTCAAAAGTGTCCAATCTGTCACTCTGCTGCTTATGACGGTTTATCTAGGATTGATCTGGGACTGGGTAATCAACATATGCTCCCCTTTTTGGCGGATTCACAATATGAGGCTAGACAGGTTTCAGACCACTCCCCATTTTGGGTGGACCTGGCATTCCCCATAGTATTGAGACACTTTAGCTGGAAACGTAATCCATTTTGGTTATCCTTATTTCCGGGACCTGACCCCATTCCTGAGCTTATAACATCCTTCCTCAGATCTAGTGTAGATTCCGCAAACATAGGTGTGGTATGGGACCCACCCAGCAAGGGCCTTTTTGAGAGGGCAATTTATACATGTTATTCAACGAGTTAAAACAAAAGCACCGCAGAACGCCCCATAATGCACCGCGACATCACAGTGCATTGCTGTACGACGATTGGCCAAAGCATGCACCTGACCTGCATTTTTTTGGCCAATCACAGCACGCTCTGCTAAGAGAGCCATAGTTGGCCAAAGGCCAATCATGGCTCAGGGGGACTAGGTCCACGCCCCACACTCTAGAGGGTTGTGTAAGGACCTGGGCTTGAACCTGGGACCTCTGGTGTGTCTGGCGGTGACTCTGCTTGCTGAGCCACCTGGAATGCTGGACAGCTCCTTGGACAATTCCTTGAATGATCTTGTCTTGAATCTTGTTTGCCTTGAACCTTGAACCCTTTGCTCCTCCCATGAACTTCCTGATTTAAGCCATGTCTCTACACTTCCTGGTTGCCAGAATATTGTGCCTTCACCAGCCAATATCTTGCTCTTGTTTCTCCTGTTGCCGACTGTATCTTCGCTACCATTCGTTACCAACATCTGCTTGTTCCTCAACGACACTTCTGCTGAATCCCAACCTGCAACTATTTGTTACTGACTTTTTGCTTGTTTCTCGACTACGCTTTTGCTTGATCCCCAGCTGCTATATCTTCTACCGGACCCTGGCTTGCTCACCTCCTGGTGGGGCTATCCTGAGGACCGCAACCTGGCACTAACATGCAGCAAAGCCCATCTCCACCATCAGGAGCTCTGGTGAATACCGGTTAGTGCTTAGACTCCGCACCTCAGGTGAACCTGTGTCATCAGCCAGGGTGACCTGTGTGAATACCTGATCTGCTGCTATAGCTACTGGCCTCTGAGCCTGACTCCAGACCATGACAGGCTGCCTACATGGCGGCCCTGTGTAGTGTTGTTGATGTAGACGAAGAGATAGCTTGATTTAGCTTAAGCAGGCAAGTTATTCAGTTAGTGGCAGTGTATTTGATATACCGTATTTATTAACACGCGCTTTGTTCCCCTGGAGGTGGAAAATCGTGGGTGCATGTTATACGCCGATCCCCGCCCGCCAGTGTAGCCTATATCTACAGTGCATTCCGTGGTGTACTGTTTACTATTTCTTATATACTTCAGGCGGTCTATTAAAAAAAAAATATATATATACTCTGCATCCAGTGTAGCCTAAATCTACAGAGCACTCCATGGTGTACTAATTCTTATATACTTCAGGCGGTACACAATACAATGCAGCCGTACTGCAGATGCTACTACTTTTCTGGTGCAGTACACAATACAATGCAACCGTAGTGCAGTTGCTACTACTTTTCTGGTGGTGTACACGGTACATAATACAATGCAGCCTTAGTGCAGTTGCTACTACTTTTCTGGTGGTGAATACAGTACACAATACAGTGTAGCCGTAGTGCAGTTGCTACTACTTTTCTGGTGCAGTACACAATACAGTGAACCCGTAGTGCAGTTGCTACTACTTTTCTGGTGGTGTACACAATACAGTGTAGTGTGGGGTTTTGCAAAACAAAATATACATGATGTCTGGAAGGCCACCAAGGAGAGGCAGACGCTTACAGGCCACTAAAAGAGGGCAAGCAGCCTCTGTGTCTACAGTCAACAGTTCTGGTCGATGACATGGTGCATCCTCTGCAGGTGGCCGTGGGGCACGCTTGTCCTTTTTTTTTTTTTTCTGCTGCTGGCCATGTTATTGAGCTTGAACATGCAGAAGAGTTGGTGGAGTGGATAACAAAGCCGTCCTCATCCTCCTCATCCTCTGTCACCCAGGCTCAGAGTAGTTTTCCTCCCAATGCAGCTGCCAATTCCACTGGATCCTTGTCCACAGTCACTCCTTCCGTAGCCCCACCATCATGAACAGAGGAGTCCCCCGAACTATTCAACCACAGAGTCGGGTACATGCTGCTGGAGGATGTGCAGGGATTGGAAGGCTCCGATGTTGGTTCCCAGGTTGAGGAAGGAAGTAACGTGAGCCTAGAGAGAGGGAGTGCCCAAGAAGGACAAGAAACTGGCAGTCATGTTCCCCCAGCTGCAGCATACTGCCACGTTTGCTCCAGTGACGAGGGAGGAGGGAGGGGATGATGAGGTCACTGACTCTACTTGGGTGCCTGCTCCCCACATATCAAGCGTGGCCAGAACAGCAGCCGCTTTAGCACCACATGCTTGACCAGACATATGACGACCTCCCATGCAGTCCATTGGCAACAGCACTTGAAAGATCCACATCAAAGAAAAAGGCAGATTTCTCCTTGCTCCTCATCTGGGATCTCCAATGCCACTATACCTCCAGTCCTCTCAAAAACCTGCACTGAGAGGAATGAAGGTATAGTAATAGGTGTCCCAAGTACTTGCAGACAATCTGCTATCAGTACAACTCCATCTCATTTTAGCAGGCAAATTTCCCTACCCCAGTTGCTAAACTGTAACAAAAATTCGGTCCCAGCCATCCACATGCTCAGCGTCTAAATGCTAGCTTGGCCAAATTGCTAGCACTGCAACTGCTGCCTTTTCAGCTGGTAGACTCTGCCCCCTCGTGAATTTGTGGAATGTGCTGTACCTCTGTGGCAGGTTCCAAAACGCAATTTCTTTTCACGGAAGGCCATTCCGGCTCTCTCCTGGCATGTGGAAGGCAATGTTTTGGCCTCATTGGACAGGGTAGTCAGCAGTAAGGTGCATATTACCACCGACGGCACACTGGGTAACTCTGCTAGCAGCTGGGAAGGATGCAGGACAGGGTTCAGTATTGTTGGAGCTTGTTCCGCCACCACGCCTCCAAAATGCTAGTAGTGATTCTGCCACAGCTCTCTCCTCCACCCCCTCCTCTTCTTCTTCCTCTATGGCCTCTTCTGCAGATTTGTCCTCTGAACCAGCGGCGCTCTGTAAGCGTTCAGGGGCCTACGCAAGCACTCAGGCAAAAAGATGCTATGGGGTGCCTGAGTTGGTCTGCTTAGGGGACAGGAGCCACACTGGGGCAGAGATTCTGTCAGCTCTGCAGGGACAGGATCAGAGGTGGTTGACGCCACACCAGCTTTAGCCAGGAATGGTTGCATGCGACAATGGCACCAACCTTCTCTCCGCCCTCCGACAGGGACACTTGACCCATGTCCCATGTTTGGCACACGTCCTGAATTTGGTGGTGCAGCGGTTCTTGAGCAGGTACCCAGGCTTACAGGATCTCCTGAGGCAGGCCAGAAAAGTCTGTGGTCATTTCCGCCGGTCATACAATGCCAAAGCTTGGCTGGCTGACATTCAAAGTGAATGCAACCTGCCCACCAACCGCCTCATTTGTGACATGCCCACCAGGTGGAACTCAACATCGGCAATGCTGCAGTGGCTGCACATGCAGAAGAGGGCCATCAATGAGTACCTGTGTGAGTATGGCACTAGGACAGGGTCAGGGGAGCTTGGCTTCTTTTCGCCACGCCAGTGGCTACTGATCAAGGATGCATGCACTGTCCTGTCACCATTTGAGGAGGCAACGAGAATGGTGAGCAGCGACAATGCATGCATCAGTGATACTGTCCCTCTTGTCTTCTTGTTGGAGCACACGCTTCGTGGAACAATGGACAGGGCACTTGAGGCTGAACAGCGGAAGGAAGAGGAGGACTTCCTTACCTCTCAAGGCCCCCTTTATCCAGATAGTATTCCTGCGGGCCCACCAAACACACAGGAAGAAGAGGAGGAGGAGGAGGATTGTGTCAGCATGGACGTGGAGGATAACACTCAGCAGCAGTCTTCAAGGGATGGTTTTCAGTCCCCAGAAACCCAAGGAGCTATACGTGGCTGGGAGGAGGTTGTTACGGATCATGTGATCCTTAGTGACCCAGAGGACTTAGAATCAAATGTCTCTAAAAACATACGCTGCATGGCATCCCTGATTCTGCAAAGCCTGCGAAAGGACCCTAGGATTTGTGGTATCAAGGAGAGGGATCATTACTGGCTGGCAACCAGTGATGTAAGTAACTGAGTTAAAATAAACTGAGTTACCTAACGCAGTTACTTTAGAAGGTAACTAGTAATCTAACTGATTACTTTTCCCCTCATGGTAACTCAGTTCCCATTACTTTGGCTTAGTTACCCCAATTACATCTACCGCCACTAGATGGCAGTAGTGTAATTCCGGTGTCCTGCCGAAAAAGTTCCCCCGCCGGATAAGGACCCCATGTACTGCGCAGGCACAGGGCTTGCGCAGTACGAAGGACTACGGAGCTTCTGAAAATTGCCGAACCTAAACAGCTCTGAGTGAACTCTACACCGTGCCGGTGCAGTTAACATGTAATTGTACGAGGCAATGCCACACGCTCCCGATGCTCGTGCTACTCTGCAAGGGGCGTCTATCGTGTAAGTAATAGTATTACTGTAACCAAGGGGCGCATTTATTATTATTGTTATATATCGAGCTCTGCCCATTAATTTAATATTCGCCCTCTTCTGTAGCCATCCGCCCCTTACACGATATAATAATAATAATAGACCCGCCCCTTGCTTACACGCTATAACAGATCTGCCCCTTGGTTAGAGTAATAATAGAGCAGCGCCTTGGTTACACGATATATAACAATAATAATAAATGCGCCCCTTGCTTACAGTAATACTAGACCCGCCCCTTAGTTACACGTATAGAATATTTAAAAAAAAAGTCAGTTAATTTGCTGCGTAACTAATTACTTTTCCAATGTAGTAACTGAGTTACTAACGCAATTACTTTTTGGGAGAAGTAATTTGTAAAGTAACTAATTACTTTTTTAAAGTAAGATGACCAACACTGCTGGCAACCCTTCTTGATCCACGTTACAAGGGTAAGGTTGCAGAACTCATCCTGCCTTTGCAGAGGGAGCAGAGGATGAAACATCTTCAGGAGGCCTTGAAGAAAGGTTTGTGCAATGCATTTCCAGACCCTGGGAGGTTACAATTTCCTGGTGCTGGACAACGTGTTGCTGAGGCTTCGTTCAGTCAGAGGAAGAGCGTTGGAGAAGGTGGCCGGCTGACCGATGCCTTTTAGACAGTTTTTCAGTCCTCAGGTCTGATTGGTTCAAGCAACCATTGCCAGCGTCTGCATTACAGTGTGCAGGAATATCTAGGGGCAAGAGCAGACTTGAAGACCTTTCCAATAGACCATCCACTGGGTTACTGGGTCATGAAGATGGACCACTGGCCAGAACTTGCTCAATATGCAATTGAGCTACTGGCCTGTCCTGCATCCAGCATTCTTTCTGAATGCACATTCAGTGCTGCTGTCCACAGACTCTGTTGATAGGCTCACATTCGTAAAAATAAATCAGTCTTGGATCAGCAGCTATCAAGCACCTGATACTGATGTAACTGATTGATTTTTCTATGGCTGTGGGATCCCTTGAAGATTGCCTATGCTGAGTGACTAGCCTATTCCTCCTCAATCTTGATGATGCTAGCTTCCAACAATATTTTTGGTTTAGGGCACCACCATCACTGCCTACGGCCCAATTTTTCTGCCCCTGTTTAACAGGGGCATGTAATTAAAATGTTTGATATATTTCACATCAGGGCCTGTTCCTGCTCCCAACAAGAGTATCTGTGAGGGGTTACAGTGTTGTGGCACCACCACCACCCAAGGCCCAATTTTTCTGCCCCTGTGTAACAGGGGCATGTAATAAAATGTTTTGCTATATTTCACAGCAGTGCCCGTTCCTGCGCCCACCAAGAGTAACTGTGAGGGCTTGCAGTGTTGTGGCACCACCACCACCATCACCCAAGGCCCAATTTTTCTGCCCCTGTTTAACAGGGGCATGTAATTGCGATTCTTGATCTAATATTTCACAGCAGAGCCCATTCCTGCACCCACCAAGAGTAACTGTGAGGGCTTACAGTGTTGTGGCACCACCACCAAAGGCCCAATTTTTCTGCCCCAGTTTAACGGGGGCACGCAACTACAATTTTTGATATAGTATTTCACAGCAGGGCCCATTCCTGCGGTCCCCAAGAGTAACTGTGAGGCCTTACAGTGTTCTGGTACCACCAACACCTAAGGCCCAATTTTGTGAAGAGTATATAGGGCAGGCCGTATAGCATATATACTTCTGTTCAGGGTATATAGTGCCTGGGGGCTCCCCACGCTATTTTTTTTTTTAAATAAAATTTAGAATGTAATATCCATACCAGACCCAAAGAGCCTGGTAATGGACTGGGATCCATACCCATTCCTTAATAAAATGTAATTTAGTTGTGGTATTGTTCTAAACACGGGAATACTGCGCCACTTTACAGGTATACTATAGACACCCCCCCCAGGCACGATATTTAAAGGAATATTTAATTTTTATTGTTTCACTTTAAGCATTCTTAAAATCACTGCTCCCGAAAGAACTGTCGATTTTAAAACTTGTTTTACATTGATACATGCCCCCTGGGGCAGAACCCGGGCCCCCAAACACTTTTTATGGCAATAACTTGCATATAAGCCTTGAAAATTAGCACTTTTAATTTTTCATGTTCATGTCCCATAGACTTTAACGATGTTCGCACAAACTTTTTGCATGTTCTGCTGCAAACTGAACCGGGGGGTGTTCGGCTCATCCCTACAATACATATCTCAACTTTATCAAGGGCGAATGCTGAAAGCGTTCATAAAGATCCAACAGACATATCATATACCCTCACAAATGCACAAGCCTGGACATCAGATTTATTTTGACAAACCACACTATTATAGAAAAGGTATTTATGACTACAGATAAAAAGGTTATGATCTCTGGAGCGTACTCCATAATCCTAAATGCGATACAGGGAGACCTGGAACTGCCTTGTAGGAGGGGATGGGAGAAGGATTTGGGCAATATAGAAGGTGACGTATGGGAATCTCGCTTAGCTGCTGCCCCTTTGGTTTCAATGTCGGCCACGCAGAAACTATCCCATTTTTTCCCACTTTACAGGGCCTATAGAACACCCCAACAGCTACATAAATGGGAGCATAGAGATTGTCCATTATGCCCAAAATGTCAGCAAATACACAGGGACTTATTGCATATGTTATGGAGGTATCCGAAATTCATTCGATATTGGACAGAGGTCATTTCCACGATATCACAGGTTTATAACTACCAGTTAAAAAATTACCCAAATGTCTGTCTGCTGGGCACACTGGAAGAAGATCTGATAACTCCAAACGCATTTGTGGCAATACTGCGGCTACTGTATACCGCACGTAAGTTGATTGCTAGATGCTGGATCTCTCCCAGGGTGCCCACCGGGAGACAGTGAATAGAACAGGTCAATAACATGATCATAAGAGAAAAATTTACCTATCTACATAGAAAGGCCCCCAAAAAATTATTTTCCATATGGCAGCCACGTTTAGATGTTCCAGGCCTTGCACCGCAACAATTAGTACTAAACAGATTGTTGGAGGGCTGAGAAATATAGAACGAAACATTGTATGGATGAGGTGGGGTTGGCATAGGAAAATAAATACCCATGTGTTAAAGGTTTATTTAATTTTTTTAATAGAAATAAAGGTTTAATAATTTTTTTACATACAGAGGCTCCAAATATACCTACATAGATGTATAAAAATAGGTACCTAGACAAACATGAATGTTTCTACATGTCATAATAATAAGATGTAATTTAATGATGTAGCAAAACTAAAAATAAAAACCTCTTTCTGATTTAAAAAAAAAATTGCAGATTGCCGCCATTACTGGGGAAAAAAATGCCATAAATCTATCCCCTATTTTGTAGATGATATAACTTTTGCGCAAACAAATCAATATACGCTTTTTGCGATAATTTTTAACCAAAAATATGTAGAACAATACATATTGGACTACTAACCGATGAAGAAATTGCTCTTTTTTTGTTTATAGTACAAAAAATAAAAACCGCAGAGGTGATCAAATACCACCAAAAGACAGCTCTATTTGTGGGGAAAAAGGACATAAATTTAGTTTGGTTACAACTTCGCATGACCTCACAAGTTTCAGTGAAAGCGACGCAGTGCCGTATGGCAAAAAATGGCCTGGTCATTAAGGGGGCAAATCCTTCCAGTCCTTAAGTAGTTAAACAAATTATTTTCATTAATTCAGATGATTAGAATGCTAATTAGAGTGTTTAAAGATAATAAACATCAGACACAGTTTTCTTGCATAGATCACCTTCCTTTACACCTGAATGTAAAAAGTATTGCTTTTATAGTATATTATATATTATTATAATATTAGCGTAGTTACTAATTAAAATCTGATTTAGGTATAACTAATTGTTTATATATTTTTTATATATACTGTATATTTTAAAATATATTTTTATTCTGTAAAAATACTGAAATACCTCATTCTGCTTTATTTATTTAGCAAATCATAACACGTTATGCCTAATTATATTTATTAGCATAAAGGGATGTGAAGCACCTATCATATTGAATAAATGACGTTAATGTGGAAATTGGAAACCCATTTGTAATCCATTGCAGATATGGACCTGGTCATAAATAGTTCTGCAATCTACATTTTAACCACCAGAGGGCATATGATTCCAAATATATATTTTTTTAGATCATTCATGACTTTTCCAAGCAACAAGAAAATGTAGACGTTTTTATTACATACAGCATTTGCAGCAAAATGCATGCATTACGACTGTTTATGAAAATCTGTTAGATACAAAGCATGCATTTTTAATTTGAACTCAACTAAACGCTGCTTATATCTAAAATGGTCAAATAAATTAAAGTGCATCTAAACTCAAAAACAAAAATGTAATTTTGCAGCTTACCAGTTCTTTGATGGTTTGGCTACGTTCTAGTTCTTTTCAGGCTTTTTTTCACTTATTTTCACCTAGTGACCTTGCTAGTAGCACACTTCCTGCCCTAGGGTGACAACAATTACTCACAGTACTCTACCTATGGAGGAGCAGCATTGTCACCCCCAGAGAATAAAATTGGTGTTTATTAGACATGTGCGATTCGTTTCGTACGAATTCGTAATTCGTACGAATTTTTCGAAATTCGTACGAATTTACGAATCTGTAGTACGAATTTTTTTTTTTACGAATTCCGTACGGAATACGAAATTCCGTTTACGAATTTCGTCGCCGAATGAATTCGAATGACAAAGTGTAATTTTTGCAGTAAAAATTCGGTTTACGAATTTCAGCTCCAAATTATTCGAATCCAATTACCAATATCAAATTTCAACTAATTCAAACGAAATTATTATAGCAGATATAACGAATGAATTAGAATGCATTCGAATGAATTTGAATGCATTCGAATGAATTTGAATGCATTCGAATGAATTCGAATGATTCGAATGACAAAGTGTCATTTTTGCAGAAAAAAAAGCTATTTAAAAAACAGTCATTCATTGATATAAAAAAAAAAAAAGCGTAGGGGTCCCCCCAAATTCAATAACCAGGCCCTTCAGGTCTGGTATGGATATTAAGGGGGACCCCAGCCAAAAAAAAAAAAAAAAAAGGCGTGGGGTCCCCCCCAAATATCCATACCAGACCCTTCAGGTCTGGGATGGATTTTAAGGGGACCCCGGCCAAAAAAAAAAATGGCGTGGGGTCCCCCCAAAATCCATACCAGACCCTTTATCCGAGCACGCAACCTGGCAGGCCGCAGGAAAGGAGGGGGGACGAGAGCGGCCCCCCCTCCCGCCTGAACCGTACCAGGCCACATGCCCTCAACATTGGGAGGGTGCTTTGGGGTCCCCCCCAAAGCACCTTGTCCCCATGTTGATGAGGACAAGGGCCTCTTCCCCACAACCCTGGCCGGTGGTTGTGGGGGTCTGCGGGCGGGGGGCTTATCGGAATCTGGAAGCCCCCTTTAACAAGGGGACCCCCAGATCCCGGCCCCCCCCTGTGTGAAATGGTAAGGGGGTACAAAAGTACCTCTACCATTTCACCAAAAAAGTGGCAAAAATGGTAAAAATGACAGGAGACGGTCTTTGACAATTCCTTTATTAAAATCTTCTTTCTTCTTTCTTCTGGTCTTCCTTTCTTCATCTTCTCCTTCCGTCATCTTCTTCCATCTTCTTCCATCTTCTTCTTCCTTCGATTCGCTTCTTCTTCCTCCGGTCTTCTCGTCCTTCTCGTCCGGCATCGGCGTCTCTTCTCGCAGGCCGCTCCTCGCAATGGGAGGCTCCCACTCTGTGAGGCTCCGCTCCGGGTGACAGGTATTTTATAACAAAGGCACCTGGTAACCCCGCCCCCTCTGACGCATGGGGACGTCATGTGGAATTCCCTATGGCTTTCCCCATGACGTCAGAGGGGGGGCGGGGTCACCAGGTGCCTTCGTTATAAAAGACCTGTCAGCGGAGCGGAGCCTCACAGAGCGGGAGCCTCCCATTGCGAGGAGCGGCCTGCGAGAAGAGGCGCCGATGCTGGACGAGAAGGACGACGCCGGACGAGAAGGACGAGAAGACCGGAGGAAGAAGAAGCGAATCGAAGGAAGAAGACGATGGAAGAAGATGACGGAAGGAGAAGATGACGGAAAGAGAAGCCCCCCGCCCGCAGACCCCCACAACCACCGGGCACGGTGTGGGGATGAGGCCCTATCAACATGGGGACAAGGTGCTTTGGGGGTCTCAGACCCCACGCCATTTTTTTTGGCTAGGGTTCCCCTTAAAATCCATCCCAGACCTCAAGGGTCTGGTGTGGATTTTGAGGGGGACCCTACGCCATTTTTTTTTTTTTGGCTGGGGTCCCCTTAATATCCATCCCAGACCTGAAGGGCCTGGTTATTGAATTTGGGGGGACCCCTACGCATTTTTTTATCAATGACTTCAATGAATGACTGTTCTCTGTATTACGGATCCGACAATTCATTTGCCGGCAATAGCCGCAAGTGATTTTAAATAGTTTTTTTTTCCTGCAAAAATTACACTGTGCGGGAACATTTCTCTATATTAGATATACTGAATCTCGAAGCATTCAAAGCATTCGTTATATCCGCTATTATAATTTCTTTCATATTAGTTGAAATTAGATATTTGTTAGTTACAATACAACATTCAAATTGTTCTCTGTATTACGGGAATCGGCAATTAGCCGCGAGTGATTTTAAATGTCTTTTTCCTGCAAAAATGACACATTGTACAGAGAGAGTTGTAAGCACAGGAAACATGCCCCCTTCTATATACTATATACTCTATAGTATATCTATGAATGGGGTCATGTTTCCTGTGCTTAGAACTCTCTCTGTACAATGTGTCATTTTTGCAGGAAAAAAAAAAAACTATTTAAAATCACTTGCGGCTATTGCCGGCAAATGAATTGTCGGATCCGTAATACAGAGAACAGTCATTCATTGAAGTCATTGATAAAAAAATGCGTAGGGGTCCCCCAAATTCAATAACCAGGCCCTTCAGGTCTGGGATGGATTTTAAGGGGAACCCCAGCCAAAAAAAATGGCGTGGGGTCCCCATAAAATCCATACCAGACCCTTATCCGAGCACGCAACCTGGCAGGCCGCAGGAAAGGAGGGGGGACGAGAGCGGCCCCCCCTCCCGCCTGAACCGTACCAGGCCACATGCCCTCAACATTGGGAGGATGCTTTGGGGGTCTGAGACCCCCAAAGCACCTTGTCCCCATGTTGATGAGGACAAGGGCCTCATCCTCACAACCGTGCCCGGTGGTTGTGGGGGTCTGCGTGTGGGGGGCTTATCGGAATCTGGAAGCCCCCTTTAACAAGGGGACCCCCAGATCCCGCCCCCCCCCTGTGTGAAATGGTAAGGGGGTACAAAAGTACCCCTACCATTTCACCAAAAAAGTGGCAAAAATTGTAAAAATGACAGGAGACGGTCTTTGACAATTCCTTTATTAAAATCTTCTTTCTTCTTTCTTCTGGTCTTCCTTTCTTCATCTTCTCCTTCCGTCATCTTCTTCTTCCTTCGATTCGCTTCTTCTTCCTCCGGTCTTCTCGTCCTTCTCGTCCGGCATCGGCGTCTCTTCTCGCAGGCCGCTCCTCGCAATGGGAGGCTCCCACTCTGTGAGGCTCCGCTCCGGGTGACAGGTCTTTTATAACGAAGGCACCTGGTAACCCCGCCCCCTCTGACGCATGGGGACGTCATGTGGAATTCCCTATGGCTTTCCCCATGACGTCAGAGGAGGGGCGGGGTCACCAGGTGCCTTCGTTATAAAAGACCTGTCAGCGGAGCGGAGCCTCACAGAGCGGGAGCCTCCCATTGCGAGGAGTGGCCTGCGAGAAGAGACGCCGATGCCGGACGAGAAGGACGACGCCGGACGAGAAGGACGAGAAGACCGGAGGAAGAAGAAGCGAATCGAAGGAAGAAGACGATGGAAGAAGATGACGGAAGGAGAAGATGACGGAAGGAGAAGATGAAGAAAGGAAGACCAGAAGAAAGAAGAAAGAAGATTTTAATAAAGGAATTGTCAAAGACCATCTCCTGTCATTTTTACCATTTTTGTCACCTTTTTTGGTGAAATGGTAGGGGTACTTTTGTACCCCCTTACCATTTCACACAGGGGGGGGCCGGGATCTGGGGGTCCCCTTGTTAAAGGGGGCTTCCAGATTCCGATAAGCCCCCCGCCCGCAGACCCCCACAACCACCGGCCAGGGTTGTGGGGAAGAGGCCCTTGTCCTCATCAACATGGGGACAAGGTGCTTTGGGGGGGACCCCAAAGCACCCTCCCAATGTTGAGGGCATGTGGCCTGGTACGGTTCAGGCGGGAGGGGGGGCCGCTCTCGTCCCCCCCTCCTTTCCTGCGGCCTGCCAGGTTGCGTGCTCGGATAAAGGGTCTGGTATGGATTTTATGGGGGACCCCACGCCATTTTTTTTTTTTTTTTTGGCCGGGGTTCCCCTTAAAATCCATCCCAGACCTGAAGGGTCTGGTATGGATATTTGGGGGGGACCCCACGCCATTTTTTTTTTGGCTGGGGTCCCCCTTAATATCCATACCAGACCTGAAGGGCCTGGTTATTGAATTTGGAGGGACCCCTACGCTTTTTTTTTTTTGCAAAAATGACACTTTGTCATTCGAATTCATTCAAATTCATTCGTTATATCTGCTATAATAATTTCGTTCAAATTAGTTGAAATTCGATATTGGTAGTTGGATTTACTAACGATTCGTAACTATTCGTAACGATTCATAACGATTCGTAACTTGAAATTGAAATTCGATATTTGTAGTTGGATTCGAATTGTTCTCTGTGTTATGAGAACCAACAATTCATTAGCCACGTTAACGATTCGTAACGATTCGTAACTTTACTAACGATTCGGGAAAAAAATTACGATTCGTCCGAATTTCGTATTTCGTACGAATTCGAACGGAATTTCGTACACGAATTACGAATTACGAATTTTTTTATATACGAAACGGGACGAAACGAAACGAAACAAATTTTTTGACAGTTCCCATGTCTAGTGTTTATCCAAACCATCATGTGATTGCCTAGGCCAGTGGTCCCATTGATTGCTGATTTGCTGTAAACCAGACCCTGCAATGAAAAGGCCATGAGTGCAGTGCCTTCTCTTTTTGTATAACTGGGGTGCCAATTAAACAAGGAGAAAAAAGAAATAAGAGACAGAAGAAACAGGAGAGTTCCTTATGGCATAGTAGTTCATCAGATAATTTGTTGAAATATAGAAAGAGAAAGTCAAATGCAATCGTGTACATCTAGGAGGTTGCTGAGCTCCCTAATGGGGGATCAGACAACCCGGAGTAAAATCCTGTAGGGAATAGGACTGTCCCTGTGCAGAGAAAGCCCCACTTGATGCTCAGTGGGGTGATCCAGATGATCCTACTCTCTGTGGTCTCAGGATTTAGCAGAGGCGCCCGAACATTTGGGCAACAGCTTAATTGCTTCAATACCAGACACGTCTATCCCCTTCCTGCCCAGGCTAATTTTCAGCTTTAAGCACTGTCGCACTTTAAATGAAGTGGTCGTGCAACACTGTACCCATATGAAATTTTGTTCATTTTTTTTCACATAAATAGAGCCTTATTTCAGTGGTATTTAATTACTGCTGTTTTTTTTTTTTGTTTTTTTGCTAAATAAATATAAAAAGGCTGAAAATTAAAAAAAAAAAAAAAAAGATAAATTTTAAATGTTTTTTTCGCAATTTTTTAAAAAGTTTTACATACTGTCACCAGTGCAGTATGGTTTCACCATATTTTTATAAAAAAAATTCACAGTATTTTTACATACAGTGACCAGAGCAGTAACCCTGTGATACTCTGGAGCGGTGTTTAGGAATTTTTGCTGACATTTTACAGTTATAATCATTTTTTCTGAATAAAAACTTTTCATTCAGTGTTTACTATTGTAATTAGCTGCAATTGGCCACAGCTAATCACATGGTACAGATGGGCTGTTATTGGCCCTGTCTGTACCATGTGATCACTGACCAATCGCAGAGCTCATCACAATAGTACACAATGAAAGGCAGGAAAGAAAGCAATTCATTGTGTACAATTGTCCTGTGATCTGCTGTGATTGGCCCAACATGGTACCAGCAGTGAGCCGGTACAGTGATCTGCCATCGGCCATGTCCGCGTGACAGTCTTGGGAGGACGTCATATTCCAGGAAGGACATAGTTACTTGCAGAGGAGCACAGATAGCCTTGATCGCAGGTTGAAATATAGCAATGCAGTGCTTAGGTACCACATTTGGATCTGCTATCATTATCTGGTTGAACAGAAGAATGGTGGTGGTCCTCAGGTTAATTAGCTGAACCAGCAGCTTACCGGGATGGACTGTAGAAAGTGTTCAATGGCCATCAACCATTCTTCTGGCACTTCAACTTCTCTATGGGGCTCAACCATAACAGAAGCCCCTTTAAGTGTCCTGTGAGCCCCAGTGGAAAGTGACCAAATGACCTCCTGCTGTGAAGCCAACAGCAGTTTTTGCTTTAGTGGTGTTTGAACAATGCCCACTCGGTCTGTCTGTCACCAGCTCTCTCAGAGATAGGACTTGTAGGCACAAATTACATTTTGCTAGACTACCTGATGGTAACACCCCTGATTAGGGCCACACAGCGGTATCATTAGCAGTAATCAGCAATCAATCTCTGTATTTGCGGATGATACTAAGCTAAGCAGGGCAATAACTTCTCTGCAGGATGTGGAAACCTTGCAAAAAGATCTGAACAAATTAATGGGGTGGGCAACTACATGGCAAATGAGGTTCAATGTAGAAAAATTCAAAATAATGCATTTGGGTGGCAAAAATATAAATGCAATCTATACATGGGGGGGGGGGGGGGGGGACCTCTGGGGGAATCTAGGATGGAAAAGGACCTTGGGGGTTCTAGTAGATGATAGGCTCAGCAAAGGCATGCATTAAAAAGGGGATAAACTCCAGAGATAAAACAATAATTCTCCCGCTCTACAAGACTCTGGTCCGGCCGCACCTAGAGTATGTTGTCCAGTTCTGAGCACCAGTCCTCAGGAAGGATGTACTGGAAATGGAGCGAGTACAAAGAAGGGCAACAAAGCTAATAAAGGGTCTGAAGGATATTAGTTATGAGGAAAGGTTGCGAGCACTGAACTTATTTTCTCTGGAGAAGAGACGCTTGAGAGGGTATAAGATTTCAATATACAAATGCCATACTGGTGCCCCCCCAATAAGGATAAAACTTTTTTGCAGAAGGGAGTTTAACAAGACTCGTGGCCACTCATTAAAATTAGAAGAAAAGAGGTTTAACATTAAACTACGTAGAGGGTTCTTTACTGTAAGAGCGGCAAGGAGGTGGAATTCCCTTCCACAGGTGGTGGTCTCAGCAGGGGGCATTGATAGTTTCAAGAAACTATTAGATAAGCACGTGAAGGACCGCAACATACAGGGATATACAATGTAATACTGACACATAATCACACACACAGGTTGGACTTGATGGACTTGTGTCTTTTTTCAACCTCACCTACTATGTAACTTGGCACAATCCAAGTCTTTAAGGACATTCATATCCAGGACCATGGGTACGAGTTAAAATAAACTGAGTTACCTAACGCAGTTACTTTAGAGGGTAACGAGTAATCTAACTGATTACTTTTCCCCTCATGGTAACTGAGTTACCATTACTTTGGCTTAGTTACCCCAATTACATCTACCGCCACTAGATGGCAGTAGTGTAATTCCGGTGTCCTGCCGAAAAAGTTCCCCCGCCGGATAAGGACCCCCTGTACTGCGCAGGCGCAGGGCTTGCACAGTACGAAGGACTACGGAGCTTCCGAAAATTGCTGAACCTAAACAGCTCTGAGTAAACTCTACACCGCGCAGGTGCAGGTAACATGTAATTGTACGAGGTGATGCCGCACGCTCCTGATGCTCGTGGCGTCTATCGTGTAAGTAAGGGGCGGGTCTAGTATTACTGTAACCAAGGGGCGCATTTATTATTATTGTTATATATCGAGCTCTGCCCATTAATTTAACATTCGCCCTCTTCTGTAGCCATCCGCCCCTTACACGATATAATAATAATAGACCCGCCACTTGCTTACACGCTATAACAGATCTGCCCTTGGTTAGAGTAATAATAGAGCAGCCCCTTGGTTACACGATATATAACAATAATAATAAATGCGCCCCTTGGTTACACGTATAGAATATTTTAAAAAAAGCCAGTTACTTTGCTGAGTAACTAATTACTTTTCCAATGTAGTAACTGAGTTACTAACGCAATTACTTTTTGGGAGAAGTAATTTGTAACTTAACTAATTACTTTTTTAAAGTAAGATGACCAACACTGACTGTCACCCACTTCTGCCATGATAGGTAAGTTATTGACTGCTTTCAAAGACAACCGGGTCTAGCTGGTTCCGGGCACTGAAAGGCTGCACATAAAAGTAATACTTCATAGTGGTGACTTCAGATCCCGTATGTATGAGACAATGGACCTGCTGCCCATTAATTAAGGTGGTGACCATGGGACTTGGAGCAACCATCGGACCATGTGTCTTCGGAAATTTTTGAGGGGTTCCCAGAGGTTGTCCCTCCGCCCCAGGAACCTCTAGTTTAATGGCTGGTGAGGGATGCCCTTATTCTCGAGGCAGCTGCAATTTCTGGCCAGATGCCCATAGCATCCTCACTGCCAGCACCTCAAGTTTTCATCAGCATCTCTCCATAAAAGGCTCAACCCTTTGGAAAGCTGTGCAAAGAGGTCACATTCTGTGTCAATTCGTGTATGGCTGTTTACAGAGCCAAAAGAGGAGAAAGAGCCAAAGGCTCTTCTCTCAGATACACCAGCTTGCTTTTCCTGGTCACTGCTATAGTGGCTTTCACGTCCTCCTGTTCTTGGCCACTGCTTCCACCACCACATAGTTGGGGGAAGATTGGGATCTCACATGCTCTTACAGGGCCCACCACACAGGGCCTACACTCACCCCTCTTATGAATTGGCCCCATAACAGCTGGTCCGGAGCACCTATATCAACACACCTCTGAAGATATTTTTTTCTCCAGCTCCTTCTATAATTTCTGCCGGGCTACTGCAAAGTGGGTGAAAAAACAGTGTCTCAGTTCAGTCAAAGTAACATTCTCCCCAAATAGGTTTTCCAGATGTGCAACTATTTGCTCCAAATTACTGCATTCCTCCCGGTTTGGCGTGCATCATCCCCTAGGGAATTAATAGCCAACTCCGCAATCAGCTCGTGGGCACCTGATATAGGCACACTGCACTTTCCAGTCTCTCCTCCCACTTTCTCAGTGAGACATTAGAACCATTAAACTTTGGGACTGTTGCTAGGGCCGCTCCAGCCAGCTGATGTGTGAGGCATATTCTGCTGACTGCACCATGTTTTGGGCAGATCCAGCACTAAAGTCCCCCGAAAAAGGCTGGAGCATCTGAGTAGTGGGATGGCCGTTAGGAACAAGATTCCTCTCATCCTCCACTCCCTCTGTACAGCATGACAGTCCCAAGGCAAGTTAGTGTCAGAGTTCAGAATCTTAACCACTTCAGTCCCGGAAGATTAGGCTGCTCAATGACCAGAGCACTTTTTACAATTTGGCACTGCGCTGCTTTAAATGGTAATTGCGCGGTCATGCAATGTTGTACCCAAATTAAATCTGCGTCCTTTTTTTCCCACAAATAGAGCTTTCTTTTGATGGTATTTGATTGCTTTATTGCTTTTTATTTTTTGCGATATAAACGGAAATATTTTCTACTTTTTGTTATAAGAAAAATCCAATAAACGAAATTTTAGTCATACAGTACATTTAGGCCAAAATGTATTAAGCCACATGTCTTTGGTAAAAAAAAAATGTCAATAAGCGTATATTTATTGGTTTGCGCAAAAGTTATAGCGTCTACAAACTATGGTACATTTTCAGGAATTTACGCAGCTTTTAGTTTTTGACTGCTTATCTCATTTCTTGAGGTGCTAAAATGGCAGGGCGGTACAAACCTACCCCCCCCCCCATGACCCCATTTTGGAAAGTAGACACCCCAAGAAAATTGCTGAGAGGTTTGTTGAGCCCATTGAATATTTTATTTTTTATTTTTAAGTGAATGAAAAATGAGAAAAAAAATACACAAAGTTGTCACTAAATGATATATTGCTCACACATGCCATGGGTGTATGTGGAATTACATCCCAAAATACATTCTGCTGCTTCAGGGAGTACAGGGATACCACTTGTGTGAGACTTTTTGGGAGCCTAGCCGTGTGCAGGACCCCAAAAACCAATCACCGCCTTCAGGCTTTCTAAGGGCGTAAAATTGTGATTTTACTCCTCACTACCTATCACAGTTTCGGAGGCCCTGAAATGTTCAGACAACACAACCCCCCCCCCCCCCAAATGACCCCATTTTGGAAAGTAGACACCCCAAGGTATTTTCTAAGAGGCATGGTGAGTATTTTTCAGCTCTCATTTGTTTTTGAAAATGAAGAAAGAAAAGAAAAACAATTCTTTTTTTTCTTTTTTCAATTTTCAAAACATTGTGACAAAAAGTGAGATCTGCAAAATACTCAACATGCCTCTCAGCAAATAGCTTGAAGTGTCTTCTTTCCAAAATGGGGTCATTTTTGGGGGGGGGGGGGGGGGGTTGTGCTATCTTGACATTTCATGGCCTCCAAAACTGTAATAGGTAGTGAGGAAGTGAAATCGCCATTTTAGGCCCTTACAAAGCCTGAAGGCCCTGCTTGGCTTTCGGGGTTCTGTACACGGCTAGGCTCCCAAAAAGTCTCACACATGTGGTATCCCTGTACTCAGGAGAAGCAGCAGAATGTATTTTGGGGTGTAATTTCACATATGCCTATGTATGTTTGAGCAATATATCATTTAGTGACGAAAAAATAATTATTTTTTTGTAGTTTTCCCGCAACTTGTGGCAAAATATAAAATATTCCATGGACTCAACGTGCCTATCAGCAAATAGCTTGGGGTGTCTACTTTCCAAAAATTGGTCATTTGGGGGGTTATGAACTGTCCTGGCATTTTATGCACAACATTTAGAAGCTTATGTCACACATCACCCACTCTTCTAACCACTTGAAGACAAAGCCCTTTCTGACACTTTTTGTTTACATGAAAAATATTAATTTTTTTGCAAGAAAATTACTTTGAACCCCCAAACATTATATATTTTTTTTAAAGCAAAGGGCCTACAGATTAGAATGGTGGGTGTTGCAATTTTTTTTTTACACAGTATTTGCGCAGCAATTTTTTTAAACGCAATTTTTTGGGAAAAAACACACTTTTTTAAATTTGAATGCACTAAAACACACTACATTGCCCAAATGTTTGATGAAATAAAAAAGATGATCTTATGCCGTGTACATGGATCCCAAACACGACATGCTTTAAAGTTGTGCACAAACTTGCATTGGCGACAAACTACATACATTTTTAAAAGCCTTCAAATGTTACCACTTTAGATTTACAGAGGAGGTCTACTGCTAAAATTACTGCCCTCGATCTGACCTTCGTGGTGAGACCTCATGTGGTTCAATTGCTGTTTACATATGACACCAGACCGACGCTTGCATTTGCCTTTACACGTAAGCACGGGGGACAGGGGTGTTTTTTTTTTTTTTTCATTATTATTTATTTTGCTTTTTTATTTTATTTTAAACTGTTCCTTTCATTTTTATTTTATTTTTATCATTTTTATTGTTATGTCAGGGAATGTAAATATCCCCTATGATAGCAATAGTAAGTGACAGGTACTCTTTTAAAAAAGAATTGGGGTCTATTAGACCCTAGATCTCTCCTCTGCCCTCAAAGCATCTGACCACACCAAGATCGGTGTAATAAAATGCTTTTGCAATCAAAGGTGCTGTTTATATCTGGCAAAACCTAAGTCATGAAATGCTCGTAGCTTCCAGTTTCTTTGGCCATAGAGATGATTGTAGCCATTCTGGTCTCTGATCTCTATAGTCTATATAGAACTCTTGGAATTCTCAGGTTCCCTGTTGGTTAACAGCTTCCCGACCGCCTCATGTAGATATACGTCTACAGAATGGCACGGGCAGGCAAGACCACGTACCTGTACGTCCCCTTTAATTTGCCTGCCCGTGGGTCGCGCGCGCCGCCAGCGGTGCGCTCGCGACCCGGTCGGGATCTCCGTGACCCCGGCCGCGGGACCAGTGGACCCGATCGCCGCTGGTGTCCCTCGATCGGGCTACGGAGCTGAAGAACGGAGAGAGGTTTGTGTAAACAAACCTCTCCCCGCGCTTCCTACACTGACTGTCATTGATTGGCTGTTCCCGTCATCGGGAAAGCCGATCAATGACGTCAGACATCAGCCCCGCCCCCTAATGTAAAAAAAAACACACACGTCAGAGCCAATAACCCCTCCCCTCCCCCTAGTGGTTAACTCTTTCACTACAACTGTCATTTATACAGAAATCAATGCATTTAAATAGCATTGATTTCTGTATAAATGACAATGGTCCCAAAAATGTGTCAAAAATGTCCGATGTGTCTGCCATAATGTCGCAGTCACAATAAAAATCGCTGATCGCCGCCATTACTAGTAAAAAAAAAAATTAATAAAAATGCTATAAAAAACTATCCCCTATTTTGTAAACGCTATAACTTTTGCGCAAACCAATCAATAATCGCTAATTGCGATTTTTTTTACCAAAAATATGTAGAAGAATACGTATCGGCCTAAACTGAGGAAAAAAAAATGTTTTTTTATATATTTTTTTGGGGATATTTATTATAGCAAAAAGCAAAAAATATTGCATTTTTTTCAAAATTGTCGCTCTATTTTTGTTTATAGCGCAAAAAATAAAAACCGCAGGGGCAATCAAATACCACCAAAAGAAAGCTCTATTTGTGGGGAAAAAAGGACGCCAATTTTGTTTTGGAGCCACGTCGCACGACCGCGCAATTGTCAGTTAAAACGACACAGTGCCGAATCGCAAAAAGGGGCCTGGTCCTTTGGCTGCCAATTGGTCCGGGGCTGAAGTGGTTAAGGAGAGCCCGAGAAAACCATGGAAGACGGTGGGAGGGGGGGGAACGTTCCCTCCCACTGCTTGTAAAATTAGCCACTAGGATTGCTTTTACATGAAAGCCCACCGCTAGCTGAAAAGAATGATACCAAGATAAAAAATGAAGAAAGTGAGTTTGGGACTTTAAATGAGGCAGGCACCAAAGGGATGCCCGCCTCCATCGCCTACGAAAAGTGATTTTCAGGTACTGGCATACAGAACGGCATGATAAATCCAAAATAAATCAAACAGGGAAGAAGCAGCAGCTTTGGATGCTCTAATGTCCTTACTGCGGGAAAATGCTGACTTTGACACCAAAATATTTGATTCTGGAGGGGAATATGTTTGCCCGTCCAGACTTCAAATTAAGTCAGTTAAGATGCCACCCCTGTCAAAACACAAATGGATTGAGTTATTTTTTGATCAAGTCAAAAAGGACTTGTCCAAAGTAAACTGGAAATACAAGGGCATTGATAACCTCACCGGGGAAGAGCGAAGGGCTTGGAAGTAACTGGAGGAGCCTTCCGATATAGTGATCAAAAGGTAGTGACAAAGGTTGCAATATTGTCTTACTTACACAGGAAAAATACGAACAGGAAGTGATGCGACAACTTGATAAATCCACCTATCGAAAGCTTACCTCCAATCCCCTTCCCGCTTATTGTAAAAGCACTTAATAATAAGTTGAGCTTAGGCCTTGAAGGTTTGATAACGAAAAAAGAATATAACTACCTGAAGGTCCTGCTGTTGAATACACAACGTTCTATATCATACCCAAACTCCATAAATCACTAGCCGACCCCCCAGGTAGGCCTATTGTGTCGGCCATTAATGGTCCCTTAGAGAAAATAGGGAAGTTTATGGATGCACTTATGAAGGAATTGGTACATGATCTTCCCTCCTACGTACAAGATACCTGGGATGTCCTTCATCGTTTGGACACCATGATTCTTCCAGCGAAAGCTCAACTTGGGAATCGACGTAGAGTCCTCGTACACGTTGATTCCTCACAACTGGGGATTGAAGGCTGTTCAACATTTCCTTGATAAGAAGTTTACAATTCTTGGCTCTTATAATGAGTTCATTATTGATGACCTGGACTTTCTCTTGGAACACAATTGCTTTTAATTCTTAGGTATTAATTACCAACAAATCAGGGGGACATTGATGGGCGCACCCTGGGCTCCCTCTTACGCCTGCCTCCATCTTGGCCTCTGGGAAGAGGAGGTTTACTCGTCGCCAATGTACCTCAGCCCCAATGTACCTCAGCCCCATCAGGTACATTGATGACGTGCTGCTGATTTGGGGTGGTACACCCCAGGAATTGATTCAGTTCATGAATGAACTGAATCTTAATGATAGGAACATTAGGCTCACCTTTTCTTTTCATCAACAAACCCTATCTTTCTTGGATCTAACCATATGAGTAGGGATGGGCCCGGTGCTCGATGCGAACCCACGTTCGCATCGAGCACCGGGCGTTCGCTCGCTCGGCGAGCCCAGAACTATTTGGGGCGTTCGCATCACATTCGTGTGATGCAAGCGGCCCCGCAATGCATTGCGGCCGGCGCGGCCGACGCAGTGCATTGCTGGCTGATGATTGGCCAAGCATGCACTGTGACCCCGCATGCTTGGCCAATCACAGCGCCGGAAACTCGGAGAGCAATAATTGGCTACAGGCAGGATGCCTGTAGCCAATTAAAGCTCAGGGGCTTTAGTACACGCCCCACCATTTAAAAGGCCGCCACGCCGTCGGTGCCGGTCACATGAGTTCCGGCTTTAGGAGAGATCAGGCTGATTCTGTGTCTTTGCTTGATTCATTGCTACAGAAAGATTTGCTCTTCTTTGCTAAACCATAGGCTATTTATTTGCTAAACCATTGCTACCTGTCATTGATCGTCCATTGCTGCTGGTTAGTGTGTTATTAGCTGCTGCTGGGGATTAGTCTGGTGCGTGTTTTACTGTTAGTACAGTATTTCAGTAGTACCAACCGCAGTGCTGTTAGCACAGCATTGCACCCCAAAAGCACCCATAGGACTTCTAGTGTGTTAGTGGCAGCAAACAGAGCTCCTATATTTTCTTCCCAGAAGCACCCACAGGACTTCTAGTGTGTTAGTGGCATCACACAGAGCTCCCATATTTTCTTCCCAGAAGCACCCATAGGACTTCTAGTGTGTTAGTGGCATCACACAGAGCTCCCATATTTTCTTCCCAGAAGCACCCATAGGACTTCTAGTGTGTTAGTGGCATCACACAGAGCTCCCATATTTTCTTCCCAGAAGCACCCATAGGACTTCTAGTGTGTTAGTGGCATCACACAGAGCTCCCATATTTTCTTCCCAGAAGCACCCATAGGACTTCTAGTGTGTTAGTGGCATCACACAGAGCTCCCATATTTTCTTCCCAGAAGCACCTATAGGACTTCTAGTGTGTTAGTGGCATCACACAGAGCTCCCATATTTTCTTCCCAGAAGCACCCATAGGACTTCTAGTGTGTTAGTGGCATCACACAGAGCTCCCATATTTTCTTCCCAGAAGCACCCATAGGACTTCTAGTGTGTTAGTGGCATCACACAGAGCTCCTATATTTTCTTCCCAGAAGCACCCATAGGACTTCAATTGTGTGTTAGTGGCATCACACAGAGCTCCTATATTTTCTTCCCAGAAGCACCCATAGGACTTCAATTGTGTGTTAGTGGCATCACACATAGCTCCTATATTTTCTTCCCAGAAGCACCCATAGGACTTCAATTGTGTGTTAGTGGCATCACACAGAGCTCCTATATTTTCTTCCCAGAAGCACCCATAGGACTTCTAGTGTGTTAGTGGCATCACACAGAGCTCCCATATTTTCTTCCCAGAAGCACCCACAGGACTTCTAGTGTGTTAGTGGCATCACACAGAGCTCCTATATTTTCTTCTCAGCAGCACCCACAGGACTTCTAGTGTGTTAGTGGCATCACACAGAGCTCCTATATTTTCTTTGCAGAAGCACCCATAGGACTTCTAGTGTGTTAGTGGCATCACACAGAGCTCCCATATTTTCTTCCCAGAAGCACCCATAGGACTTCTAGTGTGTTAGTGGCATCACACAGAGCTCCTATATTTTCTTCCCAGAAGCACCCATAGGACTTCTAGTGTGTTAGTGGCATCACACAGAGCTCCTATATTTTCTTCCCAGAAGCACCCATAGGACTTCAATTGTGTGTTTGTGGCATCACACAGAGCTCCTATATTTTCTTCCCAGAAGCACCCATAGGACTTCAATTGTGTGTTAGTGGCATCACACATAGCTCCTATATTTTCTTCCCAGAAGCACCCATAGGACTTCAATTGTGTGTTAGTGGCATCACACAGAGCTCCTATATTTTCTTCCCAGAAGCACCCATAGGACTTCAATTGTGTGTTAGTGGCATCACACAGAGCTCCTATATTTTCTTCCCAGAAGCACCCATAGGACTTCAATTGTGTGTTAGTGGCATCACACAGAGCTCCTATATTTTCTTCTCAGCAGCACCCACAGGACTTCTAGTGTGTTAGTGACATCACACAGAGCTCCTATATTTTCTTCGCAGAAGCACCCATAGGACTTCTAGTGTGTTAGTGGCATCACACAGAGCTCCTATATTTTCTTCGCAGAAGCACCCATAGGACTTCTAGTGTGTTAGTGGCATCACACAGAGCTCCTATATTTTCTTCTCAGCAGCACCCATAGGACTTCTAGTGTGTTAGTGGCAGCAAACAGAGCTCCTATATTTTCTTGTCAGCAGCACACATAGTACCTATAGTGTGTTAGTGTCAGCACCCATAGGACCTACAGTGTGTTGTGAGCACACATAGGAGCTCTATTTTTTATACTATATACACTACCGACTACAATGGCTGGAAGACCGCCAAGGAGAGGCAGAGCGTGCAGAGGCAAGAACACAGGGCAGGCAGGCTCTGTTTCTAGAGACAACAGTGCTGGCCGTGGACGTGGTCGTGCATCGTCATCAGCACGTGGCCATGGGACATGCTTGTCTTTGTTTTCGGCAGCTGGACATGTGGAGCCGCATCATGCTGAAGGCTTGGTAGAATGGATGACCAAGCCCTCCTCATCCTCCTCATCCTCTCTCACCCAGGCTCAGGGTACTGGCAGAGCACCTGCCAACGCGTACTTAATGGCATCATCAGCCACCCCTTCCCTAGACCCACCATGTCCTCCTGAGGAGTCCCCCGAACTCTTTGAGCACAGTGTTGGGTACATGCTCCAGGAGGATGCCCAACGATTCGAAGGCTCGGATGATGATACCCAGCTTGAGGAAGTCAGTAGTGTGCGCGCAGAGAGAGGGGATGCTGAAGGACAGCAATCTGGCAGTACTGTTCCACCAGCTGCAGCTTACTGCCAGGTTTGCTCTAGTGGTGAAGAGGGAGGGGATGATGAGGTCACTGACTCCACGTGGGTGCCTGAAGGGAGAGAGGAGGAGGAGGAGGAGGAGGATGCGGCGTCACATGTCCAACGAGGCAGGATGCCCCCTGGAGGCCAGCTAGAGGCCAGCACAGCAACTGTACCACACCGCAGAGCTCCGCCTGTGCAGGGCGCTGCCTCTGCACGTTACCAGAAAAGTTCTTTGGTGTGGGCCTTTTTTGAGACGAGTGCATCAGATCGCACCACTGCTATTTGCAATATTTGTCTCAAGCGTATCTCGCGTGGCCAAAACATCAGCCGCTTGGGCACCACAAGCATGAGCAGACATATGTTGACCTGCCATGCAGCTCGTTGGCAAGCACACATAAAAGACCCACACCAAAGAACAAAGCGGACCTCTCCTTGCTCCTCATCAGCTGGGATCTCCATCCCCACTACATCTTCAGTCCTCTCTGAAAGCTGCTCTGAGAGGACTGAAGGTGTAGAATTAGGTGTGTCACAACCAAGTACTTGCAGTACACCGACGTCCGATTGTAGCAGGCACATTTCCCTGCCCCAGCTGCTGGACCGTCGAAAGAAGTACACTCCCAGCCATCCACATGCCCAGCGGTTGAATGCTAGCTTGGCTAAATTGCTAGCACTTCAACTGCTGCCTTTTCAGTTGGTAGACTCGGCCCCCTTCCGTGAGTTTGTTCAATGTGCGGTTCCTCAGTGGCAGGTTCCCAAACGCCACTTTTTCTCACGGAAGGCGATTCCGTCTCTCTACCGGCATGTGGAAGGCAATGTCCATGCCTCGCTGGACAGGGCGGTCAGCGGTAAGGTGCATATTACCGCTGACTCATGGTCCAGCAGGCATGGACAGGGACGTTATCTTTCTTTCACGGCCCATTGGGTCACTCTATTGGCAGCTGGGAGGGATGCAGGACAAGGTGCAGTAGTGTTGGAGGTTGTTCCGCCACCACGCCTCCAAAATGCTACTACTGCTACTGGTTGTGACACACCTCTCTCCTCCACCCCCCTCCTCTTCTTCTTCCTCCAGTGCTCTGTCCTCGGAACCAGCGGTGCTCCGTAGGCGTACAAGGGGCTACGCAAGTACGCAGGCAAAAAGATGCCATGCTTGCGCTGGTGTGTTTGGGGGACAGGAGCCACACTGGGCCAGAGGTTCTGGCAGCTCTGCAGGGGCAGGCCGAGAGGTGGTTGACGCCACGCCAGCTTAAGCCAGGAATGGTCGTTTCTGACAATGGCACCAACCTCCTCTCCGCCCTGCGACAGGGGCAGCTCACCCATGTGCCCTGTATGGCTCACGTCCTCAACCTGGTGGTGCAGCGGTTCTTGGGCAGGTTCCCAGGCTTACAGGATGTCCTGAGGCAGGCCAGGAAAGTCTGTGTGCATTTCCGCCGATCTTATAATGCCAGTGCTCGGCTGACTGAGCTGCAAAAGGAGCTGAACCTGCCCAAGAACCGCCTAATATGTGACATGCCCACCAGGTGGAACTCAACGTTGGCCATGCTGCAGCGACTGCACACGCAGCAGAGGGCCATCAATGAGTACCTTTGCGACTACGGCACCAGGACAGGGTCAGGGGAGCTTGGCTTTTTTTCCCCACGCCAGTGGAGCATGATCAGGGATGCATGCACTGTCCTCTCATCATTTGAGGAGGCCACGAGGATGGTGAGCAGTGACAGTGCATGCATCAGTGACACTGTACCTCTTGTCCACCTGTTGGAGCATACGCTGCGTGGGATAATGGACAGGGCACTTGAGGCAGAACAGAGGCAGGAAGAGGAGGACTTCCTTGCCTCTCAAGTCCCCCTTTATCCGGACAGTGTTCCTTCTGTCCCACCCATCACACAGGAAGAGGATGAGGAGGAGGAGGAGGAGGAGGAGGAGATTGTGTGAGCATGGAGGTGGAGCCTGGCACTCAGCATCAGCAGCAGCAGTCTTTTAGGGATGATGTACAGTCCCAACAAACCAGTGGACTTGTACATGGCTGGGAGGAGGTGGCTGGCGATCAGGTCATCCTCAGTGACCCAGAAGACTCCGGACCGAATGCCTCAGCTAACCTACGCTGCATGGCCTCCCTGATCCTGCAAAGCCTGCGGAAGGATCCTTGTGTTCTTCGGATCAAGGAGAGGGACCATTACTGGCTGGCCACTCTCCTTGATCCACGGTACAAGGGTAAGGTCGCGGACCTTATCTTGCCGTCGAAGGGGGGGGGGGGCAGAGGATGAGACATCTCAGGGAGGCCTTGCAGAAAGGTCTGTGCAACGCGTTCCCAGAAACTGGGAAGTTACAAACTCCTGGTCCTGGACGACGAGTTGCTGAGGCTTCGGTCAGTAGCAGAAGGAGCGGTGGGGAAGGTGGACGTCTGACCGATGCGTTCAGACAATTTTTTAGTCCGCAGCCCCAAGGTATGATCGGTTCCAGCAACCATCGCCAGCATCTGATATACATGGTGCAGGAATACCTAGGGGCAAGGTCAGACTTGGACACCTTTCCCACCGAAAATCCTCTGGCTTACTGGGTCCTGGAGGATGGATCACTGGCCAGAGCTTGCACAGTATGCAATTGAGCTACTGGCCTGTCCTGCCTCCAGCGTTCTTTCCGAACGCACATTCAGTGCTGCTGGAGGATTTGTCACCGATCATAGGGTGCGCCTGTCCACTGACTCGGTTGATCGACTGACCTTCATAAAAATGAATCAGTCTTGGATCACCACCAGCTACCAGGCACCTGAAGCGGATATAACGGAATAATTTATAATGTCACATCCCTTCAAGACTGCCTATGCTGATGCTGAGTGACTGTCCTGTTATGTTCACTGACTATCCTCTTCCTCCTCCTCAATGATCCATGCCACCACACCAGTGCCTAAGGCACAATTTTTCAGCCCCTGTATAACAGGGGCGTGTACTTACAATTTTTTTTAAAAATGCTTCGCAACAGGTGTGACTGCTGTGCTCCATGTACAGTATCTGTGAGGGGTTGCAGTGTTGTGGCACCAGCACCAGTGCCTAAGTCACAATTTTTCAGACCCTGTTGGGGCGTGTAATTACAATTTTTTAAAAAGATGCTTCGCAACAGGTGTGACTGCTGTGCTCCAAGTACAGTATCTGTGAGGGGTTGCAGTGTTGTGGCACCAGCACCAGTGCCTAAGGCACAATTTTTCAGCCCATGTATAACAGGGCGTGTAATTACAATTTTTTAAAAAGATGCTTCGCAACAGGTGTGACTGCTGTGCTCCAAGTACAGTATCTGTGAGGGGTTGCAGTGTTGTGGCACCAGCACCAGTGCCTAAGGCACAATTTTTCAGCCCCTGTTGGGGCGTGTAATTACAATTTTTAGGCAATGCTTTACAACAGGTCTCATTGCTGTGCTAAGAGTACAGTATCTGTGAGGGGTTGCAGTGTTGTGGCACCAGCACCAATGCCTAAGGCCCAATTTTTCAGCCCCTGTTTAACAGGGGCATGTAATTACAAATCTTGATCTAATAGTTCACAGCAGGGCCCATTCCTGCGCCCACCAAGAGTAACTATGAGGGCCTACAGTCTTGTGGCAACACCGTCCACCACCACCGCCAAAGGCCCAATTTTTCTGCCCTGTTCAACAGGTGCATGCGATTACAAATCTTGATCTAATAACTCACAGCAGGGCCCATTCCTGCACCCACCAAGAGTAACTGTGAGGGCTTACAGTCTTGTGGCAACACCGTCCACCACCACCACCACCAAATGCCCAATTTTTCTGCCCTGTTCAACAGGTGCATGCAATTACAAATCTTGATCTAATAACTCACAGCAGGGCCCATTCCTGCGCCCACCAAGAGTAACTGAGGGCTTACAGTCTTGTGGCAACACCGTCCACCACCACCACCACCACCACCAAAGGCCCAATTTTTCTGCCCTGTTCAACAGGTGCATGCAATTACAAATCTTGATCTAATAACTCACAGCAGGGCCCATTCCTGTGCCCACCAAGAGTAACTGTGAGGGCTTACAGTCTTGTGGCTACACCAACATCTAATGGGGAAAATTATACGGCAGGCCCCTACTTTCAAACTTTCAACTTACAAACGACTCCTACTTGCAAACGGAAAGAGAAAACAGGAAGTGAGAGGAAATCTACCCCTAGGAAGGGAAATTCGATCCTGTTAGATTTAATTTGGGAAAAAGGTATCTCCTCTCTACTGATGCTTTATCACCAATCCTTGTTTCAATTAAAACCCCACTTTTCCAAAAACATTTGGCATTGGGACGGAAAGTGAGGTGAAATGTTCTGAACAGATGTGCAAAGACAGCAAATGTTACAGGGGTGATAACCCCTCCCTATGTTCTCCAAAAAGCTTAAAAATAGATTTTTTGGGGATGGAGCTACACTTCATAATGTACCTGTTCAGATTCTACTTAAGAACAAATCTACAGTCCCTCTCTTGTTTGCACCGCCTATATACTGCTGTTCAGAGTATATAGGGTTGTAGGTATAGGGTTTTATTTTGGATGCGGGGTCCCCCTTAATATCCATACAAGACCCAAAGGGGCTGGGGGGGGGGGGTGATGGGGTAACCATGCAATTTTTCTCAAGGATTTTCAGCCATATGGCCAGGACAAGACGTGACATTAAAGCCGCAAGTGGTTTTAAATGGCTTCTTTTTTTCCTTTACAAATTCCTTTACAAATCATTTTGTGCAGGGACAGTTCTAAACACGGGAAACACATGCCACTTCACAGGCATACTTTAGACACCCCCCAGGTACCATATTTAAAGGAAAATTTCACTTTTTTTTTCACTTTATGCATCATTAAAATGACTGCTCCCGAAAAAACGTTACTTTTTAAAAGTTCTTTTTGCATTGATATATGTCCCCTGGGGCAGGACCTGGGTCCCCAAACCTGTTTTATGACATTAACATGCATATTGGCCGTTGTAATTAGCAATTTTGATTTCGAACGTTCGCGTCCATTATAACGAATAGGGTTCGAAAATTCGCGCAAACTTTCGGTCCGTTCGAAGGTTCTGGTGCGAACCGAACCCGGGGGTGTTCGGCTCATCCCTACGCCTATCGGTCCACTAATGACTGCTCGGCGATCACGGAACCTCAGGGATAGTCTTACCCATTCTGAGTAGGGATGAGACGAACACCCCCGGGTTCGGTTCGAACCAGAACCTTCGAACGGACCGAAAGTTCGCGCGAATTTTCGAACCCTATACGTTATAATGGACCCGAACGTTCGAAATCAAAAGTGCTAATTACAACGGCCAATATGCATGTTAATGTCATAAACAGGTTTGGGGACCCGGGTCCTGCCCCAGGGGACATATATCAATGCAAAAAGAACTTTTAAAAACTAACGTTTTTTCGGGAGCAGTCATTTTAATGATGCATAAAGTGAAAAAAAAAAAGTGACATTTTCCTTTAAATATGGTACCTGGGGGGTGTCCAAAGTATGCCTGTGAAGTGGCATGTGTTTCCCGTGTTTAGAACTGTCCTTGCACAAAATGACATTTGTAAAGGAAAAAAGAAGCCATTTAAAACCACTTGCGGCTTTAGGTTTGATCTTAAGTAGAATCTGAACAGGTACATTATGAAGTGTAGCTCCATCCCAAAAAAAATCTATTTTTAAGCTTTTGGAGAACATAGGGAGGGGTTATCACCCTGTAACATTTGCTGTCTTTGCACATCTGTTCAGAACATGTCACCTCACTTTCCGTCCAATGACAAATGTTTTTGGAAAAAGTGGGTTTTTAATTGAAACAAGGATTGGTGATAAAGTATCAGTAGAGAGGAGATACCTTTTTCCCAAATTAAATCTAACAGGATAGAATTTCCCTTCCTAGGGTAGATTTCCTCTCACTTCCTGTTTTCTCTTTCCATTTTCAAGTAGGAGTCGTTTGTAAGTTGGATGTTTGGAAGTAGGGGCCTGGCGTATATACTCTGCAGAAATTTGCCCTATTAGATGTTGGTGTAGCCACAAGACTGGTGGGCACAGGAATGGGCCCTGCTGTGAGTTAATAGATCAAGATTTGTAATTGCATGCACCTGTTGAACAGGGCAGAAAAATTGGGCCTTTGGCGGTGGTGGTGGACGGTGTTGCCACAAGACTGTAGGCCCTCATAGTTACTCTTGGTGGGCGCAGGAATGGGCCCTGCTGTGAGTTATTAGATCAAGATTTGTAATTGCAAGCACCTGATGAACAGGGCAGAAAAATTGGGCCTTGGCGGTGGTGGTGGACGGTGTTGCCACAAGACTGCAGGCCCTCATAGTTACTCTTGGTGGGCGCAGGAATGGGCCCTGCTGTGAACTATTAGATCAAGATTTGTAATTACCCCGCCCCTGTTAAACAGGGGCTGAAAAATTGTGCCTTAGGCACTGGTGATGGTGCCACAACACTGCAACCCGGCCCTCACAGATACTGTACTTGGAGCACAGCAGTCACAGTGTTGCGAAGCATTTTTTTAAAAAATTGTAAGTACACGCCCCTGTTAAACAGGGGCTGAAAAATTGTGCCTTAGGCACTGGTGCCACAACACTGCAACACGGCCCTCACAGAGACTGTACTTGGAGCACAGCAGTCACACGTGTTGCGAAGCATTTTTTTAAAAAATTGTAAGTACACGCCCCTGTTAAACAGGGGCTGAAAAATTGTGCCTTAGGCACTGGTGCCACAACACTGCAACACGGCCCTCACAGAGACTGTACTTGGAGCACAGCAGTCACACGTGTTGCGAAGCATTTTTTAAAAAAATTGTAAGTACACGCCCTGTTAAACAGGGGCTGAAAAATTGAGCCTTAGGCACTGGTGCTGGTGCCACAAACACTGCAACACGGCCCTCACAGAGACTGTACTTGGAGCACAGCAGTCACACGTGTTTTGCGAAGCATTTTTTTTAAAAATTGTAAGTACACGCCCCTGTTAAACAGGGGCTGAAAAATTGTGCTTAGGCACTGGTGTGGTGGCATGGATCATTGAGGAGGAGGAAGAGGATAGTCAGTGAACATAAGAGGACAGTCACTCAGCATCAGCATAGGCAGTCTTGAAGGGATGTGACATTAAAAATTATTCGGTTATATCCGCCTCAGGTGCCTGGTAGCTGGTGGTGATCCAAGACTGATTCATTTTGATGAAGGTCAGTCGATCAACCGAGGCGGTGGACAGGCGCACCCTATGATCAGTCACAAATCCTCCAGCAGCACTGAATGTGCGTTCGGAAAGAACGCTGGAGGCAGGACAGGCCAGTAGCTCAATTGCATACTGTGCAAGCTCTGGCCAGTGATCCATCCTCAGGACCCAGTAAGCCAGAGGATTTTTCGGTGGGAAAGGTGTCCAAGTCTGACCTTGCCCAAGGTATTCCTGCACCATGTATATCAGACGCTGGCGATGGTTGCTGGAACCGATCATACCTTGGGGCTGCGGACTAAAAAATTGTCTGAACGCATCGGTCAGACGTCCACCTTCCCCACCGCTCCTTCTGCCACTGACCGAAGCCTCAGCAACTCGTCGCCAGGACCAGGAGTTTGTAGCCTCCCAGTTTCTGCAAGATCAAGGTCCGCAACCTTACCCTTGTACCGCGGATCAAGGAGAGTGGCCAGCCAGTAATGGTCCCTCTCCTTGATCCGAAGAACACGAGGATCCTTCCGCAGGCTTTGCAGGATCAGGGAGGCCATGCAGCGTAGGTTAGCTGAGGCATTCGGTCCGGAGTCTTCTGGGTCACTGAGGATGACATGATCGCCAGCCACCTCCTCCCAGCCACGTACAAGTCCACTGGCTTGTTGGGACTGTACATCATCCTAAAAGACTGCTGCTGCTGATGCTGAGTGCCAGGCTCCACCTCCATGCTCACACAATCCTCCTCCTCCTCCTCCTCCTTCCTCCTCCTCATCCTCTTCCTGTGTGATGGGTGGGACAGAAGGAACACTGTCCGGATAAAGGGGGGCCTTGAGAGGCAAGGAAGTCCTCCTCTTCCTGCCTCTGTTCTGCCTCAAGTGCCCTGTCCATGATCCACGCAGCGTATGCTCCAACAGGTGGACAAGAGGGACAGTGTCACTGATGCATGCACTGTCACTGCTCACCATCCTCGTGGCCTCCTCAAATGGTGAGAGGACAGTGCATGCATCCCTGATCATGCTCCACTGACGTGGGGAAAAAAAACCAAGCTCCCCTGACCCTGTCCTGGTGCCGTAGTCGCCAAAGGTACTCATTGATGGCCCTCTGCTGCGTGTGCAATGACCGCCCTGTCCAGCGAGGCAATGGACATTGCCTCCACATGCCGGTAGAGAGACGGAATCGCCTTCCGCGAGAAAAAGTGGCGTTTGGGAACCTGCCACTGAGGAAACCCGCACATTGAAACAAACTCACGGAAGGGGGCCCCCTGAGTCTACCAACTGAAAAGGCAGCAGTTGAAGTGCTAGCAATTTAGCAAGGCTAGCATTCAACCGCTGGGCATGTGGATGGCTGGGAGTGTACTTCTTTCTACGGTCCAGCAGCTGGGGCAGGGAAATTTGCCTGCTGCATTCGGACGTCGGTTGTACTGCAAGTACTTGGTTGTGACACACCGAATTCTACACCTTCAGTCCTCTCAGAGCAGGCTTTCAGAGAGGACTGAAGGTTGTAGTGGGGATGGAGATCCCAGCTGAGGAGGAGCAAGGAGAGGTCCGCTTAGTTCTTTGGTGAGTGGGTTCTTTTATGTGTGCCTGCCAACGAGCTGCATGGCAGGTCGCCATATGTCTGGTCATGCTTGTGGTGCCAAGCGGCTGATGTTTTGGGCCACGCGAGATACGCTTGAGACAAAATATTGCAAATAGCAGTGGTGCGATCTGCTGCACTCGTCTCAAAAAAGGCCCACACCAAAGAACTTTTCTGATAACGTGCAGATAGGCAGCGCCCTGCACAGGCGGAGCTCTGCGGTGTTGTACAGTTGCTGTGCTGGCCTCTACCTGGCCTCCAGGGGGCATCCTGCCTCGTTGGACATGTGACGCCGCATCCTCCTCCTCCTCCGGCACCCACGTGGAGTCAGTGACATCATCTCAAACTTATCGTAAACAAACAACAGCTAATACGCTGCTACAAGCCACCAGCCATCATCCCTGATCACTTATTCAAGGAATTCTTGTGGCTCAGTTCCTAAGAATCAAACGGAACTGCTCACAGGAAGAGGATTTTGGGATGGAGTCAAAGGAACTATATGGTAGATTCAGGGAAAGGGGGTACTCACACCAATGCATCAGAAGGGCTAAAACAAAGAGCAATGCAGGCCAACAGAGGAGCCCTCCTTGATAAAACTCATAGTTCAAAATCTCTGACTCAATCACAGGCATCCATTAGGATTATCACTAAATACGGGGCACAGTGGGATCAAGTTAAAAACATACTTGGCCACCATTGGCATATCCTAGCGAACTCGCCTATCCTTGGCGAGATTGTTGGTGATCGTCCACTAATGACTGCTCGGCGATCACGGAACCTCAGGGATAGTCTTACCCATTCTGAGTATGAAAGATCAGTTACACCCAATTGGCTGTCTGATCTGCCACCTTTGAAGGGTATTCACCCTTGTGGGAGGTGTAAAGTTTGCAAGTTTGTGGACAGGACGGATGTGTTCACCAACTCTGATGGCAAAAAGGAATTTAAAATCAATAACTTTATTAATTGTAACACCACTAGGGTGGTTTACATGCTGACCTGCCCATGTAGTAAGAACTATGTGGGCAAAACTAAAAGGCAGCTGAATATCAGAGTTGGTGAACACATCCATAGCATCGTCAAGAAAGACGATGAACGCCCACTTGCCTTACATTTTATCAACTTTCATGACAGTGACCCTGCTGGACTTTCCTTTAAAAGGTATCTACAGACTTAATTTACCCCCGAGAAGGGGTGATTTTGATAGGATTTTATGCCAGAAAAAAATTAGATTTTTAACCTTGATAGCATGCAACCCCTGGGGCCCAATAACGAATGTAATTTATCTGTCTTCCTTACACCTTGAATGATGTTACATGAATTCATCCACAATAATAATCTTTTTTTAAATTCCCTGGTGGTCTTCTCTACAGTTGTGATTCATCTGTCAAGTCACCTGAGGCCAGGTGACAGATGCACACCGTTGGGATCAGGAGTGCACCGCAAAGGTAGTGGACCCTACAGCTGACTGCTGCAGATGGGAGTCTGGGTGGTAAAGGAAGGCAGGCCCACTGGAACACCAAGACGGATCCCACAGGGGCTAGAGCGTAAGATTCCCTAGGGCGTGGGAGTCTAAGAGCCAGCAGGTGTTCACCAGAGCCTCTAGAGGTGATGATGGACTGGGCTGCAACTGGCTCCAGGTCGTGACCCCCAGGGTCTCCCAGCTCATGCCCACAGTAGGCTACAGGAGGATAGAAATAGTAAGGGAATAAGCCAAAGGTCGGGCAACTAGCAGACAAGGAGAAACATAGAACACGCCAAAGGTCAGGGTCACAAGCAGACAGGGATAGTCGAGAACAAGCCAAGATCGGTAACTGGAATCAGATGTAGAAGAAACAGCAAGATGCACATGGAAGCTAAACACAAAGTTGATCAGCAGGGTTGGCTTGCAGTGCACAGGTTAATATACAGTTCTCTGATAGGGGCTGGGTGGAGTTATGCTGGAGGAGAGATTATAAAAGCAGTCAGGTGAGAGTGGCTTGTCTCTAGAGGTGAACACATGGAGGAAAGGTAAGCTGACAGACAAACACTACTGCATAACCATGACAGTACCACCCCTCTTACGAGGCCTCCCTCTTCCCCACCTGGGACCAGGTTTAGAGGGGAACTTCAGATGAAACTTCATCAACAGACGAGGTGCAAAGACCTCATAAGCCGTGATCCAAGACCTCTCCTCAGGACCAAACCCTTTCCAATGCATGAGGTACTGAAGAATGCCTCTACAGAGTCAGGAATCGAAAATTTGACTAACCTCGTACTCCTGATTATCCTCAGAGACCAGCGCCACGGTTGGGAGAGGACGAGAGAACTTATTGAGGACTAAAGGCTTCAGAAGGGCAACATGGAAGGAGTTAGCGATTTTGAGGCTTTTGAGAATCTGGAGTTTAAAACAAACCGGATTCAGTTTAGAAGTTATAGTGTATGGACCAACGAATCTTGGGGCAAATTTGAGAGAAGGAACCCAGAGTCTGATGTTCCTGGTGGAAAGCCAGACTTTGTCTGCCTGGCTGTAGAGAAGACAGCTTACGCCTTTGACGGTCAGCAAAACTCTTGAATTTGTTGGCAACTTTCTGGAGGGAATCATGAACGTCAACTCACATGGAATTGAAGGATGCCTGAACGGTAGCCAAAGCTGGGATGTCGGAAGAACAGGTCATAGGAAGAGGGAGCTGAGGATGTCTTCTATAAACAGTGACAAAGGGTGTTTTCTGAGAACTAATGTTGACATGATTATTGTGGGAGAACTCTGCCCACGGGAGTAGTGAGGCCCAATCATCCTGATGAGCTGAGACCAAGGTACAGAGAAAGACCTCCAACTCCTGATTAACCCTCTCAGTCATTGAATTGGGGATGGTAAAAACAGGTAAAATCCAAGGTAATGTCAAGGTATTTGCAAAAGGCTCTCCAAAATAGAGAAGTAAACTGAACACCCCTGTCCGAAATGACATGGGAAGGGACACCATGGAGGCGGAAAATCTCTCGTACAAAAATGGGAACCAAGGCAGGAGCAGAAGGGAGACCAGGAAGAGGAACAAAATGAGCCATCTTGGAGAACCGATCGATTGCCACCTAAATGACCATATTATTCTCCGACAGTGGAAGATCGGTGATAAAATCCATGGCATTGCGAGACCAGGGCTCTTTAGGAATGTGCAAGGGCATGAGAAGACCAGCAGGGGTTTGTGTGGAGGATTTAGACCTGAGTCTGAGCACAGACATGACAAGCCTTAACGTAATTCTTAACATACGAGCGGAGATTAGGCCACCAGTAGTGACGACCGATGACCAGGAAGGATCGGAGGAACCCAGTATGACATGCCACCTTGGAATCATGTCCCCAACAAAGGATCTTAGCTCTTAGCTCAGTGGGAACAAAGGTCTTGCCAGGAGGAATTTTGGATTCCAGGGTGGTAGAATGGGCAACAATGCATGAGGTCAGAATGATTGGCTCAGGATCAGGGGTGGACTCCTCGTCCAAAGTGTCAAATGACCTAGAGAGCGCATCAGCCCGACCATTTCAGGAACCAGGTTTGTACGTAATCGTGAATTTAAAATGGGAAAAGAAGACACTCCACTTGGCCTGTCTGGGATTCAGACGTTTAGCATTCTGTAGGTACTGTAGATTCTTGTGTTCAGTAAAGATCATTATGGAGTGAGGGGAACCCTCCAAGAGATGACGCCACTCCTCCAATGCCAATTTTTATTGCGAGAAGTTCCCGATCACCAATGGCACAATTTTTCTCTGCCTGAGAATTTTTTTTGGAGAAGAACGCACATGGTTGACGTCTCTTCTCAAAGAATTGAAGAAGCACAGCTCCCACCCCCATCGAAGAATCATCCATTTCAATAAAAAATGGGTCCCCAGGATTTGGTCTCCTCAAGAGAGGTCCAGAAACAAAAGCCTGTTTCAGGTCGTGAAACGCAGAGACAGCCTCGGGAGGCCAATCTTTGGCACCCTTCTTGGTCAAAGCGATAATAGGCGCGGCAAAGGAAGAGTAATTCCTTATGAACTGCCTATAATAACTTGTGAAGCCAAGAAAGCGCTGTGTGGCCTTGAGGCTAGCAGGATGGGGCCAGTTGGTAATGGCCGAGACCTTTCCGGGATCCATACGAAGAACCAAACTTGAGACAAAACATCCCAGAAACAGGACCTCAAAACATTCAAAGGAACATTTCTCCAGTTTAGCATAGAGATTATTCTCTCTAAGGCACTGAAGTACAGTGCGGACAAGATTTTCTGTGAACAAGCAGATTTTCTGAAAAGATGAGAATGTCATCCAGATAGATGACAACAAACTGGTACAGCAGATTCCTAAAGATTTAATTGACAAAGTTCTGAAACACAGCTGGAGCATTACACAAACCAAAAGGCATAACCAGGTATTCGTAATGCCTGTCTCTATCGTTAAACGCAGTCTTCCATTCGTCACCTTCCAGTATTCAAATCTGATTGTATGCACCTCTGAGATTCAACTTGATGAAAATGAAAGCACCCTTTAACCTGTTGAATAGCTCAGATATTAGGGGTAAGGGGTAACGTTTTTTGATAGTCACTGCGTTTAAACCTCGATTAGTCGATACAGGGTCTCAGGGTACCATTGTTTTTGGCAACGAAAAAGAACCCTGCTCCTGCAGGCGATGAGGATTTCCGGATGAAACCTCTCTCCAGATTCTTGGCAACATACTCAGACATGGCCTGGGTCTCTGGAATGGACAGAGGGTAGGTACCACCCCTGGGCAGAGTTGCACCAGGGACAAGGTCAATAGCACAGTCAAAAGACCTGTGGGGAGGAAGAGAAATCTCTCCTTTGGGGCCACCTTGAGAAGGCAGGACGAGAAACACGAGGATCTGCCCAGAGACCCAGTTCACTTGTGGAGAGTGGAGCTGTAGCCAAGGAAGGCCCAATACAATGGGGGTAGAGGCCTTGGGTAGAATTAGACAGGAAATCCACTCCTGGTAGAGTACCCCTACCGACATCCTAATCGGTAGCGTCTGGAAGCAGATAGGACCCTCTGGGAGCACAGTGCCATCAATTGCCGAGACTACCAGTGGCGTAGTGAGGGGAGAAAGGGTAAGCTTCATAGAAGAAGCAGTTCTTCAGTCCATAAAATTGCCGGCAGCCCCGTAATCCATATATGCTAGGATCGATTGGGGAGAAGTGCCTACATGAAGGAACACCGGAAGAAGAAGACAAGAAGGTGATGTTTCTGGGTCCAATCCTTCCAAGTGTATTAGACCCGAGGGTTTCCCGGACAAAGCGAGCAGGAGTCACGAAAATTACCCTTGCCCCCACAATAAAGACACAAGCCCTGAGTTCTGTGCCTAGCACATTCTTCCGGGCTTAATCTGGTCCGGCCCAGCTGCATAGGTTCCTCAGCAGGCAGAAGATGCTCCACAGGACGAAGGGGGAAGAGCTCAGACTGGCTAGGACCCAGGTAGTGCTGGCATCTTCTTTCTAGGGACCTCTCAGTCTTTCACTTGGTCAGAGAGGCCATGTAGAAAGGTTGCGACAAGGGCCTCATTGTTCCAGCTCAATTCAGCTGTGAGGATACGGAACTGAAGAGCATATTGTCCCACTGAACAAGATTCTTGGCGAAGACGTAAAAGGGCACTAGCCACTGAAGAAATCCGTGCTGGCTCCTCGAAGATATTACGAAAAGAGCTTCAAGAAGTCAGACAGGCTGGAAACCACTGGATCATTCTTCTCCCACAGGGGAGCAGCCCAGGCTAAAGCTTCACCGGAGAGGAGGGTAATGATATAGGCTACCTTAGCCCGATCAGACAGAAAGATTTGAGGCTGGAACTCAAAATGTGCATTGGCTGAGGAACCCCCTGCAGGCCTTGGAGTCCGTGATAGAGCTGGCAGTTGTAATGAATGCGTGGCTACGACTGGTGCAATAGGTGCAGCCTGCTGATTGTACTTGAGGTTGCTGGTTCGGGGTTCCCAAGGAGGCCTGAAGCTGCTCAAAGCGGGAAGCCAGATCCTGAAGGAATCGCATCACCTGAGTCTGATTAGATTCCTGGGTCTCAAGTCTGTGGACTATGCCCTGCAATGGATCAGCTGCAGGAAGCGGCACATCAGCCGGGTCCATGGCTGATCAAACTGTCAAGTTATCTAAGGGCCAGGTGACAGATGCACACCATTGAGATCAGGAGTGCACCGCAAAGGTAGTGGACCCTACGGCTGACTGCTGCGGATGGGAGTCGGGGTGGTAAAGGAAGGCAGGTCTGCTGGAACACCAAGACGGATCCCACAGGGGCTAGAGCGTAAGATTCCCTAGGGCGCAGAGTCTAAAAGCCAGCAGGTGTTCACCAGAGCCTCTAGTGGTGAGGATGGCCTTCGATGCAACTGGCTCCAGGTCGTGACCACAGGGTCCCCAAGCTCACGCTCACAGTAGGCTACAGGAGGATAGAGATGGTAAGGGAATAAGCCAAAGATCGGGGCGACTAGCAGACAAGGATAAACATAGAACACGCCAAAGGTCAGGGTCACAAGCAGACAGGGATAGTAAAGAACAAGCCAAGATCGGTAACTGGAATCAGACGTAGAAAACACAGCAAGATGCACATGGAAGCTAAAGACACAAAGTTGATCAGCAGGGTTTGCTTGCAGTGCACAGGTTAATATAGAGTTCTCTGATAGGGGCTGGGGTGAAGCCATGCTGGAGGAGAGATTATAAAAGCAGTCAGGTGAGAGTGGCTGGTCTCTAGAGGTGAATACATGTATGAATGGAAAGACCCTTTAGATACTTCAGCATATAGACCAATTTCCCTTCTGTGTTCTGATACTAAAATATTGGCTAAGGTACTGGCGGTCCGGTTGAATAAAATCATTTATCGTTTATACAGACCAGACAGGTTTTATAGCCGATAGATCTTAAAGTATCAACATAAGAAGAGCTTTCCTGAACTTGCAGAATCCGCTGGTGAACGAGGGACCTAGAGCGGTGTTGGCACTTGATGTAACAAAAGCATTTGATAGTGTGGAGTGGGGTTATATTTGGAGAGTGCTGGAAAAGTTTGGGGTGGGTCCCGCGTTCACCAGGTGGATAAGACTACTTTATGATAAGCCTATAGCCAGGTTAAAAATTAATAATGAACTATCAGAAAAAATTGAGCTGGAGAGGGGGACGAGGCAGGGGTGTCCTCTGTCACCCCTCCTCTTCGCTCTTGTAATGGAGCCATTAGCTATTGCTATTAGAAACAGCGCTGAGATAACAGGCTTTCAGAGGAAGGGGGGGAGTGAGGAAAAAAATCGCTTTATATGCAGATGATGTCTTGCTGTTCTTGGGAGATTTGGATCGATCTCTGACTAAAGCGATGAATATAGTAGAGGACTTTGGCAGGTTTACAGGGCTCAAAATAAATTGGAAGAAATCTGAACTACTCCCAATTAGTACAGATGCTGAAGTTAGAATTCCAGGAATGCCCCATCTGGAGGTGGTGAATGCACTGAAATACTTGGGAGTGGTCCTGACGAAAGATCCTAATCAATATGTGAGGCGTAATTTGGTGCCACTGTTGATTAAATTTAAAAAGAAGATAGCCATTTGGAAGCACCTCCCTCTATCAGTTGCGGGTCGATGTGGCTTAATAAAGATGATCTGGATGCCACAACTATTGTATGTGCTACACAATTCCCCGGTGTGGATATGCAGGAGATGGTTCCAGAAAATCGAAACTCTTTTTAGGGAACTTATATGGAAGGGTGGACAGGCCAGGATCCCTCTCCGTACTCTGCAGCTACCAGTGAAGGAGGGGGGCTTTGCGGTGCCCCATCCGGAGCGTTATTTCCTGGCGGCTCAATTGCAGCAGCTGTTGGGATGTGGGGTTCCGGGCGGAGGCACCCCGAATGTAGAAATAATGTTGGTGGAAGCGGGTCATGGTACATTGATAGAGACCCTGGAGGCGGGTTCATTCTGCTATGAATACCCAACTATAAAAATGATAAAAAAAATCTGGATAACAGCTAAAAAACAACTACACTATAAAGGGATGACCGAACAAACCCCCCTGTGGAACAATAAAAATCTTAGAGAGATTTTTCGGATAGGTAGAATCAGAGACTGGGAAAAAAATGGTATTAGTAAATTGAGTCATTTATATAGAGGCAATACACTAAAAAAATTCACTGATTTAGAGCGTGAGTTTAATATACCGCATTATTCCTTTTTTTCATATTTACAAGTGGTGCATGCTCTTGAGGCACAATTCACGGAACAACCATTAATATGGCAAAATATGCCACTCTTCCAGAAGATATCACAGGTAGCATCAACCAAAGGGCTGATTTCCGGGTTATATGAGTATATAGGACAGGAAATAGATACAAGGGGGAGACTTGAAAAGGTAAAGGCAAAGTGGGAAAAGGATGTCGGTTCAATAACAGATATACAATGGAGGAGAATCTTGGAGAGGGGGTCGAAGGTTTCAATACCCCCCCCCCCCCCCAGAGAGTATCACATCTGATACTGATTAACAGAGCATATTATACCCCCAAACGGTTGTTTAGCTTTGGCAGAAGGGCCGATGATAACTGTCCTAGATGCCAAAAAACGGGAGATCTTATCCACATGGTGTGGAAGTGTCCTAAATTGGTGCACTACTGGGAGGGAGTGGCCAATAATATAAGTAAGATATTTGGAATTAAATTTGATCTGGAGGCTAAAGGGTGTATACTGGGATATAGAGAAGAAAAGGAAGAGAATAAAAGCAAAACCACGGCAATTCTGAGATGCTTATTTCAAGCTAGAAAACTAATTGCAGGTAAATGGCAATCAAGGGAACCACCTACGGTGGCTAACTGGATTGGGGTAGTAAATGAGAACTTATGTAGAGAAAAGGCGGTATATATAAAAAGAGGTAACTCCAAAGAGTTTAATAAAATGTGGAATTCTTGGTTAATTAAAATGGACCCATTTGGGACAGAAGGTTAAAGAATAGGAAAGGAAATAGTGGAAGGCTATATATACAGAGGACTGGGAAGCCACCCATGTGGCTATCTATATAAAGGGGAATAGACCAGGGGAGAGTTGAAACCTTTAAATCTACTTCTTAGATATTAAATGGAGGATCATTTACTACCGTATGGCATGTGCAATGATAGAAGGGAGAGGTAAAGAATGTATAGAGTTAAATGATGTCATAAAATGAAGAATGTATTTTAAGCTGTGTTGTTTTTGGATATGAAAAATTAAAAAAGAATAATTTATAAAAAAAAAAATGAATGGTAAGCTGACAGACAAACACTACTGCATCATGATGGTTATTCTGTATTGTACCCCCTGTGGGACTTAATGTTATTTGTGTAGTAGATTTGAATTACGGCAGGCTGCTATTGCCCTTTTGAAATTCCGTCCATCTAATTGATATCCATTTTTGTATTGTTCTTGTGGCAGAGCAAGGCTCTGTCCCTATGAAAATGGGGTTAAAGTGGACACAGAGTCTGCATATCAGCTGAGTTCAGAGCTACAGAGCCTAAATTTGAAACAGAGAAAACTGCTCTGGCAGTTTTCTCAAGGTTTTGCTAGTTCCCTATGGGGCTCTGTAGTTTGGAGATTCCTCAGTCTTGGGTGGGATGGGATCTCCAACCCTGTGTCCGGGTCTTGTGGACAGCCGGCAGGGTGTGTGCCCAGGTTCACACAGACCATATAACGAGGGGCTGGTGAGAGCAGAAGGGGGGAAGGAAGGTGGAGTTGAAGCAGTGGCTGCTACTGAGTGTCTCTGTGTGAGGATAGATGCTCTGTGCGTCCAAGGAGCCAGAAGCTGTGTGCATTAAGAAGCCCAAAGCTGTGTGTGTTGAAGGGCTTAAAGCTGTGTGCGGCCAAGGAGCCTCAGACTGTGTGCATCCAGGCAGCTCGTTTGAGGGGCAAGTACCTATAGCAGCAGTACTGTTGAAGAGTAGCCAGGTGAGCTAGCATTTTCATTTGGATTTAGTATATTTAATTTTTTATTTTTTTTCCAGAAAAAAGTTTATTGTAATCAATCAAAACTGTAAATACAACAAGTGGTAAAACGTATAGAAGCCGAGCATCATGTACAGTAATACAAAGAGACATCAGCCATCCGAAACAATGAAATCAGCAATGAATAATTAACGTTTCTGATTAGTAAACTAACGTTCAGGTTGCTGTAAGTGCGGATAGTGGCAGAGATGTAGAACCCGTAGGCCACGACAATAGGAGGGGCTAGACCCGCAATCGTGTTGGTTAACAAGATAACATATTAAACATTATGGTAGTTTAAAAGACTACCGGCACCTGCGCGTGCCGGATTATTGTATCGGTGTCCCAGTGGTCATAAGGTGGTGTAAGAAGTCCATGGATGCGGTCTCGGACCACAAGCATCCACAGATGTTTTACTCCTGGGAGACCCGGGTAGGTCTTTCAACAAGGCCCTAGGGGAAGTTAGCCAGTAGTAGGAAGTGGGGAAAAGACATATATGTATCCTAACTTAGAGTAGCTCGGGAGTCTCACATAGGTAAGGGTGTGGAGTAAGATATCGCTTGTGGACAGTGAAAATAGATCAAATGGAATGGATTTAGTATATTTAATTGAAGCTTGGACCCCTGCGTGGGATTCCTGGATGGACTTTTGTTATGTTTTTTCCCCTTTAATAAACGTGGGCTACCAGGCCCTTAAATATAAATGCCTGTCTGATGTGGACTCACTGCACCAAAACGCATCTATACACTTGAAGCTAAACACCCCAATGTCACATTCTATATAAGTTTTCCTCTTTAGTTTTTTGTTTTCGTTTTAGTGTTTAAGGTTTTTTTTTTCTTTGTTTTTGGTTGTTTTGTGTCCCTGCCGGGTGTTTTCTGTGGTTGTTGGGACCTTCTGCACTCCCTGGCCGACCAGCTATACTACTGCTGTTGTTTTTTTCGTGAGAATGGCTGCTAATCCGGAAGTGGATGCCTGCTTGTCCCAGCACAGACGCTAATTATTTCACTGCGCATGGGCTATTTAAGGATACTTACCAGGCATCCGCGCATGCTCCGAAGAAACTCGGGTCACAAGTGAAACGTGTCAGCATGATGCCATCACGCTCCCTGTAGCGAGGACTCAGACCCACCCACCAGCTGATGAATCCCCTCAGCAATCCCCGGGAAAACCGGAAAGAGCCGCTGGAGTGCTCAGGCTGCATTTATGCCCTTAAACAACAAGAAAGACCTTCATCAATACTGGCCATAACCAGGTGATCTGGGGGAACAGACGGAGGCCATCTCCTGGGCTATCAACAAGTGGAACGTTGGCTCCACACCATTGCATTGGCAGATGTGGTTATCAGGAGAGTGGAGAGCGGTGAGATTGTTTTTCACCCGCCCAGCTGGGGGGAGTTTACACACATATATATTCACCTGCCCCCTAGAGATATACTAACCCGCCTGCATGTGTTGTAAAATAGCCTGAATAGCCGCTAGACATATGAGCTCAGTGAAGCAATTGTGTATAACTAATTCCTATCTACGTTCCAAGTTGTATCTCCAGTGACTTTTTCTTTTATCATCCATGAATTCTCTATGATTTTTTTATTCTGCTCTATGCTAATTATTTCCACTATTGCATACTGCTCTGGCCTCATAGACTCATGGATGGGATCCCCACCCTATGTTTGGTATTCATCTGCTACAAGCCTATTGCTTTGATAATATTATGTTCTATACCTACATAGTTATTGCTAGTGATTCATCAAATATTTAATGATACCTATTAAGGGTGTATGTCTGAATGTTCTAGCCGTCTGAGTCTTTAGGCAACGTTGTCTAATTTTAGTGAATATGGTGGAGGTATGTTCTATTTTTTAGTACGGGTGCTGCAGAAGTGGTGGGCTCCCAATTAGGATTGGCAAATGCAGCAGGAAGGGCACAATGGGCTCGACAGGCCTGTGTTTGTCTTCTTCTTGGTGGCTGCGGGACACTAGTCGTGCTAGCCACCTCACCAGCTTGAACTGCACTTATGGGACTCACCACAAAACCAAGTGTTACTGCAGTGCTGGATGTACGACCAGGATGTACTAGGCCGCTGGTGCTTGCCAGTTCACCAGAAGGATGAGTGGCACTAGTACTGGCTCTCTGCTCCATATGAGAGCCAGCAGAAGAATGGCTTCGGGTACGCCTGACCTTGGCAGGGACCACTACTCTGTCTTTAGAGTTATCTGTCCGGCTGCCGCTACTGTCTACCGGTTCATATTCTGAGCCTGAATCTGACAGATGGGTGACTTCCTCTTCACTATCTGTCATGCTCAGAAACGTGTAGGCCTCTTCACTACTGTACCTTCGATTTGACATTTTGGTCTCTTAGGCCCCAGTCACACCTGAGCATAGTGTTTTCAGGCATTTCGATTTTACCGCGATTTTGCGGCGGTTTTTACAGTGATTTCGCTGCGTTTTTTATGGTGTTTTGCCGCTATTTTGTGCAGGGCAAAAGTTCACCAATGTAAAAAGAAGAAAAACGCCCAAATCTGCCGGATTCGAGCGACAAAAAAGGGTCTGGAACTTGTTTGAGCTTCAGGCGTTCGGCTTCAGGTGTTATGGAGTGGAGATGTGAACCATCTCCATTGAGAATAATGGATTTTTTCCCCTCTAGCATTTTGTAGCTTCAGGCTTCAGGCTACAAAATGCTCAGGTGTGAATGCAGCCTAAATTTACTGGTACAGTAGTGAGAGTAGGAAAAAGAGATCCTGGCTGTCAGCCACTGCTTCAAACGCTACAAAAAAAGACTGTTAGCTTTCGCAGGGATCAGGCCTATCTCTGCGAACGCTGCAGTTATGTGTGTTGTGTTTTTGTAAGTGACAGTGATCGATTGATACTGCACTTGGGTGGGCTGGGCGGAAGGACTTAACGCAGGTGCTAGCAGGTATCTGGGCTGATCCTGCTAACACTGCATTTTTGGGAACCCTAAACTGCTGGGGACGCTAGTATAGATCAGATCAGATATTGATCCGTTCAGACACTATACTACTAAGGGAGGTGTATGGTGCGTGTGTGGGTGTTAGCGCCACTGGCACTAATCTGACGCTGCCTGGGGTGAAGCAGAAGCTAACTTATAACACCGCCGGGTGATCAGGGGGTTAAACCTTTATTTAGGTAATATATGGCGGGTACACTGACGACATAAAAAAACAAGCTAACCAGCGTCACCCGTGACACTAATACAGTGATCACTGGTGACAGGGGGTGATCAAGGGGTAAACCTTTATTAGGGGGTGTCCCTAGACCTATATGGGCCTACACTAACGACACCAGTACAGTGATCAAAAAAAAATATGAACACTGCACTGGATGACACAGTGATGGGGGTGAAGGGGTTAACTGTGGGGGAGGGGGGACGATCGGGTGTGATAGGGGGGTGACAAGTGTACCTACGTGAACTGGTGTCAGTGTAGCGTTGGTGCACTTACTCTGAGATGTCTTCTCTCCTCTCTCTGGAACGAAAAGACTTCCACAAGGAGAGATGACATCACTTCCCCTGCTGTGTTTACACTTACACATGCAGGGGAAGGATATCATTCGCCAGGACTGATCACCAGGTCTAGGCCAGAAACCATTGGCCTGGTCCTGGAGATTTGATCGGTTCTGAAGCAAATCCGATCGGCGCGGCCGCCGAGGGGGTGTGCACGCCAGCCCCCCAAGTGGCCACACGTGCGACGTATAGCTACGATGCTTCGCCCAGCCGGGCCAACCTGCCGCAGTATAACTGCAGCGGCTGGTCCAGAACTGGTTAATATCACAGGCAGCACAAGTGCAGGGGCTCTCAGCAAAATTAAGGGCACATTAGAATAGTTTCAGCACTAAAGTTGTCACCCAAAAAAGGCTTGCGTTACCGGAGCATCATCTGACTAGTGGGGTGGCTGTTAGGTACAGTAGCGGTGTAAGTGGCACTTAGAAGAACGATTGCTAGATCCTTGTCGCAGCTATAGAGACCCAAAGTTGGTGGAGCCAATAGCTCCTATTCTCCCCCCCCCCCCTCATCAGGGACCTTTCTCTAGGGCTAATCACACTGTCCCTATCCAGCGTAGATATTGTCCCTTCTCTATCCAGTTCGCAAATGCGTGCCAACTGCAGCAGAGCAGTGCTATTTATTAGCATTGCCCTCACTAAAGATGGCCAGTAAGGTCATCCAGTGTTGCAGCATCCAAAGAAAAAAAGGAACAAGAGGGGGTTTAGCCAACCTGACGGACTATCTCGGCACCTGAACAAACACGGAAATTCCGTAATCAATATTTCATTGGTTTATTTAGAAAACATACAAAACAATATACAAATATACATCACAAAAAGTGAAGAACAAAAAGAAATTATTTACAACAGTTTGGCCATCGAGTATCGGATATACATTAGGACCTAAAAGATTCCATAATTATGTTTTACTTGCTTGTCAGTTGACGGTTGACGCGTTTCGCTTTTAGCTTCATCAGAACCGTAGTACAGCAATTTTTATATCTAAATATAGTTGTAAAACAAGAAAAATTGAGAATTATTCATCAATGGGCAAATAGTTGCTCCAATATGTCCCATCAGTAACATGATCATCATCAGTCTAGCCCGCGATCTAATTAGTAAGTAGATTGCCTACCTTCTAGGTATACCCTATTGATTATAAAATACTCAATTTGTGGCAATTCACATTTTCATTTTTAAAAGCAATTTTCTGGAAGGTAGAAGTGAACGTCAGTTTCAGAAGGAATTTCCTTACACCTGCAGATGGTAGAAGAGAAGCCAAGAGGGCAACAGAAAAACAAGAACAATGAGAAAGGAAAAAAAAAAAAGGGGGGAAAAGACAGGGGAGAAGAGGAGGGGAGATTTATATCTATTTTATAATTTATCATTATTTAGAATGTTATATCCATATTATGGGAATTAAAGCTTATATTAGGAAGGTTGAATCCTACCTGGGTTCAAGAGGGTCAGAAAAAGTCCAGGTACATTATAGAGAGACCGTATCTGCGTCCCCCAATATTAGAAGAACCTAATGAACAGGGTAAGGGTAATTATAAATAATGATGACCATTTTAAAAAGCCCAATCCTCGAATTGCTACTTCTAGATAGTAAAAAATGAAAGCCTATACCTGTTAATGTCCGGTGTAGGTCGTATGGGAAGGGCGGCCTTAGAGCCCTATTGGAGGGCAGCCCCCAGGGGTTGGATAATCCAACGCTGAGTCTGGTAAAGTAGCAAGCAAAAAGTTTGGTAGGTTAATTTGTTAAGAGAGTTGGGGCTGGTAATTATCTAGTATCATGTCTATAGAGTCTGGGTACGCCATATAGATTAAAAACTTACCTAGGAGATGGCGCTAGAGCATAAGCAGCCTTCCCAGTGCCTTCTCTGCAGACTACTGAGTGAGTACTGCTTAAATAGCCTATTTTCCCGCCGAAATCAGGGCGGAAATTAGTTTGAATGTCATTTGAATCAGCTGGAGCTGAGGGGTTGGCCCGTCTAGGCAAGTGTTGGTCAGTCTCAAAGACTCAGCAAGTGGACATTAGTAATAGTGCATGCAAATACCAGATAGACCTGTTAGATCAGCTTCCATAAGGGCCGTGTCGCATTGCAATTGGTCGGGAGAAATTCCAAAGAGGAGAAGATAATCTAATCTATATTAGTTAACTCCATTTATGACCATCAATCCAGCAAAGTGAATTAAAATAGAATACGAGGTTGAAAAATAGGATGTAAATAAAAATAGAAATAAAAATAAAAGGAGCAAAGAAAATAAGAAAAGATAATAAAGATAAGTATGAGTTAAAATAGAATATAAAATAGAAGAGTAGGATATAGATAAAAATATAAAAAAAAATAAAAAAAAAATAAAAAAAAATAAAATTATAAAATAAAAATAAAAAAATAAGTATAAATAACAATAATAGAAATAAAAATAAATAAAAAAAAAAGTATAAATAACAATAAAAAAAAATATAAGTATAAATATAAATAACAATAATAGAAAAAAAAAATAAGTATAAATAACAATAGTAAAAAAAAAAAAAATATATAAGTATAAATATAAAAAACAATAATAGAAAAAAGAAAGCAGCATCCAATCAGACCGCTGTTCCCCTGGTGATACATATGGAGGCCTCAAAGGAACAAGGTTCCTCTCATCCTCCATCTGCTCTGTACATTGGCCAGCAACAAAGGTGAGGGTAAGCCACACCTGTCTGCACGTTGATACCACCTGGCTTGACAAACTTTGATTAGATAACTGAAGAAGCTGGGTAGAAATTTTTTGTCAAACAGTGTCGGTCTCCTATCAGATCCAATCGCTGCTCAGTTTTCAGATAGCCATAAGTACCATGTATGGTTAGCTTTAGGCAGTGTTAGGCGGCATAATCTCCTGCAGGCAAAGCATGCGTAGTTCTGACCATAATTTTGTTCTGTCAGCAGACTGTAAGCAGCACAGGACATATGGGAGTGTACCACAGCACATAGTAACACAACAAGCGTGCCCTAGTGCATTGCAATTTTGTAGTGCTCCTTTAAATACTCAGGGTCAGCCCAGCTGGGGCAGTGGAGTTCAGGTGGAGATGGAGTGTTAGGCTGTCGGAGGCCTGGTGCAGAAGGGAACCCCTTCTCATGACACATGGAGGGATCCTGACCAGGAAGCATGGGAGCAAGGAGAGGACAGCGGGAGAACAATGCTGGGCAAATCTTCAGGGAGAAAGACAGCCAAGAAGGCTGAGGACTGAGAGGCATGCCTGAATGGACTGGGTGCAGCAAGCAATCTGGGATGGATGAAGAGTCAGTCTGGGAGGACTGTGGAGAAGTAGTCAGGAGGGCTAGTGAAAGGGGCAGCTGCAGCCAGGCGAGTGGTACTGGGAGCATTAGCTACAGGAATAGGACAGCTAAGCACTAAAAACCTCTTTTTCTGCTACACTACCAAAGGGACCCGCTGTCCCTGCCTGCAAAGGGAAATTGCTCTGGATGTGACCGAGTCTGTGTTGGATCAATTTGTCAATGCTAGCTGGTCCTGGAAGGTGTAGTTCTACAAGCAAGATAGTGCTGGAGGTAGAAGAGGAGACGTGTGTGTGTGTATATACTGGATGTATATAGTTTGTGCCCAATATAGTTTGTGCATCCCATAATAACCCTATCCCCATTCAAGTTCAATCCCCTTAATAAAATACAAAAAAAACAAAGCTGCAAGAACTGATTCCTGTCTACAGAGTGTGTAGAAAATTTGTGTTCCTGGTTGTGCAGGGTGGGAGATAACCATATTCACCAGTGGCTCCACGAGGGTAGCGCTACACGTGTTACTGGCAGGATCTACAGATAAAAATAAAGGAAAGAAGTAGGCAGATATAAAACACATGGTAACACTAGATAGAATATGCCAATGCTCTAGCAATACCTGTAAAGGAAATTTGTAAGTTCTGTATATAATTGTATTCTATTTTATATGTATTGCACACTGCCCTCACTGTGCACACAGCACTAATAATGTTTTCAGTACATGTTTGCATTCTTAAGAGTCCTTACTAGAATTAGCCTGCCTATGTTATGCCCCTTGTTACCATAAAAGTACAATTATAATATTAATGTGATACCTACGTAATCATGTGTATAAAAACCTTCAAATGCATCATAATAAAGCAGAACAATTATTTGGAAAGATGCGGAATGTATATTTTGTGTCTGTTCCCTACTGCAGTAGTTATTATTAATTTGGAACCACTAATCAATATGAGGATATAAGTTGCCTATCTATAAATTTCCTTGTCAGAGGGAGAGCTTTGCCTAGGAGGGGATTTACAGGTGACCCTGAGAATCCAAAACGAGGAGCTTGAGACAATCCGGGAATTTCTGATAAATCAGCCAGCTGAGGTAAGCTTTTTGTTAACATTTAGTTATCAGACTTCCTTGATGGGTAAGGCATTTTCGGGACAAAGGGTACCTATTTTACTCTCCTTAATCGAACTGTATTGATTGGTGGTTATACGTTATGTTGTCACTGTCTACTGTGCATTGGAGTGTTATAGATAAGAACTAGTGCTGTTCACAGGTATATGTAGTACATCTGCTAGATAAAGTAGTTAAGAGGCAAGAGGGTATAGGCACATGTAGAGAAGACTGGCCAATCATTATGGGTATTAAATTAAGCATAATTAAGGTAATGAAGGGTAAGAGACCCTCAAAAATGCCCAGCGCAAGAGGAGCGCTATAAAATATATGAACCGAATGTGCGGTTCCGCCTATACTGAGCCCCTAGATAAATAAAAAACAAACAACCACCGCTCCAAGACTCTCCTTACAAGCGAATGCTCCTGCTCCTGTGTGGGAGCCCCAGGTGCTGGCTAATAGCACAATGATTAGAAATCAAAAGGAAGAACTCCGGACAGCCGCACACCGGGAAAATAAAATCCAAAGGGTTTATTTAAAAGCAAAAAGACACTACAATCCAAACACGGCAAAAAGGGGGGTACAGAGCTGACGCGTTTCGCACTGTATTTCAGTGCTTACTCATAGCTATGAGTAAGCACTGAAATACAGTGCGAAACGCGTCAGCTCTGTACCCCCCTTTTTGCCGTGTTTGGATTGTAGTGTCTTTTTGCTTTTAAATAAACCCTTTGGATTTTATTTTCCCGGTGTGCGGCTGTCCGGAGTTCTTCCTTTTGACCCCTAGATAAATAGTTAGAGTGAACAGGGATCCACAATGAGTAACTGGGTTAGCAAAGTCCACAGGGACCAAGAATCATGCAGAGTAAACGGCTAGAGAAACAGCTATCTATGTGAGCAGGATGGATCAAGGGTGACAATTAACACTACAGGGAAAGGGACATTTTGATGTTAAATTGTGGGATGAATTTGGGGTCAGGCACTACAACTAGTAAAGTCAAAACAGAGAAATGAAAGATAAAACAGAATACTTTATATGTTGTCAGAGAGGGAAGATGGGATGAGCACTATGGCTGCCCGTCTGATCATAGAATCATAGAAGCTAGAGTATGTGCAGTTATGGTATTACAATACATGGGATGCAAAGGATATCAGAACAAAATAAGGAAAGCAGAATATAAGCAGGGAAATATTAAAGAGTTAAAAGAAAGTGAGAGAATGATATGCATGTGTTGTGTACAAATGGGGAAAATGTAAGTGATTTTAGAGAGATAGTCATGTATGTGTGTGAATGCTGGAACCTTTAGTTCTATCTCTTGTGTGTGTCATGTATGCACATGTGAACCCCTCCTTTGCGCTCTCATGAAAGAATGTAGCTGGAATGAGGGATCAGTGATAAGCTGGAAGGACACCATGCCAATTAATTTTTTTTTAGACAAAACATTAATAACAAAATGTGCTGGGTTAATTAATCTAATGATAAACAATGTGATCACAATTATTGTGTATCTGTTTTCCAAACATCGTAAAATGAAGGTTACATTTTATCGTGTATTACACAAATTGAATATTCTTTGATAGTGGAAAAATGGAATCTAAGTAAAATGTCCTCATTTAACCACTTCAATTCCAGACACTTAGACACCTTTCTGCCCAGGCCAATTGAGCATGGGATAGAAGAGCCAGGGTTCACCACAGTTGTTTTTTTTTATAACATACCACTTCTTGTTTTACCTGTTACCAAAGGTGTTACCAAAAGCTGAGCATCCCTTCCAGAGATTACAAAAAGATGTGCCCAAGTCACGATCTTACAAGTATGCATTTTGTCTGTATGGACATGTTTTCTGGATGTCCAGTGGTAAATGTTACTGCACAGGCCACAGTAAAAAGTGTTATCAGAAGTAGTTTGTAAGTACAGAGTGCAGAATCTACAGAGAGTAACAGAGGAAATACTTACTATACAACCTGCTATACAACCTCACCATCCAGGTTGAACTGGATGGACTGGTGTCTTTATTCAACCTTACTAACTATGTACTAGAAGTTTTGAGGTTTTACTTTTACACTCCCTACTGTCTACAATGTAGCGGAAAAAGTAGAGTAAGAAACTAAAAAACTTTTGCCTGAATGTTTTCTTATACTTTATCAAGCCCCTAAGGGCAACGTAGGACTCTCTACCTATGAGATTTTGTTTGGGAGTGTGTTGCTCACTTGCTTATATTTTGTCTCAGCAGCTGAAGTCCTCGATTTGGATCTCATAGAGAATGTTGCTGATCTTTTAAAGTTTTTGACAAACTCATTTATGTGTTTTCTCCATAATTCCAGATCCTAAAAGTTTGGAAGGATCTAAAACTAAAGCCAGGTGACTTGTGGATTGTTAAGAGACATTTATATATAAGGAAATGTTTGGAGACTCAATACAGCATCTATTTCATGTACAGTTGTGCAAAACTTGAAGGAAAAATCACCTGGATCCACACCAGACACTGCAAAAATTACTAAATTAAATAAATCAGTGTGTTTGATTTGTTTCCCTCTTTAAATCACAGTCTTGGGTACTATTTATTCAAATACTTTAATTGTAAGGTATATATATATAATGTGATTTGAAAAAGTAGTTTAGCCATGTTGAAGTCATATTTGTCTTTTGTATGTCTTCCATTGTATGTAGAATTGTCTGTGTTTACATATGCTAAGTCAGCATGCCAACAATTAAGCTAGAAGGACATTGTGGCCACAGGAGTGTACAGCCAGTACTCTGTAAATATGTCTTATCAATCATTTGTTTTTCACAATGAAAAGTCATTTTGTAATGAAAAATCTGCTCAGCTATTATATTCTCCACAATGGAGCTTTGCCTCTTTGGCTAGGGCTACCTCCACCTAAGTGTGTGGAGGTTCCAGGTTAAAGGTGATAGCAGGTATGGTTAGTGATCAAAATATTGATCAAAAGAGAGGAGACTGTAAAGGTAATTTGTAAGTTTTGTATATAATTGTATTCTATTTTATATGTATTGCACACTGCCCTCACTGTGCACACGGCACTAATAATGTTTTCAGTAAATGTTTGCATTCTTTCGAGTCCTAATTAGAATTAGCCTGCCTATGTTACGCCCCTTGTTACCATAAAAGTACAATTGTAATATTATTGTGATACCTATGTATTCATGTGTATAAAAACCTTCAATTGCATCATAATAAAGCAGAACAGTTTTTGGAAAGATGCAGAGTGTATTTTTGTGTCTGTTCCCTACTGCAGTAGTTGTTATTAATTTGGAACCACTAATCAATACGAGGATAGGAGTTGCCTAGCTATAAATTTCCATGTCATACCCATCTGAATACATCTGGCTAAAAGTGTAGGCCAAAAGAAGAACCAGTATAAGATAGTTATATTTTTCGCATTGCAGAAAAATAAAACAGTTGCATGTACACAGCATTGCACACAGATCTCTATATTCCAGGGCCCCATGTTAACCCCAAAAGTAATTTGAGTTTCTAGACCCTACATGTTATAACCTTGAGAAATAGGAAAGGGGATATTTATCATAATCCACTGGCCTTTAAGAAATAGAGACAGCTATATCCTCTTTATTAGCACTTAAGGCCCTGATTTAGACTGTTTACCAAAGGATTTGTATACAATGAAAAAAGGAGCTGAGCACTCCTCAAATCTAAAACTGGAAGTCAAGGAGTTGGCCTGCTTCCTAACTTAAAAGGTGCAGTCCAGAAAAGGGGGTCAGCTGTGATAGGTGATGACAAGTGCCTTTTGTTACCACGAGTGCTCATTATTGTACATGGTGGCTTTTCTAACTTGTTAAAAAATGCCCCTTTGAGTAGACCAGACACTTCTACTGTTCTATGCAGATAAGTAAAATTTCAAATTAAGGCAAGTATAACACCCAACATTCAGAAAACTCATTGGAATTGTCAGTAGAGATGAGCTTAAAGTGGTTGTGAACCCTTTACAACCACTTTAACCTACAGGTAAGCCTAGATTAAGTCTTACCTGTAGGTCCAAGATTTTTTTTTAGGTTTGAGAGATATTTGCAGAAATAGCGGCACCGCTGTCTACGGCGCATGTGTCGTAGACGACAGCGCGCAGTCGATCATGTCGTTAGTGCTGGCACCAGCACCCATGCACGGGAGTGATGTCATCGCGGCTCCGGGCAGTCACAGCGCTGGAGACGTTATACCCGGAAGTCCCTCCGGGATAGATGACGGCATCAGAGGAGGGAAACGAGGACCGCTTCGATCTCAGGTAAGTAATTCATAATGAGCTAGTATGCTACGCATACTAGCGCATTATGCCTTTGTCTTGCAGGGGTTATTTATTTATTTTAGTTCTGAGGCTTTACTTTCTCTTTAAGGTTTGGTCCAAACAAAAGTTCAGACTGAACCAAGCTGCTCGGACATTAAGACAAACGCCTGAACATTTACCTCTTTGGCAGGAGCCAAAGTCTAATGGCACTAATACTACTGCTATTATTTATGGCAGCTTCCCACTGTCAATGGTTGTTAAGGGCAGCGATGGGTGCAGGCATCTACGAGTCATTAACAACCAGTTATGTCACAGACCCCATCAAGCAAAGGGGTGGGGATAGTTAAAAAGAAACAGCATGTGGATTTCCCCCATAATTCATACCAGGCCCTTCGAATCTGGTATGAATTTTAAGGGGGAATTCTAAGAGGTCCCCTACAAATTCTATACCAGACACTTACAATCTGGTATGGGTTTTATTTTTGAGTTGTTTAATGTTTTTTTATAGGTTTCACACACAAAAAGAGTGTATGTTTTCCCCCCAAGAAATCCCTATTGGAAAGCACCTTCCAGGGTGGGGGGTTTACCAGAATCTGGAAGCATCCAGATACTAGTACCCCTATTCGTGAATATAAACAAATGCAAAGAGTAACAAAAAGACAGAAACAATTTTGAGAAGTCCTTTAATAAATAAAAAAAATGTGTTGTGTCTTGCAGTAGGAGATCCACGTCACTCACAATGTCCAGCAATGGCTAACCCACTGAAACAAAAAAAAAAAACCTGCCAACATACATCTGGTCTCAACTAGTTTGGTGGTTAACAGCTATTTTACACAGTGGCGTGGTCTCTAGGGTGATACCATTGACCATATATGGACAAGACCATATTTTTGACACTTGATTCATATCACTACAAAGTCGGAAATGCCTTCCAGACATGCTGTGTTGTGGTGTGGTGTCATTTGTTGAACCAGCGCATAGAAAACAATTGTTTTATAGTGCAGTGATCTGCAGAAAAATGCAGGCCTTAATGAACCTTATGCATGGAATGCTCAGGTGTCTCAGGTTAGGATTCCTGTGCTTTGAGGAACAGGAAAAATTCTACCCCCTGATTACATACAAGCTTTCAGTTCTGTGGACTATGTTATTTGTGCTGTCAATAGACATGATTTAGTATAGCATTGTGTACAGGTATACATGACAGCAAGGTAATTATTTTTTTCAGAAGAAGAGAGAAAATCTTTAAAGCAATCCTCTAGCTTTATCAATGTGTCCCTGAAAAGGAATGTGTGCGAGAATCCTCAAGTGGGCTCAGTAAAGTTAAGGTTTATGAGATTGTGCACTGTCTTTTTAAATTTCCCACACCTTACTGTACAGGTAAAATTATGTCCAATCGGATTGAGTGGAACTTGCCAGATGGTGTGGGACACGTTATATGAAGCCCAGGTGTGTTCCTCTTTTGATCATCACGGAACAGGAGCTACAGTACCCGTGTTAAGGTTTTGTGCTGCCCTAGGCCTGACTAAACTTGTGCACCCCCTAATTTAAATATGACCCACCCCTTCCTGTCAAGGCCACACCCCTTGCTGTTTAAGACCCGCCCTGAAATTTGGGTTGGGACACTATTTCTGAGGGCCTGGGGGGGGGGGGGGCAATGGATTCCCTTAATTTGCATAGATTTCCTCTTACGTCCTGTTTTCGGCTATGGGGCAGGAAGTGAAGTGAAATCTCTGAACGGGACAGGGATGGTAAAAAATAAACTGACAGGGGTTACAACCCTCCCTCCCTTACTAAAGTGTTGCCCTATAGTTCTACTTTGAGCACAAATTTCAGATAATTTTATGGAAGATATAACCATGCCAATGCATATAGCACAGTGAGGAAGGTTTGTGGTCCAGGATGAGAGGACAGTCAAAATTAGAAGGGGCGCCCCTCCCCCCACAGTTGCGGAATGCCAGCCTCCCGCATACCGGAAGCCATGCGGACACTTTATGGGGGCGCTAGACTAATTTGCCTCTCAGCCCAGTCCCTCCCCAATAAAACTGGTGCTACACTAACAGTGTAGCGCAAGCTTGTGGGAACTCTTTCCATGCTGCCCCCTTGCAAAGTGCTGCCCTAGGCCTTGTCAGCCTAGGCCAGGATACAGCGTTGTGTCACATGCTGGAGATGGCACAGACAAGCGGCGGGGAGGAGTAGCTGCAAACCTGCCTCCAAATTACTTCAGTGGAAGGAACTCAGCCCACGAGGGAGGAAGAACCCGGCATGTCGGCGGCTCCAGCTTCAGTGAAAGGACGCCGCAAGAGAGGTACCCCCTGGGAGACAGCAGTCCAAGCCTCGGCATTCTCACCGCAGCAAGCCACTGGAACGCAGCATGGTGCCTGTGTCGGGACTAGAGGAGGAGTCTCAGAGAGCGAACAAGGATTCGACTGGCATAGGAACTGGTGGGCGGCTCGGCCAGCGTATTAGGAAAAAGAGGCAAGCCTATTCCCCTTCACCGTTTCGGACGTGCGGTCTGTCCCCCAGAAGACAAAGTCCTCCATTGAGCACGGAAAGGGTTGCCAGGCAACCATCTTCACTCCCTGCTAGGGAATCTAGGAGAAGATTTGTCTCAGCCTCAAGTGACACAGCTGATTTCTCCAGTCGTATGCTTCCGTGTGTACTGTCCAGCCTATTATTGATTTGGATAATGCAGCTGATATGTAGGCTGGGCTGCAGGGTGAGTTACCTAACATGCAAATGTTGAATGATTTGGTTGGTTCTCTTTTCAGGATTGCTAATGCTTTCTCTAGTACCTCTTCTGCTGTTAACTCTCTTCCTGTGACACCTGTGCAGAAGGAGTGTACCTCATGTGTTATTAACTCTCTCCTTTCTGGAGCTCCTGCAATCACTAATGTTTCTGGCAGTCCTTCTGCCATTAGTCATGCTGTCCCTGAGTCTTACTTTAAAGCGGTTCTGCACTGACAAAATAAAAAAAAGTTTCCTATCATTGTGAACTATATCAATGTTAGAATAAGCTTATTTGTTTTAGTGCTGTACCATTTATATGTCCGTTTTTCAGTTTAAAGATCTCTATAAAAAAAATCTCCTGACCGATGTCATTTTGCTTGTGGGCATTTGAAGCCCACAAGCAAACACTTCCTGGATCCCTTCGTTGTGAGGAACCAACATTCATTGCCGGTTCCTGCGCATGCTCAGTGGCTTCACAGCTACAAGCGGCGTAATCGGAACGGTTGGCATGACAACGAAATAACGCGCGCTTTCGCTCATGACCTCCGCAATGTCTCCTGGGATTAATTACACGAGATCCCAGGAGACACAGGAAATGAAGCGGATCCCCGCTTAGAGCCCGCCTAACGCCGCAGGGAGAAAAATACAGATGAAGGCAGCATTACAGGCAGGCTTAACAGATGCAGAATTGAACCATCAATTTTGTCATTTAACATGTTAGAGAAGCGATAGAGAGGAAGATAATCGGATGGGTGCAGAACCGCTTTAAAGAAGTCCTCCCCTGTGATATATCTCCCTAGGCTTTCACTTACCCATGCCAGTGAAGGAGAAGATTTGGTGGGGAGAATTTGTGGAAATATTACCTTTACTTCCCTTTGATAGGGATTTCAGTGCTCACTCAGATAGGAGAGCAGAAGCTAATATGGAGGATGACAGGCGCAAATCAGTGAATAGATCCTTTAATAACTGTCTTCAGGCTTACTGTATATTTGCTAGCATTTTGGGTAAAAAGCAACCTGATTTATGCAGCGGGCTGTTTCAGCATCTTGAGAATGTATTAGAAGCCTAGAAAAATTTGGGCAGTTTGGGCTGGTTTAATTATGATGAATCGTTACGCCAAAAGCTGTCGATTCAGTATTGTTTGTGTAGCGATACCCCCAGTTAAGAGGGCCGCTGGTTTGTTTTGGGTCCCTGAGTACAGCTCCACCAACCCCCCGGCAATTTGCTCTACCCGCTCTGGCACAGTTAGTAAGGTGTATGTATCTATGCACATATGAATATCACTTATACTCTAAGTGTAATGGACTCAAACTCACAAGCAGACTGCTGAGATAAGAATAACTGGCTTTACTTTGGCAGTAAGAAAAGAAGTAGTAACATGCATCAAACATTTGACTTACAACACATTAGCAGGTCCCTGCAATATGCACTTTAACATGTACACATATATGTATCAAAATAGCAATGGGGAACGGAGCGCCACGTGTGCGACCGTCTACTATGCACCTCTGAGGTGCAACCATGTAACTGCGCCTACCTAACGGACCAGGCCTGATCCCTAGCAATAGAGCTCAGTCCTTGAATAAGTACAGTATTCTTCACCGGCAAGAGAACTGTAGAGGTGGTGCACATGTAGCTTTAAATGGTGTTTTTGTAATCCACAGAAAGAAAAATTTGCTGCTCTGAGGTAAACTGTGCCTTGGCAGTTCAATAGGCATAAAAGTGAATGCAACAGTGTAGGATGAGCCTTTCAGCTAGCTCACCACTCCTGGGTACCGTCCTCAGCTCCGGGACCTCCACTGGCGGCGTCCGGCCTCCTCCGTCACAGCCCCTGCGCTCCGGTCCTCTCTCCGACCGACCGTCTGTAGGGAAAAGTCTCCGCTCCGCTGCTGCTGACACTGAGGGGTGAGAGTCTCTCTCCACCTGCTGCAAGGCCCAGGCTTCAGGCCTTCAGCAGTCTCGGTCCGCACAGGTGTCTCCTCACTTGCAAGTCTCTGCGTCACCAGCCCAGTCAGAAGAGGAAGAGGCGGTCTCTCCTCTTCCCTTTTATCACCTCCCCAGAAGCCTCTCGGGCGGAAACAAACAGCCTCCCGGGAGCCTGGGGAATTATGGGGAATGTAGTCTTCTCCCCTAAAAGGGGAACGACCCCGCTACACACTCCCCCCACTTTGAATCTTTGGCCCCCAAAGACATTGTTCAATCTACAAGCTTTCTTTGAGACAACACGTTCACATAATTCAGACAGAGGAGCCTCCCACCAATTAGCATAGGATGGGGAGCTGTCCTGTCTACAGGTCACTTCAGTGTGGGCGACCTGTCTTACTGTGCCAGAGAGTGAGCTGGGGTTGCCCTCCACCAAATGAACAGTGGATGGGTCAGGGCGTTCAGCACTTCTCCTTGCTGTGGTAACAGAGTCCTCTGAACTTTTTCCCATTCGGGGGTAAGTTAACTTCTTGGGAGGCCTCACAACTCTGCGAGCTCTCTGTTCTCTTGGGACTTCTTCAGGATCACATTCTGGCAACATCTCTGGTTGTGGAACATCTACTTCTTCTTCTTCTGAGTAGAGACCAGGGATATCTTCCCAGCACTCAGGCACAACACTGAATGGAACAAACTCTGTAGCTTCTGGGTTCAATGTTTTATCTTCAAAATCTTCAGTAGGTGGAAGATCTATGGCGGAATTTCCTGGAGTTGAGGAAGGCCATAGCCATTCAAGTTCTCCTCTTTCTTCTTCTGCTGATTGGGGGTCCTGTCCACCCCTAGCTCGGGAGGTCTGGGACCGAGTGTTAGGCCTGGGGGTATCCAGAATGGAAACAGATTCAGGTAAGTCTCTCGCTGGAGGTATTCTGACTACTTCAGTGAGTGGGAGCAAGTGATTCCTATGCCAGGTCTTCAAAGGCCCCACTCTCCCTTCTAGCTTCAACTTGTAGACAGGCAATCCTGGTAGCTTTCTACAGATGATATATGGCTCTGATCTCCATCTATCAGCAATCTTGTGTTTTCCAGGGATCCCTAGATTGCGTAACAGTACAGTCCCCAGGCTGTAGGTCCTGTACTCAAACCTTCAAGTCAAAGTTCCTCTTATTTCGGGCCCCTCTCTGGTCAGAGGCCGCCTGAGCCTTCTCATAGGCTATCTTCAAACTGTGCCTCAGTCTGTCCACATATCCTTTGTGGGAGGCAGCAGAGGCATGGTCTAAGGAAATGCCAAAGGCCACCACTGGCAATCTTGCTTCTCTCCCAAACATAAGTCGGTAAGGAGAGAAACCTGTCACATCACTTGTGGTGCAATTTGTAGGCATGCACCAGAGCTGATGTGTTGACTCCAATGTTGCTTCTTCTCTGTTTCTAGAGTTCCCAACATGTTCAATAGGGTCCTGTTGAACCTTTCAGGCTGGGCATCACCTTGAGGGTGATATGGGGTAGTTCTAGTCTTCTCTACTCCCAGAGAATCTAGTAGCTTCCTGATCAGGCGACTCTCAAAGTCCCTTCCTTGGTCTGAATGGATTCTCTGTGGTAGTCCATAATGAACAAAGTACTTCTCCAAAAGTACCTTGGCTACTGTAGAGGCCTTCTGGTCCTTGGTTGGGAAAGCCTGAGCATAACGGGTGAAATGGTCGGTTACCACCAGAACATTTCCCAATCCACTCAAATCGGGTTTGAGGCAGAGAAAATCAATGCATACCAGATCCATTGGGCCTTGACTCTGTAGATGGCCCATTGGGGCAGCTTGATGGGGTAAAGTCTTCCTCTGAATGCATCTTGCACAGGAATGGCAATACTCCTCCACTTCGGCCCTCATGCAGGGCCAATAAAACCGGTCTCTGACAAGTTGGAAGGTTCTCTCTGCTCCCAAGTGACCATGCTGGTCATGTAGGGCAATCAGCACAGTCTCTCGATGCTTTTCGGGGAGAAACAACTGCCACTTGTCCTCTGAGCTATCAGAGGGGCCCCTTCGGTAGACCACTCCCTGATGCACCTGTAACTTGTCCAACTCTCTCCTCAGTAGGCGAGCTTCTTTGGAAGGGTGAAGTCGGAGTCCCTCTGGACTCTTGTCTTCCAGTGCCTCCAGGACCAATTTCCCCATGGGGTCTTCCAATTGGTCACACCTTAACTCTTTCTTGGACAGCTTCGGTAGGCACTCTTCTTCTAGTTGAGTTACCCCACAGTAACACTTTGGGACTCCCACTGTGGTAACTCCTATCTCTTCCGCTCTGGATCCTCCTCTGGCTTGGAGTTCAGCCCCTTGACAAAGGGCTCGCACTCCTTCTGGTGCCACTTGGGTCCAGTCTTCCCAGTCATCGACCATGACATGGGACCTTCGGGACAGGGCATCTGCATCTCTATTTCCAGCCCCTGGTCTGTACTTGAGGCTGAAATTGAATCCAGACAACGCCGCCAACCATCTGTGTCCAGTTGCATCCAGCTTGGCGGTGGTGAATAGATAGGTCAAGGGGTTGTTATCTGTCTTTACAGTAAACTCGGCCCCATACAGATAGTCTTTCAACTTGTCGACTACTGCCCACTTGAGGGCTAAGAACTCCAACTTGTGGGTGGGGTAGTTCTTCTCGGAGGGGGTCAGGCTCTGGCTCACATAGGCCACTGGTCGTAGCTGGTCTTCACACTCCTGATAGAGTACTCCACCTAGGCCCTCATGGCTGGCATCAACATGTAGCTCATATGGTCTGGTGGGGTCAGCATAGGCCAAAACTGGGGCTGTGTTGAGACTTCTCTTCAAGGTTCTGAAAGCCTCTTCACACCTTGAGTTCCATTGGTCTTGAACCGACTCACCGGGCTTCCTAGGCCCCAATCCATCTTCCTCTCCTTCTGTCTTGAGCAGTTCGTTTAGGGGTTTTGCAATGCGGGCAAACCCATCCACAAACCTGCGGTAGTAGGAGCAGAACCCCAAGAAAGACCGAAGTTCTGTAACTGTTGTGGGTCTTGGCCACGAAGTAACTGCCTCCAACTTCTCAGGGTCTGTGGCCACTCCTTTTTCAGACACTATGTGTCCCAGATAGTTCACAGAAGACTGGTAAAACCGACACTTCTCGGGGGAAAGTTTGAGTCCCTCTTCACTGAGCCTCTTCAGTACTTTCTCCAATCTGGCTTCATGTTCTTCCAAAGTCTTTCCAAAGACAATGACGTCGTCCAGGTACACAAGGACTTCTATGAGGTTCATGTCTCCAACTGTCCTTTCCATAAGGCGCTGAAATGTAGCAGGAGCTCCAGATAGGCCCTGAGGCATCCTGTTGAACTCAAAGAACCCTACTGGGGTTATGAAGGCAGTCTTTTCTCTATCTTCTGGATGCATGGGGATTTGATAGTACCCACTCTTGAGGTCCATCACACTGAACCACTTAGCTCCAGATAAACTCTGTAAGGCATCCTCTATCCTTGGCGTGGTGTACTGGTCAGGAATGGTCCTCCTGTTGAGAGTTCTGTAGTCAATGCAGAGCCTCAATGACCCATTCTTCTTCCTGACCACCACTATTGGAGAGGCATAAGAGCTTCTGGACTCCCTAATCACTCCCGTCTTCTTCAGTTCCGCAAGCTGCTCCCTTAGATCCTCCAGATCTGCTAGCGGGACTCGCCTCACTCTCTCTCTGAATGGCTTGTCCTCTTGCATGCGGATTCGATGGGTGGCACTCCTCGCACACCCCACATCAAAGTCATCTTTAGAGAAAATCTTCTCCCATCTGGTCAGTTGGGCCTTGGCTCTCTCTTTCCAAGCTCCAGGTAGGTTTGGGTTTTCCATGGAGAGTTTCTTCCAAACATCTTCTCCTTCACCCGTCCCCTTCACTTCTGACCAGCCAACTGGGACAGCAGGACTCACCTGTCCCAGAAGCATCCTGGCAGGGATCTCCACGGGCCGCTCCGTGGGGTTCCTCACACTGACTGGGACTCTTCCTCTAGCCTTCTTCAGGTCCTTCAATGAGATCACTTCTGGTATCACTTCCAGACCTGAGTGACCCTCCATTGGGTCGGGTTCCAACATTACAAAGGGGCCAGGCTGCTCCCAATTAAGTTTCACCGTGGCTCTCAGGCAGGTTACCTCTCCAGGCTGTAACACCGCTCCTTCTCTTCCAAGCCTCCATACCCTTCCTATCCCCTCACTTGGGGTCTTCTGCTCTAGGACCAACCGCTGGTAGGCCGCCTTCAGCATGGGATGGATCTTGGGAGCTGAAAGATTCTGCTTCTGTACAAGGGGGGTCAGGAGCCTTCTGACCAGATCCATGTTCGTCCCTATGATCAGGGAGGTCTTGCTGGTTCCAGGCGGGCGAGGGCACACCACTGCCAGGGTGTCAAACACTTCAGCCTTTCCAGCTACGGATGGGTCAAAGGTCAACCGTATGGGTAAGTATCCATCATAGGGGAAACTCTGAGTTCCCAAACCCCTTATCTCCAACTCTTCTATCTTCTGTATGGGCAGATGACTCAGGTATCTGTCATAGAAGTCCCTGTACAATAGGGTCACTTGTGCTCCAGTGTCCAGGAGGGCCTGTGTGTACACTCCTTCCACTTGGATGGGTACAGTAGGGGATGGACCAACCAACTCTTCTGGGTAGGGCCGAGTTGGTGCTGTCCTCTTCTTTGGACTCTTTTCTTTACCAGCACTGGATTTGCGCTTGATTCTTTCCTGAGCCTGGTATGCATTAATTTTCTCCCTCTTAGTGGGAGTGTGAACCCGTTGAGGGATATTGTTATCTCTCACTTTTAAGGGTTCTCGCTTGGGAGTGCTGTGTCTCTTCGGAGGGGTCTTGCCCCCTTTCTCTGGGGTGTACCTTGGTTGAGGATCCCTGGGTTCCTTCCAAGGGGTTTGGTCTCCTCTTCTTTTCCCGTTATACTTCTTGGAGCTCACTGAAGGTGATGGGCACCCGGTTGACTCCTTCACCGGGGCCCTTTGGCGTTTCCCGCCGGCTGGCGGCTATCTGTTTTCTTCTTTTTGGGACTGGAGCATACAGCTGCAATATGGCCCACTCCCCCGCAGTTAAAACAGATCATCTCTCCGTAGTCAGGTGGGGATGCTGGTGCTGAAACAGCTGGAAATAATTCCCTCCTGCTTGTTTCTTTCTTGGGACTTGGCGTCTCTTTTGCCACCAGAGACGTCAGTATCTCCATCATCTGGGACATCTGCAACTTCAGGGCATCTACCTCTGTCTCTCTTTTCAGGGGTTAAGGCCGACCTGACCGTGGCCACTGGAAGTTTTGTAGACCCCATCACTTGCTTTTCCCGTTTCTCTTCCAACATGGCCTCTTCTTCTCTGACCATTCGAATGAGATCGGGGTAGTCCAGGCTCTTCCCATCCTGCCGGGTGCGTAGTATTAGTGCGACAGGGTCCAGGGGTTGGGCTCCCCTGACCACCTGCTGGGCACGGGCTTCATCTACCTTCCCTGGATCTATCCCCTTCTTCAGGATAATCCTATGCAGGATCTTGTCTATACGTCCCATGTACTCCGACAGCTTCTCCCCTGTCTTCTGGTAACAGTGTTCCAGTTGATAGGTAAGTTCTGTGACTTTTTCTGTCCCACCAAACACACTTTCCAGGATAAACAAAGGGGGTAGTGGACTAGGGATTATAGCGGTGCAATAATAATATAGGAGAGTCGGGGTTAACTCACAGTTCAATGCTCAAAACGCTTGTTTGTTAATACAAAATAATTTTATTACATATAAGTACAATCATATAATTAGTTACATACAAAAGGAAAAAAAAAGGAAAAAAAGGGGAGAAATTAATAATATACATTTAACAATGCTTCATCATGAGGGGTTATGACAAAAAAGAATTAGATTCGTTCTAAAGGATGCATAGTCATTTGTGCAGAGAACAATCCAAAATTACCAATTAATTTCAAAAATACACATAAAATTTGAGAAATAGTTCAAAATTGCTGTAGATAAGATGACCTGAGATGGACTGGGTACATCTTAGTAGACAGTTCCGACATGTTTCGCCATATCAATGGCTTCCTCAGGGTAGGTCTACTGTACAAGATAAGTGTATCTAATAGGAAAGATTATCATAATTAGTATAAATTATTGATAGATGGGACCGGAGATGAGCCAATGCCCATTTGTACAAAGGAGGGAATTGTGGTAGAGATAGCTAGGGAGAGAGTCCACTGGTTACGGTCCTATAGGAATGCCCCCGCCCCATATCCCCTGATGATCGAAGAACGGGGGTGTCCCCCTTAAGCTCAATCAGAAAACTTACCCAAATCGGTATAGATGGTAAGAGGTCAGATTCAGCTCAAGCTGTGCAATGAGGTGGTCTTAAAGGGTGCCTGCAGTGCATGGCAGAAGGCGAGTCAAGCCAGGTCAAAAAAAGAGAAGGTTTTCTGGTCAAAAAGGAGAAGAATATTGGAAAGCAAATAATAAGTTTATGAAAAAGTTTAAGTAATATAGTGTTGTAGGTCCATGATAAATTAGTTCATGGACATAACGCCATACACTATATAAAGGACAAATGTCTCAAAAGTTTACTTACTTCGATAGTTGGTTTAAAAGAAGACTGGTAACGAAATTAGAAGGGCTTTATATTCTAAAAAGGAATGATTAGAAAACGGGAGGCACCTGAAAGGTATTGAAAAGAGTAAGGTTCCATAGCTTAAAGGGAAATAGGAAGGAAGGGGAGAATGGGAATTTAAATATAAATGCAAAAAATAAATTTATAATATAATACCTGTGTCATTTTATAATTATGAGGACCACTCCTGCCCGGATGCGGGCATGTATGGGCACCTATTTGGATGGAAAGGGTGTCCAAGTGGTCGAAGATCTCTGATGGATTAGAGGTATAGATGGTCAAAAACGGGCCAGTATAAGTGAGGCATAAATGCCAATTAGAGAAAAAGGATAAATGGGGAATAGGCTCGGATAACTTACTTGGTTGCAGAGGAATGTGGTGCGTCAGGTGCCTCCAAGGTCCCGTGGTGGACTGGGCTAACAAGCTGGCTTTTATACTCGCCTTCCAGTCTGAGAGGGCGTGGGGAACGCCCCTCAGGCAGCGGACATATGAGCCTATGCGCAGGCGCGTCACTCGCATCTCCGTCAGGGGCCTACAAGGGCCATAATTCCCGGCGGTGTGCGTGTGAGCGGCGTGATGACGTAATCGCCAAAATATGGCGATTGGCTGCAGAGGCTAGGGGTGGGCGGGCTTGGTAGCACCGCCCTCGGGTGTCCATACTAGGCAAGGAGGCACTCCCAGGTAGACACATCCAGCATCCAATCAGCGGCCGTATCGAGACAGCCGATAGATGGAAATAGTGGGATGTTTGAGAGAGAGAAAAAAGGGGAAAAAAAGGACTGAGCCTGGGGGTGTTAGGGGGGCAGTCTAATGGATCGCATATTACAGAGGATACCTCGTCCAATCGAAGTCTCTGATCAGGAGAAAATAGGCATACTGGAGTGAAAACAGTTTGTATACCTTTAAGTTGATACTGGCATTAAAAGGTTTATTTGAGCATAGACAATTTAGGCAAATCAATTCAAGTTGATGTTTATCAAATGCCTATTTTAATTGTTAAGGGCAAATAGATAAAGATAACATAGACGGATTAGGGGATTATATCAAAATTAAGGAAGGAAGCAAGTTTGCAGATTAATTCCCATACAGTATATTTGATAGGGTTTTTGATATTTTGAAGTATTTTCAATGTATATTTAAGAAGTATCATTGAGTTATTTATACTTTTAAGAAATTTTAGAAAAATTAAAATTGAAAAAGGGGGGCGGAGCGAGCTTTGGCGCATGTTGGAAATGAGCTCAACAGGTAAGGACCAGACAGGGGGGGCATAAAAGAATATATAAATGAAAAAAAGGGGGGAAGGTGGTATGGAAACAAATTACAAGAATGATTTAAAACTAATATATTCATTCATGCCCGGGTGTCTGGTAGCATCCAAGGTGTATATCCACCTAGTTTCAAGTTGGAGTAGGCGGGTATCAATGTCCCCTCCACGTATATTGAGGGGTATATGTTCAAGGGCAGAAAACAAAATTGCAGTAGCATCGAAGTTATGTTTTTGGGCGACATGGCGATTGACTGATGTTGAGATTTTCTTTTTAAATAGGGGTTTGATATGGTCCTGTATACGGATGGAAAGTGCTCTCTTTGTTTTGCCGACATAGAAACATCCACAGCGGCAAGTGGCCAAGTAAATGACTCCTATGGTGTTACAGGTGACCCGATATTTAGGTTTATGTAGATTACCATTCGGTAATAGAGTGGTATTGGAGTTAGACAAAAAAGCGCAAGAGTCACAGTGACCATAGGGAAAGGTACCTGGATGGTCCTTTTTCCTGTCATTTGGGGCATAGAAGTGACTGGAGGTTAGTTCATCACTAAGAGATAGTGGTCGCCGGTAGGTGATTTCCGGGTATGTTTTGACATATTGTCCTACTATTGGATCAGTTGAGAGTAGTGGCCAAAAGGTGTTTATGGTGTTCCTAATTTGGGTAGATTGGTTGGAGTATTGGGTAATGAGGCGTACAGGTTGCATTGATTGGAGATTTTTGTCCCTAAAGATTAATTCCTTTCGTTCCAAGCATTTAACTCTATTGAATGATTGTTTAAGTAAATTATGGCTGTAGCCTCTTAATTTTAATCTCTGATATAGTTCGTAGGAAGATTGGTAAAAATCTTTATCATTGGTACAATTTCTTCTTATGCGTAGGTATTGACTGTACGGTATACTTTTTAGGAGGGTTTTAGGATGAGAGCTAGATGCGTGCAGTATAGTGTTGCCAGCCGAGGCTTTTCTATATAGCGAGGAATATAATTTACCATCATTGTTGATGGTTATGGTAAGGTCAAGAAAGGTGATCATTTGTTGGCTATAGTCAAGGGAGAATTTTAAATTGTATGCATTAGTAGAAATTTTTTCAAAAAAATGTTGTAAATCTAAATGGGTACCGGTCCAAAAAATCAAAATATCGTCAATGTATCTTAGCCACGAAAAGATGTGTTGAGTAAAACATTTCATCTCGGGGTCCGAGAGAATTTCCTTTTCCCACCCCCCCAGATACAGATTGGCGTAGGAAGGGGCACATTTAGTGCCCATTGCTACGCCCTGTATCTGGAGGTAGTGGGAAGATCCAAAGGTAAAATAATTCTTGGTTAGAATGAACTTGAGTAGTGATAGGACAAAATTATTATAGGGTTGTGCACTGGGGCCAAGGAATTCCAGTTGTTTAGCTACAACTTCCACACCCCTTTCATGAGGTATGGCGTTGTAGAGGCATTCAACGTCCAGTGCAACAAGGTATGAGTCTTTGGGTAACTGTTTGTTTTCAAGGATACGTAGCAGGTGGATAGTATCCTTAATATGAGATGGAAGTGCAAAAACAAGGGGGGCAAGGTGTTTATCTACAAGCTCACTTGCTTTTTCTGTAAGTCCCTCGCAGCCTGAAACAATAGGCCTGCCTGGGGGTGTTATCATGGATTTGTGAAGTTTAGGAAGTGCATAGAAGGTCGGAGTTTTGGGTTGAGTTACATGTAGAAATTTCCAAGTGTTAGTGTCTATAGTTCCCTTCCTTGTTGCATAAAAAATTAAATTTTGATATTCTAAAATATAGGATTTGATTCGGGTAGGGCTGATGGGTCTGTACCAGTCGAGGTTGTCAAGGATGTCGTGGCACATATTCATGTAAGCCAGGACATCCATGACAACCACGTTTCCTCCTTTATCGGAGGGTTTGATAACTATATCTTGGTTGGATTGAAGGGATTTGAGGGCTTTTTGTTGGGCCTTAGTTAGATTTGTCATACCTGATTCATCCAAGTTAAGTTTTTTTAGTTCCTTTGTGGTTTGTTCCACAAATGCCCAAATAGAGGGATTGGTGGTTAACGAGGGAAAATTTTTTGATTTGGGCTTAAAGGGGATAGGACATGGGGGTGCAGTGGCAGGAGTGGTAGTGTCATTTTGAATATTATCCAGAAGGTCATCATCGGTAGGATCTGCTTCATCTAAGAGGGTCATTAGGTCCTCTAGGGCTTGGATTTCTGCTAGAGTAGGAATGGTGTTATCTGTATTAGAAATCTGGGTGGATATTGTTTTAGGGTGATAGATTGTTTTATAAAGTAGTTTCCTCGCAAAGAGGTGAAGGTCTTTTACTAATTGGAAGCAGTCAAAGTCTGTAGAGGGACAGAAAGTAAGGCCTAATTGGAGAACCTGAATTTGGGATGATGTAAGTGGGGAAGAGGAAAGATTAATCACATCTAAGTTGGCTGTTCCGGTATGTTCTATGTTATGTTGAGGGGTTAGGTGGGTGTTAGTGGCAGGTCCTGATTTTGGCCTAAAAAAATGGGTGCAAGTTTCAATTCCTGAGAAGGTATGGGAAACATGGTAGATAAAGAGGGTTCACTTGCTCTTCTAATGGGGGATGAGAGTGCAGGGGTTGAAAAGTTGGAAGAGTCCAAAACACCCATATGGGTGGTTGAGGGGGGTATGTTTGGTAAGGATGGTTGATTCTTGGGATAAGGGGTGGAAATGTTGGAGATTTTAGGACGGGTGCTTGAGGGTCTAGCTAGGGCACTGGTGCTCAGAGCTCGTTTTATTAGCTCTGTGGACGAGGTTGGTTGATCATTTTTTCGCTTTTTAGTAATGGGATCCTGTGAGAGTTCGTGATAAGTTGTACTGGAGCTGAAGGAATTGGATGACGTACTGGGTGGGTCAGAGTTATTTTTAGGTGGTTGAAAGTTGGGTGGTTTTGTCGATGCTCTAGTAAATGAGGGGTTGTCCCATTTGTAGGCATAGCCATTTTGATGTGCCGATTTATCTCTAGCAAATTTATTTTCTTTATTACTTATGATATTTAAGGTGTATTCCTCAAGGTATGCCCGTAGGTTTTTATCTTTTAAGGCAAAGCGGGGGGACGAGATACAGGAAATATGGTTTTCATACCACTCAGAGATAGAGATATCAAGTTGATCAAGTTCATGGTCATATTGTTTACACAATATGGATATCATCCCAAATGAACATGCTTGAAGATTAAATTCCCAAGAAGTCTTGAGAAGGTCATTAACTTTTTTAACATTGGGAAATATTTGAATTCGTAGTCCCCAAGGGACAATTTGATGTTCAACATATTTTTCAAAATAAGTCTTATGCCAGTATATTCGTACCTTCTTTTCCAGGAGGCGTTGAAGTCGCATAAAGTCGCGATCAAGATCCGCATCTGAGATATTAGTTGCATTTTGGGACTGTTGTATTTTGGTCATCAGTCCCTTCCATGCCTCCCCGGTGAGGTCAACCATCATGCGCCAAAGCGTTTGAAAGCTTTTAATTGTAAATGGGTATTTGTTACAAAGTTTATAAGGATAATTATTAATAACAATACGTTTAAAGTTTTTTTTTAAATGTTTTTAAGGAAAGAAATTTATTTTTCTAAAGAAGCATTGAACTGTGTGTATCCCCAGAGTACTAAATAAACAAATTATTATAGGATCATCTGTCAAAGAATGGTGTATTGAAACACCTGGGGCAGAAAGTAATATACAAGAAAGACAGAGAGGATCCACTAGATAATACAGCACCTCATCCCTTGGTATTAAGGTATAAACAAAGGGGGTAGTGGACTAGGGATTATAGCGGTGCAATAATAATATAGGAGAGTCGGGGTTAACTCACAGTTCAATGCTCAAAACGCTTGTTTGTTAATACAAAATAATTTTATTACATATAAGTACAATCATATAATTAGTTACATACAAAAGGAAAAAAAAGGAAAAAAAGGGGAGAAATTAATAATATACATTTAACAATGCTTCATCATGAGGGGTTATGACAAAAAAGAATTAGATTCGTTCTAAAGGATGCATAGTCATTTGTGCAGAGAACAATCCAAAATTACCAATTAATTTCAAAAATACACATAAAATTTGAGAAATAGTTCAAAATTGCTGTAGATAAGATGACCTGAGATGGACTGGGTACATCTTAGTAGACAGTTCCGACATGTTTCGCCATATCAATGGCTTCCTCAGGGTAGGTCTACTGTACAAGATAAGTGTATCTAATAGGAAAGATTATCATAATTAGTATAAATTATTGATAGATGGGACCGGAGATGAGCCAATGCCCATTTGTACAAAGGAGGGAATTGTGGTAGAGATAGCTAGGGAGAGAGTCCACTGGTTACGGTCCTATAGGAATGCCCCCGCCCCATATCCCCTGATGATCGAAGAACGGGGGTGTCCCCCTTAAGCTCAATCAGAAAACTTACCCAAATCGGTATAGATGGTAAGAGGTCAGATTCAGCTCAAGCTGTGCAATGAGGTGGTCTTAAAGGGTGCCTGCAGTGCATGGCAGAAGGCGAGTCAAGCCAGGTCAAAAAAAGAGAAGGTTTTCTGGTCAAAAAGGAGAAGAATATTGGAAAGCAAATAATAAGTTTATGAAAAAGTTTAAGTAATATAGTGTTGTAGGTCCATGATAAATTAGTTCATGGACATAACGCCATACACTATATAAAGGACAAATGTCTCAAAAGTTTACTTACTTCGATAGTTGGTTTAAAAGAAGACTGGTAACGAAATTAGAAGGGCCTTATATTCTAAAAAGGAATGATTAGAAAACGGGAGGCACCTGAAAGGTATTGAAAAGAGTAAGGTTCCATAGCTTAAAGGGAAATAGGAAGGAAGGGGAGAATGGGAATTTAAATATAAATGCAAAAAATAAATTTATAATATAATACCTGTGTCATTTTATAATTATGAGGACCACTCCTGCCCGGATGCGGGCATGTATGGGCACCTATTTGGATGGAAAGGGTGTCCAAGTGGTCGAAGATCTCTGATGGATTAGAGGTATAGATGGTCAAAAACGGGCCAGTATAAGTGAGGCATAAATGCCAATTAGAGAAAAAGGATAAATGGGGAATAGGCTCGGATAACTTACTTGGTTGCAGAGGAATGTGGTGCGTCAGGTGCCTCCAAGGTCCCGTGGTGGACTGGGCTAACAAGCTGGCTTTTATACTCGCCTTCCAGTCTGAGAGGGCGTGGGGAACGCCCCTCAGGCAGCGGACATATGAGCCTATGCGCAGGCGCGTCACTCGCATCTCCGTCAGGGGCCTACAAGGGCCATAATTCCCGGCGGTGTGCGTGTGAGCGGCGTGATGACGTAATCGCCAAAATATGGCGATTGGCTGCAGAGGCTAGGGGTGGGCGGGCTTGGTAGCACCGCCCTCGGGTGTCCATACTAGGCAAGGAGGCACTCCCAGGTAGACACATCCAGCATCCAATCAGCGGCCGTATCGAGACAGCCGATAGATGGAAATAGTGGGATGTTTGAGAGAGAGAAAAAAGGGGAAAAAAAGGACTGAGCCTGGGGGTGTTAGGGGGGCAGTCTAATGGATCGCATATTACAGAGGATACCTCGTCCAATCGAAGTCTCTGATCAGGAGAAAATAGGCATACTGGAGTGAAAACAGTTTGTATACCTTTAAGTTGATACTGGCATTAAAAGGCCATAATTTACTTAAACAATCATTCAATAGAGTTAAATGCTTGGAACGAAAGGAATTAATCTTTAGGGACAAAAATCTCCAATCAATGCAACCTGTATGCCTCATTACCCAATACTCCAACCAATCTACCCAAATTAGGAACACCATAAACACCTTTTGGCCACTACTCTCAACTGATCCAATAGTAGGACAATATGTCAAAACATACCCGGAAATCACCTACCGGCGACCACTATCTCTTAGTGATAAACTAACCTCCAGTCACTTCTATGACCCAAATGACAGGAAAAAGGACCATCCAGGTACCTTTCCCTGTGGTCACTGTGACTCTTGCGCTTTTTTGTCTAACTCCAATACCACTCTATTACCGAATGGTAATCTACATAAACCTAAATATCGGGTCACCTGTAACACCATAGGAGTCATTTACTTGGCCACTTGCCGCTGTGGATGTTTCTATGTCGGCAAAACAAAGAGAGCACTTTCCATCCGTATACAGGACCATATCAAACCCCTATTTAAAAAGAAAATCTCAACATCAGTCAATCGCCATGTCGCCCAAAAACATAACTTCGATGCTACTGCAATTTTGTTTTCTGCCCTTGAACATATACCCCTCAATATACGTGGAGGGGACATTGATACCCGCCTACTCCAACTTGAAACTAGGTGGATATACACCTTGGATGCTACCAGACACCCGGGCATGAATGAATATATTAGTTTTAAATCATTCTTGTAATTTGTTTCCATACCACCTTCCCCCCTTTTTTTCATTTATATATTCTTTATGCCCCCCCTGTCTGGTCCTTACCTGTTGAGCTCATTTCCAACATGCGCCAAAGCTCGCTCCGCCCCCCTTTTTCAATTTTAATTTTTCTAAAATTTCTTAAAAGTATAAATAACTCAATGATACTTCTTAAATATACATTGAAAATACTTCAAAATATCAAATATACTGTATGGGAATTAATCTGCAAACTTGCTTCCTTCCTTAATTTTGATATAATCCCCTAATCCGTCTATGTTATCTTTATCTATTTGCCCTTAACAATTAAAATAGGCATTTGATAAACATCAACTTGAATTGATTTGCCTAAATTGTCTATGCTCAAATAAACCTTTTAATGCCAGTATCAACTTAAAGGTATACAAACTGTTTTCACTCCAGTATGCCTATTTTCTCCTGATCAGAGACTTCGATTGGACGAGGTATCCTCTGTAATATGCGATCCATTAGACTGCCCCCCTAACACCCCCAGGCTCAGTCCTTTTTTTCCCCTTTTTTCTCTCTCTCAAACATCCCACTATTTCCATCTATCGGCTGTCTCGATACGGCCGCTGATTGGATGCTGGATGTGTCTACCTGGGAGTGCCTCCTTGCCTAGTATGGACACCCGAGGGCGGTGCTACCAAGCCCGCCCACCCCTAGCCTCTGCAGCCAATCGCCATATTTTGGCGATTACGTCATCACGCCGCTCACACGCACACCGCCGGGAATTATGGCCCTTGTAGGCCCCTGACGGAGATGCGAGTGACGCGCCTGCGCATAGGCTCATATGTCCGCTGCCTGAGGGGCGTTCCCCACGCCCTCTCAGACTGGAAGGCGAGTATAAAAGCCAGCTTGTTAGCCCAGTCCACCACGGGACCTTGGAGGCACCTGACGCACCACATTCCTCTGCAACCAAGTAAGTTATCCGAGCCTATTCCCCATTTATCCTTTTTCTCTAATTGGCATTTATGCCTCACTTATACTGGCCCGTTTTTGACCATCTATACCTCTAATCCATCAGAGATCTTCGACCACTTGGACACCCTTTCCATCCAAATAGGTGCCCATACATGCCCGCATCCGGGCAGGAGTGGTCCTCATAATTATAAAATGACACAGGTATTATATTATAAATTTATTTTTTGCATTTATATTTAAATTCCCATTCTCCCCTTCCTTCCTATTTCCCTTTAAGCTATGGAACCTTACTCTTTTCAATACCTTTCAGGTGCCTCCCGTTTTCTAATCATTCCTTTTTAGAATATAAGGCCCTTCTAATTTCGTTACCAGTCTTCTTTTAAACCAACTATCGAAGTAAGTAAACTTTTGAGACATTTGTCCTTTATATAGTGTATGGCGTTATGTCCATGAACTAATTTATCATGGACCTACAACACTATATTACTTAAACTTTTTCATAAACTTATTATTTGCTTTCCAATATTCTTCTCCTTTTTGACCAGAAAACCTTCTCTTTTTTTGACCTGGCTTGACTCGCCTTCTGCCATGCACTGCAGGCACCCTTTAAGACCACCTCATTGCACAGCTTGAGCTGAATCTGACCTCTTACCATCTATACCGATTTGGGTAAGTTTTCTGATTGAGCTTAAGGGGGACACCCCCGTTCTTCGATCATCAGGGGATATGGGGCGGGGGCATTCCTATAGGACCGTAACCAGTGGACTCTCTCCCTAGCTATCTCTACCACAATTCCCTCCTTTGTACAAATGGGCATTGGCTCATCTCCGGTCCCATCTATCAATAATTTATACTAATTATGATAATCTTTCCTATTAGATACACTTATCTTGTACAGTAGACCTACCCTGAGGAAGCCATTGATATGGCGAAACATGTCGGAACTGTCTACTAAGATGTACCCAGTCCATCTCAGGTCATCTTATCTACAGCAATTTTGAACTATTTCTCAAATTTTATGTGTATTTTTGAAATTAATTGGTAATTTTGGATTGTTCTCTGCACAAATGACTATGCATCCTTTAGAACTAATCTAATTCTTTTTTGTCATAACCCCTCATGATGAAGCATTGTTAAATGTATATTATTAATTTCTCCCCTTTTTTTCCTTTTTTTTCCTTTTGTATGTAACTAATTATATGATTGTACTTATATGTAATAAAATTATTTTGTATTAACAAACAAGCGTTTTGAGCATTGAACTGTGAGTTAACCCCGACTCTCCTATATTATTATTGCACCGCTATAATCCCTAGTCCACTACCCCCTTTGTTTATACCTTAATACCAAGGGATGAGGTGCTGTATTATCTAGTGGATCCTCTCTGTCTTTCTTGTATATTACTTTCTGCCCCAGGTGTTTCAATACACCATTCTTTGACAGATGATCCTATAATAATTTGTTTATTTAGTACTCTGGGGATACACACAGTTCAATGCTTCTTTAGAAAAATAAATTTCTTTCCTTAAAAACATTTAAAAAAAAACTTTAAACGTATTGTTATTAATAATTATCCTTATAAACTTTGTAACAAATACCCATTTACAATTGAGAGCTTTCAAACGCTTTGGCGCATGATGGTTGACCTCACCGGGGAGGCATGGAAGGGACTGATGACCAAAATACAACAGTCCCAAAATGCAACTAATATCTCAGATGCGGATCTTGATCGCGACTTTATGCGACTTCAACGCCTCCTGGAAAAGAAGGTACGAATATACTGGCATAAGACTTATTTTGAAAAATATGTTGAACATCAAATTGTCCCTTGGGGACTACGAATTCAAATATTTCCCAATGTTAAAAAAGTTAATGACCTTCTCAAGACTTCTTGGGAATTTAATCTTCAAGCATGTTCATTTGGGATGATATCCATATTGTGTAAACAATATGACCATGAACTTGATCAACTTGATATCTCTATCTCTGAGTGGTATGAAAACCATATTTCCTGTATCTCGTCCCCCCGCTTTGCCTTAAAAGATAAAAACCTACGGGCATACCTTGAGGAATACACCTTAAATATCATAAGTAATAAAGAAAATAAATTTGCTAGAGATAAATCGGCACATCAAAATGGCTATGCCTACAAATGGGACAACCCCTCATTTACTAGAGCATCGACAAAACCACCCAACTTTCAACCACCTAAAAATAACTCTGACCCACCCAGTACGTCATCCAATTCCTTCAGCTCCAGTACAACTTATCACGAACTCTCACAGGATCCCATTACTAAAAAGCGAAAAAATGATCAACCAACCTCGTCCACAGAGCTAATAAAACGAGCTCTGAGCACCAGTGCCCTAGCTAGACCCTCAAGCACCCGTCCTAAAATCTCCAACATTTCCACCCCTTATCCCAAGAATCAACCATCCTTACCAAACATACCCCCCTCAACCACATATATGGGTGTTTTGGACTCTTCCAACTTTTCAACCCCTGCACTCTCATCCCCCATTAGAAGAGCAAGTGAACCCTCTTTATCTACCATGTTTCCCATACCTTCTCAGGAATTGAAACTTGCACCCATTTTTTTAGGCCAAAATCAGGACCTGCCACTAACACCCACCTAACCCCTCAACATAACATAGAACATACCGGAACAGCCAACTTAGATGTGATTAATCTTTCCTCTTCCCCACTTACATCATCCCAAATTCAGGTTCTCCAATTAGGCCTTACTTTCTGTCCCTCTACAGACTTTGACTGCTTCCAATTAGTAAAAGACCTTCACCTCTTTGCGAGGAAACTACTTTATAAAACAATCTATCACCCTAAAACAATATCCACCCAGATTTCTAATACAGATAACACCATTCCTACTCTAGCAGAAATCCAAGCCCTAGAGGACCTAATGACCCTCTTAGATGAAGCAGATCCTACCGATGATGACCTTCTGGATAATATTCAAAATGACACTACCACTCCTGCCACTGCACCCCCATGTCCTATCCCCTTTAAGCCCAAATCAAAAAATTTTCCCTCGTTAACCACCAATCCCTCTATTTGGGCATTTGTGGAACAAACCACAAAGGAACTAAAAAAACTTAACTTGGATGAATCAGGTATGACAAATCTAACTAAGGCCCAACAAAAAGCCCTCAAATCCCTTCAATCCAACCAAGATATAGTTATCAAACCCTCCGATAAAGGAGGAAACGTGGTTGTCATGGATGTCCTGGCTTACATGAATATGTGCCACGACATCCTTGACAACCTCGACTGGTACAGACCCATCAGCCCTACCCGAATCAAATCCTATATTTTAGAATATCAAAATTTAATTTTTTATGCAACAAGGAAGGGAACTATAGACACTAACACTTGGAAATTTCTACATGTAACTCAACCCAAAACTCCGACCTTCTATGCACTTCCTAAACTTCACAAATCCATGATAACACCCCCAGGCAGGCCTATTGTTTCAGGCTGCGAGGGACTTACAGAAAAAGCAAGTGAGCTTGTAGATAAACACCTTGCCCCCCTTGTTTTTGCACTTCCATCTCATATTAAGGATACTATCCACCTGCTACGTATCCTTGAAAACAAACAGTTACCCAAAGACTCATACCTTGTTGCACTGGACGTTGAATGCCTCTACAACGCCATACCTCATGAAAGGGGTGTGGAAGTTGTAGCTAAACAACTGGAATTCCTTGGCCCCAGTGCACAACCCTATAATAATTTTGTCCTATCACTACTCAAGTTCATTCTAACCAAGAATTATTTTACCTTTGGATCTTCCCACTACCTCCAGATACAGGGCGTAGCAATGGGCACTAAATGTGCCCCTTCCTACGCCAATCTGTATCTGGGGGGGTGGGAAAAGGAAATTCTCTCGGACCCCGAGATGAAATGTTTTACTCAACACATCTTTTCGTGGCTAAGATACATTGACGATATTTTGATTTTTTGGACCGGTACCCATTTAGATTTACAACATTTTTTTGAAAAAATTTCTACTAATGCATACAATTTAAAATTCTCCCTTGACTATAGCCAACAAATGATCACCTTTCTTGACCTTACCATAACCATCAACAATGATGGTAAATTATATTCCTCGCTATATAGAAAAGCCTCGGCTGGCAACACTATACTGCACGCATCTAGCTCTCATCCTAAAACCCTCCTAAAAAGTATACCGTACAGTCAATACCTACGCATAAGAAGAAATTGTACCAATGATAAAGATTTTTACCAATCTTCCTACGAACTATATCAGAGATTAAAATTAAGAGGCTACAGCCATAATTTACTTAAACAATCATTCAATAGAGTTAAATGCTTGGAACGAAAGGAATTAATCTTTAGGGACAAAAATCTCCAATCAATGCAACCTGTACGCCTCATTACCCAATACTCCAACCAATCTACCCAAATTAGGAACACCATAAACACCTTTTGGCCACTACTCTCAACTGATCCAATAGTAGGACAATATGTCAAAACATACCCGGAAATCACCTACCGGCGACCACTATCTCTTAGTGATGAACTAACCTCCAGTCACTTCTATGCCCCAAATGACAGGAAAAAGGACCATCCAGGTACCTTTCCCTATGGTCACTGTGACTCTTGCGCTTTTTTGTCTAACTCCAATACCACTCTATTACCGAATGGTAATCTACATAAACCTAAATATCGGGTCACCTGTAACACCATAGGAGTCATTTACTTGGCCACTTGCCGCTGTGGATGTTTCTATGTCGGCAAAACAAAGAGAGCACTTTCCATCCGTATACAGGACCATATCAAACCCCTATTTAAAAAGAAAATCTCAACATCAGTCAATCGCCATGTCGCCCAAAAACATAACTTCGATGCTACTGCAATTTTGTTTTCTGCCCTTGAACATATACCCCTCAATATACGTGGAGGGGACATTGATACCCGCCTACTCCAACTTGAAACTAGGTGGATATACACCTTGGATGCTACCAGACACCCGGGCATGAATGAATATATTAGTTTTAAATCATTCTTGTAATTTGTTTCCATACCACCTTCCCCCCTTTTTTTCATTTATATATTCTTTTATGCCCCCCCTGTCTGGTCCTTACCTGTTGAGCTCATTTCCAACATGCGCCAAAGCTCGCTCCGCCCCCCTTTTTCAATTTTAATTTTTCTAAAATTTCTTAAAAGTATAAATAACTCAATGATACTTCTTAAATATACATTGAAAATACTTCAAAATATCAAAAACCCTATCAAATATACTGTATGGGAATTAATCTGCAAACTTGCTTCCTTCCTTAATTTTGATATAATCCCCTAATCCGTCTATGTTATCTTTATCTATTTGCCCTTAACAATTAAAATAGGCATTTGATAAACATCAACTTGAATTGATTTGCCTAAATTGTCTATGCTCAAATAAACCTTTTAATGCCAGTATCAACTTAAAGGTATACAAACTGTTTTCACTCCAGTATGCCTATTTTCTCCTGATCAGAGACTTCGATTGGACGAGGTATCCTCTGTAATATGCGATCCATTAGACTGCCCCCCTAACACCCCCAGGCTCAGTCCTTTTTTTCCCCTTTTTTCTCTCTCTCAAACATCCCACTATTTCCATCTATCGGCTGTCTCGATACGGCCGCTGATTGGATGCTGGATGTGTCTACCTGGGAGTGCCTCCTTGCCTAGTATGGACACCCGAGGGCGGTGCTACCAAGCCCGCCCACCCCTAGCCTCTGCAGCCAATCGCCATATTTTGGCGATTACGTCATCACGCCGCTCACACGCACACCGCCGGGAATTATGGCCCTTGTAGGCCCCTGACGGAGATGCGAGTGACGCGCCTGCGCATAGGCTCATATGTCCGCTGCCTGAGGGGCGTTCCCCACGCCCTCTCAGACTGGAAGGCGAGTATAAAAGCCAGCTTGTTAGCCCAGTCCACCACGGGACCTTGGAGGCACCTGACGCACCACATTCCTCTGCAACCAAGTAAGTTATCCGAGCCTATTCCCCATTTATCCTTTTTCTCTAATTGGCATTTATGCCTCACTTATACTGGCCCGTTTTTGACCATCTATACCTCTAATCCATCAGAGATCTTCGACCACTTGGACACCCTTTCCATCCAAATAGGTGCCCATACATGCCCGCATCCGGGCAGGAGTGGTCCTCATAATTATAAAATGACACAGGTATTATATTATAAATTTATTTTTTGCATTTATATTTAAATTCCCATTCTCCCCTTCCTTCCTATTTCCCTTTAAGCTATGGAACCTTACTCTTTTCAATACCTTTCAGGTGCCTCCCGTTTTCTAATCATTCCTTTTTAGAATATAAGGCCCTTCTAATTTCGTTACCAGTCTTCTTTTAAACCAACTATCGAAGTAAGTAAACTTTTGAGACATTTGTCCTTTATATAGTGTATGGCGTTATGTCCATGAACTAATTTATCATGGACCTACAACACTATATTACTTAAACTTTTTCATAAACTTATTATTTGCTTTCCAATATTCTTCTCCTTTTTGACCAGAAAACCTTCTCTTTTTTTGACCTGGCTTGACTCGCCTTCTGCCATGCACTGCAGGCACCCTTTAAGACCACCTCATTCCACAGCTTGAGCTGAATCTGACCTCTTACCATCTATACCGATTTGGGTAAGTTTTCTGATTGAGCTTAAGGGGGACACCCCCGTTCTTCGATCATCAGGGGATATGGGGCGGGGGCATTCCTATAGGACCGTAACCAGTGGACTCTCTCCCTAGCTATCTCTACCACAATTCCCTCCTTTGTACAAATGGGCATTGGCTCATCTCCGGTCCCATCTATCAATAATTTATACTAATTATGATAATCTTTCCTATTAGATACACTTATCTTGTACAGTAGACCTACCCTGAGGAAGCCATTGATATGGCGAAACATGTCGGAACTGTCTACTAAGATGTACCCAGTCCATCTCAGGTCATCTTATCTACAGCAATTTTGAACTATTTCTCAAATTTTATGTGTATTTTTGAAATTAATTGGTAATTTTGGATTGTTCTCTGCACAAATGACTATGCATCCTTTAGAACGAATCTAATTCTTTTTTGTCATAACCCCTCATGATGAAGCATTGTTAAATGTATATTATTAATTTCTCCCCTTTTTTTCCTTTTTTTTTCCTTTTGTATGTAACTAATTATATGATTGTACTTATATGTAATAAAATTATTTTGTATTAACAAACAAGCGTTTTGAGCATTGAACTGTGAGTTAACCCCGACTCTCCTATATTATTATTGCACCGCTATAATCCCTAGTCCACTACCCCCTTTGTTTATACCTTAATACCAAGGGATGAGGTGCTGTATTATCTAGTGGATCCTCTCTGTCTTTCTTGTATAACACTTTCCAGGATGTCTAGGTAGTCCTGGGCAGTGGAATCCTTCTTGCTTGTCTTCAGATTGCGTATGGCCTCTAAGGCAGGCCCTTTTAGGCTCTCAACAATCCTTTGCTTCTTTCTACCTTCTGGGACCTCCCATTCTTCTAAGGCCTGCGTGGCACCATCTAACCACTCTTCAAATCCCTCTTCTCCCGAGGGTACAGGTTTCCTCACAGAAAACATCCGGAGTTTCCTGTATCCCGACATCGGGTAGTCCCCGGGGTCTCTTCTGCACTGAGTCACAATCTCCCCTAGGACAGCACACAGTTCTGCACTAAGAGTGGTCTGTGCGGGTGCGGGACTTTCCGCGCCCTTCTGCTCTTCCTTCTTTGGGGACAGCATAGTTTTCACTGGGGAACAGTCTCCCTTGCGCGGCAGCGCATGCAGCAATTGATAGGTCTGACCATCCAGTGCTCGTATGCTTTGGCTCCTGAACTGCTCTGGAGTCTCACTTCTCCATTCTACTAGGGCATACGTATACCCGGCATCATTTCTCATATCCATTATCCGTGACTTGTGGCCTGGGGATAATGACATTATGAGCTGCTTGACTGCCTCTTCCTGCCATATCCCTGGCAGTTCAATGACTGCTGCTGCGGCTGGATCAGTGCCCCATAATTTGAACCACCGTCCCACTTCTATCGGGTCCATGCCGGTACCTTCTGGCGGCTTTTCCCGCTGTCTCAGGATCCCGGATTACGAGCCCCCACGTGTAGCGATACCCCCAGTTAAGAGGGCCGCTGGTTTGTTTTGGGTCCCTGAGTACAGCTCCACCAACCCCCCGGCAATTTGCTCTACCCGCTCTGGCACAGTTAGTAAGGGGTATGTATCTATGCACATATGAATATCACTTATACTCTAAGTGTAATGGACTCAAACTCACAAGCAGACTGCTGAGATAAGAATAACTGGCTTTACTTTGGCAGTAAGAAAAGAAGTAGTAACATGCATCAAACATTTGACTTACAACACATTAGCAGGTCCCTGCAATATGCACTTTAACATGTACACATATATGTATCAAAATAGCAATGGGGAACGGAGCGCCACGTGTGCGACCGTCTACTATGCACCTCTGAGGTGCAACCATGTAACTGCGCCTACCTAACGGACCAGGCCTGATCCCTAGCAATAGAGCTCAGTCCTTGAATAAGTAAAGTATTCTTCACCGGCAAGAGAACTGTAGAGGTGGTGCACATGTAGCTTTAAATGGTGTTTTTGTAATCCACAGAAAGAAACATTTGCTGCTCTGAGGTAAACTGTGCCTTGGCAGTTCAATAGGCATAAAAGTGAATGCAACAGTGTAGGATGAGCCTTTCAGCTCGCTCACCACTCCTGGGTACTGTCCTCAGCTCCGGGACCTCCACTGGCGGCGTCCGGCCTCCTCCGTCACAGCCCCTGCGCTCCGGTCCTCTCTCCGAACCGACCGTCTGTAGGGAAAAGTCTCCGCTCCGCTGCTGCTGACACTGAGGGGTGAGAGTCTCTCTCCACCTGCTGCAAGGCCCAGGCTTCAGGCCTTCAGCAGTCTCGGTCCGCACAGGTGTCTCCTCACTTGCAAATCTCTGCGTCACCAGCCCAGTCAGAAGAGGAAGAGGCGGTCTCTCCTCTTCCCTTTTATCACCTCCCCCAGAAGCCTCTCGGGCGGAAACAAACAGCCTCCCGGGAGCCTGGGGAATTATGGGGAATGTAGTCTTCTCCCCTAAAAGGGGAACGACCCCGCTACATTTGAAATGGGGTATGAAAGACGTGGGGTTGTGGCTGAACTTCATTTTGCCATCCAAGTACTGGGGGTCCTAGTAGATGATGGTAATGCAATGCCAAGCTGCTGCTAGCAAAGCAAACAGAATATTGTCATGCATTAAAAAAGGGGATTAACTCCAGGGATAAAGTGATAATTCTCCCACTCTACAAGACTCTTGTCCGGCCGCACCTAGAGTATACTGTCCAGTTATGGGCACCAGTCCTCAGGAAGGATGTACTGTAAATGGAGCAAGTACAAAGAAGGGCAACAAAGCTAATAAAGGGTCTGGAGGATATTAGTTATGAAGAAAGATTGCGAGCACTGAACTTATTCTCTCAAGAGACGCTTGAGAGAGGATATGATTTCAAATTACAAATACCATACTGGTGACCCCACAATAGGGATAAAACTTTTTCGCAGAAGGGAGTTTAACAAGATACGTGGCCACTCATTAAAGTTAGAAGAAAAGAGGTCTAACCATAAACTACATAGATGGTTCTTTACTGTTATGCCCCGTACACACGATCGGATTTTCCGACAACAAATGTTGGTTGTGAGCTTGTTGGCTGAAAGTCCGACCATCTGTATGCTCCATCAAACATTTGTTGTCGGACTTTCTGCCAACAAATGTTGGCTAGCAGGTTCTCAAATTTTCCGCCAACAAAACATTTTTGTCGGAATTTCTGATCGTGTGTACACAAGTCCGACGCACAAAAGTTCACGCATGCTCGGAATCAAGCAGAAGGAGCCGCACTGGCTATTGAACTTCCTTTTTCTCGGCTCGTCGTACGTCTTGTACGTCACCACGTTCCCACGTTCGTAATTGTTGGCCAACATTTGTGTGACCGTGTGTATGTAAGACAAGTTGGAGCCAACATCTTTCGAACAAAAATCCATGGTTTTGTTGTCGGAAAGTCCGATCGTGTGTATGGAGCATTATAGCGGCCAGGATGTGGAATTCCCTTCCACAGGCGGTGGTCTCAGCGGAGGGGCATCGCTTAAAAAAACTATTAGATAAGCACCTGAGTAACGACAACCTACAGCGATATACAAGGTAATACTGACTTATAATCAGACACATGGGTTGGACTTTATGCATTTGTGACTATTTTCAACCTCACCTAATATGTAACTATGTTAATAGATTAATACTAATAAACAATTGTCAACCACTTCTTCAGTCTCCCCCTACAGGAAAGATTTTTGCTTTGCATACAATGAAAGCCAATAAAAATGGAATGCGGCATGTAAGTATAAGCATGAATGTTCCCATTGTTTTGGGAATCACCCGGTTGTGAAATGTTTTAAAAGGGCTAATGCCGCTAGCCAGGCACATCGCAAAGCCTTTACTCCAGTGAAAATAGCAAATATGCACCTGTGGCTGGACAGATATCCAGACAGGGAGACAGCTATGCTCATAACTGATTGTTTTACCAATGGTTTTGTTTTGCCTAAATTTAATGGTTTAGGATGTAAGGTGGTGGGTAATTTAAAGTCAGTGGATGTTTATCCTCACATAGTTAGGGAGAAATTGGCTAAAGAAATTAGTGACTGGCGTATGGCTGACTCTTTTCGTTCCCTACCTTTTCCCAACTTTAGAATTTCGCCACTAGGGGTGGTGCCCAAGAAAGAACCTAATGCTTTTAGGGTAATCCATCACCTTTCATTTCCCAAACGGTGACATTGATTTAAACATTGATTTAAACTGTGACATTGATTGTGCATCAGCATCTGTATCCTACAGCTCGTTTGAAGAAGCCATAGGAAAAATTAGGCAGTTTGGTGTTGGGGCCCTTATGGCCAAGGCAAACATTAAAGCCACATTCAGGCTCTTGCCATTATCCCCTGAAGCGTTTAGCTCATTGGGCATTTTCTTTGAAGGCTGCTACTATTACGACATATGGCTAATTTATTAAATACTTTCTTCAGCTCTGTGTATACAAAGGAGCATGGGGGAGCTCATGTCCATAATGGGGGTGGCAGTGACACAGCCCCAAATCCACAATGGCTCAAAAGTGATATGGTCCAGAAATATTTAGACAGAATAAAGGTGGATAAAGCACCTGGACCTGATGGCATCCACCCACGGATCCTAAAATAATTGAGCTCTGTAATTTCAAAGCCATTGTATCTAATTTTTAGGGACTCATTAATGACAGGAATAGTACCACTGGACTATATTTAAAAAGGGAACAAAGTCTTTACCAAGTAACTATAGACCTGTTAGTTTAACTTCTATAGTTGGGAAGATACTGGAGAGATTAATAAAAGACCACATAGACGAGTTCTTGCAGGAAAAAAATATTTTAAGCAACAGACAGCATGGATTCATGAAAGACAGAAGTTGTCAGACAAACCTCATTTCTCTTTATGAGGTGGTAAGTAAAACCTTGGACAGAGGCGTGGCTGTGGACGTGGTATACTTGGATTTTGCAAAAGCGTTCGATACAGTTCCCCACACACGGCTCATGTGTAAGGTAAGGTCTACAGGTTTGGAAATATCGGTTTGTAAATGGATAGAAAATTGGCTAAAAGACAGAATTCAGAGAGTAGTGGTTAATGATTCTTACTCTGAATGGTCTAAGGTTATCAGTGGTGTACCCCAAGGTTCAGTGCTGGGACCCTTACTTTTTAATATCTTTATAAATGATATTGGGTCTGGGATCAAAAGTAACATTTCTGTCTTTGCAGATGACACCAAGCTATGCAGTGGAATAACATCCTTTCAGGAGGTCTCCAATTTACAAGCCGACCTCAATGTTCTGTCTAATTGGGCGACTATGTGGCAGATGAGGTTTAATGTTGATAAATGTAAAGTTATGCACTTGGGGGCTAAGAATAAGCATGCATCATACATGCTAGGGGGAGTACAACTGGGGGGATCCGTAGTGGAGAAGGATCTGGGGGTTTTGGTAGATCATAAGCTCAATAATAGCATGCAATGCCAAGCTGCGGTTTCCAAAGCGAGCAAAGTCCTTTCTTGTATTAAGAGAGGTATGGACTCCAGAGAGAGAGATATCATTTTGCCCCTGTTCAAATCATTAGTAAGACCTCATCTGGAATATGCAGTTCAGTTTTGGGCACCAGTTCTCAAAAAGGATATTGGGGAACTGGAGAAAGTGCAGAGAAGGTCAACCAAACTGATAAGAGGCATGGAGGAGCTCAGCTATGAGGAAAGATTAGAGGAACTGAATTTATTCACCCTTGATAAGAGGAGATTAAGGGGGGATATGATCAACATGTATAAATATATAAGCGGTCCATATAGTGAACTTGGTGTTGAGTTATTCACTTTACAGTCAACAAAGAGGACAAGGGGGCACTCTTTACGTCTAGAGGAAAAGAGATTTCATCTCCAAATACGGAAAGGTTTCTTCACAGTAAGAGCTGTGAAAATGTGGAATAGACTCCCTGCAGAGGTGGTTCTGGCCAGCTCAGTAGATTGCTTTAAGAAAGGCCTGGATACTTTCCTAAATGTACATAATATAACTGGGTACTAACATTTATAGGTAAAGTTGATCCGGGGAAAATCCGATTGCCTCTCGGGGGATCAGGAAGGAATTTTTTCCCCTGCTTTAGCAAATTGGAGCATGCTCTGCTGGGGTTTTTTTTTGCCTTCCTCTGGATCCACTGTGGGTATAGAATGGGGTATATGGGATTGTATGATATATTTATTTATTTATTTTTATTTGTGGTTGAACTGGATGGACTTGTCTTTTTTCAACCTAACTAACTATGTAACTATGTAACTAAACTATGCCTTCTGATGGAGTGACTTTATCCTGTACATATTTGGAGATATTGGCCAGAATTTTGGTTGGAAGCCAAACAGTGGGGACACTGTGTGGACAGTGAACAAATCTTGCTTTTTTGACTGCTTGTGATTGCTGGATTGCATTTTTAGGTTCTTTCTGGGCCTTTTCCTTTTATCTTCTTAATACCCTTTTCTGACACTTTTTAAACAGTTTTTTTTCTTTCCTTCCTTCAGCTTATTAATTAAGGGGAGTGCCTAATTGCTCACAGGTGTTTCAGGCCTATATAAGTTTCTGTAGAGCTCATCGTGAGCCTGCTCATCTTTGAGACTGGTTGAACTCTGTCCAAGTGGAACTTGTCTAAGTGGTGAGTTAAAACCAGGAGTTTATAACAGGATGTTGTAACAGGGGTCATAGTACCCGTGTAAGTACCTGAGTGTTGTCTGAGTAGTGTGTGTGTGGATTGTTAGTACCTGTGTATTGTCTTGTTGAGTATTAGTTACAGGAAGCTAGTTGTTAGGTAATTTGGACTGGTTATAAACTCTAAGGCCGCGTACACACGAAGGGACAATCCCGCGGGATTATCCTCTGGACTGAAGTCCAGCGGATAATCCCCTCGTGTGTGGGGCGCCGGCGGACTTTTTGGCGCCAAAGTCCGGCGGACTTTTTGGCGCCAAAGTCCGGCGGACTTTTTGGCGCCAAAGTTTTAAGTTTGGTTTTAAAATTATCCGCTGGACTTGGCAGTCCGGCGGACAATCCCGCCGTTAGTAGGCAAGTCCGCGGGACTTTTGAAATGAACGGACTTGCCGCTCATCGGCAAGTCCGTTCATTTAGCACGTGACTTCAGGTTACGTAGCTAGCGTAGGCAGTAAATGCCGCTGCGCTAGCTCCGTAAGCTGGCATGGATTTAAAAGGACTCCCCACGCCGAAAAACGGCGTGGGGGTTCCCCCCAAATCCATGTCAGACCCTTATCCGAGCACGCAGCCTGGCAGGCCAGGAAAGGGGTGGGGACGAACGAGCGCCCCCCCCTCCTGAGCCGTACCAGGCCGCGTGCCCTCAACATGGGGGTGCCCTGGGGAAAGGGGGGCCGTGCGGCCCCCCCACCTCAAAGCACCTTGTCCCCATGTTGATGAGGACAAGGGCCTCTTCCCGACAACCCTGGCCGTTGGTTGTCGGGGTCTGCGGGCGGGGGCTTATCGGAATCTGGGAGCCCCCTTTAATAAGGGGGCCCCCAGATACCGGCCCCCCACCCTATGTGAATGAGTATGGGGTACGATGTACCCTACCCATTCACCTAAGGTGTAAAATGTAAAGTACAAAAACACACACACTTTTGAAAAAATATTTTATTGCACTGCTCCGGGGGTCTTCTTCCGTCTTGGGGGTCTTCTCGCCGGACTCCCCCGCCATTTACCAAGCTCTTTTACCGAGCGGGGGAAGTCCGGCTACCTTCTTCGTCGTCGCCGTCGTCTGGGGGTCTCGATCCGCCTTCGGGGGTCTTCCGGGGGTCTCTTCTGTTCTTGCGGCGGTCGTCGTCTTCCGCGCCGCCGGCGCCGCCTTCTTCTTCTTGTCCTTCTTCTTCTTCTTCTTCTTCTTCCGATGTTGACCCGTCGCTGTCTCTGCCCGGAATGCCTGTGCCGCTCTGCGCTGGGACTTATATAGGGACATGGGGGACAGGGTCACATGCTCATGTCACATGGTGACCCCGCCCCCCTGTGATGTCACAGTCCCAGCATCCTCCGGGATTGTGACAACACAAGGGGGCGGGGTCACCATGTGACATGAGCATGTGACCCTGTCCCTCATGTCCCTATATAAGTCCCAGCGCAGAGCGGCACAGGCATTCCGGGCAGAGACAGCGACGGGTCAACATCGGAAGAAGAAGAAGAAGGACAAGAAGAAGGACAAGAAGAAGAAGGCGGCGCCGGCGGCGCGGAAGACGACGACCGCCGCAAGAACAGAAGAGACCCCCGGAAGACCCCCGAAGGCGGATCGAGACCCCCAGACGACGGCGACGACGAAGAAGGTAGCCGGACTTCCCCCGCTCGGTAAAAGAGCTTGGTAAATGGCGGGGGAGTCCGGCGAGAAGACCCCCAAGACGGAAGAAGACCCCCGGAGCAGTGCAATAAAATATTTTTTCAAAAGTGTGTGTGTTTTTGTACTTTACATTTTACACCTTAGGTGAATGGGTAGGGGTACATCGTACCCCATACTCATTCACATAGGGTGGGGGGCCGGTATCTGGGGGCCCCCTTATTAAAGGGGGCTCCCAGATTCCGATAAGCCCCCGCCCGCAGACCCCGACAACCAACGGCCATGGTTGTCGGGAAGAGGCCCTTGTCCTCATCAACATGGGGACAAGGTGCTTTGGGGTGGGGGTCGGCACGGCCCCCCTTTCCCCAGGGCACCCCCCATGTTGAGGGCACGCGGCCTGGTACGGCTCAGGAGGGGGGGGGGCGCTCGTTCGTCCCCACCCCTTTCCTGGCCTGCCAGGCTGCGTGCTTGGATGAGGGTCTGACATGGATTTGGGGGAACCCCCACGCCGTTTTTTTTCGGCGTGGGGGAGTCCCTTTAAATCCATGCCAGGTCATGGAGCTAGCGTGGCGGCATTTACTGCCTACGCTAGCTACGTACCTGAAGTTACGTTCGAAATGAATGGACTGCTCCGTGTGTGGGCAAGTCCGTTCATTTTCAAAAGTCCCGCGGACTTTTGGCCGGCGGATTATCCGCCGGAGAAGTCCGTGCGTGTGTGGGCAAGGCCACGCGCTCGGAAAGTCCAGCGGACCCAGCTGGAAAGTCCCGCGGGATTGTCCGCTGGACTAAGTCCGCCGGCAAAAGTCCGCACGTGTGTACGCGGCATAATCCTCATTAAATTTATAGGTACGATGCCCGGCGGGTGTGGAGAGGCAACTCGGTGTACATCTTGCGGCATGTATGCATTCCTTGATCATCTGATCGAAGGTGAATACTGCTGTGCAAAATGTAAGCACATTGTTTCCCTGGAAGCCCAGGTTCTGAATCTGGGGAAGCAACTGTCAGCACTGAGAAGTCCCTCCATACTAAAGGAGAGCCGGGAACGTACATGGCAGGTGCCGGCAGGGGCCAGCACAGAGATGGGCGGAGACAAAGAGGTGCAGGCACTAGAAAATAGTAGATGGGTGACAGTCAGGAAGGGTAGAGGAGGAAGGGCCAGGGAGGCCGATCCAGGGCTGGAGCATCCCAATAAGTATGCTCCATTGAGTGACATTGGTGATACCAGTCAGGGACCAGCACTGCTGGAGCTGAGGGACTCTCCTAGCTGCCAGGGGAAGAACTCCTCCAGTGAGATTGGGGAGGGGGGGGGGGGCAAAGGGAAAGGAAAGACAGATTCTGGTGATAGGGACAGAGAGGGCAATCTGTAACAAAGACCTGAAGCGCCGAACTGTATGTTGTCTACCGGGCGCTCGGGTTCGGCACATCACGGATCTGGTGGACAGATTACTGGGAGGGCTGGGGAAGACCCGGCTGTCATGGTGCACGTTGGCACCAATGACAAAGTCAGAGGCAGATGGAGTGTCCTAATAAATGATTTTAGGGAATTGGGAGCTAAATTGAGGAAAAGGACCTCCAAGGTAGTATTCTCAGGAATACTACCGGTACATCGAGCCACACCAGAAAGGCAGAGGGAGATTAGGGAAGTAAACAAGTGGCTGAAAAGCTGGTGTAGTAAGGAGGGGTTTGGGTTCCTGGAGGACTGGGACGACTTCTCAGTCGATAACTGGTACTATAGAAGGGACGGACTGCACCTAAATGAGGAGGGTGCAGATCAGCTGGGAATAAGGATGGCCAAAAAGTTAGAGGGGTTTTTAAACTAGGCGATGGGGGGGAGGGTCCAGAGATAGGAATAGTCAGCGTGGAACATATTCCAGAGGGTAATATTAGGGGCATTAGTCGTAGGGTAACTAAAGCACATAAACCCAAGGTAAGTATAGTAGCAAGTCCTAGTTGCAATCTCGGAACACCCAAGAGGATAGTATGTGACTGGTCAAAATATAGTAATGCATTAAAGTGTTTGTTCACCAATGCCAGAAGTCTGCCAAGCAAAATAGGTGAGTTTGAAGCTCTGGTGCATCAGGAGAGCTATGATGTAATCAGTATTGCTGAAACTTGGCTGCAGTCCTCACATGACTGGGCTATAAATATTCCTGGCTTTGCACTCTTTCGGAAAGACAGAGTTAAAAGGAAAGGTGGAGGGGTCTGTCTGTATGTGAGAAGTGATCTCAAAGCGAGTGTGAAAGAGGACCTGGGGGATGGAGAGTGTGATGAGTCTGAAGCATTATGGGTGGAACTGCATACAGATGTGCGTAGTTCAAAGTTAATCATTGGAGTTTGTTATAGACCACCCAATGTTAATGAGGAGGTGGATACTCAGCTCCTTGTACAAATAGAAAGGGCTGCAAGGGCTGGGACAGTGATAATAATGGGGGATTTTAACTACCCAGAAATTGACTGGAATAATGGCACTGCTGGGACAGTTAAAGGACAAAAAATCATAAACCTATTACAGGACAATTTTATGGTCCAGTTTATTGAGGCCCAAACCAGGAATGATGCTCTGCTGGATCTGGTAATCTCAAACCATGCAGAGCATATTACTAATGTTCAGATAAAGGAGCATCTGGGTAGCAGTGACCATAACATGATTTCATTTGATGTTAGCTGTAAGCAAAAATCACATACAGGAAAGATAAAAACACTTCATTTCAAGAGGGCAATTTTTCCAAGGATGAGGGCTGCTCTCCAGAACTTAGACTGGGAGAGAATATTGGCAACAATGGGCACAGAACAGAAATGGGGATTCTTCAAAAAGACTGTTTGTGAACTCACTGCAAAGTATATTCCCATGGGCAATAAATTTAAAAGGCTAAAAATAAAACCTATGTGGCTCACGGCCAAAGTTAAAAAAGCTATAAACTATAAGAAAAGAGCTTTTAAAAAATATAAAAATGAAGGATCACTAGTGTCATTTAAATGTTACAAAGAACATAACAGAATATGTAAAAAGGAAATCAAGGATGCAAAAATTCAAAACGAAAGACAGATTGCAAAAGATAGTAGGACAAACCCCCAACAATTCTTCAAATATATTAATAGTAAAAAGGTCAAGTCTGAGCATGTAGGCCCTTTACAAAATAATCTAGAGTGGGTGACTGGGGACAAAGAGAAGGCTAATTTATTAAATACTTTCTTCAGCTCTGTGTATACAAAGGAGCATGGGGGAGCTCATGTCCACAATGGGGGTGGTAGTGACACCAAATCCACAATGGCTCAAAAGTGATATGAGTGACTCATTAATGACAGGAATAGTACCACTGGATTGGTGCAGGACGAACGTGGTGCCTATATTTAAAAAGGGAACAAAGTCTTTACCAAGTAACTATAGAGCTGTTAGTTTAACTTCTATTGTTGGGAAGATACTGGAGAGATTAATAAAAGACCACATAGACGAGTTCTTGCAGGAAAAAATATTTTAAGCAACAGACAGCATGGATTCATGAAAGACAGAAGTTGTCAGACAAACCTCATTTCTTTTTATGAGGTGGTAAGTAAAACCTTGGACAGAGGCGTGGCTGTGGACGTGGTATACTTGGATTTTGCAAAAGCGTTCGATACAGTTCCCCACACACGGCTCATGTGTAAGGTAAGGTCTACAGGTTTGGAAATATCGGTTTGTAAATGGATAGGAAACTGGCTAAAAGACAGAATTCAGAGAGTAGTGGTTAATGATTCTTACTCTGAATGGTCTAAGGTTATCAGTGGTGTACCCCAAGGTTCAGTGCTGGGACCCTTACTTTTTAATATCTTTATAAATGATATTGGGTCTGGGATCAAAAGTAACATTTCTGTCTTTGCAGATGACACCAAGCTATGCAGTGGAATAACGTCCTTACAGCAGGTCTCCAATTTACAAGCCGACCTCAATGCTCTGTCTAATTGGGTGACTATGTGGCAGATGAGGTTTAATAGTGATAAATGTAAAGTTATGCACTTGGGGGCTAAGAATATGCATGCATCATACATGCTAGGGGGAGTACAAGTGGGGGAATCCGTAGTGGAGAAGGATCTGGGGGTTTTGGTAGATCATAAACTCAATAATAGCATGCAATGCCAAGCTGCGGTTTCCAAAGCGAGCAAAGTCCTTTCTTGTATTAAGAGAGGTATGGACTCCAGAGAGAGAGATATCATTTTGCCCCTGTTCAAATCATTAGTAAGACCTCATCTGGAATATGCAGTTCAGTTTTGGGCACCAGTTCTCAAAAAGGATATTGGGGAACTGGAAAAAGTGCAGAGAAGGGCAACCAAACTGATAAGAGGCATGGAGGAGCTCAGCTATGAGGAAAGATTAGAGGAACTGAATTTATTCACCCTTGATAAGAGGAGATTAAGGGGGGATATGATCAACATGTATAAATATATAAGCGGTCCATATAGTGAACTTGGTGTTGAGTTATTCACTTTACATTCAACACAGAGGACAAGGGGGCACTCTTTACGTCTAGAGAAAAAGAGATTTCATCTCCAAATACGGAAAGGTTTCTTCACAGTAAGAGCTGTGAAAATGTGGAATAGACTCCCTGCAGAGGTGGTTCCGGCCAGCTCAGTAGATTGCTTTAAGAAAGGCCTGGATACTTTCCTAAATGTACATAATATAACTGGGTACTGACATTTATAGGTAAAGTTGATCCGGGGAAAATCCGATTGCCTCTTGGGGGATCAGGAAGGAATTTTTTCCCCTGCTTTAGCAAATTGGAGAATGCTCTGCTGGGGTTTTTTTGCCTTCCTCTGGATCAACTGTGGGTATAGAATGGGGTATATGGGATTGTATGATATATATATGTATATATATGTATATATATATTTTTTTTTTATTTGTGGTTGAACTGGATGGACTTGTGTCTTTTTTCAACCTAACTAACTATGTAACTATGTAACTATATATTCAACTTTTTTACATTGGGTCATTGCTTTTGAATCTGGTCACGATAGTGTAATTCATTATTTAAACAATTTTTTGTTTATAGGCCCTGCTGATTCTTCCCATTGTTTGAATATTTTGCGTTTGTTTTTACTATTGCAGAACTTTTTGGCATTCTACTTGCCCAAGAAAAAACTATTTTGCATTCATCTTCTATAGCATTTTTAGGTATTCAAATAGATACATCAGTGATGGAATTTAGATTGCCAGCTACCAAATTGGAGCATTTAAAAAATGTTCTTTGTTTTTTTCTTAGGAGAAGGAACTTCAATCTCTATTGGGGGTTTTAGTCTTTGCAACAAAAATGATGCCTGTTGGTGGGATATTTTCTAGGAGGTTGCACATGGCATTGTCAGGTTATAAAGCCCCATTTTCCCATAATAGACTTACCACAGACCTGAAAGAGGATTTGTTGGTGTGGTCACGTTTCTTAGATGGTTTTAATGGGCGGTCTTTTTTCCAGGAGGAATTTATTTTTGCAAGTGACAAGAATTATATACTGATGCAGCAGGATTTAAGGGTTTTGCGGCTGTATGGCGCAACCATTGGTGCTGTGTGGCCCCAGTTTTGGGTAGGTAACAAGGCCACTAAGATCGTACTCCTGGAACTCTTTCCAGTAGTGGTAGCCTTAGAAATCTGTGGAGAATGTTTTAGGGATAAACGTTTAGTTATTCATATTGACAACAAAGGAGTTTTGTTTGCAGTAAACTGCCTATCCTCCAAATCCAATGGGATTTAATGTATGGTTATTATTATTTACAAAACCCAAAAAAATGCCATGGCCATATTTTGCCACAATAAAGTCTGGAGTTTTTTGTTATTTATTGATGGTCTTTGGGGGATGTTTTGATTCAGGGGGGATTTTATAGGTGCTGCATGCTTGCCCATGCTCTCATAATACAACAAACTTTCAACAATCCCCTCTGCTATGTTAAACAATGTCCCCAGTATATCTGTTGTTTTTTTAAATGCTGCTGTGTACCTGCTTTCAGAGCGCTCACGTGACCGGCCGCCTCTCTCCTCTTCTCCTCCAGTGGGGGTTTCCCAGCCCCGCTCGCTCAAGTGTCAGCTAGAGATAGGAGAGAGGCAGCCGGTCGTGTGAGCGTGGATCGGCACTAAAAAGAATGGTATACAGCGGCAGTTTTTTTAAACAACAAGTACACTGGGGTCATTGTTTAACATAGCAGAGGGGATTGTTGAAAGTTTGTTGCATGGCTTAACAACCTCTTTAAATCAGAATCTGCTAAGACCTCATGTTTTTGGTACAGCCTCCTTTCCTTTACTCTCCTTGACCTTGATTGGTTCTGGATTGAAAAACTTGCCTCCAATTTGGGAAGTTCCACTGGAGTGGTACCTCCCACCCATAAGGATTCAACCAGTCCAGAACTTCAGAACAAACCATCTTCCCTCATTTCAGAGGCTCTAGGTCCCCAGGTCGGAAATGTTTTACCCAAGGATGAGAAGCATCAGGAGGAGCAGCCTCCTACATGTTCATGGAACTTTAGAGTCTTCTGTTGAGGGCATTTCACCTGCAATTGGTGAAGTGAGCAGTGGAGATTGTCTCCCTGCAGGGGCTACTAGAAGACTTATGCCTTCCATGTGCTCTGACTATTTTTGTAAAACATATTATTGCTTATACTGTTATTTGCTGTCTGCATCTGTGTTGGTTAATTGTCATGCAGAGAACTACATTTATTAAAGTGGTTCTAAAGCCTAAACATTTTATACCTTAATTTATTCCCTGCATTAAAGTAAATGTAAATGTAGGGGACCAAAGTCATTTAGCACAACTGCAGTGAGGCAGTAGAGAGGGAAGGAATACTGCTGGGTAGGGAAAGTGCAGTTGCAGTAGTGGGGGGGGGGGGGCAAGTAGGGATGTGTTTGCTTCCTTTTCAGGGTGTAAACACTGCACCATTTTCAGACAGTTAGTCTCTGGTTGTCATATACCGCTGTGACTTGGCGGAATCCAGCAACAGTTAAAATTACCACCACCCTTTACGTAAGATGCAGGCAGATATGTTCTGGAGATTCTAAAGTTAGGGGTCACATAAGTCCCACAATAAGTAGGCACCACCATTAGTTTTGGTCCCCAAAAATGGTCTGCTTTTTGCATGTACTAGAGAAAACGGAATGCTATGCATGCATATGTGTATCTAACTATCATGGAACTCAGAAGAGAGTACTGGCAAATTCCTCTAGCAACTAATGCTCAGGAAAAATCATTGTTCATCACCCCATTTGGATTATTCAAGTTATGTGACCCTTTCAAAGGGTCTTAAATGACCTGCAGATAGGGCTGGGAGCATTTACATTTACCTGCCTGGATACCATTGCTGTGTTTTTCCTTATCATGGAAGAACATTTCCTACACCTGTCACAAGTCCTAGACAAACTGTCACTGGCCATTCTGATAGTTAAATCATGTAAATATAGGATAGGCATGGCAGAAATCCAGTGCTTGGGATGCCAGGTAGGAGGAGGCATCCTTAGACTTAAAGTGTTACTAAACCCAGGACCCTGCATGCGCTATATATGGTCTCACATAGTACACAGTACATGGAAATGCAATTATTTTACTAAATATAAACTGTTAAATACCCTTTCTCATCAGCAGTTAGAGCAGTCTTGTGACTTCTATCAGTGTCCAGCCATGCATTGGTTAAAGCTTGACTGTCCTATCAGGCTGCAAGACCCCTGACCCTCTGTCTGGACAGTGCTGATTGGCCCTGTGCTGATCACATGCACTCTCCCAAGAAAAAAAGCCTCTCTAGCAATATACACCAAGCTGAGCATGTGCAGCCTGACTCCATAGACTCTGTGTTATCAGGAGATGGATTGGGGACAGTGGAAGAAGGGGAGGATCGGAGAAGACAGGATCAAACAGCCTTTTTACACAATGCAGAGGTTTAACCCCTTAGGTTCCACAGTGAGTATAACAAGCATGCTTTACTGCATATAAAGACTGATTTTACTATTGTGGGTTTAGTAACACTTTAAGTTGTTCTGGTGACTATGGTGTCCCTTTAACAAAAATAGTTACAATTATTGTTGTTTATTTAGTAAGTGTACTATAAGCTGCCGTAACAAGCAAAATCTGGGGCTATTATCTTGTTTTCTTTCGCTGTGGTACTTTAATAGTTGCAATAAGATATGTTGTTTACAGTTAAGTTCATATATATTTGGACACAGACACAATTTTCATACTTCTGGCTCCCTATGCCACCAGAATAAAATTAAAACAATTCAATCCAAATGAATTTAAAAAGCAGACTTTCAGCTTTAATTCAAGGGGTTGTGGAGGATTAACCCCTTAGGTTCCCCAGTGAGTATAACAAGCATGCTTTACTGTATATACAGACTGATTTTATGGTTGTGGGGTTAGTAACACTTTAAGACAAGGAAGTTTGAGATCATCATGGCCTGACCTACCCCTAAAACCAAATTTACAGCTTGCTACTATAGAATGTTAGTATGCAGCGTTTGACCGCGTAGACTGGTCCTTCATACAGGCCACCTTAGAACATAAGGGCTCCGCTCCTCGATGCTCAGTTGGATCCTTTCCCTCTACTCCCATCCTACAGCTGTAGTCAAAGTCAACGAGACTAGGTCCAGCTACTTTAACATCCGCAACGGTACTCGACAGGGTTGCCCCCTATCCCCGCTGATCTTTATACTATCCCTGGAGCCCCTCTTGTGCAGAATAAGGGCGAACACAAACATAACCGGTTACCATAAACCCTCCGGGCCGCACAAGGTGGCCGCATTCGCGGATGACCTCATTTTCTTTCTTACAGACCCACTCAATTCACTCCCTAACCTTCTCCACTCCTTACAGGAGTACGGGGCCCTCTCGTCCTTCCAAATCAACCTGTCTAAGTCCTCCCTCCTTAATATTTCTGTGGACAAAGGCACGATCCGCCGTCTACGCTCAGAGTACCAGCTACGCTGGTCGACCAACACTATCCCCTATCTAGGCGTTGAAATTAGTCCGGACCCCTTGGACCTATATCAGGCAAAATTCGCCCCTCTTCTTCTCCGACTCAACACAGATCTCCTTCACTGGCACTCCCTTACTTTAACGTGGTTCAGACGATGCAATGCCATTAAGATGACAGCTCTACCCAGGGTAATTTTACCTACTACAAGCCCTCCCTATCCGTATCCCACCGCTATTCTTTAAACGAATCGATGTTTCGAGCCTTTGTCTGGTCACACCGAAAGCCACGTATTAGACTGCAACTCCTAAACATGGCAAAGCACAGGGGAGGGGTGGGCCTCCCAGATATAAAAGCCTACTACAGGGTGGCCCATCTTACTAGAGTGGTTGACTGGCACTGCCACGCAGAAGCTAAACAGTGGGTGGCGATGGAACTGCAGGACTCTGGCGGCATGGCCAAGAGTTGGCCGTGGATCACCACCCCTATTCCAAGGGACCTCACTAACCACCCCACACTGGGCAGCACCATACAGGTGGCCAGGGATGCCTTTCGGCATTCCTCAGTATCCCCAATCCCATCCCCCATGGTGCCAATCTTGGATAATCCCGATTTCCCTCCTGGCCGTATGAACCCTATTTTTGTCCGTCTAACTGCAAAAGAGCGGCTACACCTCCATGACTTCTTGGGCACGGACGGCCGACTCGTAACAGAGGCAGGGATATATGCTACTGACCCCCCACTGGACTTCTGGAGTGGTCTCCAACTGCGTAACTTCCTGCGCCGGTGTGCACGGACACCAGGCATTTCGCGCCCTCTCACAGAACTGGAGCAAATTTGCCACCACAGAGAACCGATTCGTCATTGTCTGTCTCTTATCTACGCCTCCCTGATCTCACCAGCGGAAGGGTTTTCGCCCCCCTTCCTCTCTAAATGGGAGGCCGATCTAGGAATTCAACTCAATGACTCACAAAAGGACAAGATCTTGCACTTTGCCCAGAAGTCATCCATAGCCACGAGAGTCCAAGAGACCTGTTATAAAATTATGACCCGATGGTACAGAGTGCCTACCACTCTGCACCGCTTCTTCCCGCAGGTTTCCAGCCTTTGCTGGCGCTGCGGTCTGGAGGAGGGAACGATGCTCCACATTTTCTGGGACTGCCCCAAAATCAAACCCTACTGGCGAGAGGTGACAAGCACGATCGAGCACCTGACTGGTGCTATTCTAGAGGGGGATCCCGGGGCCTGCCTGCTACATCTCTCTAAGCGACCCATTAAGAAGTACAAAGCATCCCTTACCATTCAGCTCCTAAATGCTGCCAAGGCATGCATCCCCTTGTGCTGGAGATCGGAGACCCCACCATCAAAATCTATGTGGTATGCCAAGGCTAATACACTGATGAACATGGAAGACCTCACTGCCACCCTGCATGGCAGAGAGGAGGCCTTTTCGGAGACATGGCGACCTTGGATTCATTACATATACACCGAAGCATACCTCCGTGAGGTTGCATGTCCTGATTAATCCATGCAGCTTGATCTTCCGCATGGTCAGGGAGGCACCACCATCTCCATCTTTACCCCTTTTCACTTCCCCCTTCCCTCTCTCCCCACCCCTTCTCACCCCCCCCCCCCCCATTTTGCGCGGGTTTAGCCAGATAATATGCATATCTTATATACATTACTCGTCTCTTGTGCCACATGGCTGGGCCCGGCTGTCTGGGGGACAAATCTACCAGCCAGTCGGAGTAGTTTCTCTCAGTGTGGCCGTGGCAGCCGCACCGACATATGGGTTATTCAGGAAACAGTATAGAAGCTCCTCCCCGGGGTGGCACACGGGCAGTTTAATTTTCACCCGCAACCACACTTGTAAACCACAAGGTGCCAAACCAGGGGAAGCGTTACACGACGAAGCTGGTACTACATCTAACCCTATTTGCTACATGTTACTGTTTTTTTTTACTATAAGCAATGTCATCGTTATTCTGTGATTGTAATGCTGTACCATTTTGAATATAAATAAAGGAATTACAAAAAAAAAAAAGAATGTTAGTATGCAACTATAGCATGTCGGCAAAACCCCTGATTAACTTAACCAAGAAGAAACTACCTAAGTTTGTTTCCTGATTGCCAGAGTGCAGGGTGGGTAAAAATCAATGATTTTTTTTTTTTATTCGTTTTTGTTTTTTTTAAATCAGATTTTTTTAGATTTTTATCAAATTAATTTTAATAAAATGCTTTTGGAGTAAAAATCTATATAAAGATAGTTTTCTATTTATGACATATTAAGCATTTAGTTTATTCAGCATGAATAATAATAAATAATGCATTGATACAATTTGCATACAATTTTTATAGTAACCAAGAGATAAAACAAAGTTCAGGAATATTCCTTTATTCCATTGTTTTGCAAATCTAGGTACACTACAAACTGTATGATTGAATCGGTTCTGATATTGCCGTTTTACTAGCCTGACAGCTTATTATTCTAAATGGGAAACCTTTATTTTGTTTGCAAATAATAACGATTCTAACTACCAGCAAAAAGAAGTCATTACATTAAAAGAGCACATGTAATTTCAGATCCATCATGGTGTGCATCCACTCACCTGATGCAGCCACATCCCTCACCTTGTTGTGTCACTGCCGTATCACCAGACTTCCCATTAAATTGAATGGGATTGTTGGTGAGTCAACAGAGGTTCAGGAGCAGGAGCAGGAGCCGCTGTAGGACAAAGATGACAGTTGCTCTTTGAAAATTATGATTTAAATCGAATACACCTTGTCAGAGTAAAATTGAATGGCCTTGTCAGAGTGTTTAAAGGCCTTCCAGAACTCGAAGGGAGCACTGGCCAGTGTTTCAGTACTTCAAGCTATGGATTTTACCTATTGTTAACTGTTGCAAACTGATGCTTCGGTATACTTGTGTGCTGTCATGAGTCAGGTAGATCAGTCAGGAGAATTTTCTTTCCATCCTGTACCTGAACAGAAAGCTACTCCCTACTGGTTAAACCATGTTGCTGGGAAAAACTGTAAGCCCCATATGCTACCCCTACTCATTCACCAAAAAAATGTCAAAAGTAAATAAAAAGACAGCTTTGACAAGTCCTTTATCAAAAAAAAAAAAAATTTTCCCTGATGTAAATTCATCTTCAATCACGATGAATGGCAACCACCGACCTGCTACGAAAAAAAAAAAAATTGCTCCCGTCACTTGACACTCGCTGAATGACAGCACTCTTCCCATGCCGCTAAGTAAACAAAAGGGGCGTGTTGAGAGGAGCAGAATGTGGTTCCTACTCTTTCCCTCCTCCTCATCAGAAACTTTTCCCTTACGCTAGTACTGTTCCTTACAGGCGGGTCCAGCCCGTAAGCCAGGGCTCTAAATAGGCTCTGCCTGACTCCAAATGGCTGCTTGAGTCACATGGGGCAGCAGCATCCAATAGGATAGTTCCCCCAGTGACCCAGGAATCCAAAGAGGAATAGGGATGAGCTTCGTGTTCGAGTCGAACCCATGTTCGACTCGAACATCGTCTGTTTGCCCGTTCGGCGAATCTCGAACATTATGGGTCGTTCGCGCCAAATTCGAGTGGCACGTCGCGGCCCATAATTCACTGCGGCATTGCAGTGCATTGCTGGCTGATGATTGGCCAAGCATGCACCCGCATGCTTTGGCCAAACACAGCGCGGAAAAAACGGAGAGCCGTAATTGGCCAAAGGGTGGCTTTGGCCAATTATGGCTCAGGGGGTTAGTACACGCCCCACACTATATAAGGCGGCCTTGTGTAGTGTGTTGCAGCGGCGGAGAGAGATACGCAGAGAGACAGTGTGATTTCATTTAATTTTGAAGCTGTTGCAAATACAGTGGGTGTATTGTGCCATCTGCACAGTGTACACGCCTGAAGCTACCCCAATTGCTGTTCTTTTGCTCATCCTATCCGCAGGCAGCTGTTGCAAATACAGTGGGTGCATTGTGCCATCTGCACAGTGTACACCTTAAGCTACCCCAATTGCTGTTCTTCTGCTAATCCTTTCCGCAGGCAGCTGTTGCAAATACAGTGGGTGTATTGTGCCATCTGCACAGTGTACACGCCTGAAAGCTACCCCAATTGCTGTTCTTCTGCTCATCCTATCTGCAGGCAGCTGTTGCTAATACAGTGGGGTATTGTGCAATCTGCACAGTGTACACGCCTGAAGCTACCCCAATTGCTGTTGTTCTGCTCATCCTATCTGCAGGCAGCTGTTGCTAATACAGTGGGTGTATTGTGCCATCTGCACAGTGTACACGCCTGAAGCTACCCCAATTGCTGTTCTTCTGCTCATCCTATCCGCAGGCAGCTGTTGCTAATACAGTAGGTGTATTGTGCCATCTGCACAGTGTACACGCCTGAAGCTACCCCAATTGCTGTTCTTCTGCTCATCCTATCCGCAGGCAGCTGTTACTAATACAGTGGGTGTATTGTGCCATCTGCACAGTGTACACGCCTGAAGCTACCCCAATTGCTGTTCTTCTGCTCATCCTATCCGCAGGCAGCTGTTGCAAATACAGTGGGTGTATTGTGCCATCTCCACAGTGTACACGCCTGAAGCTACCTCAATTGCTGTTCTTCTGCTCATCCTATCCGCAGGCAGCTGTTGCTAATACAGTGGGTGTATTGTGCCATCTGCACAGTGTACACGTCTGAAGCTACCTCAATTGCTGTTCTTCTTCTCATCCTATCCGCAGGCAGCTGTTGCTAATACAGTGGGTGTATTGTGACATCTGCACAGTGTACACACCTGAAGCTACCCTAATTGCTGTTCTTCTGCTCATCCTATCCACAGGCAGCTGTTGCAAATACAGTGGGTTTATTGTGCCATCTGCACAGTGTACACGCCTGAAGCTACCCCAATTGCTGTTCTTCTGCTCATCCTATCCGCAGGCAGCTGTTGCAAATACAGTGGGTATATTGTGCCATCTGCACAGTGTACACGCCTGAAGCTACCTCAATTGCTGTTCTTCTGCTCATCCTATCCGCAGGCAGCTGTTGCTAATACAGTGGGTGTATTGTGACATCTGCACAGTGTACACACCTGAAGCTACCCTAATTGCTGTTCTTCTGCTCATCCTATCCGCAGGCAGCTGTTGCAAATACAGTGGATGTATTGTGCCATCTGCACAGTGTACACGCCTGAAGCTACCCCAATTGCTGTTCTTCTGCTCATCCTATCCGCAGGCAGCTGTTGCAAATAGAGTGGGTGTATTGTGCCATCTGCACAGTGTACACGCCTGAAGCTACCCCAATTGCTGTTGTTCTGCTCATCCTATCCGCAGGCAGCTGTTGCAATTACAGTGGGTGTATTGTGCCATCTGCACAGTGTACATGCCTAAAGCTACCCCAATTGCTGGTGTTGTCATAATAATAATACTACAGGCAGGCAGTTGATTCTGTTAGCTGCAGTATATCAGTATATACATCCCAGCTTTGTGCAGCTACATCTCCCTGTAGGCCATTAGTATGTCTGGAAGGCCAACAAGGAGAGGCAGAAAGTCATGAGACAATAAAAGAGGGCAAGCAGGCTCTGTGTCTAGAGGCAAAAGTGCTGGTCACGGACACGGTACATACTCATCAGCACGTGGCCATGGGTCACGCTCGTCCTTTTTTTCAGCAGCTGGACGTGTTGAGCCGCAACATGCCGAAGACTTGGTAGAGGGGATGACCAAGCCGTCCTCATCATCCTCATCCTCTCTCACCCCAGGCTCAGGGTACTGGCAAAGCAGCTGCCAACAGGGCCTCCTTCCTAGGCTCAATGGCATCAGTCACTCCTTCCCTAGCCCCACCATGTCCTCCTGAGGAGTCCCCCAAACTGTTTGAGCACAGTCAAACAGTGCAACACCTCACAGAAACTCTAGTTGGAGTGCAGGAATGAGCCCTGCTGCAAAGTATTGCATCAAAAATTGTAATTACACGCCCCTGTCAAACAGGGGCTGAAAAATTGGGTCTTAGCCACTGGTGGCGGCGCCCAGAACCAAAAATGTTCTTCTCAGTCACTCAGTCAGTCATAGTCACTCAGCATAACAGGATAGCCACTGAGCATCAGCATAGGCAGTCTTGAAGGGATCTGACATTTCAAAAAAAATTATTCGGTTACATCAGCATCAGGTGCTTGGTAGCTGGTGGTGATCCAAGACTGATTAATTTTTATGAAGGTCAGTCGATCAACCGAGTTAGTGGACAGGCGCACTCTGTGATCGGTTACAAAGCCTCCAGCAGCACTGAATGTGCGTTCCGAAAGAACGCTGGATGCAGGACAGGCCAGTAGTTCAATTGCATACTCAATTGCATACTCTGGCCAGTGATCCATCCTCAAGACCCAGTAACCCAGAGGATTTTCGGTGGGAAAGGTGTCCAAGTCTGACCTTGCCCCTAGGTATTCCTGGACCATGTAAATCAGACGCTGGCAATAGTTGCTGGAACCAATTATACCTTGGGGCTGTGGACTAAAAAATTGTCTTAACGCATCGGTCAGACGGCCACCTTCTCCATCGCTCCTTCTGTGACTGACCGAAGCCTCAGCAACACGTTGTCCAGGACCAGGAATTTGGAACCTCCCAGTCTCTGGGAACGAGTTGCAAAGACCTTTCTGCAAGGCCTCCCAAAGATGTTTCATCCTCTGCTCCCTCTGCGACAGCAAGATAAGGTCCGCAACCTTACCCTTGTAACGTGGATCAAGGAGGGATGCCAGTCAGTAATGATCCCCCTCCTTGATCCGACGAATATGAGGATCCTTCCGCAGGCTTTGCAGGATCAGGGAGGCCATGCAGCGTAGGTTAGCTGAGGCATTCGGTCTGGAGTCCTCTGGGTCAATAAGGACGACATGATCTGCAGCCACCTCCTCCCAGCCACGTACAAGTCCACGGGTTTCTTGGGACTGTGAATGATCCCTAAAAGACTGCTGCTAATGCTGAGTGCCAGGCTCCATCTCCATGCTGACACAATCCTCCTCCTCCTCCTCGTTGTCCTCTTCATGTGTGATTGGCCAAACACAGACTAGAAGTACATGACTTCATCACCCAAAACAATATAGACTGCCTCTTCATCACGGAAAGCTGGCTAACGCCCGACTGCAACACCATCCTCACCGAATTGGTGCCGGAGAACTACAGGATCCTAACCGAACATCGGATAGGAAAAAAAGGAGGAGGCCTAGCAGTGATTTTTAAATCGCACCTGGCGCTCACCAAACCAATCTTACAGAACCCAGTGCCTTTTATGGAAACATTGACCCTACATCTTCAATCAACACCCCATGACACCACCCACATTCTACTTTGCTACAGACCACCAGGACCAAAGACCAATCTGCTCACACCCCTCACGGAGTTTATCTCAATATACACACTGAAATCCAAAAACCTCCTGGTACTTGGAGACTTCAACCTCTGGGCAAACTCTACCCAAGACCCTATCGCGACCGCCTGCATCAGCCAACTGGAAGAACTGGGTCTCCAGCAACTGATAAAGACCCCCACACACGGATCAGGACACACTCTGGACCTCATCTTCAAACAAAATCTGGACATCAACACAGTAGACAACATACCACTACCATGGACGGATCACCACGCCATCAAATTCAAAATCTCCACCAACATCACCCACCAAAACCAGAAACCTGCAACAACGACGCATTGGACCAGATCGCAGAAAAAACTGCACTCCGATTCCTTCAAAACCACCTTATCAAACAAAGTAGCAACTCTGAATTTAACCCACTCATCGGAGCAAACTCTCAGCTCCCTAAACAATGTATTACGACAATCAGCAGACTCAGTGGCTCCAAAACGCAGAACACTCATCAAGAGGAAAAACGCAGGATGGTTCAACAGCTCGCTCACGCTACTCAAGCAAGAACGCAGAAGAGCCGAAAGAGCATGGAGAATAAATCCCACCAAGGGAAATCAAACAAAATACAAAGGACTGACACAGAATTATCAGAAGGCAATCTTCAAAGCAAAAAAATATTATTTCTCAAATACCATCTCAGCGGCCTTAAATCGGCCCCGGGAACTTTTTAAAATAGTTGCTCAGTCGATGAACCCGGCGTGCTTAGAGCCCCCCGCTAATGAAACCCAAGATTTCTGCAATGAATTATCAGACTTTTTCATCAATAAAATCGTCAACATTAGGAAAACAATTGATCAGAAAAAGACATCGGACGGCAGGCAACCAGAGCAAAAAGTCGATATCGACACAAACATCCCACAACCACCAAAGTTTTCTCTGATCCCAATCACCACGGATACCACTAAAAACATCATCAAAAATCTCAGAGACAGCACATCGTCTATTGACATCATCCCCACAAAACTCCTGAAAGAATGCTTCGACATCCTGGCTCCCACCATAACGCACCTCATAAATCAATCGTTCAAAGAAGGGATTGTTCCAGGCGCCCTCAAACAAGGCATTATCAAACCCCTGCTAAAAAAAAAAACAACCTCGACCCCCGGGACCCCAACCATCGCAGACCGATAACAAGCTTGAACAACATTTCCAAGATTATGGAGAAAGCGGTAGTACAACAGATACAACGCCACCTGGACACACACACACTCCTGGATCCGTTACAATCAGGATTACGCCCAGGCCATGGGACAGAAACCGCACTCCTGAAAATTTGGGATGATGCCCTCGAAGCAGCGGATGACGGAGAATCGTGTCTCCTGATACTGTTGGACCTCAGTGCAGCCTTTGATACTGTGGACCACAATACGCTACTCATCCGCCTTACAGAAGTAGCAGGAGTCACTGGCTCAGACCTACAATGGTTCGGATCCTTCTTAGGAAATCGCTCTCAGGCGGTGAAACTAGGACCATTCACCTCTGAAACCCAGGCAATCTCCTGTGGAGTCCCTCAAGGATCACCCTTGTCGCCGGTGCTCTTCAACATCTACATTCGCCCACTCCTCAACATCATCAGAAGATCAGACCTCTGCTTCCACTCGTACGCCGACGACACTCAATTATATTTTCGTATCACCGGACAAAAAGACCATCATCAGCAATTAGGAAAATGCCTCACGATGATAGACGACTGGATGACTACTAGCTCCCTCAAACTAAATGAATCAAAAACAGAACTTCTTATTCTACATGCAAATCATAACCCCCTAACCAAGATCCCTTGGACACCTCCTACCATCTTTGGACGGACCATCGCCACTAGGACCAAGGCCAAGAGTCTCGGAGTCATTTTTGACTCAGAAATGTCAATGGATGCCAAAATAGGAGCAGTAGTTAGTGGATCTCACCATCTGCTCCGCCTGCTACGCAGACTCATCCCCTTCATTCCAAAGGAGGACAAAGCAGTGGTAGTTGGAACAGTCATCAATTCTCGACTGGACTACGCTAACTCCCTTTACATAGGATTACCCCAATATCAACTTGCGCGCTTACAACTTATCCAAAACACAGCGGCAAGACTGATAACAGGGAAAAAACCCTGGGAATCAATCTCCCCATCCCTGAGGACCCTGCATTGGCTAAACGTAAGGAATCGGGTCGCATTTAAGACCCACTGCCTCACCCACAAATGCACACATGGAAACGCTCCGCAATACCTTCGCGAGAAAATAAAACACTACACACCGAATCGCAGTCTTCGATCGGCTAATCAAAATCTTCTCCTCATTCCTAAATCCCGCTACAAATCAAAGGGGGAACGGAGATTCGCTGTCCAGGGACCACGGCTATGGAACGCTCTACCAACCGACATCCGCATGGAAGAAAACCATCTGGCCTTCAGGAAGAAACTCAAGACCTACCTCTTCTAGAAGCTTGATAACCAATCGCCAATACAGCGCCTTGAGGCGATTCAGTTCGCATTGTAGCGCTATACAAGTTATTCATTCATTCATTGGCGGGCCAGCAGGAACACTGGTGAGGTGAGGAACACCTTGAGAGGTGAGGAAGTCCTCCTCTTCCTGCCTCTGTTCTGCCTCAAGTGCCCTGTCCATTATCCCACGTAGCGTGTGCTCCAACAGGTGGACAATAGGGACAGTGTCACTGATGCATGCACTGTCACTGCTTACCCTCCTCATGGCCTCCTCAAATGGTGACAGGAGAGTGGATGTATCCCTGAAAAAAAACAAGCTCCCCTGAACCTGTCCTGGTGCTGTAGTCGAACAGGAACTCATTGATGGCCCTCTGCTGCGTGTGCAGCCGCTGTAGTATGGCCAACGTTGAGTTCCACCTGGTGGGCATGTCACAGATTAGGCGGTTCTTGGGCAGGTTAAATTCCTTTTGGAGGTCAGCCAGCCGAGCACTGGCATTATATGACCGGTGGAAATGCACACAGACTTTCCTGGCCTGCCTCAGGACATCCTGTAAGCCCGGGTACCTGCCCAAGAACCGCTGCACCACCAAGTTAAGGATGTGAGCCACACAGGGCACATGGGTCAGTTGTCCCTGTCGGAGGGCAAAGAGGAGGTTAGTGCCATTGTCGCAAACCACCATTCCTAGCTTAAGCTGGCATAGCATCAACCACCTCTCAGCCTTCCCCTGCAGAGCTGACAGAACCTCTGCCCCAGTGTGGCTCCTGTCCCCCAAGCACACCAGCGCAAGCACCGCATGGCATCTTTTTGCCTGCATACTTGCGTAGCCCCTTGAACGCCTACGGTGCACCACTGGTTCCGAGGACAAAGCACAGGAAGAGGCCATGGAGGAAAAAGAAGAGGAGGGGGTTGGAAAAGAGAGGTGTGTCAGAATAGTAGCATTTTGGAGGCGTGGTGGCGGAACAACCTCCAACACTACTGCACCTTGTCCTGAATCCTTCCCAGCTGCCAGAAGAGTCACCTAATGTGCCATGAAAGATAGGTAACGTCCCTGTCCATGCCTGCTGGACCATGAGTCAGCGGTAATATGCACCTTACCGCTGACCGGTAGAGAGCCGAAATCGCATTTGGCGTTTGGAAACCTGTCACTGAGGAACCGCACATTCCACAAACTCACGGAAGGGGGCAGAGTCTACCAACTGAAAAGGCAGCAGTTGAAGTGCTAGCAATTTAGCCAAGCTAGCATTCAACCGCTGGGCATGTTGATGGCTGGGAGTGAACTTTTGACGGTGCAGCAGCTGGGGCCGGGAAATTTGCCTGGTACAATTGGACGTCGGTGTATCGATAGCAGATTGCCCGCAAGTACTTGGCTGTGACACCTAATTCTACACCTTCATTCCTCTCAGTGCAGGTTTCAGAGAGGACTGAAGGTATAGTGGGGTTGGAGATCCCAGCTGATGAGGAGCAAGGAGAGGTCCGCTTTGTTCTTTGGTGTGGGTCTTTCAGGTACGTTGTCAACGAACTGCATGGCAGGTCGACATGTGTCTGGTCAAGCATGTGATGCCCAAGCGGCTGAGGTTTTGGCCACGCGAGATATGCTTGAGACATATGTTGCAAATAGCAGTGGTGCGATCTGATGCACTCGTCTCAAAAAAGGCCCACACCAAAGAACTTTTGGAATAACACGCAGAGGCAGCGCCCTGCAGATGCGCAGCTGTGCGGTTGGATGCAGTCGTTGTGCTGCCCTTAAGCTGGCCCCTGGAGGGCATCCTGCCTCGTTGGAGATGGGCCTCCTCCTCCTCTCTCCTATCAGGTACCCACGTGGAGTCAGTGACCTCATCATCCCCTTCCTCCTCATCACTGGAGCAAACCTGGCAGTATGCTGCAGCTGGGGGAACATGACTGCCAGATTGCTGTCCTTCTTGGGCATCCCCTCTCTCTGGGCTCACGTTACTGCCTTCCTCTAGCTGGTTATCATCATCCGAGCCTTCAAAACGCTGGGCATCCTCATGGAGCATGTACTAAGGCCCAATTTTTCTGTCCCTGTTCAACAGGTGCATGTAATTACAATTCTTGATATAATATTTCACAGCAGGGTCCGTTCCAGCGCCCACCAAGAGTAACTGTGAGGACTTACAGTGTTGTGGCACCACAACCACCACCAAAGGCCCAATTTTTCTACTACTGTTCAACAATGGCATGTGTAGCGCCGGCTCCTGAATAGCACGCGCTGTGTGTTTTTTTCTGATTACACTTCCTAAAACCACAGTTTGGTTTTGGGTTTAATTATACCAAATTATGGTTTCAGTACCAGTCTAGCTGGATTGCACTGAGTTCTGCTTGGCCACAAGTGTCGCTGTCACCTATGAAAAGTGTGAGAACGCAGTTTGGCTAGGCGCATTGAGTGCCAATCTCTCTCGGAACCAGCCTAGTGGGAGTGTTGTCTTGCTGTGCAATCTGGGAGAGGGTACTTAAGGTACCGACATCACGTGTTTCTGGGTTCCCGGTCGGAAGCCATCTTCTGTCTGTTTGGTCCTGGTCCTCCTGACCAGCCCCCGTGGCCCTCCTGGCCTGGGGTGCGGATCCATGCAATTTTGAGTCTCGGGGCTGGATAGCCCGAGGCGAAGCAACTACAGGAACGGGCCTGAATGGATGTCAAGCCTGAAGTATCCAAAAGTGGTCCAGTGCTGTTTTAGTTAAGAGAGGCCCAGCAACTGGAGAAGCATCCAGGGGAGGATTCTTCGGGAGGAAGCCATGCGCTAAGGCTGGCTTTCAAGAAGAAGCCTGGAGGCTCAGTTGAAGGACACTAAATGGATCTACACTCATACGGTATCGCTGGCTGCATACTGGCTGAAAGATACTGGTACCGTATGATAGATCTCTAAATGTATCTAGTCCCTCAGTTACAACCAAGTTTGTGGCAGAGACTTTATTCTCAAGTGTTCTACAACCAACTCTGTGGCAGAGACTTTATTCTCAAGTGTTCTACAACCAAGTCTGTGGCAGAGACTTTGCTCTAACACTTCACCGGCTGCTAGGCCTAGTGTGAGGAGGTCTATCCGGGTTGTGATAATCCAGTTGTGAGACAGTTGCTCTCTGGATTTATACAGTGAGAGACTTTCTAACTAAGCAGTTCCAAAGGTACCTGAACTTCCACCCTAACCCTTTATCCTACTTTTAAGAGACTGTGTTTATCTACCTTTTTTGCAAATAGATATCCCAAAGCGAATCCAGTGTCAGTTTCTACATTTTTCTGGGCCATCTACCACAGGAACCCCTAGACGGAGACGAGGTGAAGAAGGTAACGGTAAGCCCAATAAAACCAGCAGCTCCTTTGGTGGTTAGTGCTACATGTGGGGGCTCGCAGTCCGGGATTTACCATTACCCCTCGCAGCTAAAGTGAACGGTCCACGTGGAATTTAAGGGTTACTTTTTGGACTGCGACATTTTTGCAAGAGTGATTGACATCCACTGTCGGTGTGCAAGCTGTGGGAGGAGCCAAGAAAAATCCTGCGAGCTGCGTGACTGGAGGAGCCAGTGGGAGGAGTCTTGAATATTTTGTTTCCCTGCACGAGGCACCGTGTGAGTGTGCTGTAGGAGAAAAGCGAAGCAAGTTGTGTTTTTTGCTGAGAGAGAAAAAAAACAAAATGTACCAGGGACATCGTCTATCCCAGGACCCAGGATGCCATCGGTGGGAAGTCCCATGGGTGTGAGGCTGCCTGGGACCATATTTACCGATACGGGAATTTTCCTGTTACCGCAGGGGCGTTTTATCCTATACCTGTCTGGAGACATCGAGGCCCTCGGCATGCTCTGTGGAGGATATGAGGGACTGGTCACAAGTCCCTGGCCATTTGTTCATTGCATACGGTGTGGAGAATACCTGTTCAAGGTGGAGCAGCCTACCGAGTCACCTCGGGCTTACCACATGGACTGGGCCACGGGCGTTGCCACTGAGGAGTCTCAGCAAGGCCATCTCTACCGTGCACCCATAGTGCAGTTGCTACTACTTTCCTGGTGGTGTACGCAATACATACAGTGCACCCATAGTTGTTATTAAACTTCTGTTGGTGTACACAGTACCGTGCACCCATAGTGCAGTTGCTACTACTTTCCTGGTGGTGTACACAATATATACAGTGCACCCATAGTTGTTATTACACTTCTGTTAATGTACACAGTACCGTGCATCCCTAGTGCAGTTGCTACTACTTTCCTGGTGGTGTACACAATACATACAGTGCACCCATAGTTATTATTAAACTTCTGTTGGTGTACACAGTACTGTGCACCCCTAGTGCAGTTGCTACTACTTTCCTGGTGGTGTACACAATACATACATTGCACCCATAATTGTTATTAAACTTCTGGTAGTGTACACAGTACCGTGCACCCCTAGTGCCATTGCTACTACTTTCCTGGTGGTGTACATAATACATACAGTGCACCCATAGTTGTTATTACACTTCTGTTGGTTTATACAGTACCGTGCACCCCTAGTACAGTTTCTACTACTTTCCTGGTGGTGTACACGATACATACAGTACACCCATAGTTATTAAACTTCTGTTGGTGTACACAGTACCGTGCACCCAGTGTAGTGTTTTTTTGCTAAACAAAATTTACAGCATGTCCGGAAGGCCACCAAGGAGAGGCAGACACTCACAGGCCACTAAAAGAGGGCACGCAGGCTTTGTGTCTACAGTCGACACAGTGCTGGTCATGGACACGGTGCATTCTCAGCACGTGGCCGTGGGGCACGCTTGTCCTTTTTCCTGCAGCTGGCCGTGTTATTGAGCCACAACATGCAGAAGAGTTGGTGGAATGGATAACAAAGCTGTCCTCATCCTCCTCATCCTATGTCACCCAGGCTCAGAGTAGTTTGCCTGCCAATGCAGCTGCCAAAGTGGCCTATTCCATCAGCTCCATGTCAAGAGTGACTCCTTCCCTAGCCCCACCATCTTGTACGGAGGAGTCCCCGAACTGTTCGACCACAGTGTCGGGTACATGCTGCATGAGGATGCGCAGCGATTTAAAGGCTCCGATGATAGTACCCACGTTGAGGAAGGGAGTAATGTCAGTCTAGCAAGAGGGGGTGCCCAAGAAGGTCAAGAAACTGGCAGTCATGTTCCCCCAGCTGCAACATACCGCCAAGTTTGCTCCAGTGACGAGGAGGGAGGGGATGATGAGGTCACTGACTCAACTTGGGTGCCTGATAGAAGAGAAGAGGAGGAGGCACATCTCCAACAAAGTAGGATGCACTCCAGGGGGCAGCTTAAGGGCAGCCACCCTATTGCATCACATCGCAGAGCTAAGCAGGTGCAGGGCGCTGCTGACTCCCCACATATTTGAAAAGTTCTTTGGCGTGGGCCTTTTTTGACACGTGCGCAGCAGATCGCACCGTTGATGTTTGCAACATATGTCTGAAGTGTATCAAGCATGGCCAAAATAGCAGCCGCTTGGGAACCACATGCTTGATCAGACGTATGACGACCTCCCATGCAGTATGTTGGCAACAGCAGGTAAAAGACCCACATCAAAGAACAAGGCGGACCTCTCCTTGCTCTCCTCTCCTCTCTCCTCTCCTCATCAGCTGGGATCTCCAACCCCACTATACCTCCAATCCTCTCAGAAACCTGCACTGAGAGGAATGAAGATATAGAAATAGGTGTCCCAAGTACTTGCGGCCAATCTGCTAGCGGTACACCAACATCCGATTTTAGCAGGCAAATTTCCTTACCCCAGTTGCTAAACCGTCAAAAGAAATTAGGTCCCAGCCATCCACATGCTCAGCATCTGAATGCTAGCTTGGCCAAATTGCTAGCACTGCAACTGCTGCCTTTTCAGCTGGTAGACTGCCCCCTTTCGTGAATTTGTGGAATATGTGGTACCTCAGTGGCAGGTTCCCAAACGCCATTTCTTTTCACGGAAGGCCATTCCAGCTCTCTACCAGCATGTGGAAGGCAATGTCTTGGCCTCGTTGGACATGGCTGTCAGCAGTAAGGTGCATATTACTGCTGACTTATGGTCCAGCAGGCATGGACAGGGACGTTGCCTTTCTTTCACGGCTCACTGGGTAACTCTGCTGGCAGCTGAGAAGGATGCAGGACAGGGTTCAGTATTGTTGGAGCTTGTTCTGCCACCACGCCTCCAAAATGCTAGTGGTAATTCTGCCACAGCTCTCTCTCCTCCACCCCTTCCTCTTCTTCTTCCTCTGCAGATTTCTCCTCTGAACCAGCGGTGCTCCATAGGCGTTCAAGGGGCTACACAAGCACTCAGGCAAAAAGATGCCATGCAGTGCTTGAGTTGGTCTGCTTAGGGGACAGGAGCCACACTGGGGCAGAGATTCTGTCAGCTCTGCAGGGGCAGGCTCACACCAGCTTCAGCCAGGAATGGTTGTATGCGACAATGGCACTAACCTCCTCTCCGCTCTCCGACACTTGACCCATGTTCCCTGTTTGGCTCACGTCCTGAATTTGGTGGTGCAGCGGTTCTTGAGCAGGTACCCGGGCTTACAGGATCTCCTGAGGCAGGCCAGGAAAGTCTGTGGTAATTTCCGCCGGTCATATAATGGCAGTGCTTGACTGGCTGACATTCAAAGAGAATGCAACCTGCCCAAAACCTGCCTCATTTGTGACATGCCCACCAGGTGGAACTCAACGTTGGCAATGCTGCAGCGGCTTCACATGCAGCAGAGGGCCATCAATGAGTACTTGTGTGAGTATGGCACCAGGAAAAGGTCAGGGGAGCTTGGCCTTTTTTTGCCACGCCAGTGGCTACTGAACAAGGATGCATGCACTGTCCTGTCACTAATTGAGAGGGCCACAAGGATGGTGAGCAGTGACAGTGCATGCATCAGTGATACTGTCCCTCTTGTCTTCCTGTTGGAGCACACGCTTTGTGGAATAATGGACAGGGCACTTGAGGCAGAACAGCGGGAGGAAGAGGAGAACTTCCTTACCCCTCAAGGCCCCCTTTATCCAGATACTATTATTCCTGCAGGCCCGCCAATCACACAGGAAGAAGAGGAGGAGGAGGATTGTGTCAGCATGGAGGTGGAGAATAACACTCCGCATCAGCAGCAGTCTTCAAGGGATCGTTTGCAGTCCCCAGAAACCCATGGAGTTCTACGTGGCTGGGAGGAGGTGGTTGAGGATCATGTGATCCTTAGTGACCCAGAGGACTCAGGATCGAATGCCTCTGCAAACCTACGCTGCATGGCCTCCCTGATCCTGAAAAGCCTGTGAAAGGACCCTAGGATTTGTGGTATCAAGGAGAGGTATCATTACTGGCTGGCAACCCTTCTTGATCCACGTTACAAGGGTAAGGTTGCAGAACTTAGCCAGCCTTTGCAGAGGGAGCAGAGGATGAAACATCTTCAAGAGGCCTTGTAGAAAGGTTTGTGCAATGCGTTTCCAGAGCCTGGGAGGTTACAATTTCCTGGTGCTGGACAACGTGTTGCTGAGGCTTCGTTCAGTCACAGAAAGAGAGGTGGAGAAGGTGGCCGGTTGACCGATGCCTTCAGGCAATTCTTCAGTCCTCAGCGCCCAGGTCTGATTGGTTCCAGCAACCATGGCCAGCATCTAAATTACATGGTGCAGGAATATCTAGGGGCAAGATCAGACTTGGAGACCTTTCCACCAGAACATCCACTGGGTTACTGGGTTTTGAGGATGGACCGCTGGCCAGAGCTTGCTCAATATGCAATTGAGCTACTGGCCTGTCCTGCATCCAGCGTTCTTTCTGAACGCACATTCAGTGTTGCTGGAGGCTTTGTAACTGATCACAGAGTGCGCCTGTCCACGGACTCTGTTGATTGGCTCACATTCATGAAAATGAGATCAGTCTTGGATCACCAGCTACCAAGCATCTGATGCTGATGTAACCGATTGATTTTTCTATGGATTTGGGATCCCTTAAAGACTGCATATGCTGAGTATCCTATAATGCTGAGTGACTATCCTATTCCTCCTCAATTTTCATGATGATAGCTTCTAAGAATATTTTCGGTTCAGGGCACCACCACCATTACCTAAGGCCCAATTTTTCTGCCCATGTTTAACAGGGGCGTGCAATTTTTGATCATATATTTAACAGCAGGGTTCGTTCCTGCGCTCAACAAGAGTGTCTGTGAGGGTTTGCAGTGTTGTGGCACCACCAACACCTAAGGCCCAATTTTCTGCAGAGTGTATAGGGCAGGCCGTATAGTATATACAGGCGGTCCCCTATTTTCAAACATCCAAATTACAAACGACTCCTACTTACAAACAAAGTAAGACAACAGGAAGTGAGAGGAAATCTACCCCTCGGAAGGGAAATTCTCTCCAGTAAAGCCCCATACACACGGTCGGACAATCCACGGACCAGGTCCGTCGGATCATGTGCGTCGTACTTTGTCCGATGTTGGTTTTGCGTACACACGGTCGGACAAAGTTGTCGAAAAATCCGATCATTCTGAACGTGGTGACGTTTGTTGCCTATGACGGGACTACGTAGAGGCTAGTAGCCAATAGCTTTGGTCTTGTAATGTGATCTGAGCATGCGTAGCACTTTGTCCGGTCGGACAACCGTACACATGATCGAATTTGGTGTGATCGGACCGGGTTGTCGGCAAATCTATCCAGCAGGAGATAAGACTTTGTCCGTCGGACAATTCGACGTACACTGTCCGATGGTGCATACACACGGTCGGATTTTTCGACAACATGGTCCGATCGGACAGAATCCATGAAAAAGTCCGACCGTGTGTATGGGGCTTTAGAGTTAATATGGGAAAAAGGTATCTCTGCACTGATGCTTTATCACCAATCCTTGTTTCCCTAATAACCCAATATTTTCTAAATCCAATTGTCATTGGGACAGAAAGTGAGGTGAAATCTTCTGAACAGGGGCACAGACAGCAAAACAAATGTTACAGGGGTGATTATAACCCTTCCCTATGTTATTCAAAAAGCTTAAAAATCCATCGGATTTGGTCCGACGGATTTAGTCCGACACTGGTGTTGCATACACACGGTCGGACAAAGTTGTCGGAAAATCCGATCATTCTGAACGTGTTGGCGTTTGTTGCCTACGACGGGACTACGTAGAGGCTAGTAGCCAATAGCTTTGGTCTTGTAATGTGATCTGAGCATGCGTGGCACTTTGTCCGTCGGAATTCGCTACACACGATCGTAATTGGTGTGATCGGACTTTGTTGTCGGAAAATCTATCCAGCAGGAGATAGAACTTTGTCCGTAGGACAATCCGATGGAAACTGTCCGATGGTGCCTACACACGGTCGGAATTTCCGACAACATTGTCCGATAGAACAGAATCCATCGGAAAATCCGACCGTGTGTATGGGGCTTTACAATATGTACCTGTTCCAAATTACAAACAGATTCAACTTAAGAACAAACCTACAGTCCCTATCTTGTTTGTAACCTGGGGACCGCCTGTATACTGCTGCTGTTCAGAGTATAAAGGGCCTGGGGGCCCCACGCCTTTTTTTTTTTTTTTTTTTGGGTGTGGGGTTCACCTTAATATCCATACTGGACCCAAAGGGCCTGGTAATGGGCTGGGGGGGGCATTATTACATTACAGCTGCAAGCAGTTTTAAATTACTTTTTTATTCCTTTAGAAATGTCATTTTGTACAGGGACGGTTCTAAACACGGGGAAAAATGCGCCACTTTACAGGCATACTATAGACACCCCCAGGCATGATATTTAAAGGAATAAAGGAATATTGTACTTTTATTGTTTCACTTTAAGCATTATTAAAATTACTGCTCCCGAAAAAATGGCCATTTTTAAAACGTTTTTTGCATTGATTCATGTCCCCTGGGGCAGGGCCTGGGTCCCCAAACACTTTTTATGACAATAACTTGCATATTATCCTTTAAAATTAACACTTTAGATTTTTCACGCTTGAGTCCCATAGACTTTTTTTAAACTTTATATTTTTATTAATCGTTTTCAATTTTACAACATAAACATCATACATAACATAAAACGTTCTTACATCTATACTTTGTCCAAATATCAATACAGTAGGTAGTTAGACCACTCATCCTCTAATATTCTGGGAGAAGAGTAGGGGGAGTACAGCTATTTTTGCCAGAAAGGAGTAAACACAATACAATATAAAAAGAAGTGTGATAACACGAACAAATTGTTGCTCCAACATGTATGTCCTCTCCCTCTTCCCAAATAACACTATCTGTTTACTGTTTCCCCCACATTTATTCATTCACATAACTTACCCATTCACATCACACATCTACCTTCACGCATGTCTCTTTATATAGTTCAAATTTATTCTTCTATTTATTATGTGTCTATTTTCTTTTTTTCACACCAAGTTTTCCACAACCTTTCAAATTTATTAATACTCCCCTGTCTTATATAAAGTGTTTTTTCCTTTAATATCATATTATTCACAGCTTGCTCCCATTCTCTACTGCATGGAGGGGTGGGCAACTGCCATCTCTGGGCTATAAGTTTACGCGCCTGAAACAGACATCTCAGAATTGCGATATTAGTGTCATTAGGTCTTCCTTTCCCAGCCATCCATCCTAGTACACAAATCTCAGGGTCTGTCTCAAAAGAGACACCAAAAACCTGAGAAATTGTTTCCACTACCTCCAACCAATAGCGATGCAACTTGGGGCATCTCCAAAACATGTGTATCATGTCTCCCTCCATTCTTCCACACCTTGGGCAGGAGGAGTCTATTCTACTACCAAAGCTAAAGAGCTTTTTCGGGGTAAAGTAGGCTCTGTATAGAAGGAACAAGTGCGACATCTTTTGGGGTGGAGAGAGAGAAACCCATAGAGCTAGTTCAAGGATCCTGTCCCATTGGTTATTTGTGATGTTAACCCCGTCTCTTACCCATTTATCTCTAGTGACAAAGGTATGCTGGCCGCCCCTGGCATCTTTATGTAGGATCAAGTACGTCCCTGAGGTCAACCCCTTTGTTGATTGTGTTTGCACTATTTTCACTAGTGTCTATATGTTACCCCATTCTACTGGTGAATCCTTGAATTGTAGTGTGAGTGCATGTCTTAGTTGGAGGTATCGAAAGAAAGATTTCCTCGGTATTAAAAACTCCGCTCTGAGCTCTTGAAATGTTTTTAATTGCCCATTGGAAAAGAGCTGATGTAGATATTTTATATCTCTTCGTTCCCACTCCCTAATTGGTCCTATTTTTTTTACCTCGCTCAAATTATTGTTCTTCCACAGTGGTGAGTATTCCGTATAGCCTCTACATCCCAGTATTCCCTTAACCGCTACCCATACCTTGTTCATTAGGTCTAGGGTGGGAATTCCCAGTATCTCCGTACCTGCTTCCATGATTTCAACGGGTTGTCTATTTAGGAGTGCCTGGAGCAAGTTTCCCCCCGCCCCAGTGCCCCTCATATATTGTAATTGGGCTGCTAAGAAGTATCTAAACAGGTGTGGGATTGCCACTCCCCCTTCATTAGTTGGAAGTTGAAGGGTTTTTAGACTGATACGAGCCATGCTACCCTTCCATATCAGTTCTCTAAATATAGTGTCAAATCTATTGAACCATTTTTTATAAACCCATACCGGGGAGTTAGCTAAAATATACAAGGCTTGTGGGAGAAAGATCATTTTAATAAGATTACACCGGCCCATCGAGGAAAGAGGGAACCTCTTCCAGATCCTAGTTTTCTCTTTGAACCTGGTCAACAGTGGGGACAAGTTATTTACTATATAAGCTTTGGGATCTCTCGTAATGATTACACCCAGGTATTTCATCTGGGTTACTACTTGCAGTCTACTGGCTTCTTGAGGTAGTGGACTGTGTAGGGGGTCCACTGGCAATAGAGTGGATTTTCCCCAATTAATGTTCAAGCCCGAAAATTCACCGAATTCGCTGATTTTACACATGGTTTGTTTCAGGGAATTCTGTACATCACCAAGGAGTACCAGTAGATCGTCTGCAAATAGGACTACCTTTTCCTCTTCCCGGCCTCTTATAAACCCCCTAATCTCTATACAAGAACGGAGAGATATAGCCAGGGGTTCAATTGCAAGAGCAAACAAGAGGGGGGACAAAGGGCATCCCTGCCTCGTCCCCCTTAGCAATTGAAACCCTGCGGAGTGTTCATTATTAATCCTCACCCTAGCTTCTGGTGATTTGTACATGATTTTTAGCCATTTAGAAAATATTGGCCCTATTTGGAACTCACTCAGGGTCCTCCATAAATAGCCCCATTCCAATGTGTCAAAAGCTTTAGCGGCATCTAGCGAGAGAATAGCTCTATGTCCCTCGTCTTCCGTTGGGATTTGTAAATTTAGGTGTACTCGTCTAATATTTATATTGGTTGACCTACCGGGAATAAATCCTGATTGGTCAGGATGGACTAGGTCTTCTATCACCCTGTTCAATCTGGACGCCAAGATCTTTGCCAAAATCTTGGCATCCAGATTAAGCAGGGAGATAGGCCTATACGATGAAGGGTCCAATGGGTCCTTGTCCTCTTTTGGTATAACGATTATAGTTGACTCCCTCATAGAGCGGGGAAGCTCCCCTTCAACCAGCGCCCAGTTAAGTGTCTTCAGCAGCTCGGGAAGCAGAACGTCTCCAAAACAGCGGTAGACCTCCACCGGTAGGCCATCCGGCCCGGGAGATTTCCGGGTCGCCATTGCCTGTACCGTATGTTGTATCTCTTCTAATGTAATAGGAGCATCCAGTTTGCTCCCAGCATTTTCAGAGAGACGGGGAATAGTCAAATCTTTAAAGAAGGTTCCCATTGAACCGTCCATCTCTTCCTGGGTAGAACTATAGAGATTTTTATAATACTCTTTAAAAGAATCCACAATTTCTGGGGTATTGGTGGTTATTCCCTTCGTGGGCGTATTAATCATTGGCACTAGTGATGAAGGAGAGTTAACTTTCACCAATTGTGAAAGCATCCGACCTACAGATTCCCCTTCCCCAAAACTAACTTGTTTTTGGAATATATATCTCTTTTCTGCTTTCCCCATCATTATCCAGCGATAGACCCGTTGTGCCTCTGTCCATGCCCCAAGGTTCCCCACTGATGGATCTTTAATAAATTGTTCTTCTGATTGTGTCACCTTTGTGCTGCCTCCACTTCCCTTCTATTAGACTCTCTCTTGATTGCTGAAATCTGTTGGATCAAAAGGCCCCTAAGAAATGCCTTTAAAGTGTCCCAGATGACCCCCTGTGATGCTGTTCCGTTGTTTAGGTCTATAAACTCTGTCATAGCCTTTATTACTTCCTGCGATTCCCCAATAAGTTCCAGCCAAGCTGGACTAATTTTCCACTCCCTGGGTTGATTTTCCCCACCAATCTCCACAGATATTGTCATTGGGGAGTGATCCGAGAGACCCCTCGGCATATATTTGGGGCTGCAGGATATAATAATTGCCTCATCATTCCCCAATGTCATATCTATTCGAGAGAGCGTGGAATGTGTGGAGGAAAAGCATGAGTAAACCCGATTTCCCGGATTATGTAGTCTCCATAGGTCCCTCAGGCCCATTTCTCCCATTACATGGATCAATCGTTTATCCACTAGGCCTCTCCCTTGATTTGATTGTGGGAATCTGTCTATATCCTGGTCTAAGACCATATTGAAGTCTCCCATCATGAAAATCGGGGTACTAGGTTTATCCAGCACAAACTCTGCTAAGTCATAAAAGATGTCCGGTTTGAAAGGTGGTGGTATGTACACACTAGCTAAGACAAGGGTTTTATTCTCTACTTTGCAGTATAGAAAGACGTATCTCCCGGATTCATCAATCTTATTCTGGAGACAGGTAAATGTTACGCCCTTCTTAATAAAAATACTAACCCCCCTTGAGTAGGACATGTGCGTAGAATGGTATTGGAATTGAAAGTCCCTCCACCCCAAGTGAGATAGAGAAGTACTTGAAAAGTGTGTTTCCCGTAAACACAGGATAGAAACCCCCTGTGCTCTTACTGTATTCAATACTGCTGCCCTTTTCCCCAAGTCTCCTAAACCCCTTATATTCCAGGAGCACAACGTGATAGCTTTCTTTTTTAACCGTGTATTACTAACCATGTCCGTGAGATTGTCTATTTATTACAACTCTATAAACTCTACCTTCATTTTGTTGTGTTTTAATTTTTTTAAATTCCTGTGTTAGCCTATTATTGTCGTGAAAATAATAAAAACGTGTATTACTCAAACAATTCAAGGTGAACAAATGTATTTGATACCTATCTTCCCCATTGGAGACATACTTCTTCCAAACAACCCTTCCTATTGACCATTCATACCATCCATTCGTACCTACCCCCCTATTAGACCATGCGTACATTCTATCTTCCTCCAAATTCTTCCTCCCTGCCTTCCTAGGCCTACCCGGGGACTTCCTGTTGTGACCTATCCATACATTCAACATACTTAATACATTCCCCTTGCCCCCTCCCATATCCCTCCCTTCTCCCCCCCCCTACCCAATCCCCCTCACCACCAACAGAGAAAAGACTCACAACAACAACATAAAAATCTTGAGAACATTTCGCAAGGTCCCTCCAACAAAGAAAGGCTGGAGGTATCCTGTTCATTGCTCCCAACCTTCCACACCTCTCTCCCCTCCTCCCCTTTTTCCTTTGGGACAAAGCAATTGAAGAATAAAAGTTAACCTTCCCGCCCACCTAAGGGCTGGACTGGAAGGTATCTAGAAAAACATTTTATTATATAAGTAATCACAGTTTATAACCCTTCCTTTATCCTGTTTCATTGTATGTGGTTAGCCACTCATTTACCCCTTCTGGAGTATCAAAAAATGTAGTCCCCCCACTAACTGTTAATCGTAATCTAGCCGGGTATATCAATGCATGCACTATGCGTGCCTGGCGTAGTTTACGTTTAACTTCAATGAATCTAGCTCTTCTCTTCTGCAATTCCGGTGAGAAATCGGGGTATACCGATATCCTAGTGCCATTGTACATCATATTGCCCAGTTCCCTTGCCCTGCGCATAATAGTCACTTTATCATTAAAGTGGAATATCTTGGCTATTAAGGGTCTGGGAGGGGAACCGGGCTGAGGAGGTCTTGCCGGGACTCTATGTGCCCGCTCTATTGAGAAGAAGGGGGAAAATGCTTCTAAGCCCATTGTATCCCGAAACCACTTTTCTAGGAATCCTACTGCATCTACACCCTCACTGTGTTCTGGAATCCCAAGGATTCGTACATTTTTTCGCCTTATCCTGTTTTCCATCTCGTCTATCCTAATCTCCTGCCTACTTAGTTGTCCTCTCATGGCTACCAGTTCTTTTTTAAGGGGATCCAAATCATCCTCTAATAGAGCAACTCGTGTCTCTAGAGCTGTAGTCCTTTCCTGTGTAGTTTGTATCTCATGTCTAACTAGCAGAAGATCTGCTTGTATTGATTTTAATTGGGCCGCCATTCCCGTTAGAGAGTCTCTACATAGGTTGACCGCCTGCAAAACCTCCTTTAGAGATGGCTCGGTGTGAGTTGGGCTCCCCTCCCCTGCTGGTGCTCCCTAGGCCATTTCAGATCTACGGTCCTGACCTATCCCCCCTACTTCCACCGATATTGGTGGCTGGTTTTGCCCTACAGTCTGACTCTGCCCCTGACCCTGGCTCTTTCTTATCCCCGCTGTCCCTACTTTAGGTTGAGGTTGTTGGTATTGTGGGTTACTTTTGGGGGGAGTCTGGGATACCTGACCAGGAGTATGAGCGAATTTTTCAAGCTTAGCAGCAGCTTGGCTTGCTGGACTCGCCGCTTGGCTGGCCTTAGTAGTGCGTTGACTTGGCATATTTTATCGTAAAAAGCAAATAGTTTTAAAGATAATATTGCGCCCCTTTCCCCCAAAGAAAAAAAAAAAAAGGGGGGGGAAGAGACCCCCGCAACAGAGGGGATATATGCAGTAATAGGATGTTACACAGCAAATTACCCAATAAACCAAAGTATGAGCCTAAGAATAATCTCCCTATCCCCCAATACTCAGTCTTCAGTGCCTGGGGGTCCAGTTATTCACTTGTTCTAATGGTAGTCCAATGTTCCCCCAAACTCGGATAAGGAGGGGGAGACGAAACTGGGCCTATAACCGCCTGAGGGCAGTAAACAAAGCGTGGATATGTATTCTACAGTCCGGTATATGCAGGCAACCCAGAAGAATGCAGGCTCTCACCACTGCTGCTCTTGCATACACAGTTTTTGCCAGTTAATTCAGATAATTCACTGTTAAAAAATGGGGGTACTTGGTAGTCATAGACTCAGTGTAGATACTATTGATTTCAGTCCAGCGGGTATGTGCAGGGTATATGCAGGTGGGGACCCTCATCAACCCCTATAGGATTTGGTTTAGTTTTCATCCATCTAGTGGTGCACAGTGACACAGTGACAGCGAGACGCCTTCAAGCTCAGCTGGAGACACTGTATAGGCTCCAGAGCAGAGTGTACACGTCTGAACAGCACCATACACTGGAATATCCTTTGGTCGGATAGATGCGATTACTCCACTTCAAGTTTTATCCAGGTAAGAAATGTCTGGTAGATAAGGGTATATAGTGTGTACCTGTGTGGGTGTATCATCCAAAAATCACCATTCTATCGTCCGGCCGGGGTATGCGGGGGGGGGGGGTCAGGTAGTTCACATGGGCATATGCAAGTCTCTCTCCTCTGACCTGTCCCCCTTCACCAATAGTTCTTTCAGCCCTGCTCGGGCGCACCCCACACTCACCGCACCTCACCGCCCATCTCTCCACCCGTCTCTCCGCGCACCTCTCGAGTGCTCCGTCGCTTCACTTCCAGCCAGCTCCTCTGTAACACGGCCGCGGTGTTTACTGAAGGCACCGCGCTGGTCCTCCAAGCCGGTCCCACTGCTTCCGGAGCACAAACACACCAGGGGGAAAACGATAGGCGGATTGAGACGCCACTCAGCTCCACATGGGCTCACAGGACCCGCCTCCCGGAGAAACAGCCCGTCAGACACAGGAAGGGAAAACGAGACAGCCAGCGAGGTCCTGCAAGGTAGGGCAAGGTCCTGGAGGGGAGTACGCTACGGGGCCCCTGAAGACCGCTTCCACCACCTCTCAAAAGTTTTTGTCTGGGGGCTATACTCCTCGGATATACACAAGGGCCATTACCACGTTTTTTTTCTGTCAGCCAGGAGCGGAGGAGAGAGATCAGCACACTCACTCCCTCACATCCTCTTCCATCTGGTCACGCCCCCGATGTCTGAGTCCCATAGACTTTAACGGGGTTTGCGTGTTCACACAAATTTTTGGTCTGTTCGCATTTTCTGCCGCGAACTGAACCGGGGGGGTGTTCGGCTCATCCCTAGTATATAGGTATTAATAATGTTTTCTTATATCTATACACAAATGTTTTGCATTTCATTTCTATTTTAAACTAAATGTGTTTTACAAGGTGATCATTTACAATCACTTTAAACATCTGCAGTACGGATCGGGAGGTAAGGGACTCTCATCCACCCACCTGGAACGCTCCAAAGGCCCGGCCAGGCTCCGGGGATGTCCGTGGCGGCCGTGGCCTGGTCCGGCCTAGCAAGGCTTGTGAATCCCCACCCTTTTCATACGGCTGCGGCCTCGCGGGGAGGCACCGCGCCGGTCCGGCCTGGCTCGGATGTGCAGGCCTCCTCTCCATCCGCCCTACCAACCATACAAGTCCCTGCCAAAGCCTGGGGAGCTTTTAGAGACTGCTTGTCAGAGCTGGGGTGTCCAGCGGCCTGGCATGCCTCTTTTTGCTGCTGCCTGTGCTCCACTGTTCTGGGCCCTTCACATCCTGGCACTTCCAGCCCCACATCCTTCCTGTATTGCTACTGCCTGTGTGCCTGCTGTGAGGGGGGAGGCTGCTGGTGAGCACTGACTACCTATCCACAGTGCAAGCATCAGGGCTGGGGACAGCTTGGGTCATGCCTGGCTGCCCCTGGATAATAGCATCCTTCTCAGCACCAGTGTTCGGCGGCCCTTGATACTGGGAACAGACAGCACTTGCCCTTGTCCCCCCATCCATGCTGGCAAAGAGTAGAAACGCTGCCACGAACTCCAGTAAAAATCACACGGCGGTGCAGGCTCAGCGTCCGGACGCCATCTTAGCTGACAGGCTTCACGTGCTGCTGGCTGAGTTGAACATGGCAGCGAGCCAGGAGAGCCCGACCGTTCCGGAAACCTCAACCACTGGAGACACAGTGGTGATCCTGCTAGCCATTGAAAACCGTAGATCCTCACTGCGGACCCATATCAACAAGCTCATGGAGGAATGTAATTGTATAAGGGCTGATCTAGATAAGTTCAGAGGCCGCCTCACACAATCAGATACGAAGGACCTGACCACCAGTCAAGACCATTGCATTGAAGTGCTAGATAACACGGTCAAATCATTGGTAGCTAAATCCGACGATGCCAAGAATCGCCTTAGGAGGAACAACGTGAGAGTGCTTGGCCTGCCAGAGGGCTCCGAGGGCGAGCGACCTGCAGAGTTCGCCGAAGCTTTCTTCAAGGACATTCTTGAACTAGCACCTGTCGCGCCGACCTACGTGGTTGAACGAGCACATCGAGTTCCCACTGGTCGTCGTCCCCCTGGGGCACCACTTTGTCCATTCCTGGTAAGGTTCCTCAATTATCGGGATCGTGACCGCATCCTCAGTGAAGCCAGGAAACATCCTCACCTCAAGTATGAAAATGCTGACATTCACTTTTACCCTGACTTCTCGGCGGACCTACAGAAGGAGAGGAAGACCTTCCAAGACATCCGCAGGCGCCTGCCCTACAGCATGCTGTGCCCGAGCGGCCTGAGAGTTGTACATGCTGGCACTGCAGACTGATGGGGATCCTCCCGTTCTTAGAAAAAAAGGATCAAACTGGCTTCATGCCAGGGAAGTCGACAGATGTTAATATCCGTAGAGTGTTCACCCACTTACAAATCCCTCCTACAGAACAGAATACCAGAGTCTTGGTTGCCTTGGACCTGGAAAAGGCATTTGATTCTGTTGCCTGGCCTTACATGGAGGAGGTACTCAAGATATATGGTTTCGGTCCCATTTTTAGGAAGTGGATTCAGCTCTTATACCAGAAACCGACAGCACAGATTAAACTTGGAGGGGTGTTATCCTCTTCATTTCCGGTGGAGTGGGGTACCCGAAAGGGGTGTCCTCTATCCCCCACCCTCTTCTCCCTGATGGTTGAGCCCCTGGCAGTTGTGCTACAGTCCTCAGACGCTGTTGGGGAGGTGCAGGTCAGATCCCTGGAGGAAAAAATAGCACTTTATGCTGATGATATTATCCTTTTTCTCCGGAATCTGGGGCCGTCCCTCCGCGCAGCGTTAGAACTCCTCTCACACTTCACTGACATGTCGGGACTGAAAGTCAACTGGGACAAGTCCCAGATAATGCCAGTAGACGCGGGTGCTAAACAGTTGGTGGATCCCTTACTTCCACTGCAATGGGCTGAGAGTATAAAATATCTTGGCATTATTATTTCCCCAGAGTACAGGACTGTTATAAACTTAACCTTATTCCTATCCTACATATTACTCAAAATAGGCTGAAAGTGTGGGCTAACCTCCCCCTCACGCTGATTGAAAGGATCAATTTAATTAAAATGAAATTACTTCCCTCTCTTCTATATGTGGTGCGCCATTCTCCAATGTGGATACCCAAAGTACTTTTTAAGCGGATAAAGTCTCACATATCCAGTTCTCTGTGGGGCTCCGCCCCTCCCCGTTTCCGATTGTCTATACTAGAAAGACCTTGGACACAGGGGGGCCTGGCCTGTCCTGATTTTTTTCTTTATTTTATTACGGCGATGCTTATCCATGCCCACAACTGGCTTACATCGGATGCCACTAATGCAGCAGCTGCCTGGGAGGCTGCAGTTGTGGGGTAATTTGAAGCACTGTGGAATGTTTTATTTTTAGAGGTACTAGGGCTCCACATCCTCTCACTACCTCAATGAAAACGGTGCTGAGAGCATGGTCCGGGGTAGCCGGCCCCCGGGTGGCCGATCCTCAGGTGCGCTCCCCAAATATTCCACTATGGCTTAATCCTTCTCTACCTGAATTCCATTCCATCCCAGACCCGGTCATATGGGCGTTGCGGGGTATTCGATATCTACATCATATCAGTGAGAATGGTGCACTACTGACATTTGGCTCTAATAGGCTTCAAAATAGGTGAACTGCGAGTGCCATGCTTGGCGTTCACAGTCCACCCAGGTTTTTTAGAAAAGCAAATTAATATTCACTTTCTTAACACTGAACCGCCTCTCCACCAATCAGGTGTGCGGGTCCGTCACCTGATTGGCTGAAACGATAGGCGCGGCTATTGGACGCCTATCAGGAGGAGAGGACGGGAGATGAGGACGTCAGGAGACGCATGGAGGACCCCACTCGTGGGTGTCGCGTGCTGCCCCACCGAGACAGGGTAAGTGCTGGGCAGACCAAGAGCACTGGGCCCTATGGTCCCTCCTGCTCCCAGGTGCTTATGGGCCTTGTAGTTGTGGCCCATGAATGGCTCTAGTTCTTCAAGACTACATCTCCCAGACTGCTCCTGGCAATCTGTAATCCAGTCACAGTCAAGCAAGACTAATCGGCAATGCAGTTTTGTGGAAAAATAAAGTTCTGCAATTGATTAACATTGGCCAGTGTTATGTAGCACCCTGGGGTTTAGTCAGAGAGCTCCTCACAAACTGACTTACCAAGAGTAGTTATCTTGGTCGATTGATAGAGATCTATTGATTTCTCCATAAGTTTGGCCTTGTTGCACTTTTCTCTTCTACCACTGGGTAGCTGGGTACTTGGTGGTACTAGATATAGAGTAGTTGGGGTATCTCAGCCAATGGGCAGGGGTTTTCTTGAATCCCTTGGCCTGCTGGGAGAATCTATATATTCGGTGAGGTCAGGTGATCTATGTTCTGTGCCACCTGGACGGCTGTCTGGGTGGACATGTCTCGTATGCCCCAGGCTGCTAGGCTGGAGATTGGGCCTATCCTGGGGGCATCTGGCTGCCGAGCTGTGTGAGGGTCTATCCAGATGTAAGAGGGCAGCGCAGGGTTGGGGCTGCGGTTAGCAGGGGTGAGGTTTGAGAAGTATCTGGAGTGCCAAGCTAGGGATCCAGCAGGGAAGCGTGGGTGACGCTTGAGGGGATACCACCACCAACCTTGGAGGAGCTCAAGGGATTCAGAGTCAGTGAATCAGAGGGTCTAGTGAGAGACCAGAAGCTCAGTGTTGAAGAACTACAAGAAGCAGTTGTAGTGGAGCTGAAAGAACTGTTACATTTGAGTTAGGAACTGTTAAAGACTGTTACAATAAGAAACAGCATTCCTGCAAGTGCAGATGTGGCTTCTTGCTGGGGCCTTTCCCTGCACGGCTGTCCTCCTATTGAAGTCTCGGAGTTTTCCAATTGAATTAGCAACTATCTAAGGGTGTCCTGGCCCTAACCCTCTCTCCCCCAAAATTACAAAAAGGACTGTTTAGAGAGATAGAGAGAGAGAAATAAAAACCTCTTTTACATCCAAGAAGTGTCTGGCACCCAATAACTTTGTCCACCTTGCACCCACTATGCCTCACAACCCACCACATACAGAAGGATGTCAGCTATCTTTGGCTTGGAAAATTCTTATCAGACTGGACAAAGCCAGAGACTTTTCTACATTTGGCGCCAACGAGGGGCTAAGGCTTTGTCCTTGCAGCCATCGCCCATAGCAACTGGCTTCAGCTCCATCGAGATTTCGTCTGGCTCCGTGGGAAGGTGGCAAGTAACATTTACCATTCTTATAGACTGTGTTGTAGTGTGTACTATCAATGTGGGGAAGAACCACCAAGTCTCATTGCTCAGGGGAGAGGATCAGCCTAGTCTTTTGACACTTCCCACCAGCACTGTGAGGGTTAATTCAGACTCCAAAATGGACTCCACTACAGTTTTGGCACTGCAGCAAGAAGAAAGTGGGCGCCACAATCCATTGGTAGGAGGAGGAGTTCCCGCTCTGCAGAGGAGGATAAGGAAGTGCTGTCATGTGTGTCTGATTGTGAGTTAGTAAAGGTGATGGCGCAGTTCAGGAGTGAGATGGCGGAGTGGGGAAAGTAAGCTGTGAGAGGGGATGTCATGGGGCGCCAGTCAAGGTGAAAGCCAAGCACAACTACATGCCGGCCGAAGAGTGCTCGACCATCTATCTCGGATTCGGACAAAACTCTTCTCGGACACCCTGTCCTACTCAGGACAATGGGGAGAAAGTGATGATGAATTAACTAGTAGAGTGCAGGCGGATGAATTACCTGCTACCACTACTGCAAGTGTATAGATTATGCTGTCAGCCAGTGCAGCACCACTGATTAGCATTGCCAGGTCCTGTGAGGAGGACCAAGGGAATTATTGGGTTCCCATAGCCCGGCCTATCACGCCCATGCCGAGTTCCAAAGCGGATCATAAGCCAGACTTTAGTGTCACTTTAACCACTTTACGACCGGCGCACACAGATGTACGTCGGCAGAATGGCACGGACAGGAAAATTGGCTTACAGGTACGTCCCTTTGAATTTTTCCCGCCGTGCCATTCTCGTGCACGCCGCCGGCGGCGCGTGCGTGCCCGTGGCGAGCTCCGTGAGTCGGGTCGCGGGTCCTGTGGACTCGATCGCAGCGGGATATCAGCGATTGTCTCACGGAGAGTCAGAACGGGGAGATGCTGATGTAAACAAGCATCTCCCCGTTCTGCCTAGTGACACTGTCCCTGTAATCGGGAGAGCTGATCAGTGTAGGGTAACACACAGCCCCTCCCCCTGACAGTTAGAACACATCCCTGGCACACACTTAACCCCTCCCTGTCCCCTAGTGGTTAACCCCTTCACTGCCAGTGTCATTTTTACAGTAATCAGTGCAATTTAATCGCACTGATCGCTGTAAAAATGTCCCAAAAATGTGTCAAAATTGTCCGATGTGTCCGCCATAATGTCGCAGTCACAATAAAAATCGCTGATCGCCGCAATTACTAGTAAAAAAAAAATATTAATAAAAATGCCATAAAACTATCCCCTATTTTGTAAATGCTATAACTTTTGCTTATTGCGATTTTTTTTTTACCAAAAATATGTAAAAGAATACGTATCGGCCTAAACACTGAGGGAAAAAAATGTTTTTTATATATTTTTTGGGGGATATTTATTATAGCAAAAAGTAAAAAATAATGCGTTTTTTTCCAAAATTGTCGCTCTTTTTCTGTTTATAGCGAAAAAAAAAAAACCGCAGAGGCGATCAAATACCATCAAAAGAAAGCTCTATTTGTGGGAAATTTTGTTTGGGAGCCACGACTGCTCAATTGTCAGTTAACCACTTTCAGACCGGACCAATTTGCAGCCAAAGGACCAGGCCCCTTTTTGCGATTCGGCACTGCGTCGCTTTAACTGACAATTGCGCGGTCGTGCGACGTGGCTCCCAAACAAAATTGACGTCCTTTTTTTCCCACAAATAGAGCTTTCTTTTGGTGGTATTTGATCGCCCCTGCGGTTTTTATTTTTTGCGCTATAAACAAAAATAGAGCGACAATTTTGAAAAAAATGCATTATTTTTTATTTTTTGCTATAATAAATATCCCCAAAAAATATATAAAAAAACATTTTTTTTCCTCAGTTTAGGCCGATACGTATTCTTCTACATATTTTTGGTAAAAAAAATCGCAATAAGCGATTATTGATCGGTTTGCGCAGAAGTTATAGCGTTTACAAGATAGGGGATAGTTTTATAGCATTTTTATTAATAATTTTTTTTTTATTATTAATGGCGGAGATCTGCGATTTTTTTTTTGTGACTGCGACATTATGGCGGACACATCGGACATTTTTGACACATTTTTGGGACCATTGTCATTTTTACAGCAATTAATGCATTTAAATGCATTGATTTCTGTATAAATGACACTAGCAGTTTAGGGGTTAACCACAAGGTGGCAGTGTAGGGGTTAAGTAGGCCTAGGGGTGTGTTTTTTACTGTGGGGGGGCGTGGCTGTCAGCTAGTGAATGCTGATCTCTGCTCCAATCACAGGGAGCAGAGATCGGCGTCACTAGTTGCTAGGCAGAACAGGGAGATGCTGTTTATCTCGGCATCTCCCCGTTCAGCCGCTCCGTGAGACGATCGCGGGAGTCCCCGCGGCGATCGAGTCCGCGGGGACCGCGGCCGGACTCACGGGGGTCCCGACCGGCGCGGGAGCGCGCCGCTCCCGGCGCGCTCCCGATGGCACGGACAGGCGAAAGGAGGGACGTATATATACGCCCTCCTGCCTGTACGTGCCATTCTGTCGACGTATATCGTCGTGCGCCGGTCGGCATGTGGTTAAAGCGACACAGTGCCAAATCGCAAAAAATGGTTCGGTCTGAAAGTGGTTAAAGAGGTAATAAACTCCTGTGCATAATTTGTACCTATAGGTAAGCCTATAATAAGGCTTACCTATAGGTACTGTAAATATCTCCTAAACTTACACCATTTAGTAGATATTTACATTACAGGCAGCCTATTACATCATCAGCGCATATGCTGTGAAGGAACAGCCACCCATGCCGTTCCTTCAGATATCTGTGCCGTGAATGATGGCTCCCCCACGCATTCACAGGAGTGGCATCAGCGGCTCCGGCCTGTCACAAAGTCGGAGTCTGTGGATCCGGAAGGAAGACTAGGAGAAGATGGACACTGCCTCCAGCGATTACATCGCATTGCTGGAGGGATTCATATTCAGGTGAGTTTCACATAATGTGCTAGTATGTGATGCATACTGGCACATTATGCCTTTATCTTGCAGGTCCTAAAAAAAAAAAAAAAAAAAACAACCAGTCGTTTTCAGCCACTTTAAGCCAGCCATAGACAAAACAAAATTTTGCAGGTCCAACAGAAATCCAACAGAATTCGGACAAATTTCGATCTGTCTGTGGGTAGATTGGTGGTACTGAAGTTGATCCATTGATCGACTTCTGTACAGCCAGCCTGCCTGATTTTTTTTTCGCCTAATCACTGCCGGCAGTGATCATTGTATTCTGCCAGTAAGGAAGGCTCCTTGTACTTCCTGCCAGCCAGGGGAGGGCTGGCAGCCTTAGGCCTGGGGGGGAAGTCCAGTCAAGTGGCCCATTGAACTACCGAATCAGCTCACCATCCATGCCCAGCTGGTTTTTCAATGCAGCCTCACCAGTGCCCCTCAATGCAGCCTGATCAGTGCCCATCAATGCCGACTCATCAGTGCCACCTCATCAGTGCCCATCAATGCAACCTCACCAGTGTCCATAAATGCAGTCTCACCAGTGCCCATCCAATGCAGCCTGATCACTGGGGCAGGGTAAATAGGGTGTATGGGGGGATGGGGTGTGGGGGTCAGCTGGGGGTGTCAGGGTCTCTTACTTGGCAGCTCAGGTTGCACGCCACGGCCAGCGCAAGCCAGCACCCAGCCCCACAGCCGAGCCAGTCACGGGCACCCTGCCTACAAGACTCTGGTCTCTGAGGGTGGTAGTTTCCTCTGCGCTGCTTGGGAACTTGAGTGTGGACTACAACTCCCGGAATGCAACAGTGGCCGACCGCCGCAGCTGTAAAAATAGCAGCGGGCGCCAGCCATTTTCAACGTAAGTTAGGGCGGCCTGGGGGGCAATTGCCACTCTGCCCCCCAGCCCAGCCCTCCCCTGCTGCCAGAAGAACACAATAGCGCTGCAGTAGGGAATTTGAGCAATTTTCTTTCCTTCAACCTGGGGTTGAAGGAAAGAAAATTGCATAATGTATGACTTGGAAAGGATGGGATTCCGTGTAGTCAGGCGTAGTTTTTAACTAAACACATTCATGGCATTTGATTGAGCAAAACATCGAAAATAGGGTGCTCCGCTTTAAAGAGGTTGTAAACCTCCATTTTCAAGTTGTACCTATGGGTAAGCCTATAATAAGGCTTACCGATAGGTACTGTAAATAATATCTCCTAAACGTGCGCCGTTCATGAGATATTTACTTTGTACTGCGCTGATGATGTTGTGGCGTTTCTCCACTAACGAGTGCCTGGACTGGTGACGTTACGCGACTCTGGCCAGTCACAGTCCACAGCCCCGGAAGGAAGAGGGACCATGGAAGGAAGAGGGGCAAACATGTATGCGGTCTCCAGCTGGGACAGCGCGGGCTTCGTTTGAAGGTAAGTGTCACATAATGTGCTAGTATGCCATACTAGCATATTATGCTTTTACTTTGCATGGAACAAAAAAGGAAGTAAAACCCATCAGGGTTAACTTCCTCTTTAAGAATGCAGCTAGCAACATTTTTTTTTTACAAACTGCAGTGTATTAAGGTCCCATTTACATTTGTGAATTCTGGAACTGAGTACAGATGTGCATTCCTAAAACATGTGAAAAATGCCACAAAACTATGTGTCCTGCTTGTGGTGCCATCAATGGCACCCAAAAAGTGGCCACGTAACACGCAAAGTTCAACACACAAATAGTTGTAGGCGCTTATTTTGGTGTGTTTGTCACACATAGGGAAGCCAGTTCACTTGAATCCATGTTGTACAAAAAATAAAAAAAAAACATTAAAAAAAAAACGTGCGTTTGTGCGACAAGCAGATCTGATTAATGTCTAGAATATAAAAATGACAGTGACTGCAATTCAAAAAATCTGTGCAGTAAATCGGTGCTGGAATTCTGGTGTGTTGATCCTCTGCTTTGCCATGCTACTTATTAAGCGTTTCTTTATTTTTAGAGTGAAAATCTTTCCTGTCTGGCTGTAGTTTTCCTGGACACTGAGATCTGTGCTCAGACAGGATCCTGCTTGGTATCAGTGTGAGAAGGACTGTCATCTGCTCCACAAAAGGGGTGTTGTCTCTTTAAGTTTCACAAGGATGACATCACACTGGGGTTTGGCAGTCGGATTCAATGAGTGTAGAAGGGAGTAGAGACAGCTCACAGACTGAAGGGGGAAGGAGAGAAGCAGAGCAACTAGACACAGGCACAGCAGGTAAGCCAAGCTCCCGGCAATCTCTTGTCATCCTGCCCCCCACAACATCCCCCACCCATGACACCCCCAGGAGCAGACACAGGGGGCTCTTGGCTACACACCCATACCAATATTGGGGGGCTCCCCTGGATTTAAAAGGTTGAAATGAAGGGGGAAACATCACCCCCCCCCCCCCTCCTCCTCTGCTTGTTTTCTAAGCAGAGCACTGGACTAAAAGCAGACAATGGAGAAAATGTATTTGTTTACTAACACCACCGATCATTAGCAACCATATTTATTGTGATGTAAAAAGATATATCTTTTATTTTTGTTGTATTTCTGTAATTCCTGGCTTGGAGGAAGTGGGGGTGGGGGAGACACAGTGTATCTATTATCAGGATCTGCTGGATTTTCTCTAGATGTTGTGTTCATGTTTATTTTTATAGTGCCATTTATATATACGTTTTGTGGATATTAAATCTAAAGCTGATGTATAATATTATTTGTTAAAGGTACCCTAGCAAGGGCACTGAGATTTGGGGTGAAATAATCTAGTGCTGAGAATTCTATTAGGAGATTTACGGTTCCTGTGTCTGCAGTGCATTTAAAGACATATCAGGGTTCTGCTACGACCCCCCCAATATTTTCAATGTAATACATCCTTCAGTCTGTTCTGTATTCATAGGGTGGGGTAAAGGCCTGAGAAAAAAAAAAAATGCAGAGCCCACCCCCTTTGTTCTCTGCTGGCCAGAAAATAGATATTTACTATGTTCCTGAAAGTCTCCCAATCTGAAGTGGGGCGTATTTTATTGTAAGAGGGTAAAAATTGTGTGCGCTGACTTATGAGGCTGGCGGAACATTACATAATCTCCAGTGTTATTCACACTGCTGTGTACGCTGCATCTGCTGTCGGTTCAAGCATGAATAATTTGTGCCATTAAAATGACTCCACGCTCGTCATATTTCACCTATAGGACCAATTTTGTGTGTGATGTTTGTAAGAGCCAGTGTATAATATGTATTATTGTATTAGTAGTTTTTGCGTGGTTTGTTATTTTTTTTTTTTGTTTGTTACATTTCTGACATTTTTTTTTTTTTTTTTTTTTTCAAACAGTTGTGATTCCTTTTATGTCTACTGGAACAGTGTCATGTTTGTGTACACACAGTGGCCAGGGGTCATTCATTTGTTTATTAGTGACACCCCTCCCCCACCCCCTCCAAACATTTTATAGCCCTGGCAAGTGTCAACCCTCTATGAGGTTTCTGCTTGTGGACATGATCTTTATTAAAGAGACCAGCCTGGTAACCATTCTTCTGCTACTTTGAATCTAACCCAAAGCAGCCATTAAAACCCTGTGTTGTGTATGCTGGCAATATAGACCAGATGTTTGTGTGTGTGTGTGTATGTATACTATATTTTAGTGCAGATCCATATTACCGAATATTGTGGCTTTATCACAGTGACAGGAGGAGAAAATCGATTCTCAGGCTGATTTAGTAGAGGTGTTTTACACACACACACACACACACACACACACACACACACACACACACACACACACACACACACGCTTGTTGGACTCAGGTTTGTGTCCATCATTTCTGGGTTGGAAAGAATGAGTGCAACTGAATACAACAGAAGATGATAAAAAAAGGGGGGGGGGGTTGTTCTGGTGACCAAACGTAGGGTCTGTCAATCTGTACACTAAGGATAGGCTGCTGAATTCCATTTAAACTTGAAATCCCGGTGAGTGTTCATTTTGGGGAGATATTTATGTAATAGGAATGACGTTCAGGACAAGGGTTGTATGAATATCGATTATCTGGTTATATTATATTTGCGTGTGTCTGTGTGGATATATACTGTATCTGTTTGATATCATTTAGATTTGAATACTATGAAGGCCAGGATGTGTCCTGTACAGCAAGGGGAACTAGGACTAGTTTCATGCAATGATTTGTAGGAGCCCCCAAGGTCAGCTCTTTGATCTGTGTTGGGGCAGCCTGCACATGAGTGTTCGTTTTCAGGTGCCAAGTTATAGCAGGATAAGGGCAGATAAAGGAAGACTCAGATTGTTTTTCCTGCTTCAGTAGACAAAATATTGTTGCCCAGATGAAACTTTTTTTGCTCTTGTCTGCTTCTGTGTAATTTAAATAATTTAAATAGGCCTTGCTACTTGTTCTCTTGAACTGCTCTAGAGAAAAATAATTTGGGGCCACAGGGTGGTCTCCTGAATAGGGTTTCTCCCTACTGCGAATTGTATGCGAGCTGTTGGTCCAAGATGATTTGGGTTTCAATGTGTCCCATCCCCGATCACTATATCTATGCATTACTGGGGGTGCACACTCACTCCACACTTGATGCCTCAATGTATTATATATTTTTTTTATATATAATTTATTTATTTTTTTGAAACAACGTTTTCATTTAAAAGTGTTGAAACAGAAACATTTGGGATAACACAAACCAATAAAGTAAAGTGACCCTAAATATCTTTTATTTTTTCTTCCAAAAATAATCCATACACTTAATGTCCCTGTTTTTTTAAGAAATTGCTTCTTGCTGTGTTTTTCTGCCTCCTTGTGACAAACCGTATATACTTGAGTATAAGCCGAGTTTTTCAGCACACTTTTTTTTTTTTTTTTTTTTTTGCTGAAAGTGCCCCCCTCGGCTTATACTCAAGTCAAGCACTTTTCTGCAGCAGAGAGTGCCATTTTCCGACCCGACTTTGGGGCACCGTATCTCGGGGCCACTTGGTGCTAGGAACCCCAAATTTGGTGTGCTAAGTGGAACTATCAATACAACATATCCAAATTTGAGGTTCCTAGCACCAAGTGGCCCCGAGATACAGGGCCCCAAAGTCGGTTCGGAAAATGTCATTCTCTGCTGCAGAAAAGTGCTTGACATTTCCCGACCCGAATTTGGGGAACCTTATCTCGGGGCCACTTGGTGCTAGGAACCCCAAATTTGGTGTGCAAACCCAGTGGAACCAACACTACAACATATTTGGGGTTCCTAGCACCAAGTGGCCCTGAGATACAGGGCCGCAAATTCGGTCAACTGTGTCCATCTGCAGCAATGTCATTTCAGGACCCTTTGGGTCCAGAGACCCCAAATTTTGGCTGCAGCTAGGGGGCATTTAGGAACCCTTACCAAGTTTGAAGTTCAGGGGACCTATGGCTGCAAATGGGCACAGTGAGGCTGCAAATGGGCATTGTTGACCCTCTTTTCCACTTACAGTAGCTGCGCATTTCTCACCCTAGGCTTATACTTGAGTCAATATGTTTTCCCAGTTTTTTTTGTGGTAAAAGTAGGTGCCTCGGCTTATATTTGGGTCGGCCTATACTAGAGTAAATACGGTACTTCCTGAGCTCCACAACCTCTCCCTTTTCCCCCTTGACTTCTATTTGGAACTATTGCACACTAAAAATCTCATAAGCAAGAGAATGTGGTTACATTCCTAAATATTGACCATGGAGAACATATGTAGCTACCCTCTAACAGGAAGTGAGATCACGGCATCAACAACAAAAAAAAGAGGAATATGTAGATATTGCTAATCAAAATATTCATAACTAGATAAGTGCCAAGAAAAACAGAAGTTTTGTATACAATATGTGATCCTAGCAGAGGGGTGTTGCATTTGACGCTAAAGGTTGTGTGTGTGTGTGTGTGTGTGTGTACAGGTATGGAAATGCAGCCATGCTACTAATGTAGAACATATTGTCACTGTACCAAAGCCAGGAACTTACCTTTTATTCCTCCTGCATTTTAGGTATGTTTCCTATGATCACTTATCAGCTTGACTGAGCAGTCTATATTATAGGATACATATAAGCATACAAAGCATGGTGTATGTATATGCCATGCCAAAATGGCAATGTTATTTGACTGGAGTATACCCTAAGCCGTTCTAGACATATCCCTGGTGCCAGCTAGCTTTTACCCTTCAGGCAACTGGTGTCTTAATTTGTATAGCCTTTTCTATTTATTTATTTTGGAAACGTACGTCTTTTGATTGCTGCCCTATGTATTACCATCCTAGTTAAAAAGTAGTCTGGTGGCCTCTTGCCCTTGTGAATGAATGTGTCCGAGGCAAGCAACCAGCCAGGCTCCCCCTTTTCTGTTTTTGTCTGAAAATACAATGGACAAGCTGGTTGTTAAGGGCAACAGTTCTTGTGGACACTTTCTGGTGTAAGATATGAACAATTAGTTACCAAAACAACAGCTACATGTACAAAAGCTGTCACATACGTTACCTGATCTCACCTTTTTACCTACCTGCTTTTTTTTTTGTTGGGGGATTCTGCCAACGATGGGTCAAAAACAATAACAAAATAAATTATTAAGGCTGCTTTCAGGCTCCATGCATACTAGGCTAAAAAGGCCAGTTCCTTTGGCAGAAAAAAACATTAAGAGAGCATATTTGCTTTCAGCACCTAAACACCGAATGTCATTATGCATGGACACATAGGATAACACTATTCAGCTCCTAGGAGCAAAAAAAAATAAAACATGCTAATAGCTTCTAGGAGCTTAAAAAACTAAATGTGTGTGGAGCCTTACACTGATTCGCTGCAAAAAATGCATTGTGATTTTTACCATGTTTGCGGTGCAGTTTTTAAAGAACATGTGACTCAAAATCTGCACAAAAAACGCATTGCATATTTTTAAAGTAAGTATAAGTGCCGGTTCACATACAGTATCTCACAAAAGTGAGTACACCCCTCACATTTTTGTTATATCTTTTCATGTGACAACACTGAAGAAATGAAACTTTGCTACGATGTAAAGTAGTGAGTGTACAGCTTGTATAACAGTGTAAATTTGTTGTCCCCTCAAAATAACTCAACACACAGCCATTAATATCTAAACCACTGGCAACAAAAGTGAGTACACCCCCTAAGTGAAAATGTCCAAATTGGGCCCAATTAGCCATTTTCCCTCCCCGGTGTCATGTGACTCATTCATGTTACAGGGTCTCAGGTGTGTTAAATGGGAACTATAGGAATAGGAAGCTGCAACGTACTTGGACATTCCAACATGACAATGATCCACAGCACAAAGCCAAGTAGACCTGTCATTGGCTACAGCAGAGTAAAGTGAAGGTTCTGGAGTGGCCATCTCAGTCTCCTGACCTCAATATCATTGAGCCACTCTGGAGAGATCTCAAATGTGCAGTCCATGTAAGACAGCCCAAGAATTTACAGGAACTGGAGGCTTTTTGCCAAGAGGAATGGACAGCTTTACCATCTGAGAAGATAAATCGCCTCATCCACAAAATACTTCAAGCTGTCATTGATGTTAAATGGGGCAATACATGGTATTAAGAACTGGGTTATGTAAACTGTTGATCAGGGTCATTTGGGTAGTTTGTTATCTAAAAAGAGTAAACACAGTTGATAATAAATGGCTTCAGCCAAACACTAACCATGAGTGAAAGAAAAGGTTTTTGTGTTATCATTCATATTATCTGAAAAATGGCCAAGAAATCATAAATCCTGCCAGGGTATGTAAACTTATTAACACAACTGTATACTGTGATTCTGTACTTGCCAAATATGTGCAGAAATCTCCCTCCACTTAGTCTGGCTGTAATCAATTTAACTGTTGGCAGCTGAAGCTGCTGCCTGTTCACTTCCTGGATTTACAGACACCTCCAGCTCTGCAGCACTCATTGGCCCTATTAGGACTCACCCCTCCCCCCTCCTGGCAAAATCTCACGAGAGTGAGTGAGAGCTGTGCATGATTTCATAAGCCTAGGCTTTTTTTTTTTTTTTTTTTTCAGACAAGAAACGGGAAGTGGGCTGTATAAGGTACTTGCTGGCAGAAAAAAATGTTTTACTATCCAAAGTTAAAACAAGGGCAGAAGATTTAAGAAATGGAAAGATGAAAAATGACTGAAGTTCCTCTTTAAATTTTGAGGTTATTGCTCTCACTGGTCACTGAAAGTTCAACATGGCACCTCATAGCAAAGAACTCTATGGGCATCTGAAAAAAGAATTGTTCTACATAAAGATGGCCTAGACTAGTGATTGGCGAACCTTGGCACCCCAGATGTTTTGGAACATTTACCATGATTCTCAACTACACTGCAGAGTGCATTAGCATAATTGGAAACGTAGTTCCAAAACATCTGGGGTGCCAAGGTTCGCCATCACTGGCCTAGGCTATAAGAAAATTGCAGAGACGCTGAAACTGAGTTGCAGCACGGTTGTCAAGACCATACAGCGGTTTAACAAGACAGGTTCAGCTCAGAACAGGCCTTACCATGGCGACCAAAGAAGTTGAGTGCACGTGCTCAGCGTCATATCCAGAGGTTGTCTTTGGGAAATAGACGTATGAGTGCTGCCAGCATTGCTGCAGAGGTTGAAGGGGTGGGGGGGGGGGGGGGTCAGCCTGTCAGTGCTCAGACCGTACACCGCACACTGCATCAAATTTGGTCTGCATGGCTGTCATCCCAGAAGGAAGCCTCTTCTGAAGCACAAGAGAGCCCACAAACAGTTTGCTGAATACAAGCAGACTAAGGACATGGATTACTGGAACCATGTCCTGTGGTCTGATGAGACCAAGATATACTTATTTGGATCAGATGGTGTCAAGCTTGTCTGGCAGCAACCAGGTGAGGATACAAAGACAAGTGTGTCTTGCCTACAGTCAAGCATTGTGGTGGGAGTGTCGTGGTCTGGGGCTGCATGAGTGCTGCTGGAACTGGGGAGCTACAGTTCATTGCGGGAACCATGAATGCCAACATGTACTGTGACATACTGAAGCAGAGCATAATCCCCCACCCCCCCCCCCTCCCTTCTGAGACTGGGCTGCAGGGCAAAATTCCAACATAACGACCCAAAACACACCTCCAAGTGGACTACTGCCTTGCTAAAGAATCTGAGGGTAAAGGTGATGGACTGGCCAAGCATGTCTCCAGACCTAAACCCTATTGAGCATCTGTGGGGCATCCTTAAATGGAAGGTGGAGGAGCGCAAGGTCTCTAAAATCCACCAGATCCATGATGTCATGGAGGAGTGGAAGAGGACTCCAGTGGTAACCTGTGAAGCTCTGGTGAACTCCATGCCCAAGAGGGTTAAGGCAGTGCTGGAAAATGGTGGCGACACAAAATTTTGACGCTTTGGGCCCAATTTGGACATCTACACTTAGGGGTATACTCACTTTTGTTGCCAGCGGTTTAGACATTAATGGCTGTGTGTTGAGTTATTTTGAGGGGACAGCAAATTTACACTTATACAAGCTGTACACTCACTACTTTACATTGTAGTGTAATTTCTTCAGTGTTGTCACATGAAAAGATATAATAAAATATTTACAAAAATGTGAGGGGGATGTACTCACTTTTGTGAGATACTGTATATGCGATGCGGGAACCAGCACGATTCCAGTGTGGGTTCCCGCATCGCATGTTACTTGCCGGCGGTTTACACTGACATCTGCGAACCGCTGTCAGTGTCAATACAAAGTTAGAGACCCCCTCCAGATCAGTTCGCAGATCACAGTGCGAACTGTCAAATGGTGCAAGAATCGATGTGTGAACACCCATGCGATCCTATTTCAGTGGGAACATGGGTTAAAAGTAACACTTAGGCATGTAAGAGACAAAACATCACCATGGATTTCCTTGTGTTACCAGACACAATGCCTCTCTGCTTTGTTTTTGTGTGGAATCATCTTTATAGAGATTCACTTTAACACACACATTAAATACACTGAGATTTTGACTGTTTACACATACTACCAGAGTTCCAATTTGCATGAATGGAATATAGAAAACACATTTTAAATGCTTGCATTTAACAATGCAATATAGAAGTAACTTCCAACAATAAAAGGTATTATGAAATGGTATTATGACACATTTTCATGACTGATGTATACCATATGTGCTTGTGCTGCTAACCTATACTCCATCCTTTCTCCTTAACAACCATACAACATCTGGAGTAAAATAGGCCGTAGCAGCCATTAATTTATTAAACCAAAATTGTATAAATATCAATAAAATAGATATCTCTTTTAAATAACGTAAACATTATCAAACAATAACAAACATCAGCTCCTCCTAGTGTTGGTCTTTGCAGGTCCACCAATAACAAATCATCTGTATCCAAAATACGACACTGCGGTCCCTCTGACGTGGGTTATTAGGCCTCAAGCTGACAGGCTGACTCAGACACCCACCTACCGCGGTGCCCACATACCAATTTCCAGATCACCTCCGCTTAACTGGGGTACCACCCTCAGGACCCATACCACCGTCAGATCCTGACTCTGCATTCCAAAATTCCAAAAAAAAGACCAAACGCCAGCCACAGTGACCAAGGGGAACCCCTTACCCTTGGGAGCCCCTCCATACTCTCAATGCTCGCTGCGCACCATTCTGGATCCCTAGTGCCCACAGATCAGTCCCCACATCATTGAGGTGTACTCCATCTCCCCTCAAGTACTGCCATGTCTCCATCTTCCAGGGGCCTTATCCCTAAACCCCCATTCTTTACCACAAACCTGCTGATGTCCCTGATAATTTTGCGTCTGGCCCTGTTCACTCCCTCCCACAGATCTGGCCCTCCTCCACGATGTACGAGCCACCATGTCTGACCACACTATTATCATGTCAGTAAACGACATGTGCAGCCACAACAAATCCGATTTTATATCCCATGTTATATCCAGCATAGATCTAGCTCCTAAATCATTGCCGCCCACATGTAAAATTTGCACATTGGGAGGTTTGTCCAACCGAGAAAAGTGGTGTACCTCCGAGACCATTCTGCTCCATAACATTCCCGGAAATCCCAAACGGACACACTCTTCGCTTCTGGAAAAACCCAACTTACGCCCATTTGGTCTGACGTCTGCCCTTCTCGCCCCCCCAGCACACCATATGAGTGGGCCAAAATCAAAATCAAGCACGGCTCAGCACCTGTAATAGAAGAAAACAATACGCGCCACCATGACCCAACAACCCCAACTGATATCACAAAGCACGGTACTACAATAGCTGAGGGCGTACATATAGCCTAAACCTCCCAGACTCCCAACGCCCAATGCGCTTTACTGCCTCATCGTCCAACCCGCACCTAGCTGCATCTGTCGCCTCCCCTATTCGGAACGAATGAGAAGAGAAATCCTTGTCCGCTAAACCCAAAAACCTCTATCATTTTGTGAAAACAGCAATGAATTGGAACCGCGAAAGGTGGGGAACCATCCGCATGTATTAAGAAGGATCCAACTGCCGCCGGCCTTCTTCCTTTAAAAAAAAAAAAAAAAAAAACCTTATCCGCATCCACTGGACATAATGAAGATCCCTGCAAGGGGTAGACATGCACCATCCTACCACTACCTAACTGATCCGTTTTGGATCTGCGTAGCAGTATCGAAACCCCTTCCTCCTTGCAATGAACTTCCCGACACCCAAGTTCCCCTTGTATCTTCTTGGAGGGGCTAACCAATTCCCCAATTCTAAAGGCCCCAAAGAAGGCCAACAGAAAGGCCACCTTGAACAATTCCGCCTCATAGTCTGAGGAGCATACCCCAGCCAATTGCTCTAGCATTCCCCATAGGATATCAAATGACACTGGGCCCCTGGCGTCCCAGCGCCCCACTGTCCTCTATCCTTTTAGTGCTTGGCGCACCCAGAAATCCTTCGTAAAGTGTGGCCCCTACCATTTAAACAAAAATGCCAGGCCTGCCATGTTTTTACTGAGGATCGACCCCGAGGCCCCATCCTTCATGTGTCTAGCTAAAAAATAAAGCACCATCCAGTTCACTTCAGGGCCCAGTGGGTCCTCCCCACCCCTTGAACAAAAGCCCACCATTCCTGCCATACTTTACCATACGCCACCCACTAGGACTCGCTCACCGACTTCCTGATCCATCCAGTGATTTCGTCCAAAGCAATCATCCACAACCAGTCGGGACAAGGAACTCCACGTTGCTAGGCTGCCGGCGCCAACTCTCGGAACCTGTCCCACTGAAAGCGAGATAATGCATCAGCAATCACGTTCTCGATACCTGGCAAGTGCACTGCATGAATAAACACATTCAGTTGCAGGCAGCGCAAAACGAGGTTCTGCAGCAGCTTTATAACCAGTGGGGATGATGCAGATACTCTGTTGATCACCTGCACCACCCCCATGTTATCGCTGTGGAAACGCACCTTCCTATCCCTGAATGATGCACCCCACAGCTCCACTGCCAGTACCACCGGAAACAATTCCAGTAGCACTAAATTCTTTGTAAACCCCGTGGATATCCAGGACTGTGGCCACAGACCCGCACTCCATTGACCCAGAAAGAAAGCCTATTGCTGTTTTCAAGAAAGCCCCGAAGCTCCAGCCGCATCGGTGAACAAATCCTCCAGATCGAAATTGCTCGCCATCCACAACGCTCTCCCGTTAAAGGATTCCAGAAAGCGATGCCAGATTCTTAAATCCTCCCTATGTGCCTTCAGCAACTGCACAAAGTGCTTGGGCGACCGTACTCCCACCGTGCTTGCCGATAGCCTTCGGCAAAACGATCTACCCATTGGCAGTATCCTGAAAGCAAAGTTGAGCTCCCCCCCCCCCCCAACAACGATTCCAGTACCCTAAGTTGCACCTTGCTTTGTCTAGCATCTCCTGTATCACCTTTTTGAGATCTTCCAGGTTATCCTCCGGCAACCTGCACTCCATCGCCTCCGAGTCCAGCACTATCCCCAGGAAAGTGATGACCTTCCTGGGCCCCTCTGTCTCTTCAGGTGCCAGTGGTATGCCAAAACGCTCTGCAATGTGTTCCACTGTGGCTAGCAGAATCCCACAGACCCTGAAATCTGGCGGTCCCATGCAGAGAAAATCATCCAAATAATGGAGTTCACTCCCACTACATCCCTTACCACCCATTCCACGAATGAGCTGAAAGTCTCAAATAGGGCACACGATATGGAGCATCCCATGGGGAGGCATTGATCAACGTAAAATTTGGTGTTCCAATGACACCCCAACAGCCGGAATCTTTCCGGATGGACAGGGAGCAGCCGAAAAGCCGACTCAATGTCGGTTTTTGCCATGAACGCCCCCCCCCGCCCATAGTGGCGGACCCAGCCCACCGCCGCATCAAAGGACGTGTAACTAACCGTACACTCCTCCTGGATCAATGGCATCATTGACCCCCCCCTTTCGAGAAAGACAGGAGGTGAATTAGCCCATCCGGATAAATACAGAGAAACGGCTGCATCCTTTCCACCATCACCGGCATCCTCCCTCTTGTGCACAGTATCTCCAGTCCTGCATTTTCCCTGTTTTGAAGCACCGAGACAGGGGGCGTGTGTGTGTGTCATACCCCCCCCCCCCCACCCACAGCTGGAACACTTGTGTTTGTACCAACGGGATCCCCGAACCTGCAAGATCCCTCGTACTGCCAACACGTCCCCTTTTTCTTACTGGCCGATTGTCCGGGGGCAGAAGATCCATAGGCTGTGGTCCCACCTCAGCGACGGACGAACCGCTCTCACATGGCGAAACTGCTCATCATATCTCAGCCACGCGGTGCCCCCGTATACTCTGCCTCCCCTACTGAATCCATGTAACAAAAAGCCGAACAATGTTCATCGTTCTTTTCCCCAATCGCACTCGCCATGATGGCGAATGCTTGTAACCAATTGGCAAACGTCCTAGGTATCAGTGTGTACCTTCTCTTCGTCGTCCTTTTTGGTGTCGTCCGGCTTCACCCTATCAAGATTGAATTTCTCCAGCGGTAGCAGTGAAAATCTCTCCACATACTCACCCTTCCGTATCTTTTCCCGCACTACCCTTTTTTAAGTGAGCCCCCAACGGCCACTCAAAACATGCCGGACGAGCAGCGGACCTCTCCTCCTGTTTTTCAAACTTACCAACTAGTTCTTTGCCTGCCAAAAACCCCATCAGACCACTCTCAGCCACATCTGCCCCAAAACCTGCAACAGCGGGCGCTTCTTTACTCCCCCTCAGCCCGCTTTCTGACCCAGCGTGCGCTTCCACTCCCCCTGCATCGCCTGCTTCTGCCCTGGCAGCAGCCCCCCCAACGCTATTCAAATTTAAAGGGTACTCACCGGGCTGCACAGGATCGATCCCACCAGCCGATCTGACACTTCACCCTCCGACCTCTGACCGGACCTCACCTCTTCTTCACCAGAGGACACGGCACAACAGCCGTCCTTGCCTGACACCGCGCTGCATACCCGCTCGCCGACTTCCTGGTCACTTTTGCCGAGCCGGTCCCCCACAGCCCTGTCGGTCCTGTCCATTCTCGCTGACCCACTCCTCCGTCCCTCCTCCTCTGGCCTAGTGGCGGATGGACCCGCCACCGTAGCCCGAGATCTCCCCTGCTGAGGCCCTTTTTTCCTGTGGGCAAACCACCAGGGGTGGGGTTCCGTTCTCATGTTGGGCCTAGCTGCCCTGCCTGAGCCTCCCTCCAGACCGCTCCTCTGCCCCAGCCTCCTAGGTGATTGGCTACTCTGTCTCCCTCCTCATCTTAGCCGCCCGCTTCGATGGGGGGCCCGATGGAGCCCGCCCCGGGCTACCAGCCTTAGTGTTCTCCCGTCCTGGGGGGTCTGGTGAAAACCACGATGACGGCCGGGACCTCCGTGCCGCGCCTCTCCGCCGGCTGCCCCAACATGTTACCCAGTGTCTCCTCCAGCCATTGCGTGCCCCGCGTGGCCGCTTCCTACCGCAATCATACCCCCTACGGCCGACATAATCCTGCTTACCCTCCAACTTTTTTGGCGCTCTGCTGCCTCGAGGGGGGCAGGTTCCACCTTTCCTATAAACCAAAACCCCTCCCCCTGTTACTCAATGCTGACCCCTCTACCAAATGGCCAATGACTGCACTGTTAACACAGTCATGCCAGTCATCTGCCTATGTGTTTGTAACCCTTACGGCACCGGGCTTTCTTGACTTCAAAATTAAATATTTGTAAAATTTTTGCAGGTATCCTTTTTTTCCTGCATTGACTGTTGTGGATTTAGAGCCATATATCAACTGTCACAACTTTCTGTCAGTTTTTTTTATTTATTTTTTTCATGAACATTTATGGTAGATAAAAGTATAATATTGTCAGTTATATGGAACAAATTTGAGTTGTGTTGTGTTATTTACTTTCATTTATTAAAAGTTCCTGCAACATTCTTTCAAAGCATGGGTAAGATCTATTGGTATGCAAAGCTACTATTCGTAAATGTTTATACTGAGGCCACCCATCTACATCTATCCAGGCCCATATTTGTAAAAAGACACACAGGCCCTGGTTGAGGATAGGAACTAGTGGTGAACGGAAATTTAATTCTGGACTGAAACCAAAAATTCAGGATGCACTTGGCCCAAAATCGAAATGGATGGTTTAAAAATAAGTGTGTATATGTATGTATATTTGACTTTTTAATTACTATCCTGAATTCAATATGAATTTATTTTCTTACATTAGCGCCTTCTTTTGTTGTTTTTCGTTATTTTCAGCGGCCAATATATCGGTGCATCCCCAATAGGAAAATTTTAAGGGGGATGGTAGTCTGACCCTTGTCTTATTGTTTGTTTGTATCTCCTGTGTAAGCATAAAACAAATGTCCCTTTTTATAGAACGCTTTAAGATAAAAAGCATTCTGCCTTTTCAATAATTTTTAACCACTTTCATACCGGTCATATTTTGGCACTCCTGCATATAAAAATAATTTTTTTTTTTTTTTTGCTAGAAAATTACTTGAAGACCCAAACATTATATATATATATATATATATTATATATATATATATATATTGTTTTAGCAGACACCCTAGGGAATAAAATGGCGGTCATTGCAACTTTTTATGTCGCACTGTATTTGCGCAACAATTTTTCAAACACCTTTTTTTTTTTTTTTTTTTGCGGGGGGGGAGTGAGGAGACGGAAGTTTCATGAATTAAAAAATAAGAAAACAGTAAAGTTAGCCCAATTTTTTGTATAATGTGAACAAGGTTACGCCAAGTTAATGGCTTTTAAAATTGCGCACACATGGAATGGCGCCAAACTTTGGCACTTAATCTCCATAGACGAGGCTTTAATTTTTTTTATTTTTTATTTTTTTGTACAGGTTACATGTTTAGAGTTAGAGGTCTAGTGCTAGAATTGATTGTTGCTCTCGCTCCAACGCATGCAGGGTTATCTCACATGTGTGGTTTGAAGGGCGTTTACATAAGTGGGTGGGACTTGCACGTGATCAGGAGCAGAGATCAGTGTCGTGTCACGCGTAGCCCATTTCCCCCCACAGTTGGAACACATCCCTAGGACACACTTAACCCCTTCAGCGCCCCCTACTGGTTAACCCCTTCACTGCCAGTATAATTTTTACAGTAATCAGTGCAATGTATAGCACTGATCGCTATATAAATGGCGTCAAGTGTCAGATGTGTCCGCCTTAATGTCGCAGTCGCAATAAAAATCACTGATCGCTGCCATTACTAGTAAAAATGTATTAATTATTAATAAAAAAATGCCATAAAACGAATCCCCTATTTTGTAGACGCTATAACTTTTGCGCAAACCAATCAATAAAAGCTTATTGCGATTTTTGAAAGGGAGAGAAAAAAAATATATATAGGATATTTATTATAGCAAAAAGTAAAAAAATATTGCTTTTTTTTTTTTTTCTAAATTGTCACCCTGGTTGTTGCCATTTAATACCTCCCTAGGTCTATGCCTAGTTAAACGGGTTCATCCTACAGCAAAGCACTGGATTACTGTATTAGAAGAAAAATAGACTGTAGGCTTCAAATCATGGAATGGTATGGTCGGAGCCATTTTCGGACTTAAACCTCATTGGGCTGGTTTTGGATAAACTGGATGAAAGGGTGTAACAGTGCAACCCATTTTGTGGACAGTCTGGAGTAGTGTTGAGAAGAACTTTCTAACAATATTTGATTTCCATTGTAAAAGTACCAGATGTGTGTTCAGCAATTTTTTATCTGTGGTTTCATATTTATATCCAAAACCAAACTGTAAATTTCAATTCACACTTCGAAAACTGCCGATCAATAGTGTATCTAAGAGGCAAACTATAAGCCCTGGTTCACACCAGTGCAGCTTTAAAATTGTGCTACTTCACATAGATTTTAAAGCCGTAGATTGCACTAATTTGGATCTCCGATTTTATTGCAGCAAGTGCAAGTTGCAATAACATCACAGAAAATTAGTGTAGGAACCTTTTTCAAAGTTGCTGCGACTTGAGTCGCAACAATTTAAACTGTTCCATTGCTGAAAATAGAGTGTGACTTGTCATATGATTTTGAACTGTCAAATCCTATGACAAATCACATTGGTGTGAATGAGGTCCCATTCTCACATCCTCATGTTGCAGCTCTCGGCCAGGAAATGACACAGGACATAGCAAAAAATAAATGGAATTTATACTCTATGCAAATAAAAAAAAAGTGTTATTTCTACACTTTGAGCTTAAAGTTATACTAAAGTCTGTGTTTATTTTTAACAAAAAATGTCAGACTTACCTTCTCTGTGTAGTGGTTTTGCACAGAACAGCCCAGATCTTCCTCTCCCCTGGGTCCCTCTGTGCTCCTGGCCCCTCTCTCCTGTTGAGTGCCCCCACAGCAAGCAGTTTGCTATGGGGGAACCGAGCCGCAGCTCTGTGTGTCCATTCAAATATGGACCTGTGGCCCCGATTCGACCCCTCCTCTCCCCTCATTGGCTCACTGACTTGGACAGCAGCAGGAGTCAATGGCACTTCGCTGCTGTCTCAACCAATGAGGGAGAGTCCTGGACAGCAGAGTCTCTCGTGCAACACCGCTAGATCGAGAGGGGACTCGGGTAAGTATAAGTATTCTATAGAATGCATAATGTATAGAATTCATTACGATTAAAAAAAAAAAATCCTTCTGCCTTTTACAACCTTTTACAATCACTTTGAGAACAAAATATATTGCAATTTACAAGTTCATAGATATGTGTTGGCTGGGCTTAGTGTTTTTTTTTTTTTTTTTTTTCCAAGCTATGTTCACTTTCATCAATTGCAGAAAAATAAATACCTGTTGATCTAGCCAGAAATGCAGTGTCCTTGTTACTTCCTGTGAGCTAGACAGAAAACAAAACAATCTTATCTGTCTTATGTAAACCTACTAATCCCCCTATGTAATGGAGATGAACAAAGGTAGACCTGTTTGAAGTCTAGCATGGGTGGTAACCATGGTGCCCTTATAGACATAGTGGGCTGAAAGCTTAGCCACTCAGGGACAAAAAATGGTTATTGCTCAGTGAATAGAAAAGGAAAAAGCCTGAAGAAAATAAAACAAATTCAACCACTACATCCACAGACCTGTAGACTGCAATATATAAAATGTTTGTTCTTGGATTTAAATGAGTAATAATAGTGATAAAGTTTCTACTTTCCAAAAACATAAATCTAAAACCTTCTTGTGGGACTTTTTATATTTTCAGTACTAAAAAATGGAACTTGGGGGGGGGGGGGGGGAGAATCTATTTGTGCATAGAGCAGTATAAAGAAAATATGTACAAATGTATTTTTTATGTATCCTTTAACAAGCTAATTTAAATATAGGTGGTGTGACATTTTCTAATTGGATACCAAAATGTAAAATGATCTATTGCCTTTTGAAATATTTACAGTATCTCACAAAAGTGTGTACACCCCTCACATTTTTGTAAATATTTTATTATATCTTTTCATGTGACAACACTGAAATAATGACACTTTGATACAATGTAAAGTAGTGTGTACAGCTTTTATAACAGTGTACAGTGTACATTTGCTGTCCCCTCAAAATAACTCAACACACAGCCATTAATGTCTAAACTGCTGGAAACAAAAGTGAGTACACCCCTAAGTGAAAATGTCCAAATTGGGCCCAAAGTGTCAATATTTTGTGTAGCCACCATTATTTTGCAGCACTGCCTTAACCCTCTTGGACATGGAGTTCACCAGAGCTTCACAGGTTGCCACTGGAGTCCTCTTCCACTCCTCCATGATGACATCACAGAGCTGGTTGATGTTAGAGACCTTGCGCTCTTCCACCTTCCGTTTGAGGATGCCCCACAGATGCTCAATAGGTTTAGGCCTGGAAGACATGCTTGGCCAGTTCATTACTTTTACCCTCAACTTTTTTTTAGCAAAGCAGTGGTTGTCTTGGAGGTGTGTTTGGGGTCGTTATCATGTTGAAATACTACCCTGTGACCCAGTCTCCAAAGACTGCTCTGCTTCAGTATATCACAGTACATGTTTTCATTAATGGTTCCCTCAATGAACTGTAGCTCCCCAGTGCCGGCAGCACTCATGCAGCCCCAGACCATGACACTCCCACCACCATGCTTGACTGTAGGCAAGACACACTTGACACCATCTGAACCAAATATGTTTCTTGGTCTCAGCCCACAAGACATGGTTGAAGTAATCCATGTTCTTAGTCTGCATGTCTTCAGCAAACTGTTTGCGGGTTTTCTTGTGCATCATCTTTAAAAAATAGCAATAAGCGTATATTGGTTTGCACAAAATTATAGCATCTACAAAATAGGGGATAGATTATGGCATTTTTATTATTATTATTATTATTAATAATAATATTTTTTTTTTTTTTTTTTTTGCTGGACTGTGACACTGCGGCGGACAGATTGGACACTTTTTTTGGGACAAGTGACATTTATACTAAAAATAGCCGTTGATTATTGTATAAATGACACTTGCAGGAAAGGGGTTAAGTGTTCCCTTGGGGGGAGTGGGCTGACTGAGAGATCACTGTTTCTGATCACCTCCCGCTCTTAAAGCGGTTGACGTACACCTACAGTGATTTGCGCACCTGTGCCAACCTGCCACAATATAATGCTGGTGACTGATCGGCAAGCGGTTAAAGCGAGGGGAGGCTCTGGGATGAGAGCAGAGAGGGGAGGAGGCTCTGGGATGAGAGCAGAGAGGGGGGGGGGAGGCTCTGGGATGAGAGCAGAGAGGGGGGGGGAGGCTCTGGGATGAGAGCAGAGAGGGGGGGGGAGGCTCTGGGATGAGAGCAGAGAGGGGGGGGGGGAGGCTCTGGGATGAGAGCAGAGAGGGGGGGGAGGCTCTGGGATGAGAGCAGAGAGGGGGGGAGGCTCTGGGATGAGAGCAGAGAGGGGGGGGAGGCTCTGGGATGAGAGCAGAGAGGGGGGGGAGGCTCTGGGATGAGAGCAGAGAGGGGGGGGAGGCTCTGGGATGAGAGCAGAGAGGGGGGGGAGGCTCTGGGATGAGAGCAGAGAGGGGGGGAGGCTCTGGGATGAGAGCAGAGAGGGGGGGGAGGCTCTGGGATGAGAGCAGAGAGGGGGGGAGGCTCTGGGATGAGAGCAGAGAGGGGGGGGGAGGCTCTGGGATGAGAGCAGAGAGGGGGGGGAGGCTCTGGGATGAGAGCAGAGAGGGGGGGAGGCTCTGGGATGAGAGCAGAGAGGGGGGGGGAGGCTCTGGGATGAGAGCAGAGAGGGGGGGGGAGGCTCTGGGATGAGAGCAGAGAGGGGGGGGGGAGGCTCTGGGATGAGAGCAGAGAGGGGGGGGGAGGCTCTGGGATGAGAGCAGAGAGGAGGGGGGGGGGAGGCTCTGGGATGAGAGCAGAGAGGGGGGGGGGAGGCTCTGGGATGAGAGCAGGGATGAGAGCAGAGAGAGAGCAGAGGGGAGAGGGGGGGAGGCTCTGGGATGAGAGCAGAGGGGAGGCTCTGGGATGAGAGCAGAGGGGAGGCTCTGGGATGAGAGCAGAGGGGAGGCTCTGGGATGAGAGCAGAGGGGAGGCTCTGGGATGAGAGCAGAGGGGAGGCTCTGGGATGAGAGCAGAGGGGAGGCTCTGGGATGAGAGCAGAGAGCAGAGGGGAGGCTCTGGGATGAGAGCAGAGAGCAGAGGGGAGGCTCTGGGATGAGAGCAGAGAGCAGAGGGGAGGCTCTGGGATGAGAGCAGAGAGCAGAGGGGAGGCTCTGGGATGAGAGCAGAGAGGGGGGCCCTCCCCCCCCAGAGCACAAAATCTTGCGGCACACAGTTTGCGAATCGCTGGTTTAAAGGATAAGTTCACCTTTTCTGGCAGAAGTTCACTTTTCATAATAAATGGAAGCCTTTTCCAGTGCCATATCTGGCCCAGCCACCCCAATGTGGTTTTCTCTTACCTTATCCACAAGAGGTTTAAAATCTTGTCAGTTTATTTGAATCTGAAAGCCTTTTAACCGGCTTGCGGCTTTTTATAGGGGCAGAATGTCTCCCTGCGCAAAACCCCATATGGGTACGGGGTCTCTTAAAGAGCCGCCAGAGGGCGGGCAAGCGCGCCCGCTGCACGCATGGTCGGCGATTGCGAGCGCCAGCACAGGGATTTGTGTGTAAGTGCACAAATCCCTGTGCTTGTCAGAGGAAAAAAAGACATGTCGTTTGTTCCTAGTAAGTAGGAACAGCGAAATGTCTCCTCTCCTCCTACTTAGTCCTATCCCCATACACTTAGAACACACTGAGGGAACACACATTTAACCCCTTGATCGCCCCCTAGTGTTAACGCTTTCCCTACCTGTGTCATTTACACAGTAATCAGTGCTGTATAAATTTCAGTGGTTCCAAAAACGTGTCAAAAGTGTTCGATCTGTCCACCACAAAACTGCTAAAAATCGCAGATCACCGCCATTACATAAAGAAATAAATAATAATAAAAATGCCATAAATCTTTCCCATAGTTTGTAGACGCTATAACTTTTGCCCAAACCAATTAATATACACTTGTTTTTTTTTTTTTTTTTTTTTTTCATATAGGCCTAAACTGATGAAGAAATGTTTTTTTTTTTTTTTTTTTTTTTTTTTTTTTTAAAACATTTTTGGGGGTATTAAAGCAAAAAATAAAATATATAAATATATATTTTTTTAAATTGACGCTATTTTTTGTGTATAGCGCAAAAAATTAAAAACAGAGGTCATCAGCAGCCATGATACACCGTGGTCAGTTTACATAAGGGAGGGTAGAAACTGGCAGGATGAGCCAGGTATTTCAGGTGTTAGAGGGCCAAATGACACAGCACAAGCACTGTGCTGTTCATGTTTTAACCACTTTCCACCAAGCCTATGACAGAATGATGGCCGTGACTGGGTGTCATATGACATCAAGCAGGATAAGCCGCGATCATGCGCAGCGCAATGATCACTGGACAATGATCAGCGCAATGGTCAGTCGGACACATCGCATCTCCAATCTAGGCAAAGAGCCTCTGATGGAGGCTCTTTACCACGTGATCAGCTGTGTCCAATCACAGCCGATCACAGTGTAAACAGGAAAAGCTGTGTATCGGCTTTTCCTTTACTCGCACTGATAGGGTGAGTAGAGGAGAGCCGATCGGCTGCTCCCCTGACACAGGGGGGTCTGCACAGATTACCCCCCCCCGAGGATGCCCACCCATGGCCAGTAAGTATGTCCACCCATGGCTACCAGGGATGGCAATCTGTGATTCCTGCCTGCACCTCTGATCAGTGCTGCATATCAGTGCCTGTCAGTGCAGCCTCATCAGTGCCCATCAGTGAAGGAGAAAACATATTTACAAAGTTTTGTAACCAAAACAAATACGATTTTCTTTTTTTTTTTTTTTCAAAACTTTTGTTCTTTTTTTTATTTTGTAGTGCAAAAAATAAAAACCCCTGAGAGGTGATCAAATGCCACCAAAAGAAAGCTCTATTTGTGGGAAAACAAATTATAAAAAAAAATTTAGTTTGGATACAGCGTTGCATGACTAGGCAATTGTCATTCAAAATATGAGAGTGCTGAAATCTGGTCTGGGCAGAAAGGTGTATAAGTGCCCTGTAATTTAAGTGGTTAAAGTAGCAGGATCCCTTTTTTTCTTCTTTTTTTTTGGGCTAAGAAACGCTTTTAATAAAACTGAAAGCACAACTAGGTAATTTTAGATGTATAAATGTGGCCATCCACTATACAGCCTGATTGTACAATCTCCGTTTTTAGATTTACCAAAACTATATAATAGGAGGACACACCATCTATCCAATCACTCTGTATGCAATCAGACAGACACTTCATCAGGGGTTTCTCATAGGCTGTATGCAGCCTCAGTTAGTTTAGAATGCAGCCTGAGCCCTTCTAAAGGGGCGCTGGGGAAGTCGGGCAAATGCACTTGTGTGGAAATGCCAGGGATGCTGTGTAAACGTAATAAATGGGTGAAGGGTGTGTGCTAATGAGGTCAGCGGGTAAACTTCTGTCTGTGTCTTACTGGTTTCTCTGTCAATCAGGGAGTCTCTGAAGCTTTCTAAGAAATATAGCAAGGGCTAAAGTAAGGCCTTAGAAAGCTTTTATTTTTCTGCAACTGAGGTACATTAATGGTATATTGGTGCGTAGGGGAGCTGGATTTTAGAGAAGGGGAAAAAAGGGGTGAACGTGATCTTTGTGTGTGTGTACCGTATATACTCGAATATAAGCTGAGGCACCTAATTTTACCACAAAAAAATGGGAAAAACGTATTGACTCGAGTATAAGCCTAGGGTGAGAAATGCGCAGCTACTGTAAGTGGAAAAGACGGTCAACAATGCCCATTTGCAGCCTCACTGTGTGTCCAGTTGCATGCCTCACTGTGCACATTTGCAGCCATAGGTCCCCCAAACTTCAAACTCAGCAGTTAAGGGTTCCTAGATGCCCCCTAGCTGCAGCCAAAATTCCGAAATGACATTGCTGCAGATGGACACAGTTGACTGAGTTTGGGGCCCCCTATCTCGGGGCTACTAAGAGCTAGGAACCCCTTTGTGTATATATATATATATATATATATATATATATATATATATATATATATATATATATATATGTGTGTGTGTATGTATGTATATATGTGTGTATATATATGTGTGTGTGTGTATATATATATATATATATATATATATATATAATGTAAATGTGTGTGTGTGTATGTATATATTATAATGTGTATGTATTTATGTTTTTTATTATGCACTCAACAGTCAGTTTTCCTGTCTGGCTAGTCAAGAACAGCAAGACTATCTACCTTGATCTGCCTTCTTGTTGACAGAAGCATTGTTGGTAAAAGGCTAACATGGATCCATTTCTGTATATTCTGTTTTTATTTTTATTCAGTGTCATTACGAGAATATTGTATTCTGTCGTCAAACCTTCAGAAAGAACTATACAGTATATATAATATTGCAGGAGGTTGATGAGTTGGGGCCTACCTTCAAAAGGTGTAATCTCTGCTGTGAGTGTTTGCCAGTCAGGCTTAAATTGGAAATTGGCTACCAAAGGTCTGAACTGGGCTACTAAATGGTAGATAAGATATGTGGGTCCCCAGTTCTGATTAAGCACCAGAGACTTGCTGTGTTCCTTTTGACATTATGTAATTTTTAGATCCATCTGTTTTTTCACAGATCTTGTAATAATTGAATCCCTTTTTAGCGCACCAGCCGACATGGGCTCAACCAATGATATAGAAAATTGTCGGGATGAGAAATTTTTCCTGATCGCTATTTTTACCAAATAAACTGCTGAGGAGATTCAGTTTTGTGCATTGTGCCCTGGTCTAGTCTATAGGCTTCAACGTAAAAGGTTGCCCCGATATGTCCGTTTGTACTGGGGGGGGGGGGGGAGTGATTTCTAAAGTGTGGTCACCCAGAAACAGACACGCTGCTGTTTAGGTATGTCTAATTCCTTGAACCTCCTTTTTAGGGAAAGGGAGCCTTGACTGCTGGAAGCATTTAAAAAAAAATTTTGTATAATGGGAAAGATTTTACGCCGCAAAAATCGTGATCTTTACTCTAAGCAAAAAAAATCATGATTCTCATTTTGGCCAGAATCATGCAGCTCTAGGGGAGTGAGTCATACGAGGGCCAATAAGAGCTGCAGAGCTGGAGGTGTGCCTCTGTGTAAATCCAGGAAGTGAACAGGCAGCAGCTTCAGCTGCCCACAGTTAAAACAGCTGCAGCCAGACTTGGTGGAGGGAGATATATGCAGAATATTAGGCACGTACAGAATCGCAGTATTTGTAAAATAATATGTAAATATGGTTTGAGGGAAGCTTCAGAATGGCAGAGATGTCTTATTACAAATTATATGAGCAGACTGCAGTTCCTCTTTAATGATTCTAGCTGTGATTTTCTTACCCAAGAGATGATGCTACCAGTACACTGCATAATTATTCCTCCAAGGTTCTCTACCATATTCTACAATATGTGGCTTTGATCTTTGGTTTTTTTTTTTATTTTTTTTTTTATCATGCATGGCTGGATAATTAGCATTAAACAGCCTGTATCTCTTTGATCAGGTCACTGTTGTATTTGAAATATCCTTGGTTTTGCTTGTAGGCTGGTTGTATGTCTTCCATTCTCTCTAGACCAGTAGCATCTGATATATTTCAATGGATCCATATTCCGGAAGGGGGAACAGATTTTTATGTTTGTTCCCTACATAAAAAAACAGCCTCTTAGCTGGTGAGCAGAGTTTCTTCTTAATTTTATTTATTTTTTTAATTTGGAGATGTCTGAAAAGAACCATATAGCTTTTACACTTGATCTATTAATTTCATGCATCCAGTACAAGATGTACTGAACAGTAATAGGGCTTATCTACTGGTCCACACGTTTTGTATGGCTTTTAAAATATAGCATAGAGTTCTATAATAAGGAGATGTGTACTTAATGATTGATGAACCTGTCTGGTAAATGGAGAAGGCATCTAAAGTTGCTCATATGTGTAGATGTCTCATGAATGAGGAGATCTCTCAGTCCTCCATATTGCTGGGACCCTCCATGTTTTTTCATTTGAATTGCTTGGACAGAAGCAGTCGCATGGCTAACACCCTTCTTCCTTGTTCTCATTCAAGTTGCAAATGTATATGGAAAATGTAAAAAGGACAAAAAATGAAGAGAAGGAAATGTGTTGCCATGTTTGAGCTTTTTGTTTCCTTTTAAATGGGTTTTGAATTCTCATACACATCTACAAGAATGCAAAACCTGTTTTGAAGCAGGTCAAATGCACCTGTCAATGAACTATGAATCCATAGCATCTCGAATCATTGTCAAAATGATGCCCTTGACAGAAGCCCAAAGCCCTTCAATACTGGCCCAAAAATGATTTGATCTCTGACCAGCCAAAAGCTCACCCCCCTTCTTTCCCTAGACTACATATGTAGCTGGTGGGAAAGCAGTGAGGAGTGATGGCTGAGTCTGCTGGGGCTGATGACATCCCATTCAAGATGGCAGCAGTTGTTTTGCTTTTGAGTGTCTACACAAGGAAAGCTTTTACAGGTAAGTAACATGCATAAAATATATTTGATGCTAATAGCTTATGGGAGGTTTTTTGTTAGGATCAATCCGGTGACAGGGTCTCTTTAAGGTCACATCTACAAAAACTTTAGGTCATCCTTATGTTTGGTTTTGTACCTAGTGAGTCACTGGCCTGGCCTGAAACAATAAGTGAATCCTATAACAGGATTATATTCTATAAATAGAGTCAACTCTAGAAAAAAATTTGAATAGAATGTCTAGTGTATTTTTATTTTATTTTTTTGCCCTTGTGAGGAGATTCTTCATTCCTGCCCCAAGGTACTGGTCTCGGCTTGCAGTGACCCAACAAACTGATGTTCTTTAAGGTGAACATGTATTTTGTTCACATAAAACAAAGTAATATGCTCACTTACAAGAGGAGCCAAAACGAGTCTCCCGTAATCCTTCCAGCCCCAATTTTCCACCAGAATGTCTCAAGGCTGCCAAACATGGCAAGCAGAACTAAAGACATACGTGTGACTTGTTATTAAAAGACATACGTGTGCATATGACTAGCTTAAAAAAAAAAAAATGTATGGGAAAACGCGATCCACAAACCCCCCCTTCGGAAGATTAGGGAGGTGGGAGAGTGTATGACTGGCAACTAAATGCTGCCTTAAGGGTCTTGTAAAAGAAGGATGGATTTGTTAGCTAACCTTTCCTGTGGCCCATGTACGGAAAAGCCACCACTTCTTCACTCCTCAGTTGCTGCAGCTGGGGAGAGAAGTTGTGGCTTTTCCTGTCATCGGCTACTGGAAAGATAAGCCATTAAAGGCTTATTTTATCAGTGGGCTTTTTTTTTTTTGTATTTTTTTTTGTAGAGGTTGTGGTTACTTTAAATACATAGGTTAACGTGTATTTTAGACATGATGCATTTTTGAAGAATCTCCTCATTTCCAATATGCTGCATTGCAGTACTTTGATGTGTACAGATCCTTTAAAAAATTTTGCATTTTGGTGCATCAAGAAAAACAATTCTAAAACATCTGGTGTTTATAAGAAAGGACGTACGTTTTCAGTGTTTTCAGTCCACTGTTGCTTCTTTAGGGCCTTTTTTTTTTTTTTTATTTGTGGTTGCAAGCACATGTGGGGGACTTTCTGTTTACTAGGGAGAATTGCTCATTGGTGGTTTTCAAACTCCTCCCAAGGAGATGTTATCAGTATACTCAAGTTGAAGGGAGAAGGGCTTGTTTTGTACAGCTCTGTTTACAAGAATTGCTGTAAAAGTACTTCACTTAATTCTTGGAGATGCGAGGGCCTTAGCACTGACAAAATATGTAAACAGCCTTGTTCCAAGAAGCCTACAGTTGTATAAAGACACTCTTTTACTTCAAAGTAGTTCACTCTTTCTGTCAAACTTAGCGCTTGGAAAGTGATCAGGCTAAGAAAATGACCCAAGGGTAAATCTGGTCACTGGCAATTGCCTCTGTAATTTTTCTTTAATATGCAAATAATGCATAAATGTATTAGAAACCAGAGCATTCGTTTTTCAACCTAATATTTATAGTCATTTATTTCAAAATGAATACAGTTGTTCCAGGCTTATTGGCCAGCGGCTCTAGGTGCATAGTTGGCCCAAGGCTTACCAGGTAAGTTCCCCTGCTTTCACGAAAAATAAAATGGTGAACTAACTTCCAATACCATGGTCACCCCTCCAGACCCTGTTGCACATGGTGGCCGTGCTGCCGGTCTGTACACAGCAATCAAGAACCCTAGGGTGATTATCATTATTAATGCTCACAGTGACAATCGCTCATTAGTAAACACAGCTACGTGACCGTGCTGACCGATGAGGAATGCTTCACATTTCATGAGCAATTTTGATGAATACTCTGGAGCTGTATTTTATGGTGTATGGACCGCTACACCGGCAGCACGGGACATTGCGGATGTCTCATGCCTGCAGCCACCTGATGTCCGCATGAGATGTTCCTCAAACTTGAAAATGATGTAAGATTGCCATGGTTTCCTTTTTAAGTTATTACATACACTATAAGCCAACTCAGTGGCTGTGCTACTTGCTCCTGTCTCCGTAGGCATGTACAGGAATGCCTGAACTACTTGGCTGGGTGTGTTTATGGCCAAAACTGTTAGTAGGAATCTCTGCACAGAGTCCTGACCTCAACCCGATGGAACACCTTTGGGATGAATTTGAGCGGAGACTGCGAGCCAGGCCTTCTCATCCAACATCAGGGCCTGACCTCACAAATGCGCTTCTGGAAGAATGGTCAAACATTCTTATAGACACACTTCTAAACCTTGTGGACAGCCTTCCCCCGAAGAGTTGTAGCTGTTATAACTGCAAAGAGTGGGCCAATTCAATATTGCACCCTACAGACTAAGACGCCATTAAAGTTCATGTGCGTGTAAAGGCAGGCGTCCCAATACTTTTGACAATATATGTATGTTGGCCATAGTTGGGCTGTTTTTGAGATGCAGTGATAAATGTTCAAATAATATTCAGTGAACACAAACGGAGATGCATCATTTTAAAGTACAAAAACTACTACGACCTACATCATGGAACATATTGGTCAAGATTAACTTGCTGTAAAATCATTACTGAAAGCAATTGGTTTCAGGGCATTTTATCAGTACAAATGGTTGCGTTGTTGGTTGAATATCATTGGCAGTTCACCATGGTCAGTGTTTATTAGCTTTTGTTCACTTTTTAGCAAGTTTTACATTCACATATAACTCTATAGGACGTCCAAAAGGAAGTCAGCTGCAGGCCTCTTGCACCCGTCAATGAATTCTGAATGTTCTCAGGAGTGTCTCAGACAGATGCCAAACTGATGCCATTGAAGCATGCCAAATGCCAGCTGACACAGGCCTTACAGGAAACCTGTCAAAAGCAAAATGTGTGTCTAATACTTGGCCTTGCTGATCCTCCCTATTTATGACTAGTTTCTGAAACTGGCTGTTTTGAAAATACAATTCTCAACAATATTTAATAAGGGGTCAAAATAATGGCGTGAATTGGTTTTGCTGATATGTTATCTTCTACCAATTAATATGTAGTGTGAAATTCGAAGGCCTGATGCACACTGGGTGCTTGGCCTCGATGTGGGAGTCTCTGGAGTTTAGGGGCAGGCGGAAGACACGGGTTCACCTTCCAGCCCTGCTAACAGAAGCCTGTAAAACGAAGAGCTGCTGCAGCTGGAAAAGTGCTGTCAACGTTTAGGACAGTATGTGCCCAGGGGCAAAAGCTGTGAAAGCGGACTGTTTGCATTCCGGGCGTTCATTTCTGGGCACATACTGCCCTAAACAATAGTGGCTTTAGTAGAGTTTTACAAGCTGTTGGCCGAGAGGCTGGATGGTGCAACCATGCCTTCCACCTACACCTAAACACTGGTCTCGCGTGCCAGGGCTAAAGGCCCATGAGGCCTAAGACTACTTTAATAAAATGTCATAACCATAATTTGGCAATGGCAAACCACAACTCTCCCCTCGTGTTTGGCCCACTGTTTCAAAACCTCCATGTTGCCTTTAGTAAAGGTAACCACATCACAGGTCTTCTGAGAGACTTGACTTCAGACAGTGCGAAAACGGAAAACACTGCATCCAAACGTTCAGTGCAATTTGAAAATATATTCTTTGGTGAACAGCAGTTCATTAGCTCCTTTGCTTCCTAGATGACTAGTCTGTGAAATTTTGGATGTTTATTAGTTTGCTGAGCTGCAGAATGTTTGCGTGTTTCTAGGAAACATTCTATGTTGTGATTTCATAGGAGAACAACAGATATTTGTGTGTGTGTATTCTACCCCTTGGCCTGTCCTGCAAGTTATCTAAACAATGGCTGTTTTCTTTGCTGGGTGCCCTGCAGAGTTGAATGCTTTAAGGTATTATATATATATATATATTATATATATATATATATTAGTCAAAATTTACCTGTTGGGGAAATTTCTTTTCACTCAGTCAACATTGGCTATTTTTAATTCTTCCTCTGCTGGCATTCATAAATAGGAAGGTATATCATAATTGTTTTAACATTTTTCTTTTTACATTTCTACTGTTACTTCCTGGTTTCTTCCCCTAGGCAAATGATGTCATACATTCCAGGAGTCTTCAGGAAGGGAGGATGAGTTTTCTCAGCTTACCACACCCTTCTGCCTGCATCCCTGAGCTAAGGGCAGATGAATTCTAGGAAGAAAATGCTACATGAATAATTTGCCCTTACTCATGATTGGCACGGCCAGAAATGCTAGGGGGGGGGGGGGGTTCATTTGCTTGTGGTCCTGTACATTACCTGCGCTGGTGCTCTATAGAGCCAATTCTTTTGAATGGCACCCCAACGCACCTGCATTGCAGTGCACTGTATAATATAGAAAAACATTGGGTTACCAATAATGATTTTGGATCCGTTGTGTATTTGGCAGCTCTTAATGCACAACATAAGTGCCTTGACCACATTGCAGCGGTGGACCCTTAGACATTTGTAATTAGAACAGTGTCCCCACACTGTTAACTGGTAACAATGGGCACCACTGCAAATATCAAGGGCATAAAAAAATAAAAATGTGATGGCGTGTCTGACCCTTTTCTGCTCAATCTAAAACTACATAAAAATATTTTGGCTATGAATACACTTGCACTGATCAACCATAAATAATATGATCATTCAGCTAATGTTGAGTTGGTCTCCCTTTTGCCACTAAAACAGCCCTGACTCATCGAAGCATGGTGGATGCCACTAGACCTCTGATGGTATGCTGTGGTATCTGGTACCAAGCCGTCAGTAGCTGATCCTTTAAAGCGGGATTCCACCCTAAAGTGGAACTCCCGCTTTTCGGAACCCTCCCCCCCTCCGGTGTCACATTTGGCACCTTTCAGGGGGGAGGGCGGTGCAGATACCTGTCTAAGACGGGTATCTGCACCCACTTCCGGGCATAAACTCCCACGGGAGTTTACGCAGCTTCCTGTTCCGGCAGACAGCGCTGAAGAGTCTCATTGCGCCGCGCGACTCGCGCATGCGCAGTAGGGGACTGGGAAGTGAAGCCGCAGGCTTTACTTCCTGATTCCCTCACCGAGAATGGCGCCGGCAACAGCAGAGAGCCGAGCGATCGATCGGCCTCTGCTGCCGACATCGCTGGAACCAGGAACAGGTAGGTGTCCATTTTTTAAAAGTCAGCAGCTGCAGTATTTGTAGCTGCTGGCTTTTAAAAAAAAATAAAAATTTCAGTACAGTCCCGCTTTAAGTCCTGTAAGTTGCAAGGTCCATGGATCGGACAGTTTTTTTCCTGCAAATCCCCCTGATGCTTGATTGGACTAAGATCTGGAGAATTTGGAGGCCAAGTCTATACCTCAAACTCGTGTTTCTCAAACACTTGTTGCAGTGTGGTGCCATCAGAGAATACCATTTCCATGAAAGGGTGTACTTGGTCAGCAACAATGTTTAGTAGTTGGTGTGTGTAGTAACATCCACAGGACAGGACCAACGGTTTCTCAGCAGAACATTGCCCAAAACATCGCACTGCCTGCACCAGCTTGCCGACTTCTCATGCTGTATCCTGGTGCCATCTCTTCCCCTAATAAGCAACACACCTTCCCCTGGCCATACACATGAAGTAAAAGAAAACCTTATTTATTAGACTAGGCCACCTACTTTCATTGCTCCATGGTCCAGTTCCACATACACACGCTCGGACAATCCGCGGACCAGGTCAGTCGGACTTTGTCCGACGTACTTTGTCCGATGTTGGCGTTGCGTACACACGGTCGGACAAAGTTGTCGGAATATCCGGTCCGGAAGAACGTCGTGACGTAAGTCGTCGTCCACGAGATTACAAAAGGGAAGTTCAGCACCACGTCAGGCACCCGTTGGGCTCCTTCTGCTGATCCCGTGTTTATCGAGAGTTAGTGGAAGTTTGGTGACTTAAGATTCGCGCTTCTCAGTTTTCTGACTCAGATCGTTACTGCTCTTCAGTTTGTGCTTGTCGTGCGTATCTGTTTATTAGTGCGTGTAGTCAGTTCGCATTTGTTGGTCATTGCGGCCTATATCTTGATATAGGACGCTTTGATTTGCACTGCTTATTGTCTGCTCGTTGCTGGTATTCACTTCGTTCTTTCAGGCCTTGCTGTTTATCGGTGCTTTCTGTTTGTCCGTTCTGACCAGCCGACCTTTTGTGACCTTCTGAGCGATGTTTCCCGTGCGTACTCGTCGCCGAGTTCGTGCTGTACGCGGAATTGGTGTCGGGCTTTTAGCTTTGACCCAAGACCCGTCCATGAACAGAGTGACGAGGAGTATGTGGACCAAGAATTGGTTGCTTCAGCGTGACCAGTTCTCGCACATGCCTTTGCTTCGTGAGATCCGGGAGAATAATCCTGATGATTTCAGGAACTTTCTCAGGATGACGGACCCCGATTTTCACCGTCTTTTGGCTTTGCTGACCCCCTTTATCAGCCGGCAGGATACCTGCATGAGACAAGCCATTACTCCGGAGCAGAGGCTTGTTGCCACGTTGAGGAACTTGGCGACAGGGAGAAGTCTTCAGGATTTGAAGTTCTCTTCAGGTATCTCTCCCCAGGCCCTGGGAATCATTATTCCAGAGACCTGTTCTGCCATCATTCAGGTCCTGCAGGAGGACTATATTAAGGTAACATTTCTACTTTACTATTCCCTTCTATGTATGCTCTGTTTGCTAATGACTTGTATTTTTGACCTCCTTCCCTAATTACCATGATTGCAATATGTTCTAATATGCTGTGCCCCTTTTCTCCTTCATGCATTTTTCCCTTCACTTACCTCACCAGCATGCTCTTCTGCCCCAATAGACACCTATGGCCTAGTCACTTAAGCAATGTCTTTTGTCTGCTGCATAGTATTGTTTGCCCCAAAACACCCCCTAAAATATGCACAAATGTTTGCTGTGTGGTTTACTTCATGTAGAGCCCCCTTTTTTTGTTCTTTTGGTGGGGGGGGGGGGGGCAAACTCATTAGGAACCCCCTCCCCCAACTGCTCTGTCAGATGGTACCAATCCTTTATCTGCTGGCTTTCCCAAGGTCCATACACACTATATACCTACCTCTTTATAGTGCGCATCTTTAGGGATGAATTCAGCAAAGCATGTAGTGCAAGGGACTGCCTCCATACATTCCATTTCCTATTTTTTTGTCTTCTTTCCCTCCTATTAGCTTGCTTGGTAATTTAATAATGTCACACTGTGCCTGCCTTTTTTGGGGGGGGGGGGGGGGGGTTTAAATGTTATTTGATCTTTCCTGTGGCCTGCCAATAGTGTTAAGTACAGAGGGTCTGGCCAAACTAGCCCACATTATTGAGCCATTTGCCAATCAATGAAGTGCAGAGGGTTAGCTGTCCACCACCCCCCCCCCCCAAAACCCCTAGTTATTGCCAATGGCCCATCAGAAGTGGGGGGATTGATGGGGGGGTGAGTAATCTGTGAAGGGGAGCCTCTACTTTTCTGTGCAAATACTTTCCAGCCTCCAATTTTAGACAATGCTCTTGTTCCAAGATGTTGATTGTCTAATCTGCTTGCAATGTTTAGGTGCAAAGTGACTAATTTTTTTTTCTTGTTTCACTCCACAGTTCCCTTCCACGCCACAGGAATGGCAGACTGTGGCCTCCCACTTTGCCAGCCGTTGGGACTTTCCTAACTGCGGAGGGGCAATTGATGGGAAACACGTCCGCATCGTCCCACCGCCCAACTCGGGGTCCTACTATTATAATTATAAAGGGTTTAATAGTGTAGTGATGTTGGCGGTGGTGTCGGCAACATACGAGTTTATGTATGTGGACGTGGGGTTGAACGGCCGGATCTCGGATGGTGGGGCCATTACGCACACGGAGTTCTACTGGCGTCTCCAAAGTGGCAGTCTGTGCTTGCCACCTCCAGAGGAGAATGCCGAAGGACTCCCCTTCGTCTTTGTCGCAGATGAAGCGTTTGCGTTGACTCCCCATGTGATGAGGCCGTTCCCGATGAGGACCCTCACCCCGGACCAGAGGGTCTTCAACTACAGGCTGTCCAGAGCCAGAAGAGTTGTGGAGAACGCTTTTGGCATCCTGGCCAGCCGCTTCCGCCTGTTCCTGACGGCATTTAACTTGGCGGAATACAAACTGAACCACATAGTTCTTGCCTGTTGCATATTGCACAACTTCCTCAAAAGACATAACAGGAACTATGTGGTGCCCGTTGGCCCAGATGTGGAGGGCCCTCCAAATGCCGAACTCACAGCCCTTCGAGTGGCACGTCCAGGCTTGCCCCCTCTAAATGCCCGTGTGGTCCGGGACCAATATATGCAGTACTTTGTGGGTAGGGGGGCCATTGCTCTGCCTGACGATGTGTGAGAGGCATTTTTTAATAAATCTGATATTTTAACCAACCTATGATTTCATGTCATTTCAGTCTTCTTTTTAGCTTATTTTACTTTGACATTTTTTCCCTTTGCCTTCGACAGTGGGAATGCACTTTCTGGGCAAAAGGAGGTAACAGTCTCTTCTTCCCAAAAAGATTATTCTCATGTTGTGTGTTTGCTACCTAATCTTTGGTCTAGAGAAGGTTTGTACTGCATAACTGACACCCAAAATACTCCTTTTCATCACCAGGTCTGACATGTGTGTATTCTCCAAAATGCTGTGCTCCGTGTTTTCGTACAAAGCACTGTGGGTGTCATTTACATAAGTCAAATCCGCTATGCTCTACAAGTGCATTGAAAAAGTTCCCCGGGAAAGAAAATTGGAGTGCAAAGTGGATTTGCCTTTAGTAAATAACACCCATTGCCCCCCATATCCTTTTCATTTTACATACATAATGCATTGTGTTTTTTAAATAAGGAAGCCACACATTTAGAAAAATAAAAGTTTACTAGGAAAACATTCCCAAGTGCGTTTACAATCTTCATGCCAAAAATGACAACATCTTGGTTATTTACAACATTGTTTACAAACATTCCGCAATTGGTAAAACCAGGCATGGAGCAAAACGGAACCTAGGAACTTGGAAAGTTCAACTTTGTAAAGTGAAGACAAGATCAGACATGACTATATGTTCAAAGTGTGTTTGATCTTGCCTTCATCACATGGGGGGGTCACCCCCGAAAAGTGGAAATTTGGAACATGCACACAATTTGGGACTGAAAATGGTCATTAGATGGTAAAACACATGCCTAGAAGCTTCAAAAGTGCCATTTTCCATCATGGGGATGAATGGACGTTTTTTGGGGGTGCAACCCCTTCACCACAACCACTTTCGTAGTTCGTAAAGTGTTTGCACCCCCAAAAAAACGTTGCCATTCATCCACCATGGTGGGAGCTAGCACATGTGGACACAATGTGTGCATGTTCCAAATTTCAGACAGTTTTTAAGTTGCAAATGTGTTCTGAAGCTGGCACAAATGTGTGTTAATTACTTGGTGCGTTTTCATATTTTTTCCTAAAATATCAATGATGTTCTTCAATTTTTGTTGAACATCATTGATGTTTTGCTTTATGTAATCTAGATCTCTATTGCAGACCATTATCTCTCCGATGAGTACGTGGGCACTCTCTGTGGTAAAGTGCGATTTTTCTTCCACAACATCCACGTCACCTAAAAACCACAAACAAACAAAAATGGGGTGTTGGAAATGAGGCAGCCATACATGGATTAGCTTACCAGTAGCTGTGTTCTCCCACACTCACCTGTTGTGGTGACAATTTCTCCAAGTTCGATGATCTCTCCTTCCTCCTCCTCCTCCTCCTCTGCTTCTGCTCTTTCCCCTTTTTTGGTAGGTGTTGGTTTGGGGGTTTCCTCAGACGGCCCAAGTTTTCGCTCCCCTATGAGAATGTCCAAAAGGAAGATTTAGCAACACAAGCTATTGAGGGCAGAAATAGGAAATGACAAACATTGCTTGAAAGTGACGGACACTATTTTAGTTTGGCCAGTTACAAATGTCAACTACATGAATGAAGTCACTTTGTAAAAGTGCTAAACTGACTAGCTTTTTGGTAGAAGTTTGTGTGATGGAGACCCCCCTCTAGTATCCACTGGAGCACATGTGTGGAAAAGCATAATAAAAAGGGGGTTTGGGTGTCCCAGCACTAGTGCTCTAGAGTCCAGATGGGTAAACAGCTACTGAGTGACCTCTCCTTTACATTGAATAAATTGGCTTTACATTCTTGATGACATTTCTAGTGAGAACAAACTTCCTTTCCCCAAAAAAACACCAAACATCGTATTATAAGTGGCCGAACGATCGAGGTTGCGTACGATCGAATGCACACACACACGACCATGACAGTGGCAGAAAGATCGAGGCTGAGTACGATCGAATGCACAGACGAACCTGAAAGTGGCCATTTTGGAATGTACAACTTGGTAAAAATCAAAACACAATGGAGCAGTATGCAAGCAAGAAATCAAACACAAAACACAACTACTTACTTTTTTGAAGAATTCTCTTGATCTTTCTGTACTGATCGGCCTCCCTCAGTTTCAGGTCTGACCAGCGTTTCCTGAGTTGCTCCTTGGATCGTTGTACCCCAAAATTATTGTACAGCCTTCTCACAACTTTAGACATGATCTTGGCCTTGCGGACATTGGGGTTGAGGTAAGGCCCATACTTCCCATCATAGTCGCTCCTCTTTAATATGTCCACCATCTCCAACATTTCTCCAAATGACATATTGGCGGCCTTGAATTTCAGGTTCCGGGATCGGGACGTTTCTGCCTCCGGACTTTCCTCGTCCTCCTCCTCGTTGGTGGGATATTTGTGGCGCACCTGCTGTGTCCCCGCCATGTGCTCTCCCCACTACGCCGTAAAGAGAAGGGGTGGGGAATAGACGAGAAAGATCGTCAGGGGCGGGCGGAGTTTGAAGCATGCGCAGTGTATATAAAACGTCACACGCCTGTGTCGTAGCCACGATCTGGGAGACGAGGGGAGAGAAAACTCACACGAGACGATCGCTACAAACGAAGGTACAATTTAACGTTGGTACATAACTAGCCTAGACTGATTTGAACTTGAGGCTTCTTTATGGAGAAGATTAGGAGAGTTTAGCCTGACATAATTTATAGGGTTTGGTGTGTTGTTGTGTCTTGCAGAGATTGATATGAAGGGATTCAACGACATGAGTTTTCTCCCCCTCTTCATTGCCAAATACAGGGATTTTCCCATATTGTGGCAGGGTATACACCCACATTACACCAACAAACCAAAGAGGCACGCAGCCCTGGAGGAACTTGTGGAATTTGTCAAGCCAAGGTTCCCCACGGCAACTGTTGATGATATTAGAAAGAAAATTGGCAGCCTGAGGAGTGCGTATATCAGGGAGAGGAAGAAGGTCGTGAAGTCTGAGGAAACTGCAACTTCAGCAGATGAGGTCTATGTCCCCAAGCTCTGGTACTATCAGAGTCTCCATTTTCTGAAGGACCAGGCTGATGTCACGGAGCCAACCTCAACTCCTCCTTCCACGCTTCCTTGCGCACAGCCCACCCCTGATGAGGCTTCCGAGGAGCAACCTGGGCCTTCCAGTCTGGAAGAGGTGGAGGAGCCCAGCTTGTTCCAGGTATAGTAGTTTTGTTACCATTTATGGGAATAATGAATGATGTTCACTTAATTCAGGATCGCCAATTGCTTAGTTCCTAACGTGTTTGACATATCAACAGACAGTGGTGTGGAGACATTTGGGGCCAGAATCTAAACTGCTGGGCTGAGAATTGTATGGTTTTCTATTTGTAAACATTTTGCACCAGTCACTAGATGAGAATTGTGTGTGTTTGATGAACAAATAACTGAAACTATGTCCCTTTTTCCTACACAGGAAGACCTCAGCCAGGAGGTGGCTGTGGAAGGTGGCAGTCAGGAGGAGGCAGGGGTTAGTGGCAGCCACCAGCTGGGTAGTGGCAGCCAAGAGGGGGCTAGGCCTCGGAGCCTGACTGACACCCAAACCCCTCCCCTCCGCCCTCCGTACAAAAGGGCGAGAAGGGGGGGTTATGCGGCACAGTCAGCGCTCCGGATGATCAGAGAGGCTTCAGACTCCCTACATGCCACACCCGCCGACGAGGAGACCTTTGGCTCGGTGGTTGTCACAAAAATGATGGGTATGGAGGTGGGGCAACGCAACATGTGTGAGGGGCTCATCCTCCATGTCCTAAATAAGGGTAGGGCTGGGGAGATGACCCCAGTCACACATGTTTGCCATAGTTACCATGCTCCGCCTCCTCCTCCTCCTCCTCCTCCTTCTGCCACCCCACCAGCACGACAGCCACAGCGTGGAAGGAAGCGTGGAAGGAAGACCTGAGAGTGACGACCTGCAATCAGTCTGGTGTGAGAGAAGATGGAGCCTCTTGTAGTACCAGAGCCTGGGGACCTAGATGGCATCTGCTGCAGTTCCGGATACTTTGGACTTCACGACCAGATTGCACTCCCCTTAATATACGTACTCCTCAGGCCCCCAATTTTCTACGCTTGGACAATGATGGTTGCCGTGGGGGGCCAAGACTTTGCAAATTCCCCAAGTTTCACCATGGCTGCGTTCCTCTTTGGTTTGTTGGTGTGACCTAAATAAAGGTTTTTTTGATTTGAAATAATCATTGACTATTGTGTTTTACTTTGCTACAATGACAGTTTTTCTTTGAGTAGGCTGGTACATTTCACTAATCCTAAAGTAGAATTAACAAGGGGCAACAACAACAAACAACCTCCTAGTAAATTTAAGCAAGAAATACAAATGTAAATAATGTGTTTTTGGTAATTTGAGACACACAACCCCCCCCAAAAAAAAAAAAAAAAAACATTCAAATATGTATTCCCCAAAAAAAAAAAAAAAAGACAAATCATGGTAAAAAAATAACAAAGATTCTTTTCCGTTCAGAGTAAAAATAAACATGTAGTGTATAAATGCTGCAAAGTAATAAAGAAGTAAGTTTGTGAGAAGTGCGGGTGAATAGGAGCAGCTAAAACATGTCATTCTTGTTGCATTGTAAAGAAAAAGAGAATGCGCTGCATTAAAGACATTTTAACATTGCAGCGTGACGAATGTGCTGTGTCGATTAGGAAAGGTAGTTTTACCTGACCGAGCGCTTCCGTCACAGAATTTCTTCTGAGCATGCGTAGCACTTTGTCCGTCGGACAAGCGTACACACGCTCGGATTTGGTGTGATCGGACCGGGTTGACGGCAAATCTTTCCAGCAGGAGATAAGACTTTGTCCGACGGACAAACCGACGAACACTGTCCGATGGTGCATACACACGGTCTGATTTTTCAACAACCTTGTCCGATCGGACCAAATTGATGAAAAAGTCCGACCGTGTGTATGGGGCTTAACAAGATAAATCAATGTTCTTGACTTAACCTGTCAGTGGCCATAAGGTTATGGCTGATGATTGTATATTTCCAATATTTCCAAAGCAGGATTCCCTCAATTTCCGCAAGTTTTAATGCAATTTCCAGAGGTTGCAGCTCACTTTAATTAGCTAATTTTGCATCTCCACACACAACTGTGCAAATACGCAACCACACACACTAACTAGCTCAGGTGAAAGCTAATTTACCTGCTAGCAGAGGCTGAATTAAACTGATGCAAACACAAGGATATACAAATGGTATCTTTTGAAATTTGATCCCAGTATTTCAGGTTACTAATGTTGCCAAGCCACAGAGCACTTGATACTTTTGCTCCACTGCACTTAACCGCTTCAGCCCCGAAAAGATTTTACCCCCTTCCTGACCAGAGCACTTTTTGCGATTCGGCACTGCGTCGCTTTAATTGACAATTGCGCGGTCGTGCGGCGTTGCACCCAAACAAAATTTACGTCCTTTTTTTCTCTCACAAATAGAGCTTTCTTTTTTGGTGGTATTTGATCACGTGTTTTTTTTTTTTTTTTATTGCGCTATAAACCAAAAAACGACAATTTTGAAAAAAAAAACAATATTTTTTTTGCTATAATAAATATCCCCCAAAAATATAGGGAGATATGTATTCTTCTACATACCTTTTGGTAAAAAAAATTGCAGTAAGCGTATATTGATTTGTTTGCACAAAAGTTATAGCTTCTACAAAATAGGGGATAGTTTTATGGCATTTTTATTATTATTATTATTTTTTTTATTAGTATTATTGGCGGACACATCGGATACTTTTGACACCATTTTGGGACCACTGTCATTTATACAGCGATCAGTGCTATAAAAAATGGACTGATTACTGTGTAAATTATACTGACCGGGAAGGTGTTAAACACTAGGGGGCGATCAAGGGGTTACGTGTGTCATAGGGAGTGATTCTAACTGTTGGGGGGATGGGCTTCCACTCGCATGACAGCAATCACTGTTCCCGATGACAGGGAACAGTGATCTCTGTCATGTCACTAGGCAGACAGGGGAAATTCCTTGTTTTACATGGGCATCTCAGTGTTCTGCGGCTCCGGGACACCGACGGACATCGAGTCCGTGATTCCTGCGGGCATGGTCATGCGGTAGGGGTGCGCCCGCTAGCCCAGCCAATTAAAGGGGACGTACAGGTACGCCCATTTGGCCACTGCTGCCATTGTGCCAACGTATATCGGCATGCATCAGTCGGCAAGTGGTTAATAATGTTGCGGCACTGCTAGAATAACTATATTAGGGGTGTTGGATCATAACCTCCATATGCAAACCTCAGGGAGCAGACATTCCTGTTCTGTGGCTCCCAATGACCCACAAGCCTCACCCAAATACAGGGTGCAGAAATCCTAGGTTACCAACCTTCTTTTCTTGTTTTTTTTTTTTTTTTTTCATAAGATGAGTTTTTTTTTGTTTTTTCCACCAGTGGTGCACTCAAAGCATTCTGCAATAGTACATTTTTCTTTTCTGTTTTGAGTTCTGTTTGAAAACTTATGTTAAGTTCAATTATTTTAACTGGGTACTTCTATTCAATGAGAAGTGTCCCTCGTGCTGGTGACTGCTCTTATTTGAACTCTTCAGTCTTTTGCCCCAACTTCCCCCTCCCTCCATACCCCTGCAGCGGTAATCTCCTGATGCTGCGGGAATGAATACAGTCGCTGGTACTGTCATAGGCATTTTCAAGAGTTTCGACTATGCCACCCTTTCTGCCTCTTCTCCTTCATTCATAGAAGCTGTACTATGGCTTCCAGCAATGAAAAGTATTCTATGAATGGAGGACAGGCGCCTCTTGCATTCACTGAGCCTTTTGTATTAATGGAAGCTATAGTACAGCTTCCAAGAATGGAGGAGGAGGTGGAAAGGGCAGGCCTAGTCGGCATTCTTAAAAGGGTCTATGACAGGTCTAACGGCTGTATTAAGCCCCACACCCCTGGAAAATTACCATTGCTGGGGTATATGAGGGGGGAAACGGTCTGACATTTTCAACTAAGAGCAGCCTACAGCACAAGGGACACTTATCATTGAGTGTAAGTACCATCCCTGGTGCAGATCAATTTTTATTAACTATTTAATCATACTGGTCAAAATGGGATTTTTTCTAAAATTTACCTAGTGAAGTGTGCTAATTTTTACATGGCTACAGATCTCTGCAAATACCTCCCTCCCCTGTTCAACTGGAGGACATCCGCAAACTGTCAGATGGGCAAGGTTTTTTTTTTTTTCTCCTGAGATTCCTGGACGGAATGTTCCCCTGCTTTGGCGTGCTGGGTGCTGGCTGCTGGCTGCATTCTTGGACGCATGTTAAGCTGCGCTGTGTTGCTTGTTGGCCAGAGAACAAGTGTCTAATTTCAGTTGTGTGTGTTTTTTTTGTGTTTTTTGTTTTTTTTTTCTTTTCTCCAGCTGTTTGTTGTACAGGTGTTTTTATGAACATTGATGCTTTCTTTTAACCTTCTTTTTTTTTTTTTTTTTTTTTTTACTTTGTGTCCCATTTTTGGTCCATAAAGCCATTACAGTATACATTTCTGCTTCGGAAGTTTAGCATTTACAGGCAAAGCAATAACCTTTTATTTTTCCATTTTATTCCTGTGTAGGTTAAGAGATGGAGCTCAGAGTGGGAAATAAGTACAGGTTGGGCAGAAAGATTGGAAGTGGCTCCTTTGGAGACATCTATTTAGGTAAGCTGGATTTTTTTTTTAAAGATTATAATGAATGTGACAAGATTGGCAAATCAGACCTGGAGCATTTTTCATTGTGCGTTGATTTTGGCTATATTCTGAGCATCTTCACAGAAAATCTGCAAAAAATGTCTTTAGAAGTAAATAATAATTCATTCATCTGCTGTATGGTATATTAAAACACAGGTTTCTCCTGTATGTGATATGGTTAAAGCGGTATTAAACCCAAAACCAAAAATGTAAAATATTGTATTAAACCCAAAAATGTAAAATATTCCAGTTTACCAATCATTGGTGGTGGCTTGATTGGGTTTTTATTGGTCTTTTTCCTCACCGTTTTCATTTGGTGATCTGGCCAGTAATACCCAACACTCTGGATGAAGGTGCACAGGGGCCACCATTGGACAGCAGGAAAGATTTGTTGTTTAAAAAAAGGCACTTGCAGACCAAATGAAAATGCAAGAAAGAGATTTAAAAAAAATAAAATGAATACAGCCATCACAGCTAAGGAATGGTAAGCTGCATTATAAGGAATGTTTGCTTTTGGGTTTATTGCCACTTTTAAGATTCCACGTCTTTTTGGAGATCTCTTCTTAAAGATCATAAAGAATGTAACAGGCTAGATATAAGAGCCTGTACCTATGTTTTGGGTCCTAGAGGTGCAGTGCATTCGTCGCAGCATTTTAATGTATTCATGGGTGAATGCATTCAGGCTTTTGTTCCTGAACACATAGGGCCCCAAACATGGGTACCACTCATTGATTTTCAGTCCTGTTCAGTCCTGTTCAGTTGCAGCCTGCCATATACTTTGGCTGCAGGCAGTGAGACTGGGCACTGCACCTGTCCCTTCCGTGCACACTAAGACATAGCAAGGGATGCACTGCACCTAGATGGGCCTCATGTACAAGAGCCCTAAAGCAGCTTAAAGTGATTGTAAAGTCTCCTTTTTTTTTTTTTTCTTCTTTAAAAATAACAAATATGTTCTATTTACCTGCTTTGTGTAGTGGTTTTGCACAGATCAGCCCAGATCCTCCTCTTCTCGTGTCCCTCTTCGCTACTCTTGGCCCTCCCTCCTGTCGAATGCCCCCACAGCAAACAGCTTGCTTATGGGGTAGCCGAGCCGCTGCTCCGTGTGTCCATTTAGACATGGAGCCGTGGTTCGGCCTCTCTCTCACACTGCCAGCTTTTTTCCGGCGCTACAGCGCTAAAAATAGCCCCTTTAAAAAAGCTGCTCCATTCACTCCAGTGTGAAAGCCCGAGGGCTTTCACACTGGAGCGGTGCGCTGGCAGGGTGTCACAAAAAGTCCTGCCAGCAGCTTCTTTGGAGCGGTGAAGAAATAGTGAACTTGCCACTCCTCCACCGCTGCTCCCCATTGAAATCGATGGGGCAGCGCTGCAATAACACTGGCAAAACTTCGCTTTGGCTGCTAGCGGGGTGGTTTTAATAGCAAATAGCGCCGCTAAAATGAGGGTAAAGCGGCGCTAAAAATAGCGCCGCTTTACCGATGACGCCCGGGCGCCGGCAGTGTGAAAGGGGCGTAAATCTGTGTATCATGTGGATGACTATGCTGACTTAAACCAGAGCCATGCAGGATTCTCCCGTATAGAATGTGCAGACTTGAAGTACATCAGCCAGGAGTTCTGTTATGAACAGCACTAGGTGCCTTATTCTTGGTGGAGAGGGGAACAAGTCTCATACCTATACCCAAACGTGTTGATTATTTTACTCCCCTTCATGTGGCTGAATGTGAGCGATTGTACGCAACAAAGGATCTTTTGAAATGATTGAATCTTATGAGTTGGTTGGTTGTTGTATGACCAGAAGAGGGTTTCCCAGTGATGGACAGATCTCCCCAGAAAGACAATGATCTCAGTGCCAGTCATGGTGATCTCACTCCTGCTGCAGCTTTGATTCAAGATTCAGTTGGTTGAAAAACAAACACAGGGCCACATAGCCGGACCTTGGCCCTGGTTTGGTGGGTGTCTCTCCAGGACATCCCAATACAGACCGATTTATCCAACATAGTTGTATCTCTATGTCTAATTCTTTAATATATGACATATTATTAATTTTCCTTTATGCAAATTATACCAGGTTTATTAATTGTTATGATTATATTCTTCACATATATTTACTGATAAAACATTCCCATATTACTCTCTATACAGTTAACTATACTATTGTTATTCCAAATTAATAACTGAGAAGTTCCTTTATTCAGGTTTGATAGCCCTATATAATGTTAAAACTTGAATTAACTTGTATCATTCTCAATAAATTATTTTAAAAGAAGAAAAGCAAACACAGTGAAAGAAACATTCCCTTCTTATTGGGGGAACATGCTGGAAAACATTTGTGAATGACAGTGAGTAACATTGTCACCTATTATCATTAAGGCATCAACCCTATATTATACAGTTATCATGCAATGTATCTAAACCCTAGAAGAATAATCTATTCACCATTAGGGATGAGCCGAACACCCCCGGGTTCGGTTCGAACCAGAACCTTCGAACGGACCGAAAGTTCGCGCAAATTTTCGAACCCTATACGTTATAATGGACGCGAACGTTCGAAATCAAAAGTGCTAATTACAACGGCCAATATGCATGTTAATGTCATAAAACAGGTTTGGGGACCCGGGTCCTGCCCCAGGGGACATATATCAATGCAAAAAGAACTTTTAAAAAACTAACGTTTTTTCGGGAGCAGTCATTTTAATGATGCATAAAGTGAAAAAAAAAAAAGTGAAATTTTCCTTTAAATATGGTACCTGGGGGGTGTCTAAAGTATGCCTGTGAAGTGGCATGTGTTTCCCATGTTTAGAACTGTCCTTGCACAAAATGACATTTGTAAAGGAAAAAAAGAAGCCATTTAAAACCACTTGCGGCTTTAATGTCATGTCTTGTCCTGGCCGCCATATGGCTGAAAATCCTTGAGAAAAATGGCATGGCTACCCCATCACCCCCCCCCCCCACCCCAGCCCCTTTGGGTCTTGTATGGATATTAAGGGGGACCCTACACCCAAAATAAAACCCTATACCTACAACCCTATATACTCTGAACAGCAGTATATAGGCGGTGCAAACAAGACACGGACTGTAGGTTTGTTCTTAAGTAGAATCTGAACAGGTACATTATGAAGTGTAGCTCCATCCCAAAAAAATCAATTTTTAAGCTTTTTGGAGAACATAGGGAGGGGTTATCACCCCTGTAACATTTGCTGTCTTTGCACATCTGTTCAGAACATGTCACCTCACTTTCTGTCCCAATGACAAATGTTTTTTGGAAAAGGGGGGTTTTAATTGAAACAAGGATTGGTGATAAAGTATCAGTAGAGAGGAGATACCTTTTTCCCAAATTAAATCTAACAGGATAGAATTTCCCTTCCTAGGGGTAGATTTCCTCTCACTTCCTGTTTTCTCTTTCCATTTGCAAGTAGGAGTCGTTTGTAAGTTGGATGTTTGAAAGTAGGGGCCTGGCGTATATACTCTGCAGAAATTTGCCCTATTAGATGTTGGTGTAGCCACAAGACTGGTGGGCACAGGAATGGGCCCTGCTGTGAGTTAATAGATCAAGATTTGTACTTGCATGCACCTGTTGAACCGGGCAGAAAAATTGGGCCTTTGGCGGTGGTGGTGGTGGTGGTGGTGGTGGTGGTGGTGGTGGTGGTGGACGGTGGTGGACGGTGTTGCCACAAGACTGTAAGCTCTCACAGTTACTCTTGGTGGGCACAGGAATGGGTCCTGCTGTGAGTTATTAGATCAAGATTTGTAATTGCAAGCACCTGATGAACAGGGCAGAAAAATTGGGCCTTTGGCGGTGGTGGTGGACGGTGTTGCCACAAGACTGTAGGCCCTCATAGTTACTCTTGGTGGGCGCAGGAATGGGCCCTGCTGTGAACTATTAGATCAAGATTTGTAATTACACGCCCCTGTTAAACAGGGGCTGAAAAATTGTGCCTTAGGCACTGATGCTGGTGCCACAACACTGCAACCCCTCACAGATACTGTACTTGGAGCACAGCAGTCACACGTGTTGCGAAGCATTTTTTTAAAAAATTGTAAGTACACGCCCCTGTTATACAGGGGCTGAAAAATTGTGCCTTAGGCACTGGTGTGGTGGCATGGATCATTGAGGAGGAGGAAGAGGATAGTCAGTGAACATAACAGGACAGTCACTCAGCATCAGCATAGGCAGTCTTGAAGGGATGTGACATTATAAATTATTCCGTTATATCCGCTTCAGGTGCCTGGTAGCTGGTGGTGATCCAAGACTGATTCATTTTGATGAAGGTCAGTCGATCAACGAGGCGGTGGACAGGCGCACCCAATGATCGGTGACAAATCCTCCAGCAGCACTGAATGTGCGTTCGGAAAAGAACGCTGGAGGCAGGACAGGCCAGTAGCTCAATTGCATACTGTGCAAGCTCTGGCCAGTGATCCATCCTCAGGACCCAGTAAGCCAGAGGATTTTCGGTGGGAAAGGTGTCCAAGTCTGACCTTGCCCCAAGGTATTCCTGCACCATGTATATCAGACGCTGGCGATGGTTGCTGGAACCGATCATACCTTGGGGCTGCGGACTAAAAAAATTGTCTGAACGCATCGGTCAGACGTCCACCTTCCCCACCGCTCCTTCTGCTACTGACCGAAGCCTCAGCAACTCGTCGCCCAGGACCAGGAGTTTGTAACCTCCCAGTTTCTGGGAACGCGTTGCACAGACCTTTCTGCAAGGCCTCCCTGAGATGTCTCATCCTCTGCTCCCTCTGCGACGGCAAGATAAGGTCCGCAACCTTACCCTTGTACCGTGGATCAAGGAGAGTGGCCAGCCAGTAATGGTCCCTCTCCTTGATCCGAAGAACACGAGGATCCTTCCGCAGGATCAGGGAGGCCATGCAGCGTAGGTTAGCTGAGGCATTCGGTCCGGAGTCTTCTGGGTCACTGAGGATGACATGATCGCCAGCCACCTCCTCCCAGCCACGTACAAGTCCACTGGTTTGTTGGGACTGTACATCATCCCTAAAAGACTGCTGCTGCTGATGCTGAGTGCCAGGCTCCACCTCCATGCTCACACAAATCCTCCTCCTCCTCCTCATCCTCTTCCTGTGTGATGGGTGGGACAGAAGGAACACTGTCCGGATAAAGGGGGCCTTGAGAGGCAAGGAAGTCCTCCTCTTCCTGCCTCTGTTCTGCCTCAAGTGCCCTGTCCATTATCCCACGCAGCGTATGCTCCAACAGGTGGACAAGAGGTACAGTGTCACTGATGCATGCACTGTCACTGCTCACCATCCTCGTGGCCTCCTCAAATGGTGAGAGGACAGTGCATGCATCCCTGATCATGCTCCACTGACGTGGGGAAAAAAAACAAGCTCCCCTGACCCTGTCCTGGTGCCGTAGTCGCAAAGGTACTCATTGATGGCCCTCTGCTGCGTGTGCAGTCGCTGCAGCATGGCCAACGTTGAGTTCCACCTGGTGGGCATGTCACATATTAGGCGGTTCTTGGGCAGGTGGGCAGGTTCAGCTCCTTTTGCAGCTCAGTCAGCCGAGCACTGGCATTATAAGATCGGCGGAAATGGACACAGACTTTCCTGGCCTGCCTCAGGACATCCTGTAAGCCTGGGAACCTGCCCAAGAACCGCTGCACCACCAGGTTGAGGACGTGAGCCATACAGGGCACATGGGTGAGCTGCCCTGTCACAGGGCGGAGAGGAGGTTGGTGCCATTGTCAGAAACGACCATTCCTGGCTTAAGCTGATGTGGCGTCAACCACCTCTCGGCCTGCCCCCTGCAGAGCTGCCAGAACCTCTGGCCCAGTGTGGCTCCTGTCCCCCAAACACACCAGCGCAAGCACGGCATGGCATCTTTTTGCCTGCGTACTTGCGTAGCCCCTTGTACGCCTACGGAGCACCGCTGTTTCCAAGGACAGAGCACTGGAGGAAGAAGAAGAGGAGGGGGTGGAGGAGAGAGTTGTGTCACAACCAGTAGCAGTAGTAGCGTTTTGGAGGCGTGGTGGCGGAACAACCTCCAACACTACTGCACCTTGTCCTGCATCCCTCCCAGCTGCCAATAGAGTGACCCAATGGGCCGTGAAAGAAAGGTAACGTCCCTGTCCATGCCTGCTGGACCATGAGTCAGCGGTAATATGCACCTTACCGCTGACCGCCCTGTCCAGCGAGGCATGGACATTGCCTTCCACATGCCGGTAGAGAGACGGAATCGCCTTCCGTGAGAAAAAGTGGCGTTTGGGAACCTGCCACTGAGGAACCGCACATTGAACAAACTCACGGAAGGGGGCCGAGTCTACCAACTGAAAAGGCAGCAGTTGAAGTGCTAGCAATTTAGCCAAGCTAGCATTCAACCGCTGGGCATGTGGATGGCTGGGAGTGTACTTCTTTCGACGGTCCAGCAGCTGGGGCAGGGAAATTTGCCTGCTACAATCGGACGTCGGTGTACTGCAAGTACTTGGTTGTGACACACCTAATTCTACACCTTCAGTCCTCTCACAGCAGCTTTCAGAGAGGACTGAAGGTGTAGTGGGGATGGAGATCCCAGCTGATGAGGAGCAAGGAGAGGTCCGCTTAGTTCTTTGGTGTGGGTCTTTTATGTGTGCCTGCCAACGAGCTGCATGGCAGGTCAACATATGTCTGCTCATGCTTGTGGTGCCCAAGCGGCTGATGTTTTTGGCCACGCGAGATACGCTTGAGACAAATATTGCAAATAGCAGTGGTGCGATCTGATGCACTCGTCTCAAAAAAGGCCCACACCAAAGAACTTTTCTGATAACGTGCAGAGGCAGCGCCCTGCACAGGCGGAGCTCTGCGGTGTTGTACAGTTGCTGTGCTGGCCTCTAGCTGGCCTCCAGGGGGGATCCTGCCTCGTTGGACATGTGACGCCGCATCCTCCTCCTCCTCCTCATCCTCTCTCCCTTCAGGCACCCACGTGGAGTCAGTGACCTCATCATCCCCTCCCTCTTCACCACTAGAGCAAACCTGGCAGTAAGCTGCAGCTGGTGGAACAGTACTGCCAGATTGCTGTCCTTCAGCATCCCCTCTCTCTGCGCGCACACTACTGACTTCCTCAAGCTGGGTATCATCATCCGAGCCTTCGAATCGTTGGGCATCCTCCTGGAGCATGTACCCAACACTGTGCTCAAAGAGTTCAAGGGACTCCTCAGGAGGACATGGTGGGTCTAGGGGTGGCTGATGATGCCATTGAGTACGCGTTGGCAGCTGCTCTGCCAGTACCTGAGCCTGGGTGAGAGAGGATGAGGAGGATGAGGAGGGCTTGGTCATCCATTCTACCAAGCCTTCAGCATGATGCGGCTCCACATGTCCAGCTGCCGAAAACAGACGCGCGTGTCCCATGGCCACGTGCTGATGACGATGCACGACCACGTCCACTAGAAACAGAGCCTGCCTGCCCTGTGTTCTTGGCTCTGCACGCTCTGCCTCCCCTTGGCGGTCTTCCAGCCATTGTAGTCGGTAGTCCTGTGGGTGCTGCTGAGAAGAAAATATAGGAGCTCTGTGTGATGCCACTAACACACTAGAAGTCCTATAGGTGCTTCTGCAAAGAAAATATAGGAGCTCTGTGTGATGCCACTAACACACTAGAAGTCCTATGGGTGCTTCTGCAAAGAAAATATAGGAGCTCTGTGTGATGCCACTAACACACTAGAAGTCCTATGGGTGCTTCTGCAAAGAAAATATAGGAGCTCTGTGTGATGCCACTAACACACTAGAAGTCCTATGGGTGCTTCTGCAAAGAAAATATAGGAGCTCTGTGTGATGCCACTAACACACTAGAAGTCCTGTGGGTGCTGCTGAGAAGAAAATATAGGAGCTCTGTGTGATGGGACTAACACACTACAAGTCCTATAGGTGCTTCTGGGAAGAAAATATAGCTCTGTGTGATGGGACTAACACACTTCAAGTCCTATAGGTGCTTCTGGGAACAAAATATAGGAGCTCTGTGTGATGGGACTAACACACTACAAGTCCTATAGGTGCTTCTGGGAAGAAAATTATAGCTCTGTGTGATGGGACTAACACACTACAAGTCCTATAGGTGCTTCTGGGAAGAAAATATAGCTCTGTGTGATGGGACTAACACACTTCAAGTCCTATAGGTGCTTCTGGGAAGAAAATATAGCTCTGTGTGATGGGACTAACACACTTCAAGTCCTATAGGTGCTTCTGGGAAGAAAATATAGCTCTGTGTGATGGGACTAACACACTTCAAGTCCTATAGGTGCTTCTGGGAAGAAAATATAGCTCTGTGTGATGGGACTAACACACTTCAAGTCCTATAGGTGCTTCTGGGAACAAAATATAGGAGCTCTGTGTGATGGGACTAACACACTACAAGTCCTATAGGTGCTTCTGGGAACAAAATATAGGAGCTCTGTTTGCTGCCAGTGCCTGCCACGAACACACTACAAGTCCTATAGGTGCTTCTGGGAACAAAATATAGGAGCTCTGTTTGCTGCCAGTGCCTGCCACGAACACACTACAAGTCCTATAGGTGCTTCTGGGAACAAAATATAGGAGCTCTGTTTGCTGCCAGTTCCTGCCACGAACACACTACAAGTCCTATAGGTGCTTCTGGGAACAAAATATAGGAGCTCTGTTTGCTGCCAGTGCCTGCCACGAACACACTACAAGCCCTATGGGTGCTTTTGGGGTGCAGTGCTGTACTAACAGCACTGCGGTTGGTACTACTGAAATACTGTACTAACAGTAAGACATGCACCAGACTAACCCCCAGCAGCAGCTAAAAACACACTAACCAGCAGCAGCAATGGACGATCAATGACAGGTAGCAATGGTTTAGCAAAGTAGAGCAAATCTTTCTAAATGAATCTAGCAAAGAGTGACACAGAATCAGCCTGCACTCTCCTAAAGCCGGAACGCATGTGACCGGCGCCGACGGCGTGGCGGCCTTTTAAATGAGGGGGCGTGTACTAAAGCCCCTGAGCTGTAATTGGCTACAGGCGTCCTGCCTGTAGCCAATTATGGCTCTCCGAGTTTCCGGCGCTGTGATTGGCCAAGCATGCGGGGTCACAGTGCATGCTTGGCCAATCATCAGCCAGCAATGCACTGCACCGGCCGCGCCGGCCGCAATGCATTGCGGGGCCGCTCGCATCACACGAATGTGATGCGAGCGGCCAAAATAGTTCTGGGCTCGCCGAGCGAGCGAACACCCGGTGCTCGATGCGAACATGGGTTCGCATCGAGCACTGGGCCCATCCTTATTCACCATACTAGTCTTTTTTTTTTTTTTTTAACAAATGACAAATGCACCATACTAGTCTTTAGGTGTGGAGGCTGCCTTAATTTTTCCTTTTTTATTTTCCCCTGCTAATCTTGCCAGTAATGCCCTTCCTGTCCGAATATGAAATGCTTACTGACGCTATTGTAACAGTGGGGAGCCAGCATTGTCATCCTAAAGTGTTTTAGGACTACGGACCACCTCCACTTCTCAAATAGCAGATGGATGTGTTCTATAGTCCACAGAGAACTGAACAATGCTTACTAATAAGTCAGTAGAGCCACAGAGTACAGGAAGTTATCAGCTCACAAGATTTAAAAGAGATGTACCGTATATACTTGAGTATAAGCCGACCCGAATATAAGCCGAGGCACCTAATTTTACCACAAAAAACTGGGAAAACATATTGACTTGAGTATAAGCTTAGGGTGAGAAATGCGCAGCTACTGTAAGTTGAAATAAGGGTCAACAATGCCTATTTGCATGCCTCACTGTGCCCATTTGCAGCCATAGGTGCCCTGAACTTCAAACTTGGTAGTTAAGGGTTGCTAGATGCCCCCTAGCTGCAGCCAAAGGGGTCCCAAAATGATATTGCTGCAGATGGACACAGTTGACCGACTTTGGGGCCCTGTATCTCGGGGCCACTTGGTGCTAGGAACCCATTTGGATATGTTGTAGTGTTGGTTCCACTTGGTTTGCACACCAAATTTGGGGTTCCTAGCACCAAGTGGCCCCGAGATACAGGGCCCCAAATTCGGGTTGGAAAATGTCAAGCACTTTTCTGCAGCAGAGAATGACATTTTCCAAACCGACTTTGGGGCCCCGTATCTCGGGGCCACTTGGGGCTAGGAACCCCAAATTTGGATATGTTGCAGCTTTGGTTCCACTGGGTCTGCACATCAAATGTTATTCTCTGCTGCAGAAAGGTGCTTGACTCGAGTATAAGCCGAGGGGGGCACTTTCAGCACAAACAAATGTGCTGAAAAACTCGGCTTATACTCAAGTATATACGGTATTTTTTTTTTTTTTTAAGAATCATACTTGCCTAGGTGGATACAGCATTGGTACGGTGCTGCATCTGTCCCCGGGCGCTTCTAACACTGGGAACCGAGTGATCGAACACCGCAGATCGCTCGATTCCCTGAGCTCTGCGCCCCCCACGTTTAGTGGAGCGCTGTGGAGGGGGTTGGAGCGGCTGGTTCAAGCTCTCAATTGTTCGCTGAGAGGCTAAGCCGGATGCCAGTCCAGGCATATGGGCGGATCCTGCCTCCACTGTCCCGATCTTGCCCAAGTCTGGACTAGCAGACTTCAGCCCACTGTGTGCTGAAAACCGGTCTTAGGAGCACTCCTGTGATCCACGTGAGAAGTACAGCCAAGCAAGCTTTGGCTATACTTCTCCTTTTAATACAGAATTAACAGACATTTTTGCACTTATTGAACATGTATAAGAAAATGCTTCCAGTAGTATATTGAACTGACCAATAAGAAATAGGATGAATCCATTGCTAGAGTTTACACTTTTAAATGAAACCTCATCTAAGATATGAAAATACATTTCCTATTGGTTCTTAATCACCCCAGGGTGTACCGAGCACTGCAATGCAATTTTTTAAATTGCACTGCTTGCTGTGTATTTTTCTTTTTTTAAAGTGTTACTAAACCCAGGACTCTGCATTCACTATATCTGGTCTCCCACATAACATGAAAATGCAATCATTTTAGTAAATGTAAACTGCTAAATACCTTTTCTCATCAGCAGTAAATAGCCATCTTGTGGCAGTGTCCAGCCGAGCACTGGTGTAGGAGGAGTTTTTCATTCTCCTCCTGACTGTCCTATGAGGCTGCAGGACCCCTGACCCTATGTCTGGACAGTGCTGATTGGCCCTGTGCGGATCACGTGCACTCTCCTAAGAAAAAAAAAATCTCTAGCAATATATCCCAAACTGAGCATGTGCAGAGTCCAAGGCTCTGTTCTATCGGGAGATGGATTGGGGACTGTGAATAAAGGGGAGGATCAGAGAAGCCAGGATCAAACAGCCTTTTTACACAATGCACAGGATTAACCCTTTAGGTTCCACAGTGAGTATAACAAGCATGTTTTACTGCCTATACAAACTAACTGTTGTGGGTTTAGTAACACTTTTAAAATGGCTATATTATATTTATACCACCCCATCTGCTATCGATGCTAACGATATGTGTCCCAGTGCCTGTGCTGTATAAAAACTATGCTGATTTCTATCCCATCTCGGAGCATCTCCCGGCGCTCACGTGACTCCTCGGCTCTCTCTCTTCTCCCTGGCTGACAGCTATAGTGGGAGGTGCCGAAATCTTCTGCTGACGTCAGCTGGGAGGAGGGGAGAGGAAAGAGAGCCCAGCAGTCACGTGAGCACCTGGTAATGCTCTGAGATGAGGTAGAAATATGCAAAGTTTTTATACAGCACAGGCCCTGGGACACATCGTTTGATAACAGATGGGATGGTACAAATATAATATTTTTTTTTTTTTTTTATAGCAGCAGGAGGGGAGGGGGGAGAGAGAGGAGAGCTGTGGATGACGGAGGCATGTAAACTGACTACGGTGTCAAGGCTCGGCAGTCATGATAAGCCATAATCAGTTTAATGGGGGGGGGGGGGGGGCAGAACCAGGCAGGATCAGCTAGTTTTTTTAGGTTATACAGGGGGGCAAATGATACAGCACAAGCACTGTGCTGCTCTTCAGGCTTTTAAGAGAACAGGATCCTTTGTTGCCTAAAAAAAAGTGCATCTTATGAGCTGTGGCACATTGTAATGTGTTACAGCGCATTGAAGCACAAGACATTGCACAAAAAAGTCCTCCTTTTTTTTTTTTTTTTTTTCAGCACACACCACTGCAGCACATTGGCGTGAACTGCAGTCATAGGACATGAGGTAGATTGCCTTGTTATTGCATTGGGCAGCTGGGGTAAGCAAGCTCTTGTGTGTATTGTTTTTGTATGATCTGTAGGAAAGGATTTGGGAGCTAAAAAAAAAAGTCTGACAGAGGGCATTGAATTGTGAGGGAATTTTCACCACTTTTTCCGTTTTCATGTACTAGGTATTTTAAAGAGAATGTTCAGACTGTAGAAGGGTGGTGTCGGGTGGGATCTGTAACATACTGACCCATTTTCTATGCTTGGATGCTTTCCTGGCTCAGACATCCAGAGTTAATGTTTCTATTTTGGGTGCCCTTGGGTAGAAAATCTGACTGCCTTCCATTCCTGGATCCTGGAGGTCTCCTGTGTCTAAAGCCTCTCCTCCTGTGCTACCCCCTCCTCAGGATATTTATGGTGGCTATGGGAGTTCCATGGGATTATACTCTGTGCACTGTGGACTTAAAGTATTGGCTCTTCGACAGGGACAAGAAATGTAAAGACGGCTCAGACCTGACATAATCAGGTGCTTAGATCATCCAGGCCTACATAAGTGTGTATCCTGAAAAACTCAGTACAAATAGTTCAATTGAACTGAAGATGTGAACTCTGTGACCCACCCAGTCTGCCCCTTATCTTACATTCTTGTAGGAGCCCTAATAGTCTAGTTAAGCTGTTAAATGTTTGTCTGCCTTGGATTTTATGGGTGCATTTTGTTGGAATAAAAAGTGATATGGGAACGTTATTACTATAGGATAACATGTTAAGTGGCATGCATGAGAAATAAAAAAATTATAATTTTGTTTCAGAAGCAAACAGTATTGACAGGGGTGTTGCTAGTGTAGCACTAACCCCTGAAGGAGCTGCTGGTTTGATTTGGGCCTGCACTCTGTTAATAAGCCCCACTAACTTGGCTCAGTCCCCTTGACACAGCTGTGGTGCAATACAATACAGTACAATATAATACAACACAATATACCTGTATTGCCTTCTCGGGATTCACTGGCTCCACCTGCTGGGGGAAAACAATACTCCACACAACTGGGTACTTAACCAAAATATATTTTACGGTAAATATATTCAAACAGATGAGTACAGTAATTGTACTGTCGTCCCAACGTAGAACGACAGGACAATGAATTTTAATGACAATCACAAACAATATAAATACGCGGGAGCTCCCCCTACTTTAATAGCTATGCGTGAAATCTCACTTTAAAGTACTCAATCTTTAGTCTTCTTATCTTCGCTAGCTAGGATAATTCCTTATGATTTGTAATCCAAGGGTTAAAGTACATAAAGTTGAGTTAAAGATGCTCCTGGTATAACTTCAGTAACTATGTTACAAGGCTTGAGGTGCAATGTCAAATTGGCCTTATGCCTGCCTAGTGTCAGTTCCTATGCGCCTCCTTCGTAGGACTATAAATCCCAGCGAGGCCTGTATATGAGTCTGACTAGGTGCAAAAAGTCAATAAACTGTGGGCCGCAACCCGCTCACCAACTGGATTGGAGTTCTGTATGATGGCTTTGGTCCGGTGACTGTAGCTTGCTTCTCCGTCAGCTGGCTCCGTCCCTCCGTTCTGTCCCTTCTCTGGGAGGCCTCCTCACAAGTCCTCACAGGCAGTCCATGCGATCCCAAGAGACCTAAAATGGCCGCTCGGGCTCCTTTTATGTCCTACCCAGCATGCACTGTTAGGCTGCTTTCACACTGGGGCGGTTTGCAGGCGTTATTGCGGTAAGAATAGCGCCTGCAAACCGACCCGAAACAGCTGTTGCTGTTCCTTCAGTGTGAAAGCCCGAGGGCTTTCACACTGAAGCGGTGCGCTTGCAGGACGCTCAAAAATGTCCTGCAAGCCGCATCTTTGGCTCGCTATAGGAGCGGTATATTTACCGCTCCTATAGCGCCCGGTCCCATTGAAAACAATGGGGGAGCGCGCCGAACCCGCCCGCAAAACCCCGCTACAGCGGCGGTTTGCGGGCGGTATTGACCCTTTTTCGGCCGCTCGCGGGGGGTAAAACCACCCCGCTAGCGGCCGAAATGCGCCGGTAAAGCGGCGCTAAATATAGCGCCGCTTTACCGCCAGCGCCCCCACCGCTCCAGTGTGAAAGCAGCCTTAGAGAGGGTGTTCCTGGGTAGGTCACCAAGCATCCTAGGTAAAAGGTCAACCTTCCAATGTAAATAACAGTCACTTCCTGTATTTAGTCTTTGTGTTTTAAAAGCAATAATCATTTAAGTTTACAGTGCCAAATACTAAGCCATAGAAATGTCCATAGACTTTTGATTATAACATGCAAACGCACATTAATAAGCAAGAATGTCGGTGCTACACTAGGATTGTGAAAAACCCAGGGCACCTTGGAGCACTATGGGGTAAAGTATGGTGCAGTGTCTTGCAGCAAACCATGAATATAGCTGTGGGAGTAAAAAGGTATCTAAATACAAAACTAAAAATGTCATATATTACATTTTACTAGCACTTGGTGTGGTGGATGCATTTGTCCTTCTTCTTTTTTTTTATTTTTTTTATTTGTGGTGATCCTGCAGATAACTCTTCCTTTCCCTTTCACTCCTTTACTGGATCAATGGATGGAACCTTGGCTGTCACCCTAGGTTGCTTTCCTAAAATGGCCTACAAACATGTATGTATCCCCATCTTGATTACATGGAGAGCAAGGCAATTGATAGATTAAAGGATATAGTAGATATTCTTCTGTGCAGCTCATGGGAAGTGACAAGGACACTGAATTTTAGGCAGGATAAACAGGTCATCTCTGTATTTGCTGAAAATATTTTTATCTTGAGGGAAAAGAAAAACAAAGAAAGCTAACGCTTCTAAGGACTGTAAGTTGTAGTAATATTGTATTTTTTGTTTTGGGGTTAGGCGACATTTAAATAGAACCTGAGCCTTGATTTATAGATTAAACACATTCCTCAGTTGTCCTACCATCCAAAATATTTTTAAGGTGTATATGTACAGCCAAAACTTTTTCTTAATTGTGCATTAGGGGACGCGAGATGAGTATTCAGGTATGTAGGGTTATGCTGCTGCTTTTGGGAGTTTGGACACTGTCAAACCCAGCTGTAAAGACAGCTCAGTAGAACCCCCTACATCTATCAGCCTGCCTCAGTTTTTTTGCTGGTGTCCTCCAAAGACTTCGTTCAGCAATAGCATGTGAAGGATACAAAAATAAAATTCTATCCTGGTGGACCCTTCTGTCCTCCAACAGCTGAGCTTTTGCCTGTGGGCTTGCCCTATTGTGTTGACAGGCTGTGGAATATTATTAGCCAAATATCCAGAATGAGCCTCCTTTTAGTTCACATCTGGTGGACACTTTGGCTCAAATATTCATAATAAGCTCCCTTCAGTACACATGTCGGGGACTGTGTGCCCTAGTGGCTACCTGGAAAATGTATACACTGCAAGCTTTCTTAGGCAGGCCCAGATTGCTTTCAGTTTTGCCGAGGCAAATTAAAGTGGTGGGACACCCTGAAAACAAAAAAATTTTTTTTTTTACTTACCAGAAATGGCTGTTGCTAGGCAGATTGTCCTAATCTGCCTCCTCCAGCTCAGCGGTGATCTTCTCTCCTTCCGTCTTCTATGGAATGGGGCGCAGTGTCTTATGGGAACTGTGTCCCACAACACATTGCGTTCCCCACTCACAGATCCCACTCGAGCATGCGCAGTAGGCCGCGCGCCGACTCGCGCATGCGCAGTAGGCCGCGCAAAGCCGTTTCCCTTACTGAGGATGGCGGGGCTGGATCCGGAGCGCCGAGGGACATCTCGGCCTCCACGAACAGCATCGCGGGTGCCCTGGGAGGGTAAGTGTACTTATTAAAAGTCAGCAGCAACTTTTTTTTTTGCTGCTGACTTTTAAATTTTTTGTTTTTAAGCTGACACACCGCTTTAAGTTCCTGGTAGAACTTGGCAAATAAGTGGTGCCCTATAGTGACCAGATTGTTTTAGCAGTCTTCACAACACTGATACCCTACTGGGTTACTGCACTTTGCATCGTGGTACTAGTCCATCACGTGCTAAAAATTATGATCCCTCTTCAAAAAGAGAACCTATAAAGGGGCATACTGAAATCTTGATCCACAAGCTTTAGATGGTGGTGGATGAATGGTTTGTGGTAGGCTTTCTGCTTGGACAGGAGCATCTGATGGCCCTGATCACTTTCTAACATTTGTGTTTGTTTCCAAGGTCCAAGCTCTTTGAATATTTACATTGGCCTTATTGTGTTCTCTGGTTGTGGATTCATTGCTTTACTTGTAATCTATGCTCCTTTTTGCTTTTTATTTTATTTTAATTTATTTTTGCCTTTCTTGTCCTAGGTGAGACCTTTACATGGTATAAATAGCCATATAACATTTAACTCTTTTAAAGCATATATAAACCCTGTCTCTGTATTTATTTTAGGGTGCAGTGGGTATTAACTGGCTCCTGAGGGTTACAGAAACATTTTTAATTTATCCTGGTCCTGTTCTTGTTTTTTCACAGATAAGAAATGCAACAAAAGTCAAATTGAATATGTACACAAATAACAATAACATACACAAAATTTAAATAAGAGTAGTTTTTGTTTCATAAAGCAAATTTGACCTTTGCAGCTAAATAAACAGAATCTACTTGGGTAAAATATTTCCTAATTCACTCTACCCAACTGCATCACCAAAATCCCATATAAGTGTTAGGTTTATGGAGTTACAAAAGTAATTTTCATTCTTTTAAAGTCGACTGTGTTCCTCAATAGAAAGTTTATGTTCGCCAATGATAGCAGTTTCAGTTTGGACCAAATGTGCGTAGACTGGAAATGGTTGCAAAGAGGCTGCATGAGATCAGCAGCACGCAATGCAAAACAAAATATAGATGAAAAAAGGTAAACTGTATTTAAAAAAAAACAAAAAAAAAAACAATTTGATACAGTACTGTAGAAAACTAAATGTCATTCAATTAAGGCTTGCATCTATTTAATTATCTCCTAATAGTGTTTCCAGCATGCTGGAAAGTGTCTAATGATTACTAGATCACTCTTTTCTGTAGACAACGAAGAGATCTGTAACAAAGAACAAAAATCATGCCAGGACTCTGTGGCTCTCAGGCAGCTGCATGCCATTTCTATTTAAGAGATCTGCCTGTGCATAATTAACGCAAGGAATAAGCCTAACTAGTCTTAAAATGCTCCCTTCCCCTCCTAACATCTACTGTGCCTTGCAAAAGTATTCAACCCCCCCCCCCCCACCCCCCCCCCCCCCCCCCCCCCCCCCCCCCCCCCCCCCCCCCCCCCCCCCCCCCCCCCCCCCCCCCCCCCCCCCCCCCCCCCCCCCCCCCCCCCCCCCCCCCCCCCCCCCCCCCCCCCCCCCCCCCCCCCCCCCCCCCCACCCCCCCCCCCCCCGTGGCTTTTTACCTATTTTTTGCCCATCAAAGAAAACACTGTCTGGCGCAAACCCAACACATCACATAACCCAAAGAACACCATCCCCACCGTGAAACATGGTGGTGGCAGCATCATGCTGTGGGGATGTTTTTCAGCAGACGGGACTGGGAAACTGGTCAGAGTTGAGGGAAAGATGGATGGTGCTAAATACAGGGATATTCTTCAGCAAAACCTGTACCACGCTGTGTGTGATTTGAGGCTAGGACGGAGGTTCACCTTCCAGCAGGGCAATGACCCCAAACACACTGCTAAAGCAACACTTGAGTAGTTTAAGGGGAAACATGTAAATGTGTTGGAATGGCCTAGTCAAAGCCCAGACCTCCATCCAATAGAAAATCTACTGTCAGACTTGGATTGCTGTTCACAAGCGCAAACCATCCAACTTGAAGGAGCTGGAGCGGTTTTGCAAGGAGGAATGGGCAAAAATCCCAGTGGTAAGATGTGGCAAGCTCAGAGACTTATCCAAAGTGACTTAGAGCTGTTATAGCCACAAAAGCTGGCTCTACAAAGTATTGACTTTAGAGGGGTGAATAGTCATGCACATTGACTTTTTCTGTTGTTTTGTCCTCTTTGTTGTTTGCTTCACAAAAAAAAAAAATCATCTTCAAATTTGTGGACATGTTCTGTAAATTTAAATGATGCAAATCCTCAAACAATCCATGTTAATTCCAGGTTATGAGGGAAAAAAACACGAAAAATGCCAAGGAGGGTGAATACTTTTGCAAGGCACTGTATACTAGCGTTTGTAAAAAGAAAAGAGTATATTTGCCTATTTTCGGCCCACTCCAGTCTGGTGACATGGTCCCCTTTGTCTGCCAGCAAGGGCTGCAGGGAAATGGAGAGAGCACCCGACAATGGCTGGAAAAGACAGGAGCAATGACATTACCCAGAAAGTTTATACCCGCCTGATCTGCCATCCTCCAGAAAGCCAGATTCCCCTATGTCCAGCTGTGGACTGTTCCTGCTGTCCAGAGCCAGTCTATGGGCATAACATCAGAAAGAGTCAACAGTTAGACTGTGGGGGGGGGGGGGGGGGGGGCAAGAGTGGCAGGGACCATTCTTGCTCTGGGAGGATCATTGGATTAGGTAAGTAATGCTCTTTTCCCGGATTTCTTATTTAATTCACCTGATGATCGAGCCAGTAACACACTTTCCTATCTTGGGTATGTTCACTCTGTACAACGCAGCAGTTGGTGTGCAGCCTGGCTGAGATCAGCACAGTGATGATGCCCTGACATCGGCGCATCAGACTGTTTTTTTTTTTAACTAACTTTACTGAGATGTCATCTCATAAAATTCCATTTCTGGGCGCATGGTACAGGGCAGTTGATTGCCTTGCGATGTGCTACGCTAAAAAAAAGATTGCATGCGGTCGTTTTTTTTTTTTTTTAGTGCACACCACCACAATGCACTTGTTTGAACCAGGTAGATAGGGAGACAAGGCATTTTGCCTTGCACGGGAACCGCATTGTAAAGCTTGGCCTGTTAAAAGAAGTTGAGGGGGAAAAAAAGGGTTGGCTAACACGGGGTGCTTTTACTGCGGACCCTATGCAGGTCCATGTTTTTGCTGCACAGAGTCACAGATGTTGCCAGGGGCAACCCCTCTATTAAGGGTGCAGGGGTGCCGCCCCCCCCCCATACATACTTTCAGGACACCGGCGCATGGATTCCAATGCGGAGGCGGCTGTTTTTTTTTATTTTTATTTATTTTTTGAAGCACCGATTTAGAGCCAGAGGCTCTAATAGGCTTCAATATAGGGTGGGCTAGGGTCGCAGAGTGTGCGTGCCGATCCCATCCAGGTGTGTTACAACAGTGAATGATTATTCGCTGTTGTAACACTGATCCTCCTCCCAGCCAATCATGAAGTCTGTATTGACACTGGTCACCCGATTGGCTAAAGGGACAGGCGCTCCTATTGAGGATGCCTAGGCAGAGGAGAGGACATGGTAAGTGCTGGACTGACCGGCAAACAGCGGGGTGGTGGGTGCCGCTTGGGGGGGGGGGAGGGTTGGTTGTTTGCCCGCCCCCCAACAAAAACACCAGCTACCACTGGGTGTTGCTTGCATTTCTGTGCTGGCGTCCCATTAATTTCTATTGGGAAATGCAGCGGCATGGACACAGCCACTGTGTCCTAATATGATATGTAGGTGAGTGTTCCCTGTATGCGTTCAGGAACCCTCACCCGCATGTCATATTGGGACACAGCGGCTATGCCCTTGCAGCTGTGTGTCCCAATAGAAATGAATAGGACGCCGACATGAGGATGCATGCAACACCTATGCATCCCCATGCCTGGAAAACAGGGAGCTGCATTGGGCCTGCAGTAAAGTGCCCCGTGTGAATGAGCCCTTACTGGCTGGATCACTAGGTGAACTAAAAAGAAAAAAGCCTAAAAAAGGGTCTCTAAATGTGTGTGCAAAACAAGACAAAGCTACTTTAGAAAAAAAGGGGCACGCCATCTATCTTGTCCCCCCTACCATGTGAAAAATTAAGGGGTACATCATACCCCTACTCATTCACAAAAAAAAATATTAACCGTAAATGAACACACCACAGACTTTGACAATTTTTTTGTTAAAAACAGACGTCTCATAATGTAAATCCATCATCAATCATGTCAACCAGCAATGCAGATCCTCCTCAAATATGATGAATGATAGCCACCAAAAAAGCACACCAACACATCTTCCCCCAATGAAGACTTGCATCAAATGACAGATCCCATGGTGACAGCTGAATTGTAAATAAAGGGGTGTGGCTGGTGCCTGACATCAGACCAAATATGGCAATGGCCATATTTGGTCATTGCTATTGGCTCACCATCGTTGCCTCTTTACATCCAGCCATCTGCCAAGACTCCACAGGTGAATGGCTGGTCAGCGATGCACCACTCGTTGCTAAGAAGCCTGTGGCCACTGCCTCCCAATGGTATGTTGTCACATTTTAGCAGTGGTAGTAATACTGATAATACTTCACTTCTGCTGCAGCCAACTAGGCAAGGTTTAGACTGAATTCAACTTCCGTCTGAACCCAAAGCTCATCCCTAGTTTACACAATAGAGCTTTAAGGGCATGTCACACGAGTAACTTTGTAGCAGCTGCTCTCGTCCTTGCTGCTAAGAATAAATGAATTGCAGTCAATTAAAGGTCACACTGATTCCAGTGATGAATTTTAGTTGCTTCAAAATTCCTTGTATGACATGGCCTGTGCAGTAGTGTAGGGGAGAATGCGGTCTTACCAATTCAGCTCTGTTATATGTTACTGATTTCACTTGTGTATATTCTGACTGTGGAGGAAGAAGGATATCCCTAGTATTCCCATGAGCTTGTGATCAGAAGCACAGCTTAGCTGCTGATTAGCCCAGGGTACTTTGTGCGCCGCAGCTAAAGGAAAACAGGATGTGCAATACCATTTACAGTGACAAGCTAGGAAAGACAGCTGCCATGTAAGGGGTGCTTGCTGGGGGCTCCCCAGCTGCTCAAATCCCACAGATATCTCCTGGAGGAGCTTGCGTGTCTTTCATATTGGGTTAACAGACTACAGAGCTCATGGTGGGGCTCAGAGGAGGATGGGAACATGACTGGGTCTGTGTACTCCTGATGCGTTTGGAGGCATAATGCTTCATAAGGAAGGGGGCGAGAGCTAAAATGATTTTTCCCCAACCCCCACCTTTTCTGCTGCAGACTCCTTCTGTGTCTAACCCCATCTGCTGGACGGCCTGAGATCTTCTGCATTATCTCTGATCAGACATGCAAAGCAGTTTCACCAGAAACTGGAACGCAGCATAGGTCTAGTGAGGAGTTCGATGGCATATTTGGATACTTTATCCTGCCTACTATAATTTATATATATATATATATATATATATAATCTCAATAAGTGTAATATTATGCATCCCCCACTTCATCTTACATGCCAGTGAGTTTTCAAATATTGTGGACTAATAAGGCAATCATTTTATTCTCCACGTTGGGTTATTCAGAACAGATTCATTCACAGATACTTTCATGTGGTATTAAACCTTCTCCCAATGGAAAAAAAAAAGGGCCCCCAGGAACTTTTAGTCATAATGTACTTGTATGTACAACATATTGGCACATTATAGCAGACTTATCTTGCAAGTGATCTCCTCTAGTGCTGTTGTCAGCACTCCTGTTGGTCATGGGCACCTCCATCTTCTTCTGGCGGTCTTCTGCCCAGTTTGACTCTTCGGCTGCTTGATTTGCCAGGCTGTGATGACATCACTCACATGCATGCGTGGCTCAATGTACACAAATGCTGACAGGCAGGGGGAATCGGGTATGACAGAAGAGACCAATAAGGTTTCTTCTGTTCTAAAAACCCTACCAGTCAGGAGCTTTTTTTATTTATTTTTTATTTAAATTTTAATTCCACTTTAAGCAGAACTAATCTTTTAAAAATACTACTAGAAGGCAGGCCTGGGCAAATGTCACATTGTACTAAGAACCAGCACTACACAACCTGCATATGACTGCATAGTTAAATCTGAACTCCAGGTATGATCTTTATTTATCCAGCTTGGACCAATGCATGTATACATATCTCAAATCTGAGGGGAAACTGACAATCATTGTGGTTGGGCTGTTAGTGAGCGATGTGATCTTTCGGGGTTCTGTGCTGAATGGCTTCCCTTCTGCACTCTGACCACAGAGAAGTCACTCGCTTGGCACTGCCACCATTCCCAGAATGCCTTGTATTTTATTAATGAATACATGGCATTCTCTGTACTAGGTGGAAAGAAGGGGCGGTGACTACACGTCATGATCCTGGAACTGACAAATATCAGCCCTAGAAGGGGAGGAAATCATTTGGGCGTCATTTTCCTCAAAATGCTGATGAGGAAGGTTGGCACTGAAATTAAGGGGCCATAACTGGCAGTGGCGGCTGGTATTTTTTTTGGGGGGGGTGGCAAGCAACCACCCCCCCTTGTGCGGTGGTACTCACCCACTGACCCACCCACTAAACTTATCAAGGATAAGGCTGTATTGTATTGATGAGGCTGTATTATTAAGGATAAGGTTGTATTGGGGCAATAAACCCAGCTGATTAAATCCCATCCTTAACTGATCAGTTTTGTTCCCTAAAAGTTCTCGGTTCATAGGTACTATGAAGGCCCTAGACGCATAGCAAATTTCAATTTTGGTTGCATCAGGCATTTACCCTATATTAGGTAAATGTTCTTTAAGTCCACAGCTGACCTTACAAAGGCGGGTCTTGGAACTGTTGGGGTAAAAAATGTTCCAGTAGCAGTATCTTCTCCCCCTCCCCCCTTTACATACAGTATACCCTCGCCCATATATCCGCAATGAATCCAGCGCTGTCCCTGTCTATAGCCGCTCTCTCCTCTCTATCTCTCACAGTCAAACCCTGTGATGGGGACAGGCCCAAGCCCTATGCATCGAGCCTGCATGAATCCCCCATAGCGAGCGACCTTGCTATGGGGGCGCTCACGGAAGACGAGGATCCAGGTGTGCAGGCGGGGGGGGACCCAAGAAGGGGAGGTTAAGGCTGTTCTGTGCAATACAATTGCACAGAGCAGATAAGTATAACATGTTTATTTTTTTAACAAAGACTTTACAATCACTTTAACTAGTGTAGCTGGTTGAAGTGAAACCACTTTTTGATCTTTCTAGGTGGTAATATAGTCTGTAACAGACTGCAGCTTTGGCTATCTCTGGTAATTAGGCCCTTTCTGTAGATGGTAAATAGGTACTCAAGGCTAATCCCTTCAAGTTCTTTTCATAGAACATTTGTGTACCTGGTTATTGAAATTGTAATCGCAGTTAGTGTGTCATTATATAGCTTGTCGTATAAAGGAAAGACAAAACTCTTTTAAGCAGTTGGATGTAAAAATAAAAATGGATGAATAGTCCTTCCTAGGCCTAAATTTCTGCCATTCAAGCAACATACCAAAAGCAAAATAAGTTCTGTGCATATAGATATCTTATAAAAAAATATATATATATAATGAGAGAGAGAGAGAGAGAGAGAGATAATAAAAATAACCATATTGCTAAATTTTCAAGTGAAAAATAAGATAAAAAGAAAAACTAAAGGGAGTCCCAATGGAAATTTCAGTCCATAAAAAAGGAAATTAAACGACATCCATCCGTGTGAGATATCAGTGGCAGATTGCAAAGATGGAAACCCTGAAAGATCCTTCAAAGAATGTGCATCCATCTCCACACCCAAGTGAGTAAGTAGCCTGCTTTCCAGCTATCCGTGACCACTGAAAATGGTCTCACCCAGCACAGGGAAATCAGTCCCCCCAAGACCCTAAATTATGTCTGGAACCACAGCTAGGCCGATAATACTCAAAAGATATAAAATTAAAAGCTTCCATAGTGCAGTACTTTAGAAAAGCTAGATTTTAATATAATAAGTGGATTGCACTTACAAGATGTAAAATGTTCACAAGCGATACACCGATGTGTCTCCTAATAAAGACTGGGGTGTCTCCTCGTGCTTCCCTTCACTTCCAGGTTCCTTTGCCCATCAGCCTCCTGTATACACCATCAGCACTGCCTCCTTGTTCTGTGCCTTTAGATATCTTAACCTAATTATCCCAAAAAGGTCTAAAACTGAAAAATAACTGACTAGAAGAAGGCTACTGCTATTTGTCAATAAAAGAAGAGGTATTTATGAGCAATGGTATACAGCTACACATATCAAAGAATTAAACTTACATCTTTGAGCAGTTTGTGTTTTATTAAACCCATTTGATTAAATTAATCACGTAGCCAAACTGAAGCTGGCCATGCAATATGTGAAGTTCGACCTGTTCCTAATAAACCGGACAGCATTCAAGTGGCCTTGTCACAGTCACCACTCCTCCCAGCCAAAAACTTCCATTGAAAAATTGAGAGAGCCAGACGGAAGATCTAATCGGATGAAGCCAATGGTAGCGGCTGCCAAAGAACAATACAGTAGCTGTGGAAGGTGATCCATGAATCCATGCTGTATAGTGTGTATAAATTAGTCTTAGATTTTTATTCTGTTCAGCCCATAGTTGCATAGTCAGGTTGAAAAAAAGACCTTAAGCTGGCCATACACCATACAATTTTCTTATTCAATTTCCTTTAGATTTACCTTCAACTGTGTAGTACAAGGGCCTGCCTGATTGCATACAAATTGAAAGTGTTTAGATTTGACCTCATATTATATGGTTTTGGTAAATCTAAAGGAAATCTATAGACAAAAGTTGTATAATGTATGGCCAGCCTAAGTCTATCTAGTTCAACAAATAAAAGAGAAAAAAAAAATCATACAATCCCATATACCCAATCCTTTACCCACAGTTGATCCAGAGGAAGGCGAAAAAAAAAAAAAAAAAAGCATGATCCAATTTGCTACAGATGGGGGAAAAAAATCCTATCGGATATTCCCTGGATCAACTTTACCTATAAATGTTAGTACCCAGTTATATTTTATATTTTAAGTTAGTAAGTCATAGTGATAAAAAAAAAAAACAGGATGTCTGTGAAAATACCAGCACATGTGCATTAGAATATTCACACGTAGGTACTCGTGAGACCTATTTCCAGAAGTTGTTGCACCTGGGAGTAATTGTGTGCAACCTTCCCAACTGAAGCTTGGGGAAAGCACTGCACCAGCTAGAAAGACTTTTGAATAAGGTTAAAAAAAGGTTAAAAGCAGAACAAATAGGCCATTTTTGAGTACACAAATACATTTTCTGTTGAACTTCATTTTATATGGAGGGTTTAATACTACTTTAGGAGTACTTGGGGTAATTAACAATGGTTTCCAACTTGTGGTCATAGGTATTACACTTTTTTTGTGCTCTACTTTGCGCAGTAGGAAACAAAAAAAAATATTAAACAATTGATACAATATTTAAATCTTCAGCTGAACTTTAGGATTGCTTCACAACTATGCATTGCTCATTTCACTGGCCAATGGACTGCATAAGTACATTGCCATTTGTCTCAAAGGCACCCCAGCACAGTAACCCATGGAATAAAGAAATACATACTTTGCCTTGCGTTGGACTGACATATAAAGTATATTACACATAAAGGGGCACCCCCCTTTATGTGTAAGTTTAAATGGGCCCTGTGGGCAATAATTACCTTTGTTTCAAACTGCACCCAGCTAGAATTTACCTAAACTGCAAGCTATAAGAAGAGTGAGGGTGTTCAGCGAATTCGCTTTTCAACCAGAAACATAATCAACTCCCAGCTTTTTTTTTTTTTTTTTTTATTAATTACCACTAGGATGAGCTCAGTCATGTGCAGACCCTAGTCTGAACCTGCCAATGAATCCACCAGGAAGCTGTCACTGTACTGGGCCAATCATAGGCATCTGAGACATCCCTTGACCTGAAGGTGCATGTATACACATCCTTTGTATACGTGCCGTTATGGGGTGAGGAATACCTTGGCTGCTTATAATTGGCTTAGTACAGGTAGCCACTTCCAGGCAGGAGTGCTTGGGTGGACTTGGACTAGAATCCGAACAAGCCTGAGTTCTTTCCTAATTACCACACTGAGACTGATCATCTAACTAGATCTGGTGGACTCAACTACCTACACCTCAAGGAAGAGGAAATGATTGGAATGCAGGTGGAAGATTCAGTAAAACAATAGAAGGTAAAATTGCACAATGAAGTATGTAAAAATCTTTCCACTTGTATGTAACCAACCTGGAGAAGACAGCTTTCTTGTTGTACATAGCAAAAGGCTTGCAGCTGTTTCTGTCGGCAGATTTGAATGTGGAAAAAAGGTCTCTCTACCACCATCTGAACTTTTTTCTGATATTCTTTTTTTTATTTTTTATTTTTTTTATCCTGTCCACTTTTCCCCAAGATGAGCCTTGGTTGTTATCAGCTGGGGATACCCAGACAATAGTGTGTCACCCAGTCCAACAGAGACGAGGTCACTTTAGAGGGGTGTTTGTACAATGACTGACAATGCCAATCTGCACATTTGATTTAATACAGTCGGTGAAAACAAGCATTGCTTGGCAAATTTTTTAGAGTATTTGTTCCCTTTTCTTAACTATGAAATATACAGTACATGCAGGCCAACTTAGATCTTTAAAAGTTTGGTCATAAGGGGAATTCTCCATCCACTTTGTTCATGTAGATGGAGGAACCTGCTTTAGCCTGAAAAAGAATATATCCCTAGAAATTAGACAGAGCCTATACTGTACAGAAAGCATGTTTTATATAAGTAGAACTCTTCTGCATTATAGCAAATATTTTAATCTAATTATCCCAGCATATGATTGTAACTGCTGTCACTAGTTGATGGCTTGGCAAAGTTCTAAAAGAACTCCCTATGTATGTAAAATGATATGTTTAAGGAAGTAGAATTTGTGACCTTTTGGAAAGTTTGAATAGACAGGTTTTATGATCTAATGTACACAAGTTCATGAGGGATGTGTTTGTGTTGTGTTTCCACAGGTGCAAACATTGCCACTGGTGAGGAGGTGGCCATCAAACTGGAATGTGTGAAGACAAAGCACCCTCAGTTGCACATTGAGAGCAAGTTTTACAAGATGATGCAAGGGGGAGGTAAGACTTCTCAGAACTGGGCTGCAAAATTGGTTTATTGGAATATTGGTTTGCTTAAAGTGTTACTAAACCCAGGACTAAGGATGAGCTTGGGCGTGTTTGCAGCCGCACGTGCAGAGCCCGCCAGGAAGTCGGCACTGCGCTACTCACAGGCAGTGAGACATTTTCCCAATCTGCGGCTGCACAGATTGGAAAATGTCTCACTGTCTGTGATTAGCGCAGTGCCGACCTACTGGCGGGCTCTGCACGTGTGGCTGCGAACACGCCTGAGCTCATCCTTACCCAGGACCCTGCATTCACAATATCTGGTCTCCCTTGTACACAACATGTAAATGCAATTATTTTAGTAAATATAAACTGCTAAATACCTTTTCTCAGAAGCAGTATATAGTAATCTTGTGACTTCTATCAGTGTCCAGCCATGCACTGGTTAAAGCTTGTAGGATGTGTTTCCTGACTGACCTATGAGACTGCAAGACCCCTGACCTTTTGTCTGGACAGTGCTGATTTGGCCCAGTACTGATTACATGCATCCTCCTGAGAGAAAAACAAACCTCTCTAGCAATACACACCAAACTGACTCATCAGACTCTGTGTTATCAGAAAATGATTATGTGTAAGTGGAAAAAGGGGAGGATCAGAGAAGCCAGGATCAAACCACCATTTTTTACAAAGCAAAGGATTAACCCCTTAGGTTCCACAGTGAGTATAACAAGCATGCGTTACTGCATATACAGACTGATTTTACTGTTGTGGGTTTAGTAACACTTTAACTTGTCTACTGAAAGCGAAGACTGCTAATTTATGAACTAGACTGTTTATCATAGGAGTAATTGCACCTAAAGCTTAATTCTGGGTATGATTTTTTATTTTTTTTTGCATAGTTACATTGGTTCAGCTTAGACCAATGTAAGCATGCATATTCCATACCTGTGGGATCAATAGGGAAAATTACTGTAGTAGTCCCCGCTATCATAGCGCTCACCCCTGTCTCCCAGTCATATGCCAAACAGCTGTCATCCTGCATAGTAACAGGGGTTTGCTTGCTTGGCATGGGTGCCATTGACAGAACACATTGCATTTTTCTCAGTTAACATAAAGCGTTCTCTAATTGAATGAGGCAGGGAGGTTAAGACATGATGTCCACCTCATCCAATCAGAGGATGCTATTCAAGGTGTTCTGTGAATGGCGCCTGTGCCTAGCAAGGAACCCCCCTTACAGTGCTGCAGGGAAGCTGCTCTATATGGGACACAGAAAATGGAAATGATCACTGTAGTAGCAGTGACTACTACAGTAATTTCCAGCTTCCATGGGAATTCCACATGTAGGGCATATGCATGGTTATATTGGTCCAAGCAGGACCATTGTAACTTTCCAATAAAATCCATACTTGGAATTTGGGTTTAAAATACTGTGCTTTCCATAAGTTTGTGGATGGTGAAGTTGAGTGGGCTTTACAAACCAAAGACGTGGAGACCTTTATTTAGAGAGCACAGGGAGGAGGATCCCCGGAAGTGCAGAAAAGGCTTAAGACTATTACCATGTCTTGGTATTCTCTTTGACCACCTCTTATTCTTTTTGAATGAATTTTCAGTGTCTTCCATTTTTATACTACTTCCTAACCACACGCTTTGTTGGTCTACTTCACGGTTTTGTTCTTAGACCCTTAGGCCCCTTTCACACTGAGGTGCTTTGCAGGCGCTAAAGTGCTAAAAATAGCCTGCAAATCGCCCTGAAAGCCGCTCGGTGCACTCCAATATGAAAGCCTTGAGGGCTTTCACACTGGAGCAGTGCGCTTGTGGAGCGCTGTAGGAGTGGTGTATTTACTGCTCCTAAAGCGCCCCTTCCCATTGAAAACAATGGGGCAGCTTTCCAAACCCGCCTGCAAAGCGCCACTGCAGCAGCGCTTTGCGGGCGGTTTTAACCCTTTTTCGGCCGCCAGTGGGGGTTAAAACTGCTCCGCTAGTGGCCGATCTGCGCCGCTAAAACGACGGTAAATCTCTGCTAAATATAGTGCCGCTTTGCCGCCAGCGCGCTGCGCGCCCCAGTGTGAAAGTAGCCTAACTCTTCTCCATATTCAGCCATGGTCTTGGCTAGTTGGTGTCCATGTGCTTTGTTCATACAGTACAAAGCAACAGCTTTACCTTAATGCATACTTCCACAGATGCGGATTTTACCTCATTTTCGCTCCTTGGGTCAGCCATCAGATAAAGGATAAGTGATAAAGGAAAGTATTGTGTAAGTCATAGAATTTGACGCTTATACAGGCTACTAGGTTACTAACCACTTAAGTCATCTCCACCTTGAAACTGTCACACATGAATCTTTTTCTCATTCAAGATAAAATGAAAATGTTAGTGCATGCCCTCATATCATAGCTTGACTATCGTATCCCTATTCTATTTGGTCTGCCAACATACATACTGGTGCTACTTTATTCCATTTCTAATGCTGCTGTGCAACATATGTTTCTTGTCTACTCCTGCAATGCTGCTTCTTGCTGTCACATCCCTCATTGCTACTCAGAAATTTTCACTTCAATCTTCTACTCTTATGTACAAAACTCTGGCCACTTGACACATTTCCTAATGTCTATCATCTCTCTGCACATGAATTTCTTCTCCATTCTGATCTCTTCCCCACACTTCTGTATCCTGGACATCTGGCATACCTCTCACCTTCTCTGGAGTATCTCCTACCAAACATTTGGCGCGCTTTATAACTCTTGATCCGATTCCTTTTTGAAGCCCACTTTATATATGGATACATCTGAAGCTGTTCTCTTCAGTTGCTAATCTCTCTTTGCTAATACCTATCACACGATCGAAATATCAGACGAACGATCGTCCTTTTTTTTTTTTTTTTTTTAAATATCAAAAACCAATAGGTTACTAGAGTTACGAAAATTCTTGTATGACAAAATACAACTTTGAAAGTGATGTAATGTATTTTATTGTAATGTATTCTTTCATTTGTGAACTTGAATGGTCTTGGTCACACTATTTTTTATTTTTTCAAATACCGTACTATACTAATTACACAAAAAGCATTCGTTCTGTTATCATACGCGAAAAATGTTCGTGTTTGTCCCTTTGGATATTTTTGCATGAACTATTGTGATCGGCTCTCGAATGCTGCTTAGTAATGAATAGATTATCGGACTATTGCTCCGAATACGTTTTTTTTGTCCAATAGTCTCATCGTGTGTATGGGCCTTAACACATCTGCCAAAGCACATATCAACTGACCGACATCTTACTGATTTCCTTTATCTCTTGTGCCTCTTAGCCATCTACAGTGTACATTTCATGCATTCCTCTGGGCATCAGTTTTTCCCTTCAGGACTTTTTTGGCGAATTGGAGTCAATTGAAGGCCAAGTTTACCTTTGCAGAAAACATAATGAATTCAAAAATTTTTTCAGAAAAACAAAAGTGCATTTAATATTTTTTCCAGGAGGAGCCTGAAAAGTATTGTACCCACGATCAGTAGATCTTGGGTGCAAGTGGGCTCCTGCAGACATGGTCCTACCTATGTACAAGCTTTGTGTTTTTTAAAGCCAGAGGACCTGTCAGTTGACTTCAAGAGCACTCATCAGCACCCCCACAGCCCATCAAAACGGCAAGTCTCGGAACAAACAGTATTTGTAGTTTATTCATCCCCCCCCAATACCTGAGCCCCCTCTTGATCCAGCGATGTCCAGGAGAACCTTGCCTTGCCATTGGCTCCCGCTGCTGTCAATCACAGCCAGTGAGCCATTCGGGAGATGGAGGGGCCAGGAGCACCAAAGAGGGACCAGAGAAGGCGGATCTGGGCTGCTCTGTGCAAAACCATTACACAGAGGAGGTAAGTATAACATGTTATTTTTAAAGATAAAGAAAATTAGACGTTAGTATCACTTTAAACAGCACTAAAAGTGGACCTGTTGTGTTTGAATGGCATATCCCTGTCCCATGTTTTTTAAAGCAACTCTAATGTGTGAAGTTTTGGGACACTTAAGCCGCACACTGAATAGTGGCCAGTTCCTGATGAACCAGACAAAATTTACTAAGTGGGCGGCTCTGCCTTCTGCCTCCATCCCCACATCCTGTGATTGTGATTGAAAAATCAAAGGGGCTGGGGGGGGGCTGTGGCCAAACAGTGTCTGCATCCAATCAGATCATCCAATCATTTTGTCAAATGTGTGCAAACAAAACCCTCTGTTTCTAACTTAAACATGGTCCATTTGGTTGTTTTGAAGACTGGTTGGTAAGTGTGCTGGGAAATCTTTTGTTTGCGATGTGTTGCCCTTCCACGTGCACCTTGCTGCAAAGGCTAGTTATAGGTTGGGGTGTTTGCCATTTGTTTGTACTGCAGGCACTGTTCAGGTAGTCTGGCAAAGCTGACTGTCAAAGTACAATATCTGCAGTGGGAGATTTGTCCATCGCACATTTTTTGTCCATTTTTGTTTTTTTGGGATTTTGATCAGTAATGAAATGAATTTCTGTTGGTAATAGCATATGCTTTGTTAACTTATAATTACTGTATAGATCTTTAGGTACTCAGCTACCCATGACGGCACAAGGAGCTGAGCTGCAGCATAGGATCATAAGCTTCTTTCATGTGTCTATGTTCACATTCTGTCTGGCAGTGGGGATTCCTTCAATCAAATGGTGTGGAGCAGAGGGAGATTACAATGTGATGGTAATGGAGTTACTGGGCCCGAGCCTTGAAGACCTTTTTAATTTCTGCTCCCGCAAATTTAGCCTAAAGACCGTGCTCCTCCTGGCAGATCAGATGGTAAGTACAACAGAAATATCATGTCTTTGATTGCAGTACAAAAATCATGAAACTGAACATCAAGCTTGATGAAACCCAAAAACAAAAATGTAATATGTTGCCAGTGCCTAGATGCGGAGGCGGCATTAGTTTTCCTTTTTTGAGATTTTTTTTTTCCCTTTTTCACCCAGTGATCCTGTAAATAAGACTGTCTTTCATGCTCACTCACTCCACTGTGCCTGCGGAGGAAGCCATGGTTGTCAACCAGGCTGGACTTTAAACATGCCTTTCTCTTCATTTCCTCTACTTGGGGAGTGAAGAGGTTAGTAGTTTACAGGTATTTTCTGTACTTTGTGAAAATACTGTTAGCCTAAAAAATTTTAACTAATGCAGCCACCAAATCTAAAGAATTGGAAGATGTAATATATTAGAGACAGCTCTATCAACAGATATTTACAGCAGAACTGGAGACGAGAGGTGTCCTGATCACTTCAATTTCAGCATTCCAAATTTAAAGATCAACTGAAAAATATTGTATTCTGATAACTAGGCAGTTTTGTTTTTCTTCATGCATTTATGAAGTGTATGTAAACACTATCAATTAACTTTTTTCTGCCCTTTGGTCTGTTTTAATATGACTATATAAACAGGTATAAAAAGTTTGTTATCTTTGTTTAATAAATGCAAAAAAAATAAAAACGTCATTTTATCAGGGATAACATTCTTTGCTTTCTGCCGCTGCACAAAGCCGCTGCACAAAGATGGGTTATGAAGATGCATGTTTTTTTTTGCAGCTCATCAAAAATAAAGTAGGCAGGGCTGACACCACATACTTTGGTTCAGAGCCAAAAATACACTGTGTGATTAGGTCTGAGGAAGGTAGAAGCATATAAAAATGCAAGGTCACTGGCTGTCATGTTGGCTTAATAGCTGTAATATTTTTTGAAGAGCTGACTCTGAACACGTATGCAGATTAGAAACTCTAACTTTGACTCTCTAATCCAGCCTTTCTCAACCTTGTGACCCCAGAGGAAACACTACAATTTCAGGTCTCTGGGAACCCTTAATACCAATTCATCAGGATACAATGGGAAAAAATGCCCCTTACATTGGTGGTCAGTAGGAAGAATGCAGCCCTTACAGTGGTGGTCAGAATGCCACCCTTAAAAGATAGCTAAAAAGATCATTGGCGATATGGTGTTGGCAGTGGTCCCCGGAACTAAGCAGGCACTATCAAATAGGAGGTCAGTCAGTCATTTGAGAATGTGACAGGCAGGTTACTCGCTGTATAATTGGTATGCCAGTATCTGCTTTGAGTAATTATAAAATAATCATCCGTTGGATAGAAGCTCTCTGGTATTGTGCTCTTTCCTGTAACCTATTCTTTTTGTATTTGTACTAGATCAGCCGCATTGAGTACATCCATTCCAAGAACTTCATTCATCGGGATGTTAAGCCAGACAACTTTCTGATGGGTCTTGGGAAGAAGGGAAATCTAGTCTATATTATAGATTTTGGTCTAGCCAAGAAGTATCGGGATGCTCGGACACATCAACACATCCCTTACAGAGAGAATAAGAACCTTACTGGGACTGCAAGATATGCGTCTATAAATACCCATCTGGGCATAGGTAAGTAAGAATGTAAAAGAAAGGATGTTCATCTTTTTACACAAATCTTTTCAATAAGTGTAAAAACCTTGTTTTTTGTCTATAATTTTTATGTATATATGCACTATGATGTATGCATTAGACTGGTGGACTCTATCGTTGATATAGTTCACTAATTTTACCAAGACAGTATCTGGTATCCCATGTGGTCAACAGCCACAATTATCTTTTACCCAAGAACAGATGGAAAGGATTCTTTACTTTGCCCACGAACCTTTCATAAGCAAAAACATTAAGATGGTTATAAACATTTAGGTAGATGGTACAGAACTCATGTGATGTTGCACTTCATCTTTCCAGTGACACCAAGGTTGAGGAGCGTACCCAGAACATCATAAGACTATACAAGCATAGCCTTCCAACAAAATATCTTTTTAAAAATTATCTTTACTTGTTCATCTCCTTAATGTATGTCAGTATGTGTACATTGGAAAAAGCCACGTTTCCTCCTGGCGTTTGTGATGCACAAAATACATTTTCTAAATATGAAGAAGCTTTTAGTAAGGGCAAGTCAAAGTCTTTCTGGAAAACATAGTTTAACTGGCATGATTTTTTCTCATGCTTAGAAAGCCTTCTAATTCTTGGTAGTAAACAATGACCAGATGCATCTTTTAGGTTATATGCCTAACTTGGGGCCGTTGGCTACATTTCTTTTTTTTTTTTTTACAAGAAAGTTGGCTACATTTCTGCCTCTCCATACTCTCTCCTTCCCTTTGCTGCACTCCCCTTTTTCCCTCAGGCCTTTTTATTTTTTTTTTCTGTTCCCTTCTACTTACCGGTACATTATCTATGACAGAATTCAGTTTTTTCTGTTTTTCCTTCCCTACTTTAAAACCTATACAATTGTTACCTTCTCTCTTTAAATTGTCTCTGTGTCCTATTACAAACAAACTTTTCCAGCTTACTAGCCAGCCTGCAAAAAAAAAAAAAAAAAAATAGCCCTGTCTAACAGTTCATGTTCTAAATAGATTTAGCCTCTGTTCACACTAAATCCAACTTTGAAATTTTGTGACTTCGCTTGAAACGGCACAATTTCCTAGCAGCATGTCCTGGTGTCATCTATGCACGTTGCACCTGAAATCATTAAAAATGGTGCAGCACCACAAAGTCGGCGCCACACCGATTTCAACAGTTCCATTGCTGACAATAGGGTGTGACTTGTCATGTGAATTGGACCTGTCAAATCACATGACAAGTCACACCAGTGTGAACGGGGGCTTAGTTGCATACATTTGGAAAAATACTGTATGTGCAAGCCACAGTGCCTTATCAAGGCTTCTCTGTATACTGTGATCCTAATGCTATAGATTTGAGAGGCTCCAAGTTGGAGTACATATAGCAGTGGATAAATTAAGGGCATGTTTGCCAGGAGGGAGCCAACCCCTCCTTTAAAGGTGCAGGGACACATTGGATGCCCAGCCTCATGTTTAATACATATATTTGATGGTAAATTCTAAATAGAAAAAATGTCTAGAGGAATATGCACTTTTAATATAAAAGCATAGATAAAATATGGGCCGCGCTATACGCTTTTGAAAAACATTGCAATACTATGCAGTAATTCAATAGAGAAATTGATAAAAAAAGAACAAATATTACTGTGCCATATTAATAGATGCAAATGTTAGGTGAATAATGCATACCTTTTTAATAAAGTAGTGTATACTTATTAATAAAGTGCTAAGTGTATGTGATAGGAACAGTACATTTGATTATTCAAGTGCATAGCTAAATCTTATAATATGGTTCATCAATAAAAGTCCATTCAAAATCAAATTCTTGTGATGGTGCTTCAAACTTTTCAACATCACAGCAAGCTTGTGCTCTTGATTTTATGTCAGTATTACATTCTATATCCCTGTATGTTGTGGTTGTCCAGGTGCTTATCTAATAGTTTTTTGAAATTATCAATGCTCCCCGCTGAGACCACTGCCCGTGGAAGAGAATTCTACATCCTAACCGCTTTTACAGTAATGAACCCTCTATGCAGTTTAACCTCTTCTAATTTTAGTGAATGGCCATGTGTCTTATTAAATTCCCTTTCGCTGAAAAGTTTTATCCCTATTGTGGGGTCACCAGTACGGTATTTGTACATTTTGAAATAATCTCCCCTCTCAAGCCTCTTCTCTCCAGAGAGAACAAGTTCAGTGCTTGTAACCTTTCCTCATAACTAAGGTCCTCAAGTCCCTTTATTAGTTTTGTTGCCCTTCTCTGGACTCTCTCCAGTTCCATCACATTTTTCCTGAAGTCTGGTGCCCAGAACTAGACAGAAAACTCCATGTGCGGCTGGACCAGAGTCTTGGAGTGGGAAAATTATTGTTTTATCTCAGGAGTTAATCCCCTTTTAATGTATACCAATATTCTGTTTGCAGCAGGCATTGCATGTCATTGCTGAGCCTGTTATCTACTAGGACCCCCAGGTCCTTTTCCATCCTAGATTCCCCCAGAGCCCCCCCCCCCCCCCCCCCTGTGAGTAGATTGCATTCATATTGTTGCCACCCAAATGCATTATTTTACATTTTTCTACATATTAACCACTTCGCATCCGGCCGTAGCCGACTGACGGCCACAGCGCGGATGCCAAATCCCGGGAGGCCGTCATATGACGGTCTCCCCTTTCCTCGTTCCCTGTGTGCGCTCACGAGCGCGCAGCAGGGAAATTCTGTGTTGGACGTGTCCCTCGGACACGGCCAATCACAGATCGCTGTAAACGGCCAATAACAGCGGCCGTTTACAGCGCGATCGCCCTGGCCAATGAGAGATGATCTCATATGTAAACGTATGAGATCATCTCTCAGCGCCGCTCCTCCTCCTCACACAGAGACAGCGTGTGAGGAGGGGGAGATGAACGGCTGCAGCGCCGTAAGTTTAAAAAAAAAAAAAAAAAAATCAAATGCCATCCCCAGTGCCATCTGTCATCAGTGCCACATATTAGTGCCATCTGTCATCAGTGTCACGTGCCATCTGTTATCAGTGCCATCTGTCATCCGTGTCATGTGTCATCAGTGCCACGTATTAGTGCCATCTCTCATCAGTGCCACATATTAGTGCCACGTGATATCAGTGCCATGTATGGGTGCCATCTCTCATCAGTGCCACATATTGGTGCCATCTGTCATCAGTGTCACGTGTCATCAGTGCCCCGTATTAGTACCATCTGTCATCAGTGCCACGTCAGTGTCACGTGTCATCAGTGCCACGTCAGTGTCATCAGTGCCACGTCAGTGTCACGTGTCATCAGTGCCACGTCAGTGTCACGTGTCATCAGTGCCACGTCAGTGTCACGTGTCATCAGTGCCACGTCAGTGTCACGTGTCATTGTCCTGGTGCTCCAGGGCCTTCAAAAGTGTAATAGGTAGTCAACAATTTAGATGTGTAATTCATGCTCCTAGAACACGTGATGGCGCTCCCTGCATGTTGGGCCTCTCTGTGGCCAGGCTGTGGAAACGTCCCACATATGTGGTATCGTAATAATCAGGAGGAGTAGCAGAATTTATTTTGGGGTGTCATTTTGTGGTATACACATGCCATGTGAGAGAAATAACCTATTACAATGACAATTTTGTAGAAAAAAAATAAAAAATAAAAAAATAATTCATTTTGCAAAGAATTTTGGGAAAAAATGACAACATCAAAAAGCTCACCATGCCTCTTACTAAATACCTTGGAATGTCTACTTTCAAAAAAGGGGTCATTTGGGGGGTATTTGTTCTTTCCTGGCTTGTTCGGGTCACAAGAAATGAGGCCACCAGTACATCAGATGTGATCAATTTTGTATAATTCGCACCACAGATTGTAGAGTCTGTAACTTTCACAAAGGCCAAATAATTTCCACTAATTTGGGTTATTTTTACCAAAGATATGTGGCAGTATAAATTGTGGCCAAAATTTATGAAGAAAAATTAATAATTTCCTAAATTGTATCACAGAAACAAAGAAAAATGTGTTTTTTTTCAAAATTTTCGGTCTTTTTTCAATTATAGCGCAAAAAATAAAAAACCCAGAGGTGATCAAATACCACCAAAAGAAAGCTCTATTTGTGGGAAAAAAGGACAAAAAATTCATTTGGGTACAGTGTTGCATGACTGAGTAATTGTCAGTCAAAGCGTGAGAGCACCGAAAGCTGAAAATTGGTCTGGAGGGGGGTGATGGTGCCTGGTAGGCAAGTGGTTAAACCTCATTTGCCTGGTAGTTGCCCACCCCATTAATTTGTTCAGATTCTCTTGCAAGGTTTCCACATCCTGCAAAGAAGTTATTGCCCTGCTTAGCTTAGTATTGTCCGCAAATACAGAGATTGAGCTGTTTATCCCATCCTCAAGGTCGTTTATGAATAAATTAAATTAAATAGGATTTGTCCCAGAACAGAACCCTGGGGGACCCTACTTTCCACCCCGGACCATTCCTAGTACTCCCCATTTATCACTGCCCTCTGAACTCGTCCCTGTAGCCAGTTTTCAATCCATGTACTAATTAGGTTAGGCTTGAGTCATCTGTCAACTGTATATAAGTGTGACATGTCAAATAAAGATTCTTTCCTGATGTAGCCTACACTGGTGTTGTCTGGTGACTGGGTAAGCTAAGGGGGTTTTGGATTGTGTGGTACCGGACAGAGGAAGCAGTTACGGCGGACATCTTGGGTACGAGGTCCGTCACAGTACTCACCTTATGGACCATGCCAACGGACCTTACTTTGTGCCGTAAACGTTTATGGAGAACTGTACCAAATCCTTTTGCAAAATCCAGATACATCACGTCTATGGGCCTTTCTTTATCTAGATGGCAGCTCACCTCCTCATAGAAGGTTAATAGGTTGGTTTGGCAAGAACGATTCTTCATGAATCCATGCTGATTACTGCTAATGATATTGTTTTCATTAATAAAATCTTGTGTATATAGTCCCTTATCATCCCCCTCCAAGAGCTTACATTCAATTCATGTTAGGCTTACTGGTCTGTAATTCCCAGGGATGCATCTTGGCCCTTTTTTTAAATATTGGTGCTACATTGGCTTTTCTTCAGTCAGCTGGTACCATTCCAGTCAGTAGACTGTTTGTAAAAATTAGGAACAATGGTCTGACAATCACTTGACTTCCTTAAGGACCCTCGGGGGGCAAGCCATCTGGTCCCGGTGACTTATTAATGTTACGTTTTTCAAGTTGAATTCTAATTCTGTCCTCTGTTAGCCATAAGGGTGCTTCCTGTGACATGTCATGAAGATAAACATTGCAGTTTTGGTTACTGAAGCCCCCCGATTCCCTCGTGAAGACGGAGGTGAAGAATAAATTTAATACCTTCACCATCTCTCCATCCTTAGAAACCAGATTCCCTTCATCATTCTTTATGGGGCCAATATGTTCTGACCTCCCTTTCTTACTATTTATGTGCTTAAAGAATTTCTTGAGATTTTTTTACTCTCCTCCACTATGTGCCTTTCATGTTCTATCTTGGCTGCCCTTATTACCCCCTTACATTTCTTGTTGCATTTTTTGTACAGTTGGAATGCTGATAATGATCCCTCAGCCTTGTAATTTTTTGAAGGCCTTCTTTGTTTTTATATGCATTTTTATGTTGGTGTTAAGCTACCCAGGACTTTTATTAGCTCTTTTAACTGGTTCCCGTCCGGCTCATGCAGATATACTGTGGCAGTATGGATCCCCTGGGCGAAACACCGTACGGGTACATCCTTCCGCTTATCGGCCACCAGAGGGCACGTGCCCGCTGCATGGCGGGGGACCCAATGCGAGTGGCCGGCAGGCAGGATCGTCGCCGGCCACGCGCGATTGTGTGCGTGCGTCAGAGGAGGAGACATATTGTTTGTTCCTACTTGTCTCCTCTCCTAGTCACTCCCATCCCCACACAGTTAGAACACAGTGAGGGAACACACAGTTAACACCTTGATCGCCCCCTAGTGTTAACCCCTTCCCTGCCAGTGACATTTACACAGTAATTGGTGCACATTTATAGCACTGATCGCTGTAGAATTGTCAATGGTCCCAAAAAGTGTCATAAGTGTTCGATCTGTCCGTTGCAATACTGCAAAAAATTGCAGATTACCGTCATTACTAGTAAAAAATAATAATAATAATAATAAAAATGGTATAAATCTTTCCCATAGTTTGTAGATGCTATAACTTTTGTGCAAACCAATCAATATACGCTTATTGCAATTTTTTTATTAATTTTTTTTTTTTTAAATATGTAGAAGAATATATATTAAGCTGATGAAATTTCTTTTTATTTTTTTTTATTTTGGGGTTATTATAGCAAAAAGTAAAGAGTTTTTTTCAAAATTGTCACTATATTTTTGTTTATAGCGCAAAAAATAAACGCAGAGGTGATCAAATACCACCAAAAGAAAGCTCTTTTTGTGGGAAAAAAAGGACTTTTGATTGGGTACAGCGTCGAACGACCATGCTATTGTCAGTTAAAGCAACGCCAAATTTTTAAAAAGTGCTCTGGTCAGGAAGGGGGTAAAATCTTCTGGGGCTGAAGCAGTTAAATTTATTTCCCATTGGGATGCACTGGCTAATGCCCTTATTTAATATGCTCTTAAAGCATAGACCATTTTTCCTCCGTGTTCTTTGTTCCTAAGATTTTATCCCAATTATTATCTTCTAGCAAGGATCTTAACTTAGGGAAGTTAGCTCTTTTTTAAAATTCAGTGTCTTGGTGTTCCCCTTATGTTTCATATTTGTGTGATTTATTCTAAAACAATTGACCTGTGATCGCTGTTTCCTAAATTGCCCAGTATTTCCGCATCCATGATCAGATCTGTATTGTTGGTACCCCGTCTGTCTGGATAATGAAAATCCCCCATTATAATGACACTTTGCGTTATTGCAGCTAATCCAAATTATGATGAGAGGTCTGCCTCTGCATCCTCCCCCTGGTTAGGGGGCCTATAGCATACTCCCAGTATTACTTTCCCCTTAGTTTCCTCACTTTGTAGCTCTACCCATAAGGATTCCACCTCCTCCCTTGCTCCCTTAGTGATGTCATCTCAGTCATCTCTTACATTCACTTGTACATAATTTTTGCTATACAGGCATACCCATCCTTTTTTTTTTTTTTACCCTCTCTATCCCTGCGATATAGGGAATACACTTGAATGGTTGCCAGCCAATCATGAGAGCTGTCGAACCAAGTCTCTAATTCCTCATGCAACATGCAACAGTAGTTCTAGTTCTCCCATCTTGTCTGCCAGACTCCTGGCATTGGTGAACATGCCACGTAGTTTAGACCGGTCACATACTCTCTCCTTATTGGGTCCTCTGGGGTTGCAAATAGGACTTGTTACTATACTTGCCTCGGGTTCAGGTGCTTTAGTCAACCTACCACTAATGCCCCCGATAGTATCCTCTGGCGTATGTTCCGCGCTAGACATGTGCATTCGTTTTCGTCCGAATGCATTTTTGTCCACATTTTTGGGTATTTTCATTATCGTTTTAACAAAACCGAAAGATCTGACATAAACAAATGCTTTATTTTCGTTGCGACAACAATTCTATATAGATAGGAGATTCGACATGACACTGACAATAGCGATCTGTGTCCATCGAACCTGTGGTCTAATGTGCCTAACCTTAGCTCTATTAGTCCAAGATTATTCGACCCAGAGAGAACAGATTCTACATAGGGAGAACAGATTCGATATGAAGGTTCGACGAAGCAGTCGCTGCAAGCGGACATTTATGGTCAAATGCTCCGCCCATAGGCTATAGAAGAATTTTAATGTTGGTTAACTAGTAATAATAAATATAATTATTACTAGTGTCATACAACATTAGGATTCTACTATAGCTTGTAGGCGGAACATTCGACCGGATATGTACGATTGCGGCATCGTACGGTTTAGCTGCTCCGTCGAATCTTCTCGGAACATTCGACAGACACCATAAGCCATCAGTGACAGATTCGACCTTTTAATTATTTTGGATTTTTGGACGAATACATTTTTAACAAAACTAATTTCGGGAGTAACTAAATTTTATTTTTCGTACGCAAACGAAATTCCAAAACAAAATATTTCAGTGTGCACATGTCTATTCCGCGCTGACTATCTCTACCTCTGGAACCTCAACCCCCCCTTCGCCTATTTTAAAAGCCCCTCTTTTTGGCCATCTTCACTCCCAGCTGCACCTTCCCCATTTTGGTGCAGTAAGTCCTCCTATAAAGCTGGTAACCGACTGAGAAGTCGCCCCAGTTCTCCAGGGAACCCAAACCCCCTCCTTTCTACAACAGCTCCTCAGCCACTTGTTTACTTCCCTAATCTCCCTCTGCCTTTCTGGTGTGGCTCGAGGTACTGGTAGTATTTCTGAGGAATACATAAAGTATTTTTTCTAACAAATTAATTCAAGGCCATGTTGCAACAAATGAAGACATCCCAATGAAAGTCTTAGGAGCAAAGCTAAATTTTAGACAACAAAATCCTAATTAACAAGAATTCAACTACAGGTGAGTGTAATTATTCATTGAACAGGTATCCAGCAGACAGGTGATTATAAAAGGGCGTTACTTAACAAAGAAAGCCCCTTCCCATTTTATGCTTTTAGCAATGGCACCACATGGAAGAGAAATGTCACAAGGCCTAAGAAAGAAATTCCTTTACACAAGAAAGATGAAGGCTATGGGCAGTTAATTAAAGCTCTACTTATCAGTCGGAATACTGTAGAAAAAGGGATACAAAAATGTAACAAATTAAACTGCAGCCATCTCAGACGTCCAGGCCGTCCACAGAAGTTTACACTTCGACAGAAGCGTCTTGAGTTGAAGAAAATTGCCATGCTAGTTCACTGCAGTTAGCTAAAGTAATAGAAAGACAAACTGGGGTGATTGTTTCCCGTGACACAATAGGGGGTACACTGCAGAGCAGTAGTTCTCTCAACCTTTCCAGTGCTGTGACCCCTTAACATTTCCCAAGTTGCGGGGACCCCTAACAGAAAAAAAAATTTGTAGCGTGGGTTGTCTGCACCTAAGGCAGGACAAGTAATTTGCACCCCTAACCCACGGACATTTGGCGCTCCCCGATTCCCTTCCACTTGTACAATATTAAAACCCCTTGTGGTACATTTTAGGATGTACCACTCTTTGTTCTCATTTCTTTGCCTTTATCTCTCTCTCTCTCTCTATCGTAATTTCCTTTTTTTTTTTTTCCCCATCCGTCTTTCTTGTTCTTTCTCTCCCTTTTTTTTTTTTTTTTGTTTCTCCCACTCTTTTTTCCTTTCCCTTACATGTATTCTCTATTTTTATTCCTTCTCTTACTCCTTGGTGTGGTGCTGGCGGGGAGTTGGGATGAGTGGCAGTGCTGGCGGGGAGTTGGGATGAGTGGCAGTGCTGGCGGGGAGTTGGGATGAGTGGCAGTGCTGGCGGGGGTTCTGATCAGCCAACTTAGGTGCTCTTGTTCAAGGTCATCTGCTGATCCGACAAATGTAGTGTGGACTTTAATGGCAACTATAATCACAGGCAGTGTTACTCACTGTGTCTCTGACTTTGTGGTGTCTCGCAGCAGTGACACTATGCTGAAATCAGGAGATAGGGTCTCCTCCATCCCCTCCCATTTCACATTTCTCACCAGTCAGCTGACCTCTAGTCTCTGCCCCCCAGCCATGCCGTGAACTGAATGGGCGGCTGCAAAAAGATTGGGAGAGCGGTGTGGCCTTCGGAAACAGCCCAGGGTTTGGTGACCCCTGAAAAATCGTCATTCGACCCCCCCCCCCCCCCAGGTTAAGAACCACTGCTGCAGAGGAATGGCATGCTTGGGTGTCATCCACGAAGGAAGCCACTCCTAAAGCACATGCACAAAAAAGACTGCCTAGAATTTGCCAGGGTCCATGCTGAAAAAGATCAATACTGGGACTCTGTACTCTGGAGTGATGAGTCGAAGATAAATGTTTTTGGAATTGATGGCTTCAAAACTGTGTGATGTTGCAAAGGTGAGGAGTACAAAGAAAAATGCATGGTGCCTACAGTGAAACATGTTGGTAGCAGTTTCCTTCTGTAGGGCTGCATAAGTGCTGCTGGTGTCGGGGAGCTGCATTTCATTGATGGCATCATGAATTCACAGATGTACTGCTCTATATTAAAAGAGAAGATGCTACCATCACTCAATGCCCTTGGTCATCGTGCACTTTTCCAACATGACAATGATTTAAAACACACATCTAAGGCCACTGTGGCATTTCTGAAGTAGAACAGGGGGGAAATGATTCAGTGGCCAACTATGTCTCCTGGTCTGAAGCCAATCAAACACCTATGGGGGAATTCTGAAAATAAACTATTAGCGCATCACTCGCCATCCAGCATCCAGACTCTAAAAGAGGTCGTTCTTGAAGGATGGAAAAAGATATATGTTGCTATATGTCACCAACTTGTTCGTGCCATGCCTAGAAGACTTGGTGCTGGGCTTACAAATCATGGAGGTCATACAAAATACTAGATGTAGTCATTTTTGTTGTGGGGTGTAATCATTTTTTCATCAACTAATTTGAGTAAAACTTAAGATTTTTGTTATCGAAGTTATAATGTTAACCTTACTTTCATGTAATGAGCTAAACAAATGTTCTATAAAATTTGTGTCAAAATTTTGGAAATTGTTCTTGCTTTCATTGCGATATTAATTAAAATCCTACTTTTCAAAAGGGGTGTACTCATGTGTATATATATTTAATATAATACAATTTTATTTATTTATTTTCATTTTATGAAGGCTGTATTGGATATTTGCAGTGTTCATGCTCATGGCTTGCTGGGCTGATTTTATAAAATTTTAGAACAAATCAGTGTCTGCTTCCTGTAGCAACCAATTCCATATCGGTTGTCTTTTTTTTTTTTTTTTTTTTGTGTGTTCAAATTAGTGAAAAAAAAGTTTAAAATTTGGCTGGTTTCCTATAAGTAAAAAAAAAAAACAAACACCTTTGTTTTAAGAGGTTTGTAAAATGTTGAATTGGAAAAAGGCCACCATCTCAAGGTTTCTTTGTTTCTATGCAGAGCAAAGTCGCAGGGATGACTTGGAGAGCTTGGGCTATGTGCTTATGTATTTTAACCTGGGGTCACTGCCTTGGCAAGGACTGAAGGCAGCCACAAAGCGCCAGAAATATGAACGAATTAGTGAGAAGAAAATGTCTACTCCTATTGAGGTCCTCTGCAAAGGATACCCCTGTAAGTACCTCCTATTTGTATATGTTGGCAAACTTAAAAGGTAACTGCACTTTCATGGGGGGAAAAAAAGGCAAACAAAAAAAAATAATATAGCATATACAATTGTAACACAAGTCATATTGAATTTGAATGTTATTAAAAATTACCTTTTTCTTTTCAATTGGCAGCACTGTAATTTTCTGTAAATGTGGTGCAATATGGCTACCTGGAGGTGTTCTGTACACAGAATGTGTACAGAAAGCCCCCCAGAAACATCAGTTCCTGCTTGTGTGATTGGCTCACCGATTTTCCCAGATGTCTGCACTAAGATACAAGTCCACCATTGCTGATAATACCGATCAGCGTGTAAGGCAGCAGATGGCGCCATTCTAATATACAAAAGCCGCGCCTCCTCCTCGTCCTCGTCTGTGATGGGAGGAACACTCTGTTTTCCCAGCAGTCAGTGTTCCGCCTATCACGGACATCCTCTCATCCTCGTCCATGAGATGAGAATGACAGGACATCCGTGATAGGCGGAACACTGCACTGACTCACTGCTGGGAAAATTTGTGTTCCTCCTACGGGGAGGAGGAGGAGGCGTGGCTTTTGAACACTGCCGTCTGTTAGCATGACACGCTGTAGGCAGACGGCGGTGACTCAAAGATAAGCCGAGGGGGGCACTTTCAGCCCTAAAAAAAAGGGCTGAAAATCTCAGTATACATACGGTATGTTTTTAATTATATACATGTTTTCACCTGGTGTCTCTTGTTGTTGGTTATAATGGCACTTGTATAGATAAAAGTAAATGTCTTTTGCATAGATTTAAAAAAAAAAATTCCATTAATAAAAATTATTGTGATATCCCCCAAAGTTTGCACAGTGCACATTTCCTGTTATATTGAGAAACACTTTGGGTGTTTTGGACTTTATGCACATTATGCTCATATACTCATAAACTCCATATTCCTGTAAACTCATTCTGTTGGGTAGAGTATTACTTATGTGTGAAAGCGTGTAAATTGTGCTCATAAGCACCTCTCCATGCGCAGCTTTATGGCATTTTTTTAATGCCCCTGAATGCTGCGCATAAGTGCATGGCCACATTAAATAAGCTGCATTCATGTGTGTGTGTGTGTGTGTGTATATATACAAAAAAAAAAAAGCGTCCCTAGCAGTCGCATTTTTCTGCCTATGTTCATGTGCCCTAAAGGTTTAGTCTACTTTTTACAGACCTTACAAGCCCTACATTAATCTCTCCTCGTGCTTTCACTATTAGGCTGGGTTCACATATATGCGAATCTGAAGCAATTTGAACCACTTCCAATTTCCGTAACCTGTGAACGAGACTGGCTTCCAATAGAGACAGTTCACATATTTGCAGGACGGTTGCAGTGCAAATTATTATTATTATTATTATTTATTCACAATTTTTATATAGTGCCAACAGTTTATGCAGCGATTTACAATGTATAGGGGGGGACAACACAATTACAGTACAGCTCAATACAAAAGGTACAGGAGGGCCCTGCTCAGGGGTGGTGGTACAAAAGGTAATGGCTGCAGAGGCTGCAGAGACTGATTTGATGGGGGTGGCTCAGGGACAGTTGTTAGGTGGGTGTGGGAATAAATGAGTTTTCAGGGATCTCCTAAAGGTGGACAGGGTAGGGGATGATCGGACCTACTGGGGATGGGAGAGGCTCTAAAGGGATAGGCAAATAGGAGCAGCAGTCATGGATCAGTTGGTGAGGTGTATTAGTCTATCAGCAGAACTCATAATAGACTGAAGGGGGGATAGCCTGCTTAAGGGTAAGCTATTAAGGAGAGAGTTGCAGCAGTCAAGGCGCGAAATAATCAAGGCGTGAATAAGTTGCTTTGGGGTGTCATTAGTCAGGAAGGGTCAAATTCTGGAGATGTTGCAGAGGTTAAGGCGGCAGGATTTGGCCAGAGATTGGATATGGGGGCTGAAGGAGAGGTCAGAGTCAATAATTACACCCAAGACCCTGGCATGTGTAGAGGAACCAATGGTTGTGTTGATATTAATGGTGATGTCACGGGGGGGGGGGGGCACCATGAAGGAGGAAATATAACAAGCTTAGTTTTAGAAAGATTGAGTTTGAGTAAGTGGTGTGACATCCATATCAATATCAATATGTCATTCATTAAGTTTGACAAAATTTAAAAAAGGTTCTGTGTTTTTCTGTCCAGTTCAGGTGCGATTTTTAAGTGTCAAATTCACACCTGAATCGCACCTGAACCGATGGATAGAAACCGCACTGGACCCACATATATGTGAACCCAGCCTGAATGTGACAGCTACACCTCTGTTTTTTTTTTTTCTCTTATATAGAATGGTTGACTCTTGCTAGATAATCAGGAAGGGGCAGTTCTGCTCCAGCTGAATATCTGTCTGAAAACAATTTATAAAGTGTCTTAAATGTTTTAATTTTATTTCTTTTTTGTTTTTCACGGTGCAACTTATTGGGACACGCTTACACTGTTGAAGTCCCAAAAAAATATAGGAGTTTATAAAATGCATTATTGGCTAAAGAAGGGGAAGGGTTAGGCCCCTTTCATATGGGGCTGTCCGTCTTTACTACTCCGCTTGCTCAGCGGGGATCGCTCCGTTGATCCCCGCTGAGCCGGCGGATGACAAGTTCGTCTCTGCACTCTGTGTGCAGGGATGGACCTGTCGGATCTCCGCTCTCCTCTGTGGGGGGGATCGGATGATTGCGGACCACAAGATGGACGGAAAATAGGACATCCATCCGTCTGGATTTTGCGGATCGGGGCGGATCAGATGACCGCTCCATAGAGCTGTATGATGTGACCGCTCAGATCCGCCTGAAAAAAATGACAGGCGGATCTGAAAGGTCCGCATGTGTGAAAGGGGCCTTAGAACCTCAAGGGTGTTTTTTGTTTTTTTTTAAGTACCGCCTGTGCCCTCTTTTTTCTTTTTGTTATTGTACACTAGTACATGAAATTGGTGTCTTCAGACAAGCATAGCAATACATTTTCACAGAGGTTCTAACTTTTTTTACTTTCCCACTCCTAAAAATAATAAAAAAAAAAAAAAATCTACAATTATGATACAGAAAGCGACAGAATTCCAAGAGAGGTTTGTACTGTTCCCTATTCTAACCAGCACTAACTGTTATAACCCTATTTATATTTGTGCAGTTTTGCACACTCAAGGCCTCCCAAAATTTTAGAGGAGTTTCATGTTTTTTTTTTTTTTTTTTTTTCTGCATCTAAACCCCCCTCTATGTTAGACTGTGTTCATGCACACATAGGTGTTTACAGGAATTTAGAGGCGGAAAAAAAAACGGGGCCAGCGCATTTTGTTACAAAACAGTATAAATGAGCTTTAGCACTTGGGCATTCTTTCTGAAGGCCAGACTAAATTAATATTCTGGCCAATGGAATTAACGGATACCCAAACACATGACACTCCTAGATGGGTTATGCAAAATGCGGCTTTAGGCGCCATTTTAACGCTGCTTTTTCCTCACCTGTAGCATAGGCATTCGGGGAAGGGAAAAAAAAGTCCTGTGTGAGAATATGAAGGCAGACCTCTCCCTTTTGAAAATGATAGCGTTCGTATGCGTTTAATGGCTTCATTACTTTGAGTCATTGACCCGGTACACTGCCTGCACTCCTAATCTGCAGGTTTATTCTAGGTCAGGGAGTCAAAAATGCCGAAACTCAAGATGGCCTGGTAGCTAGCATTCTTAGGAGCTCAGAATGGCACCCCTGTGCATGTGTTTGTAAGTGAAAAAGTGTAAATGGATCCCAAGATATTTTTCACACCATCTTAACTTTTTTTCTTCCAGCTGAGTTTTCAACATATCTGAATTTTTGTCGCTCCCTTCGGTTTGATGATAAACCAGACTATTCCTACCTGAGACAGCTCTTCCGTAACCTCTTCCATCGGCAAGGCTTCTCATATGACTATGTTTTTGACTGGAACATGCTGAAATTTGTAAGTATGGGATTTTATATGTCAGGTTAATTTTGGGGGTAATTTATCTAAAAGTAAAGCGAAGTTCCACCCAAAGTGGAACCTCCGCCTATTTGCTCCCCCCCCCTTCCGGTGCCACATTTGGCACCTTTCAGGGGGGGAGGAGGGAACGGGTACATGTTTTTGACAGGTACCTTTCCTCGCTTCCGGGAGACAGCGGCACCGGTGCCTTGAAAGTTTATGCCCCCTTCTCCTTCCTCTGCCCACCGAGCCAGTTTGAAAGCGTAACGTACTTTGCGCATGCGCAGTAGGGAACCTACTTCACTGCCAGTTACCCTTACCATGCAGCACCCAAGAGCCAATTGGAAAATCCTCTGGGTTGCCGACATCGCTGTAACCCTGGACAGGTAAGTGTCCTAATATTTTGTGGAAGGGCGGAGCTCCTCTTTAACTAGCCTGCTTTCAAAGCCCCTTGGTTAAAAAATGTGCACTAATCTCACTGTTCAGTAGGCTGATAGAATAGCTGATAGAATAGTAGACAAATTGAAACAGGCCTACTAAATGGTGTTTTAAAGGTTCTTACAGACGAGATTAAATGGGCAATGTGAGTCAACCCTCCCTGACTGAACTTGGCTAAGTGCTGTCAGGGCAAAATGAGTGTCTAGCATAGATTTTTAAAGTCTATCGCTATTGTCTTCTGCAAAAAGAGGTTTCCTTCTTCTCAGATCAATGCCTGTTTATTCAGTCTAAACTTGAATGTTTTTGTATCTCTTCTTTTTTTTTTTTTTTTTTTTTTTTTTTTTTTTTATGATCGTTCAGGAACAGGATCTTACCTGCACAGCCAACCGCCATTTAGCAATGTAACTGTTCAATGGTAACTCCGGATACCCATGAATCTCACTGTACAAAGTCCCATCATGTGACTATAAACTTGATTAGCAGTGCTACCCAAGTACACCTACTTTAGGAACCTGGAACAAATCAACCAAAAAAACTATATAGTTGTACCTTTAAAATAAAACAAGTCACACACCTGGGCAGTAAACTTTCCATAAAAGCCATATGTCAGAATGATCAGTAGATCCAGAGGCACAGGCTGCTAAAGATGTTTGGAGAAGTTGCTTTACCCTGTCCACTTCTTCATGCCACTGGCAGCACAATCAGGTGGGGTGTGGCCAAACTTGATGTCCACCGGAAAAGCAAAATTTAAATAAAAAACCTACAGTATCTTGCAAAAGTGAATACACCCCTCACATTTTTGTAAATATTTTATTATATCTTTTCATGTGACAACACTGAAGAAATAACACTTTGCTACAATGTAAAGTAGTGAGTGTACAGCTTGTATAACAGTGTAAATTTGCTGTCCCCTCAAAATTACTTCACACACAGCCGTTAATGTCTAAACTGCTGGCAACAAAAGTGAGTACACCCCTAAGTGAAAATGTCCAAATTGGACCCAATTAGCCATTTTCCCTCCCCGGTGTCATGTGATTCGTTAGTGTTTACAAGGTCTCAGGTGTGAATGGGGAGCAGGTGTGTTAGATTTGGTGTTATCGCTCTTACTCGGCACCTCATGGCAAAGAACTCTGAGGATCTTAAAAAGAGTTGTTGCTCTACATAACGATGGCTAGGCTATAAGAAGATTGCCAAGACCCTGAAACTGAGCTGCAGCACGATGGCCTAGACCATACAGCGGTTTAACAGGACAGGTTTCACTCAGAACAGGTCTCGCCATGGTCGACCAAAGAAGTTGAGTGTACGTTTTCAGCGTCATATGTCAGATGTCAGATGTTGTCTTTGGGAAATAGACCTATAAGTGCTGCCAGCATTGCTGCAGAGGTTGGAGGGTCAGCCTGTCAGTGCTCAGACCATACACCGAACACCGCATCAAATTGGTCTGCATGGCTGTCGTCCCAGAAAGAAGCCTCTTCTAAAGATGATGCACAAGAAAGCCTGCAGTTTGAAGACCAGCAGACTGAGGACATAGTTACATAGTAGGTGAGGTCGAAAAAACACAAGTCCAACCTATGTGTGCGATTATATGTCAGTATTACATTGTATACGCCTGTATGTTGTGGTCGTTCGGGTGCTTATCTAATAGTTTCTTAAAACGATCAATGCCCCCCGCTGAGACCACCGCCTGTGGAAGGGAATTCCACGTCCTTGCTGCTCTTACAGTAAAGAACCCTCTACATAGTTTAAGGCTAAACCTCTTTTCTTCTAATTTCAATGAGTGGCCACGAGTCTTGTTGAACTCCTATCCGCGAAAATTTCATCCCTATTGTGGGGTCAACAGTATGGTATTTGTATATTGAAATCATATCCCCTCTCAAGCGTCTCTTCTCCAGGGAGAATAAGTTCAGTGCTCGCAACCTTTCCTCATAACAAAATATCCTCCAGACCCTTTAGCTTTGTTGCCCTTCTTTGTACTCGCTCCATTTCCAGTACATCCTTCCTGAGGACTGGTGCGGCCGGACCAGAGTCTTGTAGAGCGGGAGAATTATCGGTTTATCTCTGGAATTAATCCCCTATTTAATGCATGCCAAATTTCTGTTTGCTCTAGATTCTAGATTCCCCCAGAGGTTCCCCCCCCCCCCCCCCCCCCCCCAGTGTAAAGATTGCATTCAAATTTTTGCTTCCCAAATGCATTATTTTACATTTTTCTACATTTTTCATGTAGTTGCCCACCCCATTAATTTGTGCAGATCTTTTTGCAAGGTTTCCACATTCTGCGGAGAAGTTAATGTCCTGCTTAGCTTGGTATCGTCCCCCATCCTTCAGGTTGTTTATGAACAAATTAAACAGGATTGGTCCCAGCACAGAACCCTGGGAGACCCCACTACATTATCACCACCCTCTGAACTCGCCCTTGTAGCCAGTTTTCAATCCATGTACTCGCCCTATGGTCCATGCCAACAGACCATATTTTGTACAGTAAACGTACATGGGGAACTGTCAAATGCTTTTACAAAATCCAGATACACTACGTCTACGGGCCTTCCTTTATCTAGATGGCAACTCGCCTCCTCATAGAAGAGAAGGTTAATAGATTGGTTTGGCAAGAACGATTCTTCATGAATCCATGCTGATTACTGCTAATGATACCGTTCTCATTACTAAAATCTTGTATGTAGTCCCTTATCATCCCCTCCAAGAGTTTACATACTATTGATTTTAGGCTAACTGATGTAATTCCCAGGGATGCATTTTGGGCCCTCTTTAAATATTGGTGCTACATTGGCTTTTCTCCAATCAGCTGGTAACATTCCAGTCAGTAGACTGTCAGTAAAAATTAGGAACAATAGTCTGGCAATTACTTGACTGAGTTCCCTAAGTACCCTCGGGTGCAAGCCATCTGGTCCTGGTGATTTATTAATGTTAAGTTTCCCAAGTCTAACTTAAATTCTGTCCTCTGTTAACCATGGAGGTGCCTCCTGTGATGAGTCATGAGGATAACTGGATTACTGGAACCATGTCCTGTGGTCTGATGCGACCAAGATGAGCCTTTTTGGTTCAGATGGTGTCAAGCGTGTGTGGCGCAACCAGGTGAGGAGTACAAAGACAAGTATGTCTTGCCTACAGTCAAGCATGGTGGTGGGAGAGTCATGGTCTGGGGCTGCATAAGTGCTGCCGGTACTAGGGAGCTACAGTTCATTGAGGGAACCATGAATACCAACATTTACTGTGACATACTGAAGCAGAGCATGATCCTCTCTCTTCGTAGACTGGGCTGCAGGGCAGTATTTCAACATAACAACCCCAAACACACCTCCAAGGCGACCACTGTCTTGCTAAAGAAGCTGCAGGTAAAGGTGATAGACTGGCCAAGCATGTCTCCAGATCTAAACCCTATTGGGCATCTGTGGGGCATCCTCAAACGAAAGGTGGAGAGGCGCAAGGTCTCTAACATCCACCAGCTCCGTGATGTCATGGAGCTGGTGGAAGAGTACTCCAGTGGCAACCTGCAAAGCTCTGGTGAACTCCATGCCTAAGAGGGTTAAGGCAGTGCTGGAAAAACAATGGTGGCCACACAAAATATTGACACTTTGGGCTCCAATTTGGAAATTTTCACTTAGGGGTGTACTCATTTTTGTTGCCAGTGGTTAAACTTTAATGGCTGTGTGTTATCACATGAAAAGATATAATAAAATATTCACAAACGTGAGTGGTGTACCCACTTTTGTGAGATACTGTATACACAGGCACGGTTTTAGTTTTTTTCAGGTATTTACCAAAACATATTCAAGCTATAGTTATATAATGGACATGGGCTAAAAGTGCACACACTCAGGTTTAATTGGAGGGTACGTACATCCAAATCAGAGGAAGGGTTTAGGAAATACAGGTCTTAAGAATAGCCATCCCCATTTTCAAGAGACCAAAAGTAATCGGACAGTTGAATCGTAAGCTGTTTCATGGCCAGGTGTGGGCTACTCCTTTGTTATCTCCATCAGTTAAGCAGGTAAAAGGTCTGGAATTGATTTTAAGTGTGGTATTTGCATTTGGAATCTATTGCTGTGAACCTACATCATGCGTTCAAAGGAGCTATCCATGCAAGTAAAACAGGCCATTGTAAGGCTTCAAAAAGGAAATAAACCATCAGAGCGATAGCAGCAACATTAGGAGTGGCCAAATCAACATCTGTACATTCTGAGAAAAGAACGCACTGGTGAGCTCAGCAACATAAAAAGGCCTGGACGTCCACAGAAGACAACAGTGGTGTTGTGATGGTCGCATGATCCTCTCTATGGTAAAGAAAAACCCATTCACAACATCCAGACAAGTGAAGGTCACTCTCCAGGAGGTGGGCGCATCCTTGTCAAAGTCTACAATCAAGGGAAGACCTCACAAGAGCAAATACAGAGGAGGTTCACCACAAAGTGCAAACCATTTATAAGCCTGAAGAATAGAAAAGCCTGATTAGACTTTGTCAAAAAACATCTTAAAGTCAGACCAGTTCTGGAAAAGCATTCTTTGGACAGATGAAACTAAGATTTAATCTGTACCAGAATGACGGGAAGAAAAAAGTGTGGAGAGGGCTCAGAATAGCTCATGATCCAGAGCACACAACGTCCTCTGTAAAACATGGTGGAGGCAGTGTGATGGCATGGGCATGCATGGCTTTTAGTGGCACTGGGTCATTGGTGTTTATTGATGATGTGACAGAAGCAGCCGGATAAATTCGGCAGTATTTAGAGATATATTGTCATATATATATTGTCATATTGATTCAGTCAAATGCAGCAAAGTTGATTGGACGGCGCTTCACAGTACAGATGGACAATGATCCAAAACACACTGCAAACGACCCCAGATCTTTTGAAGGAAAAGTAGAATATTCTGCAATGGCTGAGTGAATCCCCTGATCTCAACCCAATTGAGCATGCATTTCACTTGTTGAAGGCAAAAACTAAAGGCAGAAAGACGCACAAACAAAAAACAACTAAAGACCACTGCAGTTAGAGCCTGGCAAAGCATCAGAAAGGAGGAAACCCAGTTTTTAGTCATGCCCATGGGTTCCAGACTTCAGGCAGTCATTGCCAGTAAAGGATTCTCAACAAAATATTAAAAAAATAACATTTTATTTATGATTATATTAATTTTGTCCAATTACATTTGAGCCCCTGAAAATGGGGGACCGTGTATACAAATGGTTGCACTTCCTAAAATGTGTACTTGATATTTATGTTCAACCCCTTGAATTAAAGCAGAAAGTCTGCACTTCAGATTCTTTTGAATTGTTTCTTTTCATTTTATTCTGGTGGCATACAGAGCCAAAAGTATGAACATTGTGCCTGTCTCCAAATTATATGTGGACCTAACTGTATACTGTATATAGAACAGTGTATGTATCAGGATTTATTGATCATTTTAACGTGTGACTTTTGCTAAAGGTGACATTTGCCTATGCATTATTTCTCATCACATACTTCGTTAGAATTCACCATGCTTGTGATAAGTATAATTTTAACCTACATTTTAAGAATGCATTCTGATTTCCTGCGAAAATCATAAACCTGTTTTCATGCTTTTCATTTTTTTTAAGAACAAAATTCTAAATTATGTTCTATGTAGGGTGCAGCCCGGAATCCCGAAGATATGGACAGGGAAAGAAGAGAACATGATAGAGAAGAGAGGATGGGCCAGCTCAGAGGTTCTACAACTAGAGCGTTACCTCCTGGTCCTCCCACTGGTGCAGCCCCTAACCGACTCAGAAATGGTGGAGAACCAGTAGCCTCTACTCCAGCATCCCGAATTCAGCAGAGTGGTAAGCAAGACTTTGCAAAGTGCTTTTCCTCTAATCTATTTTTCTGATTTTAATGCCCCTTTTCTTTGAGGTGTACATTTATGGGTGCTTTTAAGCAGGGACAGTTCATGGAATCATCAATTTTTTGTGTCCGAAGACCTGCAAGATGGATTCATATTTATAGTTTTTTCATATAGTGTATTGAAACCATGTACATTTCCTATTGAAGTTTCAGATTACTAATAGTTTTGTATTTGTTAAATTGACACATATTTTTGGACACAAAGTGTACATGCTGTAAAGGGAACTTCGCGGGAACTTGTCACAGGATACTGCTGCAACTGATTTCGTATTAATGTTCTAGGTAACACTTCTCCTCGGGCAATCTCACGGGTTGACAGAGAGCGCAAGGTCAGCATGAGGTTACATCGAGGAGCTCCAGCAAATGTGTCTTCCTCTGATCTCACAGGGCGACAAGAAGTTTCACGAATTTCAGCATCACAGGTGAGGCCATACAGTAATTGTGAGACAGATTTCTTCTGTACTTTAATGTTAAACATGTCTAAAAAACCAACAAGCTACCATGTAAAAATCCAAATGATAATTGGAGATAACTAAAGGACAGCTGCTAGCATTGATAACGTCCCATATGCTCGTGCCAAATAAATATATACCAATGTAATGCTGCGCTATCTTAAAGTAATCATATGGTAATCTTACTAAATCCTAATTGTTACTGACTACAGTTAAATGGTGGTGGTGAGATATTCCATTCCTATGTAAAAAATCTAGTGAGCATAATAATGCAATCTTATGTGATTAAAAGTTGCGATCATAAACAAAAAATTGCAATCCTATGCAATGCTCTCAATAACAACCTGTGTAGCATACACTCCTCTATATACACATATTGAATTCATATGAAATAGAGAAATTTGCAATCCTGTGCGATAATTGCACTGACAACCTATAATATAGTGCATCCATATACAATAATCAATATAGAACACATGCTCTAAGGTGAGCCCATACACCAAAGGGGGAGCACAAGAGTGGACACGAGCACTTGATTGTTATATCATCCGTTTCATCATCTGCAATAAGTACCAGAAGAATGGAGTAGTTATGGATGGACTTGTTGGTGCAATTTTATGGACACAGATTAATGCATGAATTTGGCACAAGAGCACTTTAAAAACGGGTCACTTTCTATTTCAATTTCTATATTGTTGTATATTGATGCACTTTTGTATAAATTTATGTATTCTAGGTTGCAAATTTCTCTATTTCATATGAAAGTGCCCCTTTGGAGTCCCACTGTCAGAATACAATGAAACAGTGGGGAGGATTCCTCCATCCACCTCAATTGTGTCGATGGTGGAATCCCTTCATCTTTTTCGATTAGCCCGCTGGCCCACTCATCTATGGCCCTCCTAAGGCGATTAAAAATCAGCTTCTAAATTCACAGTCCCGCTGCACGGGTTACAAGGGTAATATCTATAGCAAATGTATTTCCTGTGAGCCCCAGACCCGTGTCAGATTTTACTGTTATTGGAGGCTTTGTTGGAGAAATTCAGAGCCCTGGATAGCAGTAAAACCTTGCAGGGGTTCTAAACTGTTTCAATTCTATCCAAAACTATAAAAGAGTTTTTTGGTATAGAGACATCTTTAATAACCCTGAATGATTCAATTAAAATGTACCGTATATGTGATAGACTGAACTCGTACTTTTGTAGTTACACATACTCCAGGTTTATTGTATGTTTGTGTCAGGAGATAGTCATTTGAGAACTACATGTTTCCACACATGTAAGCCATGTAACACTAATGCGGTGCGAGTTTGAGGCTGTTTTGTAGTACAATTTCAAGGCACAGCTGCAATGTGAGTAGATGTGATTCTGATCCTTTTTTCATGCGATTTGGATAAAACTGCAGTTTCTGTCCTAGGGTCTCTCTCTCAGCAAACCGTACTAGAAATCATGGTTGGGATCGTGTTACTTTAGGACAGATAAGTGATCTGCCTGCAGTTTCCGTTCAAGTTTATTGAGCTTAAAATCGCATTGCACCGCACACACAGGACCCTTTTTCAAATTCATATTTGTGAACGGTTATTTCACTTGTCATGTGATTCCATGGGTTCTGAAACGCATCCAAAATCGCATCAGTGTGAACCAGGGATAAATGTTAAAAAAAAATAAAAATCTTTAACACATTTATATAATTCACAATCCACATACAAAATCCTTTCACTTGATTAGTGCTTGCAGTGCATTTTACCTTTGTTCTCTTCTGTTCAGGCCAGCGTACCATTTGACCATCTTGGAAAATGAGGGCTGCCATTGGACCAATATTTGCTTAGGTGAGCTGTTTTGTGTGTTTTTTTTTTTTGTTAAGTGTTTAAATAGTATTCCTGTTTCATCAATATATCCCGGATTAGGGTTTTGTTTAGGAAAAGGAAAATCTGTTTGATTAGCAAAGCTGCAACAAGCATAGTAGAGGAGAATGCTTCAGTCCAAAAAAAGCTACATGTAACATTTCTAGACATGTGTTATCAGTGGAGATTTCCCCCTCTTTGCTGGTATACAGGGTATATAGTTGGTAAGGATGTTAATTCTGAATGAGTTTCCCATTGGGGCTGCAGCTCACAGACTGAAGTAACCCATTATATAAAGCTTAAGTTTCATTTTGTTTTGTAAAGCGATTGTACACGGCAGATATAAAAAAAAAACCTGCAAGGCGATGGCATAATGTGCTAGTATGCATCGCATACTAGCACATTCTGAAATACTCACCTTGGAATAAAGTCCTCCAGCACTGTAAAGTCACGGCTGAAATGTTCCCCCTGTCTTTCCTCCGGGTTCACAAGCTCAGACTATGTGATTGGCCAGAGCCACGATGATGTCACTCCTGCGCATGCACGCCCTTGGTTTCGGCACGAGGCTCCGAAGTTCTGGAAAAGTATGCCGGACCTTCAGAGCGCATGCGCCAGTAATATGGCATGATTAGGAGATATTCATTTTACCTACAGGTAAGCCTTATTTATAGGCTTACCTGTAGGTAAAAATGACCAAGTAGGGTTTACAACCTCTTTAATGCATGTGAAGTTGTTTCGTTTCTATGTGCTGTATAGATGTTTGTTCCAGTGTGGTATAAATCTTGAAAAGTTGGCTTCCAGATAAAAATGTCAGCATGAATTGGACTGACAATCTATAAGCTCCATGGGAAGCTACAGACAGACCTATTTTGGGTCAAGCTGCTATTAAAGATATAGAAACCTAGATGTCATGGAAGTTTCCGAAGCATCAACAGTTTGGTATGGCAGGCAATTGAGCTTTACTATTTAGGGCTTCAGGGACTCCGAGTTCTGGGGAATTCTGGTGTGCAAATTTGGAACAGCTCCTATGATCACACCACACCCACAAATGCTAAATGCAGAGGTGTGAGCACACACTTCCAGTTCTTTACCTCAATACTGGCCCATCATTGAGTGGTGGCTTCACTGACCAGTAAGGATAAGTGTGGAAAGGTGGGCAAACTCCAACTTGTGAGAGCTGGTAGAAATGTGCATTCTAAAGCACCCCAGATTTTGGTCTTCCTGGGAGCTTGAGAGTCACTGAACTGACTTGTAGCTACCCAAAAACTGCTAAGCTTTACCAGTGTTAAGTTAGAAATCTTATATGAATTAAGGCATATCTTAGCTTGTAAGGGGAGCTCACATTCCAAAGTCCTTCTTAGAGATTAATTTTCTTCTTAATTATGGCTAGCCATAATTAAGCAAACTGCATGGAACCAAGCTGCTTATTGCATGACACACAGAGCTTCCAAAGTTTTTGTTACACCTATAATCTGAGTAAATGTTGGTTAGTCATGAAACGTGTTATTTGGTGTTCATTAGATATTCATTTTTATCTTGTACACCTTATTCCGACAGAATCAGCTCATACCCTCATCAAATAGGCGCTTCTGCAAAACAAAGAATTTGCAGGGGTTTTTTTATTTTTTATTTTCATTACTCTATAGTGAGGCTGAAAAAACATTTATGAGCAAAGACCATTCAGAGGTTTGTGTACTGCCTTAAAGGTAAATTCCTTTATCACACATTAACACTATTTTTTTTTTCTCTTTTCTCCCCAGTGTCTTCACTGTATTTCATTTTCTTTTAAAGATGAGAATTTAATTTTTTTAACTTTTATTTTCTGCCACTGAAGAGAGCCACACAGAAGATGCTGGTTCTGGCACAGATATGGAAGAACTGATGCGCCAGGGAGGAGGCTCGCGGCTCCGCTTCCCTTCCAGATATGTTGGCAGTCCAGGACAGCGGATGTTCTTCCTGCTTTCTCTAAACTGAACACTACATATAGATATATACTGTATATATTTTTCCTTTTTATTTTTTAGCTTACCTCCCCACATCTCTCTCCCCCCCCCCCCCCCCACACCACCCCCAAAAAAGTACTCCAACTTCACATTCTTTCCAAAATGTAAGATTTTAGCTGTACTTTATTTTTTTTATTCTATAAGAGATGGACAGAATAAGCGAGTTACCAGGAGAGGCATCCTCCAGCACTGCTCTGCTGCCTTTCCCAGGCTTGGATGCCCCATTGCACCTGTCTCTCCTGTCTGCACTGACAATGGAGCAATGCATCGTTTACTTTGATTTTTAGGTCACTGAACTTTCAGGGCTAGAGAAGTGTTGGGATCTTGTTTTTTTTCCCCACACAGATCCACAGTGGAGGCCTATCTTGATTTTAGTACATGCCAGCTTCAGAGCACCAATATAGGAAAAGGGTTTTTTTTTATTTTATTTTTTATATTATTATTTTCTCTTTTAACAGAACAGGTGGCGTTTGCCCAAACAGCACTTGCTGTTGCAGCAGTTTTAGTTGTAGGTTATAATGTATTTTAGTAGTAGGTATATTGTTGGGTATCCCCCACTGTGGCTGCTAGTGATTTGATGTTTAACTCATTTGAAACAAAAAAAAAAATGCACACAGTTTTGCAACTTACTCTCTGCCCTTCTGCAGTGACTAAAGACTGAGATGGCTGCTTACTGACTTTCAATGAAGACTGTGAAGGTGCACAAGATATTTTAATGAGGGTTGTACCAGTTAGTTGGGAAAGTCCTGGCTGGTGGGATACTGAATGTTGAAGCTCCTGTCTCCCTCCATGTCCTGGACAGTGCCCATCCTGCACCACTAGATGGCGCCATGGAACTAGATCTTACCCTCCAAACTGTTTCATATTTAACAATGTTTGGTTTCTTAATTTATTTACAATATATTTACTTTCTCTTTTTTTATTTGTGGTAACTTTTATTACTTTATAATTTAAAATAAAAAAATGCAAAAAAATTAATTTGGGGGGGAAATACGCAACTTTTTTTGGGGGGGTTTTGTACTTCTGTGTAAATATAGACTTTTTTCAGCTTTAATGTGTTTGTTAATTTGAGGTAATAAAGTAGAAAATGATAAAGTGGTTAAAACAGTGTCTGTTTTATTGCTAATGTAATTTTAGATATGAATCATGTACTGAAGTCATAGATTAATGTCTTGATGTATGCCAACCCATTATCTAGAAAGAACATATTCTAGAAAATAAATATTGGTGCTTTTATGACAAACATATCTAAATTTACCTGTATGGAAAGAAATCTAAAGAATTTTGTTGTACTTGTATATCCATTTTTCATACCTGCATGACAGCTAAAATATAACAAATCTGGTACCTGCAAAGATTTGGGTTTTCATGTTCTCACTTACCCTGGCCTTTTGTCTTCCATTTAGTGTTGGGTAGGCAGCTCAACCCCAGTGTGTTAATTATTTTGGCCATTTAAAGACTAACCTTTCCTTGCTTCCTGAAAATGTGGAAAGTTTTTATTACTGGAAAAAACATAGCCTTTACTCTTCATCTACATACTGGTCTGTTAGTTTAGACGTATAGTCTACTGCTGCCAGGGTGGTGGTAAATCGGAGCAACTGGTTTGGATCCCAAAGCTGCAGCTACTTCCGCACATAGTGTTATAACTTTATTGATTAGTATAATAAAACTTTTTTAGTGGTTCTGTTGATTGAATCGAGTATTGTGTGAACTTGGATATATACTGATCAGGTCACTGGCAGTTTAAAGAGCCAATAGGGAGGAGCTAAAACCCTAAACTCTAACCACCAAAGATGACATGAGCAACTTAAGTACACTTTTATTTTCACTAAATATAAAAATAAACCAGTGGAACCGATTAGAGGGCCCTGTACTTCTAAAATTATGATTTGAATAGTCAAATTCTCAAGAGGACCCTGATGCCCTGCATTAACAGAAAGTCCACAATCTTCTGGCCTCATGTACACTGGGTGTTAAAAATGCCACTTTTAGGAGCATTTTCTTTTCTGCCTTCAAATGCCCCTCCAATGTTGACCTATGTTTCCATGTGCACATAGGCATTTAAAGGCAGACCGACAAACCCACTGCCAGTGCATTGAAAAGCAGCAACGTTTTGATAGAAAAAAATGATTGACACTCCTAAACGTGAGTAAGTGCACATTATTGCTAGTCGTGTTTAGAACTTGAGCGTTAATTCATTTCAATGGCCAGAATAATAATAAAACAAAAGGGGCGTACTCACTTTTGTGAGAATATATTACATACACACACACACACACACACACACGTGCTTTAACTGCAGACTTTCAACTTTAATTTGAGGATATTTATATCCAAATCAGGTGAACGGTGTAGGAATTACAACCGTTTGTATATGTGCCTCCCACTTTTTAAGGGACCAAAAGTAATGGGGCAATTGGCTGCTCAGCTGTTCCATGGCCAGGTGTGTGTGTTATTCCTTCATTATCCCATTTACAAGGAGCAGATAAAAGGTCCACAGTTCATTTCAAGTCTGCTATTTGCATTTAGAATCTGTTGCTGTCAACTCTCAATATGAGATCCAAAGAGCTGTCACTATCAGTGAAGCAAGCCATCATTAGGCTGAAAAAACAACCACGGAAAACAACTGTGGTGGATGACCTAAGAATTCTTTCCCTGGTGAAGAAAACACCCTTCACAACAGTTGGCCAGATCAAGAACACTCTCCAGGAGGTAGGTGTATGTAAGTCAACAATCAAGAGAAGCCTTAACCAGAGTGAATACAGAGGGTTCACCACAAGATGTGAACGATTGGCGAGTCTCAAAAACAGGAAGGCCCGATTAGAGTTTGCCAAACAACATCTAAAAAAGCCTTCACAGTTCTGGAACAACATCCTATGGACAGATGAGACCAAGATCAACTTGTACCAGAGTGATGGGAAGAGAAGCGTATGGAGAAGGAAAGGAACTGCTCATGATCCAAAGCATACCACCTCATCAGTGAAGCATGGTGGTAGTGTCATGGCGTGGGCATGTATGGCTGCCAATGGAACTGGTTCTCTTGTATTTATTGATGTGACTGCTGACAAAAGCAGCAGGATGAATTCTGAAGTGTTTTGGAAAATATCTGCTCATATTCAGCAAAATGCTTCAGAACTCATTGGACAGTGCTTCACAGTGCAGATGGACAATGATCCGAAGCATACTGCAAAAGCAACCAAAGATTTTTTTTTTGAAGGGAAAGAAGTGGAATGTTATGCAATGGCCAAGTCAATCACCTGACCTGAATCCGATTTGAGCATGCATTTTACTTGCTGAAGACAAAACTGAAGGGAAAATGCCCCATGAACAAGTAGGAACTGAAGACAGTTGCAGTAAAGGCCTGGCAGAGCATCAACAGGGATGAAACCCAGCTTCTGGTGATGTCTATGCGTTCCAGATTTCCGGCTGTAATTGTAAAGGATTTGCAACCAAGTATTAAAAAGTGAAAGTTTGGATGATTGTTAATCTGTCCCATTGCTTGTGGTCCCTTAAAAAGTGGGAGGCACATAAACTGTTGTAATTCCTACACCGTTTACCTGATTTGGATGTAAATACCCTCAAATTTAAAGCTGAAAGTCTGCAGTTAAAGCACATCTTGTTCCTTTCATTTCAAGTCCATTGTGGTGGTGTATAGAGCCAAAAATATTAGAATTGTGTTGATGTCCCAATATTTATGGACCTGACTGTAAAGTAGACCTCAACTGTGCCCTGGTCTGCTGGACGGTATGTCAAGAGAAGGGGGCATACCCAAGATAAGTGTGGGGATGGTTTTGTAGAGAAAATGTTTTAAGAGAAGTGCCCAAAGGGGAATGGGTGGGTACCGCGCACTGGAACTGATAAAGAATGTGGGTGGTCTGCTTAAATACCCCCCGGGCTTCTCCCATAATTTCAGGCCAACATACTGGCCTTTCTATTTATGAGCCCTATGTCCGGGAGGGATGTGAACCACATAAACATGTCACAAGACTAACAACATAAAGTAGACCTGAAGTGTGCCCTGGTCTGCTGGACGGTATGCCAAGAGAAGGGGGCAAAACACATGGTTAGGGAGGTAATTATTTATTTGAGCTGATAATGTACTACTGGTCAAGCTTGCTGAAGGCTTGTAACGTTTCTGCTAGCGGATTCGTAATGTATCGGGCAAGGCAAGTGGAATTTCCACCTGCCCATTCTCTTGATGACATGGTCCGGTACCCGTGTTGTGATGCTACTGCCGCTGCTCCGATCCGGAAGGAATATCAGCCTGGGTCAAGGCCTAAGTTAAGCGAGAGGATCCTAATGTGTCTGATGAACTGGCTACCACTCAGAGGGTTGGTAAGGAAAGGTAGCAATGGGCTAGACTTCGACAGGTTGGGCAGATGAGATAATGACTGGTCTAGAATGCCCACTGGGCACTAGGCGCTGTGAGCCTGGAATAGCTTGATATCTAGCCTGGGTCTGGAATGTTGTGTTTTGGACACTACGAGGTGCAGGATGACGTGATTCTGATGGCGTCTGCGTAGTACCTGACAGCTGGGGCTGGTGACGGTGAACTCGCTCGGACGTAAGAAACCATAAAAGGCCAGGTAGACGGCTGCTTGGAGGACCAGGCTGGGCAGTAACCTGAAGGGGGAATGTGACAGGATGGTAGACATGTGAAGATGGAGCTAGTGCCGGGTAGGTGCTTGCTACTAGTTTTCGGGTTGCTGCCTGTTGATACCGCTTAGGATGGTTTTGACTGTGTGGGCAGAGAACCAGGATGGTTTGGTAGGGTCCTGTAAGGAGACGAAAATGCTGGATCCAGACTAAGTAGAGTCTGACGGTATTATGTGATAGAGCCAGCTGCGTGTGGCAGTATGATATATAAGCCAGGAGTCGTTTAAGATCTCCCGACACTGCCCCGGGGGTTTGGGGCTAAGAACCTGCCGTAGGAAATCCAGGCTTACAGGGTGTTGCGGGATAACGACTGATTTACAAGGTGGGACGTAGAGCATCGTGTAGGTGTTGCTTTAATCCAGTGTCAGCTGTGACCAAGGTGGTATAATATATGTGGTCGGGTTGGTTCCAGGTCCCTACAAGAAGAAAGACGCAAAGTTAAAGCGGGATAGTGCGTCGGCCGAGTCTTTGCACTTGCCCGGGATATATAGATGCAGTGCACTTTGAATTGATGCTGCAGGGATAGTTGCATCAGCCTGCACCAGAAGAACATAATGGCTAGCAATTTGGACCTGCCTATATTTATTATATTAGTTGTGGCCCGATTGTGGCAAATGTCTCGGTTTGCCCTGCCCAGGTGCTGCGCCAGACTTGAGCTGCAGCCACAACGGGGTAGAGTCTGAATAGTGAGAAGGACTGACCTGAACCCGAGGATCAGGAGGATTTCTGGTTGCCATGGCCCTGCAAGCAATGATGGCCAAAAATTGCCACGAAGCCTGTAGAGCAGGGGTCTCAAACTCAAATTGCCAGAGGGCCACATGACAAGTTTTCATATCCCATGGGGGGCCGCATGCAAACTTTTTCAAAAGTTCAAAAAACAATAAACTATACCAGCAATAATATACTATACTATACCCAGCACTGATGTCAGCAAGTGCATTATTAACCCCCAGCACAGATGTCAGCACACACATTATTAACCCCCAGCACAGTTGTCAGCAAATGCCTTATTAAGCCCGAGAACAGTTGTCAGCAAATGCATTATTAACACCCAGCACAGTTGTCAAACGCATTATTAACACCCAGCACTGGTGTCAGCAAACGCATTATTAACCCCCAGCACTGGTGTCAGCAAACGCATTATTAACCCCCAGCACTGGTGTCAGCAAACGCATTATTAACCCCCAGCACTGGTGTCAGCAAACGCATTATTAACCCCCAGCACTGGTGTCAGCAAACGCATTATTAACCCCAAGCACAGATGTCAGCAAACACATTATTATTAACCCCCAGCACTGGTGTCGGCAAAACGCATTATTAATCCCCAGCATTACCCCCCCACACTGCACAAATAGCCCTATTCTCCATAATTACCCCCCACACTCCATAAAATACCCCAGTGCGGACCAAAAAAAGGGTCCTGCACTGTTTTGGTGCAAATGCGATTTCAGCCATACAGTTTGTATTGCTGAATTTGCATCGCACAGACATTGCATGTGATTTGCAATGCGGTGCGAATCACATGCAATGTCTATGATCACACTAGTGAAAACCCTGGCTAAGGCCTGATTCACACCTATGCATTTTTAGTGCTTTTTGCATTTTGCAGATTCACACTACAGAACATGTTCCATAGGAAACCATGTTAAATGGACTATAGTGCAAATCTGCAAAATGCAAAAAGCACTAAAAATGCATAGGTGTGAATCACACCTAAAGGAACATGATGGGCCAACTATTCGCATGGGCTGGTTAAAAGAAAACGTTTTGGATAGAGTTAATGAAAGATTCTGCTGGAGGACAACAGAGGAAAGAGGGGAGTGAAAGATTTGGGAGAGAGAGGGGGCAGAATCTGGACAAAGTGACAGTGCTGCTAACTAACTCACTTGGATGTTCCCAGGATGCTCACACTGGATCAGTTGGACTCCGCGGCTTCTGTAGCTGTCAGCTACTTGTTTAAATGTTCCCACCCCCACATTCCTTTCAAACGCAGCACACGGGCTGCACAGAGCATGGACGGGACACAGGAAAGGAGGGGAGGGAGGGGGGCAGAGCCGATTCAGCCTCTTCCATTTCTGTGGAGTGGGGGGGGGGGGGGTTGTACTCACTTGGCTGTTAGAATGTAATGTAAAGGACATCCCTATATTTATGCCCGATGGATCAGTCCACCTGAGCTGGGATCTCCCTGCGATGACTGACTGTCACATCGCCGCTGCACAGCCAAGCCTGCTCGTTGTCACTGTTTCTTACAGGGGAGGACAGGGGCACCGTCTGACACCCCCCCCCCCCAGTGTCTGGCACCCGGTGCGGACCGCCCCCTAGTTAGTACGCCACTGGGACAGAGCAGATGGAGAGCTAAAGTTTTTCGGTGCCTCCCCGTCCTGGATCAGCCCTGCCTGCGGGCCATTTTTAACCGGTCCGCGGGCCGCACATGGCCCGCGGGCCAGTACTTTGAGACCCCTGCTGTAGAGGCTGCGGCGTTCGTGGCTACTCGAGGTGGCGAAGAGGATGCTGACGGAATGAACATTGATATGCCATTGCAGTTCGTGAGAAATCTGTCCCACATTGACAAATCCGTTATTTCTGCTGTGTCTAGCCTAGGAATTTAAGAAACTAAGAGGCGCGAGACCCTAAGGGATGATGAAATCGAGAATGCCCAGCAAGGATTGTAACGTGTCTCTTGGTACACCCTCGAGTAAGAGTAAAGGTGTGAATGACCGACCCAATGCGGGTCAACTTGTCGGGAAGCAGGCTGGCCTGCATGGACCATGCGTCAAGTGTGACATCCAATAAGGTAATGGACTGTGCCGGGCATTCAAACTTTAGTCTCTGCTATGGGCACATTAGATTACCAAATACCCCACTTAAGCTGTCAACGTCTACTAGGGGCTGACCGGGTATTTCAATGCACAGGAAGTCATCGAGATGGATGACTTTCTTGCAACGTGCCTGATGCGACAGGGTCCAGGAAAAGGACTGGGCAATATTGTTTTTGTTTTTTTGTTTTTTCAGTACCAAATGACAATTTAGGGGCAAAATAATATAAGCGTTTCCACTTGATCCCTATGCCATTGCTAGAGGGATGGCTCGATGGGCAGTAATATGAAAGCGTCTGAGATTTCTGCTTTGGACCGTCAAGCGCCTACTCCTATACTAACGATGGCTTGAATGGCTAGGTCCACTGACTAATGCTTAAGGGAAAATTCTTCTGAGGGTATTAGGGAGATCAAACTTGAAATGTGAGAACAATGAGGCGTGGACAAATCATACACTAACAAAGTTTATTAGAACACATGCCCTCGGCAAGTCCAATAGGGCTGACTCTCCAGATGGTAAAAGGTGATTTAGAAAACTGGCGATCATGTACCCCCGGTCCAGTTTGGTTTGTAACAAGAGGCCAATAGCTGACTCGTCAGTGGCAGCTGAGATTAGGTTCTTGCGGTCTTGTGGAGCAGCGTGATTAGGCTGGTGCGGTGTGTGGAATCCTGAGGTGCATCCCTGCACGAGGAAGGCGGCCAAGGAGGGAGTTGGGTGGGAGGATAGGAAGAACCCGAGGCACCCGACACGCATGCGGCCTAGTCATGATGTTCAAGGATATAGACTGCGGAAAAGCCTGGGTGCCAGGTTGGGCTGGCGGTGGGGATAGCCGCCTAAAAGCTTGGCTTTCGTGGCTGTGGCAGGGTAGGAAATAACCCTGCGCCGCAGCTCTGCTGTGAACTTGGGGATGGTCCGAGCTCTGGGAGGTTGAGTGCCGCCGCTTTCTGAACCCGCAGAGGGTGATGGAGGGGCAAAGGCGAAGTCTTCGCTGTCGGCCAGTGACCTGGCTTAGGCTAAAAGACAAGGAGAGGGGAAGTGCATATGTTGAGATAAGTTGAAAAGGCAGAAGGGGACATATGCATTGGGTAGGTAAAGATGGGGGGGGGGAATTAGAAGGTTCAGAAAACGGAAAGACAGGCGTAGTGAAGAAACCAGTTTGCGTACGAGTGCTGTTGAGTGGAAATTTAGAAAACTCAAAAGAATGCGTGGCAACCGAGGTGAGCCAGGAGGTGACTGGCCAGCTGCAGAATCAATACTGTCAGCTAGATCCACGGCCTTAACTAATTCAGCCAGGAGAGCCCTATGGCTGAAGACCTGGCCAAGAGATGCAGCATCTAAAAGCAAAATGTGTGGAATCCCATTTATGGGAGATCTTTTATTTGGTCCTGATCTAGATTCAGTTGTAGATAGGACAGCGGATAAAAATAAATCTTTTCCTGTTAAAAAGAAAAAGCTGCCAGTTAAGAGGCTTTTTCGACCTCCAAAAACTCAGGAACAGGGCTATAGGCCCCAAGAGAAGAGAAGGAATGGGTCGGCACAAAGGGGCAAAGGCAGAGGGAATGTCCTTTTCCATCCTCCTGCGCCAACCAATAAATCGCGATGACTAGTCATTGCCAGTGGGAGAAAGGCGTCATAAATTCCTTCCTCATTGGGCAAGCATGACAGAAAATCCTTTTTTTATAGACATGCTGGCCCAGAGGTACAAAATAGAGCTTTCAGACCTTCCTCCAGAAAGATACTTTGTAACAAACCTGCCAAGGGACACAAGAAAGGCCCTAGCCACGAAGAACCTGTTGGGGGATCTGATGCAACAGGGAGTTGTGATTCAGGTATCTCCAGAGGAATGTTATCAGGGTTTCTATACCCATATTTTCCTGATAAAGAAACTATCAGGAAGCTTTCGTCTCATTCTCAAATTAAAACTTTTAAACAGGTCAGTCCGATACAGGAGATTCCGCATAGACTCCATTGTTTCAGTCAGAAATCTCTTAGTCAAGGGATGCTTCATGGCATTAATCAAATTGAGATGCGTACCTGCATGTGCCTTTAGCCTCTCAGTCTGGCAATAAATATGGGGAAGGAGGTGCTGCATCTACAGTTCTAGGCCCTCCCTTTTGGTCTTTCATCCGCCCCACGAATATTTACAAAAATAATGGCGGAAGCTCTTGCTCCTCTCCGTCTGCAGGGAATTGCGGTAATCCATTATCTGGACGACCTCCTCTTATTTGCCCCTTCCAGAGAAAAATTGCAGGTAGACCTGGCCAAGACCCGCAATCATTTGGATGCCTTGGGCTGGATTGTGAACCTTCAGAAATCTAATTTCAATCCAGCTCAGAAAGTTCAGTTTTTAGGTTATCAAATAGATTCTGTAGAACAAAGGGTTTTTTCTTCCAGAAGAAAAGAAAAACAAAGTCATTAGTGTAGTAGCCAGGCTACAAACAAACCAGGAGATATTAATAAGAAAGATTGTCAGTCCTGGGAACCTTAACTTCGACAATGCCGGCCATTCAATGGGCGAGGCTCCATTTCAGGCCCTTCAAGAGTTTTCTCTTAAAGGTTTGGGATCACAGCCCAGAAACCTTAGACATAAAAGTTAAACTCCCCACCAGGGTCAAGAGGACCCTTTGGTGGTGGAGAAGTCAGTCAGTTTTGTCAAAGGGCTTACTATGGTCTTTTCCAACAGAAAAAAAAGAGTCACGACAGATGCCAGCAGTTGGGGATGGGGTGCCCACTGGGATCAAAATATAGCACAGGGAATTTGATCCCGATCCTAAGCAGGAAGGTCCTCCAACTGAAGGGAGTTAAAAGCAGTCGTCCTAGCATTGGCTGCTTTCTCTCCAAAGCTCCAGGGGTCCCATGTGCAGATTCTATCAGACAATGCCACTACTGTGGCATACCTGAACAAACAGGGGGGCACAAGGAGCAAGGCTCTTCTATTGCTGTCATCAGAAATCCTGGAGTGGGCCGAGAAGCATTTACTCTCCCTGTCAGCAGTGCATCTCAAAGGCACAGTAAACGAAGTAGCAGACGAAAAATTCAGTAAGCAGAATGGAGCTTGAATCCGGAAATATTTTCATTGATCACCAGGATGAGGGGACGTCCACAAGGGGATTTGTTTGCGTCAAAAGAAAAGACTCCGCTCCCTCAGTTCTTTCTCTGCACAGAGACAGCAGCTCACTAGGTATGGATGCCTTAGCACATACCTGGAACTTTTATCTGGGCTATGCCTCCCCCCCCCCCTTTTGGCTAATTCCTCTGGTATTACAAAAGGAATACAAAAGGAAAAAGTGTCAATAATTCTGATCACTCCGTTCTGGCCAAAAAGAGCCTGGTTTTCCTCCATTCTACAAATGAGTCAAACCATTCTGGCAGCTTCCTCTCAGACAGGACTTAATACTTCAAGACCCAGTATACCACCCAGCTATAGCCAGATTAAGTCTCACCACCTGGTATCTGAGGAACAGTTGTTAAGGATCAAAGAATTGTCAGAGCCTCTAGTATCCACTTAACTCGACAGTAGAAAGAAAGTAACTAGAGCTATTTACGCTGAAGTTTGGAGAGTTTACAACTTTTGGTGTCGTTCGTCAAACTGAACCTTAGAAGACATTTTGGGTTATTTACGGAAGGCAAATCCACTTTGCACCACTTGAAATTGCACTGAAAGTGCACTTGGAAATGCAGTCCCTGTAGATCCAGAGGGGACATGCAAGGAAAATAAAAAAACAGCATTTTAGCTTGCACATGATTGGATGATAAAATCAGCAGAGCTTCCCCTCATTTCAGATCTACCCCTCAGATTTACAGCGACTGCACTTTCAGTGCAATTTCAAGTGCACTATGCACTTGTAGTTTGCACTTGTAGTGCAAAGTGGATTTGCCTTTCGTAAATAACCCCCATTGTGTCGATTTTGGAATTTCTACAAAATGGCACGGACAAAGGTCTTGCGATTAGCACTCTTAAAATGCAAATGGCTGCCCTGGGAGTATACCTAGAAAGACCATTTTTTTCAGTTCCTTTGGTTACAAGATTCTTTAAGGCAGTGGTCATCGACCCTGTCCTCAGAGCCCACTAACAGGCCAGGTTTTATGTATTACCTTGGGAAGATGCAGACTAGACTACTGCAATCACTGAGCAGCACATGATATCACCTGTGATTTATTTCAGTTATCTTGTAAACCTGGCCTGTTAGTGGGCCCTGAGGACAGGGTTGATGACCACTGCTTTAAGGCACTTACTAGGTCCAGACCAGCTAATACTAAACATTTTCCTTAATGGGACCAGTAGTCAGTAGTAGTCAGTAGTTTTGCAAGCCTTCACAAAAGATCCTTTTGAACCGTTAGACAATCTTGTTAAGGAATTTAACTCTTAAAACAGTATTCTTAGTTGCATTTATGTCCGCAAGAAGAATCAGGGAACTACACGCTCTATCAGTAAAGGAACCCTTTTTGTTAATTTACCCAGACAGGATTGTATTTAAAATGGATCCGGGATTTTTTTGCCATAAGTAGTGTCAGTTCATAATAGGACGCAGGACATCATCCTGCCAACGTTTTGTTCAAATCCTTCTGGAAAAAAAAAGATTTTTTTTCATAACTTAGATGTAAGAAGAATTTTATTACATTACTTTGAAGTAACAAGGGACTTTCAGACTCTTTATTTGTTCTTTTTTCTGGCAACAGAAAGGGCCGCCAAGCATTAAAGTGGTCAATTGCTAGATAGCTAAAATCAGCTATTTCAGAAGCTTATTCCCAGATAGGTTTGTCTCCCCCGCCGGGAATTCGAGCACACTCTACTAGAGCTCTGGCCACTACATGGGCAGAAAAAGCTGGTGCCACCCCAGATCAAATTTGTAAGGCGGCTATGTGGTCAAGTTATCTAACTTTTGTCCGTCATTACAGACTGGATATTTTGTCATCAAATTCAAGTTAGACTTACCGTTAACTTGTTTTCCAGGAGTCTTTCAGGACAGCAACGACCCACCCTTTTCTTGTTTATATATTTGCTGTGACTAACCATATACTGATTATGTGTTCCAACTTGGGCCAGAGGTACTCTGCTACAACTGACGAGCTGTGGGGAGAAGCCTCCCTTTAAAATTTGGTGGAGTTATGCTGCGTACACACGAGAGGACTTTTCGACAGCAAAGGTCAGACGGAACGAATCCGATCCGAAAATCGATCGTGTGTGGGCTCCATCAGACTTTTGCTGACGAAAAATCCGACAGACTTTAGAAATAGAACATGTCTTACATTTTCCCGTCGGAACTCCGCTGGACACAGTTCCTATCGAAAAATATGCTCGTCTGTGTGCTAGTCCAACGGACAAACAACGACGCTAGGGCAGCTATTGGCTACTGGCTACGAACTTCCTTATCACGTTCGAATCCGTCAGAATTTAGTGTGATTGTGTGTGGCCAAGTCCGTTCATTCGAAAAGTTTGTCGGAACTCCGTCGAAAAGACCGTCGGACCTAGTCCGTTGAAAAGTCCGCTCGTGTGTATGCAGTATTAGTGTTTCCAGTTTCCGAGGGGTGGCGCCACTCTCTCAGGTGCTGTCCTATAAGACTCCTGGAAAACAAGTTACCAGTAATGCCACGTACACACGTTCGGACTTTGTCCGCCGGACCTAGTCCAGCGGGACTTCCCCACACACACCCGGACTTCCGAGCGTGTGACTTGCCCACACACGCCCGGACTTCTCCGGCGGACAATCCACTGGACAAAGTCCGCGGGACTTTTGAAAATGAACGGACTTGCCCACACACGGAGCAGTCCGTTCATTTAGAACGTAACTGCAGGTAGACGGAGCTAGCGAAGGCAGTGAATGCCGCCGCGCTAGCCCCATCACCTGGCATGGATTTAAAGGGACTGCCCCACGCCGAAAAAACGGCGTGGGGGTCCCCCCCAAATCCGTCTCAGACCCTTATCCGAGCACGCAGCCCGGCAGGCCAGGAAAGGGGTGGGGACGAGCGAGCGCCCCCCCCTCCTGAGCCGTACCAGGCCGCGTGCCCTCAACATGGGGGGTGCCCTGGGGAAAGGGGAGCCGTGCGCCCCCCCCCACCCCAAAGCACCTTGTCCCCATGTTGATGAGGACAAGGGCCTCTTCCCGACAACCCTGGCCGTTGGTTGTCGGGGTCTGCGGGCGGGGGCTTATCGGAATCTGGGAGCCCCCTTTTATAAGGGGGCCCTCAGATCCCGGCCCCCCACCCTATGTGAATGAGTATGGGGTACGATGTACCCCTACCCATTCACCTAAGGTGTAAAATGTAAAGTAAAAAACCACACAATTTGGAAAAAAAATTTTTATTGCACTGCTCCGGGGGTCTTCTTCCGTCTTGGGGGTCTTCTCGCCGGACTCCTCCGCCATTTACCTAGCTCTTTTACCGAGCGGAGGAGGCCGGCTACCTTCTTCGTCATCGACGCCGTCGTCTGGGGGTCTCGATCCGCCTTCGGGGGTCTTCCGGGGTCTTCTGCCTTCTTCTTCTTCCGATGTTGACCCGTCGCTCTCTCTGGCCGGAATGCCAGAGCCGCGCTGTGCTGGGACTTATATAGGGACAAGGGGACAGGGTCACATGCTCATGTCACATGGTGACCCCGCCCCCCTGTGATGTCACAGTCCCAGCATCCTCCGGGACTGTGTTTTTTTACATTTTACACCTTAGGTGAATGGGTAGGGGTACATCGTACCCCATACTCATTCACATAGGGTGGGGGGCCGGGATCTGAGGGCCCCCTTATAAAAGGGGGCTCCCAGATTCCGATAAGCCCCCGCCCGCAGACACCGACAACCAACGGCCAGGGTTGTCGGGAAGAGGCCCTTGTCCTCATCAACATGGGGACAAGGTGCTTTGGGGTGGGGGGCCGCACGGCCCCCCTTTCCCCAGGGCACCCCCCATGTTGAGGGCATGCGGCCTGGTACGGCTCAGGAGGGGGTGGGGGGGCGCTCGCTTTTTCCCACCCCTTTCCTGGCCTGCCGGGCTGCGTGCTCGGATAAGGGTCTGAGATGGATTTGGGGGGGACCCCCACGCCGTTTTTTCGGCGTGGGGAGTCCCTTTAAATCCATGCCAGGTGACGGGGCTAGCGCGGCGGCATTCACTGCCTTCGCTAGCTCCGTCTACCTGAAGTCACGTGCTAAATGAACGGACTTTCCGATGATCGGAAAGTCCGCTCATTTCAAAAGTCAGGCGGACTAGCCTACTAACGGCGGGATTGTCCGCCGGACTGCCAAGTCCAGCGGACAATTTTAAAACAAAACTTAAAACCTAGTCCGCCGGACTTTTGGCGCCAAAAAGTCCGCCGGCGCCCACACACGAGGGGATTGTCCGGTGGACTTGAGTCCAGCGGATAATCCCGCGGGATAGTCCCTTCGTGTGTACGCGGTATAAGTCTAACTTGAACTTTCCAATGTGCAAGCTAGTTGTTAAAGCGGTATTTAACTCAAAAACAAAAATTTATTATATTGCAGCTTACACATTGTTAGTTGAGGTGGCTGGATTTACTACTTTTTCCTTCACTTTCTAGGCAGTAGGTCTGTTATTTTTTAACTTTCTTTAAATTCCAAGTTCAATTTTGTAAAAAAAAATAAAAAAATAATTGCACAGGTTTTTGTAGGAAAAGAATGTGCAGTTAGTATTTTTTTTTTCACAGGCGCCAGCAGAACATTTCACCCACAATTAGTGGATCGTGGGTGCAAAGTTATGCTCCTGCAGACACTGCTGGGCTGTATAGGCTGTCAGTTTCATAGCTGTAGGGAGTGTGAATGGACTAAGGGGATGCTGATTAGCATGCTCACAGTCCATTAAAGTCCATCTGCTGCGGTGCTGATGGGGCTTGTAGTTTACTCATAGACAGATCACCATGAATGAATGGTTGAGTGCACTGATTTTTAAATGTGACAGTGGCTGGGGGGGGGGGGGGGGATAACTCCGGCACGCGGTCACAGGGAAAGGGGGGGGTGAAGTGGGTGTGCTGTGCTGGAACATATTACATGTTACACTCTAAATACGGATGTGACATGTATTGTGACAAGACATTTAACCACTTCAGCCCCGGACCAATTGGCAGCCAAAGGACCAGGCCCCTTTTTGCAATTCGGCACTGCGTCGCTTTAACTAACAATTGCGCGGTCATGCGACGTGGCTCCAAAACAAAATTGGCGTCCTTTTTTTCCCACAAATAGAGCTTTCTTTTGGAGGTATTTGATCGCCCCTGCGGTTTTTATTTTTTGCGCTATAAACAAAAATAGAGCGACAATTTTGAAAAAAATGCAATATTTTTTACTTTTTGCTATAATAAATATCCCCAAAAAATATATAAAAAAACATTTTTTTTCCTCAGTTTAGGCCGATACGTATTCTTCTACATATTTTTGGTAAAAAAAATCGCAATTAGCGATTATTGATTAGTTTGCGCAAAAGTTATAGCGTTTACAAAATAGGGGATAGTTTTATAGCATTTTTATTAATATTTTTTTTTTATTAGTAATGGCGGCGATCAGCGATTTTTATTGTGACTGCGACATTTTGGCGGACACATCGGACATTTTTGACACATTTTTGGGACATTTGTCATTTATACAGAAATCAGTGCTATTTAAATAGCACTGATTCCTATGTAAATGACAGTTGTAGTTAGGGGGTTAACCACAAGGGGGCGGGGAGGAGTCAGTGTGACGTGTTGTGTTGTGGTTACTGTAGGGGGGCGTGGCTGTACGTCTGACGTCATTGATCGGCGTTCCCGATGACAGGGAACCGCCGATCACTGACAGTCAGTGTAGGAAGCGCGGGGAGAGGTTTGTTTACATAGACCTCTCCCCGTTCTTCCGCTCCGTAACCCGATCGTGGGATACCAGCGGCGATCGGGTCCGCTGGTCCCGCGGCCGTGGTCACGGAGCTCCCGACCGGGTCGCGCGCGCGCCGCTGGCGGCGCGCGCGCGCCCCCCCCGGGCAGGCAAATTAAAGGGGACGTACAGGTACGTCCTTTTGCCTGCCCGTGCCATTCTGTTGACGTATATCTACAGGAGGCGGTCGGGAAGCGGTTAAAGCAGATCTGAAGTCACTTTTAAAAAAATTCCTGAGCTGCACATAAGCCAGCGCAGTTCATGTGTGCTGAGATGACTGATTCCTGCATAGGAGTTACTTCATCCCATCCCATGCCAGGCCATGAGATTCCTAAAGTCTCTTCCTGCTCTGAGTTTTTCAGCCACTTATGCCAGCGGACTCTGGGCACAATATCAAGAACATAGCCCTGCAGACAAGTTTAGGGCATCACAGTTAGCTTTCCTAATCAAGGAGACCCCAAGCCCATCACAGCCTGGCTCTGAGGGTACCTTTATCTAAGCTTTTCACCCCTACCTTACCTTTGACTTCACCAGAGGTAGAAGAAGGTCAATCATCGTTCTTGAGGAGGCTAAGCAGGTTTTGAGTGTCTCTGTTGTCCAGTCATTCATTCGGGCAGTTAAGCAGTCCAGAATGGGATGTTGACAGATGAATGACTTCGAAGTCAGAACATACATCATGATTAGGGATGAGCCGAACACCCCTCGGTTTGGTTCGCACCAGAACCTGCGAACGGACCGAAAATTTGTGCAAACTTTAGAACCCCATTAAAGTCTATGGAACTCGAACGTTCGAAATCAAAAGTGCTTATTTTAAAGGCTAATATGCAAGCTATTGTACTAAAAATGTTTTGGGGACCCGGGTCCTGCCCCAGGGGACATGTATCAATGCAAAAAAAGATTTAAAAACAGAATTTTTTTCGGGAGCACTGATTTTAATGATGCTTAAAGTGAAAAAAAAAAAGTGAAATATCCCTTTAAATATCGTGCCTGGGGAGTGTCTATAGTATGTCTGTGAAGTGGCACGTGTTTCCTATGTTTTAGAACAGTCCCTGCATAAAATGACATTTCTAACGGAAAAATTTCAATTTCAAACTGCTTGCGGCTTTAATGTAATGTCTGGTCCCGGCAATATGGATGAAAATCATTGAGAAAAATGGCATGGCTACCCCCCCTGCCCATTACCAGCCCATTTGGGTCTTATATGGATATTAAGGGGAACCCCATACCCTAATTAAAAAGAGGAAAGGCGTGGGGCCCCCCAGGCCCTATATACTCTGAACAGCAGTATACAGGTGGTGCAAACAAGACAGGGACTGGGTAGGTTTGTTGTTAAGTAGAATCTGTTTGTAATTTTGAACTGGTAAATTTTTAAAGTGTAGCTCCAGTCCAAAAATATATTTTTAAGCTTTTTGGAAAACATAGGGAAGGGTTATCACTCCTGTAACATTTTTTTGCTGTCTGTGCACCTCTTCAGAAGATTTTACCGGACTTTCTGTCCCAATGACAACTGTTTTTAGAAAATTTGGGTTTTTTAGTAAAACAAGAATTAGGATAAAGCATCAGGGGAGACTGGAGTGGAGACACGTTTTTCCCATATCAACTCTTACAGGAGAGAATTTCCTTTCCTAGGGGTAGATTTCATCTCACTTCCTGTTGTCTCCTTCTGTTTGCAAGTAGGAGACGTTTGTAAGATGGATGTTTGAAAGTATGGGCCTGCCCTATATGCTCTGCAGAAATTTGGGCCTAAGGTATTGGTATTGCAACAACGCTGTAAGCCCTCAAAGTGACTCTTGGTGGGCGATGGAACGCCCTGCTGTGAACTATTATATCAAGAATTGTAATTGCATGCCATTGTTGAACAATAGTAGACAAATTGGGCCTTTGGTGCTGGTGCCACAACACTGTAAGTCCTCATAGTTATTCTTGGTGGGCGCTGGAACGAATTGTAATTACATGCACCTGTTGAACAGGGGCAGAAAAATTGGGCCTTAGGCACTGGTAAATGAAAAAAGTGTTTGATTCCACGCTATGGAATTATTAAATACCAGCAGAAAGAAAATTATTATATGAAGAAAAAAAACGAACTGCTGCCCCTACTAGTTACTCCCACCTAGGCGGGGAAACAGATATAAGAAATGGTGATAAAAGTAGGTATGGCGCTGTTTCTGTCCCTTAATGTGGTTATGTGTGGTTAATAAAGTGTAAAATATAGATAAAAGTTGGTGTAATAGGTGCCACAAAATATGAGTGTTCTTATTATAAAATTAATAATAATGATAGTAATAAATATATATTATAAATACGTGCAAACCATAAAACTTGATGCGTGCAAACCTATAAAATAATTAGTAAATCCTAGATATGTATAAATAATATATACATGCAGTGTAAACTGAGAATATAAAAATATGCTCCTGTGCAAAAAAAGGAAGGTGCTCCTGTGCAAAATCCAAAAAAATATTATTTGATGTGCCCAACGTGCATAGGATTAATAAACCAAAGAAATTAGTCCAGTAATAAAATTCATTGGCCCAATCAGAAATTAAAGTTCATAATCCTAACCAAGGATAATAATAATAATAATAATAGTGAATGAAGGTGTTTTGTGCTGGTGAAAAAAACAACACAAATGGAAAAATCCCACGATGATCTATCTGTTCCCCTTTTGAGACGTGATTACAGCATTCGTGACTTATCCGTGCTCTTATTGTGACTGCACTCACCAGAGATAACTACCCCTCGAGAGGTGTAAGGCACCTGTGTTGCCCACTCCTAGATGTGGAGGAGGAGGTTTTATTATTGGATGAAGAATCAGACATAGTGAGAGTGTTTCTTGCTACAGCCTGCCAGGCAAATGCAGGCCCCACAAATCCAGAGATGGGAACCCAAGGGAAATTGTAATTACACGCCCCTGTTAAACGGGGGCTGAAAAATTGGGCCTTAGGCACAGGTGCTGGTGCCACAACACTGCAACCACTCACAAATATTGTAGTTGATTGCAGAAACGAACCCTCTTGCAAAATATTGCATCAGAAATTGTAATTATTGGGCCTTAGCCACTGGTGGCGGCTCCCAGAACCAAAAATGTTCTTACAAGCTATCAGCATGATCATTGAGGAGGAAGAGGATAGTCACTCAGCATAACAGGATAGTCACTCAGCATCAGCATCAGCATAGGCAGTCTTGAAGGGATCTGACATTTAAAAAAAATGATTCTGTTACATCAGCATCAGGTGCTTGGTAGCTGGTGGTGATCCAAGACTGATTCATTTTTATGAAGGTCAGTCGATCAACCGAGTAGGTGGACAGGCGCACCCTGTGATCAGTTACAAAGCCTCCAGCAGCACTGAATGTGCGTTCCGAAAGAACGCTGGATGCAGGACAGGCCAGTAGCTCAATTGCATACTGTGCAAGCTCTGGCCAGTGATCCATCCTCAAGACCCAGTAACCCAGACGATTTTCGGTGGGAAAGGTTTCCAAGCCTGACCTTGCCCCTAGGTATTCCTGGACCATGTAAATCAGATGCTGGCGATGGTTGCTGGAACCGATCATACCTTGGGGCTGTGGACTAAAAAATTGTCTGAACGCATCGGTCAGACGGCCACCTTCTCCACCACTCCTTCTGTGACTGACCGAAGCCTCAGCAACACTTTGTCCAGGACCAGGAATTTGGACCCTCCCAGTCTCTGGGAACGCGTTGCACAGACCTTTCTGCAAGGCCTCCTGGAGATGTCTCATTCTCTGCTCCCTCTGCGACGGCAAGATAAGGTACGCAACCTTACCCTTGTACCGTGGATCAAGGAGAGTGGCCAGCCAGTAATGGTCCCTCTCCTTGATCCAAAGAATACGAGGATCCTTCAGCAGGCTTTGCAGGATCAGGGAGGCCATGCAGCATAGGTTAGCTGAGGCATTCGGTCTGGAGTCCTCTGGGTCACTAAGGATGACATGATCTGCAGCCACCTCCTCCCAGCCACGTACAAGTCCACGAGTTTCTTGGGACTGTGAATTTTAAGGAAAAAATTCAACTAATTCGTGTTGAAAGAATGATGGACTTTTTAGGCGTACAATCTATATCAATGAAGGTTTTTTTATTAAAAACATGTATATACAATTCATACAAAATCCTAGATGGATCTTGACAATCTAAAAACAATATAGAAATTATTACAGGCTAATCGACATTTTTACTAGATAGCTACAATGTGGCCACTAAAATTCAAATGTATTATTATTCAAATTTTATTGTATAGACATGGCAATAAACAAACAATAATAAACCATATGGAAGCAGTATTGTCGAGAAATAGCTTGTACATGTTTATTGCCATGTCTATACGATAAAATTTGAATAATAATATATTTGAATTTTAGTGGCCAATTGACCCACATTGTCGCTATCTAGTAAAAATGTCGATTAGCCTGTAATAATTTCTATATTGTTTTTAGATTGGCAAGATCCATCTAGGATTTTGTATGAATTGTATATACATGTTTTTAATAAAAAAACCTTCATTGATATAGATTGTACGCCTAAAAAGTCCATCATTCTTTCAACACAAACTAGTTGAATTTTTTCCTTAAAACTCAAATTTTCGGGACGTGACATTTATGTTTTTTACTTTCTATCGTATCCACAATACCATTATGTGGTGATACGAAAAAACTTCCCATTGGGACTGTGAATGATCCCTAAAAGACTGCTGCTGATGCTGAGTGCGTGGCTCCTCCATGCTGACACAATCCTCCTCCTCGTCCTCTTCTTGTGTGCCTCAAGTGCCCTGTCCATTATCCCACGCAGCGTGTGCTCCAACAGGTGGACAAGAGGAACAGTGTCACTGATACATGCACTGTCACTGCTCACCATCCTCGTGGCCTCCTCAAATGGTAACAGGACAGTGCATGCATCCCTGATCATGGCCCAATGGCGTGGGGAAAACAAGCTCCCCTGACCCTATCTTGGTGCCATAGTCGCACAGGTACTCATTGATGGCCCTCTGCTGCGTATGCAGCTGCTGCAGCATGGCCAACGTTGAGTTCCACCTGGTGGGCATGTCACAGATTAGGCGGTTCTTGGGCAGGTTAAATTCCTTTTGGAGGTCAGCCAGTTGAGCACTGGCATTATATGACCAGCGGAAATCCACATAGACTTTCCTGGCCTGCCTCAGGACATCCTGTAAGCCTGGGTACCTGCCCAAGAACCGCTGCACCACCAAGTTAAGGACGTGAGCCACACAGGGCACATGAGTCAGTTGTCCCTGTCGGAGGGCGGGGAGGAGGTTGGTGCCATTGTCGAAAAACCACCATTCCTGGCTTAAGCCGGCGTGGCGTCAACCACCTCTTAGCCTGCCCCTGCAGATCTGACAGAACCTCTGCCCCAGTGTGGCTCCTGTCCCCCAAGCAAACCAGCACAAGCACCGCATGGCATCTTTTTGCCTGCATACTTGCGTAGCCCCTTGAACGCCTACAGAGCACCGCTGGTTCCGAGGACAAAGCACAGGAAGAGGCCATGGAGGAAGAAGAAGAGGAGGGGTGGAGGAGAGAGGTGTGTCAGAATCACCAGTAGTAGCATTTTGGAGGCGTGGTGGCGGAACAACCTCCAACACTACTGTACCTTGTCCTGCATTCTTCCCAGCTGCCAGAAGAGTCACCCAATGCGCAGTGAAAGATAGGTAACGTCCCTGTCCATGCCTGCTGGACTATGAGTCAGCGGTAATATGCACCTTACCGCTGACCGCCCTGTCCAGCGAGGCCAAGACATTGCCTTCCATATGTCAGTAGAGAGCCGGACTCGCCTTTCGTGAGAAAAAGTGGCGTTCGGGAACCTGCCACTGAGGAACCGCACATTCCACAAACTCACGGAAGGAAGCAGAGTCTACCAACTGAAAAGACAGCAGTTGAAGTGCTAGCAATTTAGCCAAGCTAGCATTTAACCGCTGGGCATGTGGATGGCTGGGAGTGAACTTCTTTTGACGGTGCAGCAGCTGGGGAAGGGAAAGTTGCCTGGTACAATCGGACATCTGTGTACCGATAGCAGATTGCCCGCAAGTACTTGGCTGTAACACAGCTAATTCTACACCTTCCTTCCTCTGTGCAGGTTTCAGAATGGACTGAAGGTATAGTGGGGTTGGAGATTCCAGCTGATGAGGAGCAAGGTGAGGTCCACTTTGTTCTTTGGTGTGGATCTTTTAGGTACGCCTGCCAACCAACTGCATGGCAGATCGACATATGTTTGGTCAAGCATGTGGTGCCCAAGCGGCTGATGTTTTGGCCACGCGAGATACGCTTGAGACATATGTTGCAAATAGCAGCGGTGTGATCTGATGCACTCGTCTCAAAAAAGGCCCACACCAAAGAACTTTTGGAATAACGCGCAGAGCACATGCGCATCTGTGCGGTGTGATGCAGACGGCGTGCTGCCCTTAAGCTGGCCCCTGGAGGGCATCCTGCCTCATTGGAGATGTGCCTCCCTCCTCCTCTCTCCTTTCAGGCACCCACGTGGAGTCAGTGACCTCATCATCCCCTCCCTCCTCATCACTGGAGCAAACCTGGCAGTATGCTGCAGCTGGGGGAACATGGCTGCCAGATTGCTGTCCTTCTTGGGCATCCCCTCTCTCTGGGCTCGCGTTACTGCCTTCCTGTAGCTGGATATCATCATCAGAGCCTTCAAAACGCTGGGTATCCTCATGGAGCATGTACCCAACACTGTGCTCAAACATTTCGGGGGACTCCTCAGGAGGACATGGTGGGGCTAGGGAAGGAGTGACTGATTCCATTGAGCCTAGAGAAGAGGCCGCGTTGGCAGCTGCTTTGCCAGAGGATCAGGAGGATGAGGAGGATGAGGACAGCTTGGTCATCCACTCTACCAAGTCTTCGGCATGTTGCGGCTCAACAGGTCCAGCTGCCAAAAAAAAGGACAAGCGTGTCCCATGGCCACGTGCTGATGAGGATGCACCGTGTCCATGACCAGCACTTTTGCCCCTAGACACAGAGCCTGCTTGCCTTCTTTTATTGCCTCGTGACTGTCTGCCTGTCCTTGTTGGCCTTCCAGACATACTAATGGCCTGCAGAGAGATGTAGCTGCACAAAGCTGGGACGTATATACTGGTATACTGCAGCTAGCAGAATCAACTGCCTGCCTGTAGTATTATTATTATTAAATTGGGGTAGCTTTAGGCGCACACTGTGCCGATGGCACAATTTACCCACTGTAATTGCTACAGCTGCCTGCGGATAGGATCAGCAGAACACCAGCAATTGGGGTAGCTTCAGGTGTACACTGTGCAGATGGCACAATACGCCCACTGTATTTGCAACAGCTGCCTACTAATAGGATGCGCAGAACAACAGCAATTGGGGTAGCTTCAGGCGTGTACACTGTGCAGGTGGCACAATACGCTGACTGTAATTGCTACAGCTGCCTACGGATAGGATGTGCAGAACAACAGCAATTGGGGTAGATTCAGGCGTGTACACTGTGCAGATGGCACAGTACACCCACTGTATTTGTAACAGCTGCTTAAGGATAGGATGCGCAGAACAGCATTTGGGGTAGCTTCAGGCGTGTACACTGTGCAGATGGCACAATACACTCACTGTATTTGCAACAGCTGCCTACGGATAGGATGTGCAGAACAACAGCAATTGGGGTAGCTTCAGGCGTGTACACTGTGCAGATGGCACAATACGCTGACTGTAATTGCTACAGCTGCCTACGGATAGGATGCGTAGAACAACAGCAATAGGGGTAGCTTCAGGCGTGTAAACTGTGCAGATAGCACAATACACCCACTGTATTTGCAACAGCTGCCTACGAATAGGAATGCGCAGAACAACAGCAATTGGGGTAGTTTCGGGTGTACACTGTGCAGATGGCACAATACACCCACTGTATTTGCAACAGCTGCCTACGGATAGGATGCGCAGAACAACAGCAATTGGGGTAGCTTCAGGTGTACACTGTGCAGATGCCACAATACACCCACTGTATTTACAACAGCTGCCTACGGATAGGATGCGCAGAACAGCAATTGGGGTAGCTTCAGGTGTACACTGTGCAGATGGCACAATACACCCACTGTATTTGCAACAGCTGCCTACGGATAGGATGCGCACTGTTACACTGTTAGTAAGTTGCAGAGCATTTTGCTGGTCACAGAGCGTAGTTGGTTCATTGCAGAGTCTGCAGTACAGTCGTAATTTGCAGAGCACACAGTGTGCAGCACCTTTAGCCCTTGCAAAGCACACAGTGTGCAGCTGTGCCCATGATCCAAGCAATCAAAAGCCAAAGAATCTTATTTCAACTATCATGCTTGCTTGGAGCCATAGCATCTGTGAATTTCTGAGAATCTCTATCTCCACAAGGCCAGCTTTTTAAATGACATTCCAACAAGAACATACAAAAGCAAACCTCTTTGGAAACACACAGAGAATCAGGATATTTAAATTCTGCCAAATGAATAAGAAAACAAAATGGCAGCTTTTCACAACAATTAGGAATTAGCCCTGTGCTTTGAGACTCCTTTCATAACTGTTGCGCTTGCTTAAAATCAAAATAATTTCCAGCAGCAATTTCAGGAAAGATGATTTCTCCTCAAATTGTGCAAATGTAATTTATAAAAGTTTACACCAGGGACCGTTTACATGACAAAAGCTTCTTGCTCTGTATCTCTCAGTGCTTGATGTTGAATCTAAAGATAATACCATTTATTATTACATTAGTGCAATAAATTTACATAGCAACTAGCAAGGAAATACTGGTCTTTTGAATTATGTGAGGGTCAAGGTGGATATACTGCAGACATTGCAGAGTGCAGACACATTGCTTAGCAATTCTGAAATAGCTTCGCTGGTGCCGTGCGTTCCACAAAGCTGCTGACTTGACTTCCGTTTTAACACTGGCACAGGGAAACCGGAAGTGACGTCGTGATTTGGAGGGAAAACACTGCCCGTGTCCTAGGGCAGTGCCAATCTAGAACAAAGCACCCGTAGCCGTAGTGATACTACGTAAGGAAGTATTCCGGCGCAATGGATTGTGCCACAAGGCAGGTCAAACCCCTACAAATTAAGCGTCTCGTCTGCAATCTCGTAATTGCATAGATGTCGCGCTTCCCATAGTGCACTGTGTCCAGCGCCCGAACACACTGCACTTAAAGGACCTTTTTTTTTTTTAAATGGTCTTTTTTTTTTTTTTGGTGACTGCCTGGGGGGTGGGGGGGGGGCAGTGGCTATGGCCGTCACTGGAAGATTCAGTTTTTGTTGGCTGTGTGCTCAGTTGACGCATTAACAGATATCTGAGAGACTTGTGTCGAGAGCCAGGAGCGCTTGTAAGCCGGTGATCGCAGGACTTCATTGCAAGCGCAGTACAGAATCTCGAGGTCACCATCACACATAAATTGCTGAAAGAGCAGGTTCTTACTGCTCTTGGTGAGCTTAAGTGCTTGGTGGATTTTGTGGATGAAGTAGCATTTGTTGTTATCAATGTTCCCCTAAGGCAGTGCTGCATTCAGTGACAATGAAGAGGGCTATTAAGCCCAGTCCTTGGTCAACAAAGTTTTTACCTGAGACTAGAAGCTGTGACTCTTCCAAGAGACTCACTGCTGCTCAACCCTGAATGTCCCCAATTTGTTGCGATGGTTGGTGCTTGCAGTTGGCTCTTGTTTGCTGTATAACCGTGTTTAAGTTTCATAGAGTGACACACATCCTTGGAATGTCGAAAAATCTTTATTGGTCACGATTAAAAGTTACATATACATCCCTTTGCTAAGCACTATTCCAAGAGCAATCGGTGGTTAGTATGGCCTTCCTTCGCATAGGAGGTTGAGGCTCCAGTGAGTTCTCTCTGCTAGTTTGAGAGACTTACATGCTTTCTTTCTCCTCTGTGTCACGTACAAAGGAGACTGGTGTTCAATTTAAAGAAACTGAGTCTCAGTGGGAGATGAACATTTTAAGTTAATGTGTCTTCATTCCAAAGGCTCTCTCACTGATGGCCTTTATGGAGGACCTATTCTCTGTGTAGCCCCTCTGAGGAAACCAGGGTGATTTGAGTCCATCATTATTTCTTTATTACTTGGATGGTACTCTACTGAAAGGAGATTCTTCTGGTCAGCCTGAGAAGTTTTGGCTGGATAAGAGGTGTCAAGACAGTAAAAAAACCTCGTATGGGGTCCCCCCTTGAAAGGACCAGAGGGGCACCCCCCGAGACAAGATGGACGGCTGGAGATCTGCTGTTAGATTTTAATATATCACTTTATTTATAAAACAGAAAAAGTAAATTTAGACAAACAATACCACTTCCCGTTCCTATAGAAAAAATTTCATACAAGATCACAAAGGAATTCCTTTGATGTTTTTTCTTGAATTAAATTACCCCAGTATGGGGGCACATAATGAATTTATAATTGAACTCTTGGAGTTCATGCTCAACAATAATTGCTTTCAGTTCCTAGGGAAATATTACCAACAACAGAGAGGTACCTGCATGGGGGCTCCGTGGGCACCGTCCTACGCATGCCTCCATCTGGGGCTCTGGGAATACGACCTGATATACAAATCCTCTATGTACCTCAGCCACTGCCTCATGTGGCTGAGGTACATAGATGATGTATTGATGGTATGGAGGGGAACCACGGAGGAACTCCTAAAATTCATGTCAGAACTCAATAATAATGACAGGAACATTAGACTGACATTTATCTATAATGCCAATATGCTTTCGTTTTTAGATCTTCAGCTAATAATTGAGGATCAGAGAATGATTACCAGGACATTTAGAAAAGCCACTGCGGCAAATACCCTCCTTCAGGCCCAGAGCCACCACCCACGTTCTTTGATCAATGGCATACCCATTGGTCAATTTCTCAGGATAAAAAGAAACTGCTCAGAAAATGACCATTTTATTGAAGAAGCGGATGACCTGTACACCAGATTTAGGGAAAGGGGTTACTCCCATCAGTCGCTTAGGCGAGCCAAATCTAGAGCCATGAAAAGTAATCGAACTTCCCTGTTGGACAACAAGAAGGCCCCCCCGGGTACCACTGAGGATCACCCGAGAATAATTACTAGGTTTGGCTCTCAGTGGTCCCAGGTAAAGGATATTTTACAAGAACATTGGCACATCCTAGAATCTACCCCCCTAATATCGGACATAGTAGGACCAAAACCCCTTGTCACAGCTAGAAGAGCAAGGAATCTTAATGACATCCTAGTCCAGTCCGAATATAGAAGAACAAAAAACACAAAAAACTGGCTGTTAGATTTAAAACCAGCAGTGGGTATGTTTCCGTGCGGCCACTGCAACATCTGCAGCTATGTACAAAAGACTAAAACCTTCCCTAACCCCAGAGGTGGTAGTGATTTTAAAATTAGAAACTTCATCAACTGTTCCTCTACTCGGGTGATCTACGTTTTGACCTGCCCCTGTAACAAAATGTACGTGGGCAAGACCAGACGTGAATTACGAATCAGAGTGAGTGAACATATAACTAGTATTAAAAAGAAAGACGATGATAGACCTATTGCACTACACTTCGCGCAGTTCCACGATAATAATCCCAAGGGACTAATGGTTAAAGGAATTTATATACTTAATTTACCATCTAGACGGGGTGATTTTGATAATATACTTTTACAAAAAGAAAAAATGTGGACGTACTATTTAAATTCCATGGTCCCCTTTGGCCTCAACACTGAATGTACAATGCAACCATTTCTGAAAAAGTAATGAAGTCAAATATGATGTAGGCACCTATCCCATTTGCTATGTAATCAATCATATAAACATACTGAATTGAGATATACTTAAATATAGGCAAGTAGCCTTATGAAACCTCTAGTTTCAATTCAGTATCTTAAAAATATCAAAAATAGGTAAAAGTATCCTATTCAGTGTCTTTATGTAACGTAAAATCCATCCCGCGCTGTTCTCATGTTTATCTCTACCTGTGAGTCATTCAATGCACCTTGTAGTATTTGCTGAAGAGTCATAAGGGACAATGAGCACTTGGTTGCCATCTTGTGGTTAAAAGGGATATTACAGCCAATTGTACCATTTTTGATGACATGGCCAGCACACTATAAAAACAGGCAATCTGTAGCTCCTCCTTGCTCTGAGGAAGTTAGCGGGGATTGGCTAACGAAACGCGTCAGCGGTGGTGACGTCAGCACGTCATTTGGGGGAAGTCAGCCCTTCCACAGCATGCCCGTGATGAACTTTTAACTTCCTGCAGTTTCACTTAGCAGCGTTTGGAGCTAAAAGAAGCGGCAAATTTAAATCAACAAGCGGACAGCTATATATACAAGAGAAGCGGCATCACACCAAGGAACCTTCTTGAGCAAAAAAGTTTACCAGCATACCAGGGATGGATGAACCAGCAAGCAGGAGCGGGTAAGAAGCCTGTAAAGGCTGATGCATATACAAGCATAAATACAACTTGCCTAAGGAAGTGATGAACTTTCCATGTGAGTCTATAGTCCCCCTGCTTAACTCTGCAAACTTTCCACCCTATGCTGCTACCTGAACTAAGCTTTATAACTGCGCTCTCTGTTATGTGATGCTTTGTGCTGCTTTGCTGCTCTGCTTCAAAAACGCAATACAATTGATTTTATCAGCTAAACACGGACTGTTTATGTGTTTCCTTCTTTCCATTGAATTACCTTGATTGGTCAACATATATATGGATATCACAGAAGATCCACTGCTGTTTTTTTAAAAAATCTTGCTTGAAAACGTATGCTGCTATTTTGAACTGCCTCAAGTTTGAATTGATATTATTTCCATTTGGAAACATCCGTCATGGGTACCCATATCTGGTTCTAAATCTAATTATGATGTCCAACCTACAATATCTGGTTTAAAGTATTTATTTCTAACCGTTATTATTATAGATATGGTTATATGCTAAATGCTCAATTGCTGTGGTCTGTGGTTCACACCCCCTTGTTTTTAGGAAGACAACGTTGTCAATTTTAATTCTGGGAATTCCTTTGTGATCTTGTATGAAATTTTTTCTATAGGAACGGGAAGTGGTATTGTTTGTCTAAATTTACTTTTTCTGTTTTATAAATAAAGTGATATATTAAAATCTAACAGCAGATCTCCAGCCGTCCATCTTGTCTCGGGGGGTGCCCCTCTGGTCCTTTCAAGGGGGGACCCCATACGAGGTTTTTTTACTATATGCTCCAGGTACGGGGGAGATCTAGATTCAGATTTATTATAAGCCTAGAATCGTTCTGTAGATTTAATTTATATATTTTTTACAACTATACCCAAAACAAACCTGGTAGATCCGGGCACCGCCAAAACTTTTTCTTAGAGGTGTCAAGACAGTTGGAGCAGACCTGACTAGTCATCGATACACAGGCCCAGTTCAATGTTTAAGCGAGTACTTTTCTCCTCCTCCTCAGAATGGGCCAAGCAGTTGTCAGATTCCCAATACAGGGGTCTACTGGAAACGATGATGTCTTGTATCCCTATACTATCCTGGGCACAGTAGATTCTCTGGATGTTTCAAAGATTTTCCTTTGTTGCAATGCAGAAAGCAGCACTTGAGCTGATTCAACATGCTTCTTCTCAGATGCGCGGGAGCCTCTGGTGATGGGTATGTCAGGGGACCCTCACTTGATCCCATCTGGTAGGTTCATTATCCTGGACTGTTGTCAACACCGATGCCAGTGCTACAGGGTGGATTACCATCTGCAGTCATCTCAGAACGCAAGACTGGTGGAGTTTTCCATCAGACAGGGTAGTCTTCAGTGTGCAGAAAATCTGAACAGTTGGGATAATAATGTGCACTGTCTTCTTACATTCAGACTCAACTGGTTATTGAATGAATGAATGAATGAATAACTTATATAGCGCTACAATGCGAACTGAATCGCCTCAAGGCGCTGTATTCGTGCTTCTACATGAGGTCAACACAGCAGCAGTGTCATATGTTCAGAAATAAAGAAGAACCAACATCAAGTTCCAATAGAAGTGGAACTATCATGTCCCTGACCAAATTTAATCTTCAGGGACTACAGGCGGTGTACCTTCTATGTGCCTATGATGTCGAAAGGGACTGTCACACCAGGTGATTCTGGTTTCCAATGAATGGGTCTTTAATTAGAAGTTCTTGCCCATATCACTCAAGTAGAAAATATTTTAGAAAGAAGAGAGAAAACCAACCAATGAGAAATCTTGACAGCTCTTACCACATCCCAAATGTATTAAAGAACTTGGAGAAAATGCCCCAAGGGATATTGCGGGTAAGAAAATTGACTACATATTGAGAACAATGGTGCTAGAAAAGTATAAAAATATATACATTTTATTCAGTAGCTAAATACAAAATGATATAGACAATAAACATCTAAAAACATTGGAATAGAACACATACAAATATGATATAGCAGCTGCTAAATGTTGAGACACACAAATATTCTAGACATAAAGTCAAATGTAAGTGGTGGTCACAACAAATCCCAAAATGTTTTGGAAAAAAGCCAAAAGGCTAGATTGATATTGTATTAATTTCTTCCTCAGGGGTTAAATGGAAGCATGCTGATATAGTTCTATTGAAAAAAAAAATATTTCCTGACAGACTCCATGGCAGCCAACGTGTGGGTTTAGTCCCGCCTCCACTACCCTATAGGACGTTACTCCCATAAATCTTTGCTCTCTGCCAGAGGCCGTGTTCTTTTTTTGTCCTCCTCCGAAGGACCTATACTATGTCTTTCTACCTGAAGATTATCGTCCCCCCCTGTGATACGGACTGGCCGAGCGACTGGGAGTCGCACATTTCCAATAAGCTCTGGCTACTAGCGGAGTATGGAAAGGGGCATATGGAAGAGGCGCTGAAGAGGTGTGTTCCTGGTCACTGACAAGGCAGAACCGCGTTATGGTCGTTAATCCTGGCTACTAGCAGGTGACTGTTTCCCCCTACAAAGTCCGGCATGTAAGTCTTTCCTACCTTCGGCCAAACGATCGTTCACAGGAGGGAAAGTGAGTTCTGCATGGCAGCCTGTTTCTGTTGTTTGTGGCAGTGTTGTTTTGTGCCTTCCTGGTTCTGTGTCCCCATACACCGCTGGTGCGGTGTGTCTGGTCATCATGGTTGTGCGTTCCAGCCGCCGAGTTCCTTCCTCGTTCGCCGCGCGGTCGTTCTGCGCATGCGCAGAGCCAGCGCGAGAACGAGGCTTGGTTCGCGCATGCGCGTAGCGGTATTCGCGCATGCGCACTAGCATCGTGGCCGTCGCGCTGATGACGTCACGATAGGCGGCAGATTTAAAAGGGGAAAGACAGATTTCAGGCTCTGGAATGCCTGTAAGTCTGCAGAAGCACTCCAGAGAGCCCGTTTTTGCTACAAAAGGTAGGGAATCCTCGGTGGCCTGCTCTGCTGTCTTTGTATTGATGTTTTTTTGTGGTTTTTGATTTGGGTCAATTCTGTTTGCAGCATAATGGACCTTCCCGGACCACTTGTGCCGTCACCGCCTGCTAGTGGCCAGCCCTCTCGCAGCAGGTATTTTGGGGGGGGCATTCCCTGGGGTGCCTGCTGGGGGAGGGGGGAGGGTGGAACATCATCATAGGTGATGTTCCGCTGACACGGTGGATCTGTCTTTTTCTTTCAGCCCTTCCAGGTCTACTCAACACCGGAGTTCGCATAAAGGAAGCGGTTCATCAAAATCCCGCCGGCACTCCTCTTCCAGATCTAGACACCACGGTTCTTCTGCGAGATCCAGTCATCGTAGCCGGGAACCATCCCGCTCTTCCACGACTCGCCCCAGCCATTCTGAAGGGTCATGCTGGGGGTGTAGGGCTCAAGTCCCTAGGGACAAGTCCCTTTGTGATGCCTGTTATGTAAAGGCGACTGGAGAAAGGACTGACTCTGGCCAACAGTTAAAGTCTATGGTGGAGAAGATGGTCAAGGACAGCTTAAAGGAGCTGGAAGCCCCTCATGTATCTCCTGTAGAGTCGCCCAAATCTCCTGTGAGGGATACCCAGGTTCAAGATACTTGGGAAGCCTCGTTACCAAGCCATCCATCCGCGGATCTCTCCGATAGTGAATCTGAGGAAGATGTGGCTGGTTCCGGTTTTGATTTTGCTCTGCTCCCTCCTTTGGTCAAAGCCATCAAGGAAACCTTGAATTGGGAAGAGCCGGTGACGGCTCCAGCGAAGCAGAGAAAATTTTTCAAACAATTAAAGAAGGAGCGGATCAGTTTTCCCTTTCTGTCGGAACTAGGAGAGGTTATTACGGAAGAATGGGGAAAGGTAGAGAAGAAGAACTCTCTCCTGCCAAAAATTCAGAAGCTGTACCCATTCAGAGAAGAAGAGGTAAAACAGCTGGAATCACCCCCCCTAGTGGATGCGGCAGTAATGCGGTTGGTCAGACATGTGACCCTTCCCTTAGAGGACACGGTCTCCTTCAAGGACGCTCTAGACAGGAGAATTGATTCTGACCTGAAGCGGGTCTACCTTATGGCTGGCACGGCCTGTAAACCGGCCCTGGCTCTGGCGGCCTTGTCTAGAGCAATGGAGGTCTGGTCCGACAGTGTCGACGAGACACTTAGGGGTGTCTCAGAAGAGCTAGCCAGGAGTTCTCCTATACAGGAGCTGAGGCTGGCCTCGGCTTTCTTGGGGGAGGCCTCAATTGACATTATTCGTCTCTTGTCTCGAGTTATGCTATCCTCTGTGACTGCCAAGCGTGCCCTGTGGCTCCGTCCTTGGCTGGCCGACCCGGCATCTAAGCAGGTTTGGTGCCGGATCCCCTTTGACGGTTCGTCTTTGTTTGGGAATAGGTTGGATAGTGCTATAACTCGGGCCACGGGCGGTAAGTCTGGGTTCCTTCCCCAAGACAGGCGCCAACAAAATCCCAGAGGTTCGTTTCCAAGGAAGCAAGGTCAAGACCGTGCCAGGGAGGCACGCAGTTACAGGCCCGGGAAGGAATTCTCCAGGTCTTGGAGGTCCAGGCAATCATCTTTCAAAAAAGCTACAAAAAGCAGTTTGTCGGGTGACAAACAACCGACCAAGTCCTTTTGAGAGCGAGCCCGTCCAGACGGACCGGGTGGGAGCTCGCCTGCTCCTTTTTCGGCACGTCTGGGCGGCCTCAATCCAGGATTTCTGGACCGTCAGGACGGTTTCCTCAGGACACACGTGGACGTTCAGCAGGGTCCCCAAGTGCAGGTGTGTCCCCACATCCATTCCAACATCAGAAGGAAAAAGGATGATACTTTCAACCTACGTAAAATCTTTATTGGAACAAGGCGCAGCTATTCCCGTGCCAGTCGAGCAACGTGGTATGGGAATATATTCCCCTCTTTTCTTAGTCCAGAAGAAGAGCGGGGCGTGGAGACCCGTAATAGACCTGACATATCTGAACCGCTTCATAAAGAAGGAGAGGTTCAAGATGGAGACCCTGGCCACAATCCAACAGTCAGTACAGCCAGGGGATTGGATGGTCTCCATAGACCTAAAAGACGCCTACTTCCACGTGCCCGTCGCAACAGACTTCCAACAGTTCCTGCGGTTCTCCATAGACCAGGTTCATTTACAATTCACTTGCCTTCCCTTCGGTCTGTCCACTTCTCCACGTACCTTCTCGAAGGTCCTACTAGCAATCGTAGCTCTACTAAGGATCAGAAAAATCCGGATCCATCACTACCTGGACGATCTACTCTTGTTGGCTCAGGACAGAAGTTGTCTGGTAGATCACAGAGATCAGACCATCTCAACGCTCAAGGAGTTCGGATGGCTCCTGAATACGGAAAAAAGCCAGCTGGAACCTTCACAGTATCTCGTGTTCCTGGGAGCATTCTTCAACACGGTGAGAGGTACCATCTCTCTGCCCGAGGAAAAGGTCAGAATAGTGCGAGACAGGATCCACCTGGCTCTCGCGTCTCCTCATCTCAGCACTCGGTATTGCCTGAAGGTCATAGGCACCATGGTGTCCACAATACCGATGGTGAAGTGGGCACAGTGGAGAATGCGTCCTTTTCAGAAGGGTTTTCTTCTCCAGTGGTCGGGAGACAAAGTCCAGACAATTCGTGTCACTCAAGTCATGAGGAGTTCCCTCTTCTGGTGGCTTCAGCGAGAGAACCTACTGAATTGCCATTCCCTTCTTCCGATCAGGTGGATAACAGTAACATCAGATGCCAGCAACAGAGGTTGGGGGGCCCATTGTCTGATGGAGGTGGCTCAGGGCACTTGGGACTTTCCCTCTCGAGGGATAGTCTCGAACGTCCTGGAGTTGCGTGCAGCCTTCCTAGCTCTGGTGGCCTTCCCTCATCTGATATCGGGAGAGTCGGTTGTTCTCAGATTGGACAACACAACAGCTGTTGCCTACATAAGGAAACAAGGGGGCACCAGGAGTCGTTCCCTACTGGCAGAAGTGGAACCTATCATGCGTTGGGCACAGAGGAATCTAGCCAACTTGACGGCAACCTATGTTCCCGGGGTTCTCAACGTCCAAGCGGACTTTCTCTCAAGGGTGCAGCTGGACAACAACGAGTGGGCTCTGCACGAGGAGGTGTTCAGTTGGGTGGTATCCCTAGGGATCTCTCCAGAAGTGGATCTCTTTGCCTCCCAGTACAACAGGAAGCTGGCGAGATACTACTCGCGGTTCAGGGATCCACAAGCCTACGGGGTGGATGCACTAACGGAGCGCTGGTGGTTCCGCACAGCCTATGCCTTCCCTCCAACTCCGATCATCTTTCAATTCCTGAGGAGACTCAGATGGGAGGAAGTGGAGATGGTGGCTATAATCCCACACTGGCCCAACAGACCGTGGTTTCCTCTCCTGTCTCTGCTCAGCTTCCGAGACCCAGTTCCTCTTCCGACCCGTCGGGACCTGCTCTCCCAGGGCACGATCCTCCACCCGTGTCCAGGTCACCTACAGTTGAAGGCCTGGTTCTTGAGAGGGGAAGGTTGGAGGCACTAGGGTGTCCCAAGGAAGCTATTCCCACCCTCCTGAGTGCAAGGAGGCGTAGCACCAACAAAGTATATGAGCGGATCTGGGCAAGATTTTCGTCCCATATGTCTTCCAGAGCCAATTCATGTGGTTCCCCGGCAGTTCAGGACATCCTAAGTTTTCTGCAGTCAGGTCTGGACCTACCTTTGTCGGTCAGTTCCCTTCGTGTTCAGGTGTCAGCTATTTCCGCCTTCACGGGAGTGTCATGGGCCAAACATGCCCTTATCCAACAATTTTTCAAAGGGGCAATGAGATTGAGACCCCAAAGGAAGCCAAGATTCCCTAAGTGGGATCTGCCTCTTGTTTTGGACTTTTTTTCTCATCTGGACAAGCCGCTTTCTGTCAGAGAGCTTACGTTAAAAACCGCTTTTTTAGTGGCCGTCACCTCGGCGAAGAGGGTGTCTGAAATCCAGGTTCTAGGAGCCAAAGAACCTTTCCTAACCTTCTTTCCAGACAGAGTGGTTCTGGTTCCGATGTTAGGGTCAAACCCTAAAGTCACCTCAGTTTTTCACCAGAATCAAGAAATTTCTCTACCCACCTTCAGGTCCACTGGAGTCTCAGATGTTCACCCTCTGGATGTTGGGGGTTCCCTGAAACAATACTTGGAAGTTACAGCCTCATTCCGCCAGTCGGACTATCTCTTCGTCCTGTTCTATGGAAAACACAAGGGCTCCCGAGCATCAGTCAGATCTATTGCTGCTTGGATAGTTCAAGCGATCCAGTGGGCGTATAAGGAGAAGGGGTTGGCTCCTCCTCAGGCGGTGACAGCACACTCAACCAGAAGTCTCTCAACTTCGTGGGCAGCCTCGCGCCATGTAGCTCCTGATGTGATATGCAGAGCGGCGTCTTGGTCGTCAATCCATACTTTTATGTCACACTACTGTGTTGAGCCAGCGGCTCTGTCTTCAGTTGATTTTGGTGCTAAAGTTTTGTCAATTGACGGTGTCAAATAAATCTTTGTTTGTTCAGCATTTTGCCCACCCGGGTGTGTATGGCGAGTTATTTCCCACACGTTGGCTGCCATGGAGTCTGTCAGGAAAACGGAAAATTCCTATCAAAATACTTACCGTAATTTTCCTTTCCTGATGGACTCCATGGCAGCCGGAGTTCCCTCCCAAATGGCTGGAGTAGGATAGTTACCGAACACGGCCTCTGGCAGGGAGCAAAGATTTATGGGAGTAACGTCCTATAGGGTAGTGGAGGCGGGACTAAACCCACACGTTGGCTGCCATGGAGTCCATCAGGAAAGGAAAATTACGGTAAGTATTTTGATAGGAATTTTCCGTTATATATATATATATATATAAAAATATGAGTAAATGAAAATGATGTTCAATAGTAAACAGATATATATATTGGTGCAGAAATTGATTTCATCATGGTAGAGAACAGACATTTGCAATACACAGTACTCACAGATCATGTGTTCCTTTAAATAGTGCATCCTTGCAAGTATTGATGTAGAAGCCCTCTACAGTTCAATTCCGCACTCTGGAGGGCTTTCCTGTATTCAAAGGGTGCTATCCCAACTTAGCCATCATGAAGCTTAATTTAATAACTTCATATTAATGTCACTGGATTTTATATTGAATCATAATATTTTTTCATTCGATGGCCGTTTTTTCCTCCAGGTACATGGAGTAGCCAATGGCACTTGTGCCCCTGGCTACGCTAACCTGTACCTGGGGGAATGGGAACGGGCCATCTTCAGCAATGAGGGTCTCTCTATGTACCTGTGCCACGTCGTTATGTGGCACAGGTACATAGATGACATCTTCGTCGTCTGGGATGGACCCCAACATCTTCTGGACGAATGTTTGATGGCACTAAACGTGAATGAGTTTAATCTCAAATTCACGATGTGCCACAACATTTCCAGGATTACTTTCCTGGATGTCGAGATATTCAAAAATAATATGAATATGCTGTCCTGCAAACTATTTAGGAAGTCCACCGCAGGAAACACTATCTTACACTCGTCCAGTTTTCACCCCAGACCACTTGTGAATTCTATCCCCTACGGCCAAAATTTGCGTATTATACGCAACTGTTCCAATCCTGAGGATTTCAAACATGAGGCTAACAACCTTAAGAGACCCCTACTTGAATGGGGATACAGTCATAAATTTAATCGAGCAGAAGCCAGCAATAGACATGTTCTATTGGCCCCCAAGAGAAAACAGGTCTCTAATGAGGGCCATAGAATCATCACCACATATACAAACGATCATGCTAAAATATTAACAATATGCAAAAAATACTGGCATCTTCTAACCTCTGTCCCAACAGTAGGACCTTTTGTACTCCCAGCCCCCACAGCCACATACAGATGGGCCAAATCTGCACGTGACCTATTGGTTAGAAGTGAATTCCGAGGTTCCAATAGAGGTGATCCCTGTAAAACAATGGGGACTTTCCCATGTGGATCCTGAACTTATTATATGTATATGGATTCTAGAAAGACCATATATCTACCCAATGGTATAGGTTTTTTTTCCAAAACACTACTCTAAAGCCCCATACACACGGTCGGATTATCCGCGGACCAGGTCGGTCGGATCCTGTCCATCGTACTTTGTCCGATGTTGGTGTTGCGTACACACGGTCGGACTATGTTGTCGGAATATCCGGTCTGCAAGAACGTTGTGACGTAAGTCGTCTTCCACGAGATTAGAAAAGGGAAGTTCAGCACCACGTCAGGCACCCGTTGGGCTCCTTCTGCTGATCCCGTGTTTATCGCGAGTTAGTCGAAGTTTGGTGACTTAAGATTCGCGCTTCTCAGTTTTCTGACTCAGATCGTTACTGCTCTTCAGTTTGTGCTTGTCGTGCGTATCTGTTTATTAGTGCGTGTAGTCAGTTCGCATTTGTTGGTCATTGCGGCCTATATCTTGATATAGGACGCTTTGATTTGCACTGCTTATTGTCTGCTCGTTTCTGGTATTCATTTCGTTCTTTCAGGCCTTGCTGTTTATCAGAGCTTTCTGTTTGTCCGTTCTGACCAGCCGACCTTTTGTGACCTTGTGAGCGATGTTTCCCGTGCGTACTCGTCGCCGAGTTCGTGCTGTACGCGGAATTGGTGTCGGGCTTTTAGCTTTGACCCAAGACCCGTCCATGAACAGAGTGACGAGGAGGATGTGGACCAAGAATTGGTTGCTTCAGCGTGACCAATTCTCGCACATGCCTTTGCTTCGTGAGATCCGGGAGAATAATCCTGATGATTTCAGGAACTTTCTCCGGATGACGGACCCCGATTTTCACCGTCTTTTGGCTTTGCTGACCCCCTTTATCAGCCGGCAGGATACCTGCATGAGACAAGCCATTACTCCGGAGCAGAGGCTTGTTGCCACGTTGAGGTACTTGGCGACAGGGAGAAGTCTGCAGGATTTGAAGTTCTCTTCAGGTATCTCTCCCCAGGCCCTGGGAATCATTATTCCAGAGACCTGTTCTGCCATCATCGAGGTCCTGCAGGAGGACTATATTAAGGTAACATTTCTCCTTTACTATTCCCTTCTATGTATGCTCTGTTTGCTAATGTCTTGTATTTTTGACCTCCTTCCCTAATTACCATGATTGCAATATGTTCTAATATGCTGTGCCCCTTTTCTCCTTCATGCATTTTTCCCTTCACTTACCTCCCCAGCATGCTCTTCTGCCCCAATAGACACCTTTGGCCTAGTCACTTAAGCAATGTCTTTTGTCTGCTGCATAGTATTGTTTGCCCCCAAACACCCCCTAAAATACGCACTAATGTTTGCTGTGTGGTTTACTTCATGTAGAGCCCCTTTTTTTTTTGGGGGGGGGGGGCAAACTCATTAGGAACCCCCTCCCCCAACTGCTCTGTCAGATGGTACCAATCCTCTCTGCTGGCTTTCCCAAGGTCAATACACACTATATACCTACCTCTTTATAGTGGGCATCTTTACGGATGAATTCATCAAAGCATGTAGTGCAAGGGGCTGTCTCCCTACTTTCCATTTCCTATTTTTTTGTGTTCTTTCCCTCCTATTAGCTTGCTTGGTAATTTCACAATGTCCCAATGTGCTTTCCTTTTTTTGGTGGGGGGGGGTGTTTGAAATGTTATTTTAGCTTTCCTGGGGGCTGCCAATAGTGTTAAGTGAGGGTCTGGCCAAACTAGCACACATTATTGAGCCATTTGCCAATCAATGAAGTGCAGAGGGTTACCTGTCCAACCCCCCCCCCCCCCAAACCCTAGTTATTGCCAATGGCCCATCAGAAGTGTGGGGATTGATGGGGGGTGATTAATCTGTGAAGGGGAGCCTCTACTTTTCTGTGCAAATACTTTCCAGCCTCAAATTTTAAACAATGCTCTTGTTCCAAGATGTTGATTGTCTAATCTGCTTGCAATGTTTATGTGCAAAGTGACTAATTTTTTTTTCTGGTTTCACTCCACAGTTCCCTTCCACGCCACAGGAATGGCAGACTGTGGCCTCCCACTTTGCCAGCCGTTGGGACTTTCCTAACTGCGGAGGGGCAATTGATGAGAAACACGTCCGCATCGTCCCACCGCCCAACTCGGGGTCCTACTATTATAATTATAAAGGGTTTAATAGTGTAGTGATGTTGGCGGTGGTGTCGGCGACATATGAATTTATGTATGTGGACGTGGGGATGAACGGCCGGATCTCGGATGGTGGTGCCCTTGCGCACACGGAGTTCTACTGGCGTCTCCAAAGTGGCAGTCTGTGCTTGCCACCTCCAGAGGAGAATGCAGAAGGACTCCCCTTCGTCTTTGTCGCAGATGAAGCGTTTGCGTTGACTCCCCATCTGATGAGGCCGTTCCCGATGAGGACCCTCACCCCAGACCAGAGGGTCTTCAACTACAGGCTGTCCAGAGCCCGAAGAGTTGTTGAGAACACTTTTGGCATCCTGTCCAGCCGCTTCCGCCTGTTCTTGACGGCTATTAACTTGGCGGAATACAAACTCAACCACATAGTTCTTGCCTGTTGCATATTGCACAACTTCCTCAAAAGACATAACAGGAACTATGTGGTGCCCGTTGGCCCAGATGTGGAGGGCCCTCCAAATGCTGACCACACAGCCCTTCAAGTGGCACGTCCAGGCTTGCCCCCTCTAAATGCCCGCGCGGTCCGCAAGCAATATATGGACTACTTTGTGGGTAGGGGGGCCATTGCTCTGCCTGACGATGTGTGAGAGGCATTTTTTAATAAATCTTAGTTTTCAACCAACCTATGATTTCTTGTCATTTCCGTATTCTTTTTAGCTTATTTGACCTTGAATTTTTTTCCCTTTGCCTTCGACAGTGGGAATGCACTTTCTGGGCAAAAGGAGGTAACAGTCTCTTCTTCCCAAAAAGATTATTCTCATGTTGTGTGTTTGATACCTAATCTTTGGTCTAGAGAAGGTTTGTAGTGCATAACTGACACCCAAAATACTCCTTTTCAGCACCAGGTCAGACATGTGTGTATTCTCAAAAATGCTGTGCTCCGTGTTTTCGTACAAAGCACTGTGGGTGTCGTTTACATAAGTCAAATCGACTATGCTCTACAAGTGCAGTGAAAAAGTGCCCTGGAAAAGAAACTTGCAGTGCAAAGTGGACTTGCCTTTAGTAAATAACACCCATTGCCCCGCATATCCTTTACATTTGACATACATAATGCATTGTGTTTTTTAAATAAGGAAGCCACACATTTAGAAAAGTAAAAAAGTTTACTTGGAAAACATTCACAAGTGCGTTTACAATCTTCTTGCCCAAACTGACAACATCTTGGTTATTTACAACATTGTTTACAAACATTCCGCAATTGGTAAAACCAGGCATGGAGCAAAACAGAACCTATGAACTAGGAAAGTTCAACTTTGTAAAGTGAAGACAAGATCAGACATGACTATATGTGTGTTTGATCTTGCCTTCATCACATGGGGGGTCACCCCTGGAAAGTGGAAATTTAGAACATGCACACAATTTGGGTCTGAAAATGGTCATTAGATGGTAAAACACATGCCTAGAAGCTTCAAAAGTGCCATTTTCCATCATGGGGATGAATGGACGTTTTTTGGGGGTGCAACCCCTTCACCACAACCACTTTCGTAGTTCGTAAAGTGGTTGCACCCCCAAAAAAACGTTGTCATTCATCCACCATGATGGGAGCTAGCACATGTGGACACAATGTGTGCATGTTCCAAATTTCACACAGTTCTTAAGTTGCAAATGTGTTCAGAAGCAGGCACAAATGTGTGTTAATTACTTGGTGCGTTTTCATATTTTTCCTAAAACATCAATGATGTTCTTCAATTTTTGTTGAACATCATTGATGTTTTGCTTTATGTAATCTAGATCTCTATTGCAGACCATTATCTCCCCGATGAGTACGTGGGCACTCTCTGTGGTAAAGTGCGATTTTTCTTCCACAACATCCACGTCACCTAAAAACCACAAACAAACAAAAATCGGATGTTGGAAATGAGGCAGCCATACATTGATTAGCTTACCAGTAGCTGTGTTCTCCCACACTCACCTGTTGTGGTGACAAGTTCTCCAAGTTCGATGATCTCTCCTTCCTCCTCCTCCTCCTCTGCTTCTGCTCTTTCCCCTTTTTTGGGAGGTGTTGGTTTTGGGGTTTCCTCAGACGGCCCAAGTTTTCGCTCCCCTATGAGAATGTACAAAAGGAAGATTTAGCAACACAATCTATTGAGGGCAGAAATAGGAAATGACAAACATTGCTTGAAAGTGACGGACACTATTTTTGTTTGGCCAGTTACAAATGCCAACTACATGAATGTAGTCACTTTGTAAAGGTGCTAAACTTACTAGCTTTTTGGTAGAAGTTTGTCTGATGGAGACACCCCTCTAGTATCCACTGAAGCACATGTGTGGAAAAGCATAATAAAAAGGGGGTTTGGGTGTCCTAGCACTAGTGCTCTAGAGTCCAGATGGGTAAACAGCTACTTAGTGACCTCTCCTTTACATTGAATAAATTTGGTTTACGCTCTTGCTGACATCTCTAGTGAGAACAAACTTCCTTTCAATAAAAACTTCACCAAACCTCGTATTATAAGTGGCCGAACAATCGAGGTTGCGTACGATCGAATGGACACACACGATCATGACAGTGGCAGAAAGATCGAGGCTGAGTACGATCGAATGCACAGACGAACCTGAAAGTGGCCATTTTGGAATGTACAACTTTGTAAAAATCAAACCACATGGAGCAGTATGCAAGCAAGAAATCAAACACAAAACACAACTACTTACTTTTTTGAAGAACTCGCTTGATCTTTCTGTACTGATCGGCCTCCCTCAGTTTCAGGTCTGACCAGCGTTTCCTGAGTTGCTCCTTGGATCGTTGTACCCCAAAATGATTGTACAGCCTTCTCACAACTTTAGACATGATCTTGGCCTTGCGGACATTGGGGTTGAGGTAAGGCCCTTACTTCCCATCATAGTCGCTCCTCTTTAATATGTCCACCATCTCCAACATTTCTCCAAATGACATATTGGAGGCCTTGAATTTCAGGCTCCGGGATCGGGACGTTTCTGCCTCCGGACTTTCCTCGTCCTCCTCCTCGTTGGTGGGATATTTGGGGCGCACCTGCTGTGTCCCCGCCATGTGCTCTCCCCACTGCGCCGTAAAGAGAAGGGGTGGGGAATAGACGAGAAAGATCGTCAGGGGCGGGCGAAGTTTGACGCATGCGCACTGTATATAAAACGTCACACGCCTGTGTCGTAGCCACGATCTGGGAGACGAGGGGAGAGAAAGCTCACGCACGAGACGATCGCTAGAAACGAAGGTACAATTTGACGTTGGTACATAACTAGCCTAGACTGATTCGAACTTGAGGCTTCTTTATGGAGAAGATTAGGAGAGTTTAGGCTGACATTATTTATATTGTTTTGTGTGGTGTTGTGTCTTGCAGAGGTGATGGAGGGTTTCTACGACGTGAGTTTTCTCCCCCTCTTCATTGATAAATACAGGGAATTTCCCCTATTATGGCAAGCAAAGCACCGCGACTACAGCAACAGACCAAAGAGGTACGCAGCCATGCTGAAACTTGTGGCATTTGTAAAGCCAAACCTGCCCACGGCAACCGTGGCGAACTTAAAAGTCAAAATTAATAACATGAGGAGTACCTATTTCCGGGAGCGCAATAAGGTCTGGAAGTCCCTAGCATCTGGAGCTGCAGCAGCTGATGTCTATGTCCCCACGCTCTGGTACTATGAGAGGCTCCACTTTCTCAAAGACCAGGCTAATGTCAGGAAGTCACTCTCGACTCTTCCTTGCACGCGTCCTTCCACGCACGCCACCCCTGATGAGGCTTCCGAGGACCAACCTGGGCCTTCCAGTATGGAAGAAGTGCAGGAGCCCAGCTTGTTCCAGGTATAGTAGTTTTGTAACCATTTTTGGGAATAATGAATGATGTTCAGTTAATTCAGGATCCCCAATTGCTTAGTTCCTAACGTGATTGACATATCAACAGACAGTGGTGTTGGAGACATTTTTGGGAAGAATCTAAACTGCAGGGCTGAGAATTGTATGGTTTTCTATTTGTAAACATTTTGCAACAGTCACTAGATGAGAATTGTGTGTGTTTGATGAACAAATAACTGAAACTATGTCCCTTTTTCATACACAGGAAGACCTCAGCCAGGAGGTGGCTGTGGAATGTGGCAGTCAGGAGGAGGCAGGGGTTAGTGGCAGCCAACAGGGGGGTAGGCGTAGGAGCCTGACTGTCTCCCAAGTCCCTCCCCTCCGCCTTCCCTACAGAAGGGCGAAAAGCATGGGGGAGGTGGGAGAGTCAGCGCTCCAGCTGATACGAGATGCTTCAGCCTCCCTATATGCCACACCCACCTACGAGGAGGCCTTTGCCTCCTTGGTTGGCAATAAAATGACGGGTATGGAGGCGGGGCAACGCAGCATGTGTGAGGATGTCATCCTCAAAATCCTAAATGAGGGGATGGCTGGGGAGATGACTCCCCTCGCACATGTTTGCGAGAGTGACCTTGTGTCCTCCTTCTGCCACCCCACCAGCACCAGCACCACGGCGTGGAAGGAAGAGTACAAGGAAGACAAGAGAGTGATGACCTTGATTCAGTCTGGTCTGAGAGAAGATGGAGCCTCTCGTAGGACCAGAGCCTGGGGACCTAGATGGCATCTGCTGCAGTTCCGGATGTTTTGGACTTCAGGACCAGATTGCACTCCCTTATTATTTAGATAGGTACTCCTCAGGTCCCCAATTTTCTAAGCTTGAAAAATGATGGTTGCCGTGGGTGTCCAAGGCTTTGCAAATTCCCCAAGTTTCACCATGGCTGCGTTCCTCTTTGGTTTGTTGCTGAGACCTAAATAAATGTTTTTTGGATTTAAAATAATCATTGACTATTGTGTTTTACTTTTCTACAATGACAGTTTTTCTTTGAGTAGGCAGGTACATTTCACTAATCCTAAAGTAGAATTAACAAGGGGCACCAACAACCAACAAACTCCTAGTAAATTTAAGCAACAAATACAAATGTTAATAATGTGGTTTTGCTAAGTTGAGACACACAACCCCCCTCCAAAAAATAAAAATAAAATCTCCTTCAAATATGTATTCCCCAAAAAAAGTCAAATCATGCTAAAAATATAACAAAGATTCTTTTACGATCTGAGTAAAAATAAACATGTAGTGTATAAATCCTGAAAAGTAATAAAGAACTAAGTTTGTGAGAAGTGCGGGTGAATAGGAGCAGCTAAAACATGTCATTCTTGTTGCATTGTAAAGAGAATGCGCTGCATTAAAGACATTTTAACATTGCAGCGTGACAAATGTGCTGTGTCGATTAGGAAAGGTAGTTTTACCTGGCCGAGCGCTTCCGTCACAGAATTTCTTCTGAGCATGCGTGGCACTTTGTCCGTCGGACAACCGTACACACGATCGGATTTGGTGTGATCGGACCGTGTTGTGGGAAAATCTATCCAGCAGGAGATAGGACTTTGTCCGTCGGACAATCCAACGTACACTGTCCGATGGTGCATACACACGGTCTGATTTTTCAACAACATTGTCCGATCGGACAGAATCCATGCAAAAATCCGACCGTGTGTATGGGGCTTAAGGCTACTTTCACATTGGGGAGTTGAGCGCTCTGGCGGTAAAACGGCGCTATATTTAGCGGCGCTTTACCGTCGTTTTAGGGGCGCTATTCGGCCGCTAGCAGGGCAGTTTTAACCCCTGCTAGCGGCCAAAAAACGGTTAAAACGGCCCGCAAAGCGCCACTGCAGCAGCGCTTTGCAGGCGGGTTTGCAGCGATGCCCCATTTTTTCTATGGGAAGGGGCGCTTTAGGAGGGGTAAATACACCGCTCCTACAGTGCTCCAAAGATGCGTCTTGCAGGACTTTTTTGACCTCCCTGCAAGCGCACCGCTCCAATGTGAAAGCCCTCAGGGCTTTCACATTGGAATGCATTGAGCGGCTCTTTCAGGGCGCTTTGCAGGCGCTGTTTTTAGCACTTTAATGCCTGCAAAGCGCCTCAGTGTAAAAGCAGCCTAACTGTCAAACTGCAGGGGTAGTCTATCTTATATTGTGCAGTTGCAACTGCTTTTATGTAGGAAAGACTTTCAAAAGTTATGGCAAAGATTGTATCGACATTTCAAAGCAATGCAAACCGGTAACCCTGATTTTCCATTAGGAAGACACGTTGCACAGATACACAGTGGGAATTGCCCCAAGATATTGGTCCTAGTTTTGGATTGTTTACATCCCAGCCCCCAAGGGGGAGACTTTAATAAATATTTTCTGCAACGCAAGCTAAAATGGATATGTAATCTCAATGCCACCCAACCACCTGGCTTAAATGAAGCTTTTAACTTAAAGCCCTTTTTACCAGGTTATGCCACTGGAGGCTCTGCTAAAGATCTTTATAAATTCTTTGCCATCTTATGCATTAATCAATACCATCGTTCTGATTTGCTCTTTTATAAGGATCCATGATGTGCTTCCACACAGTCTTGTTGGCTATTGATGGTCCGTGCATATTATTGACTACTCTATCACTGTTATTTATGTTATTTTTTAAACGTTTTGCACTGACCACTGTTTCGCCTATTAAGACCATTATGTGTGATATATATTCCATCTGTCCATTAACTCATATCGTTTGTATTGTTCATTCATTTGTATAGGCACAGTTCTTTTGTTTTTAATAATGTCTCTGTGTTCTTTTTCCTTTTTGTTTTTCCAGTACTCTGTTATTGAAGTATACCAAGATGTAAAGATGATAACCTCATGTCTTTTTCTGCTTCTTTGCTTACTCTAAATATTTATTGTGTCCCTTTAAACACAATAGTGTTGGCTGGATTCAAAAACGGTCATGCCCCACTGAGTTGTGGCTCATCGGAGCACCCCAGCACACAGGGGCCTCCAGATCTGTCCTTTAGTCTGGAGGCAGTATCCCCCTTGAGCCGTAGCACCTTGCGCATCTGCTGGGTGATTTGGGTGCCCTGCACTTGCGCATTAGCTTCCTGTCATTCTGCCTAACAGCTGCTGCCCTTCTTGTGTGTCGGCAGCCTTGTCGACGCCCAACGTCGCCACGTTTTTCACGCGGTGACGCTGGGTGCCACTTCAGCCGAGGGATCGCCTATCTTGGACTCCTATTGCTGGGATATTAAGCTGCAGGTGTCCGAGCGTGCCATTCAGTTTTGGCTTACTCTGCTCACCTGTCAGCCCTCTAACGCAGGTGTATAACTCACATGTATGCTTTTGATAGGCTAATTACCCTAGCCACCCCCACTCCTTTAACCATATATACCTGGTATGTTGCAGCAAATCAATTGCTGCACAGCCAGGATATCAGTTCTATCCCAGACATTTGGAGAGGTTCTGTTGTTCAAGGTAGGAGATGCATTGGAGACAGTTGGCTTTTTGTCCTTTACTCATACTTTTCTATTCTCTTTACTGCTCTCTGTACTAGATAAACATATTATTGTGGCAACACAGCACATTTCTTTGCTGCTGGGGGGTGCCTATCATAAACCTTTTTTATTTTATTTTCTCTTTTTTCCTTTTACTTCCTTTTCAACATTAGCCTGTCTACACCTGGAGGTTTGTCCCTGCATATTATGCCCCCACCTCAGTTTTGGTTTGTCTGGTTCACCTGTCAGCCCTCTAATGCAGGTGTATAACTCACATTTATGCTTTTGATAGGCTAATCACCCTAGCCACCCCCACTCCTTTAACCATATATACCTGGTATGTTGCAGCAAATCAATTGCTGCAAAGCCAGGATATCAGTTCTATCCCAGACATTTGGAGAGGTTCTGTTGTTCAAGGTAGGAGATGCATTTGAGACAGCTGGCTTTTTGTCCTTTCACTCATACTTCTCTATCCTTTTTACTGCTCTCTGTACTAAATGAACATATTATTGTGGCAACACAGCACATCTCTTTGCTGCTGGGGGGTGCCTATCATAAACTTTTTTATTCATTCCTTTTTACTTCCTTTTCAACATTAGCCTGTCTACACCTGGAGGCTTTTCTGTGCATATTATGCCCCCACCTCAGGTTTGGTTTCCTCGGTTCACCTGTCAGCCCTCTAACGCAGGTGTATAACTCACATTTATGCTTTTGATAGGCCTATCACCCTTGCCACCCCCACTCCTTCAACCATATATACCTGGTATGTTGCAGCAAATCAATTCCTGCACAGCCAGGATATAAGTTCTACCCCAGACATTTGGAGAGGTTCTGTTCTGTTCAAGTTAGGAGATGCATTGGAGACAGCTGGCTTTTTGTCCTTTTACTCCATACTTTTCTATCCTCTTTTCTGCTCTCTGTACTAGATGAACATATTATTGTGGCAGCACAGCACAGCACGTTTCTTTGCTGCTGGGGGGTGCCTATCATAATCTTTTTTTTTTTTTATTTGTTTTTTCTTTTTACTTCTTTTTCAACATTAGCCTGTCTACACCTGTAGGCTTTTCCCTGGATATTATGCCTCCACCTCGTATGCATTTTTACTCTCTGAAGTCCAATCTGATTGATTGGATGTTGGATTTTTTCTATGTCCCCTCCTTTTTGGTTTATATATATATATATCTTCAGACTTATTTTTATTTTTGGCAGGCATATGGTCTCAGCCCGTTTTGGCTATCACTGTGTGCCCTGATTTACCGCTCCCTCACTGGGATAATATCCCTTCCAGCATTACACACATTTTTACAACATACGCTGTTTGGGAATCTTTCAAGACTCATGAGAAGTGGTAAATGGTTTTCTGCTCCCCTTTATTCATCTTGTCCAGTCTTGCTATGCGATTCAGCAGTCTTTGAAGCGCGAGGTACCATCTGTTTCAACTGTGCTGTGCACTATTTAAAAGGAACACATGGTCTGTGAGTACTGTGTATTGCAAATGTCTGTTGTTGTTCTCTGCCATGATGAAATCAATTGCTGCACCAATATATATCTGTTTACTATTGAACATAATTTTCATTTACTCATATGTTTATATATATTTTTTTTTCAATAGAACTATATCAGCATGCTTCCATTTAACCCCTGAGGATGGAAATTAATATAATATTAATCTAGCCTTTTGTCTTTTTTCCGAAACATGTTGGGATTTGTTGCGACCACCACTTCGACTTTATGTCTAGAATATTTGTGTCTCAACATTTAGCAGCTGTTACATATTATTTGTATGTGTTCTATTTCAATGTTCTTAGATGTTTATTGTCTATATCATTTTGTATTTAGCTACTGAATAAAATGTATATATTTTTATACTTTTCTAGCAACATTGTTCTCAATATCTTGTCAATTTTCTTACCCGCACTATCCCTTTTTTTCCATATCCATATCCAAGTTCCATATCACTCAAGTATGCAGCTGAACCTGTTTGCATCATCATCCATTCACAAGGGGCCTCTTCTGCTACCTTCACCTGTTGGTAGAGGAAGTGGACTCACACAAGGAATAGTCCCCTAGCAGATGCCTTTCCTATACTGCCTTTTGTTATGAAGTTTCAGGAGAGACTGTTGTCTGAGGCTCTCACTGTGACAGCAAGCAGGCCTATTGGCCCGCAGGCCTTGGATTTACCCTAGCTATGGAACCTAGTCCAGTGTCCAGCTACCAGTGTTTCCACAACACCTGTCCTAGGATGAACTGGAAATTGAGAGGGAAGGGTTAGAGGACTTGGGTTGTCCTCTGGAAGTGGTTTAATCCTGGCAAGGTTCCAGAAAAGACATCAACAACCAATATTTACTCCGATTCCTGGAACAGGTTCACAGTCTTCACAACTGAGCAGAATTTGATCCTTGCAACCTAGAGGTTGCCAGTTGCTATCATTTCTTCACATGGATCTGGATTTGGGGCTCAGTCTAGTTTTGTAAGGGTTTAAATTTCAGCCATTTCACCTTTCATCGAGGAAAATGGGCATGTCAACTGCAAGGGGAACGCTTCAGGAGGTCAGTTCTGAGACCTTGCCAGGACTCTGTTTGCATCATCAGAAAGCAGCCCTCAGTGGGACATCACTCGAAAGGCAGTGTCCCTCGATAACTTCAGGAAATAACTTCAAGGGGCAGAGTATCGGATCTGCAAGCACCTGGAGCTAAAACAATGTACATATTATTCTTTCCAGACAAGTTGGGGCCACTTCTGTTTTCATCTTACAAACTAAGTGGCAGTTCCATCCTTTCTGGCAGAGACAGTACCTAACCTACACAATAAAATAAATAAATCAAGATTTGGCCTCATGGAGTAAGGATGATCATGAGAAAAGTGACGGATCAGCCCAAAACTACACGGGAGGAACTTGTGAATGATCTCAAGGCAGTTTGGACCACAGTCACCAAACAAACCATTGGTAACTCAATACGCCACCATGGATTGAAATCCTGCAGCGCCCGCAAGGTCCCCCTTCTGAAGAAGACACATGTACAGGCCTGTCTGAAGTTTGCCAATGAACATCTAAACAATTCAGAGAAGAATTGGGGGAAAAAGCGGTGGTCAAATGAGGCCAAAATTGAGCTCTTTGGCATTACATCAACTCGCCTTGTTTGAAGGAAGAAAAATGCTGACTATGACCCTAAGAACACCATCCCTACAGTCAAGCGTGGAGGTAGAAACATGTTTTGGGGCTGTTTCTCTTCTAAAGGTACAGGCCGACTTTGCTGAATTGAGGGGCCATGTATTGTAAAATCTTGAATCAGAACCTTATTCCCTCAGTCAGAACACTGAAGATGGGTCGTGGATGTGTCTTCCAGCATGACAATGACCCAAAACATATCTCCAAGGCAACAAAGGAATGGCTCAAGAAGAAGCACATTAAGGTAATGGAGTGGCCTAACCAGTACACAGACCTTAATCCTATAGAACATTTTTGAGGGAGCTGAAACTTCAAGTTGCCAAGCATCAGCCAAGAAACCTTAAGGATTTAGAGAAGATCTGTAAAGAAGAGTGGACCAAAATCCCTCCTGAGATGTGTGCAAACCTGGTAACCAACTACAAGAAATGTCTTACCTCTGTGCTGGCCATCAAGGGCTTCTCCACCAAGTACTAAGACCCCTTTCACACTAAGGGAGTTTTCAGGCCTTTCTAGCGCTAAAAATAGTGCATGAAAAGCACCTGAAAACGGCCTCCCATTCATTTTAATGGGTGTTTTCACACTGGAGCGGGGGTGCTTGCGGGGTGGTAGAAAAAGTCCCGCAAGCAGCATCTTTGGGGCATGTTTGGAGCGCTGTAAAAAGTGCTCTAAAAACCCCCTGCCCATTGAAATGAATGGGCAGAGCTTCCAAAGTGTCTTAAAAGCTATTCGAAATCGCTGCAAAATTAAACGACCGTGCGATTCGGCTGCGGTGCATGCACTTCTTTGGTGCGATTTGAGCTCATTCAAAAAGAATGTGTTCAATTTGCATTGCACTAAATCACATGTGAATTGCACAGGAATGTGGTGTGGTTTCTGTGCGATTCACATGTGGTTCATAGTGTAAGCCGAACCTAATATGAATTTGTTTCTGGATGGTGAAATTATATATAGCATCAGCAATCCTAGTCAGAAAACTGGTACATGTAATGCCTTTTTTAAACCCATCCTGGTCAATTATTTTGTTAAACGAAAGTATAGTTTGCCTGGACAGATTATATGAATATCTGTGTGAAGAACATAAACTCCCATCAAGGCTTTATAGATTATGGATGTTGTGTATTTCCCTTAACAATCCACTTCCCAATATAGCACAATTAGTGGTGTTGTATCTGCATCTGGTTTATTTGTGCTGTGAAATCGTGAGCCGTTTGAGATGCTGAGATCCACCATCTGCCATGGCTGGAAATTACTGCCTGCTATATGCTGGACCTATCCGAAATAATCAGTCAGGGGGCTTGTCACATGGAAAGTATGCTCTGATGCATGTGCTGCTGATCACAAAGTCATAGCTATTTTTAACCCCTCACTGTCACTAAACTCTCATCTGCATTTGTTAGCAAGGAAGATTTGTTAGGAAGATACATATATTGGTACACCAATTGCATTAAGCAATTGCTGGAATACTACAAAAGCCATACCCTTGTTGTTTACCTTCCTATTATTTAATCTAATTACACTGAAATGTTTGAAATTGTGACACAGAAACACTGTACATTTATATAATGGACCATTACTGAACAAAGATTTCAGATTAAGACATTTGTTTTGGAAGAAATAAAATCTTTGTGTATGACCATATTTGGGAATCTGATTCCCAGGATCGTATCAATTTTGGGATCTTTCTTAAAGTGGCGTTCCACCCAAAAGTTGAACTTCCACTTATCTGCCCACCCCCCCCCCCTCCAGGGCCACATTTGGCACCTTTCAGGGGGGAAGGGTACCTGTTTTTGACAGGTATCCTTCCCCACTTTTGGGAGACTGAGCTGCGGAGCCGTGCCTCGGAAGTTCGGCCCTTCTCCTCCTTCCTCAGCCGCCAGGCCAGTTAGAAAGTGCACTGCACTTTGCGCATGCACAGTAGGGAATTGGCTGTGAAGGGTGGCAGCACCCGAAAGCCGATCCGAAAATCGGATGGGGTGCCAACATCGCGGGATCCCTGGACAGGTAAGTGTCCATGTATTAAAAGTCAGCAACTACAGTATTTGTAGCTGCTGACTTTAAATTATTTTTTTTCCCAGGCGGAACTCCTCTTTAAGTTTGGGCATCCCCTTTTGTCAGAATTGCTCTGCACCATTGTTGGGTGGCACTGTCTAGTCTTATTATACCATCTGCTTCAAGGTCATTGAAAGCATGATAAATATGGGGATTCTAAAAGTAGTATGAGAAACATTAAAGCAAAGCTAAACTGTATCTGAGCACCACGAACCGAAAACTCTATTTCATTTTTAATATACAAAGCAAACTCACCAATCCACATACAGTATGTTTTCATGTTTTTTTATTGAAAAATTGCTCTAAAAAAAACACCCCCTAGCATTTCTAACTGTGGTTATCTTGAGTAAGGGCAGATGATTCATGTAGCATTTACAAGCAAGTGGTTAATATTCAAAGCAAACTCCCCCATCCATTTATGTCTCCATGCTTTATTTTGCTGAGAAATCACTTTGAAAAACACCCCCTTAGCATTTCTGGCCATAGCCATCTTGAGTAAGGGCAATTGATTCATGAAGCATTTACTTCCTGGAAATCTGCCCTTAGCTCAAGCATGCATGCAGGAAAGTGTGCTTAGCTGAGAACAGCTGTATTTATGCTGAGATTAAGTTACATTGACTCTATTTATTAATTAGGTGATTTCTGAAGGCAATTGGTTCCACTAGATTTTAGTTAGGGGTATCAGAGTAAAGGGGGCTGAATACAAATGCACGCCACACATTTTTTAAACATTTATTTGGAAAAAAAATTGAAAACCATTTATCATTTTCCTTCCACTTCACAATTATGTGCCACTTTGTGTTGGTCTATCACATAAAATCCCAATAAAATACATTTACGTTTTTGGTTGTAAAATGACAAAATGTATGAATACTTTTTCAAGGCATTGTAGGTACAGTGTAGCATGACCACGCAATTGTCATTCAAAGAGTGACAGCCCTGAAAGCTGAAAATTGGCCTGGGCATGAAGGGGGTATATGTGCGAAAGGTGGTTCTACAAAGTATTGACAAGTATTGAAGGGGGGCTCAATACAAATGCATGCCAAAGTTTTCACATATTAATTCGTAAAAAAAATTGAAAACCATTTATATATACACAATGCTGTGAAAAAGTATTTGGCCCTTTCTGATTTTTATTTATTTTTTGCATATTTGTCACACTTAAATGACTCAGATCATCAAACTAATTTTATTATTACACAAATATAACCCGAGTAAATACAAAATGCTGTTTTTGAATGATGGTTTCATTTATTAAAGCAAAAATGCTGTCCAAACCTGCCTGGCTTTATGTGAAAAAGTAATTGCCCCCTAAACCTAATAACTGGTTGTGCCACCCTTGGCGGCAACAACTGCAATCAAACGTTTGCGATAACTGGCAATGAGTCTTCCACATTGCTGTGGAGCAATTTCTTTGCAGAATTGTTTTAATTCAGCCACATTGTAGGGTTTTCCAGCCTGTGTAAGGTCATGATACAGCATCTCAATTGGATTTAGGTCCAGGCTTTGACTAGGCCACTCCAAAACCCAAATTTTGCTTTGTTTGAACCATTTGGAGGTGGACTTGCTGTTGTGTTTTGGATCATTGTCCTGCTGCATAACCCAAGTGAAAACAACAAAATAACACCGCTCTAGGCAGACATCTCATAATGCATCCCACATGCTGATGGAAACAGGTGCTGGCTCTGCATGTAGGAATGAATCTAAGAAGAGGCTGGACGGTCGCACTCTGTTAACCCCTTTATTGAAGACGGTTTAAAAATTCTTCTAGTACAAAGACATCAGAGGCACAGGATCAATGAAAAGCTGACATGTTTCACACCACTATGGGGTGCTTAGTCATAGCTGTTGGAAGATGGAATGACCGTCCATATATATGGGGATGAGAAAAAGGTTGATCAAACAGGAAATCCAGATGATAGGCCACCCCCATGGATACATCAGTCCAAATTTCTGGACACATACGAAACACCTGGAGTCATGCAGTTGTATGGAATATTATAATCAATGAACTTAAACACGAAATCCCAAAATAACCTGATGTATCTTGCAATACAAAAATGCATGATGAACATAATATACCAACACCATGTCTGACTGTTGGTATGATGTTCTTGTTATGAAATGCTGTATTAGTTTTATGCCTGATGTAACGGGACGCACACCTTCCAAAAAGTAGAACTTTTGTCTCATCAGTCCACAGAATATTTGCCTAAAAGTCTTGGGAATAATCAAGATTTTTTTGGTAAATGTGAGATGAGCCTTTGTGTTCTTTTTGGTCAGAAGTGGCTTTGGCCTTGGAACTCTCCCATGGATGCCATTTTTGCCCAGTCTCTTTCTTTTTGTGGAATCATGAACACTGATCTTACCCGAGGCAAGTGAGGCCTGCAGTTCTTTAGATGTTCTGGGTTCTTTTATGACCTCCTGGATGAGTCGTCGTCATGCTCTTGGAGTCATTTTTGTAGGCTGGCCACTTCTGGGAAGGTTCACCACTGTTCCAAGTTATCTCCATTTGTGGATAATGGCTCTCCCAGTGGTTCACTGGCGTTCCAAAGCCTTAGAAATGGCTTTTAAACCCTTCCTAGACTGATACATGTACATTACTTTGTTTCTAATCTGTTCTTGAATTTTTTTTGATTGTGGCATTATGTGTGGATTTTTGTGATCTGTTAGCGTGCTTCACTTTGTCAGACAGCTTCTATTTATGTGATTTATTGATTCAAGAGGTCTGGCAGTATCATCAGGCCAGGGTGTGGCAAGTGAAATTTAACTCTATCCAAAAAATTGTGGTTAATCACAGTTCATTCATGATTCAGCATGGGAGGGGGCAATTACTTTTCACATAGGGCCAGGTAGGTTTGAACAGCTTTTTTCCTTAACCACTTGCTTACTGGGCACTTGAACCCCCCTCCTATCCAGACCAATTTTCAGCTTTCAGCGCTGTCGCATTTTGAATGAAAATGGCGCGGTCATACAACACTGTACCCAAATGAAATTGTTATCATTTTTTCCCCCAAAAAAGAGCTTTCTTTTGGTGGTATTTGATCACCTCTGCGATTTTTTTTTTTTTTTTTTTGATTTTTTTAAAAGACTGAATTTAAAAAAATAAAATGTTTTTTTTTTGTTATAAAAATTTTAAATGGGTAATTTTTGTCCGTCATTGATGTACGCTGATGAGGCGGCAGTGATGGGCACCGATAGGTGGCAGTGATGGGCACTGATGGGTGGCAGTGATGGGCACTGATGCGTTACACTGATAGGCAGCACTTTTAGGTGGCACTGATTGGCAGCACTTGTGGGCATTGACAGGTGGCACTTGTGGGCATTGACAGGTGGCACTTGTGGGCATTGACAGGTGGCACTTGTGGGCATTGACAGGTGGCACTTGTGGGCATTAACAGGTGGCAGTTATGGGCATTGACAGGTGGCACTTGTGGGCATTACATGAGGCATAATTGCCTCTGACTTTTCGGGACCGATGTCCCTTTAAAATGAGCCGGTGATCGGCTTTTTTTTTTTCTCCTGCTCTGTCAGCGTGAGGAGAAAAAAAAAACGATCACCGAGCTTTTGTTTTCATCATTTGATCAGCTGTCATTGGCTGGCAGCTGATAACATGGTAAGGGGCCGGGACCCGCCCCTTACTCGGATCGCTGATCACCCGAGTCTCAGAGACTCGGTGATCACAGAGCGCGCAGGGAGCGTGCACAGGGGAGGCCGTCATATGACGGCCTCCCGGGAATTGACATCCACGCTGTGGCCGTCATTCGGCTATAGCACGGATGTAAAGTGGTTAATAAATTAAATTATAAAAAAAAATGCATCTTGGAGTTAATTGGGTTATCGGGTTATCTTTGTGTAATATTAAAATTAGTTTGATGATCTGAATCATTTAAGTGTGAGAAATGTGCAAAAATAAATAAATCAGGAAGGGGGCAAATATTTTTTCACAGCACATGTGTGTGTGTGTGTGTGTGTGTGTGTATATATATATATATATATATATATATATATATATACACACAAACACACAGGTGCATCTCCAAAAATTAGGAAAAATGTCAGTAATGTAATTCAAAAAGTGAAACTCAGATATTACATAGATTCATTACACATATAGTGATATATATATATATATTATATATATAATATATATATATTTTTTTTTTTTTTAAATCTCTTTTAATTATGATGGTTATGGCTTACAGCTAGTGAAAACCCAAGATGCAGTATTTCATAAAGTTAGAATATTACCTAAGACCAATAAAAAAAAAAAAGATTGTTAATACAAAAATTAGGGCTGTTACTGATTTAAATTTTCGTGTTCGATTAATCGTTTTTTTTTTTTAATCGATTAATCGACTAATTCCGATTAATTATAACGCACATACAGATCCAACTACTTTTAGCTGATCTCCTTGCATTGCAACTCTGCATTAGTCAGTGGTAAATGTGGTATACACTATATACAATCACCCGACACTAGTTAGTTTCCACAATCCATGACTTAACTTCACAGTTCACACAAATACGTTTTAAAATCAAACTTTTTTTTCTTTCCCACAGTAGCGTGACAATCCCTCCACCTCCAGTCCAACTAATCACTCTCACCTTATGGCATGGACCCCTGTGCAAACAGGTGGTCATGCAAGCGGGTATCAAAAGGGTTAACACGGACCATAAACTTCTCTCACGTCTCCTTAGATCTCAGCAAGGACGCCATGTCATGGGTAGAAAGAAATGATCTAAGTGCTCGCCACTTAAGATAAAATTTTTGTGTTCAAACACAAACTACTCACATAAAGATGATAAAAACAGCATGTAAAGCAGACAGTCGTGTTAGTTCTGTAGTGCAGCAGCGGGTGACGTCATGTGTAGCTCCTCCCCCATACGCGTTACGTTCCATCAGAACTTCAACGTCACCGGACTACTCCCCCCTTCCCTTCGTTAGCAGACGGAGGCACTCGGAAGGGTGGAGGAGTCCGGTGATGTCGATGTCCGTGACATCACCGGATCTCCGACGGAGCTCCCTGAAAACCCGGAAACAGGCGGAGAGGTGAGTACCAATCAAAAGAATTTTGATCGATCAAAAAAATTAACGATTAATCGAGGTATTAAGCTTTAATTTGCACAGCCCTAACAAAAATGTTGGCTTACTGAAAAGTGTGTCCATGTATAGTATATTAATTAATAGCGGCCTTCAGCTCATCTGCATTGTTGGGTGTGGTGTCTCTCATCTTCCTCTTGACAAAACCCCACAGATTCTCTATGGGGTTTAGATCAGGTGAGTTTGCTGGCCAATCAAGCACAGTGATACCATGATCATTATACTAGGTACTGGTAGTGTGGGCAGGTGCCAAGTCCTGCTGGAAAATGAAATCAGCATCTCCGTAAAGCTTGTCAGAGAGGGAAGCATGAAGTGCTCTAGAATTTCCTGGTAGAGAGCTGCACTGACTTTGGACTTGATAAAACACAATGGACCAACACCAGCAGATGACATGGCTCCTCAAATCATCACTGACTCTGGAAACTTCACACTGGACCTCATGCAACTTGGATTCTGTGCCTTTCCACTCTTCCTCCAGACTTTAGGACCTTGATTTCAAAATTAAATGCAAAATTTACTTTCTGTGTGTGGTGGCTCTTACAGCACTGACCCCAGCCGTAGTCCACTCCTTGTGAATCTCCCCCAATTTCTTAAATGGCCTTTGCTTCACAATCCTCTCAAGGCTGCAGTTATCCCCTTTTTCTACCACACTTTTTCCTTTTACTCAACCTTCCCTTAATATGCTTGGATACAGCACTCTTTGAACAGCCAGCTTGTTTAGCAATGACCTTTTGTGACTTACCCTCTTTGTGGAGGGTGTCAATGACTGTCTTCTGGACAACTGTCAAGTCAGCAGTTTTCCCCATGATTGTGTAACCTGCTGAACCAGGTAACCGCTATAAACATAAAATCAGTTTAGGCCGATATATAATCTTCTACATATTTTTGGCAAAAAAAACGCAATAAGCGTATGTTGATTGGTTTGCGCAAAAGTTATAGCGTCTACAAAATAGGGAATAGATTTATGGCATTTTTATTATTATTATTTTTTTTTTTCCTAGTATTTTTAGCGATCAGTGCTATGTCACTGGTAGGGAAGGGGTTAACACTAGGGGGTGATCAAGGGGTTAAATGTGTTCCCTCATGTGTGTTTCTAACTGGGGGGGGATGGGACTGACAGGAGGAGACATATCGGTCTTCCTGTTTACTAGGAACAGACGATCTGTCTCTCCTCTTCTGACAGAATGGGGATGTGTGTGTCAGGGCTGTGCTCAGCCCTTCCTTCTCTGAGCTGGCCACTCAGCTGTCAGCTAATTGCCAGCTCCCATCTCTCTCCACAGTTACTCAGCTGTTGTTCATATCCTGCTCATCAGTCCTGCCTACTTAAGCCGTTCAGTCCAGAGGGTCTCTGCCTTTGCCTTGTTCAACATCACAAAAAACATCTCCTGCGTTCCTGTTTAAAGACTGGCTTTGCTGACATCCTTTCTGGCTCCATATCCTGCTTGCTGTTCCACTACATTGATCCCTGACTTCTGGCTTGGCTGACTATCCGTTCCGGTTACTCAACTCTGGCTATGTTTTGACTACGTTTGCTCTTTTTACTTTTATTATTAAACAAGTGTGATTTAACTGTACTTCTGTCTAGGTCTGTTTACATGGTTTCTGACAGTAGGCAAAGGCCATGAATTCAGATGATGCAGTCAATCCACTTTTTTCCAGATTGAATGAACTGGATCACCGCATGGATCAGTTCGCCATGGCATTACAAACGCTCCTGAGTCGTATGGCTCACCTGGAATCTCCCACTGTGGCCTGCTCCGGTCCAACCTATGTTGCAGGCCAACCCTGCTGCTGTGCCAGTCTCTGTGCAGGCACCCGCCTCGAGTGTTACCTCTATAAGAGGTATGTCTGGTTCCGCTCAGCTTCCCCATCGATTTGGGGGCGATCCAGTCCAATGCAGAGGGTTTCTCAACCAGGTTGAGATATACTGTGAGATGCTGCCCCAGGTGTTTCCCAAGGACAGAAGCAAAGTAGGTTTTGTGATACCTTTGCTTTCTGAGAGAGCCTTGGCCCGGGCAAACCCTCTATGGGAGATGCAAAAACCTGTTGTCTTGAGCTACCCTGAGTTTGTGACTTCAGTTAAAAGGGTATTTGATGTTCCCGCACGCTCCGCTTCTGCTGCCAAGTGCCTCATGTCCATCGTACAGAGTATGAGAACTGTTGCCGACTACGCCATTGAATTCCGTGCTCTGGCAGCAGAGGTTGCGTGGAACAATGAGGCCCTCTGGTGGTTGCTTTTTCTCATGGTCTCTTGGATACCATCAAGGAAGAGATAGCAGCCCAAGATATACCCACTGAGCTGGAGAAATTGATCATGTTTGCCATCCTCATTGACTCCAGACTCAGAGAAAGACTCTCTTTTAAGGACCGCTAGCAGAAGCCTCCTGTACGTTTGTCTCCGAGCTTTGCAGTCCCACCCATGCCTCCTTCACCTCCCATGTCTCCTGGTGCTGAGTCGGTCAGTGAAGGTGAACCCATGCACTTGAGTTTCACGCGTCTTTCTGTGGATGAGGAGGAGGGAGAGATTGTGCCTTTATTGTGGCCAGGCAGGTCACTTTTTGAAGTCTTGTCCTACCCGTCAAGGGAATGTCCAAACATTGAGATCCTGTCACGGACAGACCTTAGGTGGCGTTGTTTTATCCCTAGTTATACAGAAGGATAAAACCCTGGTTTCGGTTACCCTTTCTGTATATTCTCCATCGAAATACAGGCTCTAATCGACTCACTTGCCATTGAGGCTCTTGACAGGAGACCTCTACAGCCTAGGGGCTAGGGGCTCTTCACCATGACATATTAATCCAATTCCAAGTTATTTCCTCACCCAAGTTTCCGCTGGTTATTCGTTATCTTTGGTTACAGAGGTACGACCCCTCTTTTGATTGGCTCCGTGTTGAGGTTCTCTCCTGGTCACCACAATGCAGTGAGACATGCGGAGTACCATGCGATTTTAGTGATGTCTTTGACAAAGGTCAAGCCGGTAGTTTGCCTCCACACCGTCCATATGATTGCACAATTGACCTTCAACCTGGGGCCATACCCCCTCGTGGCCGGGTTTAACCTTTGTCGGTCTTGGAGGATAAGGCCATGGAGGAGTATGTTGCAGACGCACTTTCTCGAGGTTTCATCCGCAAATGCTCATCTTCTGCTGGTTTCTTCTTTGTGAAGAAGAGTAGTGAACTGAGATCTTGTATTGATTATAGGGGTCTCAATCGTTTCACGATTAATAATGCCTATCCGATTTCATTGATTATGGAGTTATTTGACTGCCTCAAGGGAGCAACGGTTTTCACAAGGCTTGATTTGAGAGGGGAATACAAACTCATGAGAATTAAGGAGGGCGACGAGTGGAAAACTGCGTTTAATACCAGAACAGGCCATTATGAGTACCAGAGGTGGGGGACTCGAGTCTGATGACTTGACTCGAGTCAGACTCGAGTCGGCTATTTGAGGACTTGCGACTTGCTTGACAAAATTAAACAAATGACTCGACTTGACTTTGACTTGACACTAATGACTTGTGACTTGATTTTGACTTGGGCCCTATGACTTGGCAAGTCATACTTGCCCTAGACTTGAACTACCACTAACCATTGCAGTGTAAAAGCCGCGCCTCCTTGTCTGTGATAGGTGGAACACTCAATTTCACAGCAGGCAGTGTTCCGCCTATCACGGACATCCTCTCATCCTCGTCTGTGTTATGAGGATGAGCGGATGTCCGTGATAGGCGGAACAGTGTTTTCCGGGAACACTGAATGCTGGGAAATAAATTGGGTGTTTTCCGCCTATCACAGACGATGAAGAGGCGCGATTTTGCAATACTGGAATGGCCACCGGGACGCCGAATGGGAAGCCGCCGACCAGGTACACCGGCGCTGACAGTATACGGTCGGTGGTGTGCAAATTAATTATTTTTATTTTTTACAGCATTATTGTCTAAGTCCAAGGGGTCTGACTCTAATTATGAAAAAAAACATTGGCACTAATGAACTGACAATCATAGGAAAGAAATACACATATTGGAGACAATAGGGGCCATTGTGAATAATTGCCCCTATTGTCTCCAATATGACTATTTCCTATGATTGTCAGTTCATTGATTTACATTGATCTGTGTGAGGTCCTAATGTTTAGTACTATATTTATGAACAGTTGCTGTAGGTGTGCAATTTGCTTATAACCAGCTATGGGGTTGTGCAATTAATGAGTTGGAAGCTGTCCGATAGATCAGTTTAAGTTTATATGGAGGTGCGCAATTATTAACCAGTTTATAACAAGCTGTGGGGGCATGCAATTAATTTGCTTATAATCAGCTATGGGGGTGTGCAATTCATTCATTTATAACCAACCAAGGTTGTGCAAATATAAATTTTGACTTGGGAGGTGTGCAATTGATCAGTTTAAAACCAGCTATGGGGTGTGTGCAATTAATCAGTTTGACTTGGGAGGTGTGCAATGGATCCACTGGTTATTAACTGGCATTGCACACCCCCACAGCTTGTTATAAACTGGTCAATTGCACACCCCCCAGGTCAAACTGATCAATTGCACACCCCCATAGCGGATTATAAATTGGCCAATTGCACACCCCCATAGCGGATTATAAAAAATTGGTCCATTGCACACCCCCATACTTGGTTATACACGGATCCATTGCACACCTCCCAAGTCAAACTGATTAATTGCACACACCCCATAGCTGGTTTTAAACTGATCACGAGGACCCCTGGCCCATTCTTAAAACAGCAGCAGTAAACTGGCCACCCTTGCCCTATTTAAATGGCAGCTTCTCAGAACGGCCCATTGTGCTTCCATTCCCACCAGTCTTTTTTTGCCAGCCTGTGCCACCCCTTTGTCTGCCCAGCTGCTTTGCCATTACTGATCAGCAGCAGCTGGGGGAACAATGACAGTGGCAGGGTCCGGTGTGCCCCCCTCCAGAGAGTCACAGACAGCCGGGGCAAAACTGGCACAGGAGACTGAAGTATTTGCCTGTCTGACTGCAGGCATGATCTGCATGCCAGGCAGGGCTCGGTGAGAGAGTAGCTGGCAGAGGCTGGTGCTTAGAGTGTACTATAAGAACGGTAATGTACAGCAAACCCTAGACAACCAAATGGTGGGCAGTAATGTATAGCAACCCCTAGCAACTGAATGGTGAGTTCATTAATAATTGAACATGTTACTTGTTTGTTGCCTAAATACTGAAATTTGCACTTAAAACTGTAGTTTTTTTTTAACTTTTAGAAATGCCAGTAAAAACTTGCCTGTGCCAGTACATTTTGGGTGTCACGTGTGGCTGTTCTGTCACAGAGGAAGAGAGAGATCTTGTGTCTAAGCTGAAACGCAGATCTCTCTTTTCTTCTAACACATCCATCCCTGCCACAGTTAGAAAGCACTCCCTAGGAGCATACCTAACCCCTTGATCACCCCTAGTGTTAACCCCTCCCCTGCCAGTGTCATTTATACAGTAACAGTGCATTTTCTTTAGCACTAGTCACTGTATTGGATTGGAGTCACTGGTGCCAATAAATTGTTCTGTAAGTAAGCAACACCTTATTTTCTGGCAGTGCCCCTCCCAACACAGTAAACTCTGGATCCGCCCCTGAGAGGCCAACGCACAAGACAGCTATAATGGAGGGAGCGATTCCAAAAATGATTAAATTTGGATTTAAGGATTATGTTTTAGATGTTGGCGAAAAGAAGAGAACGGCGATGTGCAAGGTCTGCAGCTCAAAAATAAGAGACACGTCAACCACAACATCCAACTTCATCCGTCACTACAAAACCCACAAAGAAAGGTAGGTACAGTAACGTGTATGGGTGGGAGCAGAGTATATTGTTGTTAAAATCAATAAATCACATAACTTTATTTTCCATCTCTCTTCTGTTTACTCTATAGATATGAAGAGTACATCCATACCAAAGGGACTTTTGATGCTAGCCAGCCTCAGATCTCACAATTCATCGCACAAGGGACTTTTGATGCTAGCCAGCCTCAAGCCCCAGTAAGTAGAAGAACAATTACTGGCAAGCTTGACAATCTGGTGGCAGATAGGCAAATGAAGCTGAAAAATGAACTCGCAGCGGTAGATCATCTGTCAGTGACTGTAGATATATGGTCAGACCGCAGGAGTCAGCACTGGATCAACATTGAGGAAGACCGTCTTCAGTTGAAATCACAGTTGCTTGCGTGCAACCGATTCAAAGGTCCCCATACAGGGGAAAGAATTTGTGAGGAATTTGAGCGTGTATGTAAAGAGTACAAGATTAAAAAAAAGGTAGACCACATCATCTGTGACAACGCCGCAGACATGAAAAAAGCATTCACTACATGTTTTCCAGGACAGGGAGAAGAAGACGATGACCTTGATGATTCGGACATTTGGAATGACTTGTCAATGGAAGAACAGGAGATGCTTGACAATTATTTGAGTGCAAAAACCCAGACTAGACTTCAATGTTTTGCGCACACACGCTTCAATTGGTAATAGGTGATGGACTTAAAGAGACTAAATTAGTCAATGCAGCTCTCGCCAAAGCTTCCAGGTTGAGCTCCTTGTTACATACAAGCACCTCTTTCAAGGAAAATTTTGAAGAGGAGTTTGGACAGAGTGGAATCCCTGCCGCTGTTACCACATGCTGGAATTCCACACTGAGGCAATTGAAATCAGTGGTCAGCTGTGACCAGCTGAAACTGACTAGAATTCTTGAAGATGGGGGACACAGAGAGACTGTATTCACAGCTAGAGAGTGGAATCAGATTAAGGAAATCGTGGATGTCCTTCAGCCTTTTGGAGAAGCCACAGACCTCTTACAGGGAGAAAAAATTGTGACAATAAGTGCTGTTGTACCCTGTATCCTTTCTCTGAATCACCACTTGAAAAATCATAAAAAGAGCGTGCGCTAACTTGGTGGCTTGATCCGTAGCCTGCAAGAATCACTCAAGACCATTCGGAGGGATCTTTGTCAATGTGAGGATGGCAGATGAACACAATGATGTAGCAACCTTACCCTTCTCTGACCCTCTATACCTAAAAGCTGCTCTGCTGGATCCTTCATTTGGCACCATGTGGTTGACCCATGATGTTTTGGCTCCCGAAAATATCAAGGAGGCTGTGTCTGCGATGATAAAAAGTATGTTATGTTTTTGTAATAATCCAATGTAATGCCAGATTGTAGGCTATAAAAGAATGTCAGTATGTTGATATACTCTACTCAGAGGTCTTCAACCCTCTCCTCGGGGATCCCCAGACAGGCCATGTTTTTGTTTTCACCCTAAAATAACACACCTTTTTCAATTAGTCAACTACTACACATTAAGCCTTTGATTAATCAAATCAGGTGTGTTATTTCATGGTGAAAAACAAAAATATGGCCTGTTTGGGGGACCCCAAGGAGAGGGTTGAAGACCTATGCACTAGATTGTCATGATCTGGTTGCTTTTGATATTTCAGTTGTGTTGTGACCATTTATGCTTGTGTTTTTCAGACTTGATTCTCAAAGAAGAGGACTGCAAGCCCACCCCACCAACCACCGATGAAGACGAGCAAATGCCAGTGGCAGAGCCAGAGAGTCAGTCTGGGCTGTTCTCGGCATACCACAAAAAACAAAAGAAAGATTCATGTTCTACTCCCCAAATTCAGCTGAACCAGTATTTAGACATTTGTGATGTACAGAGCTGCCTTCAGTTTTGGGCCATGAACAGGCACATGTCCCCCTCTTTGTTCAGGGTAGCGGTAAGAGTTATGTCAGTCCCTGCATCAAGCGCACCTGTTGAACGTGTGTTCAGCCATGGTGGGGTGATAATGTGACCCCATCGCTCACAACTGAGCGAGAAAGTACTATCGAATTTAATTTTTTGCAAATGCAATGCATTGTAACTTAAGCTGGCCATACACCTATAGATTATCTGCAGATGTTCTATGGTTAGATGGAAAAAGTGGGAGATTCCTCCATCCACACAGTTTAGCGAACATAGAGAAATCTGTTGCCCTTTTTCCATCTAACCATAGAAAATCTGCAGATAATCTATAGGTGTATGGCCAGCTTTACAATGCATTGCATTTGCAAAAAATTAAACAAACAGCAAAAAAAAATATTTGTAAGTGGCTCATCACCATTCAAGTGTCTACATATACTTTATTAGTTTTAAGTTTGAAGTTTAATGCATTGTAACTTAAGCTGGCCAATGGCCATACACCTATAGATTATCTGCAGATTTTCTATGGTTAGATGGAAAAAGTGGGAGATTCCTCCATCCACACAGTTTAGCGAACATAGATAAATCTGTTGCCCTTTTTCCATCTAACCATAGAAAATCTGCAGATAATCTATAGGTGTATGGCCAGCTTTACAATGCATTGCATTTGCAAAAAATGAAACAAACAGCAAAAAAAACTATTTGTAAGTGGCTCATCACCATTCAAGTGTCTAGATATACTTTATTATTTTGAAGTTTAATGTTGAAAATATTATTTTCAAAATAAAATAAAACCTTTCCTGAACAACACTGACTTTGAACTCATTTAAAGGTGGTAAATCAGTATTTTGACTTGATTTGTGACTTGACCAAAATAAATGACTTGACTTGACTTGCTTGACTTCTAGCAGGGACTCGACTTGACTTGCTTGCTTTTCGCCACAGTAACTTGGGACTTGCTTGTGACTTGAAGGTTAAGACTTGAGACTTGCTTATGACTTGCACATGTGTGACTTACTCCCATGTCTGATGAGTACCTCGTAATGCCTTTTGGCCTTTGTAACGCCCTGGCAGTTTTCCATGAATTTATTAACGATGTCCTTCAAGATTTGTTGCAGTTATGTGTGGTGGTTTATCTCGATGATATCCTCATACATCCAAGTCCCTGGAGAGCCACCACACAGATGTCAGTCGTGTGCTTCAGAAACTAAGAGAGAACAATCTCTATTTTAAACTGACCGGTTCTCAAAGATGTGTCATTGTATTCCACTTAAGAAGTTGCCCACTTCTAAGGAACTGGCTTCCATTTTTGCTCGGGAGAGCTTTCGCTTACATGGGCTACACAAAGTGATTGTCTCGGACCGGGGTAGTCAGTTTGTATCCCGGTTCTGGCAAACCTTTTGTGCACAGTTGGGAATTCAGCTTGCTTTCTCCTCTGTGTATCACCCGCAGTTTAATCAGGCCGCAGAATGAGGCAATCAGTCCTTGGAGCAATTCCTACGTTTCTATATTTCTGACCATTATAACAACTGGTCAGACCTATTACAATGGGCAGAGTTTGCTCACAACAGTGCCTTGAATTCTGCTTCCCGATTGTCCCCGTTTATGGCAAATTATGGTTTCCAACCTTCCATGTTGCCTGACTCATTTGTTCCGCAGAGTATTCCTGCATTAGAAAAGCATCTCCGTGGTCTTCGTTCCACTTGGGAACAAGTCCAGGAGGCTTTGCGTCATGCTAATGATCGGTACAGACTCCATGCTGACCGCAGACGGATGCCTGCGCCTTCCTACCAGGTTGGGGACAGGGTCTGGCTGTCATCTCGCAACCTCCGACTTCGTGTTCCCTCATTGACGTTCGCACCTCAGTTTATTGGGCCTTTCCATATTCTTCGCAGAATTAACCCAATGGCTTACGCATTAGACCTTCCTTCTAATATGCGTATTTCATGTCTCCTTATTAAAACCTTTGGTCTGCAACCGCTTTACCACCTCAGTGCCACGTCCTCACCCTGTACAGGTTGAGAACCATGAGGAGTTGATTTTGATATACTTACCTCTTTTTATAGATGTATCATGCATCCACCCCTGATGATTGGATAGATCCCATGAAACGCGTCGGACCTTACCTAGATGCAATGCATACATACTTACATGGTCTTTGGATTCAGGCAATGCCGTGGATAATTAAAGTTATATTATAATGATTTTTTATTATTGAGGTCAATACTATTGTATATTATATTCGTGTTTTTAACATGTAAATGTTTTGGATACATGATTTGTTATATTATGTGCCATTATTGCATGTATTGTCTGCCATGTACCTACTCAATCATGGCAAACAAATAAATACTTGTTCATGTTTCACTTTGACTCCTTCAATTAGCCACAATATAGATACCTCATTTAAAGTCCCGGCCCTCTTTCTCTATGTACTTGAATAGGGATGGAGATGCATGTTACCATGCATCTCATTCAAAGTCCCAAAAGCCCCCTCTATTGCATGAGGAGTATAAAGTACAGTCCATTGTTGACTCCCGTGGGTTCCATGGGCGCATACAGTACCTGGTGCATTGGAAGGGGTACGGTCCAGAGGAAAACTCTTGGGTCTCATCCTCGGATGTACATGCCCCTGTCCTCCTCTATGATTTCCATAGACGTTTTCCCCTCAAGCCTGGTGGTCCTCCGAGCAGGAGGGGTTGTTCAGGAGGGTGTACTGTCAGGGCTGGGCTCATCCTTTCCTTCTCTGAGCTGGCCACTCAGCTGTTGGCTAATTGCCAGCTCCCATCTCTATCCACAATTACTCATCTGTTGTTCATATCCTGCTCGTCAGTCCTACTTACTTAAGCCGTCCAGTCCAGAGGGTTTCTGCCTTCGCCTTGATCAACATCACAAGAAACATCTCCTGCGTTCCTGTTTAAATACTGGCTTTGTTGACATCCTTTCTGGCTCCAGATCCTGCTTGCTGTTCCACTAAATTGATCCCTGACTTCTGGCTTGGCTGACTATCCGTTCCGGTTACTGAACTCTGGCTATGTTTTGACTATGTTTGTTCTTTTTACTTTTATTATTGAACAAGTGTGATTTAACTGTACTTCTGTCTAGGTCTGATTTAATGGTTTCTGACAGTGTGTTTACACACACACATCCCCGTTCAGGCTCTCATGCCCGTGATCCCGCATTGCAGGTGGACGTCGCAGCCACCGGCCACACGCATTGGGTGCCCCGTCATGCAGCGCGTGTGTACGCGCCTGCTATAGCTGTTTAAAGGGCCGACATACAGCTGAGCCGACCTGCCGCAGTATAATGATGGCAGCTGGTCAGCTAGTGGTTAAACACTGAGCCGCTTTACAGGCGATATACCGCTAAAAATATCGCCCTTAGACCCGTTTCACACTGAGGCACTTTTCAGACCTTTTAGTGCTAAAAACAGAGCCTGTAAAGTGCCTAAAAAGCACCTCTCAAGCCTCGGGCTTTCACACTGGGGCGGTGTGTTTACAGGACAGGAAAAAAGTCCTGCAAGCAGCATCTTTAGGGCAGTTTGGGAGTGGTGTATACAATGCTCCCAAACCGCCCTGCTCATTGAAATGAATAGACAATGCTGCCGAAGCACCTGCAAAGCGCTTCGGCAGTGCCGCAACATGGGCACTTTTAACCCATTCTTACGCTGCTAGCGGGGGGGGGGGGGGTTAAAAGCGCCACGCTAGTGGCCAAAAAGCGCAGCTAAAACAGTGGTAGAGCGCCGCTAAAACTAGTGGTGCTTTACCGCTAAGGTTTGAAAGAAGCTTTACATGTGTTTTGAGTTAAATTAGCTGATTAGTCTACAATATTGAACTTTTTCAAAATTTTCTAATTTTCTGAGATACTGAATTTTTGGTTTGCACTAGCTGTAAGCCATAATCCTTAAAATTAAAAGAAAGAAATGCTTGAAAGATATCACTCTAGGCGCATGTGCAAGGCTCTCTAGGATGGCTGCATAGCCCGAGAGCTCCGTGCCATTCCAGCCGTTAACCCATAGCCGAAAGAGCACCCCGAAAGGGCCGGTAATAACACCAACTGGTCTGGGACATAACGGGGAACATTTTAATATATAATATACATTGTTTCAGTGAGGAGAAACTTCTTTCAGTCAGCTGGGAGCCGCCTCAGTTACCTCAGGATAGATACCACGCTATCTTCTCATACTGTACAGGGGGAAGAAGAGGAGTCAATTGCTGACCAGAACACAGGACCAGCATCAATAATGGAGCAGAGACCAGACCTGCGAACAGTGAGTAACAAGCTCTTGTCCTCAATGACCCAGTCTCCCACAGAGTCATTCACAGAAAGAGCCCTGGGTGACTTACACAGGACCCCCATGAGAGACTTCCTATCATAGCCCCCTGACACAGGCTCTATAATGCCACAATTTTCTCCTCACGCTGCAATAAATTTACCAGCCCTGATGTCTGCTTTTTCTGCTATGCTCTCCACAGGCTTAGCCCAGACAGCAACCCAAATTACCTCATCTATACAAGCTGATCTACAACAGTTGGGAGCAAGGATTGAGGTAATTGAAAAAAAGTCAGACCAGGCAACTGGCAGAATCCAGGACCACCAGGATCAATTGGAGTCGGCCTTATATAAAATTGACGACCTCGAAAATAGGTCTAGAAGGTCTAATTTTAGAATCCGGGGACTCCCAGAAACAGTTACAGATGTCCCCGCAGCAGTCAGGTCCCTACTTAAAGATCTGTTACCTGACATTTCGGAACACATGATGGAACTAGACAGAGCACATAGGGCCCTGCAACCACTCTGAAAAGATGGTCTGCCCACAGATATAATTGTGAAGCCCCATTTTTATGAGGTAAAGGAGGGAGTCATGAAAGCCTCCAGGGCAGCAGAACAGATCCTATTGCAGGGCCAACCAATCCAGATCTTTGCTGACCTGTCACCTTACACAATCCAGAAATGGCGGGGGCCTAAAACCTCTGCTCCAGGCTCTTATACAAAGAAATATCAAATACAGATGGGCATTTCCCCTGCGCCTAACCTTCTCTTTCCAGAATAAATCCTATACGTTTGAAGAAGGGGAACATCTGCTTACTCGCCTGGGTATCATCACACAGGAGTTCACACAACCTGCGGCCACCAGAAGCACCCCATCTACGAAACGCCCCTCACCATCCAGTCCAACACTCCCAACCTGGCAAAAACAACAGTCCAAACGATCGAAAGATTCTCGCCCTCCAAGATAAAAACTCTCCTCCTGTTACAATTAATTTTGCCTACTGACACCCCCGGATTGAATCCTAGCACTCACTTTCGTGACTTCCCAGGTCTGCAACGCATACCCCACTGTGGGTAGTCTAACCTGACTTAATAGCTCTGCCTCCCTTAATACTTTCTATCCTGTGGATGAGTTGGACATGTTCCTATTGATTACCCCCCCCCCCCTCCATTTTCCTTACCCCTTTAGGAATATATATGACATGATTACTACCCCCGCTTTCTCTACATGCTTTTGAAAATGCATTGGACATTCCTTTCTCAACTTTGAAGTCCAGATTCACAGGAAGCTTGAACCCACATGGAGACTGAGATATTTAAAAATTCATTCCCCCCCCCCCCCCCCATTTTATTTTTATTTATTTTTTCTTCTCTCTTCCCATAGAGATCCACAGGAAAACATTGATGGACTTATGCAGATAAACCCTGTTTGGACCTTGGGTGGGGGTTTCCACTTTTCAGGGACCCCCCATTGTAACTACGGATTTCCAGGGGAGAAGCTACCTCCCCTTATTTTATTTTATTTTTTTATTTTTGTTTTTCAAATATAAGGTTTACCTATGGGGTTCTGTGTTGCCCTACATTCAATACGCATTTTACGGCTAAATCACCGGATAGGGTTACAATGCGCCTCTCATAGTCACTGCAAGGATGAGGTTCTCCTTCCAGGGACCACCGGTTATATCTGGGAAGAGGAAAATTTTTACTCTCCTGGACACGAGGGTAGTGGGGACAGGTTTGGTCCCCACTCAACTATTTGGTTCACTAACTATTAACTGTTATGTAATGACCATTTTCTTTATGTTGCTTTTCTTTTCTTCTCTTTCTGCCTCTACTCTTTTCTCTAAGCATCTGAATACTGTCCCTCTTGAGCGGGTGGAGGAGCCCTACCTTCATGAAGGCGAGGACCCGAACTTCAGGGATCCACTACTATCTACTAAATTGCCAGGACGCCCTCCTGGCTGGGGTAAGATGTTTTCCACCATATCGCTTTTCCACCCCTCTGATCCGTGACTGACCCACCACTACACAACTCGTCCCTGTCTATTATTTCTCATAATGTCCAAGGGTTGAACTCCCTGTTTAAACAGAGAAAATTATTTCAAGAGTACCACTCCATGAGGGCGGACATTATCCTCCCTCAGGAAACACACTTTCCTGTGTCATGTACTCACACCTTCCTTCACCACCGGTTTCCACAATTCTACCTGGCTAACGCCGAGAATAAGACTAAAGGGGTAGCTATCTGTTTCTCGCGTAACCTTGACTTTACCCTGACAAAGATTATTAGAGACCTGGAGGGGAGATTTCTCCTACTTGAAGGGACCATTAACGGAAGGACATATACTTTTGCATCATATTATGCGCCCAATAAGGGCCAGGGAATGTTTTTCAACAATATGTTATCCAAGCTTGAACCACACTTACAGGGGACTATCATCATGGGGGGGAGACACCAATTTTCCTTTTGATCTAGCCATGGATAAATCCAGAGCTTCTACTAAACGCCCACCAAAACCGAGCTTGAAAGTCGCTCAATTATTGAACAACCATCAATTGATTGACATATGGAGGGAATTGAACCCCCATATAAAAGATTTCACCCATTTTTCGGCCCACACCAGACCTATGCCAGGATAGACCACATCTTTGTAAGGGCCTCTTCAATCCCCTTAACGATCTCCTCTAAGATCAAAGATACCCCACTTTCGGACCACTCCATGATGTCTCTATCCATGCAATATGCAGGGGATCCCGAAAGACCCTTTAAGTGGCGTCTCAACGAATCCATCCTGAATAATCCCGCTCCCTCTCCATGCTCGAAAAATCGCTACTTGACTATTTTATAGACAACGACACTGACAATATCTCACCGTCCACACTCTGGGCAGCACACAAATCTTTATTGAGGGTCACATTTATCCAATTGTCATCTCGATTAAAAAGAGAACGCAAAGCGGAAATAGTACGACTGAATGGGGAATTTCAAGAGTTGAACAAAGCACATAAACGCAACCCCACACCTATCTCTCTACAAACCCTTGAGACAGTTAAAATTCAACTTAATCTGATCCTCACCACAGATGCCGAGAAATTTCTCCGCTGGTCAGGGGCAAAATTTTATTACCAATGCAACAAAATTGGTTCCAGACTAGCAGCAAAATTTAACCCCAGGTCTCGAACCCTGGTTCTTCCTAAAATTAAGACTTGCCATGAGGGACCTGACGCAAAACCGTATTATGGACACCTTCCAAGCATACTACTTCAAACTCTATTGGGACCATAAATCACCAATAGCTAACGAACAAAACTCCTTTCTTCACGACCTAACACTCCCTAAATTATCGGATAAGCATGGGGACATCATGGACAGTCCGTTCACCACGGATGAAGTTCTAGGGGTAATAACAATTTTGAGACTTGGTTCGGCAAAAAGCCCAGATGGCTTCTCCGGCGGCTAATCTAAAAAATTTGGGACCACATTGGCCCCCTACCTCACACGTTTTTTTAACTCTCTGAAGGGAGATAACCAGATAGATGGAGACTTGAATAAAGCCTTTATCTCAGTCATCCCTAAACCGGGGAAGATAGAAGTGATGTGGGCAATTACCCCCCCATCTCTCTCATCAATAATGATATCAAGATCATGACCAAAGTCTTAGCAAATAGAATGTCGGAATTTATAGCAAAATATATACAGTACATAAGGATCAAGCAGGCTTTATACCGGGGAGACATGGCCCGGACCAGGTCCGAAGGGCCATAAATATCATCTCAATACTGTATTCCAATTGGGATGGAGGGACCCCACAAGATGGTTTCCTGGCATCTATACACCTACAGAAAGCTTTCGATACAGTATCCTGACCTTATCTATTTGATGTTTTAGGTAAATGGGGTTTTGGCCCCAACTTTTTAGGCATTATACAATCTCTTTATTCCTCCCCGAGTGCACAAATACTCCTCATGGGACACTACTCTGAAGGGTTTAGTATACATAGAGGTACAAGACAGGGTTGCCCACTGTCTCCGCTCATATTCACGATTGCTATTGAATCACTGGCTATAGCCATTAGATCGAATCCAAATATTAAAGGAGTTCTATGCGGATCCCAGGAACATAAGTGTGCTCTGTTCGCGGATGACATGCTCCTCTTCGTTACATCCCCATTAATATCCACACCCAATTTATTAAGAACGCTCAAAGACTTTGGTGCCCTCTCAGGTCTCAAGGTTAATTTATCTAAATCTATGGCTCTCAACATTTCAGTCCCAGAACACCGGCTAGATCAATTTAAACCACATTTTCCCTTTACTTGGACCACGGATTGTATACCTTACCTGGGAATCACCCTCCCAGTAAGGTGGACAAACTCTTTGCTGCAAACTGCCCCCAAATTTTCAAAAAATTGGAGGGGGGCCTCGGGGCATCGTCTAAGTGTGGTCTATCCTGGCTGGGTAGGGTCAATGCGATTAAGATGACCCTGATGCCTCGTATTTTATACCTTTTCCGTTCACTGCCCATCCCTATACCCAAACATTTCCTGAACAAATTCCAATCACGCATTATCCACTTTGTCTGGGGAAAGAAGGGACACCGTTAATCAAAGGAGGTCCTTTTTCGCCCCCAAAATGCAAGGAGGGTTAGGTCTTATAAATTTATGGTGGTACTACCAGGCAGCTCAATTGGCACAAATGTCCTCAGTATATTCTAAGGGACCAAAACCGCACTGGATATCCATGGAGAGTCAGGCGGTACCACCCCACACAATAGATTTTTTGATATGGAAACAGAGACCACCAATAATGGCCCGACACTTTCACACTCGATGGTACTTTGCGACACACTTCACAAACAGAATTCGCTGGTTTCTTCCCTGAGACCATTGGCCCATATCTTTCATAATCAAGACTTTTTTCCAGGGTTGAACACAACAGCTTTCCGGTGGTGGTTGAATAAGGGCATGTTTAGAATAAGGCAATTCTTAACGGCATCAGGCCCTCTCACGCTGACTGACTGTGTTAACAAATTGGAAATGCCAAATACTGAGAAATCTAGATTTAACCAAATTAAGACATTTTTAAACACTTTATGGACAGATAAATCCATTTCCCCAAAACCAACAGCTTACGAACAGTGGTGTGGTGCCCTCGCGGATCAAAGGGGTGGTATCTTGCTGATTTATGCCTTATTGGCGAGTAAACACAGCTTGCCTCCATATGCTCAGGCATGGGAGGCGGACTTGGGTCTGTCATGGGAGCTGAATAAATGGCACAGTCTTTTCCAGAAATCTTATAAGGGTATTCTCAACATAAACCAAATAAAGGCAAACATTAAAGTTTTCACACATTGGTATTATGTCCCCTCCAGGCTTGCTTAGATTTTTCCTGATGCCTCACCTCTTTGCTTTCGGGATTGTAAGCAGGTGGGTACTATGCACTATATTTGGTGGACTTGCCCACTTATCAGAGGCTTCTGGAACAGATTTTTCCACCTGGTACGGAAAGTTACAGGCATTGGAATTCCACAAACCCCCACTATTGGACTACTGAACCTCGAAATAGAAGGTGTTCCCAAACACACCAATAATCTTATTTTCTTTATGCTCCTAGGAGCAAAACTTACTGTTGCAAGGGCGTGGAAAAACAAACAAGATTTCTTTGATAGCCGCCAAATGGAAAATTACTTGAATTATGACCCAAGAACAAATCACTGCAAAATTATTAGACATGGTGCCCAAGTTTGAAGCGACTTGGGATCCTTGGGCTCGCTATATCAAGGTTCCCCTATATCCGGGCCACTTACCTTAACTCCCCTCAGAGATTGATTCAGGTAATGGGTTCCCTCCTCCGCTCCTCTTCGATAATCACATCACAGATGCACTTTCTCTTCTTGTTTCTTTTCTATTACTCTCTTCTCTTATTACCTATTATGACAACAAGATGACTCCCCAGGGCCTACTCTGTGGAGCCCAATGTACCTATCCTCTGAACGGCTGTGAGGTTCACTTACAGTTTTCTTTCCTATGCACCTTGTTTTTTTTGTTACCTTATCTTGCATGCCATATGATCACAGTCATCTATTACTAACTACATCACTTGGAGTAATGTCCCTAGGCAGCCCATACATTTACTTAATAAATTGAAATGGAGGGGCAGGGAGGGGGCGGAGGGCAGAACCGAAATATCCAGGAGGAGCAGGGGGACATGTACAGTCCACAGCTAGATCCCTGTTGGGGTGGCTGGCGTGTTCTCCCTTCAACCGACTGGAACAAAATCAGATATTGATACTCTGCCGACCCCTGCTCAATCTTATTAACCTACGGCACACAAAGAGTTTATTGTCACTCATTTGCTCTGATCAATGGTTTATAACAAGCCTTCAGGGGATTAGGTATCATCGATATGTGTTATATATTTGTTGTTACATTAACACACTGTTATCTTCTTAAATTTTGTTTTTGATAAACCCTACCGAAGGGCCATGTTGGCTCCTGGTTGGGGATATTTGTTATTATGATGTTTTGTTATATTGATGACATTTTTCAATAAAAATATTGAACAAGAAAGATATCACTCTGTGTGTAATGAATCTATATAATATACGAGTTTTCACTTTTTGATTTAAATTACTGAAATAAATTAACTTTATGATAATATTATAATGTTTTGAGATGCACCTGTGTGTGTGTGTGTGTGTGTGTGTGTGTGTGTATATATATATATATTTATATGTATGTATGTATATCTGAAATGGGCTACAAGACCATCAGCAAGAAGCTTGGTGAGAAGGAGACAACTGTTGGAGCGATTATTCACAAATGGAAAAAATACAAAATAACCAATCGCCCTCGGTCTGGAGCTCCATGAAAGATTTAGTCTCATGGGGTAGGGATGATCATGAGGAAAGTGAGGGATCAGCCCAGAACTACACGGGAGGAGCTTGTGAATGATCTCAAGGCAGTTGGGTCTACAGTCACCAAACAAACCACTGGTAACACAATACGCCACCATGGATTTAAATTCTGCAGCACCTGCAAGGTTCCCCTCCTCTAGAAGGCACATGTACAGGCCCATCTGAAGTTTGCCAATGAACATCTAAATGATTCAGAGAAGGATTGGAAGAAAATGCTGTGGTCAGATGAGACCAAAAGTGAGCTCTTTGTCAATAACTCGACTCGCTGTGCTTGGAGGAAGAAAAATGCTGACTATGACCCATTAGAACACCATCCCTACAGTCAAGCAGGTGGAAACATTATGCTTTGGGACTGTTTCTCTGCTAAAGGTACAGGCCGACTTTGCCGTATTGAGGGACCGGACCATGTATTGTAAACTCTTGGATGAGAACCTTCTTCCCTCAGGCAGAACACTGAAGATGGGTAGTGGATGGGTCTTTCAGCATGACAATGACCCAAAACATAAGAAAGAAAAATGGTGGGCAGGTAATTGGTAGAAAATGGAGTCTATCGCTTCTCAAGTGTGAAAACCATGAATTTAAGGAGGCCTAGTGTGCATCAACACAGCCACCGTGAGGCTGCTGTGGCTGTGTATACCTAGGCCAATGTAGGTGGAAGGCTGAGGGATGGGTAAAGTAAATAGGATAGTATTAGACTCAATTACAGGTCTGAAAGATATATAGTATAGTGGATCATGAGGTCTGGAAAGTAATTTACCTTGTAAAGCGGAGGTCTTGTAGAAAGGTACATCAGAGCGCCGGCAGGGAATTGTGTGACTGAACCCGCCATTGCTCAGATTTAAATAGGGTTGATAAGTGCTGACAGCTGGGCGCGCCGTAACAATGGGCTGCTGGGCGCTCGATGGGCTGCAATATCTCAAGCCAGGCACCGTGGGGCTGCTGTGGCTGTGTATACCTAGGCCAAGGTAGGTGGAAGGCTGAGGGATGGGTAAAGTAAATAGGATAGTATTAGACTCAATTACAGGTCTGAAAGATATATAGTATAGTGGATCATGAGGTCTGGAAAGTAATTTACCTTGTAAGCGGAGGTCTTGTAGAAAGGTACATCAGAGCGCCGGCAGGGAAGTGATGTGACTGAACCCGCCATTGCTCAGATTTAAATAGGGTTGATAAGTGCTGACAGCTGGGCGCGCCGTCACATGGGATCGGCACGCGCAGCTGAGGAATATTGATCAGGGCCAGGTAGGGGGATGATGGCACAGAGGCCGTGTGTATTCCCCAGGAGATCTCTGTGGCGGCGGCGCCGCACGCCGTCCCACCCTGGAGGGGCGGGGCCCCCCTATCAAAAGAAGATAAATAATACATTAGCATAACAAATACACTAATATGCGAGTATAATTTTGATACAATGAGAGAAGTAAGCATATATTTAATCAATTTAGATAACAATATAGTAGACAACGCAGACATTGAAAAAGAGACTGTCATTGTGTATGGACATATACTTAATCGGTTTTAGATAACAATATGGTAGACACCACAGGTAATGCAACTGGGAAAACTGTCGTATGAAATAAAATAATATATGTTGGGTGGAAGACAAGCTGAAACCCAAAAATTGGGATATTGGGTAGAACCCAATGTAACTCCAGGGGGATTAGAGGTCGAGTTCACATACCCCTGATTCAAAGCCTTCAAGGTAGGGCTGGAAGTTGAATGCCTCATTGAGGCCGGGGGGAGATGTGGCATTGAGGTGGAATATCCATCTTAGCTCACTTTGGAGCAGGGCTTTTGTTGTAGTCCCCACCTCGATTGGGTGGGGGAATAGCACCCGCATTCGCATTCGAGTAAGTATACAATGCTGATCGAGTGGCAGTTAACAAAGTGCTGGGGGGAAAAAGGGTTGTCCATTGATACTTAGAATATGACGATAAATGCGTTTCCAAAAGGTATCTACAGTATTTGCATTTACCGCATGTGTTCTGTTTATGCAGGTAGTCAGCTGCAATATATTCGCTTCTAATTAGCTTATCACGGAGAGAAGGGGCTCGTCTATGACCCAAAACATACCACCAAGCCAACAAAAGAGTGGCTCAAGAAGAAGCACATTAAGGTCATGGAGTGGCCTAGCCCCTCCTGCAGCACTAAATAAAATCTAAGAATTTCCCTTGAGGGCTATAAAGTGCATTAATGTAAACAATGCTAAATAAATAAAGTGCAATATGCAGATTTTACAGTGTCCTTAAATAAATCAAACAATATAATTTTATATTTGATCTGCAGAGTCCACTGAAAAGTGAAAGGTTCTTCCACTCAAGGGAGACTCAATTTCCTGAACTCTATATAACATCTTGGAAGGAGATATAGCCTGATGATTATAGCTACTGTGGAATCTGAGGAGCTTGACGGCTTGAAGCCCATTATTTTAAATAATGTTTTTTTGACTACTTTATTCGGGTAGTCCAACGCTTAGGGTAAGGGTCAGTGTTTGTGTCCTTCTCATCGGTGGTGTTTGTTCACTGTGACACCCATTGTTTAAATTATGATCACTGGACTTTTATGAAACCTTTGATTCATGATATTATGGACTATGTTTATATCTAAAAACCTTGTATTCAATTTAAACACTATTCACTTGGTGGATTCTGTTTCTACCAGTATAAGCACTGCATTTTTATTGCTATTAATATCATTTTATAATAAAGTGCAGTGTGCAAATATTTTTCATATAATATCCTTATATAAATCAAACAATAGTAAATATTGTGCCTGTCCATTGTATAATTTGTAAATTAATCGATCTCTCCACCAATATGTGTGTTGATCATAATCCTTGTGCTCCCTCCACCAGTTGTGCCCTCACCTTATAGGTCTTTTAAAAGTGCCTTTGGAATTGATTAATCCTCTGGAACGCTAAGCTGCCCGTGAACTACAGTCACATTGATCACAAGTATTGAGCCTCCTTACTAGTGCCGTGAACTTCAATCATAACGGCCACGTGCAAAACAATCAGATCTTTTAACCGGCTCTGCAGTCCGTTAGTGCTCCCTCCATCCGTTACACTCTGGGTAGTCCTTCCTAGGTTCCACGTTCGTCAGCCTCTCAGCTCTGCAGCCCCGGTCGTCAGTGCTTCCTCCGTCCGTTACACTCTGAGTAGTCCTTCCACATTCGTCAGCCTCTCAGCCAAGAAAATGGCGTGGGGTTTCCCCAGGTCCACACCAGGCACTTCAGGTCTGGAATAGACTTGGAGGGGACCCTCCCCCACGCCAACATAAAAAATAATGGTGTAAATCCATACAATACCCTTATCTGAGCATGCAGCCCGGCAGCTCAGGAAAGGGAGGGGAGGAGTGAGTGCCACCCTGTCCTGAACCATATAAGGTTGCATGCCCTCAACATGGGGGGTTTCATTGAGACAAGGGCCTTTTCCCGACAACCCTGGGTGGTGGTTGTGGGGGTCTTTGGGCAGGGGGCTTATCGGAATCTGGAAGCCCGCTTTAACAAGGGGGCCCCCAGATCCCAGCCCCTCCTATGTAAATGAGTATGTGTACATTGCACCCCTACTCATTCACCAAAAAAAGTGTAAAGAATAAAGAAAAACAGTAGACAGTTTTTGTCAAGTCCTTTATTGAAAATGAAGAAGCACTTTTTGCAATTCGGCACTGCGTCGCTTTAACTGACAATTGCGCGGTGGTGTGACGTGGCTCCCAAACAAAATTGACGTCCTTTTTTTTCCATAAATAGAGCTTTCTTTTAGTGGTATTTGATCACCCCTGCGGTATTTATTTTTTGCACTATAAACAAAAAGATAGCGACAATTTTGAAAAAAACACATTATTTTTTACATTTTGCTATAATAAATATCCCCCAAAAATATATAAAAAAACATTTTTTCCCTCAGTTTAGGCCGATACGTATTCTTCTACATATTTTTGGTAAAAAAAAAGTTTTTACAAAATAGGGGATAGTTTTATGGCATTTTTATTATAATTTTTTTAGTTTTTTTACAAGTAATTGCGGCGATCAGCAATTTTTATCATGATTGCGACATTATGGCGGACACATCGGACATTTTTGACACATTTTTGGGACTATTGTCATTTATACAGCAATCAGTGCTATACAAATGCACTGATTCCTGTGTAAATGACACTGGCAGTGAAGGGGTTAACCACTAGGGGGCAGTTAAGGGGTAAGTGTGCCCTGGGGAGTGTTTCTAACTGTGGGGGGCGTGACTACGTGTGGCACATCACTGATCACCGCTCCCGATCACAGGGAGCTATGATCAGTGACACTGTCACTAGGCAGAATGGGGAGATGCTAGTTTACATTAGTATCTTCCCGTTCTTCCTCTCAGGGAGACGATCGCGGGTATCCCCGCGGACAACGAGTCCGTGGGACCCGCAATCCATCTCGTGGAGCTTGCCGTGGGCATGCGCTCGCAGGCCGCCTCTTAAAGGGCAACGTACAGGTACGTTAGTTTGCCTGCACGTGTCATTCTGCCACAGTATATCTGCGTGAGACGGTCGGCAAGCGGTTAAACATGCTTGCTATATGCAGGTCAATGATGGAGCATCCCCCTGAACTTTAATTCCATTAATAATTTAATTGGAAATTAAAGCTCAATTTCAGGTGCATCCAATGCTTTATCCTTGACTATCAGGAACTAAGTACTCACCGAGGCCAAGATGCCGAGAGCGGTTGCCCTTGCGACTCAGCGCCTACCACCCCTGAAGATGGTACAGGGGACGGTTGGCACCAAGAGGCACAAGCCACCTGTTGGGTGGTGGCTTAGGCGTGGATCCAGGTGTAGTTGGGTACACAGGCAGACTGGCGGAGGCTCCAACACTGATGGGTAAACAGGCAGCAGGCTGAGGATCAAACACAAGATTAATCAGGCACAAGCAGAAGGTTAACACAGGAGGACAAGTCCAGATAGAATGGTCAAACACAAGCAAGAGGTCAAGGCAGGCTGAGGGTCAAGTACTGCTTAAGCAGGCGGTGGAAGTCCGGTATACAGGCCGAGGGTCAAACACAGGAGAGAGGTGGTGATCCGGGTAAACAAGCCAAAGGTCAAGGTTGGAGAAGGTAACAAGGTCAAGACAATCCGGGTCGGCAACGGGTAGGCAAGTAGATACAGCAGGCACAGGTACAAGGGACAAGGGAACAGCTGAGAGACGAACCAGCGTCTGTCTGGGTCCAAGGGCCTCTCTTTTATAGGCCGGGTGGAGGTCACATGGGACGTGCACTAGCGCGCGTGCGCGCGCGCCGTTCAGCTGGGCCGCGTACGTTCGTGCGCCGCCACATCGTTCCTCTGACTCCTACTGTGCGCCGCAGCGCCGGACCTATGCGTCTGCGCACTGGGGCGCGCGGCGGACCAGGTCCCTGATAGTGCCCCCCCCCAAGGGGCGGACTCCGGACGCCCAGGCTGTCCATTAGTTCAGGATGCTCCTGCTGGAAAATCTTAATTAACCTTGGTGCATGGAAATTTCCCGATGGCTCCCAGGAATTATCCTCCAATGGGTACCCCTTCCATTTCACTAGATACTGTAGCTGACGACCCACCTTCCTGCATCCTAGAAGTGATTCCACCTCGAATTCTTCCATGCCATCGATTGTGACAGGTGGTGGCGGAGGTTCCTCCCTGTCTGGGAAGGGACTTGGAACCAAAGGTCTCAGTAAAGACGCATGGAAAACAGGATGTATCTTGTAAGTTTTTGGTAGCGAAAGCTCAAAGGCCACGGGATTCACTGCCTTTTTGACCTCAAATGGCCCAATGAATTTGGGGCCCAGTTTCCGTGAGGGGCAAGAGAGCTTGAGATGAGCCGTTGACAACCACACTTTTTCCCCGATTTTGAAATGGGGGTTCTCCCTCCTGCCTCTGTTGTGGTATCTTTCGTACCCTTCTTGAGCCTGTTGCATGGTCTCCTGGAGCTTTCGAAAGTTGTTTTGAATGGCCTCTAGACGCTCTTGTACCGCAGGAACTGGTGATTCAGGAATTGAGTTTGGCAGAAATGATGGGTGGAAGCCACAGTTTGCCCAGAAAGGAGTTTGGTTGGTAGCTGAGTGGGAAGAATTATTGTATGCGAACTCCGCGTACGCCAGCAAGGAGGACCAATCATCTTGAGCAGAGGAGCAGAAGCATCGCAAATACTGCTCGAGCGTCTGGTTGGTACGCTCTGTTTGGCCATTACTTTGCGGGTGATAGGCTGAAGAAAGACAGATCTTGATTCCTAAGGTTTTGCAGAGTGCCTTCCAAAACTTCGAGGTGAATTGGGAACCTCTGTCAGAGACAATGCTCCTGGGGACCCCATGGAGCCTGACGACCTCTTTGGTAAAGATGTTGGCAGTCTCGAGAGCAGAGGGAGTACCAACCATAGGCAAGAAATGGGCCATTTTGGACAGTCGATCAACCACTACCAGAATGGTAGAAAATCCTTCTGAGGGGGGTAGTTCCACAATAAAATCCATTGAGATGTCTGCCCATGGACGTTCCGGGATGGGTAATGGCCTCAATAACCCCCAGGGTTTGGTTTTTTGACCCTTGTTTCGTTGGCACGGGACACAGGAAGAGATGTAAGTACGGCAGTCCTGCCTCCAGCCTGGCCACCAAAAGGTACGAGAGATGAGTTCGGCCGTCTTCCGGTTCCCGAAGTGACCTGCCAGTTTGTGGTCATGGAGAGTCTTCAAGACCAAAGGTCTTACTTCTAGGGGTACAAAAATTTTATTCCGAGACCAGAATAGGTCTTCACGTTTTTCCAGAGTAGACACAATAGGGTCCTGGCAATGAGCTGAGGCAGTGAGGAGAGAGGTAGACAGATCTGCCGGAGTAAGAAGCAGAAAATTTTGGGGAGCCAAAATGGTACTTGGTTCCGACATTTGAGAAGATTCCGGAGAGATTCGGGAGAGGGCATCTGCTTTGCCATTCTTTGACCCTGGCCGATAAGAAATATGAAAGGTAAATCTAGAAAAAAAAAGTGCCCAGCGAGCTTGCCGAGGCCTCAACCGTTTGGCGGTACGTAAATATTCGAGATTTTTATGATCCGTAAAGATAGTAATTGGATGAGTTGCCCCCTCCAGAAGGTACCTCCATTCTTCCAAGGCGGCCTTAATGGCTAATAGCTCGCGATCCCCAACATCATAATTTCTTTCGGATGGGCTCAATTTCCGGGAGGCAAAGGCCACTGGGTGAAGGAGGGCTTTTGGCCCGTGGCGTTGTGACAGGATGGCACCTGTGGCAGATTCCGAGGCGTCAACCTCCAGTACAAAGGGAAGTAGAGGATCCGGGTGTCGTAGAATAGGAGCAGAGGTGAAGAGGGTCTTTAGTTTGGTGAAAGCATCCTGGGCTTCCTGGGACCATTGGAAACGGCCATGTTGTTGGGTTAGGCGGGTGATGGGAGCAACGATAGAGGAGAACCCGATGATGAACCTCCGATAAAAATTAGCAAACCCGATGAAACGTTGGACGGCCTTTTTGTCCTTGGGAGCTGACCATTCTATCACCGCCTTGACCTTTTGGGGATCCATTGTAGTGCCTTCGGTAGAGATGATGAACCCCAAGAACTGTACAGAAGTTTTCTCAAATTCACATTTTTCAGCCTTAAGATATAATTGGTGGGCTCTAAGGATGGCAAGTACTCTCCTAACGTGGCTCCGATGCATTTCCAAGGTGGCTGAAAAAATAAGGATATCGTCCAGGTATACAACCAAGAAGTCGTCCAGGTGCTCCCTAAAGATGTCATTCACCAGATGTTGGAAGGTAGCTGGAGCATTACACAGGCCAAAGGGCATCACCAAATACTCATGATGGCCGAACCTGGACCTGAAGGCTGTCTTCCATTCATCACCTGCGCGGATCCTGACAAGATTATAAGCGCCCCTTAAATCAAGCTTGGAAAAAACTTTGGCCGATCGGAAACGTTGGAGGAGCTCGGGAATTAGAGGTAGCGGGTACCGGTTCTTCACCGTGATTTTATTAAGCTCCCTATAGTCAATGCAAGGTCGGAGTGACCCATCTTTTTTCCCTACAAAAAAGATGCCAGCCCCAGCCGGGGAGGTAGAGGGCCGAATGAAGCCCTTTTCAAGGTTTTCGTCAATGTAGGCTTTCAATGTTTTCAACTCAGTTTCAGATAACGGGAATATACGCCCGAAAGGAATCTCAGAGCCAGACAAAAGCTCAATGGGGCAGTCATAAGCCCGGTGAGGTGGTAGACGGTCGGCCTTCTTCTTGTCAAACACATCCCTGAAGTCTTGATAGGCAGGTGGAATGTGCTGGAGGTTTTCTGGTGCTGAGATGACTGCCAGGTGACAGCTCGGAGCCGGGGAGATGCAATGTTGATGACAGTAGGGAGAAGAGAAGGAGACCTCCTTCCGGTCCCAATGGATCTGAGGATCATGGGCCTGTAACCACGGGAGTCCCAGGATGATGGGAAACATCGGGGAAGAAATCAAATCAAAACGTAGCAGTTCCTGGTGGCCGGAGTCTGTAGTGGTGAGGATAGGTGGGGTCTCCTGGACTACTGGTCCTGAGTGTGGAAGGGACCCGTCAGCCAAGTGGACCAGTAAAGGTCTTTCTTTATTTAGACAGGGGATGTGCCATTCGTTGGCGATGGAAATGTCCAGAAAACAACTGCAGGCGCCTGAATCAATTACGGCCGGGAGCCGAATCTCCTTTCCCGCCAGCTGTAGGGAGACAGAAAGAGTCACGTAAGCCTGGACAAGGTTAATGGTTTGACTGTTGACAGTGGTTTGAGAGGGCAACTTACTGGGCTGGATGGGGCAGTTCAGTAGGTAGTGCCCAGAACCCCCGCAGTAGAGGCACAGGTTAGACCTGCGTCTGCGTTGCCTTTCTTCCTGAGAAAGCCGGGGGCGAACTAGGCCAAGTTGCATGGGCTCCCCCTCCGGAGCCGGCGTACCTGGAGAAAAGGAGGAGGCAGGGTATGTAGGCGGTGCCCTAGGGGGTACCCACACTGGTCGGGGATTCTGTAGGCGCTCGGAACGCCGTTCCCGCATGCGCCGGTCCAACTTGGTGGCCAGTTGGATTAACTCCTCCAGGGTTGTGGGGGTCTCCACCCGAGTTAACTCATCCTTCAGGACTTCGTTCAGCCCCAATCGATATTGGTAACGAAGGGCTGCCTCGTTCCAGGTAGTGTCGGCTGACCATTTGCGAAACTCTGCCGTGTAATCTTCTACTAGCCTTTTGCCCTGGGAAAGAGTATGTAGTGTGGCTTCGGCAGTGGCAGAACGCTGAGGGTCATCATAAAGTTGGCCCATTGCTTCAAAGAAAGAGTCCACAGTGTTTAACAGGGGGTTCCTCTGCTCCATGAGACCGTGGGCCCAGGTCTGGGGTTCCTCTGATAGCAATGATATGACAAATCCCACTTTTACAATTTCTGAAGAGAAAGTTCGGGGCTGTAAGGCAAGGTACAAGGTGCAGGCGTTCTTGAAAGACCTGAACTTCCTGCGATCGCCTGAAAATCGCTCAGGTACTGGGACCTTGGGTTCGGGTACAGCCATCATCATGGCGGGTGGCGCTTGGGCCTGCGGTGCAGAACTTCCACTGGCTGATCCAGGAGCTGGGCTTGTCGGAAGAGAGGCTGTTGCCAACTGTTGAAGACGGTTGTCCACCTGTACATAGCCTTCTTGTAGCTTTTGTACAGCTTCCATGAGGGCAGATACCTGTTGGCATAGCATCTCCAGAGGAGATCCCGCTCTGTTGGCCTCTGTCATGGCTGGTTCGTACTATCAGGAACTAAGTACTCACCGAGGCCAAGATGCCGAGAGCGGTTGCCCTTGCGACTCAGCGCCTACCACCCCTGAAGATGGTACAGGGGACGGTTGGCACCAAGAGGCACAAGCCACCTGTTGGGTGGTGGCTTAGGCGTGGATCCAGGTGTAGTTGGGTACACAGGCAGACTGGCGGAGGCTCCAACACTGATGGGTAAACAGGCAGCAGGCTGAGGATCAAACACAAGATTAATCAGGCACAAGCAGAAGGTTAACACAGGAGGACAAGTCCAGATAGAATGGTCAAACACAAGCAAGAGGTCAAGGCAGGCTGAGGGTCAAGTACTGCTTAAGCAGGCGGTGGAAGTCCGGTATACAGGCCGAGGGTCAAACACAGGAGAGAGGTGGTGATCCGGGTAAACAAGCCAAAGGTCAAGGTTGGAGAAGGTAACAAGGTCAAGACAATCCGGGTCGGCAACGGGTAGGCAAGTAGATACAGCAGGCACAGGTACAAGGGACAAGGGAACAGCTGAGAGACGAACCAGCGTCTGTCTGGGTCCAAGGGCCTCTCTTTTATAGGCCGGGTGGAGGTCACATGGGACGTGCACTAGCGCGCGTGCGCGCGCGCCGTTCAGCTGGGCCGCGTACGTTCGTGCGCCGCCACATCGTTCCTCTGACTCCTACTGTGCGCCGCAGCGCCGGACCTATGCGTCTGCGCACTGGGGCGCGCGGCGGACCAGGTCCCTGATATTGACCTTGTCAGGAACCATGAATCAGATGGAGACAGAAAATGCAGTTAAAATCACACCTTTTAATATAATGGTAAAAATGGTACAAATATTAAAGTAGTCAAAACATAGCCAGGGTACGGTAGTCAAAGTAGATAGTCAAAACAAGCCAGTAAATCAGGAAGCCAGAGATCAGCCTAGTCGGAGGAGGCAGACAGGATCAGGAACCAGAAGGGACATCAGCCAGGGGAGTCTTCAACAGGAACACAGCAGAGAGTCTCCAGATATGTTTGACCAAGGCAGAGGCATGGAAGGAATGAACCAGGCAGTTCAAAATTGGATGACAAGTCACACCCTATTTTCGGCAATAAAACTGTTCAAATCTCTGTGACCCAAGTCGCAGCAACTTTAAAGAAGGTTCCTGCACTATTTTTCTGTGATTTCATTGCACTGACTTCTGTTAAATGAAGTCGCAAGCCACAATGAAATTACAGATTTAAATAGTGAAGTAGTGCCATTTCTAAGCCGCACTGGTGTGAACCAGGGCTAAATCTAGGAAAAGATTATTTCAGCCACTTACCAATAATTTTTATGGCTGCGGTAAATGGAAATCAATAGGGCTTAATCATTAGGGCTTAATTTCACTGTAAATAGTTAATTTGGGCCAGCTTGGCTTTCTCTGTTTGACTAAGGTGGATATCGTGACATCATCCATCCACCTCAGCCAATCAGAGGAAGCCTTGTATTTATTCATAAAATACAAGGCTTCCTGTGAATGGCTGAGCAGCACTCAGCCCAACTTGATTTTGTTCCGAGAATGGGACGGGAAGTCAGAGCACAGCACTGTATGTAGCTGATACTATATGTAGTTTATACAGCACTTACAGCAGGCGTATACAGTATATTAGTAATGAAAATAGTTAATTTGGGCCGGCTTGGCCCAGACAAAATATTTAAAGTGAAATTAAACCTAGGGTTTGAGAGGCAGAAGGTTTTTTATCTTAACCACTGCTGAACACCGATATCCGTCCTCACTTTGAGGATGGATATCGTTGTTATGGCAGCAGCTAGCTGCCATAACACCCGGTATTGCCGTGTTCGGCCAGCGGTCCGGTACAAGATAAAAGTGGTCTCTGCGGTGGATTCGCAGCAAGATCACTTTTATCGGCGGAGGCAATCGGATCCTTCCCGTGATTGTGCATGGAGACGAGTGAGGGGAAGATGGCCCCCACCCGTCTCCATGACACTGCAGGGCGGAAGCGATCTCAAAACGTCACTTGCATGCATAGCTCTTAAAGGGCATTTTTTTTTCTTTTTTTTAAATGACAAAAATTATAATTTTTTTTTTATTGCATTTTAGTGTAAATATGAAATCTGAGGACTTTTTGAGCCCAAATCTCATATTTAAGAGGTCCTATCATGTTTTTTTTTCTATTAAGGGATGTTTACATTCCTTGTAATAGGAATAAAAAGTGACACAATATTTTTTTTTTTTTTTAAACAGTGTAAAAATTTTAAATAAAAGGTAAAATTTTTATCCAGTGATGCGAAAGTGGAGTTGTGTGTCGACAGCGTATGAGTGGAAGCAGAGGTCTGATATTCTGATGATTTTGAGGAGTGGTTGGATGTATATGTTGAAGAGAACTGGTGACAAGGGTGATCCTTGAGGGACTCTGCAAGAGAGTGCCTGGGTTTCAGAGGTGAATGCTCCTAGTTTCACTGTCTGAGAACGATTTCCTAAGAAGGATGCGAACCATTGTAGATCTGAATCTGTAACTCCTGCTACTTCTGTGAGGAGGATGAGTAGAGTATTGTGGTCCACTGTATCAAACGCTGCACTGAGGTCCAACAGTACTAGGAGACATGATTCTCCGACATCTGCTGCTTCAAGACATTCTTTCAGGAGATTTGTGGGGATGATGTCAATTGGTGATGTGCTGTCTCTGAGGTTTTTGATGATGTTTTTAGTGGTGTCCGTGGTGATTGGGGTCAGAGAATACACTGGTGGTTGTGGGATGTTCGTGTCGATATCTCCTTTATGCTTTGGTTGAATGAGGTTGGTTGTTTTTTTTCTGGTGAATTGTTTTCTGGATGTTGTCGATTTTAATCGATGAAAAAATCTGATAACTCAATACAGAAATCTTGGGTTTCGTTTGCTGGGGGCTCTAAGCAGGTAGGGTTCATCGACTGAGCGACTATTTTGAAAAGTTCCCGAGAGCGGTTTAAGGCCGATGAGATGGTATTCGAGAAATAATCTATTTTAGCTTTGAAGATTTCTTTGTGATATTTCTCCGTGAGTCCTTTGTAGTTTGTGTGGTTTTCCTTGGTAGGATTTCTTCTCCATGCTCTTTCAGCTCTTCTGCGTTCTTGCTTGAGTAGAGTGAGAGTGCCATTAAACCATCCAGAGTTTTTTCTCCGGCTGAGAGTTCTGCGCTTTGGAGCCACTGAGTCTGCTGTTTGTAGTAATGCCTTGTTTAGGGAGTTGAGTGTTTGCTCCGTTGAGTGGTTTAAATTCAGCGTTGCTATTTTGTTTGATAATGTGGTTTTGAAGATTTTCGGAGTAGTTTCTTCTGCGATCTGGTCCAATGAGTTGTTGTTGCAAGTTTCTGTTTTTGGAGGGTGGTGTTAGTGGAGATTTAAAATTTGATGGCGTGGTGGTCCGTCCATGGTAGTGGTTTGTTGTTGAGTATGTTGATGTCCATATTTTGTTTGAAGATGAGGTCCAGGGTGTGTCCTGAACCATGTGTGGGAGTCTTTATCAGTTGCTGGAGACCCTGTTCTTCCAGTTGGTTGATGCAGGCGGTCATGATAGGGTCTTGGGTAGAGTTTGCCCAGAGGTTAAAGTCCCCAAGTACCAGAAAGTTTTTGGTTTTCAGGGTGTGTATTGAAATTAATTCAGTGAGAGATGTAAGGAGATTAGTCTTTTTGGTCCTGGTGGTCTGTAGCATTGTCAAGAAAGGCGTCCCGGGTCCCTGACTGCCAGCAGGAGAGTTGGCTACAGTGTCCCCATTGGAAGAGCCGCTCAGCGGGCGCGCGGGAGCGCGCACACTGCGTGATTCTGTTTGGCGCCAGTAGCGCTATTTAAAGGAGATCTTGACCATGCCATCTTGCTGTCCGGTCTACAGCGTTCCAATGACCCCAAGCTACCGGCTATCCCTGTGCTACCTGACTTCTGTTACCAGATTCCAGTACCCGGCTTGTTCCCGACCTTCCGTGCCTGCTGCCTGTCTCCGACCCAGGCTTGTCCTGACATCTCTTCTGCCTGTTCCTTGGTTCCTTGCTGCCCGCCTGTTACCGACCCGGTCTGCTTCACGACTACGCCTTGCCTGCTGATTCTGAACCGCACCTGCCTGCCAGTGTTTGACCCGGCCTGCCTGTGACCTGCTACTGTTCCGGACCCCAGTCTCATCCGGCTACCTGCAGTCCCAATCTGCCAGCCTGCACCTCCAGAGTTCCTGCCCTAGTCCACTACTGGTTGTCCTACAGCATTCCAGACGTCCGGACCGGCCCTACATCTGTAACCTGCCAGGCACTTGTGCCCCTTTGTGCTCCTGAGCCCCTGTCTGCTCTACCAGGGGTTCCCGAGCTGGAGGTATACGAGACGCCGATCCCTGCATTTGTGGGCTCAGCCACCAGGTACGTGACAGTACCGGACAGCCATGTCCGAGCCCACGCAAGGAGCTGCTCCAATGGACGAACTGTGTCGCCACCTGGCTGGCCTAACCCAGGCAGTGAAGAGTCTTCAGGAAGGCTATACCCGGCTAGAGGAACGTGTTCAGGTCCTATCTACAGTTACATCACCCTCACCTGGGACTTCCGCTGCTCCTTCCGTGGTGATGATGCCACCTGAACCCAAGGTTCCCACTCCTGAGCGGTTTTCTGGGGACCGTAGTAAATTCCGAGCTTTCCCCAATGCTTGTGAACTCTTCTTTGCCCTGCAGCCCAGGACTTTCTCTCTTGAATCCACTAAAGTAGGCTTCGTCATTTCCCTGCTATCGGGGGACCCGCAAGCCTGGGCCCATCGGCTTTTGGAGCAGAAGGATACCGCCCTTGACAACATGAGCTCCTTTTTTCACGCTATGTCCCAGCTTTACGAAGACCCGCAATTAACAGCAACCACAGAGACGGCCCTGCATTCCCTGCAGCAAGGCCGCAGACCAGCGGAGGATTATGCATCTGAGTTCAGGCGTTGGAGTTCCGATACCAACTGGAACGACTCCGCCCTGCGGTACCAGTTCCGCATGGGCCTCTCTGAGCCACTGAAAGATGAACTGGCCCGAGTGGACACGCCAGAGACTTTAGATGCGCTCATTAATCTGTCCATACAGGATGCTTCCCCGTGTACCTAGCTCGCCTCAACCGACTCCCCGAGCTCCCGTGACTTATACTCCCGATGTTCCGGAGCCCATGCAGTTAGGCTTACTACGCCCATCCCTGACACCTGAAGAACGGCAACGCAGGCGATCCAATAACCTGTGCCTTTACTGTGGCGAATCGGGACATTATGTGAGGTCCTGTCCTGCTAAGCTCCGTAAGTGCCGCACTACCTCTTTTGCTCTTACTCCTACTCTGCCTAATAACACTTCTCACCTGGCTGTCTCCGTTCTTTTTCAGCTCCCAGGAGGGAATACCCGGGTAACCGCTATCATTGACTCTGGAGCCTGCAGCGGTTTCATGGATTTAACCTTTGCCACCCGGCACCAAGTCCCTCTGCGACCAAGGGCAAAGGGTCTCTCTGTACATCTGGCTGACGGCTCGGCTATTAAATCTGGACCTGTCACACAAGAGACTGTACCAATATTCACCACTATTGCCGGAAACCACCAAGAACTATTATGCCTGAACATCATCCAATCCCCTCTGTTTCCAGTTATTCTAGGAATGCCCTGGCTGAGGGCTCATAACCCACTGATTGATTGGACCACTGGGGAGATCAGCTTCCCCTCCTCCTACTGCCATCAATATTGTCTGCTGGAGACGGCTCAAGTATCCTCTCCCCTACTCTGTATGGAAGCTGATGACGAGACCCGTCAAGCCGTACCTGAAGTCTACCACGGGTTCCTAGACGTTTTCAGCAAGAAGGGCGCAGACACCCTTCCTCCTCCGAGGCCATACGACTGCCCGATCGAAATCCTTCCCGGTGCAGAAGTTCCATTCAGGAGAATCTTCCCCTTAACTGAGCTAGAACTAGGGACTCTGAAGACCTATATAGATGATAACTTGGAGAAGGGGTTCATCCGGCCCTCTACCTCCCCAGCAGGAGCAGGAATTTTCTTCGTAGAGAGAAAAGACCATTCGCTACGCCCCTGCGTAGACTATCGGGAGCTTAATAAGGTCACAATCAAAAATCGGTACCCCCTTCCCTTGGTACCTGAGTTATTCCAAAGACTGGGGACTGCAGCGACATTTACAAAACTGGACCTTCGCGAGGCATACAACCTTATCCGCATCCGGAGTGGCGACGAGTGGAAGACTGCCTTTCGCACCCGGTTCGGGCATTTTGATTATTTAGTTATGCCCTTCGGACTCTGCAACGCCCCCGCTACGTTCCAGCATTTTGTGAACGATATTTTCAGAGACTACCTCGACCTATTCGTCATAGTATATTTGGATGACATCCTGATCTTTTCGCCCTCTCTGACAGAGCATCGCGAACATGTTAAAAAGGTACTAAATAGGCTTCGACGCCATGGCTTGTATGCAAAGCCGGAGAAATGTGTGTTCGAACAGCAGAGCATCCAGTTCTTGGGACTGATCATTTCTGTGGAGGGTATCAAGATGGACCCTCAGAAGGTTTCCGCCATCTTGGACTGGCCAGTCCCTACTGACAAAAAGGGCATTCAGCGCTTTGTGGGCTTCGCGAATTTCTACCGGAAGTTCATTAGAGGATTCTCGACTATCATTTCTCCCATCACAAGTCTAACTAAACAGGGCACTAAGTTCTCTTGGTCTCCCAGAGCGCAGGCAGCCTTCGCAACCTTGAAAGACCGGTTCACTTCGGCATCAGTCCTAAAGCACCCTGATCCGGCATTACCATACATACTTGAGGTTGACGCCTCAGAAATCGCAGTCGGGGCAGTGCTATCCCAGAGACAAGGGCCTAAGGCTCTGTTGCACCCAGTTGCGTTCTTTTCCCGCAAACTATCCGAAGCAGAACGAAACTATGACGTAGGAGACCGAGAACTACTGGCAATCAAGGCCGCTCTCGAAGAGTGGCAATACCTTTTGGAAGGAGCAGCACATCCGATTCTTGTGTACACGGATCACAAGAACCTTGAGTATTTAAAAACTGCTAAGAGACTGAGACCACGCCAGGCCAGGTGGGCACTTTTCTTTACGCGATTCTCCCTCCATATAACTTACAGGCACAGGTCGAAGAACACCAAGCCAGATGCCCTTTCTAGGATGTTCAGCGAACCTGAAACCTCTTCTCCTCCGGACACCATCTTGTCCTCTGGAAGTTTTCTTTTGCTCCAAGAAGATCTGCTGGCTCAGATAAAACAGGCCTCCGTGGGAATTTCTCCTCCGCCTGATACCATCCTACAAACCAGAGACGATCTGTTATGGTACAGAGGGAAGATTTTTGTACCTCAGGAGGTGCGAGTTGCTGTTCTGAACTCTTGTCATGACCATGAGTTAGCTGGTCATTTCGGGGTGCACAAGACGTCTGAATTGCTCCAACGCATGTTCTGGTGGCCGCAGCTAACAAAAGACTGCAGGGACTATGTGGAATCGTGCACCGTCTGCATTCAGAACAAGGGCAGCAAGTCAAAAGCTTGGGGTCTGTTGAAACCACTACCCGTCCCGGAAAGACCATGGAGGATGATCTCCATGGACTTTATTGTTGAACTGCCTCCCTCAGAAAACCACTCTACCATCTTCGTAGTGGTGGATAGACTCTCTAAAATGGCCCACTTCCTTCCCATGAAGGGTATCCCCTCTGCGGCCGAAACCGCGAGAATTTTCATCAAGGAGATCGTAAGACTCCATGGCATCCCTGCAAATATAACCTCGGACCGAGGGGTACAGTTCACCTCAAAGTTCTGGAGGGCGTTATGTGGCTCTCTGAAGATCAACCTGTCCTTTTCCTCTGCCTACCACCCTCAAACAAACGGCCAGACGGAGAGGACAAATCAAACACTGGAGCAGTACTTACGTTGCTTTTCATCGTTCTCGCAGGATAATTGGGTTCCTCTCTTACCGCTGGCCGAATTTGCTTATAATAATTCGGTTCACTCTGCTACTAAACAAACTCCCTTCTTCGCAAATTACGGATTTCATCCCTTATTTCTGTCAAACAGCATACCGGAATGTTCTGTACCTGCTGCTCAGGAAACCCTGAATTTTTTTAGTACCAATAATAAGTTACTCCAGGAGACAATGACAAAAACTCAGGAATACTACAAGGAGGTATTTGACAGGAAGAGAAGGGGAGAACTTAATTTGAAACCCGGAGATCAGGTCTGGCTGTCTACCCTAAATTTGAAACTGGCATGTCCCTCTAAAAAGCTAGGCCCTAAGTTTGTGGGTCCCTTCCCTGTGAAAAAGAGGATCAACAGTGTGACTTATAAACTAAAGCTACCCGAGTCATTCCGGATTCACCCTGTCTTCCATGTAGCTCTGCTCAAACCCACGGTCCCTGATCCTTTTGTTGACCGAAACACGGGCCCTCCTGAACCGGTACTCATTGATGGAGAAATGGAGTTTGAGGTTGAGTCAATCCTGGATTGTAGGAGGAGATGTAGGCAGGTCCAGTACCTGGTGAAGTGGAAGGGGTACGGCCCGGAAGAAAACTCGTGGGAACCAGAATCCAACATCCACGCAAAGAGGCTGATCCGGGCATTCAATAATGCACACCCAAGTAAGATGGTTCAGTTGGGCATATGGAGGCTGCCCCTTGGAGGGGGGGCAATGTCAAGAAAGGCGTCCCGGGTCCCTGACTGCCAGCAGGAGAGTTGGCTACAGTGTCCCCATTGGAAGAGCCGCTCAGCGCGCGTGCGCACGCTGCGTGATTCTGTTTGGCGCCAGGAGCGCTATTTAAAGGAGATCTTGACCATGCCATCTTGCTGTCCGGTCTACAGCGTTCCAGTGACCCCCAGCTACCAGCTATCCCTGTGCTACCTGACTTCTGTTACCTGATTCCAGTACCCGGCTTGTTCCCGACCTTCCGTGCCTCCTGCCTGTCTCCGACCCCGGCTTGTCCTGACATCTCTTCTGCCTGTTCCTTGGTTCCTTGCTGCCCGCCTCTTACCGACCCGGTCTGCTTCACGACTACGCCTTGCCTGCTGATTCTGTACTGCACCTGCCTGCCAGTGTTTGACCCGGCCTGCCTGTGACCTGCTACTGTTCCGGACCCCAGTCTCATCCGGCTACCTGCAGTCCCAATCTGCCAGCCTGCACCTCCAGAGTTCCTGCCCTAGTCCACTACTGGTCGTCCTACAGCATTCCAGACGTCCGGACCGGCCCTACATCTGTAACCTGCCAGGCACTTGTGCCCCTTTGTGCTCCCGAGCCCCTGTCTGCTCTACCAGGGGTTCACGAGCCGGAGGTATACGAGACGCCGCTCCCTGCATTCGTGGGCTCAGCCACCAGGTACGTGACAAGCATAGTAGTATGTGAATGGTGTCTTGGGGTGTTGATTGAAGATGTAGAGTCAGTGTCTCCATGAAAGGCACTGAGTTCTGTAAAATTGGTTTGCTGAGCATAAGGTGAGATTTAAAAATCACTGCTAGGCCCCCTCTTTTTTTTCCTTTCCTATGCTCAGTTAGGATCCTGTAGTTCTCAGGCACCAATTCGGTTAGGATGGTGTTGCAGTCGGGTGTTAGCCAGCTTTCCGTGATGAAGAGGCAATCTATGTTGTTTTGGGTGATGAAGTCGTGTACTTCCAGTCTGTGTTTGACTGCAGACCTGGTGTTGATCATGGCGCATGCTAATTGTTATGGTTGAGTTGGTATCTTCCTGTGTTTGGTTGATTGTAGGTCGGTCTTTAGTTGTTCTTTTCGTAGGATTTTTTGAATGGAGGCTGGGAATGTTGAGGTGGTATTTCTTAGTCTGTGGAGAACTTCCGCTGAGTATTTGAAGTAGCACATGGCGAGAGGATTAAGTTGATGGTACTAGGAAGACTGCGATGATGATCCTGATGCAGTTTTTTTTCTGTTATCAGTCTTGCCGCCGTGTTTTGGATATTTGTAAGTGCGCAAGTTGATCTTAGGGTATCCTATGTGGAAGGAGTTTGTGTAGTCGAGTCGTGAATTACTGACAGTTCCAGCTACCTCTGCTTGCAGCGAAGATCCTGGACCTGAAGAATACTGCTGGTGACAGTTGTGGTGTGTTGTGGTGCTGATGACGGTGCGAATGGTTCCGGTAAGGGAGATGGGGGGGTCCGCTGACCTTCCGCCCTGCCGTTGATCCAGAGGAAGGCGAAAAACCCCTAGCTGTGCCAGCCAATTGCTCCAGTAGGGGGAAAAATTCCTTCCTGACCCCCGGAGGCGGTCGGACCACAGGACCCTGAATCAACTGCTGGGGGGGGGGGGGGGGTCCTGAAAGCTTACCTGATCGGAGATAGTCCAGAGAAGAAGAGAGGCAAAGAGATGGGGGCTGAGAAAAGGAGAAGAGGGCTCTGGGGGCCTAAGCCACTACTTACCAGTGATGCAGCTGCGTGTGGGTGGAGAAAGAAGGAAGTCGGGGGTAGGCCTGAGTTGTGGTAGTCCTTGCTGTGTCACCCGATGCCTCTGCGGTGAGGTCCGGTTGCTAAGGTGTTCTGGGATGGGAAGGGCTCACCGGCCTGCTGAATAGAGGTGGGGGTGAGCTAGGAGGTGGGCTGGGGTGGGCTGGAGCTCAGCCGCGTTCTTCCTCGTCTAGCTAGCTAGAGCAGAGGCGACCAACGGTGGCTGTAGATGGTGCCCAAAACAGATGGGCTAGGGTCAGGAATGGGACCGGGTCCCGGTAGAACCTGCTGGGGGGTCCAGGGGATATGCAACCTGTAGAATTTTTATAAATGTCGCCTATAGAGATTTTTAAGGGTAAAAGTTTGTCACCATTCCACGAGCGGGCGCAATTTTGAAGTGTGACATGTTGGGTATCAATTTACTCGGCGTAACATTATCTTTCACAATATAAAAAAAAATTGGGCTAACTTTACTGTTGTCTTATAAGACTGCTGCGCAAATGACAGAGTATTGAAATGACCGCCATTTTATTCTCTAGGGTGTTAGAAAAAAAAACAGTATAATGTTTGGGGGTTCTTTTCTAGCAAAAAAAAAAAAACTGTTTTTAACTTGTAAACAATACATCTAAAAAAAGAGGCCCGGTCCTTAAGTGGTTAATGCATGCTATGCATCTGTATGCAGCAGCTCCCCCTAATACTTACCTGAGCCCCATCTAGATCCAGTGATGTTGTAGGAGTGTCTCGGCTGCTCAGGACTCAACTCATCATTAGCTGAGACAGCAGCGCAGCCCCATCGGCTCCCACTGCTGTCAATCAAAGTCAGTTAGCCAGCCAATGAGAAGAGAAAGGGGCGGGGCCAAGAAGCAGCTCCGCGTCTGAATGGACACACGAAGCTGTGACTTGGCTCGGGCGCCCCCATAGCAAGCTGCTTGCTGTGGGGACACTCAACAGTAGGGAGGGGCCAGAAGCACTGAAGAGGGACCTGAGAAGAGGTTGCTCTGTGCAAAACCATTTTACATAGCAGGTAAGTATAACATGTTTTTTTTTTTTATTAAAAATAACAGAAAAATCACTTTAAGGCTTTATTACTATTACATCTGATTTGCAAGTGATTGTTATTTAAAAAAAAAAAACATTTTACAAACATGTCATACTTACCTGCTCTGTGTAAGGGTTTTGCACAGCTGCCCAGATCCTCCTTTTCTGGGGTTCCCCAGTGGCGCTCCTGGCTCCTCCTCACTGAGTGCCCCGCGGAGAGTTGCTTTTCATGGGGGCACTCGTTCGGGCGCATTCCCGAGTCCTGCTGCTGCATCTATTGACAGACAGCAGGACTCGGCCCCACCTCCTGTGTCACTGGATTTGAATGACAGCAGCAGGAGCTAATCTATCCAATGAGGACCCGAGACAGCGGCTGGAATGATTGGGTTCCCGTAAGAAAAAGGGGGGCTCTGGGGGGGCAGCTGCAGCACAAAAGGTTTTTCACCTAATGCATAGAATGCATTAAGGTGAAAAACCTCAAGACTTTGCAACTCCTTTAATAGACAAATAGGATACAAATTATGCCTAGGTTGGTAAGAGATGAAGGAATACAGTGTAACTCAATTTGTTAGCTACTATGTATCAGGGTGGCCTGTATGTCATAGAAAAATACTTTGTATCCAGTCAGATTTACAATTGGGATTCTATGCATGTGGATTTGTAGATGATTATCTTACCATTAGGCCTCATGCATACTGGGCATAAAAAAAATGCTGCGCATTTGGTGTTTTTTCTTTCAGCCTGTAGAAGCAACTCTATATTAGTGTGTTCAGAGCCCCCCCCCCCCTGCCCCAAAGCACCCACCCCCAAATGTTGAGGGCATGTGGCCTGGTATGGTTCGGGGAAGGGGGGGGGGGGCGCTCGCTTGTCCTTTTTAACCTGCCAGGCTGCATGCTCAGGTAAGGGTCTGGTATGGATTTTGGGGGGACCCCACGCCAATTTTTTTTTCATTTTTTTAAATCTGTATTGCCGGGAGCTAGCAATACATTACAGCTGCAAGCAAGTTTGAATGACATTTTTTCCTTTAAAAATGTAATTATTGCTGTGGCATTTTCTATACATCACACAGATGCGCCATTTTACAGGCAGACTAAGGAGACCCCCCAGGTACAATATTTAAACGGAAAATGTTATACTTACCTGACGGTAATTTTCATTTCCTGATGTATAAGCATGACAGCCTACACGTATGGGAAAGGCTCCGCCCTCACCCAAATCAGTACTTGTTATACTATATTTAAATAAGTCGCCTTCCCCCAGGAGGCATTCTTGTAACTATACTCAAATGTGAAGCCCACAAGGGAGGGACATATATGCTGTCATGCTTATACATCAGGAAATAAAATTACAGTCAGGTAAGTATAAAACTTCCGGACACAAGCATGACAGCATACACAATGGGATGTAGCACGCCCACAAAATCACAAGGGGCGGTATGCTGAAGTAATTTTTATTAATTATCCACTCTGATCAGTACAGAACAACCAAACTCTACAGTCGTTAAGGCTACCAGATCTAATTTATAATGAGTCAAGAATGTGCTACATGTTGCCCGTTTGCCTACTGGGACCAGAATACCAAGCGGCAGGGGGAAGTGATCATGTGACATGGTTACATCACATGGCACAGAGTAACCATTCCAGAGTAACCATTCCAAGAGGAGAGCGGGCAGGGCCAGCCCTCCATCTCCACACAACCTGAGATGCTAAAATGGGCTGAGTGGGACCAATGAGAAACCACTGGAGGCTAAGATGGTAGCGCACTGGCACAGAGCGGGCGTCCAAGCAATCACATGCACTACCCACCATCCACCGTAGTGGACAATTCAAAGTGAGTCCCATGTGTCTCAATGAGTGAAGGGAGAGAGAAAAAAGGGGGAAACGATGTATAAGTGCATCCATATACTGGTGAACCAACCAGTGATTGCACAACATCGATATGAACCATAATATCTGACGAAAAATAACCTGCAGTTAACCACTTGCCGACCGGCTCCTGTACATATACGTCAGCACTTTGAAGATGGATGTCTCGGTAACAGCAGCAACTGCTGCCATAACCGAGTTATCCATCTTTTTAGTGAGTGGTTCTTTATAATAATGGTATAATAATGGTGGTCTCTGTTGCGGATTCACAGCGAGATCACTGTTATCGGCGGCGGGAGAGGGGCCACCCCCCCTCCTGCTGCTCTTCGGCGTCCTCTGCCGCTTACCGGAGCTGTCGGCAGCAGGGGAGGCGATCAGGACCTGTCCGTGGCTGGGTATGGAGACGAGTGAGGGGAAGATGGCCCCCACCCATCTCCATACCATAGCAGGGCAGAAGCGACGTGAAAACGTCACTTCCACCCATACGCCTTAAAGGCACATTTTTTGAAATGACATTTTTTCTTTTATTGCATTTAAGTCCAAATATGAGATCTGAGGACTTTTTGACCCCAGATCTCATATTTAAGAGGACCTCTTATGCTTCTTTCTATTACAGAAGCGAACGCATACGTCAGTAGCACCTGCATATGAAAACGGTGGTCAAACCACACATGTGAGGTATCGCCGCGATCGTTAGAGTGAGAGAAATAATTCTAGACCTCCTCTGTAACTCTGTGAAAAATAAAAATAAGTGCAGCGCATCTAAAAAATAATAAAAAATAATAAAATAATTATATCATAAAATTATGATATGTATATGAAACACAATACACATAATGGAAAATAATCAAATACGGTGACAAAAGTTCATGTCTTGTGAGTCCAAAATGAAACAGAGAGTGAATAACTGATTGTAGATAAAACACCCTGGTGACTGTAAATAAACAGAATATGTCCTTAAGGTGATATCCTCAACCGAAGGTAAATGGAGACTCTTACCAAATGTGCTATGTACATACGCATAGACTCAGTGGAGGGTGAAGTGTCTGATTCTAAGGGAAGCTGACTCCAATCCTGGCAAACGACTGGACGGATCTCCAGCAGATGATCTCCTCATATAATGGACAGCCCAATGCTAAGCAATGTGGATCTAGGCAAAAAAGATCTCCCAGCATATAATAATAGAAAAGAAGGGGGGGGGGGGGGGGGACACTCTAAGTGTAGACTGTTTGGTAAACGGTTTATTTAAAATTGAAGTTTAAAATACAACCTTGATGAAAAAGGTAAATGGTTGTGTCTGCAAATAACATAAGTTATGCAGTTGACAAAAAGTTAAGGCAATGCTGTAGGTACACTCGATATGCACAACTGCAGCAAACAAAGCCTTATGGACATATGCATAAAAAACACAGCTCAAAGCTGCAAATGGGGAACAATTGCTGTTTGAAAAAGTCCCGCACTGCAGCAATGTAGAGAGATTGCGGAACGAAGCCGCTGGAGATAGTGATAGACAGCGAGTGACTGATAGACTCCTCCCCCGTACGTACGTTACGTCCTCCTGGACTTCGTCAAGGGGAGGTTTTCCACAGCGTGGATATCCCCAATATGGGAATTATGGTCATACACAAAGGGGTAGTTCTAATATGGCACCTGGTGCACCTGCATATGAAAGACCCACCACTCTTGCTCAAAATATTAGTCTTCCGGCTCCTTATTTTGAAAGGCCTTATATCCCCACCCAAAATCGTTTTACACCTCTCTTTCAAGACGATTCAGCACACACTGACAATTTTTTAGGGCAGCGCCAATCGCATTGGCAGGACCCATGGGGACATACACCATCAGGGAGCAAACAAGGAGGGAAAAGAAGGGAAAGAGAGGAAGAAGAGCAGGAAGAAGAATTCAAAAGGCAAAGAGTATAGTTGGGGCGGGTATATACAATATTAGTGATGCAGTTTTATCAGATGAAGAGTTGAGAACTTTAGACAAAGGACTCAAATTTGCCCGTGTCCGGAATTTTTGTAAATTTCAGACGTACATTAGCCTACAAAAATTTGTTAGATCTTTAAATATTAAAAGATACTTTTTGTCTAAACCAGGTGAACCTCGGCCAGCACCAGTCAGTGCTATTGAGGGCGCCACACAGGGCATTCACTCTAATCTAGCCAACAAATCCGTATTTAACCCACCTAAAAATGACCACAGACATATAGAAGTCTTTAAAAACATGGTTTCCAGTGATCTGGAGGCGATGAAGATCAAGAAAGTAAGGGACCCCTATTTTTTGAAGAAAGGAATAGCCTCTTTAGAAAATAATAAAGAGGTTGTAGTCCGCCCCGCGGATAAAGGAGGAGGTCTGGTGATCATGAATAAACAATACTATAAAGAAGAGATGGACAGACTATTATCTGATGGTAATACTTACCGGATACTAGGTACTGACCCAGTTCATACTTTCAAAGGAGAACTTCATGATTTAGTACTATCAGGGAAAGACAGAGGGATTTTAAATAAAAAGGAGTCCCTCTATTTGGATCCCAGTGCCTGTAGAAGGCCTATTATTTATTTTCTACCTAAAATTCATAAAAACCAGTGTAGACCTCCGGGCAGACCCATAGTAAATGGGATCGATTCGGTCACCGCACGTTTGGGACAATATATTGCCTTTTTCCTTAAACCTCTAGTTGTAAAAACCACTGCATTCCTTAAAGATACCAAACATGCCATCCAGATCATAGAATCAACTCCTGCTAACGATCATACTCTTCTTGTGACAGCAGATGTGGGTTCTTTATACACCATCATAGGTCATCAAGATGCATTGTTATCTGTGAAGTGGGCTCTTGAAGGGTCTAATCTATCGATCAATCATCAGAACTTTCTGTTGGAAGCATTAGACTTTTGTTTGAGTAGAAACTACTTCTGGTATGACCACAAGTTTTTCCTACAGACACTTGGAGTCGCAATGGGAGCACGTTTCGCTCCAAGTGTCCCTAATTTATTCATGGCTTTCTGGGAGGAGGGCATTGTTTTTAACAATAGACCCACCGAGCTCAAACAATATTATAGGTATATAGACGATCTCATGATCGTGTGGGAGGGAAACATGACTAGCCTTGAACTTTTCATGTCCAGACTGAATGGTAACACTAAAAATATTAAACTTTCTTGGATTGCACATCCGGAACGAATCTCATTCCTTGACTTAGAGATCTTTAGGGATGGCCCAGGTTTTAAAACTAAAAACTTTTTTAAAACAATAGACAGAAATAGTTTTATCCCCTTGGATAGTTGCCATCACCAATCCTGGTTATGCAACATTCCAAGGGGACAATTCATAAGGTTGAAAAGGAACTGTTCCTTGGAAACCGATTTTTTCGCTCAGTCGAATGTTTTGGCTGAACGATTTTTTCAGAAAGGATATAATAAAGATGTTATTTCTAATGAGATACAGACAGTCAGCAAGCTTGATCACACCACTCTGATATCTGATTCACAACCCAAGAGATCACCAAAAGCTGGATCAGAATTCCGTATTATTCTGGATTTTAATATTCAGCATAAAAAGTTTGAAAAGATTGTTATGAGGCACTGGGATATCCTCAAAAAGGATAATATTCTGGGAAGTGTCCTGCCGCCACGCCCCAGATTTATGTATAAAAAAGCACCCACCCTTAGGGATGTAATAGCCCCCAGTGTACTAGATCCCCCCATAGTGAAAGAAAATACCATATTTTCTTTCTTAACAGGTTTTTATGCCTGTGGACGATGCCAGCCGTGCAAACAGTGTAAGCACAACAACAAAAAGAAAAAATAATTTTCTAGCACCACCACTGGCGTTACACATCCGATTAAAAGTTTGATCACGTGTAGCACCAGTGGTGTGGTATATGCTTTGGAGTGTGACTGCGGTAAGCAGTACATTGGTAGAACCTCCAGATCTCTGAGTGTGCGCATAGGCGAGCACGTGAATAATATTAAGAAAGGGCTAGTAACCCACAATGTGTCAAAACACTTTAGGCTCTACCATAATAGGGATCCTAAATGTTTAAAATTCTGGGGACTTGAGCGAGTCACCCCCTCATTGGAGAGGGGGGAATTTTTTGAGGCAATTAAGTCGCCGGGAATCTTTTTGGATTCACGAGATGCAGGTTTCGGTGCCAAGGGGGTTAAACGTAGAATTTGACTTGAATTGCTTCATATCAGATAAGTGAGCAATACTGATCTGTCGATTTCATTATATGTTGTTCTTTACTATGAATATCCAACACATACTCTTCATAGTAATAATTAATTCTTTCATATTTTTATTACTAAATAATTAATTTTGTTCAAGTTTATTTATATATTTTCCAATTGGTTATATGTATGCAATGTATACATTCGGAGATGATGATAGGAGCGAGTGACATTGATTTATTTTAATTTGTTGCTTTCAACACAACAAAAATAATTCAACTAGCATCATACTGGTGCCAGTACATGTTTAAAATATCTATACGGTTAATTGACTGTATGACACGCATAAGTGTATATTTATGTGGTCATAATTTTTTAATTTTCCAATTTTTAATCCTATTTAGTATTAAATACAGAGTCAGCTCTATGTCCCCAGGAGGGAAGTGTTGTCTAATTAGCTGGAGAGGAGACACCATGCTGCTAGGCTTTGCCGGCGGTATTAGTTCTATCTGGTTAATAGTCTCCACCCATAGACCGCGCTGGCTGCTATTAAAGGAGAGGCGTAGTGACAGATGATTCCACCCACCGCTGATGAAGTCCAGGAGGACGTAATGTACGTACGGGGGAGGAGTCTATCAGTCACTCGCTGTCTATCACTATCTCCAGCGGCTTCGTTCCGCAATCTCTCTACATTGCTGCAGTGCGGGACTTTTTCAAACAGCAATTGTTCCCCATTTGCAGCTTTGAGCTGTGTTTTTTATGCATATGTCCATAAGGCTTTGTTTGCTGCAGTTGTGCATATCGAGTGTACCTACAGCATTGCCATAACTTTGTGTCAGCTGCATAACTTATGTTATTTGCAGACACAACCATTTACCTTTTTCATCAAGGTTGTATTTTAAACTTCAATTTTAAATAAACCGTTTACCAAACAGTCTACACTAAAGCCCCATACACACGGTCGGACAATCCGCGGACCAGGTCGGTCGGATCCTGTCCGTCATACTTTGTCTGATGTTGGTTTTGCGTACACACGGTCGGACAAAGTTGTCGGAAAATCCGATCATTCTGAACGTGGTGACGTTTGTTGCCTACGACGGGACTACGTAGAGGCTAGTAGCCAATAGCTTTGGTCTTGTAATGTGATCTGAGCATGCGTAGCACTTTGTCTGGTCGGACAACCGTACACACGATCGGATTTGGTGTGATCGGACCGTGTTGTCGGCAAATCTTTCCAGCAGGAGATAAGACTTTGTCCGTCGGACAATCCGACGTACACTGTCCGATGGTGCATACACACGGTCTGATTTTTCAACAACATTGTCCGATCAGACAGAATCCATGAAAAAGTCCGACCGTGTGTATGGGGCTTTAGAGTGTCCCCCCCTTCTTTTCTATTATTATATGCTGGGAGATCTTTTTTGCCTGGATCCACATTGCTTAGCATTGGGCTGTCCATTATATGAGGAGATCATCTGCCGGAGATCCGTCCAGTTGACTGGTCGTTTGCCAGGATTGGAGTCAGCTTCCCTTGGAATCAGACACTTCACCCTCCACTGAGTCTATGCGTATGTACATAGCACATTTGGTAAGAGTCTCCATTTACCTTCGGTTGAGGATATCACCTTAAGAACATATTCTGTTTATTTACAGTCACCAGGGTGTTTTATCTACAATCAGTTATTCACTCTCTGTTTCATTTTGGACTCACAAGACATGAACTTTTGTCACCGTATTTGATTATTTTCCATTATGTGTATTGTGTTTCATATACATATCATAATTTTATGATATTATTATTGTATTATTTTTGATTATTTTTTAGATGCGCTGCACTTATTTTTATTTTTCACATTGTTATTTTAAGGATTCGTGATTGGCCTTTTTGGTGTTCAGCTTGCACTTTCACTTATTTTATTTACTTGTTTTTTGTGGGTTTGCGCTGATTGTTCCATTCTATTCTCCTCTGTAACTCAAAACATGCAACCTGTAGAATTTTTTAAAAGTCGCCTATGGAGATTTTTAAGGGTAAGAAGTTTGACGGCATTTCACGAAGCGTGACATGTTGGGTATCAATTTACTCGGCATAACATTATCTTTTACAATATAAAAAAAATTGTGTTAACTTTACTCTTGTCTTATTTTTGTATTAAAAAAAGTGATTTTTTTCCCCAAAAAAGTGTGTTTGTAAGACCTCTGCGCAAATACGGTGTGACAAAAAGTATTGCAATGACCGCCATTTTATTCTCTAGGGTGTTAGAAAAAAAATGTAGAATGTTTGGGGGTTCTAAGTAATTTTCTAGCAAAAAAAATTGTTTTTAACTTGTAAACACAGAGTCTGAAAAAGAGGCTCAGTCTTTAAATGGTATTAAACAAAAAATACAGAAGTTTAGTTAACATCACACATCAAATGACCCTTATTCATCAATAAAGTTCATTTACAGTCTTGGATTATTACAGACATCTAAGTCACATTTTGTATAGTATTTAAACACTTCATTCTAACTCACACAGTAACACAAGTCACCTAGTCAAAATTAATGGAAAGGTGCTGTATTGACCAGATGTGGAGGGGAACGAAGAATATACAAAAGCTCTATATCTATACACAGAAGAACATGAAACGTATATTGTAGTAAAGTACAATCAATACTGCCACCCCTCGCATGTGCAGGCACATGCGCAAGAGCCATGAATTGAATCATGTTGGTGTTACAGTTATGTTGTAGCCCCACATGCCGACTGATGGCAGTAGTCATGAGACGTTTGGAGACTGGAGTTGTATGATCTTTTATGCGCAAAAAAAAGAAAGTTTAGTCTTACCTAAGTAAAAACGACTCCCACTGTATGACATGTGACTCTATGTGCAACAGCGTGAGTTTGGCCATCAGGAAGAATGAAGTCATGACCATTTAAAATAATTCCACTGGCAAATGTGCCCTTGTGGGATGAGTTGTCACGAGCCACAGGGGAAAAGTGGCTCCTGACCAATCGATCCCTAAAGCCCCATACACACACGCGCGGATTATCCGAGGACCAGGTCCGTCGGATCATGTCCGTCGTACTTTGTCCGATGTTGGTTTTGCGTACACACGGTCGGACAAAGTTGTCGGAAAATCCGATCATTCTGAACGTGGTGACGTTTGTTGCCTACAACGGGACTACGTAGAGGCTAGTAGCCAATAGCTTTGGTCTTGTAATGTGATCTGAGCATGCGTAGCACTTTATCCGTCGGAATTCGCTACACACGATCGGATTTGGTGTGATCGGACTTTGTTGTCAAAAAATCTATCCAGCAGGAGATAGGACTTTGTCCGTCAGACAATCCGATGGAAACTGTCCGATGGTGCCTACACACGGTCGGAATTTCCGACAACATTGTCTGATAGGACAGAATCCATCGGAAAATCCGACAGTGTGTATGGGGCTTAAGAGATGGTGCTTGTCTATACATAATCTCTGGATAAGATTTAATATATTTATTGACAGTAGTGTCTGCTGTCAACAACGGCCAAAATTCTGTTAATACGTCCCTCAACTGAGTGTGTTGTCTTGAGTTTTGGGGAATTACTCTCACTGATTGTTCGTTACTTTGAGACTTCTCAGAGAAAATTGTATTTTTTTCTATCTTGCTTAAAGGCTTTATTGTAAGCCTTTTTCAAAAGGTTATGGCTAATACCCCCTTCCTTTTTAATCTGGTATATAAATCTTTAGCAGCTCTTTGAAAATCAATGTCTAGAGTACAATTTTTTCAAAGTCTTATATACTGACTGTATACTAAACAGTGGCTTGGGATGTGCACTAATGGCATGTAAAATAGTATTTCTGGCAGACGGTTTCCGATACAGTGAGGAATATAGAAATCCCTCATTGTCAACGGAAATCTCCAAATCAAGAAAACAAATTTTATGTTGGACACAATCCATTGTAAATTTGAGATTGAAGCTGTTGACAGCTATATTGTCCATAAATTGCGAAAACTCATCTCTGGTACCAGACCAAAATAACAAAACATCGTCAATATATCTATGCCATGAAATGATGTGTTGCACAAGATTTAACATATCCTCACGTGCAAAAAGTTCCCTCTCCCATTCCTCCAGGTACAGGGTGGCATACGATGGAGCACATTGTGTCCCCATTGCAATTACCTGCACATGGAGGAAATGGGAGGGGCCAAGCATTAAGGTATTACAGGTAAGGATGAACTTAAAGAGGTGTTCCCCTAAAAAAAAAAAAAAAAAATTAAGTCAGCAGCTACAAATACTGCTAGCTGGTCTTTTGCTAGCTACAGAACCTGCCTCTGGTGCTTCAACTATCGTTTTATGTGGGGAGCCCTGTAAGATGAGTTTGACGCTGGAGTTCCCCTCGCTCAAACTAGTAGATGCCCCCAGGTGCTGCAATTGTTATGCCAAATAATAACTATATGGTTGGGGGATCAGCTCCCTAAAAAGTGTCTGTATTTTTTGAACCATTTTTCCCTCAATCAAGATTGGAGAATTATGGAGAAAATACAGCAACTGTGGCATCCAAATCATTTTGGTCAAATTGTCACGGCCTGCCATCGACAGAGGAAGTCTACTCCAAATGTTGCATTTCCGCTTAAATTTTACCAGCAATAGGGCTAAATTATCTAGTATGTAATGTTTCGGATCTTTTGACACCAAGGTATTGCATTTTTTTCTACTACTTTTAACTGGGGTATTCCTATTGAAGTGGAATTGTCAAGTGGGTCAACTGGTAAAAGAAAAGACTTCTCCCAGTTGATAACTAGGCCCAAGTACCTCCCCAAATCCAAATGCAACAGTTCAGTTAATGAGGGCTCCGTATCCCCCCAAAAAAATTAAATGTTGTTTGCATAAAGTGCTATTCTTTCTTCCCCGCATTTCCTTTGGAGCCCCTGTATCTTAGTTGATGTTCTGACTGCGCTCGCCAGCGCGAACAACAGGGGTGATAAAGGGTACCCCTGTCTTGTCCCTCTCTCAAGCAGGATTTTTAACATTTTTCCATTATTAATTTTAACTTTGGCATTTGGGAGATTGTATAACGTTTTCATAAAGGTCTGAACGAATCCAAACTTCTCCAGGACCCGCCAGAGATAACCCCACATGAGGCTGTCAAAAGCCTTGGCTGTATCCAAGGACAAGACAGCTCTCAAGCTCATGTTCTCCGTCGGGACCTGGAGATTCAAGTATAGCCTTCTTATGTTGATGCTTGTGGACCTACCAGGAATAAACCCTGATTGATCCAAGTGGACCAATTTTGATATACATGTATTCAATCTAGATGCCATCACTTTTGCCACTATTTTAATATCAGAGCATAATAGGGATATTGGTCTATATGAGGATACCTCGAGTGGATCTTTCCCTTCCTTCTGTATAACAACTATGGTGGCTTCCATCATCGAGGAAGGTAAGCTTCCTGTCTCAACTGCCCAATTTAGTGTCTTTAGAAGTTCTGGGAACATCACCTCCCCGTAATGTTTATAGGTTTCCAGTGGCAACCCATCAGGGCCGTGGGATTTTCGATTATCCATGCCTGATACTGCTTGAAGCAGCTCCTCCATGGTTATTGGGGAATCTAGTTTATTCATTTCACTCTCCGAGAAAGCCGGTAGGTCCACTTCCCCCATGATGGCTTACATCATCGAGGAAGGTAAGCTTCCCGTCTCAACTGCCCAATTTTGTGTCTTTAGAAGTTCTGGGAGCATCACCTCCCCGTAATGTTTATAGGTTTGCAGTGGCAACCCATCAGGGCCGGGGGATTTTCGATTAGCCATGCCTGATACTGCTTGAAGCAGCTCCTCCATGGTTATTGGGGAATCTAGTTTATTCCTTTCACTCTCCAAGAGAGCCGGTAGATCCACTTCCCCAAGAACCTGTCCATTTCTCCACAGTCTATCCCCTGCCTTGACTTATACAATTCCCTGTAGAACTCAGAGAATGTATCTATGATCACTGCTGGTTCAGATGTAATTTCTCTGCCTGACGTGTTATAACCGAGGAAGGGGAATTAGTTTTCGCTAGGAGTGCCAGCATGTGCCTCATTTTTTCCCCTTCTCCAAAGGAATTCTGTCTTTGAAAAAGTCTCTTTTTTTCAGTTTTCCGAATTATGGCCTCTTTATATTCCTGCTGTTTATTAAGCCATTTCCTCTGCTTCTCTGGGGTTGGGTCTAACACATACTGATTCTCTGACTCTATCACCTCATTTCTGATGTTTTCCTCCCATTCTCTTGATTTCTTCTTCATTTTTGACACCTGTTGGGTTAGCAACCCCCTAAGGAAGGCCTTAAGGGTATCCCATACCACCCCTACCAGAGCTGTCCCTTCATTAATTGCTATAAACTCTTTTAATCTTGTAGTAATTTCTTCTGGTTTCTCCATTAATTCCATCCATAGGGAGTTTATTGCCCATGTTGTTGGGGTACTGCAATCTTTTAAATTAATCTTTAAAATCAGAGGTGAGTGGTCTGATACCCCCCTAGGCCAATATCCTATTTTTTAAATTAACCGAGATGCCTCACTGTTGCCTATTGCCGGCTGGGCTGGGTTCACACTTGCGCAAACTGGATGCGGTTTTCCCCGAGATTGTGACCGGTTCTCTATGGAGTTGGTTCACACATTTCTGCAGTGGTGCGAATTGCACAGGAGCCCTGTGCATCTTTTGGTCCATTTCAGGTCCGAATTCAGCCATAAATTTGGGCTGAAATCGGACCTGAAACGGTGAATGGAGATGCACCAGAACCCCTGCTGTGAGCTGCTGCATGTTCTATTGTGAACCCAGCCTAAAGCCTTGTACACACAATCCGATTGTTGGCCAACAGAGCGTCAGACTTTTGTCTGAAGGGCGTGTGCCAGGAACTTGTCTTGCATACAAAAGGCACACAATTGTTGGCCAACCTACACAAACGTAGTGATGTACTACGTGGAATTTCAGCTCTTAAATTTTTAAAGGTAAACTTGCCCTGGTTCACACTGGAGCATTTTGACATGCGATTTGACAAATGGAAGAGGAGGTGGTTAAGCAGCGAAAACGTCTATGAGAAGAATAGTTGATTAAGAATCTTTTATTCAAACAAGGAATAAATACAGGGAGCACGGTTGGGACTTTAAATGGAGCACACATCAGAGGATTGCTAGTCAAGTGACTAATTAAAATTTTATTTCATGTAGTCCATGATAAGTAATAGAGCATATTGGGCATCAACCTCTGAAAATGCTCTGGGCATATTGCCTCCATATAGTCAATCATGGACCAAAAAATGTACAACAATTGTAATCAAATATGCAATTACAGGGAGAGCAGAAACACAAAGGTACATACATATATAAATTGCTTGCAAAGGTTGAACCCAAAATGGCCAAGATGACCATGATAACTATAAAACTGCCAGTTCATTATAGATAAATAAAACAAAATCTTTAAAATCTTGATATTCCATGCTTGAGATGAAAAAGTAATGGCTAAAGGCTCTACGCGTTTCGCGGTGTTGCAACCGCTCATCAGGAGCATATGTCATGGAATAAATTCTAGAGAAAAACAGAATAAATTGAAATAGGCAGAATAATTGAATTGGGCATAGTAAATTATTTGGAGGCTGTGCGTCCAAACTCACGTCTGCACCAGCGGGCCAAGTCAGACAGCATCCCAGGCCACAAACAGCCCACAGCGCCGGGTCCACAGGCTTCAAGGTGGTCAGCAGGAATGGCATCCATTGCCAAAGACATAACCAGGTTGGGCATACAGTGTGTCTGTGAAATGAGTATGGATAAATGAAAAAAATGCTATGTGAAACAAACCTAATGTGGGGAATAGGAGTGTGTGGTATGAATAAGTGAGTGTGTGGGAAAAATGTATGATCCAATAAGAAAGTTGGGAGTGAGAGAAAAAAGTGATCAAAAAGAAAAGGGGAAATATGAGAGGTGTAGGTTGTGAAGTGCACGAGGAAGAAAGTGAATGAGCTAAAACCAAAAGTGTTTGTGAGGTGCTAGAAGAGACCGTGTGAGAAAGTAGCCCAAACCTGTAGAGATGCCCACAATGGAGCGCACTCATGGTTCCAAATACCGGCGCCAGGCTTGCGAACGCCCCACCGGGGAGTGGGAACGCCTTCACCTAGGCGGCTCAGCCGTCTGGCGATTAGCGCCATTCCATCTCTCCAGTGTGGTCGTAAATGGACAGCGAGCGCCGTGAAGACGCCTGGAGTCCGGCGCATATAGCGTGACGTCGGTGAGAGGGGACCAAATACCCGCCCCCTTAGCATACGCCCAAAGGCAGGGAAGGAGGGGTAGACCCACGTGTCACATCTTAGCCAATGGTGACCAGCACTGGCGGACAGCATAGCGGTATTTGGGTCGCCGCTGAGGGCCCCCAGGTGCAGACAGGGCCGGACACAACAACCTAAGGACAAAAGAAAACATTTATAGGGTCAGGAAATCAATCCGCCTATAAAGATTTACAAACAATACTGAAACTACTGATGTGTGCTCCCATCCCGGAAATTTGGTTGTTTGGATGAAAAGAGATTTGGGACTTTAAATGAGGCTGGCACCAAAGGGATGCCAGCCTCCATCCCGGGTCAGGTGTAATAAGGGAGCACGGTTGGGACTTTAAATGGAGCACACATCAGAGGATTGCTAGTCAAGTGACTAATTAAAATTTTATTTCATGTAGTCCATGATAAGTAATAGAGCATATTGGGCATCAACCTCTGAAAATGCTCTGGGCATATTGCCTCCATATAGTCAATCATGGACCAAAAAATGTACAACAATTGTAATCAAATATGCAATTACAGGGAGAGCAGAAACACAAAGGTACATACATATATAAATTGCTTGCAAAGGTTGAACCCAAAATGGCCAAGATGACCATGATAACTATAAAACTGCCAGTTCATTATAGATAAATAAAACAAAATCTTTAAAATCTTGATATTCCATGCTTGAGATGAAAAAGTAATGGCTAAAGGCTCTACGCGTTTCGCGGTGTTGCAACCGCTCATCAGGAGCATATGTCATGGAATAAATTCTAGAGAAAAACAGAATAAATTGAAATAGGCAGAATAATTGAATTGGGCATAGTAAATTATTTGGAGGCTGTGCGTCCAAACTCACGTCTGCACCAGCGGGCCAAGTCAGACAGCATCCCAGGCCGCAAACAGCCCGCAGCGCCGGGTCCACAGGCTTCAAGGTGGTCAGCAGGAATGGCATCCATTGCCAAAGACATAACCAGGTTGGGCATACAGTGTGTCTGTGAAATGAGTATGGATAAATGAAAAAAATGCTATGTGAAACAAACCTAATGTGGGGAATAGGAGTGTGTGGTATGAATAAGTGAGTGTGTGGGAAAAATGTATGATCCAATAAGAAAGTTGGGAGTGAGAGAAAAAAGTGATCAAAAAGAAAAGGGGAAATATGAGAGGTGTAGGTTGTGAAGTGCACGAGGAAGAAAGTGAATGAGCTAAAACCAAAAGTGTTTGTGAGGTGCTAGAAGAGACGGTGTGAGAAAGTAGCCCAAACCTGTAGAGATGCCCACAATGGAGCGCACTCATGGTTCCAAATACCGGCGCCAGGCTTGCGAACGCCCCACCGGGGATTGGGAACGCCTTCACCTAGGCGGCTCAGCCGTCTGGCGATTAGCGCCATTCCATCTCTCCAGTGTGGTCGTAAATGGACAGCGAGCGCCGTGAAGACGCCTGGAGTCCGGCGCATATAGCGTGACGTCGGTGAGAGGGGACCAAATACCCGCCCCCTTAGCATACGCCCAAAGGCAGGGAAGGAGGGGTAGACCCACGTGTCACATCTTAGCCAATGGTGACCAGCACTGGCGGACAGCATAGCGGTATTTGGGTCGCCGCTGTGGGCCCCCAGGTGCAGACAGGGCCGGACACAACAACCTAAGGACAAAAGAAAAAATGTATAGGGTCAGGAAATCAATCCGCCTATAAAGATTTACAAACAATACTGAAACTACTGATGTGTGCTCCCATCCCGGAAATTTGGTTGTTTGGATGAAAAGAGATTTGGGACTTTAAATGAGGCTGGCACCAAAGGGATGCCAGCCTCCATCCCGGGTCAGGTGTAATAAGGGAGCACGGTTGGGACTTTAAATGGAGCACACATCAGAGGATTGCTAGTCAAGTGACTAATTAAAATTTTATTTCATGTAGTCCATGATAAGTAATAGAGCATATTGGGCATCAACCTCTGAAAATGCTCTGGGCATATTGCCTCCATATAGTCAATCATGGACCAAAAAATGTACAACAATTGTAATCAAATATGCAATTACAGGGAGAGCAGAAACACAAAGGTACATACATATATAAATTGCTTGCAAAGGTTGAACCCAAAATGGCCAAGATGACCATGATAACTATAAAACTGCCAGTTCATTATAGATACATAAAACAAAATCTTTAAAATCTTGATATTCCATGCTTGAGATGAAAAAGTAATGGCTAAAGGCTCTACGCGTTTCGCGGTGTTGCAACCGCTCATCAGGAGCATATGTCATGGAATAAATTCTAGAGAAAAACAGAATAAATTGAAATAGGCAGAATAATTGAATTGGGCATAGTAAATTATTTGGAGGCTGCGCGTCCAAACTCACGTCTGCACCAGCGGGCCAAGTCAGACAGCATCCCAGGCCGCAAACAGCCCGCAGCGCCGGGTCCACAGGCTTCAAGGTGGTCAGCAGGAATGGCATCCATTGCCAAAGACATAACCAGGTTGGGCATACAGTGTGTCTGTGAAATGAGTATGGATAAATGAAAAAAATGCTATGTGAAACAAACCTAATGTGGGGAATAGGAGTGTGTGGTATGAATAAGTGAGTGTGTGGGAAAAATGTATGATCCAATAAGAAAGTTGGGAGTGAGAGAAAAAAGTGATCAAAAAGAAAAGGGGAAATATGAGAGGTGTAGGTTGTGAAGTGCACGAGGAAGAAAGTGAATGAGCTAAAACCAAAAGTGTTTGTGAGGTGCTAGAAGAGACAGTGTGAGAAAGTAGCCCAAACCTGTAGAGATGCCCACAATGGAGCGCACTCATGGTTCCAAATACCGGCGCCAGGCTTGCGAACGCAGTAGTTTCAGTATTGTTTGTAAATCTTTATAGGCGGATTGATTTCCTGACCCTATAAATTTTTTCTTTTGTCCTTAGGTTGTTGTGTCCGGCCCTGTCTGCACCTGGGGGCCCTCAGCGGCGACCCAAATACCGCTATGCTGTCCGCCAGTGCTGGTCACCATTGGCTAAGATGTGACACGTGGGTCTACCCCTCCTTCCCTGCCTTTGGGCGTATGCTAAGGGGGCGGGTATTTGGTCCCCTCTCACCGACGTCACGCTATATGCGCCGGACTCCAGGCGTCTTCACGGCGCTCGCTGTCCATTTACGACCACACTGGAGAGATGGAATGGCGCTAATCGCCAGACGGCTGAGCCGCCTAGGTGAAGGCGTTCCCACTCCCCGGTGGGGCGTTCGCAAGCCTGGCGCCGGTATTTGGAACCATGAGTGCGCTCCATTGTGGGCATCTCTACAGGTTTGGGCTACTTTCTCACACTGTCTCTTCTAGCACCTCACAAACACTTTTGGTTTTAGCTCATTCACTTTCTTCCTCGTGCACTTCACAACCTACACCTCTCATATTTCCCCTTTTCTTTTTGATCACTTTTTTCTCTCACTCCCAACTTTCTTATTGGATCATACATTTTTCCCACACACTCACTTATTCATACCACACACTCCTATTCCCCACATTAGGTTTGTTTCACATAACATTTTTTTCATTTATCCATACTCATTTCACAGACACACTGTATGCCCAACCTGGTTATGTCTTTGGCAATGGATGCCATTCCTGCTGACCACCTTGAAGCCTGTGGACCCGGCGCTGCGGGCTGTTTGCGGCCTGGGATGCTGTCTGACTTGGCCCGCTGGTGCAGACGTGAGTTTGGACGCACAGCCTCCAAATAATTTACTATGCCCAATTCAATTATTCTGCCTATTTCAATTTATTCTGTTTTTCTCTAGAATTTATTCCATGACATATGCTCCTGATGAGCGGTTGCAACACCGCGAAACGCGTAGAGCCTTTAGCCATTACTTTTTCATCTCAAGCATGGAATATCAAGATTTTAAAGATTTTGTTTTATTTATCTATAATGAACTGGCAGTTTTATAGTCATCATGGTCATCTTGGCCATTTTGGGTTCAACCTTTGCAAGCAATTTATATATGTATGTACCTTTGTGTTTCTGCTCTCCCTGTAATTGCATATTTGATTACAATTGTTGTACATTTTTTGGTCCATGATTGACTATATGGAGGCAATATGCCCAGAGCATTTTCAGAGGTTGATGCCCAATATGCTCTATTACTTATCATGGACTACATGAAATAAAATTTTAATTAGTCACTTGACTAGCAATCCTCTGATGTGTGCTCCATTTAAAGTCCCAACCGTGCTCCCTTATTACACCTGACCCGGGATGGAGGCTGGCATCCCTTTGGTGCCAGCCTCATTTAAAGTCCCAAATCTCTTTTCATCCAAACAACCAAATTTCCGGGATGGGAGCACACATCAGTAGTTTCAGTATTGTTTGTAAATCTTTATAGGCGGATTGATTTCCTGACCCGATAAATTTTTTCTTTTGTCCTTAGGTTGTTGTGTCCGGCCCTGTCTGCATCTGGGGGCCCTCAGCGGCGACCCAAATACCGCTATGCTGTCCGCCAGTGCTGGTCACCATTGGCTAAGATGTGACACGTGGGTCTACCCCTCCTTCCCTGCCTTTGGGCGTATGCTAAGGGGGCGGGTATTTGGTCCCCTCTCACCGACGTCACGCTATATGCGCCGGACTCCAGGCGTCTTCACGGCGCTCGCTGTCCATTTACGACCACACTGGAGAGATGGAATGGCGCTAATCGCCAGACGGCTGAGCCGCCTAGGTGAAGGCGTTCCCACTCCCCGGTGGGGCGTTCGCAAGCCTGGCGCCGGTATTTGGAACCATGAGTGCGCTCCATTGTGGGCATCTCTACAGGTTTGGGCTACTTTCTCACATTGTCTCTTCTAGCACCTCACAAACACTTTTGGTTTTAGCTCATTCACTTTCTTCCTCGTGCACTTCACAACCTACACCTCTCATATTTCCCCTTTTCTTTTTGATCACTTTTTTCTCTCACTCCCAACTTTCTTATTGGATCATACATTTTTCCCACACACTCACTTATTCATACCACACACTCCTATTCCCCACATTAGGTTTGTTTCACATAGCATTTTTTTCATTTATCCATACTCATTTCACAGACACACTGTATGCCCAACCTGGTTATGTCTTTGGCAATGGATGCCATTCCTGCTGACCACCTTGAAGCCTGTGGACCCGGCGCTGCGGGCTGTTTGCGGCCTGGGATGCTGTCTGACTTGGCCCGCTGGTGCAGACGTGAGTTTGGACGCACAGCCTCCAAATAATTTACTATGCCCAATTCAATTATTCTGCCTATTTCAATTTATTCTGTTTTTCTCTAGAATTTATTCCATGACATATGCTCCTGATGAGCGGTTGCAACACCGCGAAACGCGTAGAGCCTTTAGCCATTACTTTTTCATCTCAAGCATGGAATATCAAGATTTTAAAGATTTTGTTTTATTTATCTATAATGAACTGGCAGTTTTATAGTTATCATGGTCATCTTGGCCATTTTGGGTTCAACCTTTGCAAGCAATTTATATATGTATGTACCTTTGTGTTTCTGCTCTCCCTGTAATTGCATATTTGATTACAATTGTTGTACATTTTTTGGTCTATGATTGACTATATGGAGGCAATATGCCCAGAGCATTTTCAGAGGTTGATGCCCAATATGCTCTATTACTTATCATGGACTACATGAAATAAAATTTTAATTAGTCACTTGACTAGCAATCCTCTGATGTGTGCTCCATTTAAAGTCCCAACCGTGCTCCCTTATTACACCTGACCCGGGTTGGAGGCTGGCATCCCTTTGGTGCCAGCCTCATTTAAAGTCCCAAATCTCTTTTCATCCAAACAAAGGAATAAATACAATTGAACAGCAAATGTAAAAAATATTGCGGCGATTGGTGGAGTGGTGGGTCAGTCTGACACACCGCTACACCGATCTCGGTAAAGAGCCTCCGCCAGTGTCCAATCACGGCTGATCACGATGTACACAGGAAGAGCCGTTGATTGGCTTTTCCTCACTCGCGTCTGACAGACGCGAGTAGAGGAGAGCCGATCGGCGGCTCTCCTGACAGGGGGGGTATGCGCTGATTGTTTATCAGTGCAGCCCCCCCTCAGATGCCCACACTAGACCACCAGGGAAGCCCCCAGGACCACCAGGGAAGCCCCCAGCATGTGGATGGCCAGGTACATCCCCCATGGCCATCCAGATGTTAAAAAAATGCCCAAAATATGCCAATCGGTGCCCACAAAGCCCTGACTGGCACCTCATATTTACATTATAAAACAGGGATGCCCAGCAATGCCACCCATCAGTCTCATCAGTGCCACCCATCAGTGCCACCTATCAGTGCCCATCCATGCCCACCTATCAGTGCCACCTATAAGTACCCATCAGTGTCGCCTATGAGTGCCCATCAGTGCCGCCTATGAGTGACCATCAGTGCCGCCTATGAGTGACCATCAGTGCCGCCTCATTGGTGCCCATCAGTGCTGCCATATCAGTGCCCATCATTGAAGAAGAAAAAGCACTTATTTACAAAAAGAATTAACAGTGACAAAGAAAAACTTATTTTTTTTGCAAAATTTTTGGTCTTTTTTTGTTTGTTGCGCAAAAAATAAAAATTGCAGAGGTGATTAAATACCACCAAAAGAAAGCTCTATTTGTGGGAACACAATGATAAAAAATTTGTTTGGGTGCAGTGTAGCATGACCACACAATTGTAATTCAAATTGCGACAGCGCTGAAAGCTGAAAATTGGCCTGGGCAGGAAGGTGTCTAAGTGTCTGGTATTGAAGTGGTTAAAACCCCCCCAGGGAAACTCTTCCATTTTCTGTTCATTTGTGGGGTGTGCAGCCTAGTCGACTCTCATATATGTCTTTTTCCATTTTTTCCAACCTGCACAGATGTCTCTGAAATCGCGGCCAAAATCGTGACTGACATGTGGAAGTGAAATCGTGCGAGTTCAGCTGAACTTGCATGGCTTCATTCCCGGTTCACATTGGAACTGCAGGGTCCACGTCACTTGGCAGTGAGGCGAGGTAGCTAGTCGCATTCCTCCTTAAAAAATGATGTAAAATACAACAGCACAGGACCATATATAGAATGCCAGGATGATTGGAGTCAAAAACAGCATGAAACGACTTGACAGGATGCCAAAGGCTTTTTTTACCACCCTTCTGGCACGAGAGAGCCTGTAATTGAATATTCTCTGCTCTGTGGTGAGGTTCCTTATAGGAAACGGCTTCATGTTCCCCCAGAGCAAAGGCCCCATCTGCAACAAAACAAAAATCAAGGCCCTCAACATTCTCCTCAGCAGGAGGCATATTTAAGGTGTCATTGTGGAGCCGCTTGTAGAACTCTGTCTGCATAATCACTTCTCCATCAGAGTTGTGGCCTTTCTTCCCAACATCCAGATACAAAAACTCATAGTTGGCATACACTATAGCTAGCATGACCATGCTGCAAAAGCCCTTATAATTAAAATAATATGTGCCAGAGTTGGGTGGTGGGACAATCTGGACATGCTTGCCATCAATAGCACCACCACAGTTGGGAAAATCCCACTGATGGTGGAACTGGGCTGCAATGCCCTGCCATTGCTGTGGGTTGGAAGGAAACTGGATTAAAAAGTAATAATAATAATAATTATTACTGCTGTACATAACATTGCAAGCAGATTTGACACAAACATGCTTAGCCAACATAAGGAGAAAACTTAAATGAGTATTTAAAGACAAAAGGGTAAGGTCAACTTATCTGATCTCCCCCTCTGGTGGTCCATTAGCAAAATTTTAGGGGGGGGATGGGTAGATGTTTTGGACAAGTAACCCTCTCCACTTCCATGAGAGCTGTTTGCATAAATAATCTGGGATACTTTAGCCAGCACCTTCTTACTTACACTATTGGCAGCCCAGTGGACAGGTAAGAAGTGTCATAATCTAAAAGTATGGATCCACACTGTCCAAATTGCAGCACATTTTCACATTATAAAAATACCCATCAATATAATAGGAGACAAAAACTTTCTACGTTACAATGTGTAGGTGATCAGGCAGGCCCTTGCACTACATGGTTTGGTGAATTTATACAGAAATTTAAACACAAAAGAGGGATAAGTGTGTATGGGTTTAGCAAAGTCAGCAGATAGAGTATTTGTATTTGTTGACTTTGCATTTTTACGGGGGAGGGAGGGTCATCTGTGCAGGTTTCAATGTAAATCGCAGCCCGAAATCACAAAAAGTAGTACAAAAACTACTTTTTGAAATCGGTGCAGCACCACAGATGCAGTGTCGCACCGATTAGGTTGGTGCCAGTGATGCCAATTGCCGCCGATTTGACATGCGAATTCACATGTCAAAACGCTCAAGTGTGAACCAGGGCTGAAAATGAATGCTGGAAGCTGATTGATTACTATGTACATCAGGGGTGCCCAACCAGTGGCCCGCGGAGCCCTATGATGTGGCCCGCGACCTCCTGCTCTGGGAAAGAATAGAAAGAATACTGTTATTAAAGGACAGTTTATTACTAAAAATCACAATATATATATGGGCATATGTTTTCTGCAATGGTTACTGGGCTGCTTTCAACCTGATCCACAGGTGCACTGAGCCATAGACTTCTATTATTACCTGCGAGTTTGGTGAGCTTTCTGAAAGTGCACCAAACCTGCAGAATATAATATAAGTCTATTGCAAACTGCAGGATAGCCAAAGGTACACTGCGTTGCACACGTGTAAACCGCAGCGCATCAGTATGAAAGCAGCCTTGGACCCCTTTCACACGGTCAGTCCGACAGTCCGACCAATTGGACCCTCCATTCACCTCTAAGTAGTGGCAGACATAAACCGACTTGTGTTCTACCTCCAATATGATCCGCTAAAAAGTATTGTGGGCTGCGTCTGTGTCCGCTCTGCAATGCTGAGTGGACACGGACATGCCATCCACCCGCTCCGCTCATTGTGGCCCATGACCAGTTACCAAGTCGATTAAGTGGCCCTCGCTCTTCAAAAGGTTGGGCACCCCTGATGTACATGCTCCTTTACAATTCGGTGTATACCCAGCTGAAAGCCTGTTGCTCAGCATCACTGCTGCAATACATAATCTATGAATGTCATATGATCACTGTACTGGGCAATATTCTGATCTAACCGCCCTGTATAGATCTGCATCTTGTATTTGTCATTCCCCAGCCACATCCTGACGGATTCCATGGCCGTGATGATCATCTCACTAATCAGTTTCTGTTTACATCGCACAGCAGTTTCAGTAACGTAACCCATCCCTTTAAACAGTCACTGACGTCACGTGGCGCTCCCGCCCATCCTATGGAGATGGGCGGAGAATGCAGGGATTCGATGACGTTCACACTCGTCCGTCTTCCAAAGCACACAGCGCTAGGCTGGCTGGCAGGGTACAGCTATAGAGAGAGAAAGGCTGCGGCGCATGCGCTGAATAGCGGATCCTGAAGCTCCTCATCGCACAGCTGCCTAATGAGTGTATGAGCTGCTTCTCGACCGCCTCTTCTACCTGGAGTCTCTCAGGTGTCCTCGTCTGCTTCGGGCCCGAATGTCTGACACTTCTACTGGAACTGGTAAGGAGGAGGGCAGCTTGTGTTAAATGTACGGTGTTCCCACGGAGGTTCTGTTTGTGTGGGCGCTGGTGATTGGCTGACTCTCGGTGTACGACCTCTTGGCGCTCTTATTTGGGGTCTGGAGTCTCCGAGGTGCCTTGGATACTGGCCTGTGATTGGCTGAGAGGCCGCCTGTTGCTCCTGGATGTGGCTGGCCTAGTGTGCGGTCCCAGCTCTCCTCACCTCCCACTCTTCATGTACTGAGGGGGGGTCACCTGTGTGTTCAGGAGGCGGACACCTTCACAGTGTCCTCAGCAGACCGTCACAGCCCTGGGCTCTTCTGTATGTCCCTGACAGGTTGAACACAACAAGGTAACACACTGGGCTGAGCTCTTACATCATATCTGCTGCTTGTGATGGAGAATGGCTGGGCAGACCTGAGCTTGCCAGGCCCACACTCCCAGTACAGGTGCTGCTTGTTCCCTATAGGCCAGCTGCACACGGACCTAATCATTACAGATGGGAAGGCCTCACTCACATCTAGCCCTGTGTTCACACTGACAGCGGGAGTGAAATAGTGCGAGTAAAGCTGAACTCGCACAACTTCATTCTCGCATGTCAGTCCCGACTTCAGGGCCGATTTCAGAGACATCTGTGTGGGGTGCTGCACAGGTGTCTATGGAAATCGCAACCCAAAGTCGTCAAAAGTAGTACAGAAACTACTTTTGAGAATCGCGTGGCGTCGCACCCATTCGGACATTGCCATTGCCGCCGATTTGTCAAATCTCATGTTAAATCGCTCCAATGTGTACCTAGGCTTACAATCATCATATTTTTTATCTCTACTGATCTGAATGCAGCGCCCCTGTGTTCATTGGGGACATTCACACAGGTGTATACGCATCAACGGCATTCAAAAATCTGTGCCTGAGATGTGTCCATACACCTACACCCATACCACTGAGGAAATAGGACAGAGATAGGGGAAAATGCCATGCTTAAGGCAGCATTCAAATGGCCGTAATCGTTGTACTGATCACTAAAGCGGATGTATACCCCACTTGGTCATTTTTGCCTACAGGTAAACCTACAATAAGGCTTACCTGTACGTAAAATGAATATCTCCTAAACCTGTATGATTTAGGAGATATTCACACTGCATGCGCTCTCAAGGTCCGATGGATCTTCAGTCACTCCCACCATGCGCGGGAGTGACGTCATCTTTGCTCTGGCCACTCACATCGCCGGAGCCCGTGAACCAGAAAGACGCTGAGGGAACACGACAGCCGTCTCAGCGGTGACTTGGTTCTAAGGTAATTATTTCATAATGTGCTAGTATGCAATGCATACTAGCACATTTTGCTTTTGTCTTGCAGGGTTTTTATTTTTTTAGTATTTTTACTACTGCTTTAAGTAGGGAATACATATGTCCTTGGGTACAGATTTTTGTGTTAAGGATAGGAACGCAGTGCATGTTTACTTATCTGTATTAGGCCTGTTTCACACGGACGATCCGTTCAGGTCCACCTGTCAGTTTTTTTAGGCGGACCTGAACGGATGCTTCATAGACCTCTATGGAGGGACGGATGTCAGCATTGACATGTCCGCTGACATCCGACCCGCTCCAATCCGAAAAAGTGTGACGGAGGAAAAACCTACTTTTCCACCAGTCATAGGATTGGGTGACAACAGACTCTGCGGTCCGTCTTCATCCGATTCCCCCATAGGGGAGAGCGGCGCTCTGACAGGTCCGTCCCTGCACAGAGTGCTGAGACGGACCTGTCATCTGCCTGCTCAGCAGGGAAAGACGGAGCGATCTCCTGCTGAGCACAGCGGGCTCCGTGCGCGAACACATCCGTGTGAAAGAGCCCTTAGGCTTCATTTACACAGCCGTACAAAAAATTCACTGATGTTATTCCACATCTGTTTTCTGGGAGAAAAGTTCTTGCTTAGTGATCTTTAACCACATCAGTACAGGGCATTTTCACCCCCCTTCCTGCCCAGGTCAATTTTCAGCTTTCAGCACTGTAACATTTTGAATGACAATTGCGCGGTCATGCAACATTGTACCCATATGAAATTTTGATAATTTACTTTTCCCCCACAAATAGAGCTTTCTTTTGGTGGTATTTGATCACCTCTGCGGTTTTTTATTTTTTGCGCTATAAACAAAAAAAGAGTGACAATTAAAAAATTAAAAAAAGAAAATTCTTCCTCAGCCGATTTATATACAGTGCCTTGCAAAAGTATTCATCCCCCCTTGGCATTTTTCGTGTTTTTGTTGCCTCACAACCTGGAATTAACATGGATTGTTTGAGGATTTGCATCATTTAATTTACAGAACATGCCCACAACTTTGACACAATAACAGAACAAGTCAATGTGCATAACTAATCATCCCCCTAAAGTCAATTCTTTGTAGAGCCACCTTTTGCGTCTATCACAGCTCCAAGTCGCTTTGTATAAGTCTCTATGAGCTTGCCACATCTTACCACTGGGATTTTTGCCCATTCCTCCTTGCAAAACTGCTCCAGCTCCTTCAAGTTGGATGGTTTGCACTTGTGAACAGCAATCTTTAAGTCTGACCACAGATTTTCTATTGGATTGAGGTCTGTGGGCTTTGACTAGGCCATTCCAACACATTCACATGTTTCCCCTTAAACCACTCAAGGGTTGCTTAAGCAGTGTGTTTGGGGTCCTGCTGGAAGGTGAACCTCCATCCTAGCCTCAAATCGCACACAGAAGGGTACAGGATTTGCTCAAGAATATCCCTGTATTTAACACCATCCATCTTTCCCTCAACTCTGACCAGTTTCCCAGACCCAACTACTGAAAAACATCCCCACAGCATGATGCTGCCACCACCATGTTTCACTGTGGGGATGGTGTTCTTTGAGTGATGTGATGTTTTGGGTTTGCGCCAGACATAGCGTTTTCTTTGATGGCCAAAAAGTTAAATTTTAGTCTCATCAGACCAGAGCACCTTCCTCCATACATTTTGGGAGTCTCCCACATGATTTTTCGCAGACTTAAAACGTGCCATTTTGTTTTTTGCTGAAAGTAATGGCTTTCTTATGGCCACTCTGCCATAAAGCCCAACTCTATGGTGCGTACGGCTTATTGTCATCCTATGTACATATACTCCAGTCTCTGCTGTGGAACTCTGCAGCTCCTCCAGGGTTACTGTAGGTCTCTATGCTGCTTCTCTGATTAATGCCCTCCTTGCCGGTCCTTGAGTTTTGGTGTGCGGCCGTCACTTGGCAGGTTTGCTGTTGTGCCATGTTCTTTCCATTTGGTTATGATAGATTTGATGGTGCTCCTAGGAATCGTCAAAGATTTATTTTTATATATATATATATATATATATATATATATATATATATTTAAAAATACCATAAATCTATCCCCTATTTTGTAGACGCTATAACTTTTGCTCAAACCAATCACTATACGCTTATTGCCAATTATTTTTTTATTTATTTTTTCTGAAAAATTAGTTTTAGGTATATATTTTTCTAATTTTACTTCACCAACTTAGACTATTTGTGTTCTGATCCATCACATATAATTCAGATTAAAAAAACATTGAACTAAAGGCTGTAATGTAACAAAATAGGTAAAAGGCCGAGGGGGGGGGGGGGGGGGATTTTGCAAGGCACTGTATTCTTCTACATATTTTATATAAAAAAAAAAAAATCGCAATAAGCGTATAGTGATTGGTTTGAGCAAAAGTTATAGCGTCTACAAAATAGGGGATAGATTTATGGTATTTTTAATGTGTGTGTGTGTGTGTATATATCTATTATATATTATATATATCTCTATCCAAAAAGAACAGGGGTGGAGAGCACTGGGGCAGAAAGAACAGGGGTGGGGAGCACGGGGGGTGGGAGCTGGAGAGCACCGGGGGCAGAAAGAACAGGGGTGGGACAGCACTGGGGGGGGGGAGCACTGGGGGGGGGGGTGGGAAGCAGGGTGGCTGTAGAAGGATGGGGAGAGCTGGAGAGAGGGGGAGGCAGAAAGAACAAGGATTGAGAGAACTGTGGGGGGGTGGGGCTGGAGAATGTGGTGGGGGAGGAAAGCACTGGGGGGAGCACAAGGAGAAGGGGGGGGGCAGTAAAAGAAGTTGGATAGGAGGAGAAGCAGTGGGGCTGCATATAGAGGAAATGAGCTTTCTATATTCCTCCATGCAGCCGCTGAATGCTTGATTCTCCTCCTCCTCCCTCCTCCAAGCATTCAGCTGCTGCATGGAGGATAATAGAAAGCTAATTTCCTCTATATGCCGCCCACCTGCCGATCCCCCTATCCAGGCACACAGTTAGGGCTGTACTCACAGGCATCTCTCCTCCTGTGATCACGGAGCTGGCCGGGTCTGTGTTCTGCGGCCGCGCACCGCGCTGGAACATGGTCCCGCCCCCATAGACCAGCTCGTGTGATAGGTGGAACACTGATTCTATCTACTATCACATGAGCCGGTCTAGGGGGGCGGGACCGCGTTACAGCGCGGTGCGCGGCCGCAGAACACAGACCCGGCCAGCTCCGTGATCACAGGAGCAGAAGAGAGGGGATTCAGGGGAGCACTGCAGCCGCAAAGCGGCCCCAGGGCACGCAGCCTACCGGGAAATATCCCGGTAGGCCAGTCCGGCCCTGGTTGTAAACCCTTACATATACCGAGTGACAGGACTTTCCTCAGGTGACAGAGTTGAAACAGCTACAACGTATGTAGAAGGATTTATCTGCAGTCTTCTCTATATTTCTTCAAAGTCCAAAATTTATAAAACTTGTCTGAAAGTTCAGAAAAACGGGGGCAGAGAGCTGAAGCGCTGATTGGAGAGAAGGGGCACCCCCCTTCTAACAGGAACAGAGCTGTTGCTGTCAGCTGGAGCTCCCTCCCCTGTCACCTTTTTTCTCTGGGTGTCAGGTAGAGCTGCACGATTCTGGCTAAAATGAGAATCAAAATTTTTTTTTGCTTAGAATAAAGATCACGATTCTCGGCATAACATCATCTTTCACATTATACAAAAAATTTGGGCTAACTTTACTGTTTCATTTTTTAATTGATTAAAGTGTATCTTTTTCCAAAAAATACTTTTGAAAGACTGCTGCGTAAATACAATGTGACATAAAATATTGCAACACCATTTTATTCTCTAGGGTCTCTGCTAAAAAATATATACTATATAATGTTTGATGGTTCTAAGTAATTTTCTTGCACAAAATACTGATTTTAACTTGTAAGCACCAAGTGTCAGAAAAATGCTTAGCCTTTAAGTGGTTAAACTGACCAAAGTTCATCCCTTTACTCTAAAAGAACTACATTTTACAATGTTTCTTTTTATCTCTCAGCCCTGAGCAATGTTGTGACAAACTTTTCCAACTGCCTTTTTTTTATTATTTATTTATTTTTGACGTGAGCAGAGAACGGCTCTGCACTTGTTACATGAATCATGGAAATGTCAGATTAGGCTTGTGAGAGGGTTGAATCGAGATTGCGATTTTACATATGTATGTATGTATGTATGTATGTATGTATATGTTTTTTTTTATTTTATTTTTATTTTTTTTATTGTTTAGCTCTAGTTTCAGTAAAACTTTTCAGAAGTGATTCCTACTGTTCGCAGAGGAATGAAGCAGCAGACAGAAATGACAGTTGGTGCTCTTAACTGAGACAAATACACGCTATTGAGAGGAATTCTATGCTCATATTTCATGTCTGACGTTTACAACCACTTTAACTTGCATGCTTATAAACATATGATTTTAGAGATGCACCGAAATTTAGTTGCGGCCAAAACATACCGGCTGAAAATGGAGTTATCAGCATTTTGCCGAAAAAGGTGTTGATAATGGCGCAAAAAATGCACACTATTTTTCACGGGTTCTTGCTACGTTTTCAATGCATTTATTTATTTTATTTATTTATTTATTTATTTATTACCACTTGCCGACCGCCGCATGTACATTAACGTCGGCAGAATGGCACGGCTGGGCAAATGGGCATACAGGCACGTCCCTTTCAATTTGCCGCCGTGTGGTCATGTGCGCGCCGCCCATGCTGGGAGCTCCGTGAGTAGGATCGCTGGTCCTGCGGACTCAATGTCAGCGGGGATACCCACGATCGTCTCATGGAGCTGAAGAACGGGGCAATGCTAATGTAAACAAGCATCTGCCTAGTGACACTGTCACTGATCATAGCTCCCTGTGATCGGGAGCTATGATCAGTGATGTGTCCCACGTAGCCACGCCCCCTAACAGTTAGAATCACTCCCTAGGACACACTTAACCCCTTCCTAGCCAGCTAGTGGTTAACCCCTTCACTTCCAGTGTCATTTTTACAGTAATCAGTTCAATTTTATAGCACTGATCGCTGAAAAAATGACAATGGTCCCAAAAATGTGTCAAAATTGTCCGCCATAATGTCGCAGTCATAATAAATCGCAGATCGCCGCCACTACTAGTAAAAAAAAAAAAAAACGTATTAATAAAAATGTCATATAATGAACCCCTATTTTGTAGACACTATAACATTTGCACAAACCAAACAAATGCGTATTGCGATTTTTTTTTTTTTTTTTTTTTTTTTTTTTTTTTATATATATATATATATATATATATATATTTTTTTTTTTTTGGGGGGGGGGATATTTATTATAGCAAAAAGTAAAAAAGAATGCTTTTTTTTTTTTTTTTTTTTTTTTTTTTTTTTTTAAAAATTTTGGGTTTTTTTTTTTTGTTTATAGTACAAAGAATAAAAAACACAGGGTGATCAAATACCACCAAAAGAAAGCTCTATTTGTGGGGAAAAAAGGACATCAATTTTGTTTGGGAGCCACGTTGCATGACCACGCAATTGTCCGTTAAAGCGACGCAGTGCCGTTGTATCATTAGCCGTCCCCATCACAAAGTGTCCGCTGTGTACTGCGCATGCGCAGTACACAGGACACCCTGATTCCGAAAATTGCCGAGGATAAACGGCGCCTGCGCCGTGAGTCCACTTTCAAGCCCCACCATCCAAGTGGACATAGAGTTAGAATATAAAAAAGCCGAGCGCAGCGAGGCCGTGCCCGAAGCGAGCCCGCGAGGGGCCCGCTAAGTTTGACTAACCCTATGTCCGCTTGGATGGTGCAGGCTTCACCTCGACTCACGGCGCAGCATACGATGCATTAAGGTAAAAAAACATGAGGGTTTACAACCCCTTTAACTGACCAGAAAGGCAGCAAGCATTAACACCTTTTACACCACAATGGAAGGGCAACGGACCATTGTGGCGACATACGTAGAATTTTAAAGGGGCTGATAATAGCTGACAAATTCACATTCCTGTGTGTGTGTGTGTGTTTAGCGCTGCGCCGACTTCCTTGCGGGCTCTGCACGTGGACCATGAAAACATGCCTTAGCTCATCCCTAGTCCTCAGAATGAGTGCTTGCAGCGCGGCCCCAGGATTCAGCCAAACGGAGATCGTGATATTGGCGCTGTGATTGGCCCTCCTGATCATGTGACGGTTGTGTCCAATCACAGCCGTCGCAATGTAAACAGATGCGTGTCTGTGAGCGCTAAGCTCAGTGTGGTGGGGGGGGGGATATGCAGCTCTGTGACGGCTCTCTGTACGGATGATTTTATGCACCACTGATACCCCTGTCCCCATACACATGTCAGTGTGAAAGCACTGCGCGGCTCTCAAACTGGGGCTGCAGGGGAGGCGTTTTACAGGCGCTAGTTTTAGCTCCTGAAAAACGCCTGAAAGGGGTCTACGTGATTTTATACGCGCAAGCACAAAAAGCACATGTTCTTAGATGCAGATTTTTAGATTTTGTGTTGCAGATCTGAATGCAGTTCAGTTCATGTTTTACACACCTGTGCGGCTCCATTAAAAACAGTGTAGCTGTGTTCAGATCCGTAATAAAAAACAAATGTGTTTCTTTTTTTTTAAAATTTTTCCAGCTATGTGAATGAAGCCTAAAGGGGCCCATACACACAGTCCAAAAATCGTATTTCCTGTACCAGGGTCACACGGCGCAGCTGCAATACCGGAACCAACCACCGGGGTTCAAAGACCACCAATAACAATTACAACTATATAACAGTCCTACAACTATACACCATCCCTACGGTGCTCAGTGCTGAGATGTGAAAGGATCACCTCTACAGCGAAAGACACTACCTATATAGGGCTATACTACCCATCCAGCTTCCTCCTATCTATTTTTATATATTTAAAGCAGAGTTCCACCCAAAAATGTACCCCCCCCCCCCCTTGTGTCACATTTGGCATATTCCAAATGCGGTCTTACAAATGATTTGTACAGGGGCAAAATGATATCCCTCTCTTAATACAAGAAAAGACTTTGCTCGCTTTGGAAGCCACAGTTTCGCATTGCATGCTATTATTGAGCTTATGATCTACCAAAACCCCCAGATCCTTCTCCACTATGGATCCCCCCAGCCCAGTTGTACCCCTCCCCCCCCCCAGTATGTATGATGCATGCATATTCTTAGCCCCCAAGTGCATAACTTTACATTTATCAACATTAAACCTTATTTGCCACTTAGTTGCCCAATTAGACAGAGCATTGATGTCGGCTTCTAAATTGGAGACCTCCTGTAAGGATGTTATTCCACTGCATAGCTTGGTGTCATCTGCAAACACAGAAATTTTACTTTTAATCCCAGACCCAATATCATTTATAAAGATCTTAAAAAAAAAAAAAAAAAAAAATAAGTGTCCCAGCACTGAACCTTGGGGTACACCACTGATAACCTTAGACCATTCAGAATAAGTCATTAACCACTACTCTCTGAATTCGTTTTTTTAGCCAGTTTTCTATCCATTTACAAACTGATCTTTCCAAGCCTGTAGACTTGCCTTACACATGAGCCGTGTGCGGAACTGTGTCAAACGGTTTTGCCAAATCCATGTATACCACACCCACAGCCCCTCTGTCCAAGGTTTTACTTGCCACCTCATAAAAAGAAATCGGGTTTCTTTGACAAATTCTGTCTTTCATGAATCCATGCTTAAAATATTTTTTCCAGCAAGAACTCGTCTATGTGGTCTTTTATTAAACTCTCCAGTATCTTCCCGACTATAGAAGTTAAACTAACAGGTCCATAGTTGCTTGGTAAAAACTTTGATCCCTTTTTAAATATGGGCACCACATTGGCCCTACGCCAATCCAGTGGTACCATTCCAGTCATTAATGAGTCCCTAAGGTACAGAAAATATCTCCTAAACGTGCACCGCTTAGGAGATACTTACATGTGAAGCAGCTGATGACCTCATCGACACATGCCACTGTGCGCTCAATGGACAGCATGCCATCCATTGAGAGTGCTGTGCTGCGGGAGTGATGGCTGGAGATTGCAAACTGGGTGAAGTTGGAATCCCTGTAAGCGGTGACAGGGTGCCACTGGAGGGATCCATTTCACAGGCAAGTCTGTCATAATATGCTAGTATGTGGAGCATACTTGCATAATTATTAGACTGCCCTCATAATACTGATTTCGAAGACCATGCAGCTGCGTTCAGATCCATAAATAAATTGTAAATGCATTTTTTACGGCCAAATGAATGAGGCCTAATAATCAAATTTTTTACAGCGATGAGAATGTGGCCTTATACTCAAGATCTTGTTCACAGATCCTGAGTAAAATGTATAACTTCTTGTTCATCCTTTTTCTAATTAGCAGTGTTGCAATATATGTGTGTGTGTGTGTGTGTGTGTGTGTGTGTTAATGCACTCAAACATAACATTTTCTAGGCCACATTCACATAGCCATAAAAAAACACATTTACAAGCATTTTTTATTTGCGAATCTGAACACTGCTGCATTGTTTTCAATTGACATTCCCACAGGTGTGTAAACATGCACTGTGTTCAGATGTGTAACACAGAATCCAAAAATCGGCATCTTGGATGCAAGTATGCCAGATGCAGGTACTGGAAAAAAAAAAAACTGAAGAATTTTTGCAAGTATTTACGATCATTATGCAGGAACTTTTGTGATAAGAAAAAAAAAAAAAAAAAAAACACGCGTAATACGATTAGTAACTTTTTTTTTTATGCCCTTGTGAATGTAGCCTTATATTTATTTTTACAGCTCTGTACGCGTTAATATATTGCAGATCTTTATGCAGCGGTGTACGTTGTTCCATAGATGACAATGTATGTATATGCAATTAGATCGGTAAAAAAAGTGGCTTTTTTTTTTTACGTTCATGTGCCGCCTTATGCCTAGTATTTTTATTTTTTGGTTGAACTAGATGAACTTGTGTGTTTTTTTTTTATTTTATTTTTTTTTTTCAACCTGACTAATTATGTAACTAATGTATAGTACACATGATTAGAAAATCGAAAAAAAAAAAAAAATGCATTCAGAACGATCGTCCGTTTAATCTATTCATTAGTACACATCTTTCAAAAGCTGAGCACGACTGTTCATGCAAAAATATCCAAAGGGACAAGCATGAAAAATGTTCTCGGAAGATTTTCGTGTAATAGGTATAAAAAAAGAATCAAGTGACAAAGACTGGCGCATGCTTGAAAACAAATACATTACATCACTTCTGAAGCTGTATTCTGGCGTATGAGAATTTTTGTAACTTTAGTAACCCATTTGCTTTTGATATAATACTAGCATTCAAAAAGAAAACGGGCTATCATTCGTTCAATGTGGGGGGCGTGGCCTGGATGGAGAGCTGAGAGGACGCACGATCTAGAGCTCTGCTGGATTTCGGCAATTTATCCTGCTTGTTGACCGTTTACCGGTTATATTTTTTGCCTTGATCGACTCCGAATGTCCTACAGGACCCGACGCAGGGAAAAGAAACTTAATTTTCCTCCTGGCTTGGAGGTAGTTGCCCCGCGAGAAGATTCTTCCTTCTCAGGCAGGCGCTCAACATGGCGTCCCAGACTGATATGGAAGAGCAGGCGACTGAGACGCAGCTCGGTTTTCAGGAGGTAATGGTGACAATCGCCACATGCCAGGCTGCCTTGACTAACAAGATCGAGGCTGTTCAATTAGATGTGGGCCTTATTAGACAAGATCTGGACAAGGTCCGTTCGCGGGTCACGGAGGTGGAACAGAGAGTGGGCCATGCGGAGGACACAGTGCATGAACACACCGCCTCGATTCGCACTTTACAGACAAGAGTCCGGGCCCTGGAGTATAAGGTCGACGACGCCGAGAACAGGAACAGACGAAACAACCTCCGAATTGTAGGCCTCCCGGAGGGGGTGGAGGGGAGGAACCCTACGGTGTTCGTGGAGGAGTTGCTAAAATCTGTTACCGGCGGCGCAGTTCTCCCCCTACTATACGGTGGAACGCGCCCACCAGATCCCTCCGTTCCCGGACCGCCTGGCTCTCGGCCACGTACTTTAATCTTTTAGGATGCTAAACTTCCGAGACCGGGACAAGATCCTTAGGTCGGCACGTAAGGCGGGGGATCTGAAGTACCAGAACGCCAACCTACTATTTTTCCCTGACTACTCCATGGAGACTCAGAAGCTTCGACGATCGTTTGATCAGGTCAAGGTGGGGCTGCGAGCCAAGAACATCAAATACAGTGTCTTGTTCCCGGCCAAGTTGCGGGTTCAAGATGGGGAAACTGTGGGATTCTTTACCGCACCTCGTGATGCCGCAGCATGGCTGGAATCGCTGCCTCTCAACCGCTAGCGCTTGTGAGATGAGTGTCCCTTCTGCTGGATTCTACGCTCCCAAACAGACTTCTCCTGCAGTAGCCTAGGTTCGGTGATGACCAAGGACACGGCAAGTATATGTGATCTGGGCATAATCCTTTTGGGGGCTATATCTGCTGATGCACCCCTTGTCTCCCACCTAGCCCTGTGTGTGGGCCTGTGAAATTTCCTCTGCTCCAGAAGGGTTTGGGGCGACATGGGAGTGTGGGTTGTGCAGTAGCCGCAGTATTCCCCATGGCCTACTAATCTATGGGACTCCCACACGTGGGAGACTTTTGGAATATGGGCATTGCTGTGTGGGGCTGCGGGGGAGGGGGTGCAGGCTTGTCAGGGATCACTGAACCGGGTGACTTCATCAGCTAGAAAATCCTCCGTTCCGGAGCTGAGCTGGCCCCCCCGCGTACTGCATTATTGTGGCGGGTACCTGGTTGCTACACACTTGACCTGTGTACTGTGCCGCCAACCTGCACACTGTTTGCCGTGATGGACTCAGAGACTCGACCGTCGATCTCAATTCTCTTAGTTCTGAGAAGGGATGGACTTGCATACGTGCCTTGTTGCCTTTCACCTGCACTATCCTGAACTTTAGTTTCCTCCGCTATGCTTACTTTGGATTATGGGAGCTATTCTATGGTGTGTTTGTTTTTTTTTTTGTTTTTTTTTCTTTCCTTTCCTTTTTTTCCCTTTTTGAAATTGCTGTTAGTTAGGGGTTTGGGATATGAAACACTGCCAAAACTTGCTGGGGTGTGGGGTGGGGGAGATCAGTTTCTGCCGTTGCAGACAGGGGGACTTTGTTCTCTTTATTGTTTTTCTACTATATCAGGAGTTCTTATGCCAATTGCAACATGCCACTAATGCTTTCTAGTATGTGTTCAATGCACGGAGTAATTATATGTGCGCTATGTACCACGACTATATGTATTTCTATGACCATGGATGCTGAGGTGATGCGGCCCTTTGAGGGGCGGCTGGGGGTGCGGAGGGACTTGCGGAACTTGCAGCTTCTTGTACAAGACAAACTATGGCTTGCATCTCCATAATATCATGGAATGTTAGGGGATTGAATTCTGCCATCAAGCGCTCATTGGTATTTAAATACCTACAAAAATATAACCCACATATTTGCATATTCCAAGAAACCCACTTGACCGGTAATAAGATCCTTGGCATTAAAGCGGAAGTAAACCCATCGATTTAACAGTCAAAAAAAAAAGGCATGCCGTGAATGCTAACTGCACATTGGCTGTGCTCTCAACCAAACAGTCAACCCATCCAATGGCTGGTGTCATAACGGATCACATGTGCAGCACTGTGGCAGTTGAAGATTAAACAGAGGCAAAGATGGCAGCTTCCTTGGCTGAAAACGATAGGGGGTTTACTTCCACTTTAAGAGAGCGTGGGTGGGTACACATTATCATTCCACGTACTCCACCTATGCTAGGGGGGTAAATGTGGTGTTCCGCAGGTCTCTCCCGCTTCAGATACTGGAGGTTCGAGTGGACCCGGGGGGCAGGTATATAATCCTTAATGTTGTTCTATATGAGAAAAGATTGGTCTTGGTGGGACTGTACCTCCCCGCCCCCCGGCTGAGGTTAAAGTGTTGTATGACATTATGCAGATTTTGGTACCCCAGAGGTTTTCCTCCTTGGAGACTTTAACATGGTGCCCTCACAGAGCCTGGACAGACTGCACCCAGGGGGCCGCCATACTTCAGCTCTACAGAGCTGGGCCGACACGCATGCCCTCACGGATGTGTGGCGCCAATTCCACCCCCAGGAAAGGCAATATACCTGCCACTCCTCCTCTTATAGGGCCCTGTCCCGCATAGACCTGGCTTACGCATCATCTGGAGTATTGACATGGACCAGGAGGGCTGAACATCTGCCCAAGGGAATATCAGATCATGCCCCACTACACCTCATGATTTCCCTGGCCAAACCCCCCGGGGGAAAACTTTGGCGTCTGTCCAGGTTCTGGGCTTTAGATGAGAGACTTCAGGAACCAATATTGGAAGCTATCTGTACATACTGGACCGAGAATGGGGAATCTACAAATAATAACAATGTGTGGGATGCGTTTAAATCTCTTCTAAGAGGGGTATATATCTCTCAAATCTCAGCTGTTTACAAGAGAGGCAGCTGGTTCTCAGGAGGCCTTGGTGGAGTGGGCGACTAGGTGTGAGGAGGGGTACATCCGTTCCCCTGGTGATGCCTCTTACTATGAGTGGCAAACGGCCTTGAGGGAACTCTCCCTCCATAACGTTGAGCAGACACACAAGGCTGTTATACGCTAAACAGAGGGTATTTGAATATGGTGGTAAAAGTGGCAGGATGCTGGCTTGGCTGTCCAGGGCTCAGTCGCCCTCCACTCACATTGCCTGCATCCGTAATGACCAGGGCCAGTTTTTGTCCTCCCCTGAGGGAATAAATGCCAGGTTCTTGGAGTTTTTCCAAGGGGTTTATTCCTCCAGAGCCACTTCATCCCCTGCGGTATTACAAGAGTATTTACCTGCCATACCTTTTCCCTTCTCTGTCGGACGAGGCTAGGTCCAAGCTAGACTAAAACATCTCGCTTGAGGAAATACAAATTGCAATAAGTGGTCTGCAGGGTGGGAAAACCCCTGGTGCTGATGGCTTGCCCACGGAATTGTATACACAATATCTGGATACTCTTGCACCTAAACTGAGGGCCCTCCTTTTCTGGACTCACGGAAGGCGCTGCTTTGCCTGAGTCGATGGAAGAGGCTGTCATAGTTCTTATACCCAAACCCGGTAAGGACCCACAGAAATGTGCGTCGTATCAACCTATTTCCTTGCTCAATGTGGACGCCAAGATACTGGCTATCCGTTTTGTCTACGGTGATATCCACATTGGTGCACGCAGACCAAACTGGGTTCATGCCGGGTAAGGGTACGGACATCAATATCAGACGCCTCTTTCTAAACCTCTCCATGACCCATGATAACACCGGTTCCTGAATCACTGCCTCCTTAGATGCCGAGAAGGCATTTGATTCGGTAGAATGGGGCTATTTATGGGGAGTGTTACGGAACTTTGGTTTTTGCCCTAGATTTTTGCATTTGATCCAATTGCTCTACCGGGCGCCGAAGGCCAGGGTGCGTATCAATAGCTGGATCTCTGCCCCATTTCCCCTGTATAGGGGTACGAGGCAGGGGTGTCCACTATCTCCTGCTCTCTTCTCCCTGGCTTTGGAGCCCCTGGCGATTTTGCTCAGGGAATCTCTGGAGGTTAGGGGGTTGCAGATAGGTGGCATAGAGGAAAAGATTTCCCTCTATGCTGATGATGCTCTGTTGTACCTAAATGACGCTGGCCCGTCTCTTACGGCTGCTCTGAACCTCTTTAACAAGTTCGGGGCCCAGTCAGGGGTTTGTATTAACTGGTCCAAATCTGTAGTCTTTCCTTTAGACAACCAAGACCCGCCCACGCCTAGCCCGACTCCTCTACAATGGGTCACGGAGTTTAAATATCTGGGAGTCACGGTAGCTAGGGACCCTGCCAGTTACTACTCACTCAATATACTTCCTCTGCTGCGCCTCCTGAGGGAGCGATGTCAATCCTGGGCTAGCCTTCCACTGAACCTTATTGGTCGTATCAATCTTTTAAAAATTGTTATTTTACCTAGATTTACTTATTTCTTTAGGAACAGTCCGGCCTGGGTTCCGGTGGCGTTCTTTAGGGAGGTGGACAGTTGTTTGCTCTCCTTCATATGGAGTGGCTCAGTCCCGCGCCTGGCCAAATCTACATTGCAATGGCCCACCAGACTTGGGGGGCCTGGCCCTCCCGAACTTCAAAGTATACTTTTGGGCGGCAATGCTGGTCACAGTATACTGGTGGCTTGGTGCTGTACGCTCTAATGCTGCAGTCTGCCTGGAGGCGGCGAGACTGGGTTCCCTGACGGAGCTGCAGAATCTGGCCTACAGGGGGCTGGGGGCATATACTAATCTTCCCAACCCGACCAAGGTGACGCTCAGGGTATGGAAGGTGGCTAGACGTGGTCTCCTTCAGACTGAGCGCTGGTCTCCGGCTCTGCCCCTCTGGGGGAACCCAGGCCTCCCACACTTTCGTTCTATGCCAGATCCGCAGGTGTGGGCCAGGCTCGGAATCCAGACTCTGAGGGATGTTATGCCGTCGGGGGGCCTTGATGACGTTTCCTCAACTTAGACATACGTATAATCTACCCGGCTGGATGTATTTCCGCTATGCCCAACTTAGACATGCTGCTAGAGCTCAATTCCCTGTACCGCCATTTCTTGAGCGTGATCCGGTAGAGGATCTCCTATTGACCGACAATTTATCCAAACCCCTGTCTGCCCTCTATAGCATCTTGCTACCTATTGACTCGGGTAAACTGGATAGGCTCTGGAACAAGTGGCATGATGACATTTCAGATCTAGATAGGGAGGATTAGGAGGAGTCTCTGGATAGGAGCCCCAGGCTGGTTATCTCTGCTGGTGACAAGCTTGTGCAGGTTAAATTTTTACATAGAGTCTACTTCACCCCGGTACGCCTGGCCAGAATGTGTACCCTGACAGAGAACCGTAATGTCCAAGATGTAGAGGGTCTCCGGGGTCCTTCATGCATATGTTTTGGTCATGCCCTAAACTGGTGCCGTTTTGGACGGGTGTTTTTGAACACTTAAACATACGCCTCGAACTATCTGTCCCTATGTTGTCTGAAATGGCTCTGCTGGGAGTGGTGGATGATGAACAAAGAATCCATCCCACTAAACTGCTCATCTTCTATCTTCTGTTCTATGCCAAAAAAGAAATCCTCTGTAACTGGTCCTCCTCGGTCCCTCCCTCCCGTGTCCTCCTGGGAATCTAAAGTCAATGCTGCATTACCGCTATATAAACTGACTTATATTAGTCGTGAGTGTCCATGGAAGTATGAAAAAATATGGTCATCCTGGACGACAGGTTGTTGATGGTTGCCTGGGTCGGTCTCCCCCCACCCCCCCCCCCCCTTTCTTTTCCACCGACGGGTATACAGGAACTGTGGGTTTGGAAATCCATTTTAAGTTGTGTGCTGTTGCTCCTCACTGTTGTTCACATGACCGGTTGCACTAGGCTGGTAATGTCACTGAATGTTCAGTTTGGCTACTCCTCTGTATGTATTGGTCTGACTATGTATGCGCTGTTGCATTATGCTCATCTGTATTGTTGGCATTTTGTACTGTTTCTTATTTTTTCAAATAAAGCACTCCTGATTGTTAAAAAAAAAAAATCATTTGTTCGATATTCTCATTGTGTGTCCGAGGCTTTAGGCTCCCCATGTACCGTGCAATCTCTGTACAATGAACTTCAGGTCTAAGAAAACCATGTATTATCAGGATCTGCATGAACCATCCAATCGGGTAGAGCCATGCATTACATAGTTCTTAAATCTGAAGAAGATTGTATAATCGGACAGTAACGTGTGGTAGCAGAGCATTGCAGCCTGTCTCTATTCATTTCAGTGGGCTGCCAAATGTGCAAAAAGTACAGCAGGTGTAACTTTTTTATTTATTTTTTGAAAAATCTGTTTATTGAAATTTGAATATGCATAACATACAACATATGATGCGTCCGCAAGACAACATCCAAAAACTGGCCGAGGCCAACTGTCTAACATAGACCAACTAACTAAAACTTCCGCCCTGCCCCCCTTCCTCCCACCCCTCCAGGTGTAACGTTTAAAATCGTGCCACATATGCACCCTCATGTGATTCACCTTCTTAAAGCTGCCTGAACTTGTATCCGTGCTGTCTGAAGCCAGGCCTCCCCCCCCCCCCCCAACCTTGCTTTGTTGTTTTTCTGAAATAGAAGACATCAGACACAAAGCCTCTCGGCCTCCCATACTTATCGGGAAGAAAGATAAATGTGCACCTGGTTTTACTGGGTGCAATATACCTTCTCCCCAGAATACAACTCTATGAATGATGCACACAATCAAGTTATTTTTATGCCTATTCTTTGTTTCCAGCTTTTAGACATGAGCTTGCTCCTCCTACCCACTGTGTTGTGTGGTGTTTTTTATTTATTTTTTTTTCTCTCCTGCTCTATTTTCATCTTCTTCTTCTTCTTCTTCTTTTCTGTTTTGAAGTTCATTTTTTAGAACTTTTTAGAGGGACTGACCAAATATTTTATACTGTTGTATAACTTCATTAAAGTTTTGTGATCTCCATGGGCGGTTCATTTTTGGAACTTGGGTTAAAGACAGTAGGCACTTTTCTCAATCACCCTGCACCTGTTCCCTGTCAAATCTCATGTTACATTGTCTGGTATCAAAATTATATATATTCTCTCTCTCTCTCTATCTATATCTATATCTATATCTATATCTCTCCTGTCTTTCACAATGTCACTTTGAAGAATGAAAATAAAGCGTGTTACAAAAAATTGTGTGCTGCAGCAAATAGTACCATGTGTTTTAGTGGCCACAATAGCTGCATGTTAGGTGTGTTTGGGTTGCTGTTAATGGTACGTGTCGAACAAGGGCAGCACTTTCCTGTGTTATGTGGGAAATGCAAGTTTTCTGCATCACAATTTGTATAAACGAGCCCTCGCTCTTGTGATCAACTTTTGTGGAAAATGGTACAAGATGGGGTCAGTCTGTTTTGTGTCTGTAAAACTTTCTAAACTAATAAATGACTCCTGGAGTGGGGGTGATTCCAAATAATTCCATTTCATTCTTTTAGGCCTCGTTCATACCATGGTGCAGATACATCAGTTTTTCTGCATTTGTTCTGCAAGGGCTCAAAGAAAACCATTGATTCTCTGTGCCCTGTTCACACCACAACATTTAGATTTTTTTTCTGTGCAGGAATCTGTGATATGTGTATGCAGTTTTCTGCATGGGGGGGGGGGGGGGGGGAAGGGGGGGGGGGGGGGGAAACCTGACATGAAAGCAAAATTGGTGTGAACGGGGCACATGACGGATGCACATGAAAACTTATATCCGCGTGCATAAAAACAAATGTCGCTGCACGTGAAATCTACTACAAATCTGTTTTCCCATCAGTTTTCATGCATGTGTGGTGTGAACGAGCCCTTGCAGTAAATGCTTTGTGATAAAAATTTTGTGTGGGGTTTTTTTTTTTTTTTTTTTAATCAGATTTCATTAAAGCAGAACTACCCCCCCCCCCCCCCCCCCCTATCCTTTACGCTTATTCCATTGACAAATTGTTACAATGTTTATACTTAAGTTAAATTGAATGTTTTGATTCTTGGCAGACTGCCCAGTTTTTCCTCTTTTTTTCTTTTGAGGGCTGTGGCTTCAGAGGAGCAGAGAGAATTCTTTGCAAAGAAAGAATCGTGAAACACTTTAGTCAAGATCGCTATAACGATTCTTCTTTTTTTTTTTTTTTTTTTTTTAACGGCCACAAACAGAAACCCACATAAATTCCCCCCTCCCCCCATTGTGCAATGTCCCAAATTTAACAGGGCTATAACGATTAATCTCTAATAAAAAATATTATGAGACCCTAGGGAATAAAATGGCAATTGTTGCAATATTTTATGTCCCACTGTATTTGTGCAATGGTCTTTCAAACGCAAATAACACTTCGATGAATAAAAACAGTAAAGTTTGCCCAATTTTTTTTGTATAATGTGAAAGATGTTACGCTGTGGGAATCGTGATCTTTATTCTAAGAAGAAAAAAAAAAAAAACGTCATTCTCATTTTAGCCAGATTCATGCAGCTCTACTGTGCAGGTCCATGCACAGATGTCTATTAAAGCGGGAGACCCGCGAACATTTTTATTTTTTTTAAAGTCAGCAGCTACAAATACTGCAGCTGCTGACACTTACCTGTCACAGGGTCCAGCGATGTCCGCACCCGAGGCCGAATCGTCCCTCGGTCCTCGGATGCTGCTGCCACCATCTTCGGCATGGGAATCGGGAAATGTATCCATGCGGCTTCACTTCCCGGTTTCCTAGTGTCTTAGACGGGTATCTGCACCCCCCTGAAAGGTGCCAAATGTGACACCGGAGGGGGGGGGGGGTGTGGTTCCGAAAAGCAGAGGTTAAATTTTTGTGTGAACCTCCGCTTTAAGTCACCAAAAGTAGTGCAGTCAACTTTTTTATATTTTTTTTTTTATATTTTTTTTTTCACAAACCCTCAGCTTCTTCTCCCCCCTCCCCCTCTTCTTCTTTTTTTTTTTTTTTTTTTTTTTTAGCTTTTTTGCGTCTTTGGGCTCATGCACACCACAGCTCAAAGAAGCTGCTCCTACAGGCATGGGAGCTTTTATTTAAGCTTGAGGAAGCTTGTGTGTGTGTGTTTTTTTTTTTTTTTTTTTTTTTTTTTTTTTTTTTTTTTTACTTTTTGCATGTTTTTATTGAGCATAAGAGTCCATTCACACGGGCAACACAACTTCCAGTGCGACTTTGGGAGGCACCTTGGACACGACTTGAGTATGAATCACAGCGCGACTTGGGGCGACTTACAACACGACTTTAAGTCGCCCCCCCAGTCCAGGCGACTTTGGCCGTGGGCAATCGCAGAATAATCAGCTCTTGAGGAGGATCTCCATGCAAAATTTTCAATAATAAAAAAAAAACGGCATGGGTTCCCCCCCAAGAGCATACCAGACCCTTATCCAAGCATGCAGCCCTGCTGGGCAGGAAAGGGGGTGGGGACGAACCATACCAGGCCACATGCCCTCAACATGGGGGGTGGGTGCTTTGGGGAAGGGGGGTGCCCCAAAGCACCTTGTCCCCATGTTGATGAGGACAAGGGCCTCTTCCCGACAACTCTGGCCGTTGGTTTAATAAGGGGGCCCCCAGATCCCAGCCCCTCACCCTATGTGAATGAGTATGGGGTACCTCGTACCCCTACCCATTCACCTGGGGAAAAAGTGTCTAAAAAAAAAAAAAAAACACACTAGACAGGTTTTTTTAAAGTAATTTATTAGGCAGCTCTGGGGGTCTCTTCCGGCTCCTTTGTGCTCTCCGGCCTCTTGTCCCGCGGTGACCCCGCCCCTTATGACATCAAGTCCCGGGGCATGCTGGGACTGTGACGTCATAAGGGGCTGGGTCACCATGTGACATCACCCGGTGACCACGCCCCATGCCTATATAAGTCGTTGCGCACTTCGCACATGGCATTATAGCGGGAGAGAGCATCGTGTCAAAATCGGGAGAAGAGGGATGAAGGCCGGAGAAGACCGGGCCAACGCTAGTAAAAGAGCTGGAAGAAGATAGCGGAGGAGCCCGGGAGAAGAACCAGAGACTGGGAGAAGAGGCCGGAGAGAGCGGAAGAGCCCCCCCCCCGAAGTCGGAAGAATAAAATTACTATTGCCTAATTACTTTAAAAACCTGTCTAGTGTGTGTTTTTTTTTGTTTTGTTTATTGACACTTAATTTCCCTCAGGTGAATGGGTATACCCCATACTCATTCACATAGGGTGGGGGGCCAGGATCTGGGGGCCCTATTATTAAAGGGGGCTCCCGGATTCCGATAAGCCCCCCGCCCGCAGACCCCTACAACCAACGGCCAGGGTTGTCGGGATGAGTTCCTTGTCCTCATCAACATGGGGACAAGGTGCTTTGGGGTGGGGGGGGCCGCAGGGTGCCATCTCCCCCCCCCCCCCCCAAAGCACCCACCCCCCCATGTTGAGGGCATGCGGCCTGGTACTGTTCAGGAGGGGGGCGGGGCTCGCTCGTCCCCACCCCCTTTCCTGACCGGCCGGGCTGCATGCTCAGATAGGGGTCTGGTATGGATTTTGGGGGGGACTCCCACGCAGTTTTTTCCGGCGTAGGGGTTCCCCTTAAAATCCATATCAGACCTAAGGGCATGGTTTATTATTAGAGAGGCGACATTGTCGCTTCAATATAGATGGAGATCTGACTTGGAGGCGACTTCCATTGAATTCTATGGGTAGAAGTCGGATTGTAGTACAGGAGCCTCACTTTCAGGGTAGTCTTCCCGGTCACGATTGAAGACTGATAGCAGTGAGAGCCGGCGGTGTGGAGGATGGTCTGTGGACAGCTTTACCCAGGATTCCTGCATACTTGGATATGCCCGTTTTTTAATCCTCAACCATGTGAGTTGCTAAAAGTTGTACCATTGAATGTAACCATACTGCTACACTTAGAGGCGCCTCTCTTCTCTTTTATACACTATAGCTCCTACTGGATTTTGCTTCTAATCCCTTTTGTGGATGGACATTTTATGCTTACACGACCTATCACATTGCTATAATTTTATATGGACTATAAACTGAAAGACCTAGGAATAAATGGTTGTGGAATTTTCCATTATTTCTTATGGGGAAATTTTGCTTTGATATACGAGTGCTTTTGAATTCCAAGCATGTTTCCCGAACGAATTATGCTCACAATCCAAGGTTTTACTGTATGTATATCTATATATACATACTCTCTTTCTTTCTTTCTTTCTTTCTTCCTTTCTTTCTTCTCTTTCTTTCTTTCTTTCTTTCTTTCTTTCTCTTTCTTTCTTTCTTTCTTTCTTTCTTTCCTCCTTCTTTCTTTCTTTTTCTTTCTTTCTTTCTTTCGCAGCATTGGAAAAAATGTGCACAGGGTACTAGAAACTTTTTTTTTATAGACACGGCAGCATATACATTCACTGTCCTTTTTAAAATGCATGCACCTAGAGGATTTATCATATCTTGTACTGTACATATTGTGCACTCAGCTTCACTTATGTGAAATACCTTGTGTAATGGCTCGTACACAATATGAAAATTGGGTGAGCGTTTTTTTAAATTAAATTAAATTAATTTATTTTTTCCTTGTACGGGAACAATGATTTTTGTTTCATGCATACCATTTTTGTACAAGGCATTTCAGATAGGAGGCACTGCACATGACCAGAAACCACAAATGACCAAAAAGAAAAGCCTTTGTCATCCGAGAATTTTTGTGCATTATTTCTGTTCTCTGTCCTGGCTTGCATTGAGGGAAAACCGGCCGATCGTTCGGCCGATTTTCTCATAGTGTGTACGGAGCTTAAAACCTCAGCCTAGTGGGATAATTTTGGGCTTCTTAATCTTCCAACATCTCAAGTTGTCAGCACAAAGGTTTTTTAAACACATGCTTCACTCCATATAGCTCTATATTCAAGTAGACTGTAGAAAGTTAGGCCTCATTCACATGACCATGGAAGACTATACCCAATCAAGAAGTGTGTTTGTTTCTGTGCCCAGAAGTCACAGGTGTTTGCTTACTGTTGTGGCCCACGGCTATACCTATTTGATCACATATCCTGGATGAAAACTGGACTGCTTAGCCATCCCGGTGCACATGTATATGCTTGGATATGGATTACATGTGTACAGCCGTGGCATCTATCAGCCTATCATTGACTTGGCTGCAGCTGTATGGGACGCCTGACACTCCCAGGTACTGAAATGTGCTCCTCCTTGAGTGTATGCAACCCTCTGCAGTTGTGAGAATAAAGCCCTAAAAAACTAAAAAATATATATAAAAAAATAAAAAATCAGACCTGATGGGGGAACTGGATGTCATTTAAACCATCCATCAATCAAATGTAAAAGCACCAGCTTAGAAACTTATTGCCAAAGAAATCACATTTTATTGGTCACCCGCTGAGCAGGATTAATAAGCAACCCTGTGTCAAGTAACCACAAAACGAAACTCTCCTGCTCTGGAGAATTGTATGCTTTAAAGTGATTGTAAAGTCTTGTTTAAAAAAAATAATAAAAAAAATAAACTTTTATACTTGCCTCCTCTGAGCAGTTGGTTTTGCACAGAGCAGCCCGGATCCTCCTCCTCCTTCTCGGGTCCCTCTTTGCTGCTCCTGGCCCCTCCCTCCTATCAAATGCCCCCACAGTCAGCAGCTCCCTGTGTCCATGCAGAAACTGAGCTCTGACCCGGCCCTCTCTCCCCTGATTGGATCACTGACTGACAGTGGCGGGCGTCATTGGTGCCGCTGCTGTGTCTCAGCCAATCAGGAGTGTCCCGGAAGGCTTAGACATTTGTGGACATCGCTGGAGAGAGATGGGGCTCAGATAGGTAAGTGGAGGGTGCTGGGGTGGCTGCTACACACAAGGTTTTTTTTTTTTTTTTTTTTATCTTAATGCATTTAAAATAAACCTTCTGCCTTTTACAACTCCTGTTATCTTCTGCTGTCTACTTGTGCTTGAATTATGAGCTACATAAACTGCAGTATTTGTTTTAAATGTCCTTTTTGTGCAGATGCCTTTTGAGATTCTGCAGTGAATATTTGGTGACCTTCAGATTCACTGGTTTATGTGCCCCATAGTGATAACATGCAAACTCAGCAGGAGTAGTGTTCTGGGGTCACACCCTCGTTCCGCAAGGTAATCACAGTGCCAGACTGCAACAATATAAATTTATCATTAGAAAGCAAATCCCAGTGTAACATTAGTGTTAGTTATATACAATAAACATATGTGTGTTTTATCATTCAGGACCTTTAACCACTTGACATCCGGCCATAGCCGAATGACGGCTTTGGCGCGGATGTCAATTCCCGGGAGGACGTCATATGACGTCCTCCCCTTTCCTCGCTCCCTGTGCGCGCTCACGAGCGTGCAGCAGGGAAATTCTGTGTTGGCAGTGTCCCTTGGACACAGCCAATCACAGATCGATGTAAACGGCCAAGCATAGTGGCCGTTTACAGCACGATCGGCGTTTCCAATGGGAGATGATCTCATATATATTTCCTGGGGAAATTATGACACCCATCTCCCAGGAGCAGTAGTGAGTGGAGGAGCTGAGGGAAGTGACGTCAGGAGCCCAGGCACTGAAGGAGGCAGATTACGAGGGACCCCCTAGAAACAGACATTTTTGGGTGGAACTCCACTTTAATGCATTGCCACCCCTTCCCTGTGTGGAGAGTAGGAGAGGGGAGAAGAGATCAGTGCTGTGCACGGCTGCATATTTTCTCCTCTTCCTCTTTACACTGCATTTGAGCAGCAGCAGGAGCCATTGGCTATTTCTGCTGTCAGAGGATGTGGGAGGTGGGCCTAAGTCCAGCTGTGTAAGTCCTATGGAGGGTGGCTTCCGTAGACGCACAGCTCGGGAGCCTGGGCACTACCTCTCTCCATAGCCAGCGGCTGGCTATGGTAATCCCACAGAAGAAAAGCCGAGATTTTCGCCAGGGACCCGAGAAGAGGAGGATCGGGGGCCCACTCTGAGCAATACCACTGCACAGAGCAGGTGAGTAGAACGTGTTTGTTATTTTAATCAACTAAAATTTAGTTTAGTAACACTTTAATTTTGTATCGTTTAAAGGCCCCTTTCACAGAATCGGCTCGGATCCGCCTGAAAAACGGACAGGTGGATCAGAGCGAGCCATCCTTTGACTTGTATGGGCAGGTGGATCTCAGCAGAGATGTGTCCACCGACACCCATCTGCCATCCGATCTGACAAACAGACGGATTGGATCGGATGAAAACGGACAAGCTGTCTGTTTTTCATCCGATCTTCCTTTGGAGAACAGCGGGGCTCTGACAGTTTCATCTCTGCACAGTGAGCAGAGACGGACCTGTCATCCGCCTGCTCAGCGGAGATCAACGGAGCGATTCCCCCCGCTGAGCTGGCAGAGTCCGTCCAATGTATCCGCTCCGTGTGAACCCAGCCTAAGTTATCCCTTGGGAGTAAAGCTTGCACACCTTGTTGAGAAACATTTATGGTTCAAGTTACTGATTTAAGACTTGTGGCGTCAGGTTTTCTTTTTTTTCCTTTTTTCCTAGGTGCTGCTTGCAGTTATTGGCCATAAGGCTCAAACGTTCACACCATAGTCATGGGCTCCTGATGGGCACGCGTAAAAGCATCTGTTCTGAAAAGGCATCCCAAATGTGCTTCCTGTTTACTTTGTGGCAAGTGTAGGTGATCGTCTGATATCACAGGTAAAACTTCAGTGGTTTATTTATACATGCTTACTTATAGTAGTAAGTGTAGCCAATTTGACAAAAGTAACATACTGTATGTCTTTTTGTAACTTTTCTGTGATTCTGCTGTATATGTAAGGCTTGCATAAGCTATTTCAAGGCAGACAGATGTGCAGATATAATCTAAACATTTTTATATAATTATTTTTATATTGGCTTAGGCTCCTTTCACACTTTTGCATCTTGAAAGTTGCACTTTTTTGCAGTGACTTTGGTGCGTTTTTGCTGCGACTTGAAGCAATGCCTGTGTAATCTGGAGATTAATGGACCTCAAGTCGCATCAAAGTTGGACCAAAGTAGTGCAGGAACTACTTTGAATTCACTGCGACTTGAAGATGCACAAATATAAATGGTACGACTTGTCATGTGATTTTGCAGTCCCAAGTCGCAGGACAAGTCGCACAAGTGTGAAAGGGGCCTTAAACATGCACAGTAGGTACAAATATCTATGGTGGCTGGATCTATCTTTTTTTTTTTTTTTCCACCACAGATCAGTTGGCAGTGAATATCTGAAGCTTTTAGAGCTCGTTTACACTTGCTTCGACTTCAACACACATTAAAGTGCCTACAGTTTTTTTTTTTTTTTTTTTTTTTTTAGTGCTTTAATGAAGCTTGGTAAACGTGTGTGCAGTGATTTTCTATTTTGTTTTAAGGGGGCCCAGTAGAACCCTAGCTCATTGGTCACCTTGTTTAGCAGATCCCCCCCCCCCCCCCAGCTCATTGGTACCCTTGTTTAGCAGACCCCCCCCCCCCAGCTCATTGGTACCCTTGTTTAGCAGATCCCCAGCTCATTGGTACCCTTGTTTAGCAGATCCCCAGCTCATTGGTACCCTTGTTCAGCAGATCCCCCCCCCCCCCCCTCCAGCTCATTGGTACCCTTGTTCAGCAGATTCCCCCCCCCCCCCCCCCCCCCAGCTCAGTGGTACCCTTGTTCAGCAGATCACCTGGTCTCCTCTCGCCTCCTGCTATATTACTCCCATGCTGCGCAGCATGTGTAACATTGCTCGTTTCTCCTGCTTCAGTCCCCCAGCTCTGCCGCTCAGTCCTCTCTCTCCAGTTTCTGCCCACATTCTGCTATAGCGTTCCCATATTGCATGCCGTCTGCTAGTAGGTCCAGTCTGGACCCCGCTCACCTTCCTGCTGCTCCATGCTGCACACCAGATGTGACGTCTGCACCAGACACTACCAGAATATTTACAAATAAATCAGAAGAGGCTGATGATGTCTTTCTGAGAGTTGTTGTCTGCTGTTGTCATACCATATCAGAAACGCTCTAAAATCTCATTTAAAGCCTTCCCAGAAGAATGGCTAGCCACAAAGCGAGAGGGGGAGGGGTTAGTGGCAACATGCCTGATTTGGAATGGGATGTCTAAAAAGTATAGGTGCACCCATTGGAATGGTGCCTAAAATGCAGGATGCACTTGGCCATAAAATGAAAATGTTTAAAAAGTGATTTTATATTTTTATATATAATTGTGTTCAACTTTTTAATTAATATCATCACTTTAAATTAATATGAATTTATTGTCGGACATTATTGGCACCTTTTAGCCCAAGAAAAGCTCAGGAAAAATTTATCCCTTTAAGTTCTATGCATGTCTGCACACTGGTCCGTTGCGTTTCCATTGATGTGTTAAAAATCCAGCATGGTGCATTTTTAGTATGTTTAAAAAACGCACAAAAAACGTCTCCCTGTTTAAATGCATTGAAAACGCAGCAAGAACGCATCATTAACGCACCCCGTGTTAGCTTTTTGATACGTTTTTTTTGAGTCACATGACCTATGAAAAACACACCATAAGCACAGTAATCTTATTAAAATCGGCCAAAAATCACGGCACCTTTTCTCTTCTCTGCATTCTGCCGATAACACAATTTTTGCCTGAAAGTTTGGTGCATCTCTACTAAAAAAGCTCATCTAGGTGTTATGGTCAAGTGTCCACAAATCTTTAACTAAATGGTATGTGAGCTAGAAATATGCTTCTGAAAGCATAACCTGTTATCCAGTGAAAAGGTAGACGGAACACAGACGGAATTGCATACCTTCCCTTGCAACAGTCCCGGATTTAGTTTCCGAACCGACTTTTGGGGCCCCATATCTCGGGGCCACTTGGTGCTAGGAAACCCCAAATTTGGTGTGCAAACTATCACTACAACATATCCATATTTGGGGTTCCTATCGCCAAGTAGCCCCGAGATGCAGGGCCCCAAAGTCGGTCAACTGTGTCCATCTGCAGCAATGTCATTTCGGGACCATTTGAGTCCAGAGACCCCAAATTTTAGCTGCAGCTAGGGGGCATCTAGGAACCATTAACTACCAAGTTTGAAGTTTGGGGGACCTATGCCTGCAAATGGGCACAGTGAGGCTGCAAATGGGCATTGTTGACCTCTTTTCCACTTACCGTAGCTGCACATTTTTCACCCTAGGCTTATACTTGAGTCAATACGTTTTCCCATTTTTTTTTTGTGGTAAAATTAGGTGCCTCGGCTTATATTCGGGTTGGCTTATACTCAAGTATATACGGTAATTGTTAAAGCAAAATGTAAACAGGACTGTAGGATAATTATTTTATTTAGTGAACAGGCTTTGATTGACATTCAGGGCGCTTTAAAAAGCATGTCTAATGGCACATTTTTGAAGCAAGTGTTAACAAGCCCTTAAAGTACCATTCAGCTCCAGTTTTTAAATGTTGAGCACAGATTCTGTGGGAGTACAAAACAAAAATCATAACTTTTACAGCTGCTAAGCGCTATAGAAAGGATAAGATGATGGATTAAAAAAAAAAAACAGACCATCTGCAACACTTCAAGACTAGGAACAATATACAGGAGAAGAGCACAGTGGATACTTGTAAATAATTAACAATACTGATAGCAAAATATAAACAAAGTGGAGTCAAATGCTCATAACTCGGGCTTCAGTATAAATCGCACAAATAAGAAACGTAAGGGTAATACAAAGACACTGAATTTCAAAAGAGCCAACTTCCCTAAACTACGAACCTTGCTAGAAGGCATAAATTGTGATAAACTCTTAGGAACAAAGAACACGAAGGAGAGATGGGTTTGCTTTAAGAGCATATTAAATAAGGTTATTAGCCAATGTATCCCAATGGGGAATAAATTTAAAAGAACAAACTAAAGTCCTGGATGGCTTTACTCCAATGTAAAAATGCATATTAGAAAAATGGAAATGGAAGGCGTGCGCACCTAGTGCATTACCAGAGATAATTTAATACGTTTTTGTATAAAAGTGGGTACTCACAAAATGTAACAGACAAAAGGCCATAAACACAGTGCATGGACATGCACAGAACATGGGGTACAGCTAACGCATTTCAGGGGTACACCCCTTTCCTCAGAGCAAGGCTGGCTCTGAGGAAGGGGGTGCGCCCCCGAAACACAAAAATTTCTTATTAAATTATCTCTGGTATGCACTAGGTGTGAGCAGCCTTCCATTTCTGTTTTTCTTGTAGTTCCTTTCAGATTACCCCATCTGAGGAAGGCAGCATCCACCTAGTTTTGGATACCATATATACCTTTCGCACCACCATTTTATCTGACATTTACTTACATGTTACTCCACACCTTGGAAGACCTATTAGCGCTGGAAGTGACTTTGTTAAAAATGCATATAAAGGCAAAGGAGAACGCCTTCAAAAAAATACAAGGTTGAGGGATCAGCATTAAGGCGACTTGCAGACTGAGGCGCTGGGCACGCTGGCGGTAAAACGGCGCTATATTTAGTGCTGCTTTACTGTCGTTTCAGCGGCGCTTTTCGGCCACTAGCGGGGCAGTTTTACCCCCGCGAGCGGCCGAAAAAGGGTTAAAACCGCCCACAAAGCCCCGCTGCAGGGCGGGTTTGGAGCACTGCCCCATTGTTTTCAATAGGAGGGGGTGCTTTAGGAGCGGTAAAAACAGCGCTCCAAAGATGCGACTTGCAGGACATTTTTCAACGTCCTGCAAGTGCACCACTCCAGTGTGAAAGCCCGAGGGCTTTCACACTGGAGACACAGCAGCGGCAGTTTAAAGGCGCTTTGCATGCTCTATTTTTAGAACTTTAGCGCCTGCAAAGCGCCTATGTGTGAAAGGGGCCTTAGACTTTATAAAGAATGCAGCAAGAAATGTAAGGGTGCAATTAGTGCGGCTAACATGGAACACGGAAGACATAGCGGAGGAAAGCAAAAAAATCCCAAGAAATACTATATGTATGTAAACGGTAAAAAAAGAGGACAGACCATACTGGTCCCATAAAGAATGAGGATGCACAACTGGTTACAAAGGATAGGGAGATGGCGACGGTATTGAATTTAGTCTTCACAGGGGAATCGGGGTGGTGGGGGCTTCAGTAACCAAAACTGCAGTGTTTATCCTCATGACACATCACAGGAAACGCCTCCATGGTTAGAGGATCAAATTAAAATTTAGACTTGGGAAACTTAACATTAATAAATCACCGGGACCAGATGGCTTGCACCTGAGGGTATTTGGGGAACTCCGTCAAGTAATTGCCAGACAACTGTTCCTAATTTTTACTGACGGTCTACTGGAATGTTGCTAGGTAATTGGAGAAAAGCCAATGTAGCACCAATATTTAAAAAGGGCCCAAAATCCATCCCTGGGAATTAGACCAGTTAGCCTAACATCAATAGTATGCAAGTCAAGGGACTGTATACAAGATTTTAGTAATGAGAACGGTATCATTGGCAGTAATCGGCATGGATTCATGAATCTATCAAACCAATCTATTAACCTTCTATGAGAAGGTGAGTTGCCATCTAGATAAAGGAAGGCCCGTAGAAGTGTATCTGGATTTTGCAAAAGCATTTGACAGTTCCCCATAAATGTTTACTGTACAAAATAAGGTCCGTTGGTATGGACCATAGGGTGAGTACATGGATTGAAAACTGGCTACAAGCGTGAGTTCAGAGGGTGGTGATAAATGGCGAGTAGGGCTCTGTGCTGGGACCAATCCTATTTAATTTGTTCATAAACGAGCTGGAGGATGGGGTAAACAGTGCAGTCCCTGTATTTTGCGGACGATGCTAAGCAGGACAATAACTTCTCTGCGGGATGTAGAAACCTTGCAAAAAGATCTGAACAAATTAAAGGGGTGGGCAACTACATGGCAATTGAGGTTTAATGTAGAAAAATGTAAAATAATGCATTTGGGTGGCAAAAATATGAATGCAATCTATACAATGGGGGGGGGGGGGGGGAGAACCTCTGGGGGAATTGAGGATGGAAAAGGACCTGGGGGTCCTAGTAGGTGGGCTCAGCAATTGAAATGCAATGCCAATCTGCTGCTAACAAAGCAAACAGAATATTGGCATGCCTTAAAAGGGGGATTAATTCCAGAGATAAAACGATAATTCTCCCACTTTACAAGACTCTGGTCCGGCCACACCTGGAGTATGCTGTCCAGTTCTGGGCACCAGTCCTCAGGAAGGATGTACTGTAAATGGAGCGAGTACAAAGGACAACAAAGCTAATAAAAGGTCTGGAGGATATTGGTTATGAGGGAAGGTTGCGAGCACTGAACTTATTCTCTCTGGAGAAGACGCTTGGGAGGGGATATGATTTTGATTTACAAATACCGTACTTGTGACCCCACAATAGGGATAAAACTTTTTTGCGGAAGGAAGTTTAACAAGACTTGTGGCCACTCATTAAATTTGGAAGAAAAGAGGTTTAACCTTAAATTACGTAGAGGGTTCTTTACTGTGAGAGGAAAGGATGTGGAATTCCCTTCCACAGGCGGTGGTCTCAGCGGGGGGCATCGATAGTTTAATAAAACTATTAGCTAAGCACCTGAACGACCACAACATACAGGGATATACAATGTAATACTGACATATTGCACACATAGGTTGGACTTGTGTCCTTTTTTTTTTTTTTTTTTCTTTACCTCACCTACTATGTAACTATATGTTATTATAGAGAAACTAGTACTTTTACGATGTGGCTATAGATGGGGAGTCAAGCCAAAGATCATCCCAGACTTTGTGGCATTTTTGAGGACACCCACGAGAGGTATATGTTGCTTTTATACAAGGGGCCCACTTTTTAATCAAGGATTTCCAGAGGTCTAAAGTGGGGGGCCCTCTTTTGGACTTCCATTTAAGGGTAATGGCCTTATGGGCATAAAAGAGCAATAAACTAAGGGTCCAGAGGGCCCTCATTTCCTTTTCTCTAGTTTTTGAAAGTAGGCCCCTCTCTCTTCTTGTTCTTTGAAAGAATACATTGATAGACCTATGTTTTTACTCCATTGTTTATTATATTTTTCACAGTTCATTCTTTATTAGGAGCTGGCTTAATTAGATGCTTGGGGTATTGTGACAGTATAATGCTAGCTTACCAGTAATTTGAAATTAGATTCCCTCTGTATTTGACTTGCTTCAGTTTAAGCTCACCTGTCAGCTAATTGTCTGCCTGTAGCTTTTATTACCTGGCTGCCTTGGAGCCAATATGGAACAAGTCTAGATAAGTTACACCTCTGTTTTGTGTAAGCAGGGAGCATTCAGCTGTGACAGAACTAGAAAGAGATTCCTTGTTTAGTTAAGGTTTGGTGTGTATTTCTTTTATCCCATTTTCTGTGTGGATAGCGGTTTCAGTAGGCTTTAATCTACACCATTTTGTATGCTCAATTTAAGAAGAATTTATAAAAATGTACTTGTGGGTACTATAATAAACAAAATAAAGTATATAAGCCTTGAAGACTACATATTAGGAATTCTGGAACAGCTTTTTATGGGAATGTATCATGGTATAAACTCTGTATAGTTTGTGCATAATTACATTATTATATTTAGGACTGCAAAATAAAATGTTAAAAATATACTATAAAAATTAACTATTGCATATGAGTAATATGTACTGCTCTGTCCAGCCAGCTACAGGGGCTTTTTAACATGTTTTCCTGTGTCTTTCTTGAAAAAAGACGATTTACAGAGCTCAATAGATTAAAGTATTGCTTTGCTCTCCTTGGATGAGCCATGGTAAGCTAGGAATCTCTTGATTAAATGTTTGTTTAATTGTGACTTTTAAACAACAAAGCTTCATGCACATAGGCACATTTTCCATGCAGTATAAAGACAAATCATATTTCTGGTGCCCAGGCTGTCCTAGAGCTGCATACAGTCTCCCATAGACAAGAATGGGTGAAGGTGGTTGTAATTTACAGTGCATCCAGAAAGTATTCGCAAAGCTTCACCGTTTCTACATTTTCTTATGTTACAGCCTTATTTCCAAAATGGATTAAATTTATTGTTTTCCTCAAAATTCTACAAACAATACCCCATAATGACAACGTGAAAAAAAGTCTGTTTTGAAATCTTTGCAAATATATTAAAAATGAAAAAAATAAATAAAATGTACATACGTATTCACAGCCTTTGCCATGACACTCAAAATTTAGCTCAGGTGCATCCTGTTTCCACTGATCATCCTTGAGGTGTTTCTACAACTTTATTGGAGTCCACCTGTGGTAAATTCAGTTGATTGGACATGATTTGGAAAGGCTCACATCTGTCTATATAAGATCCCACAGTTACCAGTGCATGTCAGAGCACAAACCAAGCCATGAAGTCCAAGGAATTGTCTGTAGACCTCCGTGACAGGATTGTATAGAGGCACAGATCTGGGTAAGGGTACAGACAAATTTCTGCAGCATTGAAGGTCCCAATGAGCACAGTGGCCTCCATCATCCATAAATGGAAGAAGTTTGGAACCACCAGCGGGCCACCCAGCCAAACTAAGCGATCGGGGAGGAAGGGCCTTAGTATTGCACATAAATTACAGATTTTCGCAATGATGGGTTGATGCACATACTCTTCTGGTGTAAAACTGGCTAGAGAGCTCTGTATACTAAAGGACTTCTTACTGCTGGGCAGACTGATTGTACCCAAGTTGATTCACTGATCAGCTTGGGAGCAACCAGACTGTCAGATATTTCATGTGAGTTATTGCCTGCGGCTATAGCTGCTAGCTATTATTACTGTGTGTTCTCCAGCTGGGACCCCCCCCCCCAGGAGGACACAATGGCTCCATGGGAGGGATTACCCCATCGACACTTGACTGTGTTGATGAGGGGTATCAAGAGATTTTCTTTCCTGCAGCCCGTGGTTGCAGTTAAGAAAATCACACCATCTATGGCTGGCTTTAGTGCTTACCGTCCAGACAGTGTTTCCGAGCTCAGTGTGCAATGTCTATGGGGAGGACATGGACAGTATTCATTTTCCACTTTATGGCTGCAGACTGAGGAGTCTGTAGAGGAGAAACTAGAGCGTGTTTTGGGAAAGATTTGTGTGCATATGTGTGCACGTCTATTTGTTTGCTGGAGGAGAAATGGTGGGAAGGCAAGACCAATGTGTGTGCTGGGAGTGGGATCTCACTGGGGAGAGTGTCGGTGTCTTGTCAGATTAGGCGACCCTTCAAAAATTGTAACAGAAGTGATGTTCCGTCGCCGCCATCTTGCTACACCCTGCACTCCTCCACAGTAACGATACAGTGAGAAGGCGGGAAGCGAACATCTTGTTACACCCACTGGAGTTTTGCATTTATTTTTAACAGTTAATTATAAGGCACATACAGATCCAACTACTTTTAGCTGATCTCCTTGCATTGCAACTCTGCATTAGTCAGTGGTAAATGTGGTATACAATCACCCGACACTAGTTAGTTTCCACAATCCATGACTTAACTTCACAGTTCACAAATGCATTTTAAATTCAAACTGTAGCACTGACCGAAGTAATTTTTTATTTTTTTTTCCACAGTAGCGTGACAATCCCTCCACCTCTGGTCTAACTAATCACTCTCACCTTATGGCATGGACCCCTGTGCAAAACAGGTGGTCATGCAAGTGGGTATCAAAAGGGTCAACAGACCATAAACTTCTCTCACGTCTCCTTAGATCTCAGCAAGGACGCCAGGTCATGGGTAGAAAGAAAAGATCTAAGTGCTCACCGCTTAAGTATAAGATTTCGTTTTTGTGTTCAAACACAAACTACTCGCATAAAGATGATGATAAAAACACAGCATGTAAAGCCGACATACGTGTTAGTTTCGTAGGGCAGTGTAGCTCCTCCCCCCCCCGTACGCGTTGCGTTCAATCAGAACTTTGATGTCACCGGACTCCTCCCCCCTTCCTTTCGTTAGCAGACGGGGGCACTTGGGGAAGGGGGAAGTCACCGGATCTCCGACGGAACTCGAAGACCCGGAAGCTGGCGGAGAGGTGAGTACCAATCAAAAGAATTTTGATCGATCAAAAAAATGAATCAAGGAATTAATCTTTAATTTCCATAGCCCCAAAATGTGTGTGTGTGTGTGTGTGTGTGTGTGTGTGTGTATATATATATATATATATGTATATGTATATAATATATTCTCTCTCTCATTAAGAGGAACTGCAGTCTGCTCACATAAATTGTACTAAAACATCTTTGCCATTTATTTATTTTTTTTTTTTTATATATATATATATATATATATATATATATATATATATATATATCTATATATATATTCTATCACACTCGCACACATACATATACACATTATTGCTGTGATTCTGTACTTGCCAAATATGCTGCAGAAATCTCCCTCCACTGAGTCTGGCTGCAATAATTTTAACTGTGGGCAGCTGAGCTGCTGCCTGTTCACTTTCTGGATTTACAGACACTCACCTGCAGCTCTCATTGGCCCTTTTTTTGACTCATCCCCCCTCCCTTCCTGGCAAACTCTCATGAGAGAGAGCTGTGCATGATGTCATAAGCATAGGCCTAACAGGAAGTGGGCTTTATAAGGTATTTACTGGCAGAAAAAAAGTTTTACTCTCCAAAGTTAAAACAACAAGGGCAGAAGATTTAATAGATGAGAAAATTATTTAAGTTCCGCTTTACTCCTTTTTAAAGCGCCAGTATTTGTTTTTGCTATTTCACTTTGGAGGGAAAAATTAAGATTGTGTGTTGCTATTAAAGTGACTGTAAAAAAAACTAAATGTATACAGTTATGTATTGTTACCTATATATGGGGGGAGGGGCCTGACTTCCGCTTCCGCCGACGCGACCTGATGTGACGGTCGGACGCGGCGTTCGGATGTGAACTGCGGGAGGTTTGAGATCAGCCTGAGTCTCCGACAGTATCCTGAATAGTCCCTGCTACCGAGACCCTAAGTCCGTGGAAACGAACGCTTGGTGGTGCCCGAGTCTCCTACGGAACCCTGATCAGCCCCTGCTACCGAGACTTTAATCTCGTGAAACCCATGAAAACGATCGCTTGGTGCGATGAGCAATAGTAAGCAGTCGGCGGCCGATCGTCTTAAAGAATTTGCTCGAACGGATAAGCAAGACGGCGGGCGTAGCCCCCCACAGACACGGAGTGGTGGACCATCAGCGCTGGAAACCCAGAAGCTTAATACGCCCCAGCCGCAGTCCGGGAAACCAGCAGAAAAGCAGGAGAAACATCCCAAACTGACCCTGGAACAGATGAACTCCCAGATAATGGAGGCCACCCATTCGAGTAATACAGCCCTAACAGGTAAAATGGATGAGATTATAAATGATATAGGACTGATCAGGCATGATATGCAGAGTATAAGAGAGAGAATGATGGAAGTGGAAAATAGGATTGCTTTATTGGAAGATACTGTTACCCCTATGCCAAAAAAGATAGTCACGATTGAAAAACAGATTACCCTGTGGCATCAAAAATCTGATGATTTTGAGAACCATATGCGCCGCAATAACTTAAGAATAGTCGGTTTACCAGAAAAGGCAGAAGGGTTTAATCCTGGTGACTTTATAGAAAAATGGCTGAAAAATGTGTTCCCAGATATGGAGGTATCAGCAGCATATGCAGTGGAGAGAGCGCATAGGATCCCGGCAGTAACACCTAAACCAGGGTTTCCCCCTAGACCCCTGTTGGCACGACTACTAAATTGCAGAGACAGAGACCCAATTCTGCGGAAAGCAAGACAAAAAGGAGAGATTCGCTATGAAAATAGCAAAATATCAATATTTCCAGACTTCTCTCTGGAGCTGCAAAAACAACGGGCAACATTCTATGAAATAAAACGAAAAATGAGAGAGGCAGGAATTTTTTTTTTTTTTTTTTTTTTTTTTTTACATACAATAACAAGGGAAGGTTAGGATAAGGCAAAGAGACACATTATAAACACTATAAACACAAATAAATGGGGGTAGGGGGAGGGATGGGGAGTGAATGCGCACAAGGAAGGAGGAAGGGAGGGGGGAGGGAGGGAGGGAGGGAGGGAGGGGTGGGAAGGGAGAGAGCAAGAAAAACTTTTTTTTTTTTTTTTTTGCGGTGATTCCTCCTTCTTTTTTTTTTTTTTTTTTTTTTTTTTTAAGAGAGGGTGAAAGAGGGGGATGCCTTCTCCTCCCCCCACCTTGGCGGCCCCCCCCTCGCCCCTTATATTCCCGATTAAGCGGACAAAGGGCAGGAGCAGACAGGCTGAAATTGAAATAAATTACCTATATAAGAGCAAAAATGCAATATGTTGGTAATGCCCTAAAAAAAATGTTATGGATGAATGGAACGGAATGGATGAATGAGAGGAGTGAGGTAGAAAAGAGAATGGTCACGGAAAGGAAAAAGGGACATAGGATTTATTTTTTCCTCTTCTTTTATTTTTCGGGGGAACAATGGCTAAAATAAAATATATCAAATATGAGTAATCAGCACACATTTTTGTCATGGAATGTGAGAGGTATGGGAACGCAATTAAAACGAACACAGGTTTTCTCAGAAATTAACAAGGTGCAGGCAAAGATCATTTGTATCCAAGAAACACATATGACTAAAGAGAGATTGAAATATCTAGAAAAATCTTGGATACAATGGTCAAGCCACTCATGTCATACTACATATTCAAGAGGGGTTTCTCTCTTGGTCCATCGTGGGGTAACATGGGAGTGCATTAGAGAAAAAAGAGATCCCGATGGAAGATATGTCTTTGTCTTTGCGTTGGTGCATGCACTGCCTGTTGTAATCATGGGGATTTATAACCCCCCCCCCAGCTACAATGCGAGTATTGAAAGAGGCAGTGATATTTATGTCAGAATATCCAGAGGCATATGTCATATGTATGGGAGATTTCAATATGTGTTTAGACCCAAAATTAGATGGGTTCGGAAGAAATGAGCATAAAGGAGGGGAAGGGTCGAAAGTGTTGGAGAAATTTATGAATGAAGTAGGATGGGCTGACTTGTGGAGGATTAGAAACCCTGGGACCCGGGCTTATTCATGGCATGCACCTGGGAGAGGGTGCATGTCTAGAATAGATATGGTAATGGGGAACGAAAAGATCCTGCCAATGGTTCAGTCTGTGGCGTATATGACAAGAGGGGTGTCTGACCATTCTGGATTAGCCTTTGAGCTAAAAATAGGCCCAAAAAGAATAAGACCGGGGTATAGGATACAGGCTCAATGGTTAACCCAGATAGGATTAAATGATAGAATTCCAGAGCAAATGGGAATGTTCCTAGAAGTACATGGCAACAGGAAAATAGATGGAGTACTCTGGGATACATTTAAGGCATACTTGAGGGGGATAACAAGATCAACAATATCATACATTAAATGTACTAATAGGCAGGAAGAGGAGGAAATGGAACAATTATGCGCACAGGCAGAAAATTGGTTTATAGAGGACCCCTCAAATATAAACCAAATAAGATGGGCAGCCTCATCACGGCAATATAAGAACCAACTAATAATTAACGCTAAGCGTAAGAAACTCCAATATGCACAAAAACTTTGAACAAGGACAACAATATAATAAGATGCTGAACTTTATGATAAAAAGACAAACACCATCACTAGCAATATCAGAGGTGAAAAACGAAAAAAGAGAGGGGGTAAACACATTAGATGAGATACTTGAGACATTCCAAAAATACTATATTAACATGTATACATCAACACTGACTTGTACACGAGAAGAGATAGAGGAATACCTGAAGGATTTGAACTTCCTTAAATTAACAGAGGAACAAAAAGAGTTAGAGAGGGATATAGAGGAAGAGGAAGTACGAGAAGCTATCTTCTCTCTGGGAAAGGGTAAGTCTCCAGGACCAAATGGCATACCACTGGAAATGTACCAGCGATATGCAGAAATTATGGTACCAGTTATGACCAAAATGTATGGAGAGGCGTTTCAAAGGGGAGAAATGCCTGTTTCCATGTATGATGCTACAGTCATATTGATACCAAAACCAGACAAAGACAGAACTGAGTGTGGATCGTATAGGCCAATATCATTATTAAATATAGATTATAAAGTATTGGCAAAAGTGCTTGCCAAAAGGCTAAATCGGGTAATCCTGTCTATAATAGCGGAGGACCAGACTGGCTTTATGCCAGGGAAATCTACATCAATTAATATTAGGACGCAATATATGACACAAATGAGAGAGTTTATCCCGGAAACAAGTGCCTTGGCATCACTGGATACAGCCAAGGCATTTGACTCCTATAGAATGGGAATTTCTGCAGACAGTTCTGGAAAGGAATGGATTTGGGGAAAAATTTAGAAAATGGGTGAGAATAATCTATAAACAACCATGCTCCAATTTGCTAATAAACGGTATATTATCTCCTACAATAAAACTATATAGAGGAACAAGACAGGGCTGCCTAATGTCACCGCAGTTGTTTGCTCTGGCAATTGAGGCACTGGCAAATAGATTCAGACAATCAGATAAATATAAAGGGATTAGAGTAGGAGAAAAAATTGAACACATAGGCTTATATGCGGACGATATTATATTATATATGGGAGATGCGCAAGCATCTCTGACGGAAGCAATGAGAATAATAGAAACATATGGGAGGTTCTCAGGGCTAAAAATAAACTGGCAAAAATCCGCACTGATGCCCTTGGGAACAGGTAATAAAAGGAGAGCTCAGACCCCACTAAAAATAGTTGAAGTATTTAAATATTTAGGAGTAAATATTACATTGAAACACGAAGACGAGATGGAAGCCAACATACTCCCACTAGTAGAACATGTGAAGAGAAAATTGGAAATATGGATAAAGCTACCAATATCAATGGCAGGCAGAATTCACCTGATAAAATCTATTATATTACCCAAGTGTCTATATGTATTTGCACACTCCCCAGTAAAAATACCAAAACAGATATTTAAAAAATTAAACTCGCAGATGACTCGGTTCATTTGGGCATATGGAAGATGTAAATTAAAATTTAATAAATTACAAAGACCAAAGACAGAAGCTGGATTGGCCCTCCCGGATTTATATTTATATTATTTGGCAGGGCAATTGAAACATCTAAGATCATGGGTAGGACAGGAAAAAATAACAAGGATAGAGGAATATCTCCTTAGTAAAATGCAAATAGATGATTTAATGACGGGATTAGAATTAATAGATTTGAGGAGAGTGGGAGTAAAAATTCCCCTTTTGAAAGTGGCAAGGACAGTATGGAGAGAGGCTAAGAAACTGACGGGATTTGTTGGAATCCCAACAGAAACTGCGCTTTGGAACAACCCAAAATTTGAACAACTGGAAGCTTTTGAGGATAGTAAATTTTGGAAGCATAATAAGATAACAACTTTTGGTCAGCTATATGACAAAAATGTGATACTAACCTATGAAAACCTATGTAAACAATATAACTTATTGAGTAAACAGTTCTACAGATGCCTTCAGCTGAGGCAGGTGCTACAGACACAGTTTAGAAGAGAGGAATTAAAAATCCCCTTATAGGCATCCTGAAATCACAGGGACCTAAGGGATTGATAGCAAAGATTTACACACACCTGTTACAGAAGAAAATAGAAGGCGAACCATTGAAAATAAGGGATAAGTGGCAGGAAGCTATCCCAGACATGAGCGATCATGAATGGGATGAAGCCTGCAATTCCCATTGGAAGGTATCCCCTGCAATGAATAACAGGATAATACAGATGAATATAATACATCAGACATACTTGGCTCCAAATAGATTGCACAAAATGGGGAGGATGACTGAACCAAGATGTACTAGATGTGGGCAGGGGGGAGCAGACTTCCTTCATGTAATGTGGTACTGTGGTAAAATAGGAAAATATTGGCAACAAGTAGCTAGGAAAATAGGAAAAGTCCTGAATAAACCTTTTATAGCTACGATGGAATTATGTATGTTGGGGATATTGAGGGAAGAGAGAGATAATAGAGATAATAATACATTCTTAAGGGAGGTACTGTTTCTGGCAAGAAAACAAATAATAGAAAAATGGATTCAGCCATATCCCCCGACAGTAACCCAATGGGTGAGAGCAGTAAACCAGGTCCTACCCTATGAAAAAATAATGTATGAATAAAGGGGAAACGGGCGAAGGTATGAAAAAATATGGGCAAAATGGGATAGAACATGGCTAACAGTGGATAGAGGAATATCTGAAAATATAGTATTAAGTGACCACAGAGGGTGAGAGAGGAAGGAATGAAAGGAAAGAGTAAATGTAATTATAATTTGTATTATGTAAAAGTATATAAAAATGTATAATGTAAATTATTATGTAATGAAAAATTTGGAATAAAGAGTTTTGAAAAAATGTATTGTTACCTTATATTGCTCTCCGCTGTGATCCAGCTTCCTGTTAGTGTGGTTATGTTTGTTCTCCATGGTCCTACTGTATGTAGGAATGTAGCCACCCTCTCTTACTCCCGAGATGGATTATGGGATGTGTTGTGTGCATAGAGCAGTGCACTGCGTGTTCCAAACAAACTGGAGGGGTGGAAAAGGAGAAGTTTGGGCGCTCACGGAGGTCATTTCAAGGTGGCAGAATAACACCGCAAGCAACAATTTCATGAAATGTAGATGATTAGCAGGCTATTAAGTAGTGGATGTGTATGGATTTTTTTTTGGGAGAATTTAAATGTCGCTTTAAATTTTACATTGTGAATTAACTTGCAGCTGATTGTAGGCTTTCCCTAAGGTACTATAAAACAGAAGCTGCGGATTGCTAGCACCATGGGGCCTGTTGTGCATCTCTATCGGTGCAAAGTGAGCTTGCTTTCATGCACCATAATATGTACAGTAGGCTGCGGTTGCTGGCTCCTTTCTTTTTGATGGTTCCCACTACCTCCAGGTACAGGGCGTGGCTATGGGGACTTGTTGTGCCCCATCCTACGCCAAACTGTACCTGGGGATTGGGAACAGGCCTTTATGACAGGTGACAACCTATCCCCGTTGACAGAGAAAATATTAAGCTGGTATCGCTACATAGAAGACATCTTGATTGTCTGGGGGGGGTCACTCGAGTCACTTCGACTCCCTATTGTCAGTATTTACGAATACGCTGCAATTGCTCAGAGGAGGTGAAGTTTCGAGAGAGGCAAACAAATTGATAGACTATTCCTTAGAGGATACTCTCTCCCACATGTCTAAAAAAGGCATTTTAAATGGGCCATTCTAAGATCTAGTCAAGACTTGCTTTTTAACAAAAACTAAAACAAAGCAATAACCAACCTAATAACATTAGAATTATTACGTGATACTCTAAACGCAACAAGAAAATCAAAGCCATTATATCTAAACATTGGCATATTTTATGTATCAACCCAGCACTAAGCCCCTTTGTCCCCACAAGTCCCTCTGTCGCATATCGCAGAACAAAATCCCTAAAATATGTACTCGAAACAGTGAGTTTATATGAGAATTTTGCAGTGATCCATGTTAACGTCCAGGCACCTTGTGGTGGATGCAGTTACTGCCAGTTTTAAACCTATACACTATGCCAATTGTAAGACAACAGGGGTGGTCTATGTTATTGTGCCAATGTGGGCCGTTCTATATAGGAAAAACTAAGCAAGAATTCCACAAAAGAGCAATATAGGCACATATTTACAATTTAAGATCTCTGCTATATGCCTTATCATCCAACGTGAGGTACTTTGATGCATGGTCCTAATATAACAGTCCACCTCATTCTTTAAGGACAATGCCTCTATGGCTTCATTGTGTGTATCCTGCTGGCTCCACCTTCTCAATTTCCACTACTGTTCTTTCTTTCCTTCTTTTTACTTCTGATGTTTCACTGTCTCCCTTATGTTTCCTTCCCCGTCCTATTTTTATGGATCTCTCACCCGACGCACTGGGGGGACATTCAGTGCCTTTGGGCATTGGATGCCCCCTCTATTTTTCACAGCTTCGGCATGATCGGGCTCTTTTCTGAGCACTGCTCATTTCTGTTTTGGCTGTGACCTGTGCGTTGGTGTTCCCTAAGTGCAAGGCACCATCACGCCCCTATGGGGCGGTGGCCTACGCTTGGAACAGTTGGTCCGGGCCGTTGGCTTTTTCTTGTTGCTGGGCATGCGTCGTGTTGCTGGGCATGCGCAGACGCCACAAGGGTATTTATCAGAGCCGTCTGTGGCGTGTAAACACAGCTGCGACGGCTCTGATCACTGGCTTATACGGCGTGCAACAAAAATGGTAAGCATCAAAACCTGAGATTTCTTGCTGCCTTTTTCTTATTTTATATATGATTTCACCCCTTATATTACCGTCCGCATGCATCCCTACAGGTATACTCCCTGGGTTGGATATCCATAGGAACTTTCCAGCCAAGTTTGGGATTTGCAAATATAGAATGTATGCTTTCCATCCAGGTATGTACACTGAGTGTGCCTCCGTTTTTGTACATATTTAAAATCCCAATACAGTCTTGTTGGCAACCCTGTTTCTCACTTCAGATCATCTGATCTGATTTTTAGCTGGGGGCCTTTTTTGGACCTTCGTTGAGATATCTGCATAGTTTGTCACTGCTACATGGGAGCAGTTGTTCATCTAATTTCTCTGTTTTTATGGGACCTTCTTAACTCCTACATTCAATGGGTTACTGATATTCTTTGGAGAAGAGATGCTTGAGAGGGGATATGATTTAAATTTACAAATACCATACTGGTGACCCCACAACAGTGATAAAACTTTTTTGGTGGAAGGGAGTTTAACAAGACATGTGGCCACTCATTACCAGCTTCCCGACCGGCGCACGGTGATGTACGTTGGCAGAATGGCATGGACAGGCATAAGGGCGTACAGGTACGTCCCTTTGAATTTGCCGTCGTGCCATCGCGCGCTTGTAGGAACTCCTGCGAGTCCAATCGCGGGTCCAGCGGACTCTATCGCCGTGGGGATACCTGCGATCGTCTCACGGGGAGGAAGAACGGGGGAGATGCCGATGTAAACAGCATCTCCCCGTTCTGCCTAGCAACAAGTGACACTGATCTCTGCTCCCTGTGATTGGAGCAGAGATCAGTAAAACACTGCCACCCCCTGGTTAACCCCTTCAGTGTCATTTACACAGGAATCGGTGCATTTGTATAGCACTGATTGCTGTATAAATGACAATGGTCCCAAAAATGTCCGACGTGTCTGCCATAATGTCACAGTCGCAATAAAAATTGCTGATCGCCGCCATTACTAGTAAAAAAAAAATGATAAAAATGCCATAAAACTATCCCCTATTTTGTAAACGCTATAAATTTTGCGCGAACCAATCGATTATTGCGATATTTTTACCAAAAATATATAGAAGAATATGTAACTTTTTTTTATTTTTATTTTTATATATTTTTGGGGGATATGTATTATAGTAAAAAATATTTGTGTTTTTCAAAATTGTCGCTCCCTTTTTTTTTTTTTTTGTTGCGCAAAAAATAAAAACCGCAGGGCTGATCAAATACCACCAAAAGAAAGCTCTATTTGTGGGGAAAAAAAGAGCGCCAATTTTGTTTGGGAGCCACGTCACACGACCGCGCAATTGTCAGTTAAAGCGACGCAGTACCGAATTGCAAGAAGTGGTCTGGTCTTAAGCCATCAAAATTGTCCGGTCTGAAAGTGGTTCATATTGGAAGAAAAGAGGTTTAGGCTGCATTCACACCTGAGCATTTTCGGCTCATTAAACACCTGAAAAACCACCTGAAATACACCCAACAAGCAAAAGTTCACATCTGTGCATTTTTGTCACCTGAAGCAAAACATCTGAAAAATGCCCTAAGCTCAAAAAAGAACATGAGCTTCTTTGGGGCAGATTACAGGATTTTTTTCTGCCTTTTTACATTGGTGACCTGAACAAAATTGCAGCAAAAAGTGCGACTTTTAAATGCTCAGGTGTGAATGCAGCCTAAACCTTAAGCCCCTTTCACACTTATACGACTTGTCCCACGATTTGGGACTGCAAAGTAGCATAAGTCATTCCCCAAGATTTCCAATGACAGCCATTCATATTAGTACGACTTCAAGTCCTTCCGAATTCAAAGTAGTCCCTGCACTACTTTGGTCCGATTTTTGATGCCACTTACACAGGCATTCCTTGTAAAATCGCATGACTTTGAAGTCGCACAAGTGTGAAAGGGGATTTAAACTGCGTAGAGGGTTCTTTACTGTAAGAGCGGCAAGGATGTGGATTTCCCTTCCACAGGCAGTGGTATCGATAGTTTTTTTTTTTTTTTTTTTTTTCTCAAAAACTCTTTAGCACCTGAACGACCGCAACATACAGGGATATACAATGTAATACTGACATTAAATCACACACTTGGGTTGGACTTGTGTGTTTTTTTTTTTATTTCTTCTTTTTTTTTTCCCAACCTCGCTTTCTTTCTTGACTTCTTCTTCTTTCTTGACTTCTTTCTTTCTTGACTTTCTTTCTTTCTTGACTTCTTTCTTTCTTTCTTTCTTGACATGTCAAACCGCCCCATCATTGGTGTTCCTGGGGGGGAGGGGCGGGGGAATAGTGCCCTATAGAATTCGATAATAATTGTAGAAAACGATATACCCCTACAGATACACATACACATACAAAACATTTGTAATTTCATCAACATTTGCTACCTCATCTGTTACTCTTTAGTCCATTAATGTCAGATTATTGTTTAAATGTTTTCATTGTTTGCAAACAATTACTAATTAATGAGCTCATGGTACCATGTGATAATCGATTATGCATTTACAATAACCTAACCCCCGTGTTGGTCTCACTTTGACGGACCTGCAAACAAAACACAAATGTTTAGTATCCAAACCTGTTCTCTTCCCTGATTTCTGGAAAAGGAACACAAAGACAATGATTAAACACGATTATTATGACAATTGACTTTAAGTGCCCCAAGCCTCTTCCCATTAATTGTACTGCTAGGGGAACACCTACAAGCCAGAATGGTAGAATAAACAACTAGACTAAAAAACTAAAAATTACAAACATTAAAACTAAAACAAAAATTAATAAAAAAAAAAAAAAAAAAATTAATAAAATCAAAATATGGAAAAGAAAATCATAATAAAAAAATAAAAAATAAAAACATTAAAAATGAAAAATTGAAAAAATGAATGAAAAAATAAGGAAAATTAAAGAAAATTAATAAAAAAATTAATAAAAATGAATAAAATATTAAACCTTATAAAAAAAAATTACAAAAATACTTAAAACTAAGAGGGAAGAAAAAAAAACAATAATCATAACAGTTATTCAATTCAGAGGCTCATCCTTGAAAATAATAAAATTATATATATCAAGGTCCTCTATCTTATTCCAAATCTGAAACTCACATCAAACCTTATTCATAGGAAGGAAACTTTGATTAGAGTATTTTTAACATACTTGCAGCTGACTAAGTGCTGCTAGCACTGCTTCCCCCAGTGCTATGTTTGAACAACCATGCGGCTACCTCCATTTTGATTTTATGCAACTGTCCTACATATTGCTTTTCAGTTTGTAGACTCCGTAATTGGGTCTTAACGGGGAACTGGGTTTGCTTACTATGGGCTCCATGCTTTGGATTGCTACCCCACCTGGCCGAATAACATTCATACTGCCTTGGGGTCGTTTTCAGGTATGATCTTTTTTTGATATCGTTATTCGCCCAACAATACTTTGCGATGTGACCTCCCCTTTTACACAAACAACATTTTAGCTCTGGTTTCCCTGCATAGGCCCTTTTTTTAACATCTTGTGCTGGAAATTCACATTGCTGGATAATATTACTGTGATTGGAATGAACAGACTTTACACTTTCATCGTCTGAGGAGTCATCAGAAGTTTCCATTTCAACTCCTGAATCAATTTCAAGCGCAGTTATCACGTTTGTATTTACGTCTCCAACATCGATTCCCATCATAGTAATATGATTTGCAGCAACAATAGTATACAGGTTTTCCTCATGTTCCACTTGTATTTTTGCACACTGAGCATGTGCGGAGGGTACCTCCACCATTGCATCTTCGGCTATTGTATGTTTGGAGGATAAATCCCTTATGGCTGCCTGTGCATCCTGTAATTCCTCCTTAACCACTTGCCGACCGCCCATGTAGATATACGTCGGCAGAATGGCACGTACAGGCAGAACCACGTACCTGTACGTGCCATTCTTTAGGCGGTTGGGGGGTCCGATCGGACCCCCCTCCGCCGGCGGGGACGGTCGGCATCGCTTCAGGAGCGATCCGGGACGAGGGGACGGCCAGTGGTTTCTGGCCACCCCCTCGCGATCGCTCCTGGCGAATGAAAAGCTTCCCCTTCCTGTCTATTGTATAGACAGGAAGGCGGAAGTGATGTCACGCTCGGTGCGCCGGTCTATGTGACCGGAGACGCCGAGCGGCGAACATGTTAAGGTTAGTGCACAACACTACACTGACACCAGTACAGTTAGGCACACAAAACACCCCCCTGTCACCCCCTGATCACCCCCCAGATCACCCCCTCCCCCCCCAGTCACAGTGTCACTAATTGCAGTGATCATTTATTTACTGATCACTGCATTTAGTGTCAGTGTGACTGTAATAACTGTCAGGGCAGTTAGTTTTAGGTCCTAGGTAGCCCCCTACCCCCCCCCTAATAAAGGTTTAACCCCCTGATTGCCCTAGTTAACCCCTTCACCCCCTTTTGCCAGTGTCACTAAGCGATCGTTTTTCTGATCGCTGCATTGTGTCGCTAGGTAACCATTTTTTTTTTTATTTTAACCGCCATGTTTTATATAGGTTCATAAATAGTTTTATAGGTCAGGTACCCCCATATTACAACCTAAATAAAGGTTTTAACCCCCTGATTGCCCCTAGAGTTAACCCTTTCACCAGTAATCACCGTATAACTGTCACTGGTGACGCTGGTTAGCCAGTTAGTTATTTCGTTATTTAGGTTCCCCGTCAGGTTTTTATATAGCGTCAGGTACCCCCATATATTACCTAATAAAGGTTTAACCCCCCTGATTGCCCCTAGTTAACCCTTTCACCCCCTTTTGCCAGTGTCACTAAGCGATCGTTTTTCTGATCGCTGCATTAGTGTCGCTAGGTAACCAGTTTTTTTTTAGGTTAACCGCCATGTTTATATAGGTTCATAAATAGGTTTATAGGTCAGGTACCCCCATATTACAACCTAAATAAAGGTTTTAACCCCCTGATTGCCCCTAGAGTTAACCCTTTCACCAGTGATCACTGTATAACTGTCACTGGTGACGCTGGTTAGCCAGTTAGTTATTTCGTTATTTAGGTTCCCCGTCAGGTTTTTATATAGCGTCAGGTACCCCCATATATTACCTAATAAAGGTTTAACCCCCTGATTGCCCCTAGTTAACCCTTTCACCCCCTTTTGCCAGTGTCACTAAGCGATCGTTTTTCTGATCCCTGCATTAGTGTCGCTAGGTAACCAGTTTTTTTTTGTATTACTGTTACGGGTGACGCTGGTTAGTTAGCTTGTTTTTTATACTGTCAGGGCACCCGCCATTTATTACCCAATAACGGTTTAACCCCCTGATCGCCCGGCGGGTGATATCAATTAGGTTTTAGGGTCAAATAAGGTCTGCGTCGCCCCAGGTTAGTGCCAGTACCGCAAACACCCACGCGCAAAGCATACACCTCCCTTAGTGGTATAGTATCTGAACAGATCAATATCTGATCTGATCAGATCTATACTAGCGTCCCAGCAGTTTAGGGTTCCAAAAAAACGCAGTGTTAGCGGCATCAGCCCAGATACCTGCTAGCACCTGCGTTTTCCCCCTCCGCCCAGCCCAGCCCACCCAAGTGCAGTATCGATCGATCACTGTCACTTACAAAACACTAAGCACACATAACTGCAGTGTTCGCAGAGTCAGGCCTGATCCCTGCGATCGCTAACATTTTTTTTGTGGTAGCGTTTTGATTCAGTCGCTAACAGTCAGGAGCTTTTTTACCTGTGAATCTCAAAAAAATAAAAAAAACAAAAATAGTTGTCGTTTTATTGTTCTCTCTCTCTCTCTATTGTTGCTCTTTTTTTACTCCATTCTATTCTGCAATGTTTTATTATGTTTTATCATGTTTTATCATGCTTGCTTTTCAGGTATGTAATTTTGTTTACTGTGTTTTAGTGTTAAGCATTTTTTTGTTTTCAGGTGCGCCATTCAGTTGCAGCGCGGATTTATTTATCTTGACAGCAACAGCGTTTGCTCCCACGATACATAAAGCCGCGACTCCAACGCTGTAGGAGGTGATTTCACCACCACAGTTAAAAAAAAGAGCATATATGCCGAAGCATGGGGGCAGCAGGGGGCGGGGAGGAGCGATTGGCTCCTAATGCCACGTACATACGGTCGAAATTCCGACCGTGTGTACACGGCATAACTTTTGCGGGAGGATGCCCCCATGCATCGGCATATATAAATGGTGCATGTATGCCCATCATTAGAAGTGGGTGGATGAAGGGAGGTATTCTAATGGTGGGCATACCCACCAATCAATCTCTTTTTTTTCGTTCAGCCAAGAGGCTGCATGAAAAAAAAAAAGATTACAATATATGTCCAGTATGTTGCTGGACTTTGAATGGTTATACCAGAATGATGCCTGCAGGTTTAGGTATCATCTTGGTATCATTCTTTTCAGCCAGTGATCGGCTTTCATGTAAAAGCAATTCTAGCGGGTAATTAGCCTCTAGACTGCTTTTACAAGCAGTAGGAGGGAATGTCCCCCCTCCCGGATATAAACCGCGCCATTGGGAAATTGGGAAAGCATTTTATCACACCAATCTTGGTGTGGTCAGATGCTTTGAGGGCAGAGGAAAGATCTAGGGTCTAATAGACCCCAATTTTTTCAAAAAAAGAGTACCTGTCACTGCCTATTGCTATCATAGGGGATATTTACATTCCCTGAGATAACAATAAAAATCATAACAAAGAAAAAAAATGGAAGGAACAGTTTAAAAATAGAATAAAAAAGCTAAATAAATAAAAAAAAAACTAAAAAAAAAAAAAAAAAAGCACCCCTGCCCCCCCTTCTCTTGCGCAAAGGCGTACACAAGCGTTGGTCTGGCGTCATATGTAAACAGCAATTGCAGCATGCATGTGAGGTATCACCGCGAAGGTCAGATCGAGGGCAGTAATTTTAGCAGTAGACCTCCTCCGTGAATCTAATGTGGTATCATGTAAAGGCTTTTAAAGGCTTTTAAAAATGTATGTAGTTTGTCGCCACTGCGTGTTTGTGCGCAATTTTAAAGCATGTCGTGTTTGGTATCCATGTACTCGGCCTAAGATCATATTTTTTATTTCATCAAAAATTTGAGCAATATAGTGTGTTTTAGTGCATTAAAATAAAAAAAAAGTGTATTTTTTCCACAAAAAATGTGTTTGAAAAATCGCTGCGCAAATACTGTGTGGAAAAAAAAAATGCAACACCCACCATTTTAATCTGTAGGGCCTTTGCTTTAACAATATATATAGTGTTTGGGGGGTTCAACGTAATTTTCTTGCAAAAAAAAAAATATGTTTTCATGTAAACAAAAAGTGTCAGAAAGGGCTTTGTCTACAAGTGGTTAGAAGAGTGGGTGACGTGTGACATAGGCTTCTAAATGTTGTGCATAAAATGCCAGGACAGTTCAAACCCCCCCCAAATGACCCCATTTTGGAAAGTAGACACCCCAAGCTATTTGCTGAGAGCAATGTTGAGCCCATTAAATATTTTTTTTTTTTGTCCCAAGAGATTGAATAATGAAAAAAAAAAAATATATATATTTTTTTTTACAAAAAGTTGTCACTAAATGATATATTGCTCAAACATGTCATGGGCATATGTGGAAATACACCCCAAAATACATTCTGTTGCTTCTCCTGAGTACGGGGATACCACATGTGTGGGACTTTTTGGGAGCCTAGCTGCGTACGGAACCCCAAAAACCAAGCACCGCCTTCAGGCTTTCTAAGGGAGTAATTTTTTTATTTCACTTCTCACTGCCAATCACAGTTTCGGAGGCCATGGAATGCCCAGATGGCATAAAACCCCCAAAATGACCCCATTTTGGAAAGTAGACACCCCAAGCTATTTGCTGAGAGGTATTGTGAGTATTTTGCAGATGTCGCTTTTTGTCACAAAGTTTTGAAAATTGAAAAAAGAAAAAAAAAAAAAATTTTTTTTCTTTACTTTCTTCATTTTCAAAAACAAATGAGAGCTGTAAAATACTCACCATGCCTCTCAACAAATAGCTTGGGGTGTCTACTTTCCAAAATGGGGTCATTTGGGGGGGTTTTGTGCTATTTTGGCATTTTATGGCCTTCGAAACTGTGATAGGTAGTGAGGAGTGAAATCAAAAATTTGCACCCTTAGAAATCCTGAAGGCGGTGCTTGGGTTTCGGGGCCCCGTACGCGGCTAGGCTCCCAAAAAGTCCCACACATGTGGTATCCCCATACTCAGGAGAAGCAGCAAAATGTATTTTGGGGTGCAATTCCACATATAACTATGGCATGTGTGAGCAATATATCATTTAGTGACAACTTTTTGAAGAAAAAAAAAATTATTTTTTATTTTTGTCTTTATTCAATCACTTGGGACTAAAAAAAAAAATATTCAATGGGCTCAACATGCCTCTCAGCAAATAGCTTGGGGTGTCTACTTTCCAAAATGGGGTCATTTGGGGGGGTTTTGTACTTCTCTGCCATTTTAGCACCTCAAGAAATGAAATAGGCAGTCATAAATTAAAAGCGGTGTAAATTCCAGAAAATGTACTCTAGTTTGTAGACGCTATAACTTTTGCGCAAACCAATAAATATACGCTTATTGGCATTTTTTTTACTAAAGACATGTGGCTGAATACATTTTGGCCCAAATGTTTGACTAAAATTGAGTTTATTAGATTTTTTTTATAACAAAAAGTAGAAAATCTCTTTTTTTTTCAAAATTTTCGCTCTTTTTCCGTTTATATCGCAAAAAATAAAAATCACAGAGGCAATCAAATACCATCAAAAAGCTCTATTTGTGGGAAGAAAAGGACGCAAATTTCGTTTCGTTACAAAATTGCATGACCGCACAATTACCAGTTAAAGTAGTGCAGGGCTGAAGTGGTTAAGCAGTGTGATAACCTGCAAGTTTTCGGCCTCCCTCCTATTCAAAAAAACGATGCAACCTTCTCTTAACTCACACGTTTTATCTAATTCATGTAATCTCTGTTCCAATTCGCCTTTTTCCATCACTAATTGTTCAATCTGATTATGCGCTTGTGCATCTGCATTTTCAACCCTAATTAATATATCTTTCGTTATATTTTGTAGCTGCTGCATGAATTGCTTTCTTTCATCCATCCATTCTAATTCCTTCCGTTCAGAAATATCTCTCATTTTTAAAAGCTTGCACACCAAATTTGCTAATCTGTTTCCTGCCTTTTTTTTTTTTTTAATTTTTTTTTAAACGTTATGGCATCATTATGAGTATTGCATTGTTTCAACAAGTTGCTAAACTGGTGTGTTAAAGCACCCTGAGATACACTGCCGAATTGAATACAAGCATTTTTTTTAAGAAACTCTTCAAGGATCTCCATTGATATGCTAATCTGCAACTAGCTACACTGAACAGTTGCTCAGACAATACACAGATGAACAAACGGATAAGCAACCCCCCCACAGAGACTCAGATAAAAGCTGTTCAAAGTCTAGTTTTTCACCTGTAGTTCCACTCAGAAGACCAACAAACAAAACCCCCCAAAAAAAAAAATATATATAAAAGTCCGTTTAACTAAGAACTTCTCCAGAGAAAACACTCTTAATGCTGTCCTCTCTTAAATTGCAGGCCACATTTAACTCCTATTGGAACAGAGGGCTATTTCACACTCGCGTGGGGAAAAAAATAATTAAAAAAACAAAAAAAAATATAAAAAAAACTTAAAATAAAAATATATATTCCCACTTTTTCCTCCAGTGCTGTGTGGTTTGTCCTGTCAATTTACCGATTATGTAATATAATCTGAGGGTGATCAATCCTTTACTCGCCAGTCGCAGTGACTGGTTACCGGCCAAACTCACAAACATTTAACATACATACATATATCAGCCACAGCTCTCGCCAGGTTCTACGCGTCCGCTTCACCGATGAGATCTTTCACAGAATTTTCATGACCATCCAAGCGTGGTTTCAGAATTCGCGAGCCAGCGCCAATCTTGTCCACACTAGAGACTATTTCCGTTCTGGATGTTTGAGGATTTGTGTTAACGAGACTCGAAACAAAGAAAAATGCCTTAGGTTTGTGAATCCAATGCAGAAAAAAAACGATATTCTGCACGTTTAAATCTCGGGATCTGGGGTGCCAAATGTAGAATTCGATAATTGTAGAAAACGATATACCCCTACAGTCTATCTATTATCTCATCTCTATGCATCAAATTTGTCTAGTCTCTATAGATTAGTCAGTCTGTTAAAACTATGAGCGCAAGCCACTGTTAATATCACAATAATACCAGTTAACTATGCAACCAAACACACGGTTTAAGATCAATCAGACCTCATTTATTTCCCAAGGAAAAAAGAAAGCTTATATAAGCTCATTATTAGGAGTTACAGGGTTACATAGCATATTATAAAGCATACAATCACATTACAATACAATCGTATACTTAGTACACATGGTAGCTGAGATGGAATGGGAGAGATGTCCGCATGGCTAGGCCTCAACTCATCCTCCATCGTAGGCCTCAAAGATGGCCGCTTAGCAGAGAGACATCTTCATGACATGCTCCTCAACCAGCCTACAGACACAGAGAGAGTGTCCTCCTCTGTGTGCGACCCTAACATTCAGACACACACGCCCACTCATTCAAATCTCCCCCCCCCCTTGCCAATCCCATATGCTTTGCATCCAATGAACACCAGAAAAGGAAGCTTTCTGTATTCTCCATTCAGATGCAGTGTTTCTCTTAGCCTGGAGCCGTCTTCACAGCAGGTGGGCCTGAGCCAAGCTATTGTTCCTTTGACTTAGGCAACCTGGCTTACAGCAAACAGGAAGTGAATTGCAGAAATATTAAATCCAACATGCCCCATCATTGGTGTTGCTGGGGGGGGGGGGGAATAGTGCCCCATCATTGGTGTCAGTTTGAGGAATACACCTCCCTCTTCCAACCACACTCCAGTCTGGTTCCTCCAGCCCGATTTGGTCCGCTCCCTTGCCCCAGCCCACTCCCCCCCCCCCCTTTTGAGTCTGGTTCTTTGTACAGCCAAACTCTTTCTATTGCAACCCCCTCTAGTCCGGTTCCTCTCCCACATGCCTCTCTTCCAAACTCCCTCCCAACTTACTCCCTCTAACGCTTGGTCTCCAAACTAGCTAACTCCCTCCCACCCTCCAGTACGGTCCCCTCTCCCATTCAGGGCCAGCCCCCTCACTGCATTGTCAGTAATGAATGAGGAATTTACTTTAAAGTGGTTGTAAACCCTCGTTTACAACTTTGTTACAGGTAAGCCTTAATATAGCTAACAAGGATATCTCCTAAACCTGCACAGTTTAGGAAATATACCTGTATTTGCATGTACCGACGTCATGCGGCACATGCGCACTTGAGACAACTGAAGCAACTGCGCTATATGCCGATGCTTCAGTTGTACTGTGCTGCTCTCATGCGCATGTGCAGAGTGACGGCATCGCGGCTCTGGCAAATCACAGCGCGGGAGCCGCGATACCCGGAAGTCACTCTGGGAGAACATGTCGGCGGGGGAGAAGAGGACCGATGCGGGAGCTTCGATCTGAGGTAAGTGATGCATAATTAGCTAGTATTCTATGCATACTAGCTAATTATGCCTTTTTGGCTTGCAGGTTTTTTTTTTTTTTTTCCTTCTTTTTTTTTTTTTTTTTTTTTTGGAGGGTTTACTTCCTCTTTAATAGTTATGTTGTGATGCAGTTTGAGTTTAACACTCAGTTTTGTCATTTACTTTGAATAAACAAAATTTTTTTTTTTTTTATGATTTTATCCGATTAATTGAAAAAATTGGCCGATTAATCGATTATGAAAATAATTGTTAGTTGCAGCCCTAGATGTTCTGGTCAGTTTATAACTACTTTTCTCTTAAAGCAGATCTAAACTAAAGCCATATAACTAATATACTGAATTTTAGACAGTAGGTAGAAAATACTGTAAATGTTTTCAGAAATGTTAATAAATTTACTTTGCAAAAAAAAAAAAAAAAATGATCAGGAGACAAATCCAAATCGCATCAATAAGTGGTATGACCACCCTTTTTGTCTTTTAAAACATCAGTACTTCTAGGTACACTTGTACACAGTTTTTGAAGGAATTGGCAGGCAGGATGTTCCAAACCTCTTGGAGAGCTAACCACAGATCTGTGGATGTAGGCTGCCTCATATCCTTTTGTCTCTTCATGTAATCCCAGACAGACTCCACGATATTGAGCTCAGGGCTCTGTGAGGGCCAAACCATCACTTCCAGGACACCTTGTTCATTACCCTGAAGATAGCTTATTAATGACATTGGCTGCATGTTTGGGGTTGTTGTCGAGCCACAGAATAAATTTGGGGCCAATGGCATGCCTCCCTGATAGTATGTCATGATAAGTATCTGCCTGTATTTCTCAGCATTAAGGACACAATTGATCCTGATCAAATCTCCAACTTCATTTGCAGAAATGCTGTCCCAAACTTGCAAGGAACCTCCCCTATGCTTCACTGCTTCCTGTAGACACATTACATAGTTATAGTAGGTGAGGTTGAAAAGAAACAAGTCCATCAAGTCCAACCTATGTGTGTGATTATTTGTCAGTATTGTATATCCCTATATGTTGCGGTCCTTCAGGTGCTTATCTAATAGTTTTTTGAAACTATCAATGCCCCCCGCTGAAACCACCGCCTGTGGGAGGGAATTCCACATCCTTGCCGCTCGTACAGTAAAGATCCCTCTACGCAGTCTAAGGTTAAACCTCTTTTCTTCTAATTTTAATGAGTGGCCAAGTGTCTTGTTAAACTCCCTTCCGCAAAAAGTTTTATCCCTATTGTGGGGTCACCAGAATGGTATTTGTAAATTGAAATCATATCCCCTCTCAAGCATCTTTTCCCCAGAGACAATAAGTTCAGTGTTCACAACCTTTCTTCATAACTAATATCCTCCCAGACCCTTTATTAGCTTTGTTGCCCTTCTTTGTACTCGCTCCATTTCCAGTACATCCTTCCTGAGGATTGGTGCCCAGAACTGGACAGTATACTCTAGGTGAGGCCGGACCAAAGTCTTTTAGAGTGGGATAATAATCGCTTTATCCCTGGAGTTAGTCCTCTTTTTAATGCATACCAATATTCTGTTTGCTGTTAGCAGCAGCTTGGCAGGCTCAGCAATGGCATGCAATATCGTCTACTAGGACCCCCAGGTCCTTTTCCATCCTAGATTCCCACAGAGGTTCACCTCCCTAGTGAGTAGATTGCATTCATATTTTTTGCCACCCAAATGCATTATTTTAAATTTTTCTACATTAAACCTCATTTTGCCATGTAGTTGCCCACCCCATTAATTTGTTCAGATCTTCTTGCAAGGTTTTCGCATCCTGCAGAGAAGTTATTGCCCTTAGCTTAGTACCGTCCACAAATACAGAGATTGAACTGTTTATCCCATCCTCCAGGTCGTTTATGAACAAATTAAACAGGATTGGTCCCAGCACAGAACTCTAGGGGACCCCACTTCCCACCCCTGACCATTACAAGTATTCCCCATTTATCACCACCCTCTGAACTCAGTTTTCAATCCATGTACTCACCCTATGGTCCATGCCAACGGACCTTACTTTACAGTACAAACGATTTTGCAAAATCCAGATACACCATGTCTACGGGCCTTCCTTTATCTAGATGGCAGCTCGCCTCCTCATAGAAGGTTAATAGATGGTTTGGCAAGAATGATTCCTCATGAATCCAGGCTGATTACTGCTAATGATACAGTTTTTATTACTAAAATCTAGTATATAGTCCCTTCTCATCCCCTCCAAGAGCTTGCATACTATTGATGTTAGGCTAACTGGTCTGTATTTCCCAGGGATGTATCTTGGCTCTTTAAATATTGGTGCTACATTGGCTTTTCTCCAATCAGCTGGTACCGTTCCAGTCAGTAGACTGTCAGTAAACATTGGGAACAATGGTCTGCCAATTACTTGACTGAGTTCCCGAAGTACCCTTGGGTGCAAGCCATCTGGTCCCGCTGATTTATTTTACGTTTCTCAAATTTTTTTTCTAATTCTGTCTTCTGTTAGCCATGAGAGTGCTTCCTGTGATGTGTCATGAGGACAAACACTGCAGTTTTGGTTACTGAAGCCCCCCCCCGATTCCCTCGTGAAGACTGAGGAGAAGATTATTGTCCTGCTCTCCATCGCTTTGCGTCTCCTGCTACAGCCAAATATTTCAAATTTTGACTCGTCAATCCTGAGCACCTGCTGACATTTTTCTGCACCTCCCTGTACATACACACATACATACATCTAATTTTTTTATTTATTTTTATGTGGAAACAAGGCAAAGCGGAATAAATATGCAACTATCCCCTGCCTGGCGTGCTTTGTCCATCTTGTATGTCTGTGACATAAAAATTCTCTAAGATCTGATTGTAAAAAAAAAAAATAGTATGACGCAACGCCTGCAATTTATAAATTCATTCAGTCACTTGTGACATCATGTCTAATGTAAACATTAGTGCAGAAGCTCCTATTGAGAGCTGTGTAGCAAGATCAGAAGCCCAAAGCTGATCATTCAGTGTGCTGGATGACAGCCCAATGACAGTTCCAACCTATATGCTGACAAGGACACACACAAGCTGCAGATTCTCAGTACTGCTGTCTCTGTGCCTTTTGTGAAAGGCTTTTGGTTATCAGGTGGCTCATGATGCTTTTGCAATTTCTGTAAAGGACAAGCCATTATAAAAGTTGTCACCTTTTATTTACAAATATCACAGTCCTGTTCTTCAAATTAAAAGCTTCAGATAAATCTCTCTGAAGGATTAATTAATAGCAAACCAGAATGTCTCCGTTGGATTCCTGTTGTATTAATCTCTGAAGAGTGAGTAACCTTTCTAGATCATTGATTTATTCCCTTTTCTGAAATGGTATTGTCGTAATCTCTTTAACGCTGGCTTTATCTTGCCACATTCCTGCAAGCAAAATTTATGAGACTCTTAACATTACTCATGATTTCATGCAGCAGCACATACCGTATTTATCGGCGTATAACACACACTTTTTTCCCCTTAAACTCAGGGGGAAATCGTAGGTGCGTGTTATACACCGATCCCCCGCCGATTGTGAGCGGAGAAGCGAGCGCCGCCGATATCTATACATAGCCGAGTGTACTCGGCTATCCTCGGCTAGTTCTGCTCAGTCATGCCCAGTCCCGCCCTATGATGGACATAACACAAGGGACTGGGCGTGACTGTGAGCGGAGCTATCCGAGCCTAGCCGAGTACACTCGGCTATGTATAGATATGGGTGGCGCTCGGCTCCGCTCAGTCCCGCCCAGTCCCGCCATTGGACCTGTGTTATGTCTATCATTGGGCGGGACTACGAGAAGAGCCGAGATACACAGGACTGGCTCTGTGTATCCTGGCCGTCCATTTTCAAACTGCAGTGACACTGACATGTCACTGCAGTTTAACTGCAGCCTGGGCAAGGCTGCACATGACACTGACAAGCATGCAGATGGACGCTGTGCAAGTCTGCAGATGGACACTGATAAGGCTGCATTGATGGGCATTTTAATGCAAGGTTTTTTCCTTAAAATTCCCTCCTAAACTTGGGGTGCGTGTTATATGCTGATAGATATTGTAATTGGTTATTTTTTTTTTTTTATTTTTTAATAGCATAAAAGATGATCTCAAAACACCAGACTTGTCAGAAAACATTTTTCAGGTTATTGGCTCAAAATATATTGGGATAAATTCCTGCTGAGACCTTTAGTTTACTGTGCATGAAATGTTTTGCAGCTCAATTGTAGAAGCTTTTCAGAGTGCCTCTTTATCAAATTTAGTATTCTGTAAAACCGCTGTTTTATGAAATTGTATATCAAAGCTTTTGTGTAACTGGGGTAATTAAACACTTCAGTTCAGGTCTCACACTTGTTTAACCCTGGACCTGAACAATTGTACATTTATGCTATCGGCCTGTTTATTTGGCCATCGCTTTGTCATAACTTTTAAAGTGGTGGTAAACCTCCATCATAAAATAACAAAGCATATCCTTCTATAGTCTGCATTTGTTTCACTTAAGAGCACGAGGTGTCATTTCCGTCTGCTGCTTCATTTGCTATCGGCATGAATCACTTCTGACAAGTTTTCCTGACACCAAGAGAAAAATGGTGGCGGGGAGGGTGCGCCATCTGATTGACAGCCTCTGCTCATTTTCCTGTGTGCTGTGCGAAGGGGGGTTTTTCCCTTCCATCCAATCAGCTCTCCTTACTGAGCTTTGAGGGGCCAATGGCTCCTGCTGCTATCAATCTGTCCAATGAGGAGAGAGACAGTGTCTGGAGCCGCTGCGCTTGTGCACATCGCTGGATCGAATCGGGCTTGGGTAAGAAAAAGGGGGGAGCTGTAGCACAGGTTTTTCATCTTAATAAATAGAATGCGTTAGGGTGAAAATCCTTAAGGCTTTAAAACCACTTTTGTAAGACATGTAAAGGTGGTAATTTATTTTCACTATTGTGGTGGTATATAAGTGCAGCGCTACACCAATTTTATTTATTAGTAGCATTTAGTTTTGTAGTTTTATTTAGTATCTACCTCCTGGTCGGACCAGGATCCACTTGTTAGCCTTCTCCAATCTAACTTTCATGGCTACGAGATCACATTGACATCTGAATCACAGATGGGCGATGAGTCCTATTCCTTTGATATAACTTTGCATTTTAAAAACCTATTTTAACCACTTCCCGACCGGCTCACGACGATGTACGTCGGCAGAATGGCACGTACAGGCATAAGGGTGTACAGGTATGTAAGAATGCCACCGTGCCATCGCGTGTGCGCCGGTCGGGACCCCCGTGAGTCCGATCGAGGGTCCCGCGGACTCGATCGCCGTGGGGATACCCACGATCGTTTCACAGGGAGGCTGAACGGGGAGATGCGGAAATAAACAGCATCTCCCCGTTCTGCCTAGCAACAAGTGACACTGATCTCTGCTCCCTGTGATTGGAGCAGAGATCAGTGTTCACTAACACACAGCCACGCCCCCCAGAGTTAGTAACACTTAACCCCTACACTGCCACCCCCTGGTTAACCCCTTCACTGCCAGTGTCATTTACACAGGAATCGGTGCATTTGTATAGCACTGATTGCTGTATAAATGTCAATGGTCCCAAAAATGGCCGATGTGTCCGCCATAATGTCGCACTCACAAAATCGCTGATTGCCGCCATTACTAGTAAATAAAAATTCCATAAAACTATCCCCTATTTTGTAAACGCTATAACGTTTGCGCAAGCCAATCAATAATCGATTATTGGGATTTTTTTTTTTTTTTTATAGTGCAAAAATTTAAAACCGCAGGGGTGATCAAATACCAACAAAAAGCTCTATTTGTGGGGAAAAAAAGGACGACAATTTTGTTTGGGAGCCACGTCGCACGACCGCGCAATTGTCAGTTAAAGCGACGCAGTGCGAAATCGCAAAAAGTGGTCTGGTCTTAAGCCAGCAAAATGGTCTGGTCTGAAAGTGGTTAAAACCAAGCTTGAGACGCCTCCCCTTCTATAAACTGAGTGGCCTACAGGGCCTCAGTCAGAGTTTCTTATGCAACTCTCGTTGAGATTTAAAAAAGGGAATAACAAACTGATGGTAAAACTAGGGAATATAATGCTCTAGTCAATCGGCATAAATGATCGTCAGATCCTACACTATTAGGCAAATTAGAATAGGTGTGTACTAGTGGTGCACCGAAATGAAAATTCTGTACCGAGACCGAAAATTTAGAATGCGCGTAGACAAAAACCGAAATGGACAGTTTAAAAAATATATATATTTAGATAGATCGTGGCAAAGCGTAGCTCTGTCCCTATGAAATTGGATTTAAAAGGGACAACAGCGTATCTGTGGATTGCAAGAATACAGAGGGTAACTTTGAAATGGAGGAAACTGTTCTGGCAGTTTTCTCCAGGTTTTGCTAGTTCCGGGTGGGACTCTGTAGTTTGGAGATCCTTAAAAGTTTTGGGTGATGGGATCTCCAACCATGTGTCCGGTCTTGAGTATAGCCAACAGGGTGTGTTCCCAGGTGCACACAGCCCATATAACTAGGGGCTGGTGAAAGCAGAAGGTGGAGCTGCTAGAGAATCTGTGTGAGGATAGACGTTGTGTGCATCCAAGGAGCCAGAAGATTTGTGCATTGAGGGGCTTAAAGCTGTGTGTGTTTAAGGAGCCCAGAGCTGTGTGCATCCAAGACTGTGGGCCTGGAAGAGCTGGTGGTTTGTGGGACCAGTATCTATAGCAACAGTCCTGCTGAAGAGTAGCCAGGTGGGCTAGTATTTTCAGTTATGTCTAAATGACGTTTAAACCCCTGCGTGGGATTCCTGAGTGGACCTTTTTGTTTTTTCATTTAATAAACCTGGGCTACCTGGTCTGATGTGGACTCACTACAGAAGAATGCATCTATCACTGAGCTGAACAATCCCCCTTATCACAAAAAAAAATGTATTTATTTTACTTATGAATTCTACTGTGATATGAATAGTGAATGAGCTGTTGGCCCCAGGGCTCCAATATTGGCTCAGGGCTCCTACAGCAGTTCGGCGGTCAACCTAGAACACAAAACGCCCATTTGTGGTATGACTGACTGTAATTTGACCTTGGTATAGCTACACAGACTGATTTTTGTTTAGATAAAATGTTGTCCCATGGAAGAAAACATTTTGTTATCTTTAACATCTATACCTTTTTTTGTTTTATTCTAAAAACGGAATAAAAAGATTGGGGGGGAAGAAATGGTTTCTGTACAGAAGCACTCTGCCAATAAAGGCACAAAATAGAAAGAAACATAATTTTAGGTATTTTCAGGTTGACTATCATCATGTGCTTCTTCAACTGAAAGGCCTAAAAGGAGAGCTAAAAGAACCCCCAAACTTATCCATGTTAAAGTAGAATTTATGTATGTTTACCTGTAACTAAAATACCATCTTTGGGTAAAGTCAGCTGTGTCCCCTTAACCACTTGCTGGCCACGCTATAGCAAAATGACGGCTACAGCGTGGTCGTGGCTACAACCTGGTGACCCCGCCCCCTTATGACGTCAGAGTCCTATCATGCCCCGGGCTATGACGTCAGAGGGCGGGGGCAATGCACCGCGTACACCGCATTACAGCGGGAGACAGCATTGTGTCAACATCGGAAGGGAGGAGAAGACGAGGCCAACGCTAGTAAAAGAGCTGAAAGAAGATGGCGTTGGAGCCCGGCAGAAGGCACCAGAGAGTGGGAGAAGAGGCCGGAGAAGTCGCAAGAGACCCCCGAAGTCGGAAGAACACCACCGGTGCTGCCTAATGAATTACTTTAACCACTTCAATACCCGCCCATTGTCATATGACGCCCACAAGGTGGATTTACCATCCTGGGTGGGCGTCATATGACGTCCTCGGATTCCCGGCCGCCTGGGGGGCGCGCGCCCGCGGCATCGCTCGGGACCCGGTGCGAGTGCCCGGCGGCCGCGATGTCCGCCGGGCACCCGCGATTGCCCGTTAAAACAACGGGACCGGGCGGGACCGTGGTGCTGTGTGTTTAAACACACAGCTCCACGTCCTGTCAGCGGGGAGGAGACCGATCATGTGATCCCAGTACAGAGGATCACATGATCGGTCTCCTCCCCTTAAGTCCCCTCCCCCTACAGTTAGAATCACTCCTATTAGGGACACACATTAACCCCTCCAGCGCCCTCTAGTGTTAACCCCTTCCCTGACAGTCACATTTACACAGTAATCATTGCAATTTTATAGCAACGATCGCTGTGTAAATGTGAATGGTTCCAAAAATGTGTCAAAAGTGTCCGAAGTGTCCGCCGCAATGTCGCAGTCACGAAAAAAAAATCGCAATTCGCCGCCATTACTAGTAAAAAAAAAAAAAAAAAAAAATTCAATAAATCTATCCCCTATTTTGTAGACGCTATAACTTTTGCGCAAACCGATCAATATACGCTTATTGCGATTTTTTTTTTTACCAAAAATATGTAGAAGAATACGTATCGGCCTAAACTGAGGAAAAAAATAGTTTTTTTTAAAAAAAAATGGGATATTTATTATAACAAAAAGTAAAAAATATTGTGTTTTTTTTCAAAATTGTCGCTCTTCTTTTGTTTATAGCGCAAAAAATAAAAACCGCAGGGGCGATCAAATACCACCAAAAGAAAGCTCTATTTGTGGGAAAAAAAGGACGTCAATTTTGTTTGGGTGTAACGTCGCACGACCGCGCAATTGTTAGTTAAAGTGACGCAGTGCCGAATCGCAAAAAGTGCTCTGGTAAGGAAGGGTGTTTAAAAGCCCTGTATTGAAGCGGTTAAAAACCTGTGTAGTATGCTTGGTTTTTTTTTTTTGTTTTTTTGTCACTTTTCCCCCATGTGAATGGGTAGGGGTACCCCTTACTCGTTCACATAGGGTGGGATCTGGGGGCCCCCTTATTGAAGGGGGCTCTCAGATTCTGATAAGCTGCAGACCCCGACAACCACCGGGCAAGGGTTGTTGGGAAGAGGCCCTTGTCCTCAACATGGGGACAAGGTGCTTTGGGGTGGCAGGGACCCCCTGCCCCAAAGCACCAACCCCCCCCATGTTGAGGGCGTGCGGCCTGGTACGGTTCAGGAGGGGGGCGGTGTTCGCCCCCTTTCCTTACCTACTGGGCTGCGTGCTCTGATAAGGGTTTGGTATGGATCTTTGGGGGGACCCCACGCCATTTTTTTTTTTTTTTTTAAACAATAAATTTTTATTGAGAGTTTTCAAGAAAATACAAACAATACAAATTGCTGTGCAGTAACAGATTGCATCAGTAAATGCGTAATACTACATACAGTGGTAGGGAGATAAACATATCGAGGCAAAGGTATTTGAGCGTATGACAAACACATCTTATATAACTTGAGAAAATAAAGCTATTGTGAACCATCTCGTGGTGGCTACTAACTTCGTCACTTAACCATTGTTTAAAATATTGTACGAACATAGGTAGCGTTAATGATAAACAGGGGGGGGGAAATGTGGTGTTTGTACTGTCCGGGCACCCCTATTAGGGATCAATTCTGTGCCCGTGTAGAAGAGGTCTTGATATAAAGTCGAAGGGGGAGGAGTCTTAGTCCATCAAAGAGTGATAACTTGGCTGTACATAGGTATTAGGCTCCTTATTACGTGCTGTCAGAGATGTCAAAATATTCTGTAAAGTGTGATGTTTTAGTCCAGTCAATCCAAGGGGACCAGGTTTGGGATGTGAGTTTTCGATCTTTTCTGAGTTGTAGGGTGGTTTCGTGTACAAAGTGAGTTTGTACTGTGTGTAGTACTTCCTGAATTGTGGGGGGGTCTGTGTTTTTCCACCTTCTGGTGATGGATAGTCTCGCTGCTAGTAGTATGTGGGTCACAATGGGTTTCAAGTGGGATGGGTAAAGGTTAATATCTAGGGATAGGAGAGCCAAAGAGGGGGTAATGGGGGGGAGAATGTTGGTGATTCTGTTCAGGATATGGAAGATTTGTGTCCAGTAAGGTTTGATTTTGGGACAGTCCCAAAGTATGTGGAAAAGGTCGCCTTTCATTCCGCAGTTTCTCCAGCAGGTGTGTTTCGTGTTCTTGTCAAATTTGGATATTCGATCAGGGTTCAGGTACCAGCGGTATGTGATTTTGTAGGCTAGCTCCCATAGTGTCGAGCAGCAGGTAGCTTTGTATATAGATTTACATGCTGCCTCCCAGTGGTCTGTCGTGTATGTTTTATTTAGTTCTTCCTCCCATTTAAGTATAGGTGACGTCTTGGTGAACATGTTTTTGTGTTGTAGTAAATTATAGAAAAGTGAGATGCCCTTGCGATGAGGAGACGGGGCTCTATAGAAGACCCATGCTTCTTGGGGAAGTGGACATGACCAGAATTTCAGTGATTTCATGCAGTGCTGGGTGCGAATATATAAAAATATATCCGAGTTGGGTAGTTGGAATTCTTTTTGGAGGGTTGGGAAGGTTTTCAGTTTGTTACCGTCAGTAAGATCCGTGATATGGGTAATGCCGTGTTTTTTCCAGGCTGTGAAGGAGGTGTACTCCATTAGATATTGGAGAGATTCTATTGGGACCTGAAGTTTGGTAGGGATCGAGTTTTCAGACAGGGTTTGTGTGAGTTTGGACCAGGCTCTATATGTAGCAACCAGTGTGGGGGATATGTGGGGTGGGATCTTTGCTCCTAGCGAGATAGCATGAAGCCAGGCTGGAAGATTACCCGCTTGGACCATTGTTGATTCGATCTTGCCCCATATCGAGGGTAGAGGGAAGGGAAGGAACCATTCCTTGGCTTGCGATAGTAGGGAGGACATGTAGTAATCCTGGAAATCTACGTATCCCACCCCTCCTGTATGTCTTTGTTTAATAAGCTGGTGGTGTTTGCATCTGGATCTTTTCCCTTGCCAAATGTACGAGGAAAGTAGTGATTGTAGCGCTCTAAAATAGTGTATTGGCAAGGGGACGGGTACAGTGCGAAAAAAGTAAAGTATTTGCGGTAGATGTATCATTTTAAATGCTGCTAAGCGTCCTAACCAGGAGAGTTCAGTGAGTGCGAGTTTAGTCAGTTGGTGTTGAAGCTTGAGTTTAAGTGGGAGGTAGTTAGCTGAGAACAGTTCTTTAGTTGATCTTGTTAATTGGATACCGAGATACGTTATGCTAGTGGTTGCCCAGGCATAGGGAAGACGTTGTTGGAGCTGTACGCGGGTGGTGTCAGTTATATTTATATCTAGAATATTCGATTTAGTGTCGTTTACTTTGTAGTAGGATATGTCGCTGAAGGATGTAAGAGTTCGTTGAATTTCAGGTAGGGACTGTTCCGGATGGGTGATCATAAGGATCACGTCATCTGCAAACAAGCTAATTTTGTGCTCTATACCCCCCAATGGTATGCCCGATATTAGTGGGTTGGATCTGATGGATTCGGCTAGGGGTTCCATGACCATATTAAATATGAGAGGGGACAGGGGGCACCCCTGTCTCGTACCGTTGGATATGAGGAATGGCCCACGCCATTTTTTCAGTGTGGGGCTCCGCTTAAGATCCATACCAGACAAAAAAGCGGCTGTAAAAACGTCCGTGTGCATGAGGCCTTAGGTGGTTAACATGCCATCTACCAAAAGCTGAAATTAATTTTGGGTGGACAATCCGGCGTAAACAAGTTAACCATGCAGCAAAGCACATTATATATTAAAGTGATTGTAAATGATCACCTTGTAAAACAACCCATTAAGTTAAAATGGAGACGAAAGGCAAAACCTTTTTGTATAAACCTAAAATATAATATACCCCCCCATAGATGGATTATATACAATTGTGTGTGTGTATGAATGTATTCATGTAATGTATGTGTAGGTTCACCCTTTTTACTGCCAGTCACTTTACTTCACGCAGCCCCATTGAATCAATAGACTGACCTGAATACCGAACTAGTTACTGTGTACATATTATTTTGTTATATCTGCTAAAAGTTATGAATGTTTTAAATGGAATGTCTTTCTTTACATTCATAGTCATTTTGACATGGCTGTTGTCATTGTTTAAAACAAATATATTTTAGATGCGTCACTAAACATTAAGCTTTAGGTAAGAGACAAGTGTAAATGATTCCCGGATGTATTGATTATACCAGGCTGAAATTATGTTTGCTTCCCTCTGTCTTCTGGAAAGAATGTGAGATGTAATTTGCATTAATATGTATCCATACTGTAAGTGTGTAATGTGTAACTTTTTTTTATTAAATTTTTTTTGTTTTTTTTTCTTAAATTTAACTATTTACTCGATGGAAACAGAATGGATACCTTAGGGGGTTGAGACTGTTAATCAAACTACTGTTGCTTTTTTTTTTTGTTGAAGGCCCCATTCACATCAGAACACAGTTAAAGAAACCTGTGTTCTGTGCGTGTTTCCTGGACCATGTTCAGAATGCACTGCAAGTTGTGATCTGGAGTGGGTGTCAATGTTAAGTTAATGACATCCCAAATGCAGGCCGCTGGCCTGTACCGGATTGCTTGGTACAGAAAATTGGGTTGCAGCGTGTTTCCAAAAGTTGTACATGCACTACGCATTCATGTGTGAACCAGCCCTCAGTGTGCTATTGTACAGCGGGTCCCACCACAACATACTGGTTATAGTAGTGTCCTGGAAATTTAGAGATAGGCAACTCCTATCCTCATATTGATTAGTGGTTCCAAATTAATAACTACTGCAGTAGGGAACAGACACAAAAGATACGCTCAGCATCTTTCCAAATAACCGTTCTCCTTTATTATGACGCAATTCAGGGGTTTTATACACATGATTACGTAGGTATCACATTAATATTACAATTGTTCATTTATGGTAACAAGGGGCGTATCATAGGCAGGCTTATTCTAATCAGGACTCGAAAGAATGTAAACATGTACTGAAAACATTATTAGTGCCGTGTGCACAGTGAGGGCAGTGTGCAATACATACAAAATAGAATACAATTATATACAGAACTTACAAATTTCCATTACATCTCCTCTCTTTTGATCAATATTTTGATCACTAACCATACCTGCTATCACCTTTAACCTGGAACCTCCACACACTTAGGTGAAGGTAGTCCTGGCCAAAGAGGTAAAAACTCCATTGTGGAGAATATAATAGCTGAGCAGCTTTTTTCATTACAAAATGACTTTTCATTGTGAAAAACTAATGATTGATAAGACATATTTACAGAGTACTGGCTGTACACTCCTGTGGCCAGAATGGCCTTCTAGCTTAATTGTTGGTATGCTGACTTATCAGCATATGTAAACACAGACAATTCTACAAAAAATGGAAGAGGTACAAAAGACAAATATGACTTCAACATGGCTAAACTACTTTTCAAATATATATCCCTTACAATTAAAGTAATTGAATCAATAAGTACCCTAGACTGTGATTGCAAAAGGGAAACAAATCAAACTCAGAGATTTCTTTAATTTAGTCATTTTTGCAGTGTCTGGTGTGGATCCAGGTGACTTTTCCTTCAAGTTTTGCAAAACTGTACATGAAATAGATGTTGTATTGAGTCTCCAAACATTTCCTTATATATAAATGTCTCTTAACAATCCACAAGTCACCTGGCTTTAGTTTTAGATCTTTCCAAACTTTTAGGATCTGGAATTGGGGAGAAAACACATAAATGAGTTTGTCAAAAACCTTAAAAGATCAGCAACATTCACTGTGAGATCCGAATGGAGGACTTCAGCTGCTGAGACAAAATATAAGCAAGTGAATAACACACTCCCAAACCAAATCCCATAGGGAAAGAGTCCATCATTCCCTTAGGGGCTTGATAAATTATAAGAAAACACTCTGGCAAAAGTTTTCTTACTCTACTTTGAACGCTACATTGTAGACAGTAGGGAGTGTAAAAATAAAACCTCAAAACTTCTAGTAAGGACTCTCCTATAAAAATGTTTTCCTCCGTTACTCTCTGTAGATTCTGGTACTCTGTACTTACAAACTACTTCTGATAACACTTTTTACTGTGGCCTTTGCAGTAGCATTGGCGACTGGACATCCAAAAAACATGTCCATACAGACAAAATGCATACTCATAAGTTCTTGACTTGGGCATCTGGATATATCTTTTTGTAATCTCTGGAAGGGATGTTCAGCTTTTGGTAACACCTTTGGTAACAGGTAAAACAAGAAGTGGTATGTTATAAAAACAACTGTGGTGAACCCTGGCTCTATCCCACGCTCATTTGCTAAGGCAGCCATAACTGCTTGTGACTGATGACACGGTCCATGTGTCAAGCTGGAGGGAAAAGAGTGTCTGGCAGACATAAATGATCACCTTTTCCAATGTCCTGTTTCATAAGAAGTTGCCCACTGTGGACCACTTGTTCTTCTCGTTCTGGGGTCCTTAAAGTTGAATTATTAATCCCAGCTATACTGGGCCAGAACTAGGGTGGAATCTGTGAGTTGCACAGACCCAGCAAGTGTCCGGGGCTGTAAATGCAGCATCCTTAGTCGGTCTGCTTCCATGTGTGAGTTTTAATGTTAGTATGGCCACCTCAGCAAGAACCGGGAAGGCTAAAAACAGCCGATCAAATTAACTTAGCATGCTTGATTGGTTTACCTGCCGAAGTAAAAACAAACTTCTGGCCCTTCAAATGGAACCAAAAGCTCTCTAATTCTCTACTATCTATATAAATATATACACTCTTTTTATAGCTCACAGGCTTTGCTAAAACATGGAGCTCTGCTTCTTGAGCTGGGGAAAAAGGATCCAATGACTCTAAATACAGAGTATCCTTCTGGGTGATAAACTGCATACTCAGTATAAAATCGGGAATAACTCTACAAAAATAAATAAATATCTGGGTCTTCAGGGAGTGTGTCCTGCACTGGGCTCACAGCAGCTGATTCCTACGTCAATTTAACACATGTGGTCTCCCCCATCTACAGCCTCCTCCAATAGGGGCAATAAGGTGGCTGGATTAAAATGTACACATTTTTCATTGTTAGATTTGTACATAAACAAACTCATATTTTAAACCTTTCATTAGACAAACATTTAGTTAGCTGTATATTTGCTGCGCAAAATGTCGGACCATTAAAAATTAAATAGTTGACCAAAATAATGTCTAACTTTGTCTAATAGCACCTTTGCATAAAGGTACAGCTCTGATATATTGGGGTGAACCCTTCATTACTGGGTCCAGCTTGCATAACTATATTACAATGGCTTGTTTTCTATCATGCTGTTTGTGTAAGAACTCCAGTTTCATGTTTCAAAAAGACAACTTTTTCCTGGCAATATTATAATAAATCATAACAATACCCTGCCGTCATGGAGAGATGTCCATTAATCCAAAATATTCTTCTGCTTATACCCACTGCACTTACGAGGAAAAGGGGCACATCATATCACAATCCACACATTCTGCTTTGGATTCAAAAATAAAAACAAAAAGACCAACAACATCTGTATGATGGACCAGAAAGCACTCTGCCACATCAAAAACTATAAAACAACTGGCTGCAGGTGGCATCTATCCTAACAGGGTGTGTGGACTTGATGTGATGGATCTGTCATATTTAAATTTTATTTATTATTACTCTCAAATCATGGACCGCACATCAATTTATTATCAGACTTTTTAAGATTTAATTTTTGTAGAAAAACTTCTTATGTATCCCATCCATCTTGGCTTTTTTAAACATTATGGCAGCTGTATTCCAATTAACAACCTCATCTTAATCTTTTTTCTTTCCACTCAATAAATGTAAAATTACAAAATTGTTATCTTAAACTAAACTAATACCATTTTTATAAATTCCCCATTAAACTGGATTTCATTTCCAACCAAAGGTTGTCTAAACCAGTTTCAATATATCTATATTATTAATAAAATTTTTAAACTCCAATTAGAAATTAATACTCAAATGATAATTTCAATATCACACCCTAATATATATATCCACAGATAACGTTCCTTAAAGGGGGACATATTACTTAATTTTACTTAATTCCCTATTAAATGCACTGTTTCCACTATCAAAGGATATTCAATTTGTGTAATACACGGTTAAATGTAACCTTCATTTTACCATGTTTGGAAAACAGATTCAAAAATAATTGTGATCACATTGTTTATCATTAGATTCGTTAACTCGGCACATAAAGTTATAAATGTTTTGTCTAAAAAACTGAAATTGGCATGGTGTCCTTCTAGCTTATCACTGGCCTCTCATCCCAGCTACATTCTTTCAGGAGAGCACAAAGGAGGGGGTCACATCTGCGTACATGACACACACAAGCGATAGAACTAAAGGTTCCAGCATTCACACACATACACAAATATCTCCCTAAAATCGCTTACATTTTTCCCATTCGTACACAACACATGCATATCAGTCTCTCACTTTCTTTTAACTCTTTTAAATACTTCCTTGCTAAATTTCTGCTTTCCTTATTTTGTTCTGATATTCTTTGCATCCAATGTATTGTAATACCATACTTCACATACTGTACCTTCTATGATCAGACGGGCAGCCATAGTGCTCATCCCATCTTCCCTCTCTGACAACATATAAAATATTCTGTTTTAACTCTCTTTTCTCTGTTTCTTGACTTTACTAGTTGTAGTGCCTAACCCCAAATTAATCCCACAACTTAACATTAAAATGTCCCTTTCTGTCTAGTGTTAATTGTCTCCCTTCATCCATCCTGCTCACATAGATAGCTGTTTCTCTAGCTGTGTACTCTGCATGATTCTTAGTCCCTGTGGACTTCGGTGGTAACCCAGTTACCCATTGTGGATCCATGTCCACTTTAACCATTAATCTAGGGGCTCAGTATAGGCAGAACCGCACCTTCGGTTCAAATATAGCGCTCCTCTTGCGCTGGGCATTTTTGAGGGTCTCTTACCCTTCATTCCCTTACTTGATTTAATGCCCATAATGACTGGCCAGTCTTCTCTACGTGTGCCTATACCCTCTTGCCTCTAAACTACTTTTTCTAGCAGATGTACTACATATACCTGTGAACAGCACTATTCTTCTCTTTCTTATCTATAACACTCCGATGGACAGTAGACAGTGACAACATAACATATTACCACTAATCAATACATTTCGATTAAGGGGAGTAAGATAGGTACCCTTTGTCCCGAAAATGCCTTACCGATCAAGGAAGTCTGATAACTCAAATGTAAGCAAAAGGCTTACCTCAGCCGGCTGATTATCAGAAATTCCCGGATCGTCTCAAGCTCCTCGTTTCGGATACTCAGGGTCACCTTTTAACCCCTCCTGGCTGGCTCGCCACCTGTCCTGGAAATTTAGAGATAGGCAACTCCTATCCTCATATTGATTAGTGGTTCCAAATTAATAATAACTACTGCAGTAGGGAACAGACACAAAAGATACGCTCAGCATCTTTCCAAATAACCGTTCTCCTTTATTATGACGCAATTCAGGGGTTTTATACACATGATTACGTAGGTATCACATTAATATTACAATTGTTCATTTATGGTAACAAGGGGCGTATCATAGGCAGGCTTATTCTAATCAGGACTCGAAAGAATGTAAACATGTACTGAAAACATTATTAGTGCCGTGTGCACAGTGAGGGCAGTGTGCAATACATACAAAATAGAATACAATTATATACAGAACTTACAAATTTCCATTACAGTAGTTAAAGGGTACCAAAAGTTTTTCAGTATATGCTGTGTTCATAGTCCTAGTTCAGTGATGCCTTTCGAAATGGATGCACACATCCAGGAGTAGAGTATAGGAGTGTTTTTATGACATGGTCTGTAACAAAGTTGCCTACTTCCAAATTTTTTTTTTTTGTTCTGGCCCCTTGGCTAAAATGATTATTTAAACATCATTTATTCTTTAAAGACAGAAGAAAAGGCAGGTTATCCCTATATGTTGTGCCTAAAAAAATGAAAAACATTTTTTTGAGGCTAAACCATTTGCTTGGCTTGACAATTTGACAACTAGTCTTCTTGTCAAATGTGGCCTTTAGGCCCCTTTCACACCCAAACGTTTTTCAGGTGCTACAGCAATATAAATAGCACATGTAATGCGCCTGAAAAAAGCGGGTTCTTTAACTCCAGTGTGAAAGCTGGAGGGCTTTCACACTGGAGCGGTGCGCTAGCAGGACGGTAAAAAAAGTCCTGCTAGCAGCATCTTTGGAGCGGTGAAGGAGCAGTGTATTCACCGCTCCTATACCGCTCCTACCCATTGAAATCAATGGGACACCGCAGTAATACCGCGACAATACCACTGGCAAAGCGCCGCTGCAGCGGCGCTTTGCGGGGGTTTTTAACGCTTTTTTTGGCTAAATATAGCGCTGCTTTACCGTCGCCGCCCCCACCGCCCCAGTGTGAAACCAGCCTTATTGCAATGACTGCATTCATTATGCATAGGATTTGTTAGGTTTGCTAGGACATTTACCATTTTTAAATTTGTCAGAAGTAAAGGAGTATGTATACCTTGGATAATTTCACAAGTTTGACCTCATAGCCAACACATTTGAAATTTTGTTTTTAGTACCACAAAAAAGTATGATTTTGTTGACAGCATGAAAAAAAATCACATTTGTGCTCTGAGCAGTAATTCATTGCATTAGTGAAAGCATGGATTTAGTGAACTACAGATTTTTATTTTATTATTATTTTTTTTTACATTTAGTATTCTAACTAGGTTTGGTAGTAAAGTAGAAATGCTATACTTATTGTTTTATTTTTTTTTGTTCTTGTAGGACATGACAATGTCCAGTTTAGGTGACCTCTCTCAGGAGGGCACAGGTATGGTTGCTGAACAGCCTGTTGCCACACTTCCAGGCACTACACCTACCAGTCTAAACTTCTCTAGGATACCAGAAGAGAAGCCTTTCACTCTAGAACAGCCTATGTTCCTTATGACAACCACTGCTCAGGCCATCTCGGGATTCTTTGTCTGGACCGCACTACTTTTAACCTGTCACCAGGTATGTGGCTCTCCTTTGCTAGTATGTGCTGATTTATTGATTGGAAATGGAAAGAATACGTTGACTATGACTTTTTTATGTGCATTTTAGTCGATTTTATCCTGATCACTGCTTTAAATCTCAAATGATTTTGTCTTTTCCAAGTGCTTCAGTACTTAGGCAAAAGACACTTGGGGGTGGATTTAATATGGAGTGCGGATAAAGCTCTCTGCTAGATGCCACAGTATTACTACACTATGGCTTTTTTGTGTCTTTCATGAAAGGCAGGCCATTGTATAGAGCCTGTATAGAGCCTGGGTGTCCCACAGAGTTTTCAAGCAGAGAGAACTCTGATTAAAGGGGAACTTCACTTCTGCAATGTTCTTGTCCTGTGGCTCATCTCCCATTCTGTACTCTTTAGGCCCCTTTCACACTGGGGCGTGAGCGGCGTCGGCGGTAAAGCAGGGATATATTTAGCGCTGCTTTGCCGTCGTTTTAGCAGCGGTATTCGGCCACTAGCGAGGCGGTTTTAACCCCCGCTAGCAGCCGAAAAAGGTGGTATTTCCGCGCTGCCCCATTGATTTCAATGGGTAGGATCAGTATAGAATGAATACAGTGAATACACCGCTCCTTCACCGCTCCAAAGATGCTGCTAGCAGGACTTTTTTTTTTTACCGTCCTGCTAGCGCACCGCTCCAGTGTGAAAGTCCTCCGGCTTTCACACTGGAGTGAAAGGAACTGCTTTTTTCAGCGCTGTAGCGCCTGAAAAACACTTCAGTGTGAAAGGGACCTTGCATATACCGTGCAGGTGTGACACCCCCACCTCTGGCTTCTGATATCTGCGATGTTGACACTTGTGCCATGTATGCATATGTTCAAATACAGATGTGCAAGTTTTGTGCCCCTTAGCAAGACAGTATCTCCTGGAACATGATGTGAACATCGTGTCATTGACTGGATGAGAAAGCAGGTAGTGCTGAAAAGGGGGAAACTGTTAGGTTTTTGTTTTTTTTTCTTCAGCTGGGGGGGGGGGGGGGATACCAGGACAGGAAATTACCATGGGGAAAAGGTCTGTTTTAAGACTGAGTTGTCACTCATGTGAGGCTATTTTACATTTAATTTGTCAGGTCATTTGACTGGGCTTTTGCTTTTCTTTTTTTTCTCTCTTCCTATTTATTTTAATAACCCTTGCATGCTTCAAAATCACAATTCAATCATTTACACATAGTTTATAACAGAGCGCTGTAAATTGTTTTTACTACAGAGCTCAGTATGGGGGCAGTCTTCTGTATTTCCACATCTTTGCATTTCTGTGCTACCTGTCTTTACACAGGTGCATTTTCATCATATAATGTTGTGGCCTCCCTAACAACATGATCAGTACCCAGCAACAGAAGACAGGTGTGCAGAGGATGATGTGGCTTAACCCTTTTGTGCTCATTTTCAGTTCTTCTCTTCCAGAGTAGATTATGTAAACAAATATTCGGTATTGTATACAAATTCGGCAAGGTTTTTACTAGGTGGTTTATTTTATTTTAAATATGGTGAACACTTCTATACCAAACTGCCAGGCCAAGCATTACAGAGCCTCTGTAAGCTGCAGCAGAAGCTGGTGGGTGTGGGGTAGGGGGTGGTGTGATCTGATGGGGCCAGAAATTAGAAGTTTACATCTCATTGTAACAGTCTTGCCTGCTGCAGGACCACTCTGGATGTGCTACCTGCTAGGTATGACTTTTGTGAATGGAACTAGCTTATATATACTGTGCCTTTAAAGTATTCATACCCCTTAAAATTTTCCACATTTTGTCATGTTGCAACCAAAAATGTGAATGTATTTTATTGGGAATTTTAGGTAATAGACCAACACAAAGTGGCACATAATTGTAAAGTGGAAGGAAAATGATAAATGGTTTTTTTTTTATTTTTTTTTACAAATAAATGTGAAAAGTATGGCATGCGTTTGTATTCAGACCCCTTTACTCTGATACCCCTAACTAAAATCTAGTGGAACCAATTGCCATCAGAAGTTGCCTAATTAGTAAATAGAGTCCACCTGTGTGTAATTTAAAGGAAAAAGAGGCCAGGTGCGCTAAACTAAGTGCTGTATCTAAAATCACTGTTTAATAATTTTTTTTAAATTCAAAGCCAAATGGCTACTCACAAAAGCAGAGTTAATACAGGCATGTAAAAATATTCCAAGTGGCAGGTGCTTCAGCGGTCTGAGTTGCTGTCCATTGCTGAGGAACTGGCTAGATGCAAAGGTACACCAGGTACGCTTGTGGGTTAGCTGGTAATGTGGCTGTGTAGCCTCTGAGTCAATCCGGAACGCCCAGCGTTCTGCACATCAAACGGAAACCGGAACCGGAAGTGCATTCTAGCCTGGGACGCAAACATCGAGGAACGGAAGTCGCGTGATACAGGTAGCTAATGGGATGACGCATTTTACAGCTCCGCTGTTTCTTCATATCCGGCTACCGGAGGGGAAGGCATGACTTAAAAATGCTAAAGGAGAGGGGATAACGAACGCCCCTAAATAACATTATGCTGTGAGGACTGATATAGACTGATGAGAATACCCTAAATGCAATACACCAATAAAAACAATGGAAATGAAAAGAAAAAACAGAAGTGAACATATGTACATACTGTTAGACAATATATAATATTGAGTGAAAAAAAATATAAATTAAATAATAAAAAAAATATATGTATGTGTGTGTGTGTATATATGTGTGTGTGTGCAGACATGCGTTTTAAAAAAACGCACATGACTAAATAGTATTTATTTCAACTTCTTCATTCAACCCATGAGGTGACAAACTAATTAACATATATATCCAAAAAGTTTCTTGCTTACATAAATGAGAACCTCTCAGCAGGAGAATGTTTGTCAGGTATGGATTCGATGACCCATACTTGCAAGTCTGAAATCTTACGGTAATGATGAGTGGTGAAATGGCGCACTACACTTTATGTTGGATTATTAGTCTGCACAGCTCTGCGATGATCTCCAAATATAGCTCGCAATGCCCTAATCATCATTCTCCCAATATATAGGAGGCCGCAAGATATACAATACACTACATATGGGGTAGAACAATTGTAGAATGAGCTAAGGGTGAAAGTTTTGCCATTAGTGGTAAAGGATTTTTTACCATGTGAGACATGACGCTTTGTTACAACGAAACATACCTTCAAGAGGAATGAGTGTAAGTTGTCTAAGTTGATGTTTAATCTGAGACCTCATTTTGCTTGGAGCAATTTTGCTCTTTATGCTGGGGGCCCTTCTGTAGGAAAATTTTAGGAATATCAGGAATGGTTGTAGATATGTGGGGATCTTGAGTCAAGATGGGCCAGTGTTTTTTAAAAATGCTCTCCATTTTCTGGTAATCAGCATGATACTGTGTAATGTATCGGATGGACGGTTCTGAAGTGTGTTTTAATGGAAGGGATGGGCAGATCCTCAGTTTGAAAAGACACAGAAGCTTCATCTATGAGGTTAATAGGATACCCTTTATCAAGAAGCTTCTTTTTGAATACTGAGCACTGGGAAGTATAGTCTTCCAACTTCGTACATTTACGACTAAGACGATGAAATTGGCTCTTTGGGACATTGTTTACCCACCTAGGGTAATGGAAGCTAGAATAATGTAATAATGAATTTCCAGCTGTCGGCTTAGTATAGTTCTTAGCTTTGATGGTACTGTCTGAGAAAGTTCCAGATCCAGAAATCATATGGAATCGGGGTCTATGACTGAAGTAAACTTCAGGCCAAAAATATTGGTGTTACGGTAGGCTACAAAATCCTGAACTGAATTCACTGGTCCATCCCAAATGATAATATCGTCAATATAACGGCCGTAGAAAACCATGTGTGCAGAGTGGGGGTCATCGACACCCCCACACCTGGTCTCCCACAGCCCCATGGTTAGGTTGGTGTAGCTTGGGGCGAAATTCGCCCCATGGTGGTTCAGTTTTTGTAAATAAAAATCGCTGTTGAATGAGAAATAATTGTGCTGCAAACAAAACTGAGTAGCTAGGAGAAGAAATTCTACCTGCTGTGGATTGATACTGGAATCCTGATTAAGAAAATGTGCAACTGCTTATAAACCCATTTTGATGTGGTATCGACATGTATAAGGAACACACATCCAACAATACCCACAAATAAGATGGTTCCCAGGTATAGGGGCGTAATTGTTCAATTAAATGTATGCCATCCCTTATATAGGAAGGGAGTGACTGGGCTAATGGCTGCAAAAAATGGTCTATGTATAATGAATAGCAGGTAGTAATGCTATCCATTGAAGCAACTATTGGGCGACCAGGCGGGTTATTAGTATCTTGGATGGATTTTAGGCAAATTATATATGTATGGAACTTAAAAAAAAAAAAAAAAAAAATGTTTCTTAAAGAAGGCTGCCTCAGTTTTACTTAAAACACCAGCTGTTTGAGCTTGTGCTACTAGAATATTAGATTCCTCAATAAATTTGGGTTTCCCTGGGCTTCCCTTTTTTAATAAATTTTTGGACACTCAGTTGATTTTTGCCCCATCCGCCCCTCTTTTACTGTGTGCAATTTAGTCTCAGTATAAATACAGCTGTTCTGTTAAGGCCTCAGATGTTTGTTAGGGAACCTTTGAACAAACGGCATCATGAAGGCCAAGGAACACTCCAGACAGGTCAGGGACAAAGTTGTTAAGTTTAAGTTTAAAGCAGGGTTAGGTTAAAAAAAAAAAAAAAAAAAAAAAAAAATATATCCCAAACCTTAAAACCTCTCGCGGAGCACTGTTCAATCCATCATCTGAAAATGAAGAGTATGGCACAACTGCAAACCTACCAAGACATGGCTGTCCATCTAAACTGACAGGCCAGGCAAGGAGAGCATTAATCGGAAGCAACCAAGAGGCCCATGGAGACTCTGGAGGAGCTGCGGAGATCCACAGCTCAGGTAGGAGAATCTGTCCACAGGACAACTATTGGTTGTGCACTCCACAAATCTGGCCTTTATGGAAGAGTGGCAAGAAGAAAGCCAGGAAAACATGGTTGGGGATGCTTTTCTTCAACAGGGACAAAAGAAGCTGGTCAGAGTTGACGGGAAGATGGATGGAGCCAAATACAGGGCAGTCTTAAGAGCCCTTTCACACTGAGGTGCTTCAAAAATGCCTTAGCGGTTTTACAGCGTTTTTGGGGCGCTAGCGCTAAATTTACTGAAACCCTCAGGGTGTTTTTTTAAAGGCATTTTTCAAGCGTTATTGCAGCATGGACATCAAAGAGCAACCCCCACCTCCCTACATCACTTCCTGGTACCTAGTGGAGGTGAGGGAGGGTACAGAAAGAAGATGGAGTTTATGGAGCTTTTTTGTTTGTGCTGCTCTATTGGGAGAATATCCATCAACAGAGGCAGCAATGGTGCTATTGGGTTCATCCCATCCTCCAAGCACACACCTCAAGTGGACAATTTGCATTGCTATATGAGGACTTGAGAGTGCACCCGGACAAGTTCAGAAATTACACTCGAATGATCATTGCAACGTAAGTGTTTATATCCCAATCCCGCGCCCACTAGTCCTAAATCCCGAACCCTAATCCCGCTCTCACTAGTTCCAAATCCCTAACCCTAATCCCACTCTTGCTAGTCCCAAATTCCTAACCCTAATCCTGCTCCCACTAATTCCAAATCCCTAATCCTGTTTCCACTAGTCCCAAAACCCTAACCCCCCCCCCTCCCACTAGTCCCAAAACCCTAACCCCCCTCCCACTAGTCCCAAAACCGTAACCCCGCTCCCACTGGACCCAAAACCCTAACCCCGCTCCCACTGGACCCAAATCTCTAACCCCCGCTCCCACTAGCCCCCCAATCCCGCTCTCACTAGTCCCCCAATCCCTAACCCTAATCCCGCTCTCACTAGTCCAAAATCCCTAACCCTTACCTAAACCTTATCCACAGTAGTGTAAACATTACCTATTTTCTGTCCCAGATTTGACTTTCCTCTTGATATGTTGTCGCCTGCCTTACTGAGACATGATACCAACTTCAGAGAAGGCAATACCTCCGTGTGAATGTGCAACACTAAGGTAAGTTTATAATGGTGTATATAAGTAGACGAATAAAAAAACATATTTGCACAAAAAAAAAAAAAAATTATATATATATATGTGTGTGTGTGTGTGTGTGTGTGTGTGTGTGTGTGTGTGTGTGTATATGTGTTTTGCAATCAAACGGTAATAAACGTGATAGATAACAATAAACAAATAACATTGATAATTGATTTTTTTGTTTAAATATAATCTTTAATATATTAACAACTTTAAAATTATGGTACTAATAATGAAAAATATAACAATTTATCAAGCAAAACATATATGAATAAACGTAAAAATTATGATATAAGGGAGGGGTTGAATGGGACTCCTCTCGAGGGGGATGAGGGTGCCTTTGCTGTGCTCTATAAATTGGGACAGGGGCAGTGTCATAGGTGGGAGGAGGTAGGATGGGATACATTGACCCTGATGGTCCAGGTTACTGGACAGATGATGGACCAGGGTTCATTGTACATTGTCATCTCTTGTCTACCGCATCGATTCGTGGGATTAGACTATGGGTAAAGGCAGCACTTTCCCCCATATCTCTTTGATGTGCAGCCAACATTTGTTTAACCATCTCTACAAAGTCCCCACATGGCTGCTGGTTTTTCTTTTTTCTTATGACTTCTTGATGGCTCCGGTTCATTCTCAATTGGACTGCCTGGCTCAGTTTCCTCAATTGGAGGACAAAGGGACAATGGAGGATCAACCACATACTCTTGCTCGCATCCTACTCCTCCTAAAATTATATTTTATTTATATATACCCTTCATGTTTATATACTTACTCCCTCAGCTCCATCACCGGTTGTAAAAATTGTAGATCATAGAAGTGGCAATATATTCTTGATTGTTTGTTTGGCACCTGACCCACTTCTTGTTTTCTTTTGCCTCTTCAGCTCCCTCCTAAAGTTGTCCTTTAACGTTTTCCACCTTCTTCTTTTTTTTTTTTTTTGTTCAACTGAAAGATATGAAATTTTATCATATATTTTTATTTACAGATATCTTGCCACAGGAAATAGCTAAACATCACTACAATATGAATATCACATAGGAATATCTACCATAAGTAAGATTGTGACGCTAACGTATGATGCTATATGGAATCTAAAGAGAATTCATGCCAATACCAAATAAAGAGAAGTGGAAAGATGTTGCCAATAGCTTCTGGAGTAAAACAAACTTTCCTAGCTGCCTGGGAGCTATTGATGGCAAACACAATAGGGTTATAAAACCCTGTCACAGTGGAAGCAGATATTTCAACTACAAAAAGTACTTTTCAATTGTTCTGATGGCTGTTGTAGATGCAGACTACAAATTTCTATTTGTTGACATCAGAGCATTTGGAAGTTGTGCAGACTCAACTATTTTCCAGAATTCTAAGTTCGGAAAGCGGCTAGCTGCAAAGAAACCAGATTTACCTGAGAACAAACCACTACCTGGGACTGAAAATCCAAATATGCCTTTTTGAATTTGTGGCTAATGAGGCATTCGCCATCAATGAACACCTAATGAAACCATACTTCGAGGAATCTCGACAACCCCCCCCCAAGAGAATATTTATTTACTGTCTATGCTGGGCATGCAGGCTAGTCGAATGTGCTTTTGGAATACTTGCCAACAAATGGCAAATTTTCCACAAACCAATCAATCTCAAAATAGAAAATGCAAGTAAAGTAATAAAAGCAGCATGTGTGCTACATAAGCTGGTACGGGAAAGAGACGACGTGAATGTTGAGGACACATTGGCACATAATTTATAACCCACTGAGTTTGTTCATGTTCGTGGTTTAACAGTTGGTTTCACAATACAGGATCAATTGGCTGAGTATTTTATGAGCCCTGCTGGTGAACTTCATTGGCAAGGTGATATGATATAACCCTTTCTTAAATCCACAAATTGCACCATTAATTTCTTCTATTCAAAGATACTTTGGAACGTTATTCGAAGATATTTGCAATTAGTATTTGTTGTTTAACAACGTTACAATTCTCAATTTTTGATTAGCTTTATTTGGTAGCTTCTTGATACAATTCCTTATTAGATTTGTTTAAAATTGCATTTAAGATATTAAACTTTGTCTTTGGCGTATATAGTATTTGTGTTTATTACAAACTTTAGTATATAAATATATTTTGTGATTATTTGTCATGTAATAAAATTAAAGTCTGTCTTTCTTTCTTTCTTTCTGTCTTTCTTTCTTTCTGTCTTTCTTTCTTTCTTTCTTTCTGTCTTTCTTTCTTTCTTTCTTTTTCTTTCTTTCTTTCTTTCTTTCTTTCTTTCTTTCTTTCTTTCTTTCTTTCTTTCTTTCTTTCTTTCTTTTTTCTTTCTTTCTTTCTTTCTTTCTTTCTTTCTTTCTTTCCAATTAGGGTTCGGGATTTGGGACTAGTGGGAGCGGGGTTAGGGCTTTGGATTTGGGTCTAGTGCGAGCGGGGTTAGGGTTTTGGAGTTCTGGTACTCACGTTTGCTGCTTTTCTGTTTCTTGTTCAGATTTTCCCACTCTGGTATGTTTCTGTGCTATGTTTCATGCCTTATTTTTCTTTGTTCGATTGGCATAATTGTAATTTTCTCTTACATTCACCGACTGACACAGCTCCTCTCTTAGACCATTGGGTTGTTATGCCACCTTCAGGAGAAGACTAGGCATTACATGTTAACATATGATAAAACTAGAACTTTCTAGTTCAGCCCAAGGGGCGGTCCCTTAGGTAACAACCCCACAGCATGCTACTGCAGCCTCAGTTTTATTTTGCCTAGTGAAGGAGAAAGACCTAGGAACCCTGATGGGCCCATCGGTCTGTCTGTTTCTGCAGAAGCTTGGTTTTTGCGCAAGATGATAGATCCTGTGATCTGCTATCAACAGTCGGCTGGGTGACAGGCTGGATACCCTTATCCTTGTAGTCTCCCCAGTCCGACCATCGAGCGTGTGCAGGTCGCAGCTACGGCTCGGCAGGCCACGACGAAACCTCAGCTCCAGAGGTGATTGGTGAGCTTTTATGCTCCGGGGCATACATATGACCGGGCTACTGATGTCTGCGTCACAGTATGCTGGGCCAGCAGCTACCCTATACTGATTAGTGAGTAGTTATGCAATGGAATGTCTCCCAGCTCTTCAGGACTGGTAAGTACAGCTCTCCCTGCCTCGGTGGGGCTGAGCAGCTGGGCATTCCCTGGGAGGTCGATTCGGGGGTCCCTCACCTCCCTCTCTTCTCTCCCTGTCCCTATCCTTCCTCTCCCCCCTTCCCTGTGGGGGATGCTGCATGGGCTGCTGAGCGGTGTGTGTGCCATAGACAGGGGCTCCCCAGGGGGCTCTCACCTGGGGTGGGGACTGCGCTGGGTAGCTGTGCCTTGGTGTTCTGTAGGTCTCTCCCCTGGGTGTCTGGAGGCTGTGTATGCTGATCGCTGTAGCGCTGTTTGCCGCCATTTCTCTGCCTGTTGTTTCACTGTCCTTCTTCATTGCATACAGTGTTCGGCGGCCATTTTTGGTGTGACCAGGGAGCAGCATGCTCTGTCTCCATTTTACTGTAGTCCGGTGGCCATTTTCTCTGTGATTGTGTCCTTTATACTGGACGCTCGGCAGCCATTTTCTTGAAGCCTGAACACGTTTTTGTTCAGTGTCAGTGCCATTCAGAGCAGCTCTGCACAGCGCGGTGTGGTCTCCTATGCATCTGGGAGCTGATACAGGCAATATTAGCTGGACGGCGCAGAAACCAGTCAGGGTGGTGAGTCCTGCGGGAAAGAGCCCCTTAGCCAGCAGCAGTTAGGAGGGTGGGACCATCACTGTCCTAAGTCCCCAACAGGTGGCAGACAGGGTAGGGTCAGCTTGGCTTCAGAAACTGGTGTTTCTTCCCCCGAAATCCAGGCAATTGCAACCGGTTCACCTGCAGACAGTGCAGTGCCTCTGGACGCCTTGTCGGCGGTCCTCAATTCGTTCGTTGCCAAGATGGAGGCGGTGCGTGGGCGCAAAGGTAGTAAACAGCCCCTGCCCCCCGTCCTCCGGGAAGAGCTCTGACGCAGACTCTGGCCCTGCTGAGGCTGGTGACCCCTGTTCTGTCGTTTCAGATGACGCTGACCAGGACCGATCGGACAGTGAGGATGAGTCCCTGTCCGGGTCCGTGCGCGACAAAGCGCTTGTTGGAGCACTTATCACTGCTGTGCATGATACCCTGAAGATTCAGGAGCCAGCAGATCCCTCTGCTGATGTAGCGGCCCCTTTTGGGTCCCATAAGCCAGCCCATTCACCTAGAGTGTTCCTGTATCTGACTTATTTTGATGAGTTCTTTTACAAGGAATGGGGGCGACCGCAGCGGACCTTTTCGGTCCCCAAATACATGGCGGTGTGTTACCCCTTTTGAGGAGAGCCTTCTCAAAAAATGGTCGGCTCCTCCGGTCGTGGCATTCACAGTTTCCGGGTTAAACAAAGTAACCACAATCCCAGTAGAGGGGACTCCTGCCTTTTTAAGGATCCCACGGACAGGAAGGCCGAGGCAGTGACTCGTTCCTTGTTTACGGCTGTGGGGTCAGCAATGCGACCAGTACTGGCATCCGCACTTGTGTCTCAGACACTCACTGAGCGGGCAAAACTTTTGCACCGCGAATTGGGAGAGCAACAGGCTTCTCCTGTCTGTGTGGAACTAGCAGGCCAATTAGTGCAAGGCCTTAAGTACATTTGTGACCCGGCCCTGGATACTCTCCCTCTGTTATCCAGGGCTTTAGTGTCAGCAGTGGTGCTGAGGTGCCTGATTTGGCTAAAATGCTGGTCTGCTGACCAGGCATCTATAAAAGCCCTGACGGATCTTCCCTTCCTTGGCGACCACCTCTTTGGAGCCTCATTAGATGACATTATTGAAAATGCCACAGGTGGTAAGAGTACACTACTCCCACAGGCCAGGAAGGCTAAGGAGCCACGCCGTAGGCAAGGGCCCTCATTTTCCGCTCACAACCGGCTTTTTCGTCCGCCCGGGGCTTCGGCTAAGCATCCCCAGCCCGGCAGGACGACCTCTGAAGGACAAAAGCGTCCCTGGAACCGCAAGCCTGCGAGCAAAAGCGCTACCGCATGAAGGTTTGCCCCTGCCTGCAACGCGGGTGGGAGGTCGCCTTCGGGAGTTGCAGCCCGGTGGGTCTCTCGGCTGTCTGACCAATAAGTCTGCGATCTGATTTCCTCAGGCTACAAGATAGAGTTCCTCTCTTGGCCGCAAAACAGATTCTTCCCTCCAGCATACCCGTACTCCCGGCTCGCCGGGAGGCCCTATTGGGGGCGGCAAGGGACCTGCTGAGTTGCGGGGTGATAGTACCTGTCCTAGAATCAGAACGTTTCCAGGGGTTCTACTCAAACCTGTTGGTAGTCCCCAAAAAGGAAGGGGTACATCCAATCTTGGACCTAAAAGCCCTCAATTACTTTGTAAAAGTACAGAGGTTCAGAATGGAATCAGTTTGCTCAGTAGTCGCTGTACTCCCTCAAGGGGACCCCCTGGCGTCTTTGGACATCCAGGATGCGTACCTGCACATACCCATATGCCTTCGGCATCAGAGGTTTCTGCGGTTTGCAGTTGGGGAAACACACTACCAGTTTGGCTTTGCCCTTTTGTTTTGCATCAGCCCCCCGAGTCTTTACCAAGGTATTGGCTCCTGTTTTGGCATTGCTGCGACAATGTGGGATCGCGATCGTGGGTTACCTAGACGATCTCCTCCTGAGAGCATCTTCCGCCTCAGAGTTAGAGGAGGATGTGGCGATCACCATGCAGATCCTGCAGGAATTTGGGTGGCTGTTGAACCTAAAAAAGTCGGTGATTGTACCGACTCAGCGTTTGGAGTACCTAGGCTTACTGCTGGACTCCATGGAAGCAAGAGTGTTTCTCCCTTCAGACAAGCTGTAGACTCTCAGAGCCGCGGTAAGACTGCTGATGAACCACAAGTGGTCGTCGCTACGCTTCTGCATGCGAGTCCTGGGACTCATGGTGGCCTTCTTCGAGGCAGTACCGTATGCCCAGTTTCACACCAGAGTCTTGCAGAAGGAGATCTTGACAAAGTGGGACAAATCTCTGTTGTCTCTGGATCGGCAGATTCAGGTGAGCCAGTTAGTCAGGGATTCCCTGCTCTGGTGGCTGAGGTCCCCGACACTTCGGTCCGGGAAGTCGTTCCTACCTCTGAAATGGACGGTGATCACAACGGACGCCAGCCTAAGCGGCTGGGGTGGAGTAATGGGAGTTAAGTCGACCCAGGGCCTCTGGTCGGTGGAGGAATCCAAGTTGCCGATCAATCTGCTCGAGCTGAGAGCGATCAGGTTATGCCTCTTCACATGGTTGATAAGACTTCAAGAGCGTCCGATCAGGATCCAGTCAGACAACGCCATGGCGGTGGCATACGTCAATCACCAAGGAGGAACAAGAAGCTCAGCCGCCGCTCGGGAGGTCGCTCACATCCTTCAGTGGGCAGAGCGACATGTACCGGCCCTGACGGCCATTTACATCCCGGCAGTGGCAAACTGGCAGGCGGACTATCTAAGTCGCCAGATGCTGGACCCAGGAGAATGGGAGTTGCATCCGGAGGTGTACAGGCTACTGTGCCTGTGATGGGGCACACCAGACCTGGATCTTTTGGCCTCCTGTCTCAATCGAAAGGTGCCGAGATTCGTGTCCAGGACAAGAGATCCTTGGGCAGATGCGTCAGACGGTGGCTCCGTGGGATCAGTACCAGCTGATCTATGCCTTTCCTTCGCTGAAACTGTTACCACGTCTGCTCCGCAGAGTGGAGGCCGGGGGGATTCCAGTAATACTGATTGCCTCAGATTGGCCCCAGCGTCCCTGGTACGCAGACCTAGTGCGCCTGGTGGCGGACGCCCCATGGCGACTGCCGTTACGAGAGGACCTTTTTGTCTCAAGGTCCAAACCTCCATCCTGCTTTACCATCGCTGGTTTTAACGGCATGGCTATTGAGAGCCAGGTGTTGAGGAACCGGGGTCTTTCGGACTCGGTGATTCCAAATATGTTGAGAACACTGAAATCTTCTTCTCGGAAGATATATCATCGTACCTGTAAGGCCTACATCTCCATGTGTGAGGAGAAAGGTTGGCGTCCGTGCGCCTTTTCTATATCCAGGATCATGTTGTTTCTACAGCAAGGAGTAGACCAGAAACTGGCTTTAAGCACCATTTAAGGGACACATATCAGCTTTGGCTTTTGAACCTGGTGTTATCGGCACTTCAAAAACTGTCATTTGAAGCGATCAGGGAGATCCCTCTGTTGACTCTTTCCCAGAAAGTGGTCTCTTTAGTGGCCATTACTCCGGCTAGGAGGGTTTTGGAGCTGGCGGCCTTGTCTTGCAAGTCGCCATATCTGGTTATCCACAAGGATAAGGTGGTGTTGCGTCCGCAACCTGCTTTTCTGCCGAAGGTGGTTTTGGCGTTCCACATCAATGAAGACCTTGTGTTACCATCTTTGTGTCCTAAACCGACACATCCTAAAGAGGTGGCCCTTCATTCCCTGGACGTGGTTCGGGCTCTGATGGTGTATTTGTCTGCTACTAGTCCCTTTCGGAAGTTAGACTCCTTGTTTGTTTTGGTGGCTGGTCCGAAAAAAGGCATGGCGGTTTTGTCGGCCACCATTTCCAGGTGGATCAGACAGATTGTAGTACAGGCCTACGCCTTGAAGGGGCAGGTGCCCCCCTTTCCGGTCACAGCCCACGCCACAAGGGCAGTCGGAACGTTTTTGGCCTTCCGACATCAAGCGTCTGTCGCTCAAGTGTGTAAAGCGGCGACTTGGTCGTCTGTTCACACCTTTTCAAAAAAGGTAAATGTCAGTGCATCGGCTGATGCCTGTTTTGGCATCAAAGTTTTGCAGGCGGCCGTATAATTGCAATTACACTTACATTTTTTCCTGTTTTTTTTTTTTTTTTGGTAAAAACACAGTACCTTAAGTAAATGCACTGTTGCATTTGTTACCGCAGTTCTGAGGCGGTTTGAAGGTAGTGACTCCCAGTTGAGGAGCACTCTGTTTTGTTTTTTTCGTGGGTAACAAAGTGTTTTGGTTCCCACACGCTGTTGTTTTTTGTGGGTAAAGTTGTACTAGTTCCCACTTGCCATGGTGGGTGAAGTTTTTATGCTGTTTTCCCACCCCTCGTTTTGGCACTGCTTGGGGACGTCCCAATGGTCTGAGAGGAGCTGTGTCAGTCGGTGAATGTAAGAAAATAGGATTTTTTGTACTCACCGTAAAATCCTTTTCTCTGTAGTTCACCGACTGACACTGCACCCGCCCCTCATATTTTTGTCTACGTTATACTGCTTGTTGACATACTGAGGCTGCAGTAGCATTCTGTGGGGTTGTTACCTAAGGGACCGCCCCTTGGGCTGAACTAGAAAGTTCTAGTTTTATTATCACATGTTAACATGTAATGCCTAGTCTTCTCCTGAAGGTGGCATAACAACCCAATGGTCTAAGAGAGGAGCTGTGTCAGTCGGTGAACTACAGAGAAAAGGATTTTACGGTGAGTACAAAAAATCCTATTTTTTTCAGATCCCATATTTCTGGAAAGCCCCTCATAGTGCTGATGAACTCCTCGGGCTCATACACTTTCTTCCTCCTGGGCATATTTTCATTCATGGCCTCCTGTTGCTGCTCTCTCTCAACTTCCATCTTATCCTAGCGCCTATCCACCTGTACAAACCGCATTTCCTGATATCTCAGCATCCTACACTTCAGTGCAATCCATGTGACCTTCCCACAGCTTCAGTCCCTTTGTTGTGGATGCTCTTTCTGCTTCCATGTTTCTTTTTTGTGAGATCATGTGACCTTCCTACAGCTCAGGGTGGTTTATAGGCGCTTTTACAGCGCTTTCAATTCATTTTAATGGAGAGAGGTGTTTTTTTTTTTTTCAGCACCCAAAAGCTGCTCCAAAGAGGCTGCTTGCAAGACTTTTCTCAATGCCCCGCCAGTGCAACGCCTCTGTGTGAAAGGATCCGTTGAGATCCATTGGGGAGCGTTTTATGTGCGTTTTAATAGCACTATTTTTTAGCGCTAAAATGCCTGTGTGAAAGGGCTCTAAGCCTCATACACACTATCTGATTTTCCGATGGGATTTGTGTGTTGGCAGACTGTTGGCCTAAAATCCGACCGTTTGTATGCTCCATAGGACAATTGTTAGATTTTCTGCGGACAAATGTTGGATGACAGGTGTGTACACAAGTCCGTCAGACAAATGCCCAAAATACAAACACGTATGCTCAGAATCAAGTCTCACCAAACACAACATTAGCAGAAGGTGCCCAAAGGGTGGCGCTAAAAAGCTGTAAAGCCACATAGTATGTCACTACGTTCGTCTTTGGTCGACAATTATGTGCCATTTTGTATGCAAGACAAGTTCATGGCCAACGCCCTTCGGACAAAAGTCTGGCGCTTTGCCTCCGAAAAATCCAATCATGTGTACGAGGCTTTAGAAGAAAACCTGTTAGTCTGCAAAAGACTTGAGACTGGGGCAGAGGTTCACTTTCCAGCAGGACAACAACCCTAAACATACAGCCAGAGCTACAATGGAATGGTTTAGATCAAAGCATATCCCTGTGTTAGAATTGTCTAGTTAAAGTGCATACCTAAATCCAATTGAGAATCTGTGACAAGACTTAAAATTGCTGTTTGCAGACGCTCTCTGTCAAATCTGAGAGAGCTTGAGCTATTTTGCAAATAATGGGCAAAAAATTCATTCTCTAGATGTGCAAAGCTCATAGAGACATACCCAAAAAGACATGCAGCTGTAATTGCAGCGAAAGGTGGTTCTACAAAGTATTGACTCGGGGGCTGAATGCAAATTGTCAGGGCTGGGCTCAGCCCTTCCTTCACTGAGCTGGCCGCTCAGCTGTTGGCTAATTGCCAGCTTCCATCTCTCTCCACAGTTACCCAGCTGTTGATGATCCTGCTTGTCAGTCCTGCCTACTTAGTGCCGGTTCACACTGGGGCAACACGACTTCGTGCCGGTTCACACTGGGGCAACACGACTTACAGCGCGACTTAGCAAGGCAACTTGGACGTGACTTGGACGTGACTTGGACGTGACTTGGACGTATTTACAACACAACTTCAAGTCGTCCCCAGGCGACTTTGGCAGTGGCCAATCGCATAATAATCAGCTCTGTGGGAGGAAGGGGTTTGCCTAGAAAACTATTTATACTTCCTGGAAAGTTGCTTCAGTTAAGACAGGGGATCCGACTTGGAGGCAACTTCCATTGAAATCAATGGGTACAAGTCGCCTAGAAGTCAGATTGAAGTAGTACAGGAACCTTTTCTGAAGTCGGAGCGACTTCAGTAGTGTTCATTAAGACGGCTCTCATTCACTTGCATGTAATTTCTGATGTCAAGTGACTTGGGGCGACTTGCAGTCTGACAAGTCGCCCCCCCAAGTCACGGTAGTGTGAACGGGCTCTTAGGCTCGGTTCACACTACCGCGACTTGGGATCCGACTTGTCAGACCTCAAGTCGCTTGACATTAGGAATTACATTATAATAATCAATGAGAGCCATCTTAATGTATACTACTGAAGTCGCTTCGACTTCAGAAAAGGTTCCTGTACTACTTCAAGGCAACTTCTAGGTGACTTGTACCCATAGAATTCAATGGAAGTCGCCTCCAAGTCGGATCTCCATCTATATTGAAGCGACTTTACAGGAAAATAAATTTGTTTACGCAGGCAAACCCCACCCTCCCAGAGAGCTGATTATTCTGTGATTGGCAGCAGCCAAAGTCGCCTGGCCTGGGGGCGACTTGAAGTTGTGTTGTAAATAACTGTCACGTTGAAGTTGCTTCCAAGTCACGTTGAAGTTGCTTCCAAGTTGCCTTGCTAAGTTACGCTGTAAGTCGTGTTGCCCCAGTGTGAACCGACACTTAAGCTGTCCAGTCCGGAGGAGCTCTGCCTTTGCCTTGGTCACATCACAAGAAACTAGCCCCCTGCGTTCCTGTTTAAAGACTGGCTTTGCTGTCATCCCTTCTGGCTACAGATCTTGCTTGCTGTTCCACAACTTTGATCCCTGACTCCTGGCTTGGCTGACTATCCGTTCCGGTTACTGAACTTTGGCTATGTTTTGACTTTTGTAAACCTATTTAAAAGCCAATTATCGTTTTCCTTCCACTTCACAATTATGTGCCACTTTGTGTTGGTCTATCACATAAAATCCCAATAAAATACATTTACATTTTTGGTTGCAACATGACAAAATGTGGAAAATTTCAAGGGGTGTGAATACTTTTTCAAGGCACTGTATATAAATATCGATGCTGCCACACATTAGCCATTATACGTTATTTCCTAGTTGCCGCTACTACACATGCACCAGGTATTGGCATTATTACGAGTTAACCCAAAACTCTCCACTCTCCTCAGTCAGATCCCAGCATAAGTCTCCAATCACAAATAACTTATTTGCAGCTTGTCACATGATCTATTGAAGAGAGCTGCAAATAAATTGTTAGGTAAAGGAGACTTCCTGTGCCTGATTGCTAATTTTGTGTTTTGGATTACTGGAGATTTGAGAAGATCACAAACAACGTAATCAACTGTAAGCAACCAGTATCAGGACATGGTCATCCAATGCCCGGGGAGACTAGGCAAACTGATCATGCTGCATTCAGATGTGTGTCTATCATTGCTGCGCCTCTGAAAAGCAATCTCGAACGGATTACTTTTATGTAGGGCTGTTACTGATTAAAATTTTCGTGTTCGATTAATCATTTTTTTTTTTTTTGTTTTAAATCGATTAATCAACTAATTTTTGATTATAACGCACATACAGATCCAACTACTTTTTAGCTGATCTCCTTGCATTGCAACTCTGCATTAGTCAGTGGTAAATGTGGTGTACACTATATACAATCACCCGACACTAGTTAGTTTCCACAATCCATGACTTAATTTCACAGTACACACACACACACACACACACACACACACACACACACACACACACACACACACACACACACACACACACACACACACACACACGTACACGTACACACATTTTAAATTCAAACTGTAGCACTGACATAAGTAATTTTTTTTTTTTTTTTCCACAGCAGCGTGACAATCCCTCCACCTCCAGTCTAATCACTCTCACCTTATGGCATGGACCCCTGTGCAAACAGGTGGTCATGCAAGCGGGTATCAAAAGGGTTAACACGGACCATAAACTTCTCTCTTGTCTCCTTAGATCTCAGCAAGGACGCCAGGTTAGGCCCCTTTCACACGATCGGAACGTTCAGATCCGCCTGTCAGTTTTGACGGCGGATCTGAACGGCCGCTCCATGTTAGTCTATAGAGCATCGGATGTCAGCGGAGACATGTCCGCTGACATCCGACGCGGTCGGTCCGATCCACCAAAAGCAGACGTATGGCTCTACGTCCAGATCTGTCGCTGGCGGATCGGATCGGGTGAGATCTGATGAAAACTGACACACTGTCCGTTTTCATCCGATCTCTCCATAGGGACCAGCGGCGTTTGCAAGCTCCTTCCCGCTCAGTGAGCAGAGAGGGACTTGTCATCCGCCGGTTCAGCGGAGATCAACGGAGAGATCTCCCGCTGAGCCGGCGGACAGAGGCGGGCTCCGTGGAAGCGGAGTCCGCCTCGTGTGAAAGGGGCCTTATGGGTAGAAAAAAAAGATGCTAACCACTTAAGTATAAGATTACATTTGTGTGTTCAAACACAAACTACTCACATAAAGATGATAAACACAGCATGTAAAGCCAACAATCCTGTTAGTTCCGTAGAGCAGCAGCGGGTGACGTCATGCGTTGCTCCTCCCCCGTACGCGTTATGTTCAATCAAAACTTCAACGTCACCGGACTCCTCCCCCTTCCCTTCGTTAGCAGATGGAGGCACTTGGAGAAGGGAGCAGTCCGGTGATGTCAATGTCCGTGATGCCAACGGAACTCCCTGAAGACCTGGAAGCCGGCGAGGGAGGTGAGTACCGATCAAAAGAATTTTGATCTACTAAAAAAATGAACAATTAATCGAGGAATTAATCTTTAATTTCCACAGCCCTACTTTTAAGAGCAGTCGAGGACCGTCTGTTTTTTTTTTATTCCTGAAAAGTTTGACCCACTGCAACACAGCTGCCTGCTTTGCACAAAGTTGTGTCTTGGTCACATTATCTTTAATAGGACATGTTTGGCAGCAGCCCTGCCTGCCAATTGTGACATGCTCTCTCCATGTGTGCTAAATATTCAGTCCTCCTTTCTCCGTGTTGAAATGAAGGCAGATGTGATGTGTCCCGTGACGATGGGAAACTGGAAGATGAGCAGTCTGCCCTCACTCCCCAAAAGGCAGGCTTGTGTTCTTAGCTGTTGTCGGCTCTCTTCTGCCCTCATCTATCAGGCCCCTGCTCCTACTGAGTGCAAAGTCTTTGAGGTTTTACTGCACATGTACAGGCAGCCGGAAGTAGACATCACTGACCACAGGTAAACATTGCTGCAGAATACCGGTGAATGTTTATCTTTTGGCCAGCATTGTTAAAATGCAGCATATAAAAAAGCAGGGTTTGTTTTTTGTGATGTGCTGTAGTGAGTCAGTTAGCACCTTGTGCATTGGGGTGCTATTCTAAATTAATTGCACTGAAATGTACCATAGAGAGTGCCGTGTATTACCGTTGAGGTAAAATGCTCATTACTGCAATTCATAGGTCTGATGGTGGGCTAAAGGCTAAGTATACGTTGAAAAAGACTCATGTCTAAAGACCTTCCCCCTTTTCCATGTAAACTAAACCACTCTGCAATTTACCTTAAGTCAGTGGGCAAAGCATTGCAGGAGCCTACAACATATCGGGTGGTGTTCGGTCAGAGGAAACTCTTTGTAAGCTTACAAGTAAACCACTTTTTCATTCGGGCCTTTGCACTCTGCACCCTGACTTTCTATCTCCCTGCCACCCAGCACCCCTACTACAAACCCCCTGGACACCTGACCACTAATTTTCTTACCTCCCAGTACTCATGGCACTTGAACATGCAATCTCTATATTAGACTGGAACTATAAGAGGGAAACAAACTCCATTTTACTTCCTATATTCTTGTTTTACAGAAATTATATAAAATATATGTTTTACATTTTGAAGTTGCTGCATTTAAAAGCAACTTGACAGATGTGGATGCTGCAATGCTTCACAGTTTTTATCTTCAAATTTGCCAGCTAGTTGGTGGGTCACCCTCCCAAAACATACATGTGTGTATCTGGTGTTCTTAAACTTGGTGCAAAAAGGAGGATTTGGGGTCCATGGAGAACTGGGCTGACTTTGCGGTCGGTTACAGGCTCTATAGCAGGGACATCCTTAAATGGGCAGGGTGCAGCTCTCTTGGGGGAGAAGATAAAAAGAATGTTTGAGGAACTTTTAAACTAGGAATTGGGGGTTGGGGTGATTAGTGACAGGTATACAGTGCAGTGAGCAAGTTTCAAAGTGTGGAGGTAGGGGGGGGAGTAGGCCTCAAACCAGCTAATACAGCAACTAGCGGAAGAGGATTTTTTACTTTGGGAATATTAGAAACCTGGTTTAATGGTTCACATGACTGGCTTGCGACTATGCAGGGGTACTCCGTGTGTAGGAGAGACGGCAGGTAGGAGAGGGGGAGGAGTGTTGCAGCACATCAAGAGTGAATTAATAGTGAATGAGGGATGACATTGCTAATAAAGCTAGTGAGGAAGTAAAGTCTTTGTGGCTGGAGCTTCAAAGAGTCAAAGCAACGGTAAATTAATTGTGGGTGTATGGTTTAGGTTCCCTAACATTGAGGAGGAAAAGACCAATTTACTTTAACAGTTGGAGAGGGTGGGGAGGCAGGGCAATGTTTATAATTTATGGGGGACTTCAACTATTCTGATACTTAAGTCACCATTAACATTCCAAAACTAAAAAGAATGCAATGAGAATTGCAAGAGGGCAGCTAAAGTAGATTACCAAAGACACATTGCTGAGGACATTAAAAATATCTCAAAACGTTTTTCAAATATTTTAATAGAAAATAGGCGAACATAAGAATAACAAATTTAATCCAAAAAGAATTGCGCTAGGTGTAAATCAGAAAATTAAGTGATAATAAAGTATTATGAATAATAAAAATACAGTGAAAGTAATCCTGCAGCTGGCCATTAATAACCCAGATATAGGGCACAAAATGGATATATAGAAAAAAAGTGCAGCTCTGGATTGTGATTTACAAATGTGTAAAATCATGAAATAAAATTTGCATATGATGATAAACCAAATAGTGCAGATAATAAACCAATGTGTGACCAAAAGAATACATCAAGTGTTCAAATCAAAGTTCATATGTGAAAGTCCAAATGATCAAATGGAAGTGAAAATATAAGAATTAATCTTGTGAAAACATCAAAAATCATTCCAGGATGTGCTTGTTGGTAGTTGTGCAGCCCGTCACCACAGATGAGACAAAAGGGGGAGGCTTACCAGAAATGTGGATGGATAATGTGGATAGTGTAGATGTTCCAATAGGGTTTTTTTATTGAATAAAAAAAATCCACATAACAAAAATAAGTGACCTTGCAAGGTATATGGGGGCTCCGTTGGTCTATGGACGAACTAAAACAATTGCGCATGCGCAGTGCGAGCGTATGTGACCAACCCTACGGCGTTTCGTCACAATTGACGTCATCAGGGGCAGATCGCATTGCAAAACAATATTTCTCGGCTAAGCTAGCCAGGGACACCGAGAGCTTGACCAGGAAGTGACGTCGGAAGTTGCTTTCTGGGTCTCAAGAAGAAGGGGAGGAGAGCGGATTCCAGCGGCTGGCACCTGCCATGGAGCTCCCGGGCCCGCTGATGAGCAAGCTGGGCCCGGTGCCAGAACCAGGGGTGTGTGAGAGCAATTGGGCACGAATGCTCACCTGACAGGCAGGAGTCTGCCTAACCGTTTCACAATTGGCTGCTGCTACCGGATTGTGTGCTATTCAACAAATCCCAGCCCCCCACCCCCCACCCGCTGTCGGGTCCGTACGATGTACGGACCTCGTGGCAAAAGGGTTAAGAGCGCGACTAATCTCAGCTCGTTACCTGTATAGAAGACACCTGGGAGCCACAAATCTTGCTGATTTTATAGGGGTCAAATACTTATTTTGCTCATTAAAATGCAAATCAATTGATAACTTTTTTTTTTGTTTGTTTGTTCTGTCTCTCACTGTTAAAATAAACCTACCATTAAAATAATAGACTGATCATTTCTTTGTCATTGGGCAAATGTACAAAATCAGCAGGGGGTCAAAATCGTTTCCCCCCCATTGTAAGTGTTCAAAAAAAGGGCTAGAAAAACTGAATACAAAATCGTCAGGACCGGATGGCTTAACCCCCAAGAGTTCTCAAAAAGCTTAGTCATGTTATTGCCACAAAATTATTCTTTATTTTTGTGGACTGTTTACTAACTGGAAAGGTGCCAGCTGATTGGTAAAAAGCAAACGTGGTACCAATAATATACAGATGGAATACTTTTACAAAGGGTGGAAGGGGGTCACTTCCACTTCCGTCTCTGTTTTTTCTTTGTTGCTATGGGGCCAGTGAAGCAGACCAATCTGTGCCTGATCAGCTGCATTGGAGCACAAATGAGATTGGGGGGTTTAATAGGTACTCTTTATGGAGATATCGGGGGTCTGTCATTGCTATTGACATCAAAAAGCATGTTTACATTCCTTTCAACAGCAATAAAAATGATTATTTTTATATATATATATATATATATATATATATATATATATATATATATATATATATATATATATATATATATATATATATATTTTTTTTTTTAAACTCTGCAAAAACAAATAAAATAAAACAAAAGGAATAAAAATAAAATACAAATTTAAAGTGCCCCCGTCAAACCGTGTTCACACGTCGGTCCCTCACGTATAGGTAAACAGATCGCAACACATGTGAGGTATCGCTGCGATCATCAGAGCCAGAACAATACTTCTAGCACCAGACCTCCTCTGTATCTCTAAACTGGTAACCTGCAAAGGCTTTTAAAGCGTCACCTATAGGTAATTAAAATTACCGTAGTTTGTCCCCATTCCATGAGCGCACACAATTTTAATGCGTGACATGTTTGGTATCTATTTACTCGGCATAACCTCATCTTTCACATTAGCCCAAAAAATTGGGCTACATTTTTTTTTTTTTTTTTTTTTTTAATTCATTAAAGTGTATTTTTTTCCAAAAATTGTTGCGTTTTGAAAGACCACTGCGCAAATACCGAGCAACATTAAATATTTCAATGACTGACATTTTATTCTCTAGGGTCTCTGATTAAAAAAAAAAAATAAATATATATAAATATATATATATATATATATATATATATATATATATATATATATATATATATATATATATATATATATATATATATATATGTGTGTGTGTGAGAGAATATATATGTGTGTGTGATGAAAGTGGAACTTCCGCTCATCATAACCCCCCCTCTCCGGTGTCACATTTGGCACCTTTCAGGGGGAAGGGGGGTGCAGGTATCTACACCCACTTCCGGGCATAAACTCCCACAGGAGTTTACGCAACTTCCTGTCCCGGCGCGCTGTCTGCGGGCGATTCTCATTGCACTGCGCGACTTGCGCATTCGCAGTAGGGAACCGGGTAGTGAAGTCGCAACGCTACACTTCCTGATTCCCTCACCAAGAATGGCGCCGGCAGCAGCAGAGAGCCGACCGATTTGATTGGCCTCTGCTGCCCACATCGCTGGAACCTGTGACAGGTGAGTGTTCATTTATTAAAAGTCAGCAGCTGCAGTATTTGTAGCTGCTGGCTTTTAAAAAAAAAAAATAATTTCAGGTACAGTCCCTCTTTAAAATGGTTAGCTTTTATTTATTCATGCAAAACCTGTCTCCCAAAAGGAGCTGCTTTATAAAGTGTAAGCTTCTATAAAGTTTGGCTGCAATGTGTTAGTGGTTTTAAATCTGCTAATACATTTAGCGCCACCCTCCCCCCCAGACTAACACTGCTGCGGTCTGCTGTGCCTCCTCTGCCCATTCCTCCAGAGCGGTCTCACTAATACTGGAAGTGTGTTACTGGCCAGATCACTAGGTGAAAACAGATGGGGAAAAGCCAAAGAAAACTGATGCAGCCACCACATCGAATGATTGGTAATCTACAATGGAATACTTTTTTTTAGTTTTTGGGTTAAAGAGGGGGTAAACCCGCTGACGTGTTGTTTTTTTTTTTTTTTTTTTTTTGCAGACCTACAGGTTTAGGAGATATTTTTTTTTTTTTTTACCTACAGTTAAGCCTTCTTATAGGCTTACCTGTAGGTAAAAGTTCAAATTGTGACTATACAACCGCTTTAATACCGCTTTAAGTTGAAGACTAAGGTACCAACCTTTAAATTCAAGACGCTAGAGATATGGTTATTTTGTTGGACTAATAAAAATGTTTGATTTGTTGTTGGCTATCTTTTTTTATGATATAAATCTTAATAAGCCCTCTTTCGCTAAAGGACTGAAGTCTACCTGTCCAGCATGTGAACAAAATTATTCTAATTTGTAACCGTGCCGTCAACATTTCATCTGGTTATGTTTTTTAAGAATTTGAATGATGGGAGACTGTGTGGTTAAAGGACATTTTTATGATGAAAGCAGCTTGAGAAAGCTCTTCTGGATTCTAGGCTTGGAGGCTTCTAATTTAAAATCCATGTGATCAAGGTCACTTGATCTCTTTATTTACAAATTTGATTTACTTTCTTTAATGAGCAGGCAGCTGTTTGTTAAAACATACTCTATTCAGTGCTTTATATGTAGGTCATAAAGAGCAAAATTAAATTTCCCTAAACAGGATGTAATTTTCTGTAATGTACAAACCAAGGTCCTGTAATTTTGTTTGTTTTTTTAACAATAGAACATAATTTATACATACTATTCTTTCCTCTACTGTCCTTCTTAGGGGTGTAAAAGCAAATAAAGATGAGGCGCATTAAAGAGGTGTTGCCATTAATAAAAATAATTAAAAGTCAGCAGCTACAAATACTGCAGCTGCTGACTTTTAATAATCGGAAACTTACCTGTCCCAGGGTTCAGCGATCCTCCGTTCGGCGCGCCAGCATTGTAACTGTGGGCGCCCGACTGTGGCTTCACAGCCGGGCACCCACTGTGCATTAGCGAGCAGCGCCGTGATTGGCCGCGCAATCATCTGGGACCTGTCACGTGTCCCAGATGATTGACAAGAGGGAGGGGGCAGAGCTGAGCCCTTCCTGCGCCGAGGGTAAGTGATGTTACCAGCCCAGGCACTGAAGGAGGCGGGACCCCCCTAGCAACAGCCATTTAGAGGTGAGTAAAAAAAAATTTTTTTTTTTTCCAAGTTTATTTTTTTATTTCTTGGGTGCAACTCCACTTTAATAAGGATACTCTAGCCGCAGGTGAGCTTAGTAAGACCTCTACACATTATTTGCTCTTGTTACTCTTGTCCACTCACCCATCAGGCTGAAATGATGTTCACTTACTGCCTCCCTTCTCATTTAGAAGAGCGAGAATAAACTAGGTGGCATGGAGAATTTCTGAAAGTTAAAAAGGGCTGTGTGCGATACGACAGAATAACATTTTTAATGTAATGTGTTGTAGTGTCTTTGTATTGCATTTTTGACTGACAACTGTACTGATTAAATGAAAAAAAAAGTTGTGCTTGTCCCATCGGATAATGTCACATGAATTGTTATTGTCATGATCGGGTCTCTTGAATGTTTTGTATGAATGATCAAATTATTGTACGATCAATTTGAAAGCTGTATTCTTCGTACAATTTTCTGATCATGTAGATGGGCCTTGAGCAGACAGTGTCAGGATGAAATGTGCGTGCAAAAGGCTCTGCTGCAAGGGTCCATATTACCAGCTAATGGGCAACTTTCTACATCTACCCTTGCAGTGGGACCCCTGCACTGCAAGGGGTTAAATGCTTATTAACCACTTCAGCTCCGGAAAGTTTTACCCCCTTCATGACCAGGGCAGTTTTTTCTATTCAGCACTAACCTACTTAACTGGCGATTGTGCGGTCATGCAATACTGTACGCAATTGAAATTTTTATAATTTTTTTTCACACAAACAGAGCTTTCTTATCATGGAATTCGATCACCACTGGGTTTGGAAAAAAAAAATGTTTTTTTTACTTTGCCACAAAACATTAAAATAAAATTTTGTCATAACTTTAGGCCAAATGTATTCTGCTACATGTCTTTGATTAAAAAAAATAACCATCTCAATTAGTGTGTATATTGTTTTGTGTTAAAGTATAGTCTACAAAGTGTGTGTGTGTGTGTGTGTGTGTATATATATATATATATATATATATATATATATATATATATATATATATATATATATATATATATATATATATATATATATATATATATATATATATATATATATTCGAGTATAATCCGAGTTTTTCTGCCCATTTTTTAGGCTGCAACCCCCCCCCCCCCTTCCGCTTATACTCGAGTGAGCCATACCTTTCATTACTAAAAACGCGCGTGTCTCCTGCTGTGTTATGCATTCTGTTCGGCCGTCCATTGTAACAAAGCCCCGCCTCCTCATCCGTCCGTGATAGAGGAACACTGATACAATGCTTGGAAACGATCAGCGTTCCGTCTATTACAGACGAGGAGGCGAGGCCTTGTTACAATGGACAGCCGAACAGAATGCATAACACAGCGGGATACACACGCTGTTTTAGTAATGAAAGGTACGGCTGCAGATGGGCATTGTTTACCCAGTAGCTGCTGCTTTTTCCCACCCTAGGCTTATACTCGAGTCAATATGTTTTTTTTGTGGTAAAATTAGGTGCCTCTGCTTATATTCAGGTCGGCCTATACTCGAGTATATACGGTAATCATTTTCTGATATACTGATGGCCTATCATTTCTTGGGGCCCTAAAATGCTAGGACAGTACAAATTTCCCCCATATAACCCTTTTTTGGAAAGTAGACAGTCTGAGGCAATTTAGTAAGAGGCATGGTGAGCTCTGAATTTTTTTGAAGATTAAGGCTGGCCGTACATGGTAGAATTTCGAAAATCAGACAATTTGTGTTTTTTGTGATCCGATGGTGCTACCATTGATTTCGAAATTCGACCAACCAAGCCTTCAATTTCACCTCGTGATGCTACAGAAAAGATTTTTTGTGGCTGGGAATTTTCTTCTTTTCTTTTTGGGAATTTTCTTTTCTTTTTCGATTGCATTTCTCGCACGATTCTGCCATCATTGATTTAGAAAATGTCCAAATGATCAAATTCGATGGCTGCACGAAAATCGGCTGTTGCGGCAGCCCACTAATGGCGCGAAATACGAACGAAAATTTCTAGATGAGATTTTCAAAATGATTTCGAAATTCACCTTTTTTTTTACATTTTGTTTGTTACAATGAAGATCATTGTTGCAGCAACAGGGTTAACCATTCATGACAACTGATCACTAGTGATGGTACAGGGTACTTTGATTGGCCCAGGTACCATAGCTGTGGGCCAATCGCAGCATAGGCAACACGGCCATTATGAATGAATTCATAACCGCTTATTGACCTTGTAATCATGTGATTGCATAGCGATTACATTTTCACCGGGATCCTCAATCCGCTGTGTAGGGGTAGGGGGGCGCGGTCACAAACCCAGTGCAGGCACGTGACGTTCAGTTACATGATTGTGCCGACCTGCCGCATGTACTGTGGTGGTTGGCAAGTGGTTAAGTTTGAAAGATGAAAAGGCCTTGGCAGCAGGTTATTTAATACGGCATTGTGCATGGAGGAAGCAACAGTGTGACCAAGGCTGGGAGTGCCTTAGAAGGCTTCACAGATTGGTTGGTTACACTGGAGGGACCCTCTGGAATGAGGAAATAAGGTAAGTATTACTGCACCTCCTAGACTGAACGAGCAGTAAACTTTTGCAGTGTGGGGGTGCTTCCACTGCATGGGTAGGTTTTGTCAGTAGGCACAATAGGCTGCCATGCCTACTCCCTGAAATGCTAGTTCCATTATAACCTCTTGCTTACCACCCCACATACATTTTCTGCAGGGCGGTGGCTCCTGTGTGCAAAATCACCTACAGGTAGGTGGTTCTGCACTTCCAGATCTGCCTCCGGCGACCCGGTCCCACTGTGATTGGACACAGTGGGAGCCAATTATGATGGTTCCCGTCGGCGGTCTGCCTATGTAAACCAAGGCAGATTGCCGTTCTGTTAGTAGGGAAGACCGATATCCTGTGTTTTTGGTAAGCAGGAACATGGATCCCTGTCTTCCCACAGTTAAAGCACAACCCCCACAGTTAGCAAGCACCCACTAGGGACACATTTAACCCTTTGATCTCCCCTAATGTTAACCCCTTGCCTGCCAGTGTCCGGACAGTGACGGTGCATTTTTTTTTTTTTTTTTTAAGCACTGATCACTATTGTTTTTTTACTGGTCCCCAAAAAAGTACCAAAAGTGTCACTTGGAGTCTGATTTGTTCACTGCAATGTCGCAGTCCTGCTATAAGTGGCTGATCGCCGCCATTACTAGTAAAAAATGTATTAAAATTCCATAAAAATATATCCCATAGTTTGTATAACTTTTGCGCAAACCAATCTTATTGGAATTTTTTTTTTACCAAAAACATGTAGCAGAACACAGATTGGCCTAAATTGATGAAGAAATGTATATTTTCTTAAACTTTTTTTTTTTGGATGTTTTTATAGCAGAACATTTTTCTTAATTTGTCTGTATTTTTTTGTTTATAGCGCAAAAAATAGACACAGAGGTGATCAAATACCATCAAAAGAAAGGTCAAAAAATGGCCTGGTCATGAAAGGGGGGGTAAACCTTCCAGAGCTGAAGCTGATAAAGAGCATTTAGTACACACAGACAGCAACATGCTTCCTACTACTAAGATTTGCGCAGTGTTAGTATCCAGCACTGACTGAAGCCCATCCAGCTTTGCCTGTCATTCACAGGACTCTGTGAATTAATAAATCGCAAGTCCCATCCACAACCACAAAGAGCACAGTAGTATCAATGAACTGCGGGTGCTTTTCAGCACGCTCATGGTTCATTCACACTGCCTTCAGCTCAAGAACCGTCTGTCCATACAGAGCTATAGGCAGCAGAGTTTAAGGCTGGATTCACACCTATGCATTTTTTTTTTTTTTTGCAGATTTGCTCTACAGATTGTGTTCCATAGGAAACAATGTTAAATGGACTCTAGTGCAAATCTGCAAAATGCAAAAAGCACCAAAACTGCATAGGTGTGAATCCACCCTAAGACAGTATGTGCAGGAGTCTGACATTGCACCCGCGATCCACTTTTTTTATTTATAATTTTTTTTATTTTTGGAAAGGTGAACTTAGCCTTCATATGGGAAAAGGGGAAGGGAGAGGTCTTCCAAGGGGGTCACAGTAAGTGAACTCTACGGTTGAATGGATTACACTTTATTTAGAAAAAACACACCATGGTATCAAATCTAACAATACCAAAGATAACGGTTTGAGTATAACCTTACAAGATAATTAAAGACAACGTTGTCATTAAAAAGGAGGAGGGATCGCAGCTGCGCACACATCCACACAATCGGGCATACACACAGCTCGAAGGATAAGTATTGGTTTAAGTATTGGTTTTCAGTAGACTGCATATACTACTGTCCTACTTCCCAATTGAGCAGTTGATTGTAGTTATCCCCTAAAGGATATGTAGCTGTTAGCTGATTGAATTGTAGATGTGTATAATTAAGCAGGTAGATATAATATGGGCCATCCTATGTCATTAGTCCAAATTGACAATCCAGAGTTCATCTGTGGCACTTCGGACTAGGGGCTCTCATTTACCTACAGGAGGCACAAGTGGCTTAATGATGCAGACTACAGTGTCCGGTAAGTAGGGCTGCAGGGGTAAAACTTAAGTACTATATTTTTTAGAAGTTCACTGATCCATCTGGTGTAGGGTGGGGAGGGAGGAACACAGCAGGGGGAGTTTTAGCGTTGTCCACCCACAACTAATCAGCCAGTTCAACTGAATAGTAGCAATGACAGATACTCTCACCCATGCATGTGTCTCCTCGCACCTTCGTCCATCGTTTCCTGTCCGAGCTCTGCTCCTGAAGTCACTGGGTTATCTCCTTTAGAGAGTTGGTCCAGATACTGGATCGCGTTACATCCCCACCTGCCGCAGGCTTACGGCTGTTCCGTAGCCACTGCATCAATGTGCTGTTTGTATTGGCGCTACGACCCCTCCGGCATCACGAACGTGCTGATGTCACGCTGACTCGTTTCATTAGCCAATAACAGCTAACTTCCTCAGAGCATGGAGGAGCTAGAGATGCTGGCTTAAAGCGGAGCTCCACCCTAAAGTGGAACTTCCGCTCATCGGAACCCCCCCCCCCCTTAGATGTCACAATTGGCACCTTTCAGGGGGGAGGGGGGTGCAGATACCTGTATAATACAGGTATCTGCACCCACATCCGGGCATAGATAGCCGCAGATTCTGTGGCTATTACGCCACTTCCTGCGGGGGGCCCCCGCTGTCTGCTGGGAAACGCATGGATCCCAGAGACAGCAGGGAACATCCTTCTGGCGCAGCGCGACTCGTGCATGCACAGTAGGGAACCTGATTCCCATACTGAAGATGGCGGCGGCAGCACCCGAGAGCCGAGCGACAGATCTGCTTCGGGTGCTGACATCGCGGGCGCACTGGACAGGTAAGAGAAATGACGAAGGTAAAAGAAGAAAAAGAAAAAAAAAAAATTAATAAAAAGCATCAATAAAAATGTATAAATAATAATAAAGAAATAGTAATAATAAATTATGTCCCCGTTGGCCTCATCCTTTGAATTCAAAATAATTTTTCCAAAAACGGGTGCAAATTGCATTCATTGTTGAGGCCATGTGGAAATAAAGAATCCAAATAGTATATCCACATTTTCGCTTTTTGTAAGAGCACTGTGTCAAAATCTCCTCTTCTCATGGACAAATTAAGCACATAGATACCCTTAACTTTTAACCCCTTTGGGTTGCCCCATGGGACTGTGCTAAGTGTAACGACAGTGGACGATCGTCATCTTCTTTTTTTTTTTTTTTGATGTGATCGCCAACTCTGACCGAACGTTGTCATTGTTTTCCCAACATAAATCTTATTGCATGGGCAGTTCAGCATGTATACTATTCTAGTTGTAGATCAGTTAACAAATTGCTTGATCTTAAATTCTTTCGTTCCGTCAGTTTTATGCACATATTTGCAGATTCTACAATGGCCACATGCATTGCATCCCCACGATCAGCTTTAAATTGCTCAACCAGTTTTTATTCTGAGTCCTCTGATACTCAATGTACTAGTATAAATAGACTAACACAGGGATGGTGGCGCTGTTCTATTTGGATATAAATAAATTAATGGGTATAAATATAAATAAATTAATATATATATATATATATATATATATATATATATACACCAATAAACATAAAAGTGCGTAGTGCAATGAGGAAAAAGTGACTAAAAGGAAATATGTGGTAATCCCAACAAGGTGGCAAAGTGTAAATATTAAAATATTAAAAGATATATTAATAGAAAACCAAAAAATAGCGTATAAGCGAAATAAGAATATCTATAGGGCGATAGGCAGATGTCCTCTCTCCGGGTGGTGTCCAACTCCCAGGCACTTGGTGGGTCTCAGCAAAGATTAAGGGAAACCAGCAGCGGCGAATCCATATGTACAAGGAAGGATGAGCCTCATAGTGTGAACCCGTAATAAACTTGTTTATTTAATTAAAATTTAATTTAAAAAAGAGAACAATAAAAATAATTTTTTAATTCAATTTTAATTAAACAAGTTTATTACGGGTTCACACTATGAGGCTCATCCTTCCTTATACATATGGATTCGCCGCTGCTGGTTTCCCTTAATCTTTGCTGAGACCCACCAAGTGCCTGGGAGTTGGACACCACCAACCAGGGGTGATCAAATACCACCAAAAGAAAGCTCTATTTGTGGGGAAAAAAAGGACGTCAATTTTGTTTGGGAGCCACGTTGCACGACCGCGCAATTGTCAGTTAAATTGACGCAGTGCCAAATCGCCAAAAAGTGGTCTGGTCTTTGGCCAGCAAAATGGTCCGGGGCTTATGTGGTTAAGCTGTGACCGAAAATCCTCAGCTGTTCTGCAGTATACCGTTCCACTAGGACATCATCGGTGTACCTCAGCCACAGTAGACAGTGGCTGAGGTACATTGAAGATTTATACACTACCTCTTCCTCCCAGAGATCCAGGTAGAGGCATGCGTAGGCTGGAGCCCATGGTGCCCCCATGCAGGTACCTCTTTGTTGGTGATAATTATTACCTATGAACTGGAAATAATAATTGTAGAGCATGAATTCCAGCAGTTCAGCCACAAATTCATTATGTGCCCCCAGCTGAGGGTATTCTTGTTCAAGGAAATGTACTGGTGGGGTATTGAAGTGTACAAACTCAACATCTATCCTTACCAGCAGTACCCCCTCTGGCAGGGACAGATTTAACAGTCTGAGAAGGACATCTCTGGTGTCCCTTACAAAAGACGGCAGATGGTTTAACATTTGTTTGAGCCCACCCCATGAGTCCACATATCGCCCTACGTTTTCCAAGGGGTCCTTAAAAGCCGAGACAATTGGTCTCCCAGGGGGGCTGCGTCATTGATTTGTGCAGTTTAGGTATAATTTAAAACGTTTGGGTAGTGAACTCATCTACTTGGAGGTAATCCTACTCCTTTGAAAGCAGGCCTGCTTCCAGGCCCAGTTTTAATTTTCCATTTAAGGTTTTGGCAAGGGTCGGGAATGTGTTCTCACTGAGTTTCTTATAGGTACATTTATCTCTTAGTTGTCTTTGGGTCTCCTTTTCATAGAGGGTCTCACTCAGTAGGACCACATTCCCACCCTTGTCACTTTCTTTTTAATCACCAGGTCAGGGGCTTTCTCCAATTCTTTTAATGCCTGACGTTCATTGCTGGTTAAATTTGTGAGGACCTAGCCAGTTCCAATTGATCTTATATATTGACCTTGGTATAACTTTATTAGAAATATGAAATATCCCATTTCCTGTTAAGTTGTTTTTTTATGATTCCTAAGAAGTTTTTTCAAAGGTTCTATATCAGTATCTGCATTTTCCCCATGCCTGGAGAAGGCCGTCTGTATTTCATGATCAATATTAGCATCAATCATGTATGCCATAATGTACTCAGTGATTATAAACTGGAAGGAATAATACTCAGTTCCTACTCAAAAAATAGCGATTTGGTGCTTAGCAGGATCCCAGAGTAGTGAACGGATCATCTGGATCCAAAAGGAGACAAAAATGAAAGAATATTTTGGTGTCCGGATCTACCGCTCTATTAGTATACAATTAACTTAATTAATATTTTATAAAATAATTCAACCGTTCACCATGTAGTAACAACTGCATGGCGCAGTCCATGCGACCACAAAAACTGCATATGGAAAAAGAGGAAGGAAGAGGCCTTCCAAGGAGGTTGCAGTATGTGAACACTACGGTAGAATTTAACCTAGCCTTCATGCCTTTTTATACGTCATGCAATCAATATTTTTCATTGTTATAACTTTAATGTTTCTGTTTTTTTTCCTTTTTTTTTTTCTTTCCTCAGATCTATATGCACCTTCGCTCCTATAGCTGTCCCAATGAACAGCGACATATTGTAAGAATCCTCTTTATTGTCCCAATATATGCCTTTGATTCGTGGCTCAGCCTCCTCTTCTTCACCAATGACCAGTACTATGTTTATTTTGACACAGTCCGGGATTGCTATGAGGGTAAGTGTTGTCAAATAATGCAAATTGTTTTGGGTTTATAGCTGAACTTTGGAGAAAATGCATAAACCTTTCCTTGTAGGGATACCCCCAATCTGCAGGCGTTTAATGCTCATTTATGCTCTGGGTGCGATTTAAAATAGACCTTTGCTCACCTCATCCCTCACTTCCATGCTCTTTCTCCAGTCTGTCTGTAACCACCGAAACACTTTAGAGAAAAGGCCGCAATGGCCGGCATTGCGGCCTTTTCTCTAAAGTGTTTCGGTGGTTACAGACACGTATGTACTAAGCAAGAGATTTTCTCCGGTGTTCTCTTCTCTGAAAGCATTGTTTCTATGCTGTATGTGCCTGCATTGTGCTGTAACCGTGTGATAATATTGGATAGTTATGATTTAGAGTGCATGTGTGGATTACCAATCTCAAAGGTGTTAAATCGAAGAACCTGCTGTGTTTCTTAGCAGCATCCTTGTGACCACATCCCAGTGTGTATTGCAAAAGATTTTTGCAAAATAATGTACTTGGTTTTAAAGGACACAAGTCCATCTACTTTAACCAATAGAAAAAAAATACATGAGAAAACCATATACAGAATCCGATACCCACAGTTGATCCAGAGGAATGCAAAAAAAAAAAAAACCCTATGGAGCATGGTCCAGTTTGCTGCATCGGGGGGGAAAAAAGATATTTCTGCCTAAACCCCCTGAAGGCAATCTGTTATTCCCTGGATCGACAAACCCCAAGGTTATTGCCTATAAATGCTCATACACGTATGTGTTTTTTTCCGTATAGGAATGCATCCAGTTCTTTTATTTAAAACAATCTGCTGAGCTGGCGAGTTTTGCAATTCCTTTATTAAGTGCATAAAAAATTAATTAAATACAGTGAACCAAAAAAAACAATTGCAGTGTGCAAATCATACAAAATCCGTAACAATAAATATTATATAACGTGACAACCTAAAAAAAAATTTTATACCCGGATAAATGAGTATACACGTGCTGAATAATAGTGCGTTTAAAGTAGCATAAATTGAAACCCCAAATGCAAAAATACAAAAGAAATTAACAAGTGAAGTCCATAGTGCCTAATAACATTCGATGTTCTCCCACACAGTACACTTCTGAACGTGGTGGGGTTATCCTACGCGATGTAATAAGTTGACCACGCAGTTCCCATCAGGGGATAATAGAGTAAAAAAAGGGAGGCTTACCAGATCCCTGGTCTTTAATGCATATATCTCCTCAACCAAAGTTCCAGGTGCAGATATCCCTCCTTGTAGCGGAACAGCTAGGCGATTCCCTGCCTGTTGCAGCGTGTGTCAGAATCCACCAGGTGTTCGTATACACCCATCAATTCCCTTTCTTTGAGTCACACAGCTCTTCATGTTCTTGACCGTAGGGATGTCACAAAGCAGTGCAACAAAGAGGGGTGGGTAACCAAAGAGGACATTTAACAACTCACGAGAACACCCTGTCCCGATCACTGGTCAACTCCTCTGGATCGGGACAGGGTGTTCTCGTGAGTTGTTAAATGTCCTCTTTGGTTACCCACCCCTCTTTGTTGCACTGCTTTGTGACATCCCTACGGTCAAGAACATGAAGAGCTGTGTGACTCAATGAACTCAAAGAAAGGGAATTGATGGGTGTATACGAACACCTGGTGGATTCTGACACACGCTGCAACAGGCAGGGAATCGCCTAGCTGTTCCGCTACAAGGAGGGATATCTGCACCTGGAACTTTGGTTGAGGAGATATATGCATTAAAGACCAGGGATCTGGTAAGCCTCCCTTTTTTTTTTTTACTCTATTATCCCCTGATGGGAACTGCGTGGTCAACTTATTACATCGCGTAGGATAACCCCACCACGTTCAGAAGTGTACTGTGTGGGAGAACATCGAATGTTATTAGGCACTATGGACTTCACTTGTTAATTTCTTTTGTATTTTTGCATTTGGGGTTTCAATTTATGCTACTTTAAACGCACTATTATTCAGCACGTGTATACTCATTTATCCGGGTATAAAACATTTTTTTAGGTTGTCACGTTATATAATATTTATTGTTACGGATTTTGTATGATTTGCACACTGCAATTGTTTTTTTTGGTTCACTGTATTTAATTAATTTTTTATGCACTTATATTGTCACATGTATTAATATCTACATATTTTTTGGATTTATGTCATTTATATACACCATCATAGGTCAGGTATTTATTCACTTCATTTTTTGAGCGCTGCACTTTTCTACGCACATTTCTGTTTTGGTTTGGTATCTAGAGCCATAGTGTTTAGCTGCTCTGGTCACATACAGTTTTCTCCGAGCGCAGATTTCTTCTACATTTAATTCCTTTATTAACAAACCGATAAATACACAGTTGAAATGCACATCTTTCATTGAGGGACACAAAGTCTTTAACCCCCAGGGTTATAATAATCACTATGAGAGATCTGGACATTGCCCAAAAAATAATTGTAGGCCAGCCCATGATAATCCCTCTTACTACCATGTTCATTTAAGCACCTCAAGCTTGGACCTTTCACCCCTTCCAGTCCATGCCAATTAATCAGTCATGCATCACTCTACCTAAATGAAATTGTTATCACAGTTTATTTACCACTTCTTTTTAATTTTTTTTTTTTTATTAGGCAAAAAAATTCCAAACCCATGTGCATGCTCTCTCATTTCTTGAGGCCCTAAAATGGCAGGACAGTAGAATCGGCAAATTTTTTGGAAAGAGGACAGAGGCATGGGGAATTTTTTTTTTAAAGGTGTAATATTTTTTATTTTTATTTATTTTTTGTTAAATTAAGAGATTTAAATACAATAAAACTTTCACAAAATTGCCAATTTAACTAATTATTTCTCACACAAAGCATAGACACACTTAGAATTATACCCTAAAACACATTCTGCTATGTCTCTGGAGTATGGGGATACTACATGCGTGAGACTTTCAGAGCCTAAATGCATAGAGGGGCCCAAAATCCAAGAAGCACCTTTTTGGCCTTTAAGAAACTGAAATTAGGCATTTAATTTTCTGACTACCTATCACATTTTTGGAAGCCCTGGAGCACCAGGACAGTTGAAATACCCACAAATGACCACGTTTTGGAAAGCAAACACTCCAAGGTAATTTCTAAGAAGCATAATAAGTCTTTTGAAAATTTTACTTTTTTTTTGCCACAGGTTTTTGGAAAGTGCATAAAGAAAATGTATTCATTTTTTTACACAAAGTTGTCAATTTAATAAGATATTTCTTACACGCAGCATAGGCATGCTTGGAGCTGCATCTCAACACCTTCTGGTATTTATCCCAAGTATTTCAATACCACACTTGTGAGACTTTTTCACTGACTGGAGTCTACCAGACATTGCATCTTGTATATCACAGTAATCAAACAATTGTCAAAACCAATGTATTGTAATGGTTGCCTCTATATGATGGATCAGGAAATATAGCTTAGTGTAGCTTCACCTAAAGCAGTCCTTGTTGGTATAAACCAAGCAAGCCTAGCCTACTGGTACATGGCTGCCCCAAGGAATGCCATGTAAACTGTCCAGGAACTACAGGAGGATAAAGAAAAGAACAAAAAAAAAAGTTCCTGTGGTTCTAAGAGTGCAGTTATCAGTCAGAAATGCAGATGGGTCAGTTAAGGCACAGGCAGAGACATGGCTAACAGGCAGTAATGTGGTCAATAACTCTTTCTTTACTTGGTCTTGCAATACATTATACAGGATGGGGTGCCTTAAAGTGGTTGTAAAGTCAGAAGATTTTTTTTTTTTTTATCTTAAAGTGATTTTGTAAAGGTTTGTTTAAAAAAAAAAAAAAAAAAAAAAAAAAAGTAGCCTGGATCCTCCTCTTCTCTGGTCCCTCTTTGCTGCTCCTGGCCCCTCCCTCCTATTGAGTGCTCCCACAGTCTGCAGTTTCCTATGGGGGACACTGGAGCCGAGTTACAGCTCCCTGTGTCCATTCAGACACAGAGCCCCAACTAGGCCCCACCCCCTCTCTCCCCCCTGATTGGCTGGCTGGCTGGCTTTGACAGCTGCGGGAGCCAATGGTGCCGCTGCTGTGTCTCAGCCAATCAGGAGAAGTGTTGCGGATGGCTTAGTCTCGGCTGCCTGGGAGTCTCCCTCCTCATTGGCTAAGACAGCAGTGCGGCACCATTGGCTCCCACTGCTGTCAATCAAGGTCAATGTGAGAGAGAGGGAGCAGGGCCGAACCAAAGTTCTATGTATGAATGGACACAGAGCAGCCACTTGACTCGGGATGACCCCAAAGCAAGCTGCTTCCTGTGGGGGCATGCGGTAGGAGGGAGAGGCGGGAGCGCCGACAAGTGACCCGAGAAGAGGACCTGGGCTGCTCTGTGCAAAACCACTGCACAGAACAGGTAAGTAGAAAGAACATGTTGTTTTTAAATGAAAAAAAACTGACTTTAGTATCACTTTAAGCAACCCACAAACATATCACAATTGTACTGTAACTGGGGTGGTGGTGAATATGGATAAATTAACCACTTGCCGACCAAGGACGTCATATGACGTCCTTGACTTTGAGTGGTGATATCTAAATGATGTGTGCAGCTATTGGCATCATTCAGATATCATTCTTTCCGGCCGGCGATTCTGTGCACCACAAGAACGATCATAGCGGCAGTTCCGCTGCCTGATCGTTCTTATAGGCAGCGGGAGGGGACGTCCCCCCCCCTCCCGCCGCCATCCGGTGCTTCTCCGGGCTCTCCCGTGCCATCGGGGACCCGGAGAAAGAATCGCTCGCCGCCGGATGACGAGCATAGAGACTTCCGGTGACCAGATGGTCACCAGTCATCTCTATGACCGTCGGAGGCCCAGGCGCGACGTTATGACGTCACGCCCGGTACCCGGAAGTAAACAAAGCCGTGATCGCGGCTGTCAGCATGAGATCGGTAAAAACTTTTTTACCGATCTCATGCTTTCCAGCCTGGAGGAGAGATGTGGGGTCTTATTGACCCCACATCTCTCCATAAAGAGGACCTGTCACATACATTCCTATTACAAGGGATGTTTACATTCCTTGTAATAGGAATAAAAGTGATCCAAAAAAAAATATTTTTTTAAAAAGTGTAAAAATAAAAAAAATTAAGTAAAATAAAAATAAATAAATAAATTTTTTTTTTTTAAAACGCCCCTGTAGCTCGCGATCAGAAGCGAACGCACACGCAAGTCCCGCCCGCATATGTAAACGCCGCTCAAACCACACATGTGAGGTATTGCCGCGTGCGTTAGAGCGCGTGCAACAATTCTAGCACTAGACCTCCTTTGAAACTCTAAACTGGTAACCAGTAAAAAATATTAAAGCGTCGCCTATGGAGATTATTAAGTACCGAAGTTTGGCGCCATTCCACGGTTGTGCGCAATTTTAAAGCGTGACATGTTCGGTATCTATTTACTCAGCGTAACATCATCTTTCATATTATATAAAAAAATTGGGCTAACTTTACTGTTTTGTTATTTTTTAATTCATGAAACCGTTTTTTTTCCAAAAAAAAGGCGTTTGAAAAATTATTGCGCAAATACCGTGAGAGATAAAAAGTTGCAATGACCGCCATTTTATTCCCTAGGGTGTCTGCTAAAAAAAACGTACTCAATGTTTGGGGGTTCTGAGTAATTTTCTAGCAAAGAAATTATGATGTTTACATGAAGGAAAATAGGCCAAAATAGGCCTGGTAAGAAAGTGGTTAAATAAATTACTGGTGTGATGGTAATCGGGGACACTGGGACAGGTGTGGGGGTGATTATGGTCAATATGTCTGGTCTGCCGTGATTAGGGACACTGAGTGGTGATCGTATGTTTAAAAAAAAAAAATCACATTTTCTTTATCACACATCATCGGACACAGAGCCTAAGTAATTACTTAATGGGTTATGGGCCACCTTCAGGTGTTGACACTGGTAAAACCCAATCAGGGAAGTTCACTCCCTATATAACCCCTCCTCCTTCCAGGAGCACATCCAGTTTTTTCGCCAGTGTCTAAGGTGTTGGTCACGAGTGAAGATGTGCCCTGAGAAGCTCCAGGAGGGATCCATGCTGGATTTTAAAAAAAAACACCACAACCGGATCCATCCACGCCACTGAGGCCACAGGATGGTACCCGGGCCTCGCATAGAAGAACAAGGTTTTGCCTGCAACGCTTCTCTTTTGAGTGCTGGACCCTAGGAACCAGGACTCTTTTTGGTCTTGCTACATTACCTAAAGTTGCTCTTGAGGGGTGCTATACAGGTCCAAAGGAGTGGAAACCCTATTAAAAGGGATCCGGTCTTTTGAAGGTTTACTAACGCAGCCCACCGTGATGGGTGAAGTTTGGATCTGTCTGTTTCAGCAGTATCCTGCAGTGAGGGTAAGGGAAAAAGCTTAGGAACTGTAAAGTCCACCTATGCCTTTCTTTCATATATTAAACATTATAATGCCATAAAATCTCATCTAGAGGGCGTAAAGATACACATATCTTATTACATTTCTCAGCAGCTCTGTCCAGCTACAACAGCTTGTGTGGTCCCAGTTGCACGAGGGAGTTTGAATTGAACAAAATGTCCCCCAACCCCCCAAATTTGGGAAATTAAGGGGCTGGGGGTACAGCAATGTAAAAGCTGTACTACATCATTTGGGTAGTATTGCATATTTGGCAATGTGTCAGCGCCAAACTGAGTTACTTAATGAGAATATAAGTTTCAACTGCTAAATATATGTAAGAAAAAGTAAATTGATCTGTGGTAACATTATTGCTAGACTATTGCTCAGCAAATGGTATATTTGTCTTAAAGTGCCTTTGCGCTTAGCATTGTGACTTCCAGAGCTACCACAAGGGTGCCAAAAATACCACCCCCAGGCGCTGGGAACTCCAGTCATGCCTCCACACTGTTATAGTCTTCGGAGATACCAGATATGGCAAGCCAGGGTGAGTCATTGGAACCTATGGGTGGTGCAACTGCCTCTCACACTTCAGCCCCTGTATACGTGACGGACGATGCATTTTCCCCTGCCCTGCGTTCTATACATAAGCATTTTTTGACTTTCTTTGTAATAAAAGAAGTCAACTACATCTGGTAAGCAGATTCAATATTCAGCACACGTTGGATGTCGTATTTATTATCTTTGGTGAAGGATTTCACTCTGCCTCTGAAGAAGATTGTCTACACAGAAGAATTTCCTGTTTTATGGTAGAACTGTGTGTTCTTTTTTTGTTGGACTTTACCATCGATGTTTGTTACAATTCACTTTGAATTCAAACTGTCTTTTTTGTTTGCAATTGTTGGTTTATTTCACTATTATTGGTTGGTTATCCATGACCATCGTATGCTAGTTGATATTTTGTGTTTATGACAGTCACTATTTTAGTGCCCTCTATACACCATTTAAAGTAATAATTCAAACTTTTATAATTTAAGGGGTAAGATTCCTCCTTTTCACGTTAAGGCGCACTCTAAGGCACACACAACCAGGGTGGTTAGTGCTTCTTGGGCAGTGCATCACCAGGCCTCCATGGCTCAGATCTGTAAGGCTGCAACTTGGTCTTCAGTGCATACATTCACAACAATTTTATCAGGTGGATGTAAGGAGGTATGAGGATATCGCCTTTGGGCACAGTGTGCTGCAGTCAGCAGTATAAGTCCTCAAGTCTGGGGTACCCTGCGGGTTGTCTCTCCCTCCCCTCAAGTAGCATTGCTATGGGACATCCCATTAAGTAATTACTTAGGCTCTGTGTCCCATCCCATGATGTATGATAAAGTAAATAGGATTTTTATTACAGCTTACATGTAAAATCCTTTTCTTGGAGTACATTATGGGACACAGCGGTCCCTCCCCTCTTTTGGAATTTTCGTATATTGCGTTACTACAAAACTGATGTGCTCCTGGAAGAAGGTGGGGTTATATAGGGAGTAAACTTCCTTGATTGGGTATACCAGTGTCAACACCTGAAGGTGGCCCATAATCCATTAAGTAATTACTTAGGCTCTGTGTCCCATTATGTACTTCAAGAAAAGGATTTTTTTTTTTTTAGGTAAGCTGTAATAAAAATCCTATTATCTTACCCCCCGTGTGTGTGTGTGTGTGTGTGTGTGTGTGTAGATGTGTGTGTGTGTGTGTAGATAGATAGTGTTAGATAGATATATAGATAGATATAGAGATATATATAGATATATATATATATATATATATATATATATATCTATCTCTATCTATTTCAGTTGTGCTCAGAAGTTTACATACCCTGGCAGAATTTGATTTCTTGGCCATTTTTCAGAGAATATGAATGATAACTCAATCAACTGTGTTTACTCTTTTTTTTTTTAAATCATAATGGCAACAGAAACTACCCAAATGACCCTGATCAAAAGTTTACATGCCCCAGTTCTTAATACCGTGTATTGCCCCCTTTTAACATCAATAACAGCTTGAAGTCTTTTGTGGTATTTGATGAGGCTCTTTATCTTCTCAGATGGTAAAGCTGCCCATTCCTCATGGCAAAAAGACTCCAGTTCCTGTAAATTCTTGGGCTGTTTTGCATGAACTGCAGGTTTGAGATCTCCCCGGAGTTGCTCAATGATATTTAGGTCAGGAGACTGAGATGGCCACGCCAGAACCTTCACTTTATTCTGCTGTAGCCGATGACAGGTTGACTTGGCCTTGTGTTTTGGATCATTGTCGTGTTTGGTATGTCCCATGCGCAGTTTCCTGGCTGACGAATGCAAATGTTCCTCCAGTATTTTTTGATAACATTCTACATTCATCTTGCCAACAATTTTGACTAAATTTCCTGTGCCTTTTTTGTAGCTCACGCATCCCCAACACATCAGTGATCCACCTTCGTGTCTTTCATCATAGGCCTTGTTGACTCTTATACAAATGTAGCGTTATGGTTGTGGCCAAAAAGCTAAATTTTGGTCTCATCACTCCAAATGACTTTGTGTAAGAAGGTTTGAGGCTTGTGTCTGTGCTGTTTGGCGTATTGTAAGCGGGATACTTTGTGGCATTTGCATAGTAATGGCTTTCTTCTGGCGACTTGACCATGCAGCCCATCTTTCTTCAAGTGTCTCCTTTATTGTACATCTTGAAACAGCCACACCACATGTTTTCAGAGAGTCCTGTATTTCACCTGAAGTTTTGTGTGTTTTTCGTTGCATCCTAAACAGTTTTCCTGGCAGTTGTGGCTGAAATTTTAGTTGGTCTACTTGACCGTGGTTTGGTTTCAACAGAACCCCCTCATTTTCCACTTATTAGAATTTGAACACTGCTGATTGGCATTCTCGATTCCTTGGATATCTTTTTAAATCCCTTTTCCGTTTCGTTCAGTTCAACTACCTTTTCACGCAGATCCTTTGACAATTCTTTTGCTGTCCCCATGACTCAGAATTGTCAGTGCAGCACTGGATGAAAGACGCAAGGGTCTGTCAGGAGTCTAGAAACTCGTTGACCTTTTATACACACACACACACACACACACACACACACTAATTACAAGAAAACTGATCACAGGTGAGGATGGTTACCTTTTTAGTAGCCATTCAAACCCCTTTGTGTCAACTTGTGTGCATGTTATCAGGCCAAACTCACCAGGGTATGTAAACTTTTGATAAGGGTAATTTGGGTAGTTTGTTGCCATTCTGATTTAAAGAGTAAACAGTTGATTGATAATAAATGGCTTTAGCCAAACACTGACCATGAGTGAAAAATGTTTGTTATTTATATTTTCTGAAAAATGGCCAAAAAATCATATAGAGATGGAGATGAGATAGATATCTCTATAATTTTGTGGCCCTGCGATCGATACAGCTGTGGATCACATAAACGCGCGACAAATCATGCAACGTAAATAGACCTGAAGTGTGCCCTGGTCGGTATGCCAAGAAAAGTGGGGATACCCAAGATAAGTAATGGGTGATTATAGAGGAGGTGCTGAGAAGTGCCATGAAAAAGGAGTGTGGGCTGCTTAAATACCATCCGGGCTCCTCCTATAAATTCACGCCAGCATACTGGCCTTCCTATTTATGGTCATGGGCCTACGACCGAGTCAGAGATGGATCACATAGACACGCGACAAGACTTACAACATAAATAGACCTGAAGTGTGCCCTGGTTGTCTGGTCGGTATGCCAAGAAAAGGGGGGAAAAACACTCGGGTAGGGGAGTAACTCTTTATTGGTCCTATTATTGTTGAGCCAGCTTGGTGAAGGCCTGTGCCATTTTCACATGAGGATTTAGGATGTATGTGGCAAAGCAAGCGGACTTCCATCTGCCTAATTTCTTGATCACATGGTCTGGTACTCCATGCTGGGATGCAGAATCCGGAAGGAATGTCCAGAGAACTGGCCAGGGTCAAGGTCCTAATTGACTAAAAGGATCCTGACCTGCCTGATACATTGGTTGCCGCTCAGGGGCCGGTTGGAAAGGGTAGCAACGAACTACCATCTGCTTGGCTGGGTAGATGGGACAGTAGTCGGTCGAGTACTGTCACTGGGCACCAGACTTTGTTAGTCTGAAAGAGGCTGATGTGAACCCCCGGGCCCGGTTTGTTGAGTCTTGGAGACTGTAAGATGAAGAACGTAAAGGCTTTGAAAGTCAGGCGACGTCTGAGCAGTATCCGACTGCCGGTGCCGTTAAAGGTAAATGCTAGGCCGCAAAAAACGTAGAAGGCCAAGTAGATGGCCGCTTGGCTGACTAAACTGGGCAAAACCCTGAAGTGAAGGCGTGTAAGGATTGTAGACATGTCCCTTTTAAGATGGCACTCGTAATAGGAAGGCATTTGCCGATGGCTACGGGCTGATGCTTCTGGATGCCTCGTAGGAGCGCTCCGACTGCATGGGCCATGAACACTGATGGCTTACCGGAGTCCTATAAGGACAGAAAATGCTGGACACAGGCTAGGTATAGCCTAGAGCTGCACGATTCTGGCCAAAATGAGAATCACGATTTTTTTGCTTGGAATAAAAAGATCACGATTCTCCCAACGTAAAATTTGTCACATGATACAAATTTTTTTACTGGTTTTATTTTTTTAATTCATTAAAGTAATTTTTTCCAAAAAAAAAGGCACAAAATACAGTGTGACAAAATATTGCAACAACCACCATTTTATTCTCTAGGGTCTCTACTAAAAAAATATGTTTGGGGGTTCTAAGTAATTTTCTAGCAAAAAAAAAAAGATTTTAATTTGAAACTAACAAATGTCAGAAAAAGGTTTAGTGTTTAAGTGGTTAAACTTTCCTCATTTACACACAAGAAGTCTATTCCTTTTGCCAAATTGTTACAATGTTTATACTTCCACTGCTAAAGAATGTTGTGATTCTTGGCAGACTGCCCGTTTTTTTTTTCCCCATCCGTCTTTCAGGACAGCACCATAGAGAGACCCTGGCTCCTCCCCTTTCAGGAAACACCGCCTTAGATTTTGAAATTTAAGCCCCCACCGTCCTGCCAGTCCCTCAGTTATGGTGTTTCCTCCGGTGGGGAGACACCGCTATGGAGCCAAGGGCTGAATAGCCAGGGAGGCTAAAGCCGATCGTTTCCAGAGAAGGGGGGGGGGGAGCAGGGGTCTCTCTACCTCCCTCCATCCTATCGTGCGGTCCGTGAGGCTGGGGAAGCCGGGGACTGGACTGACCTTTTTTTCACGCACCTCCGGCTTCTTTTGGGGAAACTGTAAGCCGGAGGGTTCCGCTCTTCTCCTGTCCAGGGGGACGCCAACGGAAGCACTGGAGGCCGCCATGTTCGGCGTGGAGCTCAGTGCGCCGGGTCGGATGGCGGGTGACGTCATTTCCGACGGAGGTCAGTGCTTCCGTTCGTTCCGCGGCTTCCGGTTCCGGCCGCGGGATTTGAAAAGCGGAACGAGCGTTTTGGCTGGTGCTGCTTCATTTTCGGCCTGTAGCGACAAGCGTTCGGAAGCGAAGGCACCACCGATCCTCAGCGGGAAATGTCGGAAGTAGAGGCTTCCCGAACGGCTCCTGGAGATGCCTGCACCAGCCACTCTAAGGTAAGTGGAACCCTGGGGTGGTGTTCCCTTACTAGACAACCTGTAAGCTCCACAGGTGTGTTTGTCTCCCTTGGTGGTGGGGAAGATGGGGGGTAACTAGGACCCTGGTGGTGGTGGTCAAAGTTATAGCACCCCTGGTGGCCCTCTGTGTGTTTTGCTGGTGGTTAAGGGGAGTCTGACTGCTCTCTTTTATGTTTGTCTTTTTTCAGAGCAAGTCTGCTGAGAAAACCAAATCGCCCCACAATTCAAAGAGAAAATGCCCTTCGTGCAGAGCCACAATGGGGGAATCGTGGTCTAAAGCACTCTGTAGGGAATGTATAGAGGGGCTAGTGAGGGAGCAGTCAGCGGAGCAAAATACGGAGTTAGCTGCGTCCGTCAAGGAACTAGCAAACACCGTACAATCTTTTAAAACGCTCTTCTCTAGTTTTCAGTTTCCGCAGACTCAGATTAACCCTCCACCAGCACAGCAGAGTGTTGCGCCAAGCCTAACGGATGCTCCCTCGGCGAGTGGTGAGAATCCGGGGGGCTCTAGAGAAGAGATTGAGGAGGAGCCAGATAGCGTTGCTTCTGATTCCCAAGGGGAATCCGAGGGAGAGGAGGTGGATGGCGAGTCCACGAGAACCTCTCGCTACAAGCTTTCTCTGGAGGAAGTGGAAGAGCTTTTGGGAGCTATTCACACCACTTTGGGAATCCAGGAAGAAAGGAAAAAGCTATCGCTCCATGACCAAATGTACAGGGGCTTAGGGGAACAGAAAAGGAAAGTGTTTCCGGTCCATGAAGTACTGGTCGACGCCATTAAAAAAGAATGGCAGGACCCGGAAAGGAAACCATTCTTTTCAAGAAGTTTGAAAAGGAGGTTTCCTTTTGCAGAGGAGGAAGCTCTAGTGTGGAATAAAATTCCTAAACTAGATGCGGCCTTCTCACAGGTCTCTAGGCACACCGACCTTGCCTTTGAGGATATGGGAGCCCTCCCAGATCCTATGGATAAAAGGATGGACTCTTTATTGAAAAAATCCTGGGATTCATCAATAGGCAACCTCAAACCCGCCATGGCGTCCACAGTGGTGGCACGGAACATGGAGTACTGGTTGACGCAAATTAAGGCGCACATTGAGGCAGGAACTCCTAAGGAAACAATCCTGTCTTCCTTTCCTATGCTCCTTAATGGAGTAGCTTATCTGGCTGACGCCTCAGCGGAGTCAGTAAGGATGTCAGCAAGGTCAGCAGCCTTGTCCAACTCAGCAAGGCGGGCCCTTTGGCTTAAGACGTGGCAAGGAGATAGCGCGTCAAAAGTCAAGCTCTGCGGTATTCCCCTCACAGGGGACTTGTTGTTCGGTCCTGGCTTGGAGGCCGTCTTGGATAGGACGGCCGACAGGAAAAAGGCCTTTCCTCTCAAAAAGAAATTTGCAGAAGCCAAAAGGAGGGTTCAACCCAGGAGGAAGTTTGAACCTCCTAAAAATGAGCAACAGAAAAAAGTTTGGCAGAAGGGCAAAGGGCGTGGGGGAGCTATTTTTCGCCCTCCTGAACAGCCCAAAAAGTCTAAATGACGGAACCAAGGTGGGAGGAAGACTGGGATACTTCCTCCCACAGTGGGAGTTGATCACCTCCAACCATTTTATTTTGGAGATTATAAGGAGGGGTTACAGGTTGGAGTTTTCAAAACCCCCACCTCTCAGGCTTCTGGTCACCATGCTACCAAAATGTGCAGAGAAGGCTTCAGCTCTTCTTTCCTCTCTACAGGAGTTGGAGGAACAAGAGGTGGTAACCCGAGTTCCGGTGGAAGAGACAGGCAGGGGCTTCTATTCCCACATCTTTGTGGTCCGCAAACCATCGGGAAAGTTCAGACTTATCCTGAACTTGAAGCCCCTGAACGTCTCGGTTACATACAGGAAGTTCCGAATGGACTCGATCTATTCGGTAAAAGCACTTCTTCCCCAGAATTGCTTCATGGCGTCCATAGACCTGAAGGATGCCTATCTGCACATCCCCATAGCAGAGGGGTACCAGAAGTTCCTCAGGTTGGCGGTGAAGACCCCAGAAGGGATAGTGCATCTACAATTCAGGGCTCTTCCCTTCGGGCTATCTTCTTCCCCCCGTATATTCACCAAAGTCATGGTGGAGGTTCTGGCCTTCTTGCGACTCAGAAACATCGCAATAGTCGCATATCTAGACGATCTGCTCCTATTTGCTTCCTCCCCAGAGCAGCTGTCCAGAGATCTGCAGGTAACAAGGGAAATCCTCGAAAATCTAGGATGGCTCTTGAACCTGGAAAAATCCAGCCTGACCCCATCGCAGAAAATCATCTTCCTGGGCTACAGGTTGGATTCAACAAAACAAAAAGTTTTTCTTCCGGAAGAAAAAATCCAGAAGGTGGACAGGGCGATGTTGCTCTTGCAGGGCAATCAACAGATCTCAATAAGGAAAGCCATGTCAGCCCTAGGGCTATTGACATCCTCGCTCCCAGCAGTACAGTGGGCAGGGCTGCATTTTCGCCCTTTACAACTGTTCATACTGGGAATTTGGGACCACAGTCAGAATTCCCTGGATGCTCTGATAGAGGTACCAAGTCAGGTAAAGAGGTCACTTTGGTGGTGGAGAAAAGGGGCCAATCTTTCCCAGGGTTTGGAATGGGTCCTCCCGGTATCCAAAACCATCACGACCGATGCAAGCGGCACAGGTTGGGGAGCTCATCTAGGTTCCCGGATGGTTCAGGGCACCTGGCTAAAGCAAGAGGCAAGGGAATCCTCGAACTGGAGGGAGCTGAAAGCCATAGAGTTGGCGCTCAGAGCCTTTCAGGAAGAACTCCAGGGTCAACATGTGAGAGTCAGGTCAGACAACTCCTCTGCAGTAGCATACCTCAACAGGCAGGGAGGTACCAAAAGCAGGTCTCTGTGGAGCTTGACAAGCACCATTCTCAGGTGGGCCGAGACAAATATTCTGTCCCTGTCGGCGGTACATCTAAAAGGGGATCAAAATCAGGTTGCGGATTTTCTCAGCAGGAGAAAGCTGAGAGAAGGCGACTGGATTTTGAACCAGGATGTCTTCAAGGCAATTACCCAGAGGTGGGGGATGCCTTGTATAGACCTCTTCGCTTCAAGGGAAAACAGAAAAACAGATCTGTTCTTCTCCCTGAGCAGATGGGACGGAGCACTTGGAGTGGACGCACTGGCTCAGAGCTGGGAGTTCTCCAAGTGCTATGCCTTCCCCCCTCCTGTACTAATTCCAGCAGTACTGAGGAAGCTACAGTTGGAGAGCACAACTCTCATTCTGATAGCACCTCATTGGCCCAGGAGGCCGTGGTTTTCCATCTTGAAGAGTCTGGCAGTGGAACCCCCGTGGATTCTGCCATTCCAGGAAGATCTTCTGTCCCAGGGTCCAATCTGTTGTCCTCAGGTGGAGCGGTGGAACCTGGCTGCTTGGCTACTGAGGAGGAATTGCTGAAGGGCAAAGGGTTCTCAGATCGGTTGGTGTCAACCCTACTAAGTTGCAGAAAAAAGGAGACGCAAGCTATCTACCTGAAAGTGTGGAAACGCTTTAATAGTTGGTGTGCGGATAGTTCCTTCGACACAAGCAGTCCGGTAGCGGTACTGGAATTTCTGCAAGCGGGGGCAGACAAGGGGTTGGCTGTTAGCACACTGAAAGGACAAGTGTCTGCTTTAAGTGTATATTTGGAAAAACAGTTAGCTTTAGATCCCTGGATATCTAGGTTTTTTAAAGCTCTGAACAGGCAGAGGCCAGTAAGAGTATCCTCTTTTCCAGTATGGGATCTTTCTTTAGTGTTACAAGCCCTCACTGGTGAACCGTTTGAACCATTGGAGGCTTGTACGTTGAGGTCGATCACCCTCAAAACGGTGTTTTTGGTGGCGATCACCACGGCAAGAAGAGTAAGTGAACTCGAGGCCCTTTCCATTAGGGCACCTTTTTTTCAGATATTTCCGGATCGGGTGGTTTTTAGAACTGATCCGGCATTTTTACCTAAAGTGGCTTCAAGTTTTCATAGAGGCCAAGAAATAATTTTGCCTACCTTCTGTGTAAACCCTGTGAGGGAACAGGAACGCACATTTCATAAGTTGGATGTTAGGAGGTGCGTCCTCCAGTACTTGGAGAGTACAAAGGATTATAGGAAGTCTGATTCCTTTTTTGTATTGTTTTCAGGAGCTAAAAAAGGGTCTAGGGCCTCTAGACGGACGATAGCCAGATGGATTAAGTTAGCCATCAGACAGGCTTATGTAGCGGGGGGAGTGGAGCCCCCGGATGGGATTAGAGCGCATTCCACCAGGGCAGTGGCGACTTCGCAGGCTGAGTGGGCTGGTGCTTCTCCAGAGCAGATCTGTAGGGCGGCAACATGGTCCAGCTTTGATACGTTCGTAAGGCACTACAGGTTGGACCTGCTGTCAGCGAAGGACCAAGCCTTTGGGCGTAAAGTTCTGCAGGCAGTAGTCCCACCCTAAGGTAAGGTGCTCGCTTATCCTCTCTATGGTGCTGTCCTGAAAGACGGATGGGGAAAAACGGAGTTACTTACCGGTAACGTCCTTTTCCGGGAGTCTTTCAGGACAGCACAAGTTACCCACCCTAATTTGTGGACATGGAAGAAGTCATCGCATGAGACCGTCAGGTAAGAGATATAAGTTATTATGACGTGTTCTTGTGTCTCCCCAGCTGGCCGGAGGTACTCTTGAAGAACTGAGGGACTGGCAGGACGGTGGGGGCTTAAATTTCAAAATCTAAGGCGGTGTTTCCTGAAAGGGGAGGAGCCAGGGTCTCTCTATGGTGCTGTCCTGAAAGACTCCCGGAAAAGGACGTTACCGGTAAGTAACTCCGTTTTTTCTTACTTTCTTTTGACGGCTGTGGCTTCAGAAGTGTAGAGAGAATTCTTTGCATAATAAGAATTGTGAAACACTTTTGTCAAGATCGCAACGGGGAAAAAATTGTGATAACGGTTCTTGACGATTAATCGTGCAGCTCTAGTATAGCCTGATGGTTTTGTGAGAGAGTCAGCTGCAAGTGGCAATACGATATGAAGGCTAAAAACTTACAGTAAGTGTTCCAAGCAGTGCGATAGGCCTTCAGTGTGTTGCGAGTCAAGGAGTGGTTAATGAGCTGGGTTGCAATGACAAGGTGCGACTTTGGTCCATCGTCAGCAATGACCAGGGTGAGACCGGAGTAGTTGGGTCGGCTCCAGGTTCCTGCTGAAAAAACAAAGTAAAATTGAAATGAGACAGTGCATCTGCTGCGACATTGCATTTGCCTGGAACATGCTTGCCATGAACATTGAACTGGTGATGGAGTGACAACGGAGTGCACCAGCCTGCGCAGGAAGGACATGATGGAGTGATTTGGACCTGCCTTTATGGATGTCGACCGTGGCCTGATTGATTGTAGTGAAGACCGTTTGTCCTGTCCAAATCTGGCCCCAGAGCTGGGCAGCTGCCACGATGGGATACAGCTCGAATAGAGATGAGGACTGGGTGAAACCGGGACTTAAAGAGGGAGTCCACCTTAAAAAAAATTATTAAGTCAGCAGCTACAAATACTGCAGCTGCTGACTTTTAATTTAATCGGACACTTACCTCTCCCAGGGTCCAGCAATGCGGGGTTAACGAGGCCCCCCCCTCGTACCCCGCTTCACTCGCGTCGCCGGCATTTTTACTGTGGGAACTGACAGGTCCCAGATGACTGTGCACCGCCAAGGGAAAGTGATGTCAGTGCCCGGGCACTGAAGGTGGCAGACTACGAGGGACCCCCTAGCAACAGGCATTTAGAGGTGAGCAACATTTTTTTTCCAATTTTTTTTTTTTTTTTTTTTTTTATTATTTATTTTTAAGATTTTTAAGCAACTTTTTTTTTTGGTGGCAACACCACTTTAAGAGGATTTCCAGGGGCCAAGGTTCAGCAAACCAGTGGCAGATAAAAATTGCCACAAAGCCCGTAGAGGCTGAGGCGTCCGTGACCACTGCCGTTCCAGTTTGTGAGGAACTCGTCCCACATGGCTAAGTCTGCTATCGATGCTGGATCTAGGTTGAAAATTTGATCTGGGTCTTGCACTGGTATAAGGAAAAACCAAAAGTCGTGAGATGAAGAACTGTCCTTGAGGAATAATCATCATGGCGAAATTGAGCATGCCTAACAAGGATTGCAGCTGCCTTCTAGTGCACCCATGTGAAAGGGTGAAGTCATGGATGACCGGCCTGATATGGGCTTGTTGGGAGGCAGGCTGGCCTGCATGGCACGCGTGTCCAGAGTGACGCCTAGGAAGGTGATGGTGTGCCAGGCCACTTTATGCTCGGCTATGGGCACGTTGCGGTTGTTAACCACTTGCCGACCACGCACAAAGATGTACGTCGACAGAATGGCACGTACAGGCAGGAGGGCGTATATATAAGTCCCTCCTTTCTGCCTGTCCGTGCCATCGGGAGCGCGCCGGTCAGGACCCCCGTGAGTCCGATCGCGGTCCCCGCGGACTCGATCGCCACACACCCCTAGGCCTACTTAACCCCTACACTGTCCCCTTGTGGTTAACCCCTTCACTGCCAGTGTAATTTTTACAGGAATCAATGCATTTAAATGGCATTAATTGCTGTAAAAATTACAATGGTCCCAAAAATGTGTCAAAAATGTCCGATGTGTCCGGCATAATGTCGCAGTCACAAAAAAAAATCGCAGATCTCCGCCATTACTAATAAAAAAAAATTATTAATAAAAATGCTATAAAACTATCCCCTATCTTGTAAACGCTATAACCTCTGCGCAAACCGATCAATAATCGCTTATTGCAATTTTTTTTTTTTTACCAAAAATATGTAGAAGAATACGTATCGGCCTAAACTGAGGGAAAAATATGTTTTTTTATATATTTTTTTGGGGATATTTATTATAGCAAAAAGTAAAAAAAAAATGCATTTTTTTCAAAATTGTCGCTCTATTTTTGTTTATAGCGCAAAAAATAAAAACCGCAGGGGCGATCAAATACCACCAAAAGAAAGCTCTATTTGTGGGAAAAAAAAGCACGTCAATTTTGTTTGGGAGCCACGTCGCACGACCACGCAATTGTCAGTTAAAGCGACGCAGTGCCGAATCGCAAAAAGGGGCCTGGTCCTTTGGCTGCAAATTGGTCCGGTCTGAAAGTGGTTAAACACTATTCTTAACCTGTCTAGGTCTACCAGGGGTGTGCCTGGTTGCTCAATGAGCAGGAAGTCGTCAGGGTAGTGGATGACCGTCTGGCAGTGGGCCTGCTGTAACAGAATCCATGTAAGGGACTAAGCAAAAACATCAATCAGCCACGGGCTGATCTTGGACCCAAAGGTCAACCTGGTGGCGAAGTAATAGGAATCCCTCCATTTGATACCGTGCCCCCGCCAGAGGGATGTCTTGATACGCAGAAGTTTATTAGCTTCAGACCTTTTTATTAGCTTTGTTGCCTTTCTTTGTACTTGCTCCAATTCCAGTACATCCTTCCTGAAGTCTGGTGCCCAGAACTGGACAGCATACTCTTCGAAGTACCGCCGTATAATGACGGCGGGCGGTCCGTAAGTGGTTAAAGGAGAAGTATGGGAATGCAAAAATAGGTAGTACAGGTTACCCTCATACCTGCATTGCATTTCTTTCCCCAGTCCTTTTTTTTTTTTTTTGCACAATAGTTTTTTGAAGAGTCCCGAATCGGCCTCTAACGGTTCTCTCTGTTTAAAAGTTTCCAGAGGTTGGACACCGCTCCACAATCCAGCCCCTTCTTCACTCCCTCCCTCTTTTGGACATGTGGGTGTGCTTGGTGAAGCGGTGCGCACACCACCTACTATCTAGGGCGAGCACGTTCTTCACGTGCCTCTGTTTCCATGGCAGCATGTCCCCAGCTAAAACCGGGAAGCAGGTGCAGTGGGACAAAAGCAGTGACGTCTCCTTACCTTTCCCTGGCTGTTATCTGCAAGCTCTCCTCTGCGAGACTGCAACACCTCTCCCCTGGGCTTTCATGTTCCTGTGTCCTCAAGTCTGTGTCAGTGTCTCCTTTAGCCAATGAGGGGAGGAGGGAGAGTCACTGAACACTTCTCATGTCCAGCAGTGAACACAGGAAAGCTTTCTACACATAGCACTGTGTTTTATTAGAAGAGGAGACATGGTAAGGAGCATAGTGACCTGTGTACAGTACATAGCAGGTCTGCAGGGGAGATGGAAATTGACAACTCCCAGTCATCTAAAGTGAAATATTCCTGTTTAGCACCCGGATATGTCCCCAGAGTCTCCTTTATTGTACAGTGGTGGTCGGAATAGGGATGACATCAGTAACGGTGGTGGTGGGTATAAGAATGAGGGCTGTGGTGAGGATAGGGATGACATCAGTGGCGTTGATGAGGATAGGGATCACTATGACAGGAAACTGGGTGGATCCAGACTCCATTGTCGGTATGATGCTTCTAGAAAGTCTGTAGACCCTCCCACAGGTAATTAACTGTTTTAACAGAAACTGTGCACTTACCATAGGGCAGGAAAGATTTGTAGATATCAGCAGCTCATAAGGATTAGGATTAAGCAAAAAAAAAAGGGATACTTCTACAGACTCTTCTACGGACTCTTGGGTGTAAGCCATCTGGTCTTGGTGACTTTTTTGTTGAAGGCTACTTTCACACTGAGGCGCTTTACAGGCGTTTTTAGCGCTAAAAAATTCCTGCAAGCAGCATCTTTGAAATCAATAGGCAGCGCTTGCAAATAGCTTCGGCAGCAGCGCTTTGTGGGCGCCATTAACCCCTTTATCGGCCGCTAGCGGGGGTTAAAAGCTCCCCGCTAGCAGCCGAAAAGCGCAACTAAAGCAACGGTAAAGCGCCCTAAAAATAGCCGTAGCTCTTAAGGTTTTCAAGTCTATTTCAGACACCGGCTTCTGTTGGCCACAAGGGTACATTCTGTGACGTGTTATTAACAATACAGACCTGGTTACTATACCCCTCTTTTTCCTTTATGAAAACTGAAGAGAAAAATTGGTTGTACTAGATGGCCTTGTCTTTTTTTTTTTTTTTTTTTTTTTTTTTCAACCAGTCTATGTAAAAATGCATTTAGTACAGATGCCTTCTTGTCTTTTGTATCCAATTTACCCTGATTATTCTTTTTATGGGGTCAGTATGCTCTGAACTCCCTTTCTTACTGTTATATATTTAAAAAAAATCTTCATTTTATTTTTACTCTCCTCTATGCGCATTTTGTGGTCTATTTTAGCTGCCCTGATTGTGCTCTTACCCTTCTTGTTGCAATCCTTGTAGTGTTTGAATGCTGACAATGACCCATCTGCCTTATATTTTTTAAAAGCCATTTTTTTCTTTTATATGCATCTTTAAGTTCTAGTTTAGCCACCTAGGTTTAACCTTGGCTCTTTTATATTTGTTGCCCTTTGGCCGATTACCTTTTATTCAAAGTCTTCAGTCAGGTTCAGAGTTCTGCATGCAATCCACCAAATCTGTCGTCCCTTCCTTTCACCATGCAGACTTTCAAGCTTCTGCGGACATCTAGGTCCAGTAAAATTCATTGCTTTGGCCTGGCCCAGGTGGCTACAGTATGCCGACCTGGTTTGACTTTTTCTTGTATCGACCTGGTATAACTCCTGAGAAACACTTTGTGACCACTGCCAGATCGTCTGGTTCTTCGGTTTCTAAGACCCATTTGCCATGCTGCTTCACATTAAGATGCACTGAATTACATCTGTGAGTGCTTCTTGGGCTTTTTGACATTCACACACTCTGGGAGCATTTGTTGGGTATCTATTTGCTGAACACAACCACTTTTTTATTTTTTTAACAAATTGGGTAGTATAGCATGTTTGTGTACCCTAAAATCTAATTTTAGTGCATTTTTTTTTTTTACTGAAATTTTGCCCTTGATAAACCATTGCAATTGATTATGTGATTAAATTTAAACAATAAAAAAAATTGGAACTACTTTGTTTTCCAGGGTCTCTGCTTTCAGAAAATATGTAATATTTTGGGGGTTTTAAGTAACCTTCAGGCCTAAAATTATCTTTTAATTGTGTTCAAAAAAGGCTATGGCAGTAAAAGGGTTAAATACATTTTGTCCTCCCTACAAATCTGTATGTACAGTTTCCTGCATCTTTACATTATAATAAGGGGTGATGCTTCTACTCCAGGTAATAAGAGGTGGTATCAAAAAATTTAGAGACTAGTTTTGTAACACTCCAGCAGATGGCAGCACAAGCTGCACAGCTCTGATATACACAGGACAATGTCTTTTTGGCACAGGGTTGATGCTCCCTGTGACTGTGCAGCCTTGTTGCCAGGCGCGTTACAAAACTAGTCTTTAAAACTTTGATACCATCTCGCATGTTCTGTGACATCTAACATTGCACGATAACAGGCTTACAAAGTTACAACCATATTGAATGGGATTATTGAGAGATCTTGTGTACAGTATCTTTCGTCTATAAAATATAATGTATTTATGTTTGTATAACTTCTTCACTTCCAAAGCACCTAAGACAGCTTCTAATTTTTGTTTTATGGGCTTCAAACAGAGGGTACTATAGGGCTTTAGTCCCCCCCCCCCCCACACTTTTTTACAGTGCCAAGTGTTTCCTACACACTGGTAAAGAAGACCATGCTTCTTTCCAACATTGTGTTTGCTGTCCTTGATCTTATGTTCTGTGTAGCCGCTTGCCTTGTTATGCACCATTTCTTCCACACTACCACCTTTGGGAATAAGCAAATTATAACTGTGGGAGTTCAGGTAGAGCCATATTTATTAATTTATTTTAACCACTATGCTTTTCCTTACTGCCTGCCTGAGTTGTATGCATCTGATGTATGTTACGCCTTAAAAAGGCAGAGACTTGTTTTTATTGTTTCTTTTGTATTTCCGCATTAAAATTATGCTCACATATTACATGGCAATATACAGAATGCTTAGAACCATTTACTTGTGCCCTGGAGGAACACAATCGGATGTCCTGCTATAATCATAGCCACACAGATCCAGTTTATTTAGATAGCATTTACCTACCTCTCGGTAGGTTTCTTCTTGTGGGACGTACCCAGAGCACCCACATATACTGTAACTCCATGAAGTCAGCAGACATGCCAGCTACTTCAGCACAATGTTCGAAAAAATAAATAAAAAGCCATTGGTGAATTTTGCAGTTAGACTATATAAATGCTTTTTCACTCCTAAGGATTTTTTTTCTGCACATGAATGCTCTGTCCAACTGCTAATATTAGATAACGCACATTGGATTATTTTATATATTTACAGTGGGTATAGCAAAGAATCCCCCCCCCCCCCCCCCAAATCAAATTTGGTTGCTTTGTAGTCTGAAAGTCTGAAATGAGGATGCAGTATTTTGTTATCCAGCTGTATTTACTCACTTAAGCGGGATTCCGCCGAAATAAGTTTTTTTTTTTTTCCCCCAATCAGTGTAAAATACACACATACATAACATGTCACTTACCTGCTGCAGTTCTTCTCGCCGCCGATCGACGATTCTGTCCGTTTGGATAACTTAGAAAATATCTTGCTGGACGATTCCATCTTGCTTGTGGGCACAAGCATTTACTTCCGGGATGCGGTGAATGCTGCGCTCCCAGCATTCACCGCTCGATCCCGCGCATGCCACATCCCGCACATGCTCAGTTCGTAAAATTTCTGGTTGCCATCACAACGGCCGAAATCTCTCGAGATTTCGTGCTGACGGCGTCCCCCGTGGCTTCATGGGAGGAATGCAGAACAGCTCCCAGAAGTCATTGCGGAGCCGGGGGACAGCCGAAAACACGCCTACTCCCACGGGAGGACAGACCGGAAGCCAGAGGAAAAAGCTGTCAGGTAAGTTAAATCTTCTTTTTTTTTTTTTTTTTTTTTTTTTTTAATGGTCATTAGTGCATCAGCTTTACTAACTGCTTTTAATAAGCTAAAGAAGATTTTTGGAGTACCAAACCGCTTTATAACATCCAAGTGAAAAATGACACCAACATGCAAAAAGGATCACCCCCTCCTAAAAATGAGCTCAGCGAAGCTGGCCCCCCTACAATCAGCACAAATAAAAACTCAAGTGTGTTTCTTTAGTGCTACGTTTGTGCTGTTTTGTGCCGTAAAATTTTTACATTTGTGCAGCGTTTATTTTTAAGATATTAGCAATTGTTTTTTCCAGACTGAGACATTACCTAACCCCCCTACAACAGCCAAATGGCACAACACTGGTCTCGTTGGTTAGTGCTACGTTTGTGCTGTTTACATTTCTTTTCTATCTTTTGTTGTTTTTGGGTTATTAATTTATTAAAGGTCACTCAGCCCCCCTACAACACCCAAATGACACGAAACTGGTCTCGTTGGTTTGTGCCGCTAACATTTCTATTTGTGCTGTTATGGTTAAGTTTTTTATAACTTTTTTTTAAACCCCTCTTTGCCCCCTACAATCAGCACAAATTAAAACTCAAGTGTGTTCTTTAGTGCTATATTTGTGCTGTTTTGTACTGTTTAAATTTCTATCTTTTATCGTTTTTGCGTTCTTAATGATTTATTAAAGGTCACCAAAAGCCCCCTACAACAGCCAAATGACACAAAACTGGTCTCGTTGGTTAGTGCTACGTTTGTGCTGCAACATTTTTTATTTGTGCTGTTATGGTTTTTTTTGTTTTTATTTGATAACACCCCACCCACTTTGCACCCCATGTTATTAAATCTTAAAAACAAACATACCATTTGTTAGTGCTACGTTTGTGCTTTTTTCTGTCATAAAAATAAAAATTTGTGCTGCTTTTATTTTTAAGATAATAGCAATTTAGTTTTTTTTTCCAGACGATGACCTCATCCTCGCCCTCCTGTCATGTACCTGGTTAGTAAGCTCCTGGTTAGACAGCAGCCATGGGAGCACTGTGAGGTATGAGTGCCTGTGATCAGTCCAGTAGACTGCGTGGTGGCAGCAGTCAGAAGGTGGATGTGACAGCAGAACCGGCGTGTGTCAGATGAGCTGTCACTAAGCTTGGATGGTGGCAGACTGTGGGTAAGCAGCTGGAAGCAGGAGACAGATGAGACCTTGCTGGACTGAAGAGCTTTAGCAGGATGCAGGGTCAGATGAGCCAGGTCCATAATGGTTGGGCAGATCAGGCATAGACGGCAGACAAACAGGATAGTCGGGTCACACGCCAAGTCAGCAACGGAAGGTAAATGAGGCAAGAATTAAAGGCAGAAGCAGAATCCAGAGACAAGCCAAGGTCAGGGCAGGTAGCATTCAAACGGAGGTCAGGAGCAAGCTGGGTTAGGATCAGAGGTCAAATACAGCAATCAGGAATGAACACACAGAAGCTGCACACCAAATTGCAGCCTGTTTAAATAGTCTGTCTGGCGCCATTATCTGCCCGGCCAGTTGCCAGTCTGTGCATATGTATGCATGGGGAGACATCATTTGTGCTATGGGCAAGCCTTCCCTGACAACCCCCTACAACAGCCAAACAAAATGAAAACAGGCTGTTTGGTTAGTGCCAGGTTTGTGTTGGTTTCTGCCTATTTACTCTTCATTCTATCTCCTTTTTGTTTTTCAGTTATTGTTAATTTACTAAAGGTCATCCAGCCCCCCTACAAAAGACATGAAACCAGGCTGGTTGGTGCCTCCTGTGTGCTGGTTTGTGCTGTTTTTAAATATCGGTTCTACCGCTTTTTGTTTTTTCAGTTTTTTGCTATTTATTATAGGTCACCAAAGGTCACTCAGCCCCCCCCACACATGAAACTGGGTGGGTTGGTTGGTTAGTGCTTCGTTTGTGCTGTTAAAATTGTGTGTTACTTTGATTGTTCAAATAAAAACAAACTTTTACAATTAATCAATCCCCACTCATGTGGCATCCCATGTTATTAGATACTATAGCAATTACACCATTCAGTTGTGCTGCATTTGTGTGGTTTGGTTTCGGAGATCTTGTACATTATATTGGATCAAACCCCCTGCACATGTGAGAATCGCGTGCTAACCATCTCTCTTTCACAGACAGCACTTCAATAGTCTAAAACCATTCTTTCACATACAAAATTAGTGCATGTGAAAAAAATAACTATGATTTTCATGTATGCTTGAATAAATATAATGGAGAATTCCAAGCTGTACTTATGTATTGGTTTGCTGGATAAAATATGTAGCGGGCAAAGAACATAATTTGTGTCTTGTTTTTTTAAGAATACATGGAAATAGGTGAAAGAGGAGTGCAAGTTACATAAACACTTTTCACTAGTCAGTAAATTATAATTTTTTTTCTAAATTGTAAAATCCATATTGTTATAATACCAAAAAATGTTTACATTGTTTCTTGCTAGGCCCCATACTCAGCCTGGAGTTTATTTCTGTAATGCTCCTCCGCTTCTTGTACCGGGCCCTGTAAGCGCTGCACACAGTACCCTGGAAGGCACAAATACAGCTTAAGCAGGGGTGTGGCCTGGCAGATGGAGTAGGAAGTGTTTCTTCTTAGCTCCTGCCCAGGCCGCATTAAACGCAATCTGGCAGCATCCTCGGCACACACTGAGCATAATGAGCAGGAGAGGCTCCAGCACAGCTCCCCGTCCCACCGGAGCACAAAAACCGGGAGAAATCTGCAAATTCCTGCAGAAAAGTGGCTCAGACGGCAAGGCAGCCCCTGCTTCCAAGATGGCGGCAACATGTGCAGCCACAGCACAGGCTGCCTCTCAGGTACTCCTCCCCCACAGACACAGCATTCCCCACAGGGCTCAGAACATGGCTCCCAACACTCTGATAGCCCCTCACCCTCCTCTCGCAGCTCCAGGGATGGATGGGACAATGGAGGCTTATATCAACGCACTCGCCACAGAAAAATTACATTGAATCATACATAAGCAGACTGGAAAAATCAAACAAGCAGGAGCTTGCTGACCTGCGCAGAGACATTGGCCACCGCATAGAGTATATAGAACACACTGTGGAGAGCTCAGTTGCAAAATTTAGAGCATGCGGAGATCCTCCACGAGCACACTGTACAAATACAGCAATTGTTCTATGGTCTCGATGACAAAGAACAGGCGCAGACGTAATAATATACGGATCCATGGTCTCCCAGAAGCGATCGAACAAAAGGACTTGCACACTGCAGTGTCAGCAATATTTAATCAAATCATGGCTGAACCTAAAGACAACCCAATCGAAATCGATCGCGTTCACAGGTCATTAGGTCCCCGCAATCCAAACCCGGCATATGCAGATATCATGCAAGCAGCACGCATGCAGGACACTATTTTGTTCAATGACACTCCAGTCATGTTGCTCCCAGATTTATCCAAACAAACCTTGCTGATGAGAAAGGCACTTAACCAGCTGAGATCCGCGACATAGCCAAATGACGGCTACAGCGCGGATCTGATGTGCCGGGACGACGTCTATTGACCCGACCCCTTACCACGTGATCAGCTGTCAGCCAAATGACAGCTGATCATGTGAAAATAACCGAGCCGGTAATCGGCTTTTTTTCCTACTCGCGCTGACAGCGCGAGGAGAAAAAAAAAAAGCCGATCACCGGCGGCAGTGAGAGGGACATCAGTCCCTCTCACTGCAATATGACCAGGGTCCATGGTGCCCACATTTAGCAAAATAAAGTGCCCACAGTGCCAGTGCTGCACATTCAGTGTCACCTACCAGTGCCACCTATCAGTGAGACCCATCCGTGCCCATCAGTGCCATCTTTGCTGTGCCCATCGGTAACGACTTATCAGTGCCCACCAGTGCAGCCTATCAGTGCCCACCAGTGCCGCCTCATCAGTGCATATCAATGAAGCAGAAAAATTACCTGTTTGCAAAATTTTATAACAAACTATTAAACATGATTTAATTTTTTTTTTTAATTTTCCATCTTTTTTTATTTGTTTAGCAAAAAATAAAAACCCCAGCTGTGATTAAATACCACCAAAAGAAAGCTCTATTTGTGGGGGAAAAAAATGGTAAAAATCATCATTCATTTAGGTACAGTGTTGTATGACCGCGCAATTGTCATTCCAAGTGCGTCAGCGCCAAAAGCTGAAAATTGGTCTGGTCACGAGGGGGGTTTAAGTGCAAAGTAATCAGGTGGTTAAACCGGTCACAGATGCTCTGCAATCAAAAGAGATCAAATACCGATGGGGATTCCCCTTCCAGCTCATGGCCTCCCACGAAAAGGCAAGACAGCAAACTTTCGCACACTGGGGGACCTGGCTAATTTCCTGGGGACCTTTTGGCCTCCCCCCAAATCCACATTCCTAACTTGCCCCTACAAGCAGCAACACCTGGCCTGCCAATCTCAACTGGATGGACTACCTTCACAAAGAAGCGCTCCCGTTCCACCACCTCCAAATCCCCAGCTGGCTGAACTCCATACTTACCCTACCGGCTGGTGGGACAGCCTCCCTACTTTCTCCTGTCCCCAGGGGCCCTGTATGTTTGTGTTAGCAACCCACATATGATTGCCTGACCTCAGTTAGGCAGGGTCCCCTGGGATGTGCCGAGTGTGCTGCTAAGACAACCGTTATGTCTGATGCAGCACTGCACTGGACCCAGATGGCAATTGTTCATGTTTTAAACTGTCATGTTCAAACTTATTTTACCTCATTATGTTATCTGCTCTCATACGAGTGGACGAGAGGGCCCTCAACCCTAGTCTGCCCAGAACACCCCCTTGGGGCCTCTGTTGGAGCTCCGGGTGGTCTTCATAGAAGTATATGTTTTGTTTTTATCTGTTTACATTACCCTTTGGCCAGAGCGGGGAGCCCCCCCTGCTTGTGCCATTTTTCCCATCTTAGGAACCACATAGTCTTTATTGATTCTGTTCTCAATGTTGGATTTAGTTAGTGCCTTCTCCAGAGACCGTGGTTGTTCCCCCCCCCCCCCCCCCCCCCCCCCCCCCCCCCCCTACGGTCACTGGAGGGCACTGTTCCCCCACCTCTGAGAGAACAATCCTTAGACCACAGACAATCTGGATAACTCTACAATGTTTACTCATTTCCCTGTCTGATCAGAAAGCCCCAATTACGGGTCTGAACAATCAGCGCTGGGTGGGAACATCTTTCTTTTCCTTTTCTGCTCTTTGCACCCTCTCGCTATCCTCTCCCCCTCCCCCATCCCTTGTTCCTTACCCCCCCACCCGACGCACTAAATTCAGCTAACGCGATATTCCATAGTCGTCTCCCTCTCATGGCCCTCCATCATACACTCCCTCCATTACACATCCACCTTAGCCCTTCAAATTTCCTTGCCTAATTGCAGAGGATTCAACACTCCAGACAAACGTAGACAATTATTATACCACTTCCACAGAGCTCACACCCAGATACTTTTCCTTCTCTCCCAAATAAACACTTCACCACCTGGTATCACAGTACAAATCCAACAGCTAAATCGAAGGGTGTATCAATAGCATTTCTTAACTCCTTCACCCCAGAAGTACTACACTCACAGATTGACCCTTCAGGGCGCTATATATTTTTGAAACTAAAACGTATGCAAGCGATTTTTACGTTAGCTAGCGTTTATCTCCCTAACCAGGATCAACTAACATTTCTGTCCTCGCACCTAGAAGCATTTAGAACCATTAACCTGATACTGGGTGGCGACCTGAACACCCCATTGGTGCCGAGACTGGACTCCTCTAACGGTAAGTCCCACATAACACCGTCTAACTTAACCAAAATACGCTCCATACTCACCAACCTGTCCTTAGTGGATACTTGGCGAATACTTAATCCTTCTGGTAGAGGCTACACATTTTTCTCCTCGACACACAGGTCATACAGCAGAATAGATTACATCCTACTATCCCAATCACTGCTTGACTGTGACCCGGAATGCCATATAGGGAATTAAACTTTGGTCAGACCATGCCCCGATACACCTCACACTAGGCAGACTACCCAGACCCCCCCATATGTCGCACATGACGCTTAAACGGCAACCTGACTGACCTAGATTGCTCGACAGCAATCTCTGCAAGAATTAAGGACTTTACACACAATTAAATTAATTTGGCACCACCACCCCCCCAGATTAAAACACAAGGTCCTATGCTCCCACAAATACACAGTTGGCCTTCCTGACTTTGAAATATACTACGACTCTGCCATAATCTCCAGGCTCCTGGAATGGTTCCCACGCCCCCTGACCAAACCGACAACAATAGTAGAACAAGACATGGCACAAGTTGACCTGTGGGCTCTGCTCTGGGGATACCACCTTAAACACCACTCCATACCCATGCTCTCCCCACTGACCACAGCAGCGTTTTTACTATGGTACCGCCGACATTCCACCTACGCTCTGTCCACCGATCACAGCCCTCTCACATCGCTCTTCGACAATCCGGCACTCCCGGACTACGAAACCTCTAACCGAATAGGAAGCTACGAGGGAACAGACTGGCCAACGGCACGCTCATTTGTCCACACGTCCACAGGCGGATTCACACCACAGGACAGTAATCAATCCTCAACCAATTGGCTATCCACGATATCCCTCAATGTTCTGCTCGAACCTACACTTATCAGGTCACATACACAGGACCCTAACAACCTTTGAGGAGATGTGTGGTCTCTCTCAGGTTCCCAGACGCACCCTTTCTATAATTTATAAGGAAATCCTCTCCCATACAGATAACACCCCACGGGACCTGGACATTTCTCCAGGGGAGTGGCAGACCTTTTCACATTCACCCACAAATCCTCAATCTCCAGCTTTACGCAGGAGAAAAATTATAAGCTACTCTCCAGGTGGTATGGGGACCCGGTCTTGGTTCACAGGATGTTTCCCAGTTCTTTTGATGTCTGCTGGCGTTGTCACGGAGGACAATGAACATGCCATTCATATCTGGTGTCACCCCTTCTGGAAAGGTATATTCGCAATTTATAATGAAATCTATGATATCTCCATAGCCCTCTCCCCTAAATTAGCCCTATTGTCGATACTACCGGGATTAATTAAATCCCAGAAAACCAATCTTCTTAGGTTTTTTCTATCAGCAGCCAGACGATTAATAACGAAATACTGGAAATCTGAGGCAACCCCCTCCATCCATAGGTGGATCACCATTCTCAATGAGATTATGCTAATGGAGGAGATGCATGCCAGAGAGGGAGACGACTGGGATAAACACAAGGTACTGTGTTATGTCTGGGTATACTAATCTGCATCGGATAGGCTATTGAATAGAATTACTAAAGAATGAGCTGAACAGCAACCTAGAGTTGACAGCCGGAACAACACCGGTGTAGATGGTCCAGATGTCTTGATGACCTCACACTGGTGAATGGCCTTCTAACCATCTGAGCTCATCCATATTGTGGAAAACTACCAGTCGCACTGAATGTATATCTCTATACCCCCCCCCCCCCCCCATCTTCCCTTTCTTCTATTTCCCACTTTACCCCCCCACCTCAAGTTTATGGTAACTCTCTATATACCCGATTACTTGGATACGTTACACATCTAAGATATTGATTGCAACCTCTACATTACGATACCTGCATTATATAAATTGATTCTATGTACTGTAAATGTGGCGGCAGCTTTCAACCACCAATTTATATACCGCCTGTTTTTCTTTATTCTGTACCCCCAACTACTTTTCTGGAAAAAAAATGGTTAATAAAAATATATTCAACCATAATACAGCTTAAGCAACCTCATGCTTGATGTTTTGACAGCTACCTGAGGGTAAATCAAGTCAATGGAAGTATAGCCCACTTATTTTTACTTTTGTGTTTGTTAGTGATGCATCCATGTGTATTCACTGTGTTCTGGGTTAGCTAGAATTTTAAATTCCTGTAGCAATATACTGAAATCATCATTAAACCCTTGCCTGTCTACAGGGCTGGTGCAAGAATTTTTGACACCCTAGGCGAAACCTAATTTTGCCGCCCCATTGGCTCCGCCCATGACTCCACCCCCTTTGCAATATGTGACCCACCTGACCATTACACACACACACTGACCTACCTGACCATTACACATACACTGACCTACCTACCTGACACACACACACACAGACCTACATGACCATTACACACACACACACACACACTGACCTACCTGACCATTACACATACACTGACCTACCTGACCATTACACACACACTGACCATTACACACACTGACCTACCTGACCATTACACACACACTGACCTACCTGACCATTACACATACACTGACCTACCTGACCATTTTACACACACACTGACCTACATGACCATTACACACACACTGACCTACCTACCTGACACACACACTGACCTACCTGACCATTACACACACACTGACCTACCTGACCTACCTGACCATTACACACCCACTGACCTACCTGACCATTACACACACCTACCTGACCATTACACACACACACACACACTGACCTACCTGACCATTACACACACACTGACCTACCTGACCATTACACATACACTGACCTACCTACCTGACACACACACTGACCTACCTGACCATTACACACACACTGACCTACCTGACCATTACACATACACTGACCTACCTGACATTACACACACACTGACCTACCTGACCATGACACACACACACTGACCTACCTGACCATTACACATACACTGACCTACCTGACCAGTACACACACACTGACCTACCTGACCATTACACATACACTGACCTACCTACCTTACACACACACACTGACCTACCTGACACACACACACTGACCTACCATACACACACTGACCTACCTACCACACACATACACCGACCTACCTGACCATCACACACACACTGACCTACCTACCTGACACACTGACCTACCTACCTGACAATTACACATACACCGACCTACCTGACCATCACACATACACTGACCAACCTGACACACTGACCTACCTACCTGTTACATACACTGACCTACCTACCTGACTCCTATTTCCTGCACTACTCACCCCCATCCCCCACACACAACTCGCTGTAGATGGGGAGGATCCATCCTCCTCCTTACCTCTGCTTCATCGACCGTCACATCCTGGCTCTCCTCAGCGCTGGGCGGGCAGTATTGCTCTGGTCACTGTTTCCACCGGCCGGGAGGTCAGCTAAAAGACGCTGCACCTCTCGATGCTCTGATCTCCACCGAGCCCCGCCCCTCCGCTGCACTCACACAGACACACAGCGCCGCTCCAGAGGGACAGGCTAGAGCAAAGGAGTCCCAGAGCGGCGCTGTGAGATTTTACTCTGTAAAGAGAGGGAACAGCGGGGCGCTCAGCGGGACACATTGGGGGGATTGGAGGCATTCAGATGTGTTCCCAGGACAGTGGCAAGCTCACACTTACCTTGAGATTCACAGGGACAGAGGCCCGTGGCTGCGCCCTGGGGGCTAGTGCGCCCTAGGCGGCTGCCTACTCCGCCTAGTGGTAGCACCGGCCCTGCCTGTCTACACACAAAGGTACATTGGTAACTGTACTCCCAGTTTTTTTCTTTATTTGCCCAAACTGGGACCCACGAGCAATGCCTGTGTCCACACTGTCAGCCCACCAGTCTGCAGCGCGTGACCCCGGCTGCTCAGCAGTCATTAGTTGCTGATATTGCCAGTGTCCCAGCAACCAGTGATGTCGCATGTGTGCCCCACCCCCTGTAGCAAGTTGCTCTACCCAGCTACTGCCCCCTGCAGCTCCTCCCTTTTCCCATGTCCCGTGCCTTCCCAGCTACTTAACATGTGCAAGTATGCTGTTCACTTGGATGGGGTTTTAGAGGTGCACTCTGATAGGCACATACAGAATGGTGTAAAGGGACACTGATGGGCACATATGGTGTAAAGGGGCACTCTGCTGAGCACATTTGATGGAAAGGGGCACTCTGATGGACAACTAATGTAAGAATGTCGTAACTGAAACTTGACAAAAAATATTGTTGAAATGCTATGGAAAGTGTACATTTCTCAGTTTTTGATAGACATACAGTGACTACAAACGTTCTAGGTCATAGCACAAACTTGAGTTTCGGACCTTGGCTGAAAGAGTTTTAATGACCTAGAATTGAATTCAATACCCCTAGTTTAGAGAATATGATGTCTTTGGGTGTACCTAAAACCTCTAAAGTTAAGGGGAACTAAGATGGGTTGATGGCAGACAATCCCCCTTGCCGCTTTGTATACTTTGCAGGCTAGGAGTAGGCTAGAGGCCCCCCGAAAGTTGTCGGTGTGGGGGCTCCTAACGTGCCAAGTATACAAAAAGGAAGGGGGGTCTGCCATCACATTGTCTTGGATTCCTAACTTTGAAGATGCCAGGGGGCCACCCTAGACATCACATTTCTTTAGAATCTCCAAACCGCTGTACTGCACATATTAGTTAATTGAAACGACAACGAGTTGTCTAACTTGACAGAACACCAGCACAAACAAGACTATGGATTTTTTTTTTTTTTTTTTTTACACATCCAAGACGTCGCATAATTTTATATACATATTGTTTTGCAGATGCCCAGGGTACCAACGTTTCCAAAGGAAGAGGTTGTTAGAATTATTGTAGAGGGAAAATTAGAAATTGTGAAAGATGGCAAAATTGTTATGCCATCAGCCAAGGTATGGGAAGACCTAAGTAAACATCTGAATTGGGACATATCCTCCAAGGCTCTTTACACATTAGTTAAATTAAACAGATATTATCTGCACCAGGAGCTTGGTTTGGAATGTGTGCAAACAAAACAGGACCCTGGCCAGAAAATATTAGATGAAACTGATGAGAACACTTCTAACTCTGAGCAAAACAGGGAGCTTCGTGAATATATAGAAACATTTGATGTAGTCCTGTCATCTGAGAAGTGGCCACAAATTTTTCCTGAGCCTGTAACTTACTGTTGTAAAGACAGCAGAAGGCTGCAACTATGAGGTCCTAAGACGTGGTGCATGAATCATATAATCAATGAAGCCATATGGTTTTCAAGAAACTATCCATGTATGTGGGTCTTTAAGAGAGAAAGTGTTTCCATCAGGGGAAGGTTACATAAAAATGTATGGATCCTGTAAAGAGTGTAAAGCAAAACTATTTATTTACTGTGGCAAAAAAAACAACCAACAATGACCAAACATTAACATTGAACTGTGAAGTATATAAAAAAAGCAAAAATCTAAAATGCTGTCAGGGGAGCTACGTGTTCACGTTTCCAGTGAATTATGCGAGGGCAAAAAACATCCAAACATTTGCGTGCTTCTGAAGCGCTACGACTTCTGAAAGTCGGCGACCCAGAGCCAGGCCATTTACATAATTTGTCTGTTCTACGGAAAGTTAAACAAGAAAAAAGAAATCGGGAAGTTTTTGACAGACTTGCTTATATCTGTCCTTCACATGAAATATTAATTTGCCCACTATGGCAGTGTGCATGACATTGGACTTGACAAATTCTTTGTCCACTATTGGTCAACATCACAAATGTATGTATACAAAGCAGTCTAAACAACATTCCAGTGTTGTTGCGTTTTGATGCCACGGGCTCCCTTGTGAAAAAACTGAAAAGCCCACAAGGTGTGTCTGGACACATTTTTTTTTGTATGAAGGTGTACTTATACCTGGAAATACAGAGCAAGCCATGAAGGTCCCAGTAGTTCAAATGCTGTCTGAAAAGCATGACATCAATGCAATAGCATATTGGCTAACAGAATGGAAATGTACAAGTGCTCCTCTGCCAAAAGAAACAGTGTGATTTTTCCATGGCTTTACTTGGTGCTATTGTGAGGGCTTTTACACCTTACCCAGACCTCGTGACTTATATTAACCATTGCTTTGAAGTATTGATGGAAAATGAATCTTCCAAACTGCCCCCATGCTTTGTCAGAGTTCATGTCGCACATCAGAATTTTACTGTAGCACAGCTCATAACATCTGTATCCCTTGCTGATGCCAAAGATCTAATCAAAGGCATTTTTATAGTTGCTTTAAGTGAAGCCGAAGGCTCTGATGAAATGGGGAAAAACACTAATGTCAGAGTCTTGTAAAATCTTCCTAAAGAAAAGAATTGCTGAATTATGTGTACTTTGCCCGCTGAAGAGTTTGAGGATGAAACTGACATTCCAGAACCCAAAAGAAAACTTGAAGCATGCTCAACAGAATTAAAACAGTGGGTAGTCAATTTGCGTTATGAGTGCAAGTTGTTGGCTGCAGACAATGGTGACAGAGACAACTTAGATTTTTTACCTGCAATTGTTCCTCATATTACACGGCTTTGTTGTTACCTGCCACTTTGGACCGGAATACTGGTTCCATTTTTCAAAACTTTTAATGTCACAACAAGTTCTGCTAATGTTGAGGCTGAGTTTAAGAATCTGAAGCACTCTGTTCCCAAACATGAAACCCTGCCAATGTGAGTTGACAAGTTTCTCATCCACCACTTATTCATAGAACATATGAGAATATAAGCTGCACGAGACAATGTTTCCCAGATGTTGCCACCCACAGTCTGTGATGCTGTCAGCTGAAACTGGTCCAGCAAATAAAGAGTCAATTTACCCAGCAGATGACAGGGTTGTTGAAAACTGGAGAGTAATTGCTATTCCGCCCAAAAAAATTAGGAGTACTAACCTTAGAGTGCGGCACCCTAAAGTGCCAACATTATATAGTATCCCAAAAATCCACAAAGGACCTACCAACCTTACCGGCCACCCTATCGTGTCAGGCAATGGAGGGATCTCCTGAGAATCTAAGCAGGGTAATGGATGCGACCCTTAGTATTAGCATTACCATCTTTTATCAAAGACACCATACATTTTTTACAAATTATCAACACACTACAGCTTCCAACACAATCTTTATTAGTTACAATTGATGTAGAATCTCTGTACTGTTCGATCCCTCATGAGAAGGGCCTGACCTTCATACGAGAGGTTTTAACTCAGAATTTTTCTCACAATAATACATTTAACACATTGAACCACATTTTTAACAACTACTTCTCCTTTGACGGCTCCCACTACCTCCACGTGCAAGGCGTAGCGATGGGGAATTGCTGTGCCCCATCCTACGCCAATTTGTACCTGGGGGGAGTGGGAGAGGTCTCTCCCCAGTGACGAGGGCTTCGTCGGATACCTGGGTCAGATTGTTATCTGGCTCAGGTACATCAACGTCTTCATCGTTTGGGGAGGTTCAGAGGAGGCTTTTTTAGAGTTTTTTTAATTACTCAATACCAATGCATTTAATTTGAAATTTACACTCAATTATGACGCTAAATCAGTGACTTTCTTGGATGTCAAGGTGGAGGTAGGCTCATCAGGTAAATTAACAAGCACTCTATATCGTAAAATGATGGCAAGAAACACGGTATTGCATGCCGATAGTTTCCACCCTCCTCTTTTGAAAAACTCTATACCATATGGACAGTATCTCCGTTTGAGGAGGAACTGTTCAGATGATACGTCCTTTAAAACCGAGGCAGGTAATCTACAAAAAAGATTACTTGATCGAGGCTACAGCTCTAGCTGCCCATGCAGGGCATATAACCAGATATTTGGGCAAACACGAGACTCCTTGCTATACAAAACGCATTCAAAATCTACCAAAAGAGATGAAATTACTCGCATAATTATGCAACTGGCAGATACAGCCCTCTGCAGGGACAGATGGATCTTCCGTAGTCACGGACTCCGCCAGTAGCTTCCGGAATCAGACGACGAGACACCTGCAGCCAGGGGCAGTCGGTTACTCCTGCACTGCCCCTGGCTGCAGGTGTCTCGTCGTCTGATTCCGGAAGCTACCGGCGGAGTACGTGACTACGGAAGATCCATCTGTCCCTGCAGAGGGCTGTATCTGCCAGTGCTGTCGACTCCGCTCGTTAGGGAGTCCATCCGCTCCGATCACACACATTTCAGTAGCTTGGGACTGACATCACCTTTGACACCTCAGATCGGTATTCCTCTGGCTCAGAATAACAGAGGGCAAATAGTGTCTGGAATCCCCTTACAAGACCAAGATTTCTCAAAATATGCTACAATAAAAACTTCAGGAAATTAGTTGGAACTGGCTGGATTTCTCTGTTTGGAACCGTTGGTGTATTCCCCTCCTCCCTATTTTGAGTGACCTCTCCCGAGTGGATTAACCCTTTCAGCTTTTGCCTACTGGGACAACTACAGGCTGTATTTACAGTGCTTTAATCATGTAGCCCTCCGGTAAGCCTCCAATCTAACAGGTGGTCGGGATGAAGCAATTTTTTCTGCATGACACTGTGTGAAACCATAGAACTGTCACAGAGGTGTTTTTCTTTGGATTTTTTCCTCCTGTGGGTTATACGTTAAAATATTCCCCGGTGTCAAGAATCATTTATACTGGACTATTACAGCTAATTGTTTGGACTGGTTCAATTAATCTGTTCACTCCCTTATGGTCACTTGACATATCATATTATATTATGTTCTGTATTGATTTTTATATGTATTAATTTTAATTTTAACTTTAATTTTATATTGGCGCAGCTTTATACATTTTCCATTTGTCTCAGGTGTGAGTATACCACTTTTTAGCAGCAGCCTTTTTTTTGGGTTAGGGTCTCATTTTCCAATCCTACCCCTTTCTCTTCCCTTCCTTTTCCTAGCGCGGTTTATTTATTTTCATTGTATATTTAATGACATGCCAATGTGGTGCGTTTTACGTTGGAAAAAACAAATTTTGGTGTAGAACATCAAAACACGCATACAGTATGCAAATAGAAAATATCTATCTCCCTTTAGGCAGACACGCGGCAATAGAACACAATTACATAATGCCACAAATTGCATTCACCGCTCTCGATCGGGTACACATTCCCGATCGTGGCGGTGATTGGAATAAGATCCTACTACAAATGGAACAAAAATGGATACACCTACTCAATGCCACCATGTATCCAGGATTAAACTAATCAATTTCTTTTGCACCCTTCTTAAAAGGTTTTGTTTCTGGAAAAAACAGTTAAAATGGCACTAGCCAATGTATCCAAAATAACTACAATTTAAGCAGAAATTTCAGGTCCTTGAACTGTCCATCAAGGATACCTAGGTATCATGGACACCATCGTAATTATGATAATGATATAGTACACTAAAATAAAAATAGTTCGAACATGTAAAATGAATCTTTTATATGTATTTCACCTAATACTAATGAAATTAATACAATGCTCCTTGAGGGAAATATATTTCCAATGAGAGGAGATCTGTCTTTTGTCTCTTTCCGTTTACTTCTTTGCTTTTTCTTCTTTTTTTTTCTCCAAGGCCGTTTTTAATTGTATAAATTAAATAATCATGATAAATATTTAATGTAACAATAACATAATGCAAACAGTAACCAAGATTGTAGTGATGATTATCGTCTTGGCAATTTGTGATAAAGCTTATAAACATAATCTTAGCTTTTTCCCTTTTTTGTTCCCTTGAGACTCCATGGGCCCTGTATGACAAGGTTACACAAGAAAATACGAGCTTCCCGGCAGGGGAAGAGGGGGGAGAACACAACACAGTTTCTCACGTCGTTATGCTCGCACAAGTCGACTGTTGCTGACAGTGCGAGATAATCCTCCTGCCGGCGGTGTTCCGAGATCGCCGGCGGACGTCAGGCTTGAGAGAGCGCGCGTGCGCGAACCTTCTCCTCGCGCTGCATCGGGGAGCGGCTACCGCACATGCGCACGCACGTTGACGGCCTGGCGTCAGCTAGTTGCATGGATGCGACGGTCGTTCCGGGGCATGATATGCCTTCCGGAATGCCGAGCCATTGAAGAACTAGCCCCCAAGTCGGCTAATGGCGTTCTCCCTGGGGGGACCGGGTTTTTTTGGGGTTTTTTTGGGGGGGGGGGGGAGGAGACACACACCAGCAATGAGGTAAGATTGATTAGGCAATTATAAATTACAACACTGCAGCCAAAGATCATTCAGTTGATTCCACGCCTGCAGCATGAACACTATATAGACTTAACAGGTAAGCATTGCTCCACCATTAGAACCATGGAAACTGTTAAAACATTGGGCTTCACTTTTTCTTATAGATTTTGTTATTTGATTGCAGTTTTCTCGTTGATCTCTACTGTTTTGTCTCATCTTTGGATAATGTAATCAGCTTAAATAAACAACCCAGTAGCTTAAGGTAAATCGAGAAATATGTTTTCTTACACATAGTATCCAAATCACTTAGTCATACCACCATACATATCATTATGGTCACAATTCAGTTTTTACCATCCTTTTTCACTCTCCATGCTTTTTGCACCATTCATGTTTGCCTGCGGTATCCCACATTACAACCTTGCACTTTTCAAACCAACTACACTCCACTCAACCATTCAGTTTTTTTTTTTTTTTTTTTTTTTCATTTAATCGTCCTCACTTATTCATTTCACATCACCATTTTTTAGCACGCTCACTTTTCCTTTATTTTAATATCAATAATTTTATTTCATTTTTATTTTATTTCATGCCATTTTTTTTTTTCATTTTTCACATCTATATCCACCTAGCACCAACCATCACCAGTTTTTTACAGCCATTGATTATTATTCAATGACACTTAAGCAATAATCTCACCACATAGTCTCTTGATTTCCTACCACACCTATGCAGCACCACACTTCCTATTTACAGCACCAACATATTTACAAACAATATATTATCAATTTCACAATCAAATTAAATAAAACCGTCTAATAAGGACGGGATATGCGAATTATACCTAAAAAATTTGTATATGAAGGCCAATACATCCTCTATAGAGGTATTTTTTACTACTATTAATAAATCCAGATTAAATTAAATACAATACGAGAATAATCTAGATATTAAACTCATTGCTTTTAGGTGTGACCACTAACCCATTGGCGGCATTTGCCCCATGGGGGAACGCCTAAACTGTCTGTCTTTCATTGGCTGCAAGCTCGTAATCTTGACCCCTAGGGGGACCTTTATTCCTTCCCACCGAGTGGGGCGCTTTGGGGAATAACCCCACATCCACGTGGCCCGTGAACACTCTCGTTGAACAACTCTGTGTATTTTAGCAAAAAATATTTGGTTATGAACGCTATTATTCGGAGGAAGGGTAAATATAATAAGAATAAACATATATGACAACTGACTAGAAGTATTGAATGTCTAAAAATAATTTTTTTTCACTTCTTACTGAATTTTTTACCCCCTCCTTTTTCTTTCACACCCTGAAGAAGACCTCCACATTTAAAAAGGTTGAAATGCATCGGGGTAGTGGGGTTTTTTCCATTGAATGAATAATCATCGTAAATACATTGTAATACTGGCTTAGAATGATTTCCTTCCAAACCAATTTCATGTTAATATTGTATGTACTCCGATCTGTAAAAGTCGTTTATATTTTGTAAACCAGAGCTCGAAATTTTTAACAATCATTTGTACTCATAGTTTTTATTTTTTATCAAAAAGGATAATTATTTGGTTTTTCACCATCCAAGTGTGTTTTCTGCTGCCTAAAAACCCCATGAGGAATCCCGTTCCTTTTTTTCAGGAGTACATACCTTTCCCCCTTGTACAGAGTGGTTGCATGCAGACACATCAGTCTTGATGAAAAAGGCAAAATTAGGTTTAATAAGGAATTGCAACATCAGAGACCTGCAACCTGTAAAGGTGTGTGGTCACACAGTGAGAGGTAAAAACACCTGTGCATTTGATGCATTTTGCCAGTGCCTTTTGTGACAGCACATCCTACAGTAGTTACGTGGCCCAAGAAATAAGCAGTGTAGAAATGTTTCACCTTGTGAAAACCATGGCAGAAAAAGGTGTACAAAAATAAATCTACATGCTGAAAGCTAAAATCCTAAGGGACATATTTGGAGCAGAAAAAAATAAAACGGGACTCCAGATGGTTAAAGCTGAATGCAACATATCGACAACAATAATTTCAAATGTATTCTCCAACAGTGGCCAGCTTAGTGGCTGAGAGCAAATGTACTTCAGAAACATGTTCACTCCATTCTGGAGCTTCAAGAAATATTGCATTTGTATCAGCTGAACAAGAAACGCTGAAGTCAAGAGGCATTTCAGCTTTACAAGAAGCAGTTAACAAAGAAATGTATCTAAAGCCTTCAAAATGCCGATCACGGATCCACGATGTTCAACACACTCCCAGGGAAATGTAGTTTTTTGACCCTTCAGTTTCTGGAAACATTCTTTGTAATGGTACTGTGGAACACACTATAACAGGATGGCACCTTTGTGTTGATACTGACATAGGATTCTGGGAAGCTGGTGAAACGCAAAGCAGAGGTTCAGAAGAGATATATTTCTTGAAGCAGAACTCTTTAAATGTCCACAGGACCTTGAATTAAAGGGGAACATGTTCACTTTAAGAGGTGTTGTTTATGATTTTCTATATGACTGATTAAAATTCGATTAATCGATTTTTTTTTTTGGATTTTTTTTTAAATCGACTAATTTCAATTAATTATAAAGCACATACAGATCCAACTACTTTTTAGCTGATCTCCTTGCATTGTAGCACTGCATTAGTCAGTGGTAAATGTGGTATACACTATATACAATCACCCGACACTAGTTAGTTCCCACAATCCATGAATTAACTTCACAGTTCACACAAATACGTTTTTAAATTCAAACTGTAGCACTGACATAAGTAATTTTTTTCCCCACAGTAGCGTGACAATCCCTCCACCTCCGGTCTAACTAATCACTTTCACCTTATGGCATGGACCCCTGTGCAAACAGGTGGTCATGCAAGCGGGTTTCAAAAGGGTTAACACTGACCATAAACTTCTCTCAAGTCTCCTTAGAGCTCAGCAAGGACGCCAGGTCATGGGTAGAAAGAAAAGATCTAAGTGCTCACCGCTTAAGTATAAGATTTTATTTTTGTGTTCAAACACAAACTACTCACATAAAGATGTTAAAAACACAGCATGTAAAGCCGACAATCGTGTTAGTTCCGTAGGACAGCAGCGAGTGACGTCCTGCGTAGCTCCTCCCCCGTATGCGTTACGTTCAATCAGAACTTCAATGTCACCGGACTCCTCCCCCCTTCCCTTCGTTAGCAGACGGAGGCATTTGGGGAAGGGGGAGGAGTCCGGTGACGTCGATGTCCGTGACATCACAGATCTCTGACGGAACTCCCTGAAGGCCCAGAAGCTGGTGGAAGGGCGAGTACAGATCAAGGTGACTTTGATCGATCAAAAAAATTAAAGATTAATCGAGGAATTAATCTTTAATTTTCACAGCCCTAATTATCTCTATTTTGGTTTGTTGTAATTTTTCATACAAACTTTATGATCCACAATTCAGAACATAATTTGTGGAATTAAAATGTTTAAGACACATTTTACTATTGTAATTCTTGAGATTTAGTATTTCCTTTTGGCTGTTGCTATAATCATGCTGACCCCAAGTGAAGCCAGTTCATATTACCCTGTGTGCTAGCTGTGTAATGGATGTATGCTTTAACACCGTTAATGGTATTCATAAAATTTAAGTCTCATGCTATTGATGTAAAATTTGAAGAATGAAAAAGAGCTAATAATCCAGTGCTGTGCAAATGTAAATGTGAAATAAGACAACAAGAAGTACATCTTATTACCTGCTCCATTACAACAATTGTGCTGTTAGCACTCAGTATTCAGAGGGAGACTATGGTGACACATTTCCCAATCAATACAGTCAACCCATAAGCCCCTTTCACATGGGGCACATCCATTTTGATGGACTCTGCTTGCTCAGCAGGGATTGAAAAGTTGATCCCCGCTGAGCAGGCCGATGACAGATCCTTCTCCGCTCACTGTGCTGAGACTGACCTGTCAGTCCCACTCTCTTCTATGGGACGCTGTCCATTTTCATCCGATCTGCCAGGCAGATGTAAAATAGGACCTCCATTTGTCTGGATTTAGCGGAATGGTGGATGTCAGCGGACATGTCGGCAATGACCTCCATTGCTCCATAAAGGTGAATGGAGTGTCCGATCAGGTACGTCTAAAAAATGGAAAGGTGGACCTGATCGGACAGCATGTGTGAAAGGGGCCTAAAACTATAAATTTTATGTGCAGACACATGGACATGGTTACAATGTAACACAAATGGTTTAAAAATAACCCATTATAGCATGTAATATATCAATATACTGTACATAAAGTTAGTTACGTAAGTGACATAGGAAATAACAAAAGTTGCTTATTTACATACAAATTGTACAAATATATGGTGGCAAACTATAGTATAGAATATATAAATAAATGTATTAATTTATCAAAACCTGAGAGAATGGATGTTTAAGCAGCACTAACTAATCAGCCAGTTTCACGTCCTTATGCTTTTTTTTTGGGGGGGGGGGGGGGTCTGTTTTTTACTGGATGGGGGTTTGATCAAATAAAAACAAACTTTTACAATTAAATCAAAGCAGCACACAACAATTTTAACAGCATAAACGCAGCACTAACCAGCCAACTCAGTTTCACATGTATGGGGGCTGAGTGACCTTTGGTGACCTTTTTATAAATAGTTAATGGCTGAAAAACAAACGATAGAACTGATATTTAAACGGCACAAAGGAGGCACCAACCAGCCTGGTTTAATGCCTTTTGTCTCTTGTAGGGGGGCTGGATGACCTTTTGGTGACCTTTTTTATTAAATCAACAATAACTGAAAAACAAAAAGATAGAATGAAGAGTAAATAGGCAGAAACCAACACAAACGTGGCACTAACCAACCAGCCCGTTTTCATTTTGTTTGGTTGTTGTAGGGGGTGTTGGGGAAGGCTTGCCCATAGCAAAAATGTCTCCCTGTGCATACACATGCGCTGACTGGCAACTGGCCAGGCAGATGAGCGCGAGCCTGTCACCATTGCTGGAGCCAGACGGACTATTTAAACAGGCTGCAATTTGGTGTGCATCTTCTGTGTGTTCATTCCTGGTTGCTGTGTTTGACCTCTGATCTAACCCAGCTTGTTCTTGCTTCTGTCCTCTGACTGCTACCTGCCCGGACCTTGGCTGGTCTCTGGATTCTGCTTCTGCTGTCTGTTCTTGCCTGATCTACCTCCAGTTGCGGACTTGGCTTGTGACCCGACTATCCTGTTTTCTGCCAACTATGCCTGATCTGCCCAACCATTATGGAGCCAGGTCATCTGACCCTGCATCCTGCTCATCAAGACTGCTACAGCTCTTCAGTCCAGCAAGGTCTCATTTGTCTCCTGCTTCCAGCGGCTTACCCACAGTCTGCCACCAGCCAAGCTCAGTGCCAGCTCATCTGCCACCAGCCGGTTCTGCTGCCACATCCACCTGCTGACTGCTGCCACCACGTAGTCTACTGATCTGAGCACATGCACTCATACCTCGCTGTGCTCCCATGCCTGCTGTCTAACCAGGAGCTCACTAACCAGGTATGCGACAGGAGGGCGGGGTGATGTCGTCTGGAAAAAATGAATTGCTATTATCTTAAAAATAAAAGCAGCACAAATTTTTATTTTTATGAGACAGAAAAGCACGAAAATAGCTGTTATAACTAAAAAAAAAAAAAACATAACAGCACAAATAAGTTTTAGCAGCACCAATGAGGCACTAACCAACCAGCCCAATTCCGTGTCATTTAGGTGTTGTAGGGGGGCTGAGTGACCTTTTGAATCAATAATGCACAAACAATAAAAGATAGAACTGAAATGTAAACGGCACAAAACAGCACAAACGTAGCACTAACCAATGAGACCAGTTTCATGCCATTTGGCTGTTGTAGGGGGGGGGCTAGGTGATGTCATAGTCTGGAAAAAAACAATTGCTAATATCTTAACAATAAAAGCAGCATAAATGTAAATTTTTACAACACAAACGTAGCACTAAAGACACACACTTGAGTTTTTATTTGTGCTGATTGTAGGGGGGCCCGCTTCGCTGAGCTCCAAAATGGACTTGTAAACTCAATCAGATGTAGCTAATCGCCTTCTGGATGATGCACAAAGCCATCTAGATTGTAAGCTTTAATCCCTCCTGTATTGAATTGTATTATAACTGCACTGTCTGCAACCATGTTATAAAGTGCAGCGCAAACTGTTGTTGGCACTATATAAATCCTGAATAATAATTTGACTTTCAACTGTGATCAGCTGTGGTCATTTTGATTAGCTCAGAATGAAAAGGGCTTTCCTGGAGCACTTCAGTCCCTAGTAGTGCAACTGAAGCAAACAAGCAACTATAGGTGGCAAGGCACTGTCAGAAAATCTCTGAGATAAAGCTGTGGGCAGACTCAAGTCAGGAGATGGATACAAATAAATTTCAAAGGCTTTATCAGTGCCTAGAAGCACAGTGAAGTATTTGGTACAACACAAACCCTCCCTGGATCAGGACATTGCTCTAAACTTGATGAAAGAACCCGGGGAAACTGGCCCGAGAGGCTACCAAGAGGCCTACAGCAACTGTGAAGCAGTTTCAGGAATTTATGACAGCGATCATTTTGCGCATGTGACAACAATATCATATTCCCCACAAATGTGGCTTGTATGGGAGGGTTGCAAGAGAAAAGCCACTGCTCAAGAAAAGCCACATGCAGTCACGATTGAGCTTTGCCAAAAGACACCTTGAAGAATCTGAGGGCACATGGAAAAAGGTGTTGTGTTATGGTCAGATGAGACCTAAATTTACTTATTTGACCTCAATACCAAACGATATGTCTGGCTGAAATCCAATACAGCTCACCATCCAAATAACACCATTACTACAGCAAAGCGTGGAGGCGGCAATATCCTGTTATGGGGGTGTTGTTTCTCTGCAGTAGGAACTGGAGAACTTGTCAGGATAGAAGGACAAATGAATGGGGCAAAATACCATCAAATTATTGGGGAAAATCTGCTGCCCTCTGCCAGAAAGTTGTCAATGGAATGAAGGTTTACCTTCCAACATGACAATGACCCAAAGCACACAGAAAAAATTACCACACAGTGGTTGGAGAAAAAGATGAACGTCCTTGCAGAGCCCAGACCTAAATCCTATTTAAAAATCTGTAAAATTACTTGGTGACCATTTGTAGACTGCAGTCTTCATCAAATTTAACTGATCTTGAGCAGTTCTGCAAATATTGAAAAGTCTAGATGTGCAAAGTTAGTTGAGACATATCCCAACAGACTAATAGCTGCAATTAAAGCAAAAGGTGGTTCAACAAAATACTGACATAAGGGGGTGATCCCATTTCCAACTCACTGATTCTGTTTTAATTTTTCTCTTTTGACATGTTGTAGAGCTGCACAATTGATCATTAACCACTTCAGCCCTGGAAGAATTTACCCCCTTACTGACCAGAGAATTTTTTGCGATACGGCACTGCGTTGCTATAACGGATAATTGCACGGTCGTGTGACGCTGTACCCAAACAAAATTTACGTCCTTTTCCCACAAATGGAGCTTTCTTTTTGGTGGTATTTGATCACCTCTGCGTTTTTTATCTTTTGCGCTATAAACAGAAGAGCGACCATTTTGAAAAAAATCTTTTACTATTTGCTATAATAAATATCCCACATTTAAAAAAAAAAAAAATAATTTTTCCCCCTCAATTTTTTTTATTTTATTTTTTTCTAACCCCCCTCACGATCTTGACACATCATTTTCCCAATCCGGTGCATAGAGTTCTCTGCCCACAGCTGTCAAACTTGGCAGGCTGCCTAATTATTTTTATCCCCACATCGCTTAGGCCCCTTTCACACTGGGGCGTTTTTCATGCGGTGCAGCGCTAAAAATAGCGCCTGTTCACCGCATGAAAAAATCCGGCCCCTTTAACTCCAGTGTGAAAGCCGGCGGGCTTTCACACTGGAGCGGTGCGCTAGCAGGATGACAAAAAAAGTCCTGCTAGCAGCATCTTTGGAGCGGGATAGGAGCGGTGTGTTCACCGCTCCTATACCGCTCCTTCCCATTGATTACAATGGGAGACCGCGGTAAAACCGCGGCAATACCGCGGTTACGGCGGCGCTCTGCGGGGGGTGTTTAACCCTTTTTCGGCCGCTCGCGGGGGGTAAAAACCGCCCCGCGAGCGGCCGAAAACCGCGGTGAAAACGACGGTAAAGCAGCGCTAAATATAGCGCTGCTTTACCGTCACCGCGGATCACCGCCCCAGTGTGAAAGGGGCCTTAGGTAGAGAAAGAGAAACATTGTAACACTTTGTCCTTTTAGATCAAAGAAATGAACTTTGGTCTGTAAATCAGTTTAACCACTTAAAGGAGAAGTCAAGCCAAATCTCCTTTGGCTACTTCTCCTATAGATCACAGAAGTGCAGTCGTTTTGTACTCCTGTGACCCGTTTTTAGCAGAGCGGACTTCTGCTGATGTCACGGATGTCAGTCCAGGCACTGCGTCATCCCGACCGGAGTCTGGGTCTGCCAGGTGCCTGGACTGACACCCGTGTCAGCCTCTCAGTGAGCTGCTGAGACCCTGAGATGGCCACTCTGCCCCCTCTACAGCTCAATGTCCAGTGAGCGGGGAAGGGAGCAGAGTAGAGAGCTGTGACTGACAGTCTGCAGCTCTCTGCTCACGGAGCTCTGAAAACGGACTGATCGGCGATGTTCGATTCCTCAGTTCTCAGAGGTTCTCAGAGGCCTCTGCAGAGGCACCAGGGGACAGATGCAGCATCGGACAGTAAATACGGCTGGCTAAAACAAAAAATTGGGTGTGTCTTCATTTCAGGCTGCAAAGCAACAAAATGTGATTATTTCGTGATAACGGGGTGTTCTTTTCTGTACTCACTGTATGGCTAATTTGCCACAGATACTAATTTAAAGTGTAAGTCCACTCTAAAATGAAAATCCATGCATCTACAGACATGCACAGTCTAACACTAACCTGTCTAGCCCTGTAAAGAAAAAAATCAGTATACATACCTTTTCTGAAGCCGATCTGACCCGATCTCCAGTGTTGGAAGCTCTGCAGAAGGCACAGCCAACAATGGCTGTGACATGAATGGAAAGTGACGTCACCCATAGACTTACTATTGGGCTTCCTTTGGCGGATGTGTCCTCTGTACCCGCCTCAACAGAGAAGCCGCGGCTGACAGCTCATAGTGGGATCAGGTCCAGTTGCCTGCAGAAAAGGTATGTATACTGTTTTTTTTTTTTTTTTTTTTTTTTTTTTTCTTCAAAGGGCTTAAATAGGTTAGTGTTAGATTGTCAATGTCTGTAGATGCAGGGGTTTTTAGTTTTAGGGTGGACTTCAACTTTGAGCTAGGTTTGGCAAGTCATGGTTTAGAACACGTTTCTCCTCCGAGGCTGTGTTTGTCTTATGGACTCATAGAGCAAGCATGCAGTGGCGCCCCCGTAGCAAGTGGCTTCTCTGTTGGTGCTGCTTGAGGAGGGGGAGCCAGGAGCGCTGCCGGGGGACCTGAAAAGAAGCGTCTCGGAGCGGCTCGGTGCAAAACTGTTTTTACAAGCATTTGAGTTAAAAATGCTCCCCAAACGCCCTTTGGCCACTTTTAAAGCGCTTGACGAGCGTTAAAACTGCAACAAATGCCTATTCCATTACAGTAAATGAATGAATCTTAATGCTCCAACTGCCTGCCAGAGCATTTACAGGGCGTTATCATAGACTTGAAAGGGAGGCGTTGAAGCCTTTCAAACGCCTCCTGACTCAACATGAGGCTTCAATTTTGAAGCTACGCTTAGTGTGAACAGCACTAAGTGCTGTCTGTTGTATCTTGTGCATGGGCCTTTGAGGGGCCTTTTTAACACCTCTTAAACACCTGCTCTTAATGCCAGTCTGAACTCAGCCTAACTGTAATGAAGTATACCCGATGTGCATTCCACGGCTTCAAAATCCTTTTTTGCTGGGTGCCTGGTCCTCTTTCTTGTGCTGAACTTTGAGTTTTCAGACTGAATGTGGCTTCGAGTTTTCAGGCTGAACCTGCCCACTACTCCATTAACATCCATTGAAAAAAGCCTGTGGATTGTTTACACTGAATGGAATGACCTCTGAAAGTGGGAGAGAATCCTGTCATTCATTCATTCTACCCTCCCTCATTTTGAGATTGTGTTACAGTGTAAACAATGCAAGGGTTTTTCTCAGAGGATTAGAGGGTAGGAAGGGGGCAATTCCCTATAGGACTGTCTTTTATTCTGTTCAGTCTGAAGACCCGAAGCTATTAACCCCTTATGTGCTATTGTTTAAGCATTAGGAAGGGGGCCTGGCACCCTGCAGAGATTTCTATGTAAAGCAGCAGCCTGCGCTATATGGGGACATACTTTATTACAGGCAAGTGATGTGGCTACAGAGCAGGGTTGGAACCTCTGTCGGATGTTTATCTGTGTGCTCATTTGTGAGATTGGTGACAGTTTCGTTGGTGACATTGCAATAAACACCTTTACAGGTTCTTGCCCTTCACTCTAGAGCAGGGGTCTCAAACAGCTGTTGCACAACTACAAGTCCCATGAGGCATTGCAATAAACACCTTTACAGGTTCTTGCCCTTCACTCTAGAGTCTAGACAAAACTGAATGTACAGTGCATCTATAAAAAATATTCACGCCGCTTCACTTTTTCCACATTTTATGTTGCAGCCTTATTCCAAAATGGATTAAATTCATTTTTTTCCTCAAAATTCTACAAACCATACCCCATAATGACAACGTGAAGTATTTTGAAATCTTTGCAAAGAGAAGAATATATACTCCCTATGAGTCCCTGTTTAGAGCTTCTTGCTGTTAGTGCCAGAGCTAAAATTGGTAAAGGGTTATGTTTTAATCTGAAGGTCCTAGCTTGGCTCTGCAAAGCATGCTGTAGCTGTAGGTATTGGAAAAATCATTTATTAGGCAAGTGTTATTTCCCTGCCAGTTTGTGAAAAGGTTGCATAACCTTGTCATCATAAAGTTGATTAAGCTTAACCACCTCAATGCAGGGCACTTACACCCCCTTCCTGCCCAGGCCATTTTTCAGCTTTCAGAGCTTTCTCCTTCACTGATGGGCGCTGATGAGGCTGCACTGATGGGCACTAATGAGGTGGCACTTATGGGCACTGATTAGGTGGCACTGATGAGGAGGCTCGAATATGCCGCACTGAAGGGCTGCATGGATGGGTGGTATTGATGGACAGCAGTGGTGAGCATTGATGGGCAGCAGTGATAGCCAGCACTGACTGGCATCGCTGATGGCCACTGATTGCTGACACTTGTGGGCACGTCACATGACGTCCACCCAGAGCGAGAGCCGCATCTCACTGCCGTCATTTGACGGTGAGCGGACATCAAGTGGTTAATGCCAGCCTTTTTTCCATAACTCAAAATTCTCAAGCCTCGCCACCTCAGGCAATTGCAGATTATTTCATATAGGCATATATTGAGTATAACCCTCATAATGAGTATCTGGTTGAATAGTAGTCCATATTCCATGCATTCCCTTACCCGCAATGGCGGCGGCATTACCCGACAGGTGATGGAAACATCAGCTGCGGTGCCGACATCGCTGGATTCCAGGACAGGTAAGTGTCCTATTAAAAGCCAACAGCTGCAGTATGATTTTTTTTTTTTTTGGGCGGACCTCCACTTTAACTGCACTGGTGGATCTATTGGGAATTGAGAAAATATATAATTTGCTGTATGGGATCCTCACAATCTATAACAGTCCATCTATGTCATTGCTGGAGTTGGGATGCCAGATGCTGGAGTTGGGATGCCAGATAATACAATCTGGCATTAGGAATTGCCAATCTTCATCCTTTGGCATCTGCAAGATTTCCACTCTAATCCGGGGGATGTTTGTATCTCCAAATAAGATCTCTGAACAAGGTATCCATTTGTTTAAAAAATTTCCGGGGAAGCCATACAGGACAGTTATGTAAACGAATATAGTAATTGTGGCAACCATATCATCTTTATCAAATTTAGCTCTACCTAATATCAATGGCAGCTTACTCCAAATTTTCCCCACTTGCTTAATACGCTTTGAATAATGGGACTCAGTTGCTCTCCATGTATGTGCTCACTTGTGATGAAACTTGTATGCCCAAATATTTAAATCTAGAAACTACAGCTATTTGAGAAGCAGAAGTTATCGGGTTGGTCACCAGTGGGTCCACAGGTAAAAGACCTGACTTATCCTAGTTTATTGTAAAACCTGAAAAAGAGCCATATGTATTAAAGACATCACTGCCTTCAAAGAAAACGAAGTGTCTTCCAAAAATAAGTGTGTCATCAGCATATAAGGCAATATTATCCTCTCCTAAGTCTACGAAACCCAATAATAGATGATTGTCGGACAGATGCAGCCAATGGTTCAAGGGCAAAAGCAAAACGTAAAGGTGGATGATGGGCATCCCTGTCTTGTTTTTCGTTGCAATGAAAAAGGCGCCAATATGTGTCCATTTGCCTGTACCTATGCTACCGGGCAGCATAAAGGTTTATGCATCTTATAAACTGGGATCCAAAACCAAATATTTCTAAGCAATTGCATTAAAAAAAATCCCATTCTATGCTATCAAATGCTTTTTGCTGCATCAAGCGACAAGATAGCTCTAATACCCAGATTTTCAGACAGGACCTGCAAATTAAGAAATGGGCACCTTATATTCACTGCAGTAGATCTATTTGGAATGAATCCAGATTGATCTATATTAGGGTTGCACCGGTACTAGTATCGATGCAGAGTATTTGCACAAGTATCGGTACTCATGCAAATGCATTGATGCCTAAAACCGATACTTTCAGGCTTGGATCTTTGAGCTGTCAGTGGGTCTTCCCAGTGTTGAAGTCAATGTTTATTAACAACATTGCTCAGCCCTGAAACACTAAAAAAAAAGAAACGTTGTTTCTTTTTGTTCATCTGCAGATCTGTTTAACCCCTTAATAACCCTTAATTTACTTGAATCAGCCTTAACGCCCTATTCTCCTCCATTTAAATATTATTTTCCTGCTTTTTTTCTTTTGTTCACGCCTATTTTATAAAAGATAAACAATGAAAACTTTTTTGTTTGCTTTGTTAGACAATACTTTTACACATATATATTAACATATATTTACACATTGTAAAAGCGCTAAATTTAAAAAAAAATCTCTTTTCATTTGTAAATTTGTAAAACTTTTCAATGCTTTGTACATTGCTGACAGCTGAAGCTAAAACAAAACCGTTGCGGTAGGTATCGTTAATTGGTATCGGCGAGTACTAAAAAAAAAGTATCGGTACTTGTACTCATAAAAAAAATGGTATTGGTGCATCCCTAATCTATATGCACTATGTTAGATATTACTTTCGCCACTCTGATGGCTAACACTTTTTGCCAATATCTTCACATCCGATGTAGGTAATGATATTGGGTGGTATGATTCAGGATTATTAGGAGTTTTGTATATGCTCAGTACTTTAAAGCACCAATGACAGCCTCAAGTATTTTTGGGTATGATGCTACAAGCTTGGCACACCTATTTTTGGGCAGTTTCTCCTGTTCTTTGCAGGACCTCTCCACCTCCATCAGGTTGGATGGGGGGAGCATTGGTGCACAGCCATTTTCAGATCTATCCAGGTATGTTCAATCGGGTTCAAGTCTGGGCTCTTGCTGGGCCACTCAAGGACATTCACAGTTGTCCTGTAGCCACTCCTTTGTTATCTTGGCTGTGTGCTTGAAGTCTTTGTCCTGTTGGAAGATGAACCTTTGCCCCAATCTGAGGCCCAGAGCGCTCTGGAGCAGGTTCTTATCAAGGATGTCTCTGTACATTGAATTAGTCATAAAGACAGCAACATTATATTCTGAAAAATAAAAAAAATACCTGTTTTAAAGTTAATTGTTGAGGTTAGAATCTTTCCCTCGATCCTGACTAGTGTCCCAGTTCCTGCCCCTGCCACCACCATGCTTCACTGTAGGGATGGTATTGGCCAGGTGACGAGCGGTGCCTAATTACCTCCAGACATGATGCTTCCCATTCAGGCTAAAGAGTTCAATCTTTGTTTCAGACCAGAGAATATTGTTTCTCATGGTCCTCCAGGTACCTTTTGGCAAACTCCAGGCGGGTTGTCAGGCGGGTTGTCATGTGCCTTTTTTACTGAGGAGTTACATCCGTCTGGCCACTCTACCATGCAGGCCTGATTGGTGGCGTGCTGCAGAGATGGTTATTCTGGAAGGTTCGCCTCTTTCCACACAAACGCTGGAGCTCTGTCAGAATCACCATCGGGTTCTTGGTCACCTCTCCGACTAAGGCCCTTCTCTCCAATCACTCAGTTTGGCTGGGTGGCCCACTTTAGGAAGAGTCCTGGTGGTTCCAAACTACTTACTTACTATTTACGGATGATGGAGGCCAGTGTGCTCATTGGAACCTTAAGCCTAGGTTCACATTGGAGCGATTGACATGCCAAATATCATGGCAAATCGGCTGCAATGGCACTGACCGAATCGATGCGACTCCGCATTTGCATTACAGCACCGATTCCCAAAAGTTGTTTCTGTACTTCTTTTGTAGTACTTCTGTACTTCTGTACTACATCTGTGCAGCAACACGAACGAATGTCTCTGAAATAGTTCCCGAAGTCGGGACTGACATGCGGGAATGAAATCGTGCAAGTTCAGCTGAACTCGCACAATTTAATTCCCACTGTCGGTGTAAACCTGGGCTCAATGCTGCAGAAATGTTTCTCTACCTATCCCCAGATCTGTGCCTCGATGCAATCCTGTCTCGGAGGTCTATAGACAATTCCTTGGACTTCCTGGCTTGGTTTGTGCTCTGACATGCACTATTAACTGTGGGATCTTATATAGACAGGTGTGTGCCTTTCTAAATCATGTCCAATCAACTGAATTTACCACAAGTGGACTCCAAGTTGTTGAAACCTATAAAGGTTGATTAGTGGTAACAGGATGCACCTGAGCCCAATTTTGCGTGTCATACTTATGTACATGTGTTTTTTTTTTTTTTTTCTTTCTTCTTTCTTTATATTTAATACATTTGCAAATTGTAACTTGGCTGAGGTTTCATTTTATTTTTGAAGGTTAGACATGTTAGTAACCTCTTCTTTGTGAGCTCAGAGCTCTGAATTGGTGAGCCACTGTCATCTGCAGTGCTGCGTATTGGCCATCTGCATATATTTATATATTGGAAAATATACCTTCTTTTATTTGGTAAATTAACACAAGTTTTTTTTTGTTTTTTTTTTGTGTAGCTTTTGTTATCTACAACTTCCTAAGCCTTTGCTATGAATATCTTGGTGGAGAAAGCAATATCATGACTGAAATTCGAGGGAAACCAATTGAGTAAGTATTTATCAACTTGCCTACTGGGCACTTTTACCCCCTTCCTGCCCAGGCCAATTTTCAGCGCTGCCAGGTCACGCAACACTACCCATATGAAATTTTTATAATTTTTTCACACAAATAGATCTTTCTTTTGGTGGTATTTAATCACCAGCGTTTTTAAAAAAAAAAAAAATTTTTCAAAACAAGTTTTTTATTTCGCACAATTTCAAAGCAAACATACAGTATAGCCAACAGGTTAACAATCAGGTGGCAAGTTATTACAGACAACATATAACCATAAAGGATACACATCCACAGTCCCGTCCATGTACATCTCCCCTGTTATCCAAAGATGGTGCTTTTTTTTTTTTTTTTTTTTTTTCAAACCTCTTATTCCCTACCTGTTAACTCCCCCTCCCCCAACTCGTCTGCTCATTACTTCTTGGATAATATACTGGGTAATCCCTACTGCACTACTTGCATCCCTATCTCCAATAGTTGTACTCTCACATCAATCCACTATACCACCTCTCCATCATTCTCCTCCTCCATCATACTCTGGGAATCCGTCCACCTAAACCAAACCTTCCTGAACTTCTTGGGAGACCCCCTGACTTCATAGGTTATTCTATAGAGCAACATATCTGCATTAATTATTGCCTTCCACATCCCTAACGTCAGTTGTTCTTCATATATCCACCTTCTAGCAATCAGTTTTCTCACTCCAAAAAATAGGATCCTGAGAAATATCTTTGTATAATGATTAATTTCTTCCTGTTCAAACACTCCCAGAAGACATCTCAGGGGTGAGCATATGTTAGGTAGATTGAACTTCTCTGATATGTATAAAAGCTGTCACCTGAGACCATAGCTGCCTTATTCGGTCACATTCCCACACCATATGTATGAACGTGCCCTCTGCCCCCTTACACTTGTGACAAGTTGCATTTTCCCTCCTCTGCATTCTGTGAAGTCTAGCCGGGGTATAATATTGCTGATGTAAATATCGGAACTGGATCATTTTATCTGTGGAGGAGATAACCGACACTAAGTACGTGTCAAGCACCTCCGTCCACATTTCATCAGACAGCTCCGGGACCACCTCTCTCCACCTAGCCCAGCGTTTTTAAATTTTTGCTAAACAAACTAAAAAAGACCGAAAATTTTGAAGACAAAAAAAAACATTTTTCATAGTTTTTATAAAATTTTGCAAACAGGTAATTTTTCTTCACTGATGAGGCGGCACTGAGAGGCACCTGTAGCCAACACTGATGGGACTGCACTGTTAATCAGAACACTGATAATCAGTGCCAATGTTCCTTTAACACAAGCCAGTTATCTGCTCTCTTCTTCTCTCCTCCGGCTTGTATTTACATCTGTGATCACCTGTCATTGGACACAGCTAATCATGTGGAAAAGGGCCACTGTGATTGGCCCGATCTGTGATGAGTTGAGTCAGAGATCCGAAGGACTCGGCAATCACAGAGCGTTCTGCACGATCACAGGAGGAAGTCCATGGATGTAAGCCCGCACTGTAGCCGTATTTCGGCTATAGCGCGGGCTGAAACTGGTTAATTTGGATAGGAAGCAGAGTGTTTAATTCAGACACATATGAGCAGGTCCCTTACTGACAGATCGTGAAAAAATGGTCAGCCCTCACTTACACTGGAGACCATAACATGGAAGACTTCAAAAGCTGGAACACTCCTTTTAAAGTGAACCTATACTTGGAGGTTCTTCAGTTTGAAAAAATAAGTGATCAGTTGCCATGGCCAAAAGTTTTGCAAATGACACAAATATATATTTTTCACAAAGTCTGCTGCTTCAGTGTTTTAGATCTTTTTGTCAGATGTTACTATGGTGTACTGAAGTATAATTACAAGCATTTAATAAGTGTCAAAGGTTTTTATTGACCATTACATTAAAGGGTTTGTAAACCCTCAATGTTTTTTTTTTTTTTTTTTTTTTAAATATAACAAACATGCCTATACTTACCTGCTCTGTGCAGTGGTTTTGCACAGAGCAGCCACGATCCTCTTCTCCTGGGGTCCCTCGTTGGCGCCCCAAGCCCCTCTTCATCGGTACCTGTGCGCATTTGCTCTCGAATCCTGCTGCTGCATCTATTGACACACACAGGGGGGTCTGGGGCTTCAGCATAGGTTTTTCACCTTAATGCGTACAATACATTAAGATCTTTCACGCTGGAGCGTTTTGCAGGCGCTATAGCGTTAGAAATAGCGTCTGCAAACTGCCCTAAAACAGCTGCTCCATTCTCTCCAGTGTGAAAGCCCGAGGGCTTTCACACTGGAGTGTTGCGCTGGCAGGGCATCAGAAAAAGTCCTGCCAGCAGCTTCTTTGGTGCGGTGAACTCACCGCTCCTCCCCATTGAAATCAATGGCGCAACGCTGCAATACCGCTGGCAAAACTCCGATCCGGCTGCGTTTTGCGGCCAGATTTAACCCCTTTTCGCCCGAATAGCACCACTAAAACTACGCTAAAAATAGCGCCGCTTTACCGCTGACGCCGATGACGGCACAGTGTGAAAGGGGCTAAGGTGAAAAACTTTAAGGCTTTACAACCACTTTAGGTTTATGCAAAGCGGTCAATATTTGCAGTGTTGACCCTTCTTTTTCAAGACCTCTGCAATTCCCCTGGCTTGCTATCAAACTTCTGGGCCACATCCTGACTGATGGCAGCTCAATCCCATTCTTGCATAGTTAATGCTTGGAGTTTGTCAGAATTTGTGGATTTCTTTTTTTTTTTTTTCCACCCGTCTTGAAGTTTTCAATGGGATTAGGGTCTAGGGCAGTGTTTCTCAACCTTTTTACCGTCGGGGAACCCCTGGCAATAAGTCTGAGATCTCCTGGGAACCCCTGAAATGTTCAGATCCACAGCTCACGGAACATCAGTGTGATCAGCGAGCTGTGCTATAACAATTATTTTAAGAAATGGCATTAAATAGAAAAAAGTATTAAAACTTACCTATTTTATGTGAAACTTGTACTGTTTTTATATATTTTTTTTGATGCACAGATGCTCAGTTCTGGGTTTAACTGGAGATAAGCAGTGTACAGGGGGCAGCGGGGCACAGGAGGTCAGGAGGACACAATACGGAGGGACAGCAGGGCACATTATGGGGCACAATACAGGAGGGGGGCAGCAGGCACATTATGGGGCATACAACAGAACATGGGGCACAAGGGGCATACAGCAGATTACAGGGAACATTACAGGACTCACAGCAGAGCATTGGGCACAGCAGAGCATTAGGCACACCATGGGGCATGCAGCAGAACATGGGGTACACAGCAGAAAATGGGGAACATCATGGGGCACACAGCAGAAAATGGGGCACATTAAGGGACACATGGCAGGGCACATTACAGGGCTCACAGCAGGACATGGGGAACATTACAGGGCTCACAGCAGGACATGGGGCACATTACAGGGCTCACAGCAGGACATGGGGCACATTACAGGGCTCACAGCAGGGCATGGGGCACATTACAGGGCTCACAGCAGGACATGGGGCACATTACAGGGCTCACAGCAGGACATGGGGCACATTACAGGGCTCACAGCAGGACATGGGGCACATTAAAGACACATTAAGGGACACACGGCAGACATGGGGCACATCATGGGCCACAAGGGCTATATAGCAGGGCACACAGAAGAACATGGGGCATAAAGCAGAACATGGGGCACATCAAGGGACACACAGCAGGGCACGTGCCACATTACAAGGCTCACAGCAGGGCATTGGACACACAACAGGACACAGGGCACATTATGGGACTCATAGCAGAGCATGGGGCACATAATGGGGAACATCATGGGCCAAACAGCAGAAAGTGGGGCACAGAGCAGGACATGGGGCACATCATGGAGCACACTGCAGAAAATGGGAAACCTCATTGGCCAAACAGCATAAAGTGGGACACGCATTAAGGGACACACAACAGGGACACAGGGCACCTTATGGGACTCACAGCAGAACATGAGGCACACAGCAGAACATGGTGCACATCATGGAGCACATCATGGTGCACACTGCGGAACATGGGCCATACAGCAGAAAATGGGGAACATCATGGGCCAAACAGCAGAAAATGGGGCACAACGTGGGGCACACGGCAGAACATGAGGCACACACAGAAGGGCAGATTATGGGGCTCACAGCAGGACACAAGGCACATCATGGAGCACACAGCAGGGCACACAGCAGGACACGGGGCACATTACAGAGCTCATAGCAGGAGATGGGGCACATTACGGAGCTCTTAGCAGGGCATGGGGCACATAATGGGGCTTATAGCAGGGCATGGGGTACACGACAGGGCACATCACAGCCTCACGGGGCTCACGGCAGGGCACATCACAGGCACATGGCAGGGCATGGGGCACATGGCAGAGCACATGGCAGGGCACATCACAGGGCACAGGGCTGGGCATGGGGCACATCACAGGGCTGGGCATGAGGCACATCACAGGGCTGGGCATGAGGCACATCACAGGGCTGGGCATGAGGCACATCACAGGGCTGGGCATGAGGCACATCACAGGGCTGGGCATGAGGCACATCACAGGGCTGGGCATGAGGCACATCACAGGGCTGGGCATGAGGCACATCACAGGGCTGGGCATGAGGCACATCACAGGGCTGGGCATGAGGCACATCACAGGGCTGGGCATGAGGCACATCACAGGGCTGGGCATGAGGCACATCACAGGGCTGGGCATGAGGCACATCACAGGACCGGTCATGGGGTACATCGGAGGGCAGGGCATGGGGCACATCGCCAGGCACATGGTAGAGCGTGGGGTACATCGCAAGCTCACACTCACAGCAGGGCATGGGGCACACTGGTACACTGTTGTAGACATTTCAAATGCAGAGTAGTGCGGGAAGCGGCTGGAATAAGTCTCTCTCATATCATGCTGCTACCTGCCAGCCCCTCCTCTCTTCTCGTCCATCCCAGGTAATGTAACAAGCTGTTGGGGTGGATGGGAGGAAAGGAGGGGCCGGCTGGGAGCAGCACGATATGCAAGAGAACTTATTACAGACGCTTCCTGCGATACTCTGTATGTGCAGATCCGATCTACCCGTCAGCTCTCTGATTGACGGGTAGATCGGCGCAGAACCCCTGGGGACTTCTTGTGGAACCCCGGTTGAAAAACACTGGTCTAGGGAGTTTCCTGGCCATGGACCCAAACATTTCTGTTTTGTTCCCCAAGCCACTTGGTTATCACTTTTTGCCTGATGGCAAGGTGCTCCATCATGCTAGAAAAGACATTGTCCGTCACCAACTGTTCTTGGATGGTTGGCAGAAGTTGCTCTCGGAGGATGTTTTTTGTTCCTTCTTCATGGCTGTGTTCTTAGGCAAAATTGTGAGTGATTACTTATCAATTTCACAGCACTGTCACTTTAAATCATAATTTTTTTTCAGTTCGGACTGCTGCTAGGTACCCACAAATTAGTCCTGGTATTAAATGTCTCTACTATTTTCAAAGTGCTGTCCTATGATCATATCATTCTATCTATAACAGCAAAAAATGTGCAGTGGACACATTCAGGAAATATATACAGTAAATAGTTTATACCATCATACAATGCTGCTATTAAAAGTCCAAAGAATAAATGTCCTTATGTGAGATTATCAAAATAATTTGTAAAGTGCTTCAAAAATTCTTCTTGTAGTGCTCCAAATCCAAAGTGCTTCAACTCCAACTCTGCAACTCCTATGTGCATACATAAAGTGCCTCTGTGCAGCTCACACACTTTCTGTGCCTCGTACACCGCCCTGTGTCTTGTAACACTCCACGGATCTGTTTGACTTTGTGCCTTTCAGCTACAAAGTCTCCATAGGCTTGTGGATATTACCCTCCTGGGTCTTTGCAGGAAACAGACAGCTCCTCCAGCACTCTCCTTCAATCACTGTGTACACTCCTCAGATCTGTGATTCATATACGTTGACGTAGGGGCCCTATGTAAGTCAGGGGGATGCAAGAGTCTTTGAAGAGTCTGAGATGGGGCATTGGCTATATGAAGGATGTCTCAGGATTCCCACAAGGAGGCCTCTTCCATTCACAATGGAGCCTAGTCTTCAACCTGTGATGATGAGCCTTTTGGACTTTATAAAACCTAATGCAGCCAGTGGCACTCGCATACGGACATTTATTATTTGGACTTTGAATAGCAGTATTGTATGATGGTATAGTTTATTTACTGCATATATTTCCTGAATGAGTCCACTGCACATTTTTTGCTGCTATAGATAGAATGATATGATCATAGGACAGCACTGTGAATATAGTAGAGATGTGAGCCCACTCCCTTGGCTGAGAAGCATCCCCACACATGAATGGTCCCAGGATGCTTTACTGTTGGCATGACACAGGACTGATGATAATGCTCACCTTTTCCATCTCCATACAAGGTTTTTTCCGGATGACCGCAATCCAATACCTGTACCTTTTGCAGAATATCAGTCTGTCCCTGATGTTTTTCCTGGAGAGAAGTGGCTTCTTTGCGGCCCTTCTTGACACCATGCCATCCTCAAAGTCTTCACCTCACTGTGCGTGCAGATGCACTCACATCTGCCTGCTGCCATGCCTAAACAAACTGTGCACTGGTGGTGCCCGATCCCGCAGCTGAATAATGGATCGTAGATGGGTATTCCAGCATGACAATGACCCAAAACACATGGCCAAGGCAACAAAGGAGTGGCTCAAACAGGAGCACATTAGGCCCTAACTGGCCTAGCCAGTCTCCAGACCTTAATCCCATAGAAAATTTATGTGGAGGGAGCTGAAGGTTCGAGTTACCAAACATCAGCTTCGGAAACCTTAATGACTTGGAGAGGATCTGCAAAGAGGAGTGGGGCAAGATCCCCTCCTGAGATGTGTGCAAACCTGGTGGTCAAACGTCTGACCTCTTGTGATTGCCAACGTGGGTTTTGTCCCCACACCCCCCCTCCTTTTGGGACATTACGTCTGTGCACATGCTCTACTTGATGCAAGTAGTTGCGTACAGCTGCCTTCACCCATTTATGTCTACGGGGAGCTGTATGCAGCACCAGGGGCTTTGGGACACTAAGATATGCCTATACAGGCAACTGTGCCCATGTAGAAGAGTCCTTTGGAGTTTTTTTTAAGGTGAAAAATAGATCTGATGACTTATATTGTACACTGTATTTTACAGAAAAGTGAACTTCCGTGTTCAAACATGCTGAGAGGAATATGCATGCTGCCATTGTTGGTTACCTGGCTGTCTTGGTAATACGGTTGCTTCTAGATTTTGTCAGTGACCCAGAAAAAGTCTGCATAACAAAACTTATGACTTCACTTAAAACTCATATGCTTTCTCTGGGTTGGTGAATCATTAATGAAATCTGATAATGAACAGACTGCCAGGAAGCAGCCATTTTCAGGAGGTCAAGAATAATGACCCTGATATTTCTCTTAGAGCGGGTTTTTCTTGATGTCCTGTTTAAAAGGAAGTTATATGGTAATGATGTACATTCTAACTGTATTTTTTTTCTTTGCATCACCAGATCCAGCTGCATGTATGGTACGTGCTGCCTGTGGGGAAAGACTTATTCCATAGGCTTCTTGCGGTTCTGTAAACAGGTATGTAGCTACAGGACACCATGTTTAGCTCTGTTCACTTGCATTTTTTACACTTAATACATCATGAACTACTGTTGCTGGGTTAATTTTTGCATGTCTATATAGTCCCTTGAAATCTTCCACATTTTGTCATGTTACAAACCAAAACCGTAATGTATTTTATTGGGATTTTATGTGATAAACCAACACAAAGTGGCACATATTTGTGAAGTGGAAGGAAAATAAGTGGTTTTCCAATTTTCTTACAAATAGCTGAAAAGTGTGGCGTGCATTTGTATTCAGCCCCCTTTACTCTGATCCCCCAACTAAAATCAAGTGGAAGCCATTGCCTTCAGAAGTTACCTAGTTAGTAAATGGAGTCAACCTTTTGTGTAATTTTCTCTCAGTATAAATACAGCTGTTCTGTGAAGCCCTCAGAGGTTTGTTAGAGAACCTTTGTGAACAAGCCGCATCATTAAGGCCAAGGAACACACCAGACAGGTCAGGGATAAAGTTGCAGAGAAGTTTAAAGCAGGGTTAGGTTGAAAAAAAAATAAAAAATCACAAGCTTCGAACATCTCATGGAGCACTGTTCAATCCATCTGAAAATGGAAAGAGTATGGCACAATTGCACACCTACCAAGACATGGCTGTCCACCTAAACTGACAGGCTGGGCAAGAAGAGCATTAATCACAGAAGCAGCCAAGGTAACTCTGGATGGGCTGCAGAGAGCCACAACTCAGATGGGAGAATCTGTCCACAGGACAACTATTAGTCAGGCACTCCACAAATCTGTCCTTTTATAGAAGAGTGGTAAAAAGAAAGCCATTGTTTAAAAGAAAGCCATAAGAAGTCCCGTTTGCAGTTTGTGAGAAGCCATGTGGGGGACACAGCAAACATGGAAGGAAGGTGCTCTGATCAGATGAGACCAACATTTAACTTTTTGGCCTAAAAGCAAAACGTGTGTGGTGGAAAACAAACACTGCACATCACCCTGAACACAACATTCCCACAGTGAAACGTGGTGGCAGCATCATGTTGTGGAGATGCTTTTCTTCAGCAGGGATGGGAAAGCTGGTCAGAGTTGATGGAAAGATGGATGGAGCCAAATACAGTGCAATCTTAGAAGAAAACCTGTGAGCTTGCAAGACTTGACAATGGGGAAGAGGTTCACCTTCCAGCAGGACAACGACCCTAAACATACAGCCAGAGCTACAATGGAATGGTTTAGAGCAAAGCATATTTATGTGTTAGAATAGCCCAGTCAAAGTCCAGACCTAAATTCAATTGAGAATCGGTGGCAAGACTATAAAATTGCTGTTCAGACACTCGCCATCCAATCTGACTGAGCTCCAGCTAGTTTGCAAAGAAGAATGGGCAAAAATTTCACTCTAGATGTGCAAAGCTGGTAGAGACATACCCAAAAAGACTTGCAGCTGTAATTGCAACAAAAGGTGGTTTTACAAACCTATTGATTCTGGGGGGCTGAATACAAATGCAAGCCACACTTTTCAGATATTTATTTTAAAAAAATGTGGAAAACCATTTATCATTTTCCTTCCATTTTATAAATGTGCCACTTTGTGTTGGTCTATTACATAAATTCCAATAAAATTCATTTTACGTTTTTGGTTGTAACATGACAAAATGTGGAAAATTTCAAGGGGTATAAATACTTCAAGGCACTGTACATGCCATAGTATTGTCAGTTATGTTTATTTTTGAAAATGGCTTATGCAGAGATCATAAGCATGCATGCCATCTATTGTTGGCTTTTTTTTCTAGATATGTTTTTTTCTATTTTGCCTTATAAATATCAAGCCGTTGCGCAGTATCCGTAGTGTTGTGCGAATGGTTCGGGCCAAAGCATAAGTTTGGCCCGAACATTCTCTGTTCGCCCATTTGGTGAACTTCCAAATTGTCAGGGAGCTTGAATGTTTGTTGGGTTCACCGAACGCCCCATAATGCACTGCGTGCCATGCAGTGCATTCTAAGCCCTAATTGGGCAAAGCCTTCATTGCTTCAGCCAATCAGGGCACAGAACACGGTCAGAGCCATGATTGTAGAAAGTCATGACTGGCCAATCATTGCTCATAGACCCACCCCACACTATAAAAAGTTCCTTCCAAAAGCATCCATCTGCAGTGTGATATTTGAATGAAGAGAGTACAGGGCTCTGTTCATTGCTACTAGTGAGTTAGTGTGCTGTTGTGATTCTATTGTGAGTGTAGAGTGATAGTGTGGCGTCTGTGTAGTGTGTTCATGCAGTTTTACTGCAGTATATTGTAGTGCATCAGTGCCGTTTTTTACTGCAATATATTGTAGTGTATGTTGAAGTGACATTTCTGTAGGCGGCAGTTCTTTAGTGAAAGCGCACCAAACATCACTTTCCATTGTTTAAAGTGCATCCAATTACCCATTTCCCTGTCTCTATTACATTTCGGTAATAAGGCCCCCCCATCATGTCTGGGAGTCCAAAAAGAAGAGATGGACATTCTCCATGCCACTGTGAGGGGGCCAGCAGCATCGGTCTCCACAGGCAAAGGTGGACGTGGTCTGTCCCCAGATAGGGTACCACTTTCTCAGTCTAGTGATGTTGCATGTGCTATCCAGCCACAATATGCAGAGGACTGGCTTATTAAACCATCCTCATCCTCCTCACCCAAGTAGAGACTAGTGCGTAGTCCACCGCAGCTGCCAGAGCGGCTAATTCTGACTTCTTGTCCACGTCACTACTGCCATATCCCCTGCATCATGCATGGAAGTCAGCTGAGTTAGTTGAACACAGTGTCAGCCACTTGCACCTTGACGAGGCAGGGGCATTACTTGATTCTCATGTTGGCTCTGACTGTGAGGTTGGAGAAGGTTGGAACATGAACCTACAGAGAAGGGAGAACACTGATAAATAACAATTTGTCAGTCATGTTCCCCCCAGCCACAGCGTATTGCCAAGTTGGATCCAGTGATGATTAAGATGGGGATGATTATGTCACTGACATGACTTTGGTGCCGGATAGAGCAGAGGAGGAAAGTGAGGGTGAGGCACAACCCCAACTGCCCGTAAACTGTCTGATTTGTGACCTGCCCACCAGGTGGAACTCAACTTCGGCAATGCTGCAGCGGCTGCACATGTAGCAGAGGGACAGAGAGTACCTGTGTGAGTATGGCACAACACGCTCAGGGCGGCTTGGCTTTTTTTCTCTACGCCAATGGCTGCTGATAAAGGAATCATGCACTGTACTGTCGCCATTTGAGGAGGCAACAAGGATGGTGAGCTGTGACGATGCATGCATCACTGACACAATCCCTGTTGTGTTCCTGCTGGAGCAGACTCCGCGTTGCATTATGGACAGGGTACTCGAGGCAGAGCAGCGGGAGGAAAAGGAGGACTTCCTTTCCTCTCAAGGCCCTCTTTATGCAGACACCATTCTTGCGACGCCTTAGAACACACAAAAGGAGAGGGTTTTGGCAGCATTGAAGCACCAGTGATTAAGAGGTCTCTGCTTTTTATGCTTCGGCAAACTTGCAGTGCATGGGCTCCCTTATTCTTCAAAGCCTGCTAAAGTACCTAGTAAGAATTTTGTGGCACCAAGGAAAAGGATCCTTTGCAAACCTCCTTGACCTTCGTTACGAGGGGAAAGTTTAAGAACTCATCCCGTCCCCACAGAGGGATACCTTGTGGACACCTCATAGAGGAGTTTATGTAACACCTTTCCAGATTCTGGTAGGTTATAGTCTCGTGGAAAAAGCTAGTTTTGAGGCTTCTGCTGGTCAAAGGAGGAGCAGTGGAGAAGGGGGGCCACCTCAGTGATGCATTTCAAAAAAAAATTTAGTCCTAGACACCCAGGGCTGTCAGCTTCCACATCCTATTGGCAGCGTCTGCATGATATGGTGGGAAATTATTTAGGGGGGGAAACAGACATGGAGAGCTTTCTAGTCGAAGATCCACTGGGTCATGAGAATAGACCACTGGCCAGCACTTGCCCAGTATGCAGTTGAGCTGCTGGGCTGCCCCGCATTTGGCGTGCTTTCCGAGTGGGCATTCAGTGCTGCCGGAGGTTTTGTGACAGATAAAAACACGCATCTGTCCACAGACTGTTGACCGGCTGACATTTATCAAAATGAATCATTCCTGGATTAGCAGCAGCCATCAAGGCCCCTGATGACTATGTTGCCAATTAAGTGTTTTTGAAATGTTGAATCTCTGCATGACGGTCTCGGCTGCCTAGCTTTGTGGGTGTTTATTTGCATTTGGAAGACATTTTTTTGATATTGGTTTCATGGGCACAATTAACACCCAAGGACCAATTTTCCGCACCTGTTTGACAGGTGCATATAATTCAAATTTTTTTACAGCAAGGCCAATGATGTTTAATGCACTGAAATAAATTAGTTTCACTGAAAAAAGATTTATCATTTAATCAAGACAGGTCAAATTTTAGCAAGACAAAAGTTTTGTCGCTTATACAGAAATTGAACAACTTTACTGAAAATCCAAAAATATGTCAGCAGATTAAGTAGTGGTGCTGTGAGATCCAAATTTAATATCTTGTATGACTTCCATGAGCTTGAAGGACAGCATCCATGCGGTTTGGCAAGGATTCATACAATTTATTGATGAAGTCATCAGAAATAGCAAAGAAAACAGTCTTGCATGCCTCCCAGAGTTCATCAATATTCTTTGGTTTCGTCTTCCATGCTTCATCTTTCATCCTACACCACATATGCTCAATGATGTTGATTTCTGGTGACTGGGCTGGCTAATCCTGGAGCATCTTAATCTTCTTTGCATTAAGGAACTTTGATGTGGAGATGGAAGTATGCGATGGAGCACCATCCTGCTGAAAAATGTGGCCTTTTTTATGGTTTGGAATATAAGAGGTAGCTAAGATTTCTTGGTATTTTAGACTATTGATGTTGCCTTCCACCCTGCAGATCCCATCGCACACCCCCATACTGGATGTAACCCCAGACCATGATTTTTCCTCCACCAAACTTCTGTTTTCTGTGTAAATCTCGGCTCCATGCGGGTTCCAGTAGGTCTCCTGCAATATTTGCGGCGACTGTGGTGTAATTCAACAGAAGATTCATCTGAAAAATCCACCTTCAGCCACTTTTCCAGAGTCCATCCTTTTAGCAGGCTGTGGCCCTTGGCAAATGCCACACGGTTTTTCAATAGTCTTTTGTTTAGTGCTGGCTTATGGGCACTGATTCGACCATGGAGGCCATTTCGAGACCGACTCCGACAAACTGTTCTGGTTGACACAGGGACTTCAGGTGACCAGGTCTCGTGGAGCTCTGCTGCAGTGGAAAATGGTCTGGCCTTGGATTTTCGAGCCAACAAATGGTCCTCTCGAGCAGTTGTGGGGTCGGCCTGACCTGGACTTGTCCAAAACTTCTCCAGTCTCTTCAAATCTTTTTTTTATCCTCTGAACTTGACGCTGAGACACATTGAAGGTGTCTGCCACATCAGCAGTGGATCTGGTCTTCAGCCTCTTGATAATCAACACTTTAGTCTCCGGGTGAATCTTAGGCATGTTTGCAGAGGTCTAGTTGCAGTTGAGAACGTCTAGTGTACTGGTGTTCTTTTTATACACACCTGAGACCTAATTGATCCATTATTAGTCACAGGTGAAGCTCATATAACAAGGCGACAACACTTATGTCTTGGCAAAAATTTACTCAATGGGCTTTACCAAGCTGTAAATATTAGAATACTTTTTGTCAGTTTCGTTTTGCACTGAAACATTATTACAAAAGCTGTTAGGATTAAAATGACCCATTTCTTGTAACAAAATCTTGATTAGAAATATATTTTAGCGGCACTTCAGGTCAATTTGTACACAAGCGACAAGACATTTGTCAGGGACTGTACATGGTACAGATGCGCCACTTTACAGGCAGACTAAGGGGATCCCCCGGCACTATATTTAAAATTTTTATTGTTTCACTTTAGGCATTGTTAAATCACTGCTCATTGATGCATATCCCCCAGGGCAGTGCCAAGACCACCATACCCTTTGCATGCCCAATAATATCCATATAAGCCTTCATAGTGGGCACCTTTTTTGATTTTTCCAGTTCGGGTCCAAAGGACTTTAATGGGGTTTGTTTTTCAGCTCTAACTTTTGCAATGTTCAAAAGTTCTGGCCCGAACCAGGGGATATTCGGCTCCTCTCTATTAGTTATGTATAGACTTAACAGTTTTTTACAGTGGGTTGACAAATTAACATAAACAAGTAAAAGCATAAAAGTAAATAAATCACAAATATAAACACATCTACATACACAACAAGTTCTAAAATTCTTAATTTGCACATAGAAAAAGAATGTGGACTTTGCAACATTGTATTCATATCTAAAAGAGAATATATTTGGATAAGTGCATTTGACCTATAGTCAACCACACTTTCTTTTAAACTGCTTTTGCAGTGAGGCAAATAAAAGCTCTCTGACATATGGTGGAAAACACGTTACAATTTGATTGTACAATCTCATTTATATTTACCAACTATGCAGTGCAAAAGCCTGCCTGAATACATTTTAAGGTTTTAAGTGCAGTACACCCTTGTTGGTTAATTCCATTTGATTCCCACCTAAGCAAAGTTATAACCGGATCTCTTTTAAAATGAGCAATTTTCAAAGTAAAAGTCCTGTGCAAGTTAGGACATCACTAGGTGCTTTCTGTTACTGGTCAGAAAAGCCTATTCTCAACTCCTATCTGGTGTTTGGATTTATTTTGTTACTGTAGCTTACCTTATCCTTAGTTCGCCAACTGCCATATTGCTGGACAATGAGTGGTATTAAGCCTCCAAACAAAAATGGGAAACCTACTTCTCAACAACATGAGCTGTATTAAAATTTTTATAATTTTTTTTTTCTCCATCAGTTAACCACTTCAATACAGGGCACTTAAACACCTTCCTGCCCAGACCAATTTTGAGCTTTCAGCGCTGTCGCACTTTGACAATTGCGCGGTCATGCTACACTGTACCCATCATTTTTTTCCCACAAATAGAGCTTTCTTTTGGTGGTATTTGATCACCTCTGCGGTTTTTATTTTTTGCTAAACAAATAAAAAAAGACCGAAAATTTTGAAAAAAAGTATTTTTTTTTTTTGTTTCTTTCAAAACTTTGTAAATAAGTAAGTTTTCTCCTTCACTGATGGGCACTGATGGGGCTGCACTGATGGGCACCGATGAGGTGGCACCATTGAAGTGGCACTGAGGTGGCATTGATGGGCACTGATATGTGGCACTGATGGGCGGCACGGATGGGCACTGATAGGTGGCACAAATTGGCACTGATAGCCGGCACGGATTGGCATGGATAGACGGCACAGATGAGCATGGATGGGCACTGATAGGCGGCATGGATGGGCACTGATAGGCAGCATTGTTTTGTACTGATGGATGCCAATCAGTGCCAAACAATGCATGCCAATCAGTGATGCCCATTGTGGGCACTGATTGGCATCCATTGTGGGCACTGATTGGCATCCATTGTGGGCACTGTGTGTCATCCCTGGTAGTCTAGGGTGGCATACCTTGTGCTGGGCATACGTGGTGGTCCAGTGTGGGCATCCTCGGGGGGGGGGGGGGCTGTGCTGATAATCAGCACAGACCCCCCTGTCAGAGGAGCAGCCAATCGACTCTCCTACTCGCGTCTGACAGACGCGAGTGAGGAAAAGCCGATCACCGGCTCTTCCTATTTATACTGATCAGCCGTGATTGGACACGGCTGATCATGTAGTTAAGAGTGTTCGTCGGAGACTCTTTACCAAGATCGTAGTTGCGGGGTGTCAGACTGACACCCCGCAACAACAATAGCCGCGATGCGCGCCTCAAAATCCTGAGGACGTCCTATGACGTCCGGTCAGGATTTTACAACCACTTTGCCGACGTCTATTTACAATAGGGCAGGCGGCAAGTGGTTAAAAACTTATATAGAATTACATTTTTATTACAAGCTGATTTGTGTTGTGCTGATAGTCGGCCTTTTTTCTGTGTACTTACTGTATATTGGATGTGGCACGGTGGGGGGTCCACCTAAATTTATTAACCTTATTTACACTGGCAGTGTCAACCCTGCATTTATATTTGTGCTTTGAATGGGACCATTAAACAATCATTACCTGCATTTATAGGTTTTTAGAAATGTCTTTCAAAGTAAGCATTTAAGTGCTGCGTTTAGAGAAAATGGAGTTCTTTGCACCAAGCAACCAATTACAAGTGGGGCTAAACCTACTTTAAATGCAGGATAAAAGGTTCTGGGAAGCTATTTTTAATTTAAGTGAGAATGCAAATAATGGGGATGGCCACAACATTTGGCAAGAAAGTTGGTACAGTTTGATAGTTGCATACAACATCACTGTTTATATCTTGATTTGGAGTCGAGCATAAAACATTGAGCATAGAAGTTGTTTGTTTCCCAAATAACTGTGCTAGTGTGCATGGCATTGGTTCACAGTTGGGGGAGCTTGGCTCTGCAGTTAGGAAAAGTTGGGCTCTAGTATTAAAATGAAAATAAACCAGGGAGTGGGCACAAAATTTGTTGGTTTGGCTAATCAAGGTAACAGCAGAAAACACCTTGTATTCATAAACAAAAATGAGTTGATATTCGGCACAAGACCTGGAAGATTGCAGCTGTCACTGTAGTAGTGCTAGTGCCACCTACCACGATGATAGTCATCTTCCCAATTGGTCCCCCAGGTATGAGATATGCACACTTATGTACTTACGTTGGTTCAAGCTGGACTTTTGTTTAAGTGGGCAATAAAGATCATGCCTGGAATTCGGCTTAAAATAGAAGTATGGCAATATAAAAAAAGGCAAACCTACATCCTCACCTAGGTGGATGCAGCATTGCTCTTATGCTGCATCCTTCCCCCAGGCCCCCCCCCCCTTTAAGACCAAGAACCGAGCGATCAAAGACTGCTGATTGCTTGGTTTTCAGTCAGTTGGTGATTATTCACTGGCTCTCTTCTCTGACCCTCCAGTGCTCACTGGACTGCCGAGGGGAGAAGGAGATGGGAACGGCTGGCTCAGGTTCTCAGCAGCGTGCTGAGAGGCTGAGCCAGCTGCCAGTCCAAGATCCTGACATTAAAGTCTGGGTCTCTCCAGAGCCTGGACTAGCTGAGTGACGTCAGCCTTCAGTGGACTTTAGCTTGCTGTTGGCTGAATACGGGTCACAGGAGTGCAGAACAAAGTGCTCTCCTGTAACCCACAGGCATTACTTCGCCTAGAAGTGCTTCTTTCAAATTTGGGTTTAAAATGATCTTAAAAATTTGGTTGTAACCACACAGAAACCAGTATAAAACTTGAGCAGTATGATGCAGATTCATTTTTTTTATTTATTTATATTTGTATGGAAAGTTTGCTTTATTGTGATTCTTTGCAGAATTTTGGATGTTTAGTACATTAAGCAGAACCTTTTATGCTGCGGACATTATGAAATGTTCATTTTTTTTTGCAGTGCGAGCACCTTGGATAATTTAACCTACTTCAAATTTAGGCTTCAGGGAGTAATATTATACAATACGGTGTATGTCATGCTTGTGATTTTGAATTTGCTTGTTAAATAATTTGAAAAAAAAGCTACTCTGTATTTGTACGTTACACCCCTGCAGTTAATGTTTTATAATGAACTACAGTTAATATGCTTTTTGAGCAACTGAAAGTAGATATTCATGGAATGAGTACTGTCTGGTCATAATGTAAATGTTGTAATTACTTTTATGTCCTTGTGACTAGATTTAGGTCATGGATTAGCTGTAAAATTGGTTTATGGAAATGGAATTGTTAGATCTACCTTTGCCATTTTAATAGCCTAGTATGCTTCAATTCAGTCATCAATCTAGTAGAGAGGATTACACAGTTACATGTGTTTTTGGTGACTGTTTATAGAGGTTTTTAAAAACCCCATTAGACATGCTGCTCCCTGTGTAACCATTATCTAATTGTCTGCTTTTCCTGTGTAAAAAAAAAAAAAAAAAAAAACTGGAGGGCTCGGAGCTTAGTGGTTTCATACACACCCTCCCTGTGGTCAGTGAAACCCGTTAAACGCAATAGGTTATTTGCTGTGAAAAGACTAAGGTTTGTTGAATCGTGCAGCAGATCTTAAGAACAATGGAGGTTTATTGGTTATGTACTCATTCACACTTGAGCACTTTATAAAGTGCGCTAGTAGGATGCCCTTGGCATTCATTATGGAATTCTTTGTGGCATGGATTGTACAAAGGTGTTGGAGATGCTCTCTGGGAGTGTTTGCATCATGTTTACTTGATGGCATCTTGCAGTTCCTGTGGATTTTTTTGACCCCACGTTCATGTTGCAACCTTCTTCACCTCATTCATGGTTTTTACGCCACTTTTGGACTTGTCTGGGATATTTTCTTTCCCTCTCAATTGGAGCTGCATGATTAAGCGCTAAGAATCGAAATTGCAATCTTTTTCCCTTCCCGATCTCCAAAACAGCATGTCTCGATTTTTTTCTAATAAGTACAAGAGCTGTCTTAATAACTTACTTTAAAAACCTGTGTACTGCATTCTATTTTTGACACTTTAGGTGAATGGGTAGGGGGGCCAGGATACCCCATACTCATTAACATAGGGTGGGGGGCCAGGATCTGGGGGCCCCCTTGTTAAAGGGGGCTTCCAAATTCTGATAAGCCCCCCCCCCCCCGCAGACCCCGACAACCGGCCAGGTTCTCAGTTGTGCCATGAGATCAGGGGAGAGATGGGCTGTCAGATGAGCCCAATCTGCCGAACTGTACATCTGCCAAACTGTACATCGGCACTGTGAGAAGCTCCATCAACCACAGCAAAGTGAAAGTAAAGTGCAGGGGAGTGTGCTGTGCGCTCTGCTTCCCCTACATTGCAGTACCTGGCTGAATGAGGAAACTTGAAAGGTACTGTGCTAGAAGATAGATTTTAAAAAGGCTTTATACGTGTGTGTGTGTGTGTGTGTGTGTGTGTGTGTGTGTGTGTGTGTGTGTGTGTACATGCATGTGAGTGTCTATCTGTATGTGTGTGCGTGTGTCTGTGTATGTACGTGTGTGTGTGTGTGTGTGTGTGCTCATGTCTGTATGTGTGTGTGTATGTTACATTCAATCCTGACCCCCCCCCCCCCCCCCCAATTCCTGTACCATCAGAACTGCTTTTGTAGGGCTAGTTTGTGATGGCAGCAAGGACTGCTTCTCCTCCGAAAAGCAACCCATGCACAGATTGCTTTTTAGAGGCATTTGACAGGCGGTAAAGAGGCATTATGTTGCTTCCTCACCACCTGTTTTAATGCAGCATCACTTCACCACAACCATGCAATCCACACAGTTGCGGGGTAGTTGCAGTGCAGCCCCACTCACCCTGGGTATACCTCCAGCTTCAGCCACAGCATGTGTAGACCCCCAGCTGCTGCCTCTGCAGCTAAAGAGGGAGAAGTTGGGGGTGGTAAAAACAGCTCAACCATGTGTTTTTACCACCCCTCCAACCTGACATGTGAAACAAGCCCTTGGTTCACATCTGTGTGGCTGCGTGTAGGGCAGCCCAGTAATTTCAATGGGCTAAATGCAGGGAAAGAAGTCCCCAACCTTTTTTTTTTTTTTTTATTGCGCTGCACAAAAAGCACCCCACGTTTTCCAATGTGTGGGGTACCATTAAGAATTAATGGCATCCCTAAAAGAGAAAAGCATGTGTTTGTGTGTCGGGAACGAGCATGATTTTGCGCATGTTCCGCGACACACAGTAACGTGAACTAAGCCTTAGACTGGGGTGCCTCAAGACTGAAAATACTTTTTAAGGGCGCCCGACTGGAAAAAGATTGAGAAACACTAATAGACCAACAGAGAGTGGCACATAATTGTCAAGTGGAAGGAATTTTATTTGGCTTTTTTCTTGCCACTTTTCCATAAAGGCAAGATTTGAGTGCACGACTGATAGTTGTCCTATGGACAGATTCTCCCACCTGAGCTGTGGGTCTCTGCAACTACTCCAGAGTTACCATGGGGCTCTTGGCTGGCCTGTTAGTTTAGGTGGACGACCATGTCTTGGTATGTTTTCTGTTGTGCAATACTCTTTCCATTTTCGGATGATGGATTGAACAGTGCTCCATGAGATGTTCAAAGCTTGGGATATTTTTTTTATAACCTTACCCTGCTTTAAATATCGCTACAACTTTATCCATGACCTGTCTGTGTTCCTTGGCCTTCATGATGCTGTTTGTTCTCTAACAAACCTCCGAGGGCTCCACAGAAGAGTTGTATTTATACTGAGATTAAATTACACACAGGTGGTCTCTATTTACTAATTGTGTAACTTCTGAAGGCAATTGGTTCCACTAGATTTTAGTTAAGGGTATCAGAGTTAAGGGCTGAATACAAATGCACGCCACACTTTTCAGATATTTATTTGTAAAAAAAATTGAAAATCATTTATCATTTTCCTTTCACTACACAATTATGAGCCACTTTGTGTTGGTCTGTCACATAAAATCCCAATAAAATAAATTTTACATTTTTGGTTGTAACATGACAAAATGTGGAAAATTTCAAGGGATGTGAATACTTTTTCAAGGCACTGTAGGTACATAAATTTGTCTGTCTGCATTGAGGAAGGAGTCTACACTGAACATTCTCACCCTCCCTTTCCAGCCAGTACTATACTAGCCACTTGCCAACCAAGCCTTTTCTGGCACTTTTTGTTTACACGTTTAAATCTGTATTTTTTTTGCTTAGAACCCCCCCAAAAAAGGTAACTATATTTTTTTCAGCAAAGACCCTAGAGAATGAAATGGCGATCGTTGCAATATTTTGTCACACTGTTTTTGCGCAGCGGTTTTTCAAACTTTTGGGGAAAAAATGCACTTTAATTTTAATGCAAAAAAAAAAACACTAACCCAGTTCTTAGGGAAAATATAAAAGATGTTGCTACGCTGAGTAAATAGATGCCTAGCATGTCCAGCTTTAAAATAGTTTTTGTGGAATTGTGGCAAACTACGATACCTAAAAATCTCCTTAGGCAACGTTTTAACATTTTTTACATGTTGCCTGTTTAAGTTAGAGGAGCTCTAGCACTACAATTATTTCTCTTGCTCTGTGTGGTGCGAACACCTTTACATATGCGTATGTGTTTGCTTCTGCACGCAGGAATTGGGCACTTTTTTTTAATCACTATTTCTATTACAAGGATTTTAAACGTCCCCTGTAATAAAAATAAAGGATGACAGGTCCTCGTCGCTAAAACCCCTAATCACTTCTCTTTTAGACCCCTTTCACACAAGGGCGTTTTGCAGGCGCTATAGCGTTAGAAATAGCGCCTGCAATCTGCCCTCAAACTGCTGCTCCATTGTCTGCAGTGTGAAAGCCGCTCAAACCGCTTTTGTGGGAAAGCCCGAGGGCTTTCACACTGCAGCGGTGCGCTGGCAGGACGTCAGGAAAAGTTCTGCCAGCAGCTTCTTTGGAGTGGTGACGGAGCGGTGTGTTTACCACTGCTCCCCAATGAAATCAAGGGGGCAGCGCTGTAATACCGCCGGCAAAACGCTGCTATTGCGCTAGTGGGGGTAAAAGCGCCCCGCTATCGGCCGAAATGCGCTGCAAATCCGACGGTAAAACTCTGCTAAAAATAGCAGCGTTTTATCGCCGACGCTATGGGCGGTGTGGTGTGAAAGGGGTCTTGCCTTCAAAAGCAAAAGCTAAAATAAAACAAAAACTTTCACCCTAGAACACAAGTGATGTCATGACGTCACGCTGGTCCTCCAAGATCATTGCAACGATCTGGTCTCTAGGAAGGTCTATGGCCAGCCACGCGACCCATTGTATCATTTCTTAGGCGTGCCTGTAAAAACAGTAAGCCCGAGAAACACCAGCTGGAGAAAATGTCCCCTCCCGCCCAGTGGCGTTGTTAGGCGGGTGCGGGCCGCACCCGTGTGACACCCGTCAAAGGTGGTGACACCCGTGGGTAGCGGCACCGCTAACGCCACCCGCTGCCCTGTGTCTCGCCGCGGCTGTGTCCCTCAGTGGGGCGGAACGAAGCCGCCTCCCCCTCCCCCCCCTCTCCTTTACATCCACAGAGGAGGAGGAGCTCCAGGGACACACACGCTGTGTATCTGAGGTCTGTAAGGGGGGGGGGGTCTGCACTGGGGGAGTTTCTGCACTGGGGGGGTGTCTGTAAAATGTGGGGTCTGCACTGGGGGGGGGGGTCTGCACTAAGGGGGGGTGTCTGCACTGCTGGAGGAGTCTGCACTGCTCGGGGTTTCTGTAATGCTGGGGGGGTCTGCACTGAGATGGGTTTCTGTAATGCTGGGGGGGGGGGGGGGGGTCTGCACTGAGGGGGGTGTCTAATGCTGGGGGGGTCTGCACCGAGGTGGAGGGGTCTGCACTGAAGGGGTGTCTGTACTGAGGGAGGACGTTTATACTGAGGGGGGTCTATATTGATGGAGGGTGTTCTGTACTTAGTGGGGGGGTCTGTAGTTAGTGGAGGGGGACTATAGTTGGTGGGGGGGGGTGACACCATTTTTTTCCGCATCGGTGACACCAACCCTAGTGACGCCACTGCTCCCGCCACTTCTGAAAGCAATCCAGTGGCTAATTAGCCGATAAAACCGCTTTTGTGGGAAAGACAGTCACTGGCTGAAAAAAAATGACTGAGGTTATGGCTGATTAATTCAGCCATAACCCCAGTAAACCACTTGAAAACTGCAATGTATATATACGTATTGCAGTCGCAAGTGGCTAGGAATGGGCAGAGCCTGTTGGCAAACTGAGACTAGTCAGGTCCGTTCCACTTTTTTGATTGACCATGCATAGGAGCGGGCATATCCATAGGCGCCATTTAGTCCTATAGAGGCTTTTGCCTATATTTGGGTAATGGCATCAGCTGTATCTCTGGCCCTTTTGCTTACAGTTAGCCTTCAGCCTTGGAATCTCCCAGCGTACAGCTAAATGAGGCAGGAGATGTAGCCCTGTGAAGGAATACACACACGACAGCTTCCCAGCACAGACATGCCCTTTACTCCAGCTCAGAGTTGGTCTTAATTACCACCAGTTTCCTAAACCGAGAACTGACAGTAATTCTTTAAGAAGTTGTAGCTGCCACAGGGATAGATTCTTAAAGTGGTGTTAGTAAGAACTACCCGAATTTCCCACACGTGGCAGTAACATTACTGACACTAGAGCAAACGCTTGCCTTAATTAGGAGCAGGTACATCTTAAGGGAATTGCTGCCTTTTGAATTCCCCTGATTGTGTGGGCATGGTCCACCTATGTTTGAGTTGTAAGCAAGTGCTTTTGCAACTTAACTACCCTTTTTCCTAAATCTTTTTTTTTTTAGCCTCTGCGTTTTTGTCTTCATATTCAGAGTTTCTATTGCCCAGATTTGTGAAAGGTCTACGCTTATGATTTCATTTATGTAATGTTTGTTTATTCCCATGTTATCACAGTAAACACTGTTTTGTGTGTTTTCCATTTACAGGCAACTCTGCAGTTTTGTGTGGTTAAACCTCTGATGGCGATCATCACTGTTATACTTCAAGCTTTTGGCAAATATCGGGATGGTGATTTTAAGTAAGTCCTGAGTGTATAATAGTTGACCTGCCTTCCATGGGAGATTAACAGCTCTGAGGTGGTAAAAATCTAAATTTGTCTGCGGGGGCATGAATAAAGGGGAGATATGTGGTGTTCAAACCCTGCTCCCCAGAGTGCCTGTCCATTTGACAGGTGCAGCAGCTTAGCTAGAAAGCCCCATCTGGCAGGAATCCTTGTCAGAATACATTAGCACAGCAGGAGAGATTCCTGCATAACACATTGTTGTTGATGTGGCGATCTCTGTTTTGTTCAACCCACTGGTTGAACGAAAAAAAAAAAAACGTGTACATCCAATCTTTAGTATCGGCTAAGATTGAACACATATTATAGACATAACATATAATTGGTAAACCTCGCTCTCAAAGCAAAGCAGACTGCCGCACTTACAGTATCTCACAAAACCGAGTACACCCCTCACATTTTTGTAAATGTTTTATTATATCTTTTCACGTGACAACACTGAAGAAATTACACTTTTCTACAATGTAGAGTAGTGAGTGTTTGCTGTCCCCTCAAAATAACTTGACACACAGCCATTAATGTCTAAACCACTGGCAACAAAAGTGAGTACACCCCTAAGTGAAAATGTCCAAATTGGGCCCAATTAGCCATATTCCCTCCCCGGTGTCATGTGTCTCGTTAGCGTTAAAAGGTCTCAGGTGTGAATGGGGAGCAGGTGTGTTAAATTTGGTGTTACCGCTCTCTCTCGCATAGTGGCCACTGGAAGTTTGACACGGCACCTAATGGCAAAGAACTCTGAGGATCTGAAAAAAGAATTGTTGCTCTACATAAAGATGGCCTAGGCTATAAGAAGATTGCCAAGACCCTGAAACTGAGTTGCAACACGGTGGTCAAGACCATTCAATGGTTTAACAGGACAGGTTCCACTCAGAACAGGTCTCGCCATGGTCGACCAAAGAAGTTGAGTTCACGTGCTCAGCGTCATATCCAGCGGTTGTCTTTGGAAAATAGACAAACGAGTGCTAGTAGCATTGCTGCAGAGGTTGAATGGTGGGGGGTCAGCCTGTCAGTGCTCAAACCAGACACTGCATCAAATTGGTCTGCATGGGGGGGCGTGGCTTAGCAATGGCCGAGTGAGGAGGTTTTTTGTGAGAGCTCCTGATCTCCCTGGCCCATCCAGCATTACAGACAGCTTCCTCCACTGCAATCGAGGCATGATATCTTCCAAAAGATACAAGACACGATCGTCGACGAGCAGCACCCCATCACAGACGCCGCAAGGCAGTATTCAACGGTATTTCACCGATACACTCAGACCCGCTCTGGGCGCCATTGCCCTGGCGCCAGGTGCAAGCAACGGAGCAGACGAAAATTCCAAGGAAGAACCGGCAGTCACTACTCGGCTTATTGACCCTGAACCCCCACGGGAAACACCCGATCTGGACAACACAGAAATGGCCGGTCAGTCACAGCAGAGAAACATCGTACCGGACGATCTGAGGGCTATTCTGCAGGCCTTACCTACAAAGGCAGATTTTGAAGCCCTGCCTTCCAAAAATGACATAGAGGCCCTCATCCTCCGGGTGGAAGAAGCTCACAGCCGTGATATGCAGGAGGTCAGAGAGGAGCTGCAGGGGATCTCCGAGGGTAGAAACGGGAGAGGTGGCACTACAAGCCCTAACACAGCGGGTCACAGAGCTAGAGCAGGCCCGAATCACCCAAGAAAACACTGCAGTGGACTTAGTTACATATGGAAGATTTGGAGGACCGTAGCCGCAGGAACAACCTGCGGTTGCGGGGCCTCCCTGAGGCCACTGGCACGGGGGACTTGTCGGCAACAGTGGTTGCCATATTTCATGAAATCCTGGGAGAATCTCCGGCACCAACTGTGGAGCTAGATCAGGTCCACAGGACGCTGGGACCGAAACCTGCGGATCCAGAAAGACCCCGGGATGTGCTCTGCAGAATACACAGATACTCTCTAAAAGAACAAATCCTGCGGAAGGCCTGGGACCTTGGAGAGGTGAGCTTTGACGGATCGGTTGTAAAGATACTACCGGACCTCTCCAGGGCCACGCTTCAGAGGAGGGCAATGCTGAGACCTGCACTAGACCTGGCCAGGAGGAGAAACTGCACATACCGATGGGGATATGCGCTGGCTGTTACCTTACGCAACGGAACCAATACCTGCACTCTCCGCACACAAGCAGACATACCAGCCTTCTTCACGTTCCTGGAAGTGGACCCGGTGCCGATACCAGACTGGCTTGCTCTTCTCCCACATAATCTGGGCGCTCGGGCCCCCTGAGCCATCAAAACCACTTACCACAGAGGCAACACGGCTCAAGGAGAAGATCCCGGGCGCCGTCCGTGGAGGGGTCACGTGAGTCTTAAGTTCCCTGATTGCCAGTGCCCGATGTCCCTTGCTTGACCGAGACTTGACAGATCCTGTTCCCCTTCTGTCCCCCATAGCTATGCCGCACTGCTGAGAGACTGTGCTAGCAGCCCGTAGCCCCACAAAGGCCGTAAGGCACTGTACTCTGCCGCTGCGCCCTACCTGCCCTGTATTCTTATTTTCTTTTTGATGGTCGGATACCCCCGATGCACACGGCTTTATGCACCCCCTCTCCCTTCCCCAGACAAGGTTGTCTATGAGAAACTCCCTCTGAAGGATCACCCTGCACTCCAAAAACTTTTGTGAACATTACCTCTATATCGCAGCACAATCCCACAGGATGGTCCTAGCTATTAACCCAGCAACCCCCTGTTACCACAGAAGACAGAGCCATTATGTGGCCTGGAAGCTACGAAGAAAGACAGTGATAGCAGGTCCTTGTCACAGGATATAAGATAGGGGCTGCATGTAATGGACTGCCTAGTTCACAATATAACGCCAACCTGGAGACAGGTGCAGGGATGTCTCACATGTGTACACCTAGTTGGTTTTAAGGGAGGTCAAGACAGAGTTAACGAGAGGAGGGAGGAAGGGAGATTGGTGTAAGTCTGCTTTCTCCTTGAGACAGGGGTCCCCACGTTGGGGGGGGGGGGCGAGGATGGTGGAGTGATCTATGTAGCTACCCCAGAGGGGGACCTATGAAAGGGGGGAGGAGGATGGAGGGGGACGCAAGGATCTAACTAAAGCTATAGGATATTGGGTACTGATAGTTCATACTGCAATATTTGTTGACATACCCGTTTGTGCTATCTATTTCTTGCGTGAATACTATGTTAAATGTTTAAATATGTGCCTGATTATTAAGTCTGTTGAAAGAATTTTTTTAGGATGCTGTCACCCATTTGACCTACAGAAATCTTTGACATAACGGATGGGGGGGAGGGATGGCAACTCCCCACTGGTCATACCTTTCCACTATCCCACATAGGACTGCGCTCGATTACCGGTCTTACACTGGTGAGCGTCCCAGCACTACTGTGCTGCAATTTAGAAAGAGGAACCGTGCTGGTTTCTAACTCTCCTCTTTAACCTGTGCTTATCTAGTACTGCCTTTCTTCTAACTTTCTTCTTACCTAACCTATACCTTACCCATCCACTACACCCTCCCTTACAACCCCTCCCCCTTATCTACCCGGGAACCATGGAGGTAGTTAACCTCCTATCTTTAAATACAAAGGGCCTCAATGTGCCCGAGAAGCGGCGGATGCTAATGCAGGATCTACGCCGACTTAAGATTGACCTGGCGCTGATCCAGGAGACTCATTTTAAAGGAGGTAACCTACCTATTCTGAAAAACAATCTATACCCACTGGTATATCATTCCACAAACGAGGCTGCTAAGTCCAAAGGAGTATCGATACTTGTATCCCGCAGTGTTCCTTGGCACTGTACCCTAACTGCCACCAGGATCAATTTATCGCTAAGACCCTGGACCTCCTACAGGAATTCACTAGAGGCCAACTGCTTATAGGAGGAGACTTTAATTCCCCACTGATACCAACAGAGGATACTTCCTCAGGACACTCCTCCATCACCCCCACAGTTAGGAAACGCATTGCCAGGTCCATACATAAAGCACAACTGATAGACGCTTGGAGACTACTACATCCGACTGAGAGGGACTATACATTCTATTCAATACCCCATAAGCAGTATTCCCGGATTGACTATTTTTTAATACCTCATGCTAACTTGCACGCCATTAGGGACGCATCTATAGGGCCCATCACGTGGTCTGACCACGCCCCAATCCTTTTAACATATTCTTTGACTGATAATCTCACTACCAGGGGCAGGACATGGAGACTTAATGAGAGCCTACTACAAGACGAGGCAGTACTCAAAGACGTGACAAAGGAATTGGAGTGCTATTTTGACAACAAGAACACCCCTGACAGTAATCCAGGTATTGTGTGGGAGGCCCACAAAGCGGTCATTCGCGGAATCCTAATTAAACATTGGGCCCGAATTAAAAGACAACGCACTGCCCAGCTAACTTCACTGCTAAACGACCTGCATATGGCAGAAGCCAGACACAAACACTCCCAAACCCCTGCAGGGGAAACGGAGCTCTTGCTCCTACGCATTAAGATCACAGACCTTATGCAATTCCGTGCAAAGGCGGCAATGCAGTCATGCCGCAGGTTATCGTACGAGTCTGGGGACAAGTGCGGTAGGCTGTTGGCTACATCGCTGAAAGAACAAACCCTTGCAAATTATGTACCACATATTTCTTCACCTCGTAACCGGAAGGTTACATTGCCACGGGAAATAGCAGAGGAATTCACACAGGCCTTTACAATTTACAGACAAAGGCCCCAACACCTCCACAAATTGAGAACTACCTGACTGCCTCAAACATGTCCAAAATATCATCCGAGCTAAGGGAGTCCATGGAGGAGCCCATCACCATGGAAGAACTGCGCACGGCGGTAGGGAAGGCAAAGCTTAGGAAAGCCCCGGGCCCGGATGGGTATACGGCCCAATACTATAAATTACTACTACCGACCCTGGGGGAATTCATGCTAAAGTTTTTCAACTCACTTGGTTCTGACACACTTTTCCCAAGAGATTCCCTTACGGCACATATCTCGGTGATTCACAAGGAGGGGGAAGATCCCTCTGTGTGGAAGCTATAGACCGATCTCGCTGCTCAATGCGGACCTAAAAATTTTCACAAAATTACTGGCATCTAGGATCCAAGGAATACTCCCCGCTATGATCCATTTGGATCAAGTGGGATTTGTGCAAAATAGGGAGGCGCGAGATAACACAATAAAGGCACTCAATCTCCTGCATGTAGCCGACAGGAACAAGACCCCTTGCATATTCCTAAGCACGGACGCGGAGAAGGCCTTTGACAGGGTGAACTGGAAGTTTATGATCTCAGTTTTGAGACATATTCGTCTTGGAGAGAGGATGATGACCTGGATTAACTCAATATACACCAATCCATCGGCTCGGGTTAGAGTCAACGGGGTCCTTTCGGAACCTTTTACGATCAAGAATGGCACTTGCCAGGGATGCCCATTGTCTCCACTCCTCTTCACCCTGTCACTGGAACTCTTCCTGCGCACAGTGCGTTCCACCTCGGACATTACGGGGATCTCCTGCGGAGACATGCATCAGAAGATTGCCGCATATGCGGATGACATGTTATTTGTACTCACTAAACCTGAGGTCTCCCTCCCAAATCTATTACAAGAGTTCAGATCCTATGGTGACGTCTCAAATATGAAAATAAACTTTAAGCCGGAAGCAATAAGTATAGGAATCCCCCCACGTCTCCTCACGAGTTTACAAACTAACTTTAAGTTCAAATGGACAAACACAGCCCTGAAGTACTTGGGCACCTATATCCCCCCTAAAATCTCTCAAGTGTTTGCCCTGAACTTCCCTCAGTTACTAGGAACGGTTAGGTCCCTTATTAATAAGTGGCATACCGGACTACACTCCTGGTTCGGGAGATGCAACAAAATAAAGATGTGCATTCTCCCCAAATTCTTGTACCTCATACAAGCCCTCCCGATCCAAATCCCGTTTCATTACTTTGAGCAAGTCAGAGCCATACTGTTCAACTTCATTTGGGCACATAAAAGACCTAGACTTGATAAACGCTAACTCACCCTACCAAAACAATACGGAGGCCTGGCAGTTCCAGACCTTCGTAAATACTATCACGCTACCCATTTGACCAGACTGATTGACTGGAATCGTCACCAGACCACAAAACAATGGACCAGACTGGAACAGGCACAATGCGACATACCCCTTGACAGAGCTCCATGGTGTCATAATCTACTGGTAAGAGACGTGAAAAACCATCCTCTAATAGGAACAACCACGCGTATCTGCGCGACCCTCTTCACTAGCCTCGGCCTGACATCCCCGAACTCACCTATACGCCCTATTCTAGGTACTCCAGAATTCTCCCCTGGATATACGGACCCCGCCTTTAACTCCCTTAGGGCAGCGGGATTCACACAAGCCTACCATTTCCTTAGGGGGGACAGGTGGCACACCTCCGCCGAACTCATGTGCCCAGACGGCCCGTTACGGCTAAATTTTTTAAGGGCCTCTCAACTTACACATTTTCTAAAATCTCTACCACCACCGGGTAACTTTAACCAAACCATGACCTCATACGAAGCACTTTGCTCGGATGAGGGAGTTTTGCCACACGCCCTATCCACGACATACCAACTTTTGATCACTCCGCAGAAGGACATCAATTAAGATGTCTGGAAGCATGGGAAAAAGACATACAACGCACTTTTACAACACGCCAAAAACAGAATATACTCCATTTTACGTACAAATCCTCCATATGTACGAGAATGCAAGAGACAAACTACAAGTTAGTTACCAGATGGTACAACACCCCTGCGAAACTGCAGAAATTCTTTCCGACAACTTCAGATCGTTGCTGGAGATGCCGGAAAGACAAGGGAACGATTCTCCACATCTTTTGGACCTGCCCCCTCTTGGAGCAGTTCTGGAAGACAGTGCAAGACACAATACAGAAATTTACGGACCATCCCATACAGCCTGATCCAGCATTCTTTCTACTCCACGCCTCTGAGTTCTCACAAAAAAGGTATAAGAAATCTCTGACACGTCACCTCCTTGATGCTGCCAAAGCATGCATCCCATTGCGTTGGAAGTCCACGCAACCCCCGACGATTGGCATGTGGCTTAAAAAAGTGGAAAACATTAAAAAAATTGAAGACCTTATTCTTACAGCAAGAAACCAATCCGAACAATTTACTAAGGTCTGGTTAGGGTGGAATATGTTCATATTCTCTGATGAAGGACAGTCTCTCATGGAGAGGGATACCCTGATCCTACACAACACTCCTGGTAGCATGGACCGATGATCAGATCGAGAGTCCAGGTTCCCTTTGGGAGCAGGACTAGACATGGGCTGTACGCTACCTCCTGGTTCCCCACCGCACCCCCTTCCTCCCCCCTACCCTCTAGCTCCTATCTCTGCTCTTCCCTGCTCCCGCTGCACCCCCCCCCCTTTTTTTTTTTTTCATTTATTTTTGACTCCTTTCCCCTTTTCTTAACTTTCCGGAAACCGTGACAAGACTCATGGAACCGTCCAAAGTTAAAGTTGACTCAAAGTGGTCGAAGTTATGTTTTACTAAGGTGACAGGGGGAGATTTCTCCTAACGAGGCCAGACATACTGATGCAACTAAAGATACCTTAGGGAATATCCCGGAGGTTTCCATTGACCCCACCTCTCTGGAGTCGCATAATTGATACACCTGTGTTTAGAAACTCTTACCTGACGTATCACTTGAATAAGTTTTGCCTGTTATTACATTTGGATATTGTATTCCATGTTTGTATGTCCTTTGCAAAAATAAAAAATTTGAAAAAAAATAAAAAATTGGTCTGCATGGCTGTCGTCTCAGAAGGAAGACTCTTCTAAAGATAATGCGCAAGAAAGGCTGCAGTTTGCTGAAGACAAGCAGACTAAGGACATGGTTTACTGGAACCATGTCCCTTGGTTTGATACACGTATTTGGTTTAGATGGTGTCAAGCGTGTGTGGCAGCAACCAGGTGAGGAGTACAAAGACAAGCGTGTCTTGCCTACAGTCAAGCATAGTAGTGGGAGTGTCATGGTCTGGGGCTGCATGATTGCTGCCGGCACTGGGGAGCTTCTGCTCCATGGGAGGTTTCTGTCCTCCCTGAGCTCGCCTTAGGACACCTGCATTACCGTTTGACAGACATGCCGCCGCAGTCAAACTCCCCACCTGCCACTGTCCCCGGAGCCAACTTCCCTAAACTACGACCCTCGCTAGAAGGCATGAATTGGGAGATAATCTTAGGAACAAAGAACACACAGGAGAGATGGGTTTGCTTTAAGAGCATATTAAACAAGGGCATTAGCCAGTGCATCCCACTGGGTAATAAATTTAAAAGAGCAAAAGTCCTGGTGGCTTAACTCCAGTGTAAAAATGCAGAGGTGGTTCTGGCCAGCTCAGTAGATTGCTTTAAGAAAGGCCTGGATACTTTCCTAAATGTACATAATATAACTGGGTACTGACATTTATAGGTAAAGTTGATTTGGGGAAAATCCGATTGCCTCTCGGGGGATCAGGAAGGATTTTTTTCCCCTGCTTTAGCAAATTGGAGAATGCTCTGCTGGGTTGTTTTTTTTGCCTTCCTCTGGATCAACTGTGGGTATAGAATGGGGTATATGGGATTTTATTATATATATATATATATATATATATATATATATATATATATATATATATATATATATATATATATATATATATATATATATATATAGTGGTGTGAAAAAGTGTTTGCCCCCTTCCTCATTTCCTGTTCCTTTGCATGTTTGTCACACTTAAGTGTTTCGGAACATCAAACCAATTTAAACAATAGTCAAGGACAACACAAGTAAACACAAAATGCAATTTGTAAATGAAGGTGTTTATTATTAAAGGTGAAAAAAAATCCAAGCCATCATGGCCCTGTGTGAAAAAGTGATTGCCCCCTAAACCTAATAACTGGTTGGGCCACCCTTAGCAGCAACAACTGCAACCAAGCGTTTGCGATAACGTGCAATGAGGCTTTTACAGCGTCCTGGAGGAATTTTGGCCCACTCATCTTTGCAGAATTGTCCTAATTCATTTACATTAGAGGGTTTTCGAGCATGAACGGCCTTTTTAAGGTCATACCACAACATCTCAATAGGATTCAGGTCAGGACTTTGGCTAGGCCACTCCAAAGTCTTCATTTTGTTTTTCTTCAGCCATTCAGTGGTGGACTTGCTGGTGTGTTTAGGATCATTGTCCTGCTGCAGAACCCAAGTTCGTTTCAGCTTGAGTACACGAACAGATGGTCGGACATTCTCCTTCAGGATCTCTTGGTAGACAGCAGAATTCATAGTTCCTTTTATCACGGCAAGTCTTCCAGGTCCTGAAGCAGCAAAACAGCCCCAGACCATCACACTACCACCACCATATTTTACTGTTGGTATAATGTTCTTTTTCTGAAATGCAGTGTTCCTTCTACGCCAGATATACTTGGACACACACCTTCCAAAGAGTTCCACTTTTATCTCATCGGTCCACAGAATGTTGTCCCAAAAGTCTTGGGGATCATCAAGATGTGTTGTGGAGAAATTGAGACGAGCTTTGATGTTCTTTTTGCTCAGCAGTGGTTTTCTCCTTGGAACTCTGCCATGCAGGCCATTTTTGCCCAGTCTTTTCCTGATGGTGGAGGCATGAACGCTGACCTTAACTGAGGCAAGTGAGGCCTGCAGTTCCTTGGACGTTGTTGTGGGGTCTTTTGTGACCTCTTGGATGAGTCGTCACTGCGCTCTTGGGGTAATTTTGGGCGGCCGGCCACTCCTGGGAAGGTTCACCACTGTTCCATGTCTTCGCCATTTGTGGATAATGGCTCTCACTGTGGTTCGCTGGATTCCCAAAGCTTTGGAAATGGCTTTATAACCCTCAATCTCAATTACTTTCTTTCTCAATTGTTCCTGAATTTCTTTGGGTCTCGGCATGATGTGTAGCTTTTAAGGATCTTCTGGTGGACCTTACTGTGTCAAGCAGCTCCTATTTAAGTGATGCCTTGATTGTGAACAGGTGTGGCAATAATCAGGCCTGGGTGTGGCTAGAGAAATTGAACTCAGGTGTGGACAACCACAGTTATAGTATGTTTTAACAAGGGGGGCAATCACTTTTTCAGACAGGGCCATGATGGTTTGGATTTTTTTTCACCTTTTAATAATAAACACCTTCATTTACAAATTGCATTTTGTGTTTACTTGTGTTGTCCTTGACTATTGTTTAAATTGGTTTGATGTTCCGAAACACTTAAGTGTGACAAACATGCAAAGGAACAGGAAATGAGGAAGGGGGCAAACACTTTTTTTCACACCACTGTGTGTATGCACACACACACACACACACACACACACACACACACACACACACACACACACACACACATATATACACACACACACACACACACATATACATATATACATATATATAATTATATATATATATATATATATATATATATATATATATATATATATAATATATATTTTTTTTTTTTTTTTTCTTTATTTGTGATTGAACTGGATGGACTTGTGTCTTTTTTTTTTTCAACCTAACTAACTATGTAACTATATAAAAGCAAAAGAGAAGGCCTTCAAAAAATACAAGGTTGAGGGATCGTCATCAGCATTCAGAGTTTATAAAGAATGTAACAGAAAATTCCTACTGACACGTTTCCCTCTAACAAGCATCGACTGGAAATGGAGATGTCTTTTTGGATTAAGTATTTAATTCCTTGAGATTATTTAATTATTATTGGGGTGAGCACAGAATTTACCTTGTTTACACATAGTGGAGGTGAGCAAAAAAAATCCCAAAGAGCTTCTTTAAGTTTGCAAACAGTAAAAAAGGGAGGACAGACCATATTGGCCCCCTAAAGAATTAGGAAGGACATCTGGTTACAAAGGATGGGGAGATGGCGAAGGTATTGAATTCTTCACGAGGGAATCAGGGGGCTTCAGTAACCAAAACTGTAGTGTTTATCCTCGTGGCACATCGCAGGAAGCTATCTAATGGCTAACAGAGGACAGAATTAGACTTGGGAAAATTTAACATTAATAAATCACCGGGACTGGATGGCTTGCACCCGAGGGAACTTGGGGAACTCGGTCAAGTAATTGCCAGACCATTGTTCCTAATTTTTACTGACAGTCTACTGACTGGAATGGTACCAGCGCATTGGAGAAAAGCCAATATAGCACCAATATTTAAAAAAGGCCCAAAATACATCCCTGGGAATTAGACCAGTTAGCCCAACATCAATAGTAGGCAAGCTCTTGGAGGGCATGATAAGGGACTATATACAAGATTTTAGTAATGAAAACTGTATCATTAGCAGTAATCGGCATGGATTCATGAAGATTCGTTCTTGCCAAACGAATCTATTAAACTTCTTTGAGGAGGTGAGTTGCCATCTAGATAAAGAAAGGCCCATAGACGTGGGGTGTCTGGATTTTGCAAAAGCATTTGACACAGTACCCCATAAACTTTACTGTACAAAATAAGGTCTGTTGGTATGAATCATGGGGTGAGTACATCGATTGAAAACTGGCTACAAGAGCACGAGGGTGGTGATAAATGGGAAATACTCGCAATGGTCAGGGGTGGGAAGTGGGGTCCCACAGGTTCCATGCTGGGACCAATCCTATTTAATTTGTTCATAAACGACCTGGTTCAATCTCTGTATTTGCAGACGATACTAAGCTAAGCAGGGCAATAACTTCTCCGCAGGATGTGGAAACCTTGCAAGAAGATCTGAACAAGTTAATGGGGTGGGCAACTATGGCAAATTGAGGTTTAATGTAGAAAAATGTAACATTTATTTGGGTGGCAAAAATATGAATGCAATCTATACACTAGGGGGAGAACCTCCTGGGGGGATGGATCTAGGATGGAAAAGGGCCTGGGGGTCCTAGTAGATAGGCTCAGCAATGGCATGCAATGCCAAGCTGCTACTAACAAAGCAAACGGAATATTGGCATGCGTTAAAGGGATGACCAGAGATAAAGCAACTATTCTCCCACTCTACAAGACTCTGGTCTGGCCTGCACCTGGAGTATGTTGTCCAGTTCTGGGCACCAGTCCTCAGGAAGGATGTACTGGAAATGGAGCGAGTACAAAGAAGGGCAACAAACCTAATAAAGGGTCTGGAAGATATTAGTTATGAAGAAAGGTTGCGAGCACTGAACTTATTCTATCTGGAGAAAAGACGCTTGAGAGGGGATCTGATTTCAATTTACAAATACCGTACTGGTGACCCCACAATAGGCATAAAACTTTTTCACGGAAGGGAGTTTAATAAGACACACGGCCACTCATTAAAATTAGACGGAAAGAGGTTTAACCTTATACTACATAGAGTGTTCTTTACTGTAAGAGCGGCAAGGATGTCGAATTCCCTTCCACAGGCGGTGGTATCAGCGGGGGCATCAATTGTTTCAAAAAACGATTAGATAAGCACCTGAACAACCACAACATACAGGAATATACAAGGTAATACTGACATATAAATCACACACATAGGTTGGACTTGATGGACTTGTTTCTTTTTTCAACCTTCCCTACTATGTAGCTACAGTTCATTGAGGGAGCCATGAATGCCAACATGTACTGTGACATACCAAAGCAGAGCATGATCCACTCCCTTTGTAGACTGGGCCGCAGGGCAGGATTCCAACATAACGACCCCAAACACACCTCCAAGACGACCTCTGCCTTGCCAAAGAAGGTGAGGCTAAAGGTGATGGACTGGCCAAGTATGTCTCCAGACCTTAACTCTATTGAGCATCTGTGGGGTATCCTCAAACGGAAGGTGGAGGAGCGCAAGGTCTCCAACATCCACCAACTCCAAGATGTCGTCATGGAGGAGTGGAAGAGGACTCCAGTGGCAACCTGTGAAGCTCTGGTGAACTCCATGCCCAAGAGGGTTAAGGCAGTGCTGGAAAATAATGGTGGCCATACAAAATTTTGACACTATGTGCCCATTTTGCACATTTTCTTTTAGGGGTATACTCACTTTTATTGCGAGTGGTTTAGACATTAATGGCTGTGTTGAGTTATTTTGAAGGGACAGCAAATTTACACTGTGCTACAATGTAAATTAGTGAGTGTACAGCTTGTATAAAAGTGTAATTTCTTCAGTGTTGTCACATAAAAAGATATAAAATATTTACAAAAATTTTAGGGGTGTACTCCCTTTTGTGAGATGCTGTATAAATAATCCCGAATACAGGATACAAATGATGGATGTGAAAAGATTATAAGATTGCGTTGTCTGTTGCCTATGGACCATTCACAAGCAATGTGTATAGTATAAAAATAGATTATAATCAAACGTGTGGTGACATGTGAAATATATAATCAAGTGGCGCTCAAAACAAACAATAAAAGAAAAAATAGAATAAATAAATAAAATTAAATATAAAAAAACATCTAAACAAATAACACCACGTGAAATAGTGTCAAAATGAAAATGCAAAGAAAAGTGTCCATTTATAGCTGTGCTGGCAGGAAAAAATATATAAATCAATCTTCAAAGGAAAATAAGTCCACCAAAATATATCCAATAAATCTTCCACCACACCGATGTGCCTTGTGCTCCCTCTCCCAATGAGACCGCACTCACCAGATGATGTTGCCTCCCACTCACGTGGTTGGCAAACAAACGATTGAACCACACCTGGGTTAATAGTACGATCAGTCCGAGATTGAATGCTCCATATGTGAAAATATAAAACAAATATTGCTCCACATAGCGTAACTCTGATAAAATTATTTATTCAAAATCAGCCTCACTCACACTTCAATGTTTCAACTCACATGAAAATCAGTGAAAAACAGCAAAATATAGCACACAATCCACCGCAAGTTTGAGATGACAGATGAGCTGGCAGAGCGCACATATGATCACCAATGGGTATCAAACTAGATAGCAACAAATCTCACCGCCTCCCACAGTACTGCTCCTGGTGTGGGTTCTTATCCAAGAGTCACTAAAAGTGAGGTTGCAGAGCGGTGAGCAAAGAAAGGATCCACAAACGAAATCGAATGAACCAGACAAACAAATGGTTGTTCTTAGTATCTTAGTGTCCGTGTAGCCACGCCCTTGACATGTTTCGTCATCAAGACTTCTTCCAAAGGGATTGGCTACACGGACAGTCAATCAGCCTTAAATGATATCCCCCAGGTGATCATATGATCGCCCATCGGCCTATTACATGTATGCACCAGCTGTAGGCTATCCCCTCAATCGCGCCAGCACGCTCTTCATACAGAGCGTGCTGTGTCGCGCACGTACTTCTCATAGGGGATTAGCGCTGATGTTAAATCCGGCTTGCGTGCGCCTCTCCAATCAATACCCGCGCATGCGCATTGGGGTGATGACGCGCGCATTGATGCGCGCGCATCCCCGATAGATAGTTAGCTTCAATCACCGCACAACTGTATACGGCGGCCACTAGCTGTTGATCGCACCTGCGCAGAGGGACGGGAATCCCTCTCTCGTCATATAACGGGTCTGATCAATCTCAAGTCTGCTTCGTGGCTGCATATAGCAGACTGTCATCCGTAATCCCAGTGCTCTCGGCCATTCCATCCCTGACAAATACAATAAACATGGATTTAAATGGCTGATAGTATGAATGTTTTTAACAAACAACTAACATGAAGCATGGAGAATCAGCATTAAAAACATTATATATATATATATATATATATATATATATACACATTTAGATAAACGTGCAAGTACATGAACTTGCAAGTATATAAACTTGCAAGTATATAAAGTTAATCAATACTACATAATGTCTACATTATATGTTATATATATAATAATATATATATATATATACATATATATATATATATAATTTATGAACATCATGAGAAGGTTTCAATATACACTGCCTAATGTAAAATTCATCATTTCTCAAACTGAAAATGAAATTAAGATTTTTGGATATTACTCAATACACAGGTGTACGCGGCTAGAATGCTGTACTCATGTATATATGAGTCCATGGACGACCCTTAAAAAATTGGCGCAAATATTAATTTGCCACCAATTTTAAAATCCATTAAAAATATAAATTCTAAATAAAATCAAGATGAGTCAATGCTGTTCATCATAGTTTGCAGGGGCTAATCCATCATCACTGGTCACTCATCTCAATTGGACGTAGATTACCTCCAATCGTAGTGATAAGATGGAATAACTCTATATTCATATATATCATGGTCCGCACTCAAAGCAATGTGTATAGTATAAAAAATTTGGGTGGGTGAGAAAAAAATATACAGTGCCTTACAAAAGTATTCACCCCATTTGGCTTTTTACCTATTTTGTTACATTACAGCCTTTAGTTCTATGTTTTTTTAATCTGAATTATGTGATTAATCAGAACACCATAGTCTAAGTTGGTGAAGTAAAATTAGAAAAATAGATACATAAAACTATTTTTCAGAAATAAAAAAACTGATAGTTTGCATGTGCGCATGTATTCGCCCCCTTTTTTTAATGAAGCCCATAAAAAGCTCTGGTGCAACCAATTACCTTCAGAAGTCACATTATTGGTGAAATGATGTCCACCTGTGTGCAATATAAGTGTCACATGATCTGTCATTACATACACACATCTTTTTGAAAGGCCACAGAGGCTGCAACACCTAAGCAAGAGGCACCACTAACCAAACACTGTCATGAAGACCAAGGAACTCTCCAAACAAGTAAGGGACTATGCTGTTGAGAAGTAAAAGTCAGGGTTAGGTTAAAAAAATATTCAAATCTTTGATCCCTGGGAGCACCATCAAATCTATCATAACCAAATAGAAAGAACATGGCACAACAGAAAACCTGTCACGAGACGGCCGCACACCAAAACTCACGCACTGGGGAAGGAGGGCATTATTCAGAGAGGCAGCACAGAGACTTAAGATAACCCTGGAGGAGCTGCAGAGTTCCACAGCAGAGACTGGAGCATCTGTACACAGGACGACAATAAGCTGTACACTCCATAGAGTTGGGCTTTATGGCAGAATGGTCAGAAGAAAGCCATTACTTTCAGCAAAAAACAAAATGGCACGTTTTGAGTTTGCAAAAAGGCATATGGGAGACTCCCAAAATGTATGGAGGAAGGGGCTCTGGTCTGATGAGACAAAAATTTTACTTTTTGGCCATCAAAGAAAAAACGCTATGTCTGGCGCAAGCCCATCACATCACCCAAAGAACAGCATCCCCACAGTGAAACATGATGGTGGCAGCATCATGCTGTGGGGATATTTTTCATCAGTCGGTGGTGGGAAACTGGTCGGAGTTGAGGAAAGAATGGATGGTGGTAAATACAGGGATATTCTTGAGCAAAACCTGTACCACTCTGTGTGTGATTTGAGGCTAGGACGGAGGATCACCTTCCAGTAGGACAATGACCCCAAACACTTCTAAAGCAACACTTGAGTGGTTTAAGGGGAAACATGTAAATGTGTTGGAATGGCCTTGTCAAAGCCCAGACCTCAATTCAATTGAAAATCTGTGGTCAGACTTAAAGATTGCCGTTCACAAGCACAAACCATCCAACTTGAAGGAGCTGGAGCAGTTTTGCAAGGAGGAATGGGCAAAAAATCCCAGTGGTAAGATGTGGCAAGCTCATAGAGACTTATCCAAAGTGACTTGGAACTGTGATAGCCGCAAAAGGTGGCTCTACAAAGTATTGACTTTAGGGGGGTTAATAGTTATGCACATTGACTTTTTCTGTTATTTTGTCCTTGTTTGCTTCACAATAGAGCTGCACGATTAATTGTCATGAATTGTTATCGCTATTTTTTTTTTACCCCATTGCGATCTTGACAAAAGTGTTTGACGATTCTGTCTATGCAAAGAATTCTCTCTGCTCTTCTGAAGCCACAGCCGTCAAAATAAAGGAAGAAAAAAAACAGGCAGTCTGCCAAGAATCACAACATTCTTTAGCAGTGGAACTTGAGTATAAATATTGTAACAATTTGTCAATGGAATAGACTTGTGTGTAAATGAAGAAAGTTTTACCACTTAAACACTAAACCTTTTTCTGACATTTGTTGGTTTCATGTTAAAATCTTTTTTTTGCTAGAAAATTACTTGAAACCCCCAAACATTATATATATTTTTTTTAGTAGAGACCCTAGAGAGAAAAATGGGTGTTGCAATATTTTGTGTCACACTGTATTTGCGCAGCAGTCTTTCGAATGCAATTTTTTTGGAAAAAATTACTTTAATGAAATAAAAAAAAAGCACTAACCTGTAAAGTCAGCCCAATTTTTTTTTTTGTATAATGTGAAAGATTTTACGTCGCGAGAATCGTGAGAGAATCATGATCTTTTTATTCTAAGCAAAAAATAGTGATTCTCATTTTGGCCAGAATCGTGCAGCTCTACTTCACAATAAAAAAATATATATCTTCAAAGTTGTGGGCATGTTCTGTAAAAAAAAATATGCAGATCCTCAAATATTTAATGTTAATTCCAGGTTGTGAGGAAACAAAACACGAAAAATGCCAAGGGGTGTGAATACTTTTGCAAGGCACTGTAATATAATGTAACACAAATATATCAACTTGCAAACAACAAGTGCCACAAATCATGCCAAACAAAACAGTCAATTAAGAAACAATTCCAATGTTAAGTGATACACAATCAAGTGCTTCTATACTCCAAAAGTGCTTAATAAAAAAAAAAAATTGGCCTCTTGCCAGAAATTCATGATCTCTAAATTATAGGAGATTGTGAAAAGCGCAGAACGCAGAGGTCTCCATAGGAAATCTTGTCTCATCCTTGCAGCTGCATGTCTCAGAATGGATCCTGTATTTCTCATCCTGGTTTTTCATAGAAACAGAAAAGCGATGGCAGAAAAAAGACAGAGTAGGCCATCAAGTCTGTTGATTTTTTATTTATTTTTACTTTTTTGTCTCGGTATAGATCTATGTTTGCCATTTACTGTTGACTGGTCCACTACCTTTAGTATTATTCCAAGCATCAACTACACTTTCAGAAAATGCCAACAATACCTTCTTCCAGTTTGAGGTTAATGTCCCTGTGTTCTTGATTTTGGTTTCATTTTGAAAAACTGTCGTCCTGAACCTTATTCAGCCCCTTGCTGTATTAATAGGTTTCCATCGTGTCTCCCCTTTACCTTCCTTCCTCTAGACTGTATATATGAAGTTCCTGAAGTCGCTCTTAATTCTCCTATGGATCACAGGTGCGCAATTCGTTTTGCACTCCTGTGACCCGTTTTCAGCAGAGAACATCACGGATACCAGTCCAAGCACCATGCAATTCCGACGATGGAAGTCTGGATCTGCGAGCTACTGAACGACTGAGCCGGCCGCCCCCTCCACAGCTCGGCACTCCAATGAGCGAGGAGGGAGCAGAGAGCTGCGACTGACCGTCTGCAGCTCTCTGCTCGGGGAACTGTCAGAACTGAGTGATCGCGATGTTCAATCGCCCAGTTCTCAATGCAGAGGTGCTGGGGGACAGATTCAGCATCAGACTGGTGCTAGTATGATTCAAAATAAAAAATAAACCCATACTTCTCTTTTTAAGTCTGCTCTTTTCGGAGCGAAGAAGAGTGAAATCTTCCATCTGTTGAATCTCTCAAAATCAAAACCTGACTGCTTTTTTGTGTAAATTATAAAACAATCTCAACCAGGAAATAGATTGTCTTACTCTACTTTTTTGTATTTAAAAGTGGTAGAATATTTCATGTATATCAATCTTAGCCTCTTTCAGTCAGCTTTCCATAGTAAGGATTACCAAATGACTTAATAGAACTTTCCAGCAGTAATGAAGGAAAATCGTGAAAAGATTAATATAGTTTTGCTGGAAGGTTGGCTTAAAGTGTTCTAAAACTGAAAGTTTGAAATGTTTGAAAATTGAGGTGTGTGTGGTACGAATTAAGGTGTTACAGTAGCGGGTAAAAAAAGAAATGGAGTTTTGCGCACATGTTGCCAAAAACTGCATGTTGCGGTGCCATGATGCAAAATATGTACCGTAACTAAAAAAATGCTGGAGCTTCTTTACCGCTACATAATGCGATGCTTCGCTTCAAGCTGGGATAGAAGTGTTAAAGAAGGCTGTATCTAGGTGCAAATGTTTGTGTTTTTTTTTGTTTTTTTTATCTACTGTATGTAATAAATTTGCTTGCAGAAATTCTTCAAATTAGGATGTAAACATGAATTTCAGTTTCGGTCAACCAAACTTTTTTTTTTTTTTTTTTCATTGAAAACAATGTTTCACCATGGTGTTTTTGTCATTGCAGCGTGGCCAGTGGTTACCTCTATGTAACAATTATTTACAACATCTCAGTCAGTCTTGCACTGTATGCTCTGTTTCTCTTCTACTTTGCAACACGAGAGCTTCTTAGTCCTTACAGTCCTGTGCTCAAGTTCTTCATGGTGAAGTCAGTCATCTTCCTTTCCTTCTGGCAAGGTGAGATTCCCTATCCTAACTCTGTGTGGGTCCAGCGGAGCAGTTTAATGCTCAGAGTAGTCTTTGTGCAGGTGAATAAACACAGGGTCATACCAACGACAGATGGCTGGGTTTGGGCATGTTCACTTGTGTCAGCACTATCTAGTTACTCCAGGGAAGTTTAACAGAATCTATTTTTATTCCATAGAAAATACATTTTAGAGGGCACTTGTCAGGCATGTCACTGATTATTAAACTATATATGTTTGTGAAAATAAGAGGTTTGACTTCTTAACCACTTCAATACCAGGCACTTGGACACCTTCCCACCCAAGCCAATTTTCAGTTTTCAGCGCTGTCGCAATTTCAATGACAATTGCCCGGTCATGCAACACTGTACCCAAAATAATTTTTTATCATTTTGTTCCCACAAATAGAGCTTTCTTTTGGTGATATTTGATCACCTCTGCGTTTTTTTTTTATTTTTTTTTGGGCAACAAATAAAAGACCGAAAATTTTGAAAAAAAAATTGTTTTTCATTGTTTCTGTAATTTTTTTTTTGTAAATATGCAAGTTTTCTTGTAAATATGCACGTTTTCTTCAATGGCGGGCACTGATATGGCGGCACTGATAGGCAGCACTGGGCGCTCGTAGGTGGCACTGATGGGCGCTCGTAGGTGGCACTGATGGGCGCTCGTAGGTGGCACTGATGGGCGCTCGTAGGTGGCACTGATGGGCTCTCGTAGGTGGCACTGATGGGCTCTCGTAGGTGGCACTGATGGGCGCTTGTAGGTGGCACCGATGGGCGCTCGTAGGTGGCACCGATGGGCGCTCGTAGGTGGCACCAATGGGCGCTCGTAGGCGGCACCGATGGGCGGCACTTATGGGTGGAACTGGTGGGTACTTATGGGTGGAACTGGTGGGTGGCACTGATGGGTGGCACTGCTGGGCATTAGTCGTATCTGTTACTTTATGGTGCCAGTCAGTGCCCATTTTTTATGGGCACAGATTGGGCACATGTGGATGGCCATGGGGTACATACCTGGCCATCCACATGTTGCCCACTAACCTGGAGGTCCTGGCAGCTTCCCTGGTGGTCCAGTGGGGGCATCCGAGGGGGGGGGGGGGGGATCAGCCGTCGGAGGCTCTTTACCAAGATCAGTGTAGCGGTGTGTCAGACTGACACACCGATCCACCGATCGCCCAGGGGCGCACATTCTGAAGGACGTCATATGATGCCCAGTCAGGATAACTGAACCACTGCCCGGCCGTAATTTTGCTATAGGCCGGGCGGGAAGTGGTTAAAGGACAGTTAAAGGCAACACTGCAGATTTAGCTGTGAAGAATTCTGTTACAAGACCACTATCCTAAAAAATATTGTATTCACATATTTGTATGAAAGATAATAGTCAAAATATGGATTCCTCTTTTGATTTTGGATTTTTAGATTTTTATACAGTTGCAGCAAGCCATGCAGTAAAAGGGTCAAGGCTTGGGACAAGGGTGCTTACAGTGGAATTGCACCCCAAAATACATTTGCTGCTTCTCCTGAGTATGGGGATACCACATGTGTGGGACTTTTTGGGAGCCTAGCCGCGTACGGGGCCCCGAAACCCAAGCACCGCCTTCAGGATTTCTAAGGGTGCAAATTTTTGATTTCACTCCTCACTACCTATCACCGTTTCGAAGGCCATAAAATGCCAAAATAGCACAAAACCCCCCCAAATGACCCCATTTTGGAAAAAACCCCAAGCTATTTGTTGAGAGGCATGGTGAGTATTTTACAGCTCTCATTTGTTTTTGAAAATGAAGAAAGTAAAGAAAAAAAAAAATTTTTTTTTTCTTTTTTCAATTTCAAAACTTTGTGACAAAAAGCGACATCTGCAAAATACTCACAATACCTCTCAGCAAATAGCTTGGGGTGTCTACTTTCCAAAATGGGGTCATTTTGGGGGGTTTTATGCCATCTGGGCATTCCATGGCCTCCGAAACTGTGATTGGCAGTGAGAAGTGAAATAAAAAAATTACACCCTTAGAAAGCCTGAAGGCGGTGATTGGTTTTTTGGGGTTCCGTACGCAGCTAGGCTCCCAAAAAGTCCCACACGTGTGGTATCCCCGTACTCAGGAGAAGCAACAGAATGTATTTTGGGGTGTATTTCTACATATGCCCATGACATGTTTGAGCAATATATCATTTAGTGACAACTTTTTGTAAAAAAAATATATATATATTTTTTTTTTTCATTATTCAATCTCTTGGGACAAAAAAAAAAAATATTTAATGGGCTCAACATTGCTCTCATCAAATAGCTTGGGGTGTCTACTTTCCAAAATGGGGTCATTTGGGGGGGGTTTGAACTGTCCTGGCATTTTATGCACAACATTTAGAAGCCTATGTCACACGTCACCCACTCTTCTAACCACTTGTAGACAAAGCCCTTTCTGACACTTTTTGTTTACATGAAAACATATTTTTTTTTTGCAAGAAAATTACGTTGAACCCCCAAACACTATATATAATGTTAAAGCAAAGGCCCTACAGATTAAAATGGTGGGTGTTGCATTTTTTTTTTTCCACACAGTATTTGCGCAGCGATTTTTCAAACGCATTTTTTGTGGAAAAAATACACTTTTTTTTATTTTAATGCACTAAAACACACTATATTGCTCAAATTTTGATGAAATAAAAAATATGATCTTAGGCCGAGTACATGGATACCAAACACGACATGCTTTAAAATTGCGCACAAACACGCAGTGGCGACAAACTACATACATTTTTTAAAAGCCTTTAAAAGCCTTTACATGATACCACATTAGATTCACGGAGGAGGTCTACTGCTAAAATTACTGCCCTCGATCTGACCTTCGCGGTGATACCTCACATGCATGGTGCAATTGCTGTTTACATATGACGCCAGACCAACGCTTGTGTACGCCTTTGCGCAAGAGAAGGGGGGGCAGGGGTGCTTTTTTTTTTTTTTTTTGTTTTTTTTTTATTTATTTTGGTTTTTTTTTTTTATTTTTAAACTGTTCCTTCCATTTTTTTTTCTTTGTTATGATTTTTATTGTTATCTCAGGGAATGTAAATATCCCCTATGATAGCAATAGGCAGTGACAGGTACTTTTTTTTTGAAAAAATTGGGGTCTATTAGACCCTAGATCTTTCCTCTGCCCTCAAAGCATCTGACCACACCAAGATTGGTGTGATAAAATGCTTTCCCAATTTCCCAATGGCGCGGTTTATATCGGGAGGGGGGACATTCCCTCCCACTGCTTGTAAAAGCAGTCTAGAGGCTAATTACCCGGGACATTCCCTCCCACTGCTTGTTAAACCTTTATTAGGGGGGGGTAGGGGGCTACCTTGGATCTAAAAAAATGGGGGGGGAGGGGGTTTTGTCGCCGCTCGGCGTCTCCGGTCACATAGACCGGCGCACCGAGGGTGCTTACAGTGGCTTACATTTGTAGCACATACTGTTCAAGTATGCTTAACAGGGCTATAATTTTGTCCAACTCTTTTCACTGTCACAGGCATGTGCAATAATAAAACCATATACTGACTACTGCATTACATATATTACCCACTTACCCACTGGGCACTTAAACCCCCTTCCTAACCAGACCAATTTTCAGCTTTCGGTGCTCTCACATTTTGAATGACAAGTCATGCAACACTGTACCCATATGAATATGCTTTCATTTGGTGGTATTTAATCACTGCTGGGTTTTTTATTTTTTGCGCTTTTAAAAGAAAAGACTGAAAATTCTGTAAAAAAAAAATGCATTTCTTCATAAATTTGGGCCAAAATTTATACTGCTACATATCTTTGGTAAAAATAACCCAAATTGGTGTATATTATTTGGTCTTTGTGAAAGTTAGAGTCCACAAGCTATGGTGCCAATCTCTGAAAATTGACCATACCTGAAGTACTGACGGCCTATCATTTCTTGAGACCATAACAAGCCAGGAAAGTACAAATATCCCCCAAATGACCCCCTTTTGGAAAGTAGACATTCCAAGGTATTTAGAAAGGGGCATGGTGAGTTTTTTGAAGTTGTAATTTTTTCCCACAATTCTTTGCAAAATCAAGATTTTTTTTTTTTTCTTCACAAATTTGTTATTTTAGCAGGTTATTTCTCACACACAGCATATGAATACCCCAAATTACACCCTAAAACACATTCTACTATTCCTCCCGAGTATGGCAATTCCACATGTGTGAGACTTTTTTGCACAGCGTGGCCACATACAGAGCCACAACACGCAGGGAGCGCCATCAGCATAGCATAAATTACACATCTAATTTCCTGACTACCTCTTATACTTTTGAAGGCCCTGGAGCACAAGGGCAATGGAAACGCCCCAAAAATTACCCCGTTTTGGAAAGTAAACACCCCAACGTATATTCTATGAGGCATAATGAGTCTTTTGAACATGTCATTTTTTTTCTACAAATTTTTGGAAAATATGGAAAGAAAATGAAAACGCATTTGTTTTTAACACAAAGTTGTCCATTCATACAATATTTCTAACACATAGCATGTTCATACCAAAAATTACACCCCAAAATAGATTCTCCTACTCCTGGGTACGGCTGAGCATTACTGAGTATGGATGGCTGAGCGTGGCTGGGTGGATAAGTATGACAGAGGGATGGCTGAGCATGGATGGCTGAGCGTGGATGGCTTATACAGATGCATGGCTGGATTTGTCACTGAGCAGCGCTGTGGGCACTACACATCCAGCCCACAGCGCTGCTGCATCCGATCTCTCCCCTCTCCGCTCACACTGTACAGAGAGGGGCGAGAGGAACCGGATATCATGCTGGTTTGTTTACATGTGATCGCTCCGTCATTTGACGGAGCGATCACGTGGTAAACTGTCAGCGGCCATTTACCGTGATCCATGATGCGCTGGGTCCGGCGGTCACAGATGCTCCTGTGTGTACGTGATTTTGGGAGGACGTCATAGTATGCCCTCCCAGAGTTATCGAACCGCCCTGTAGCCATCATTCGGCTATGGGTCTGTTAAGTGGTTAATGCATATAGTTCTCGCAATTTAATAGGTTAAGATCTGAGTGACATGCACTGGGTCAAACAAGAACTCCATGATTATTAGGCAGCCCCAGTGCACAAATGTCGACCAATGATCTTCCTGTGAGAGAGAGAGGCAGACTGCCGGGGGTACTAGAGCAGGGCTGGGTAGGGGAGATGCGAGGAAGCTTTTGGGTGGGGGAAGAGGTGAGGGCTGTGGAGAGAGGTTTGTTCAGAGGTGGGGATCAGGGAGAGTGGGGCAGCAGTCACAGCCAAGGAGCAGTGGAAGTGGGCTGTGGACAGCCTGTTAAAGAGAGGGCTGAACCCTGCACACTGTGCAAAGCACAACCCTGTACTCTGTAGCGCACTCCTTAACTCTGCGCATAGGGCACCCCTGAACCTGCACTCTGTACAATTTTGTGCTTAACATACACCTGTTTTTCTTTTGCCCTTTTAAGATCTCTGGCTGTTAGTGCAGTTTGGCCACACTCACCAGTCCTTTGTGGGCAGCCATAATACCAAAGTGGCCTGCAATGAAATGGAGTTCGGCACTCTTGCTCTATCTCGTTCTTCCAGATGTTCCCCCCATCCAGCTTCCTTGCTAATGCCATTTCTGCCTGTGGATAGTGCTAGTACAGTGCTGCATATTAGCCCTCAGGGCTTCTCCTCCACCCCCCAGCGCTGGGTGATCGTGTAATTGTGGCTTAAAGTGGTTTCCACAAAAAAAAAATAATTGCTTAAAAAAAAAAAAAAAAAAAAAAAAAATCACCTCTAAATGCCTGTTGCTAGGGGGTCCCTCGTAGTCTGCTTCCTTCAGTGCCCGGGCACTGACATCACTTCCCCTCGGCGCAGTCAGTCATCTGGGACACGTGACAGGTCCCAGATGACTGCGCGGCGTATCACGTCGCGCAGCGCCGCTCACGCATGCGCAGTGGGTGCCCGGCCACAGCCGGGTGCCCACAGTAAGAATGCTGGCGCCGCGAGCAGAGCGGGGAACGAGGGGGGCTTCGTTTACCCGCATCACTGGACCCTGGGACAGGTAAGTGTCCGATTATTAAGTCATCAGCTGCAGTATTTGTAGCTGCTGACTTTAAATTTTTTTTTTTTTTTTTTTTTTTTTAGGGGGCACCCCACCTTAACTTCCGGGCCACCCACCGTCATTATACGCCTCTTCAGTGAGCAGTCTAGTTTAAGATAAAAGTGGTCTCTGCGGCAGATTTGCCGTGAGATCACTTTTATCAGTGGCGGGAGAGGGCCCCGGGTGCCCTCCGCCGCTTACCAGAGCCATCGGCAGCGGCGGAGGATATTTTTAAACAGTGTAAAAATAAAAGGTAAAATAAATTAAAAAAATATATATTTATTTTTTTTAAACGCGCCCCGTCCCGCCGAGCCCATGTGCAGAAGCGAACGCATAAGTGAGTAGCGCCTTCATATGAAAATGGTGTTCAAACCACACATGTGAGGTATCACCGCGATCGGTAGAGCGAGAGCAATAATTCTAGCCCTAGGCCTAGACCCTAGCCCTAGACCTCCTCTGTAACGCAAAACATGCAACCTGTAGAATTTTTTTAAATGTCGCCTATGGAGAGTGCGTAATTCGAAGCAGGATTGTTGGGTATCAATTTACTCGGCGTAACATTATCTTCACAATATAAAAAAAAATTGGGCTAACTTTACTGTTGTCTTATTTTTTAATTCATGAAAGTGTGTTTTTTTTTTTTTTGGCATAATATCTTTCAGGATGAGGAACCGGACAATACTTGTCCAACTTTTGAGGGTTCTCCTATGAGTCTCTCCCATTTTTCCTTTTTTCCTTTAGGGGCATATTATACATAAGGTCTTAAAACATTCTCTAATTCTTGGTACACATTAGACTTTATTAATTTGTCTCCTTATGTTTTACAGGAATGCTTTTAGCTATACTGGAAAAGTGTGGTGCTATCCCAAAAATCAATTCAGCTGAGGTTACTGTGGGTGAGGGCACCGTTGCTGCCGGCTACCAGAATTTTATTATTTGTGTGGAGATGTTCTTTGCAGCCATAGCTCTCCGTTATGCTTTTACTTACAAAGTTTACTTAGACAAAAGGCTTGATGCTCAAGGTCAGTACGGTACGATTTCCTTTTTTTTTTTTTTTTTTTTTTTTTTTTTTTTAATGACATGCTAATATTTCTCAAAAATGTCACAGGTGGTGTTGTAGTTGATTCACTCTTTATAAGAGTTGGTCACTTTTACTTGACCTCCCCCTATACTAACTACTTTGTCAACCAGCTATATACCGGTGTCCTGTAAGATCACTATGCTTGAGATCCCAAGAATTTTGGGATCTAGCCGTTTCTGCAAAAATGCCAGCTTGGTTTGGATTAGTGTGTCCAGAATTACATTGCATAGATTTGAGATCTGACATAATAAAAAGACAGTAAGGACTAGTAAGCTACAATGTGTATTATGACTGACTGATGTGTGACAAAGTTCCTATAAAAATTAGGTCACCATAAAAAGGTACTTTCTTTATCGTACATCATGGGACACAGGGCCACAGTAATTACTGTATGGGCTATATGGCACCTTCAGATGATGGACACTGGCGCACTCTAGACAGGAAGTTCAATTCCCCATATACCCCCCCCCCCCCTTTACTGGGAGTACCTCATTTTTTTTCGCCAGTGTCTTAGGTGTTGGTCATGGGTAACGGTGTGCTGTGCTGAGCTACGCTGGAATATTCCTTACAATTCCATTCAAAGTGTCTTTTCCAGGCCGGATTGAATGGTACCCGGGCCTTGTGTCTGAAGAAACAAGGTTTTACCTGTAACGCTTCTCTTTTTAGAGAGCTGGACCCCAGGATCCAGTATTTGTTTTTTTTCAGCCATATTCCTGGCAGGGTGCTTCTGTGAGAGGTGAAGATTGGGTCTGTTACCACAGAACCCTGCAGCTATAGAAGGTAAGGGAGATGCCTAAGGAATTTTTCTAATTGTGGGTATTTCTCCTTTAAAGTAAATGTTGTCATGCCTATAGTCACCACCGGGGGCTGTCAAGAGCACGTACCTGATTCCATGCTTGTCAGTCTCGCATCTGTGTAAAGCTGCATGCTTCCTCCAGCCCAAGACGCAGGAAAGGGTTTTTTTTTTTTTTTTTTTTTTTTTTCCTTTTGGGAATGTTCACTGGACAGCTTCACCCCAGGAGGCATAGGGAGCGTGGCTCAGTCGTTTGTGTGTTGCGCTGCTTCCACTGCCATTTAGGGTGGTCCTCCATTTGGCGGCTCTCCTCTACATACGATCCGGAGGATCGGAGCCCGCTGGCGCGGGAAAGCTGTATCTTTGAAAACATTGAGGGGGGGCGCGGTGGGTGGTCGGAGGAAAGGGGGCGGGGCTTGTCGGCGTGCTTCAGCACCCACAACGCGGGTTGTGTAGCTATAGAGTGCACATTTTTTCAGGTGCATACAGCTAAAGGAGGGACACAGAGCAGACGGGTCGCATGTGAGTGTTGGTTGACACAGGCATTCCCAGGACACATTTACTTTGCATCAGGCTGAGCTTAAAAGCAGCGGCAGTTGCTGGACTATTGCTCAGCAGTAGGTGCATTTTCTTGGCTGTACCTCTGCGTTTGTGCTCAGCGCTATAATCAGAGGGAATGGTACAAATACAGCAAAAAATAAGGGCACAAAAGTGGTCACCCAGATCAGCATTTTTTCCCTCCCTAAAAAGTTTTCAACACTTTATCCTATGGAAAAAAAAATTCAATTGATGCTGCTATATCCTCTGTGAATAAAAGTTTGACTTGTCTGGTTGACAATGTGCAAATGCTTATGGATCCAACTGATAAGAGGAATATTGGAATTCCTGTTAAAAGATATTTTTTCCTTGGCAGGTTCAGTGGCTCGACCTGCAGTGGCAGCAATTGGGGTATGTCAATCCTTGAGAGACCATTTGAAACAGGTGCTCAAGGTTTTCCCTGAAAAGCAGGCCCAGGAGTTAGCTGAGCTGCCAGCAGCTTTGTGTTTTGCAATTGATGCAATTGGAGATTCTATTCTTCAAACCTTTTGCCTTACGCTTGGGTTGATGCATATGCATAGAATCTCATGGTTGAAAAGTTGGTCAGCCGAAGCGCCATGCAAAAGCTCTTGGCTGTTTTTTCTTTCCGTGCTGAAAAGCTGTTTGGGGATGATTTGGACAAATATATCCAAAAAATGTCAAGTGGGAAAAGTACCCTTTTGCCAGTTAAGGAAAGGAGTAAATGTCCCTCATTAAACGGGCTCTTACTCCAGTGCCAGGGGCATCAGCCTCCAGGCAGTTGCGACGGCCTCCACCGTCGGGTTCAATAGGTAAACCTCGGCTCAGGGTCAACCCCAGGGACAGAAGAAATCCTGGGGGAAGAAACCCACAAGACAAAACGCTAAAGCCTCTTTATGAAGGGCCGCCCCCACTTGTTCGAGTGGGGGGAAGACTTCTGCATTTCTCAAGGGTCTGGCAGGAAGAATTTTGAGACAGATGGGTGGTCTCCACAATAGCTCTAGATTACAATGGAGAGTATCGAGAATTTCCATCTCCTAGTTTCCGCAGGTCAAATGTCCCCAAAGATCCAGAGAAAAAAAAAGTCTCTTTCTAGTGTTAGACCGACTTATCACAAAAAGTGATCATGATGGTCCCCATGGAAGAACAGGGGTTGGGGTTTTGTTCAAACTTTTTCATGGTGCCAAAACCAAATGGAAATGTCGGGCCCATTCTAGATCTGAAAGATCTAAACCGGTTCCTGAAAATTTGCTCTTTTCGCATGGAATCAATCCGATCCATAGTCTCCGTCCTACAAGGAGGAGAACTTCAGGCATCAATCGACATTAAGGATGTATACCTGCAGGTACCTATTTCCCCTGCTCACCAGACATATCTGCGTTTCGAAGTAGAAAAAAAAATATTTTCAGTTTATAGCCTTGCCTTTCGGTCTAGCTACTGTACCTCGTGTGTTTACAAAACTTCTGGCCAGATTAAGGACTCAAGGTATAACGATAATGGCATACCTAGACGACCTGCTCTTGATAGACCGTTCGGTAGCCCACCTGGACCAAAGCATGGTCACCACAGTCAACTAACTGGAATACCTAGCTTGGGTCCTCAACCTAGAGAAATCTTCTTTAAAACCAGTAAGAAGATTAGAGTACTTGGGTCTGATTATATATACAGTCCAGAAGAGGTTCTTACCCCAGGCAAAAAATCAGCGCCATAAAGGAGCTGGTTCAGGTGGTCAGGGCAGAGAAGGGTCCTTCTATCCGTCTTTTGTATGAGGTTGTTGGGGAAGATGGTGGCTTCATTCGAAGCAGTTCCCTATGCTCAGTTTCATTCGAGACTGCTGCAAAACAGTATCCTGTCAGCTTGGAACAAGCAGATCCAAGCACTAGATTTTCCGATGTGTTTTTCGCCAAAAGTGCATCAGAGCCTCAGAAGGCAGAGGATACCCAAGAATCTGCAGAAGATCCTTTAAAGGCCGACACTCTATTTCTAGCTTTCACCTCTATTACTGGTTTTATAGGGCTACTTAGGCCCACTTAAAGCATTTACGGATGATGTTCTAGATATGATTGATCACTAGTAGTTATATTGGGAAACATCCCATATGGTGAGACATCCAACATTGAAACCTTCATAGTACAAAATGTTCTGTTTTATGCCAATGACAAATATATCCTGCAAGAATTGTATCCATTCTTACTTTTGAAATAAACTTTTAAATGTTAAAAAAAAAAAATAATCTGCAGAAGGAGAAATCCTTCTTACCAGTTACCTGGAAGGTGGTGACAACAGATGCCAGCCTTTCAGGTTGGGGAGCAGTCCTGGAGAGACGTCGGTCCAAGGGAAATGGTTCAGAACCGAAAGGACTTTGCCCATCAACGTCTTAGAGATTTGGGCAGCGTACCTAGCCCTAAGGGCCTGGGCATTCAGGTTGCGGAATTCACCCGTCAGGATTTAATCCGACAATGCCACAGAAGTGGCTTATATCAATCACCGGGGGGGGGGGGCAGAAGTCAGGCAGCCCAGGGAGGTAAACCAGATCCTAACCTGGGCAATCTTCATTCCAGGAGTAGAGATCTGGCAGGCGGACTACTTAGTTGCCAGCAGTTGTTCCCGGGGGGAATGATCCCTTCACCCCGACATCTTCCTGGCTATATGCCAAAGATGAGGGATCCCGGACGTAGATCTGTTAGCATCCAGGTTCAACAACAAAGTCGTCGACCAGTGTTCCATCCTACTTTACAAACACTAAATTTTAACAGTTTGGCTATTGAAACCCACATTCTGAAGAATCGTGGGCTTTCAGGCTCAGTGATATCTACCTTGATTAATGCAAGGAAGCCAGCTTCCAGAGTCATTTATTATAGAGTCTGGAAGGCATATGTTTCCTGGTGTGAATCCAGGGGTCGGCATCCTAGAAAGTATGTCATAGGTAGAATCCTTGCCTTTCTGCAGATGGGGTTAGAGATGAAACTGGCCTTGAGTACTATCAAGGGCCAATTCTCTGCCTCATTTGTATCGTTTCAAAGTCTCCTTGCTTCGCATTCTTTGGTCCGAAGCTTTATACAGGGGGTAACGCGGCTTAATCCACCGGTTAGAGCGCCCATGAACCCTTGGGACTTGAATTTAATTCTATCTGCCAGATGCCAGAAACAGCCTTTGAGCCGATGCAACCTATTCCTTTAGTCAAGGAAGCTATTTTTTCTGGTAGCCATTTCTTCTGCAAGTATTTATTCAAGCTTATGGTTTGAAGAGGAAAGTTCCACCTTTTTCAAATCAAAGCGCACTCCACCAGGGCTTTGTGTGCAGTGCATCACCAAGCCTCCATGGCTCAAATCTGCAAGGCCGCAACTTGGTGAAGTCCATACATTCACCAGATTCTATCAGGTGGATGTAAGAAGGCATGAGGATATCGTCTTTGGGCACAGTGCACTGCAGGCAGCAGTATAGGTCCTCAGGTCTGATTGCACCCTACTTTTGTTTGTGTCCCCTCCCCTCAGGTGGCATTGCTCTGTGACATCCCATACAGTAATTACTGTGGCTCTGTGTCCCGTGATGTACGATAAAGATAATTGGATTTTTATAACTGCTTACCTGTAAAATCCTTTTCTTGGAGTACATCACGGGACACAGAGGTCCCTCCCCTTTTTGGTTACACGTGTATTGCTTTACTACAAAACTGAGGTACTCCCAGTATGGGGAGGGGTTGTATGGGGAATTGAACTTCCTGTCTAGAGTGTGCCAGTGTCCATCACCTGAAGGTGCCATATAAACCATGCAGTAATTACTGTGGCTCTGTTTCCCGTGATGTACTCCAAGAAAAGGATTTTACAGGTAAGCTGTTAAAAATCCTATTTTTCTTTTCTTACATCAGGGGACACAGAGCCATAGTACTTACTATGTTGGTTATATGGGCCACTGATAGGTGATGGACACAGGCACGCCCCTAAGGCAAGACGTGTACTCCATATATAACCCCCCCACTACTGGGAGTCCTCAGTTTTTTCGCCAGTGTCTAAGGTGTTGGTCACAAGTAAAGATGTGCTGAGCTCCACTGAAAGCTTCCTGCTGGGGCTAGCCATGCTGACCGGATCCGTTCTGATGTCCTTTCATGGGCTAAATGGATGCCGCTCGCGCGGGAAAACACTTTCCTTTTGAAAGGGAAGGGGGGGCGTAATTCGTGCTGGGGGCGTGACTAATGGCGTCAGATGCCGGCCACACATGTTGGAAGTTGATTTTAGCGCTGTGTGTGTTTAGCTGCTGCTGGCTGTGGAGGGACAGAGCAGGAGGTTGGCTGGATCAGGTTTGGTGACACAGGCATTGCCCTTTGACACATTGTACTTTAGCAGGCTAGGATTAATAGCAGCTATTGCGCTGGACTATAGCTTAGCAGTGTACATTCTTTTTCTTGTAGTGCCTCTGCTTTGTGCTTCAAGCTATGAGTGGCAAAGGGACCAGGAACTCCTCTAAGGGTTCTAAAGGGTCAATGGTTACACAACAAACTAAAACCTGGAAAAGCTATTTTTTTACCAGTAAAGAAGAGGTTCAAACATTTCTCCTTTAAGCGTGCTTTCTCAACTGTGCCAGGGGCATCAGCCTCTAGGCAGTCTCGACGGCCTCAACCGTCAGGTTCAAGGGAAAGACCCCAAGGGCAGCACCAGGGTCAGAAGAGATCTTGGGGCAGAAAGCCCACAAAGCAGAATGCTAAAGCCTCCTTATGAAGGGGTGCCCCGCTCACTCGGGTGGGGTTAAGGCTCCTGCAATTCTCAAGGATCTGGCAGGAACAATGTCTAGACAGATGGGTGGCTTTCCCTGTTTCTCTAGGTTACAAACTAGAGTTGCGAGATTTTCCGTCTCCTCGTTTTCTAAGGTCAAATGTTTCCAAGGACCCAGAGAAAAAGAAGGCTTTCCTTCTAGCGCTGGATCATCTCTTATCCCAGTCGGTGATATCAGAGGTCCCCTTAGTGGAACAGGGCACAGGTTTTTATTCAAACCTTATCACGGTTCCAAAACCAAACGGAGAAGTAAGACCTATTCTAGATCTCGAAGATCTGAATCGGCACTTGAACATCCGATCCTTTCGCATGGAGTCAATCCGATCGGTTGTTGCCTACCTGCAAGGAGGGGAGTTTTTGGCTTCTATCGATATCAAAGATGCATATCTCCACGTGCCAATATTTACGGCTCACCAGAAATGTCTGCGCTTTGAAATAGAAAATCATAATTTTCAGTTTAGCCACAGCACCACGGGTGTTCTCAAATTCTGGCACCTCCTTTAGCCAGATTAAGGGCTCAAGGCATAACGGTCCTAGCCTATTTAGACGATCTGCTTTTAATAGATCATTCAGTTTCAGGTCTAAACCAGAGTCTGGTCACAACTGTAAACTACCTGGAATCTCTAGGTTGGAATCTCAACCTAGAAAAATCCTCCTTAAAACCATCAAGGAGATTGCAGGAATTGGGTCTGGTCATAAATACCATACAGAAAAAGGTATTCCTACCCCAGACAAGAATCAGTTCCATTAAAGAACTAATTCAACTCATCAAAGCAAAGAAAAATCCTTCCATTTAGTTGTGCATGAGATTGTTGGGGAAAATGGTGGCCTGCTACAAAACACAATTCTGGCGGCCTGGAACAAAAAGTTCAGGCCTTGGATTTTCCTATACACCTGGCTCCCGACGTGCTGGTTGGTATCCGGCAACCTACAAAAGGGTAATAGTTTCTACCAGTCTCCTGGAAAGTGGTGATAACAGATGCCAGCCTTCTAGGCTGGGGAGCGGCCCTTCTTCTTCCAGGGGAGATGGTCCAAGTTGGAGAGGACCTTGCCTATCAACATTTTTGAGATTCGTTTAATTAGTCTAGCTCTAAAGTCTTGGACGGTCAGACTAAGGGATTGTCCTGTCAGGATTCACTCCGACAATGCCACGGCTGAGGCTTACATCAATCACCAGGGGGGCACGAGAAGCCGTGCAGCCCAAAAAGAGGTGAATCGTGTTCTAGCTTGGGCAGAACACAACATTCCTTGCCTATCAGCAATATTCATTCTGGGAATAGAAAATTGTCAGGCGGACTACTTGAGTCGCCATCAATTATTTCCAAGGGAATGGTCTCTTCACCCCGACATCTTCCTAGCAATATGTCAGAGGTGGGGTACTCAAGACGTGGACCTGTTCGCATCCAGATTCAACAACAAGGTCGACAACTTTGTGTCAAGAACAAGGGATCCGCTAGCTTGCGAAACAGACGCATTAGTCTTCCCATGGATCAGTTGTCACTGATCTATGCGGTTTCTCCAGTTCTGCTACTTCCGTGGCTGCTTCGCAGGAACGAAAGGAGGTGATTCTGGTAGCCCCAGCGTGGCCCAGAAGATCTTGGTTTGCCGAGATCATAAAGATGGCAGTAGGAGTCCCTTGGACTCTGCCATTATGGCCAGACCTTCTCGCACAAGGTCCGGTATTCCATCCTACCTTACAGACGCTAAATTTAACGGTTTGGCTATTGAGACCCACATTCTAAAGGATCGTATGTTGTCTGCTTAGGTAGTGTTTACCTTGATTAATGCCAGGAAGCCAGCTTCCAGAATCATTTTACTATAGAGTCTGGAAGACATATGTTTCTTGGTGTGTATCCAGGGGTTGACACCCCAGGAAATATGTCATAGGTAGGATCATTGATTTCCAGCAAGTGGGCTTAGAGATGAAGCTGGCCTTGAGTACCATCAAGGGCCAAATCTTGGCCTTGTCAGTGTTTTTTCAACGGCCTCTGGGTTCTCACTCTCTGGTGCGTAGCTTTCTTCAGGGGGGTAACACGAATTAATCCCCCTATCAAGGCACCTCTAAATCCTTGGGATTTAAACTTAGTCTTATCGGCTTTGCAGAATCAGCCTTTTGAGCCTTTACGTGAAATTCCCTTGGTTCTTTGGACTAGAAAGATCATTTCTGGTTGCCATTTCTTCTGCTAGAACTAACGGCTCTGTCTTGTAAAGAGCCATATTTGATCATGCATAAGGATAAGGTGGTGTTACGTCCTCATCCTGATTTCCTACCAAAGGTGGTGACAGGTTTTCACTTAAACCAAGATATTGTTCGTCCTTCTTTCTTCCCAAATCCTCAATCTAGGGAAGAGAAGGCACTACATTCCCTCGATGTAGTAAGAGTGGTCAGAGTGTATTTAAAGGTGACCGCTCGGATTCGCAAAACAGATGTTTAATTTGTACTGCCAGAAGGTCCAAAAAGGGGACAGGCAGCATCAAAAGCTACTATTGCCAAATGGATTCGTCAAGTCATAATTCAGGCTTATGGTTTAAAGAGAATTCCTCCTTTTTAATGTTAAAGCACACTCAACCAGGGTGATTAGTGCCTCTTGGGCGGTGCATCATCAGGCCTCTATGGCTCAGGTCTGTAAGGCCGCAACTTGGTCTTCAGTTCATATGTTTTACCAGATTTTATCAAATCGATGGTAAAGGTCATGAGGATATTGCCTTCGGGTGCAGTGTACTGCAGACTGCCTCTGGCCTCCCTTTTTGTTGTGTCTCCCTCCCTTCAGTTGCCATTACTATGGGACATCCCACATAGTAAGTACTATGGCTCTGTGTCCCCTGATGTAAGAAAAGAAAACAGGATTTTTAAAACCGCTTGCCTGTAAAATCCTTTTCTTTGATGTACATCAGGTGACACAGAGGTCCCTCCCTTCTTGGTGTTCACTTGTATTGCTTGGCTACAAAACTGAGGACTCCCAGTAGTGGGGGGGGGGGGTTATATAGGGAGTACACGTCTTGCCTTAGGGGCGTGCCAGTGTCCATCACCTATCAGTGGCCCATATAACCCACATAGTAAGTTCTATGGCTCTGTGTCCCCTGATGTACATCAAAGAAAAGGATTTTTACAGGTAAGCTGTTTTAAAAATCCTGTTTTTTCAACCTCACCTACTATGTAACTATGGGCTATACAATGTAATACTGACATATAATCACACAAATAGGTTGGACTTGTGGCTTTTTTCAACCTCACCTACTATGTAACTATAACAGCAACTAAAGAACTGCAAGTGCTACTGCTTTTCTGAATTTTCAAAAAATGTCTAAGCCCTTCAGTTCCATAACAAGTTACTCCGGGGTTCTCGGTTTATAACAGACCTCTTACCCCATACAAATGAAAACCTAATACAACATGTGTTATACAAAAACAAAATGCGGACGTCCAACTGTGAAGTTGGACGTCAGCATTTTATGTTTTTCCACAACACATTTTATATACCGTATATACTCGAGTATAGGCCGACCCGAATATAAGCCGAGGCACCTAATTTTACCACAAACAACTGGGAAAACTTATTGACTCGAGTATAAGCCTAGGGTGAGAAATGCGCAGCTACTGTAAGTGGAAAAGAGGGTCAACGATGCACATTTGCAGCCTCACTGTGCCCATGCAGATGGACACAGTTGACCGATTTGGGGCCCTGTATCTCAGGGTCACTTAGTGCTAGGAACCCCATCTTTAGATATGTTGTAGTGCTAATTCCACTGGGTTGGAATACAACATTTGGGGTTCCTAGCACCAAGTGTCCCCGAGATATGGGGCCCCAAATTCGGGTCAGAAAATGTCCAGCACTTTTCTGCAGCAGAGAATGACATTTTCCGAACCGACTTTGGGGCCCCGTATCTCGGGACCACTTAGTGCTAGGAACCCCATCTTTTGGATATGTTTTAGTGCTAGGTCCACTGGGTTGGCACACCAAATTTGGGACTCCTAGACCCAAGTGGCCCCGAGATACGGAATTTTTTGCTGCAGAAAAGTGCTTGACTCGAGTATAAGCCGAGGGGGGCACTTTCAGCACAAAAAAATGTGCTGAAAAACTCGGCTTATACTCGAGTATATACGGTATGTTTTTTTATATTTTCATTTAATATAGATGGGAGTGGCGCTGCACTGTTTTATATTATAAGATTTCATTTTAATGTGTGATGCACAATATTAGTATTCGCTTGCTACTGGTGTGTGTTTTTGTATATATATGTGTGTGTGTGTGTGTGTATATGTATGTATGTATATGTATGTGTGTGTAATATATATATATATATATATACACACACTCACACACACTCACACACACTCACACACTCTCACACACTCTTGTGCTCATAAGTGTACATACCCCGGCAGAATTCATGAGTTCTTGGCCATTTTTCAGAGAATATGAATGGTAACACAAAAGCATTTCTTTCACTCGTGGTTAGTGTTTGGCTGAAGCCATTTATTATCAACTGTGTTTACTCTTTTTAAATCTTAATGGTGGCAAACTACGCAAATCACCATGATCAAAAGTTAACATACCCTGGTGATTTTGGCATAACATGCACACAAGTTGACACAAAGGGGTTTGAATGGCTATTAAATGGAACCATCCTCGCCTGTGATCTGTTTGCTTGTAATTCGTGTGTGTGTGTGTGTGTGTGTGTGTGTGTGTGTGTGTGTGTGTATGTGTATGTATATAATAGGTCAGTGAGTTTCTGGACTCTTGCATCTTTTATCCAGTGTTGCACTGACATTTCTGGATTCTAAATCATGGGGAAAGCAAAAGAATTGTCAAAGGATCTGCAGGAAAAGGTAGTTGAACTGAATAAAATGGAAAAGGGATATAAAAAGATATACAAGATGGACAAGGAATTGAGAATGCCAAACAGCAGTGTTCAAACTCTAATCAAGAAGCGGAAAATTAGGGGTTCTGTTGAAACCAAACCATGGTCAAGTAGACCAACTAGAACGTCATCCACAACTGCCAGGAAAAATTTTTGGGATGCAAAAAAAAAAACCCACAGATAACTTCAGGTGAAATACAGGACTCTCTGAAAACATGTGGCGTGGCTGTTTAAAGATGCACAATAAGGAGGCACTTGAAGAAAGATGGGTTGCATGGTCAAGTCGCCAGAAGAAGGCCATTACTACGCAAATGCCACAAAGTATCCCGCTTACTATATGCCGAACAGCACAGAGACAAGCCTCAAACCTTCTGGGATAAAGTCATTTGGAGTAATAAGCTTTTTGGCCACAACCATAAACGCTACATTTGGAGAGGAGTAAACAAGGCCTGTGATGAAAGGTACAGAGGTGGATCGCTGCCGTTTTGGTGATGTGTGAGCTATAAAGGCACAGGAAATGGTCAAAATTGTTGGCAAGAGGCATGCAGTATGTTCTCAAAAAATACTGGAGGAACATTTGCATTCATCAGCCAGGAAGCTGCGCATGGGACGTACTTGGACATTCCAACATGGCAATGATCCAAAACACAAGGCCATGTCGACCTGTCATTGGCTATAGCAGAATAAAGTGAAGGTTCTGGAGTGGCCATCTCAGTCTGACCTCAATATCATTGAGACACTCTGGGGAGATCTCGAACGTGCAGTTCATGTAAGACAGGCCAAGAATTTACAGGAACTGGAGGCTTTTGCCAAGAGGAATTGGCAGCTTTACCATCTGAGAAGATAAAGAACCTCGGCCACAAATACCACAAAAGACTTCAAGAAGCTGTCATTGATGTTAAAGGGGGCAATACACTGTATTTAGAACTGGGGTATGTAAACTTTTTTGATCAGGGTCATTTGGGTAGTTTCTATTGCCATTATGATTTTAAGAGTAAACACAGTTGATTGATAATAAATGACTGAAGCCAAACACTAGTTAAAGTTTTTTTGTTATTCATATTCTCTTAAAAATGGGCAAGAAATCATAAATTCTGCCAGGGTATGTAAACTTATGGGCACAACTGTGTGTGCGTGTGTGTGTGTGTGTGTGTGTGTGTGTGTATATATATATATATGTATGTGTGTGTGTGTATATATAAAAAACACACACACACACACTGTGTGTATATATATATAGTTTGTGTGTATGTATGTGTATATATGTATGTATATATATATATATATATATATTTGTGTAGAGATATACATAGGGGCATTGTTGGCATTTTGTTAGCAACTGCAAAACGGAGAACTTTTGCTGCTTTCTGAATGCAAATTTAAGAATATATAGGCAGTTTACCCCAAGCAGCTACCTCCCCCTCACCAATAGGAGCCCTGGTCACAAGGAGCTGTTACAGAAACAATTAAAATTGCTCCTATTGCACAGTTAATGGCAACTAAATTCATCTCATACTTTTTCTTTGTAAACCTGCAGGTTCATCCTAGGATAACTTGCAGATGCATGCAAAAATATTACAGCTTTACTCATTTACTTTCTCCCCTTTTGCTTCCCATGTTACCTAGTAGTGTAGGCAACCATTTTGTTTGACGAAGGTCAGGGTGAGCGGCTTGAATAACTGGTATAGCCAGGTGCAGAACTTGGGTATGCAGGGAATGCCCTAAAAATGTGGTCTTAATACAATGGACATACCTGATCTGCCTTGGTATTCCTCCTTTGCCACAGTTGCTGTACCTGGAAAAATCATGGCCCTTTGCTGCAGGAGCGCAGAGCTTGGCTGGCAAACAGTATCATCATAAACAGGACAAATTAGCACTAGTCAATCTAGGTGTATTTATGTGCTTATTAGATTGCACAGATAGTCAAATTTTTTTTTTTTTTTTTTGTTGCAAGAAAGTATTGCCAAAAATAGGCCCAAAAATGTGATTATATAGATTACTTTGGTATCATAAGTAGTCATCAAGTGTTTTATATTGTTCACTACTAATCCCAAGTTAGTGGAAAGATTGGACAAGAACAGGAGTGATGTAAGTGAGGTATTTGGAGGCACCTGTAGTAAGGCAGCCTAGCTGGTGTATAATTTGCATGTACAGTACGTCCTAAATCTTGTGATCAAGTAGGACGTTTTTGGTGGGCCTATATAAAAAAATGCAACTTCCGCTTTAAGGGAAGGTTACCCCCTGACATGCCACATTTGGCATGCCTTTTTTTTTGTGCCGGGGGGGAGTAAACCCTCCTTTTTAGAGGGTTCCCGCTCCCACTTCCTCCCGGGCCACCGCGGCACCAGAAGGAAGATCACCTCTCCCCCCCCCCCCGTCCCTCTCGGCAATCATCTGGGACACGTCACAGGTCCCAGATGATTGCCCGGCCAGTCACAGCATGCAGCGTGGCTCGCGCATGCGCAGTGTGCGCCTGGCTGTGAAGACAAAGCCGGGCGCCCACAGTGACCATGCCGGCGCCGCAGAGTGGAGGCGAGCAGGCCTTCTTCCCCCCGCATCGCTGGACCCTGGGACAGGTAAGTGTCTGATTTTACTAAAAGTCAGCAGCTGCAGTATTTGTAGCTGCTGACTTTTTTTTCAATTTTTTTTTTAAATTGGAACTCCACTTTAAGATTCATTCAGTGTCATGAAATATTACCGTTCTTGTTTTCTTGACATATTCCCAGATCTCCAGCTCAGCTTTTTTTAATGGTTGCTTTCTGCCACCTTGTGGTTGCCATCAGAATGCCTTTCAATTTGTATTCTTTGTAACAGCAAGTTATTTTGTCTCACATTCTTTTCAGCATTAATGAAAACTAATGCTCTTACATCTAGCAAGTGCACAAGTTTTTAAAAAATTTTTGGATTATTAGTATCAATAGGAATTCCTTTCTGTTTTATATGAATTTGAGAGGATACTTTGTAACGCCAATATATGCTAATAATTTGGTAGGTGAATTATGTTGTAACATTGCAGCATTCTTATTTGGGTCCAGTTGCAAGCTTAGAGGAATTAAATCCGTTTCAGCTGCTGTGTCTCTTAAATCCATTGGAATATGTGAGGTATTTGTTTTCTAGAATGTCTGCAGGGAGTTGGATATCTTGCAGTGTTTTGGAGGAGAAACAGTGTTGATTCATCTCGCAGCGCACACGGCTGGGGAGAACCTGTGGCTGTTGACATGTATGACTCATCAACATATGATCCTCATATGATTTATGAATGCTGCTTCTTACAGGTCACTGTGTAATCTCTATATTTCTTGATCTATCCTTTTCTCTTTTATTTCCCTTGCTTTTGCCCTGGTTATTTGCTGCAGCTGTTCCAAACTACGGTCCATATGGTAGGTATTGCTCTGTCTGCTTCACCTATCTAGCCATTTACAGCTGCAGTTTCACATATTGCTTGGCTTATTTGCTGCCTTGCTGATCATCTTGCTGCATTAGGCCTGCAGCAAACTGCACTTCAAATAATAACATTTATATTCATTTTTAACTCATTTCTCTTCCCCACCAGTTTAATGTGCTTCAACATTTTCCTTGCATGACTCAGCCATACTATACAAATACAAGGCACGATGCCTGAAATTGTTTGGCATTGGGTTTCTGTGTTCTTTGGGTTTTGTAGGTAGAGCCCAGACTAGAATCACATACACAGATAATTTAAACTATATCATGTTTTAGTAAATATTGGCACATCTGATACTCCTTTACCTTGCCCTATTTTAGCACAGAATGTATTTCCAGGCACATTTATGCTTCCTGACACACGCAGTTGCTTTAGAAATTGGACCACTACAACTGTATAGTATGATCAGCGTGGTCCATAGCCAAGTGGTAAAAAAATATAAACTCAAGTTTCCTATTTAATTTTTGCTCACTGGCTGTTGTCAGAATTGTCTCCTGCTTTCCTGTTAAAGCAGCCTCCACTCAAGTCCTAAAATGTAGCCAAAGTCCTAAAATATTGAAACCTCATTTGAAAACCCACTACTTTACTAAGAGCAACTTAAATGCTTTTCTTTTTGGTGAACAGGAGGCTCAGATGACTTTTAGTCCATAACTAGCCAAGTAAGATAGTGGTTTTGTAGCCAACAATGTAGTTGCTGGCTTCTGGTAACTGTTACCACTAAGTTATCAGGGAGCGTAAGATGAAAGATGGAGGGGTTGAATAATATTCTGCTTTCATTTTTAAATTTCTTTTGTATTTACAAATGCAGTGCTGTAGCAAACCATTTTAATTTATTAACGACTACAGTAAAATTAAAATGTGGTGGTCTGGATTACTGCACTTTGTATATTTACTCAATTAGGGAAAAGCAGTGTAGAACCAAAACTGTTGCAGATGTTTTTTTTGAATTAGACACAATAACCAGGGCAATTATAGATTGATTAAAGGGAGGGAGGAAATGCTACATGAATCCATCTGCCCTTACTCAAGATGGCCACAGCCAGAAATGCTAGGGAGGGGGTGTCAAAGTGATTTCTCAGCAAAATATAACACGGAGACCTGGATTGATGAGTTTTTGCTTTGAATATTAAAAATTAATTAAAAAGCGTTTTTGTGGTGCTCAGATGCAGAGTAGTTCCGCTTTAACTTCTTCCATTCACTGTTTTTGATGTAAAACACGTTGCTTTCCTTTGCCAAGCAATAGGTATATGTATAGGTATATGTAGAATTGTGGAATCATCGGGATTTGTGGGATTGTATCAGCGTATTGATATTTTCAGTTTTGAGAGTCTTAAAGTATGGATCAGACTTTGAGTGTCTTTGTGTTACTTTGCAGGGCGCTGTGCCCCCATGAAGAGCATTTCCAGCAGTCTGAAGGAGACCATGAATCCTCATGATATCGTTCAAGATGCCATCCATAACTTCTCTCCAGCCTATCAGCAGTATACACAGCAATCCACCTTGGAGCAGGGCACAACTTGGCGCAATGGTCAAATCATCTCTCGCTCTCAAAGTCTGTCAGGAGCTCGTGATACAGAGAAGACTCTACTCCTGAGCTCTGATGATGAATTCTAATCTAGGAGAAGAGACAGCCTGACTTTAATAAAAGAAGCCGCAGATAACAATAGTTTGACTGAAAGACTATTTTTACATTCTTTTAACCAAATCCTGCACAGATAATTCTTCAATTCTCAATATACACTTACTATCAGTGCAAAATAGACTAGACTAAAGAGGAAAAAAATACTATATGTTGGTAAACTAGGTTTGTTGCAGGTTAATATTTTCTCTTTGTATAAGTTGACCATTTTCTCCATGATCTTGTTTCTCGCTGCCAATTTCATAACATTATGTAGCAGTAATTGCTGTACTCTAAAGCAAAATGCTGCTTATTGAAATGCTGGATTTAGGATTTACTTTTATTTATATTTGGTTGTGAGGTTTTGTGCTTTTTTATTTGTTTTTTTTTTTTTCTTATGTGAACACTGGCAGATTTTTTATTTTTTTTGTATGAGGTAGAATGAAATCACACTCAGCGGCTGATTTGCCAATTTCTTATCTGTAATGGGTTCAGTATAATAAGATGGCCCATGACCTGCAACAAACCTACATATTAGGATCAGTTATCTGTCATATAGTCTGGCTGCTGCTTTGTGCTCTGTGGTATATCAATAATGCATACCATCTGTCCTTTAGAGTTGTCATATATTTTTAATATTTGCTATGTAATTTTCCCTTGGTACAGAATTTATTAGCCAGTAAGTTTCCTAATGGCCTTGTACTTCATTTAGGAGCAGCTTGTTCATTGAAGTGAACATGCTCCTAGCCTGTTTGGAAGGAACAGGTTGGTATTTGGTCCCTTGCTGGGTCTTTGAAGTTTTCTTTTTACCTAATGCAGGAGAACTTCCCCTTAATCCGTTTTGACTCATTGAGTACCCTTGGAACATGCTTGCAGCATTCCTTTACCTGCCTCTGGTAGGTTTTCCACAGATGTCAAATATAGTTTTGTAGGGGAAAGTAGAAGCTTGACTCTTAAGCCAGCCATGGATGGATTCAATATCAGCAAGTTCAGCAGGAACAAGCTTAGATTTGATCTATCTATGGGCAGTCTGGTTGATCGATCAACTTCAGTACAATCAGCCTGTTGGAGTTTTTGCATGCGATTTACTGCCAGTGGCTATAGTCGCTAGCAGTAATCAATATGTAATGCCGGCAGAACACAATAGCACCTAGAGAGGGATTCCCCAATCAACCCTGACTGAAAATGGCAGTCTATGGCTTGCTTTAGGTTGACACCTGGAATGGCTGTCCAGGTCCCATAGCCGAGACCTAGTAGGGGGAACAAAATTAAAACCCAAACTGAAAAAAACAGAATCAGGCATGGCTTCCTTCTCATTTTGTAAATTGTGATGCGGTTACGTGGATCCTCTTTCTTTCAGTGGTGGCTGGTGGTATATTTTTGTGGGGGGGGGGGGGGGGGGTTAGGCAGTAAACCACTCACCGCCGATAACCCCCTCCCCAGACCCCCCCCCCCTTAGGCGGGTCACAGGGCTCCCCGGGTCCATCATTTTTTGATGCCAATTAGGGCCTCAGGCTCCAATCACGTGCTTCTAAAACAAAACATAATTGTAATCCATGTGTCCGGAACCCTGCATGTAGATTAGGGGCTGGGTGCATGGATTATGGGGGCCGCCACTGCTTTCTGAAGCCACAGAATCCATGTAGCAGCCAGCATTCTTTTTGAAGAACAAGTCATGGCAGCCCTCATGGTTTCCCCGAGGAACGATTTACATTAAAGCCTAACTCCAGCTTTTAGTTAACTTTAAATAGTTAATTTGGACCAAACTAGTTCAAATTATTTTTTTCCTTCACAAACACTTGCGCCCCTGTCAGCGCTGTGTAAGACTGTATGTAAAATCGGCTACATACAGTATACAGCGCTGGGTTCTGGCAGCAGGATAGTATTCCTGGATAAAAATAGTCGGGCTGGGTGCTGCTATTTTATGAATGAATACAAGGCTTCCTCTGATTAGCTGAGGTGGAGTTCATGATGTTATCCATCCACCTCAGCCAATCAAAGGAAGCCCTGTTTTTTTATTCATAAACGCACAAGGTTTCCTGTGAATTTTCAGCATGGAAATTTAAATGGATTATGCCCAAAAACTATGATTTGATTTATAAGTGTCTTACTGTTGTTAGGGAACCCCAACTCCAGTTGACACTCTTCTACTGCAGCCTTTTTGTGAGGGCAGCAATCTGTCAGCCATGGTCTGATGTAACGCTGCAATTGGCAATGCTCATACTCCCACTGATTACAGACCTCTAGTTGTCACTCGTTGGGGGGGCCTGCATGAGAGCCGTTTCTACTGCCACTGGAGCTCTCTTATAAAAACTGTAACAGTAGGACATTTAGAAGTCATAGCTTTTTGGTATCAACGAGTAAAATAAAAACCCATTGAACAGTTGGCTAAAAAATATTAAAGTGAACAAGGTAAGTGTACCATTGTCACTGGTTTGTCTTGTTCCTGCAATTTAATAGATTTGTTATAATTCCTGCTTTAATAGCCATTGAGTGATTTTAGGTTTGTGTACTCTGTCTAAAATCTTAAAGTAATTCTAGTCTTGTTAAACATTGGTCAGGGACATCCAGTTTATTTTTTTTAAATCTTATACACTGTTTAAATCACTGGAAAGTTGGGTAATATATGTGCTTTTTTTTTGCTTTTCTTTGTGTTTTGGCCTCAGGGACCATCCTGCATATAGCATTCTTTAATGTGATGTGTAGCTTGCAGCCTATATATGATGACCATTGCCAGATGGGTTTATTAATAAAGGTAGGATGACACCTTTCTAAAAACATTGCCTGGCCATAGACACAAAGTAGCACTGAGCAGACATGGCTGTACACATTGTAGGTTTGGTAACCTTGTTTGAACTACATCCACTAAATGATCTTAAAGTGGAGGTTCACACAAAAATTGAACCTCCGCTTTTTGGAACCCTCCCCCCGTCCGGTGTCACGTTTGGCATCTTTCAGGGGGAGGGGGGTGCAGATACCTGTCTAAGACAGGTATTTGCACCCACTTCCGGGCATAGACTGCCACGTGAGTCTATGCCTCTTCCTGTCCCGCCGCCATGTCTGCTGGGACACATGCGGACCATTCTCATTGCGCTGCACGACTCGCGCAGTAGAGAACCGGGAAGATGGCGACGGCAGCATCCGAGGACCGAGGGAAGGTTCGGCCTAGGGTGCCGACATCGCTGGACCCTGGGACAGGTGTTTGTCCTTATTTTAAAAGTCAGCAGCTGCAGTATTTGTAGCTGCTGACTTTTTAAAAAAAAAAAGAATTTGCGGGTCTCCAGCTTTAAAGGAATTTTCTGCACTACATCACATTTTGGGTCTTACTTTTTACCCAGGAGGCACTCCCTTTATAGAACAGCTGCTTTAGGACATATTCTTGTTCAATAAGACTATCCAAAGAGCAAAGCCTAAGTACAGTAAGCCGGATTTCAGTTCCCTAATGCGATTTGATTAAATGATTAATTTTGGGTTGCTTCTGGTTACTGCATTTTGCGGCGTTTAGTTTCAATAAGCCCAATTGCATCCCAACATTCCGAATTGATGGCACTATATGGTTACTGGTAAAGTAAAGGACTTGCATGCACCCCTTGTAAAATTGTTTATTTTTCAAGTAAAACATTATCCTTTGCGGGTAAAAAAACATATGATCTATTTCTGCACTTTTTAAAGCACAATTACAGCTTGCTTTTTGAATTTAACTTAATTTAGATTGCAAAAATAAAATTTGTAAAGTCCAAAAATCTGGACACTGTAATGACATGGTAAGCCCAACTTTTTTTGGAATCAGACCTCAAAACAATTTGTTTGCATTCACCCAAAGATTTTTAAATAAATGCGTTCAGCAAGTAAAGATTTAATTGTGCTTTTCCGGAAATATATTGTGTAGGTTTGTTTGTTGCAAAGGTTGTGTTAACAATTCACTAAAATCATCAATGTAATTTGACTGGGGTGCTCAAACTTTTACAGCCTGTATCTGTTATCAACTGTTTTTGCAATTAAGGGGGTTGTAAACCCTTGAGGTTATGCATTAAGGTTAAAAACCTTCTGTAGTGCAGCAGCCCCCAAGAGCCCCTCTAACACTTACCTGAACCTGATCTTTCCAGTGACTGGGACGAGCACAGCAGCTTTAGCCACTTTCTCAGGTCCTCATTGGATAGATTGTTACATTGGCTCCCGCTGCTGTCAATCAAATACAGTGACGTGGGGGGTAGGGCCGAGTCCTGTTGTCTGTGTCAATGGACGCAGCAGCAGGACTAGGAAGTGCACCTGCATGAGTGCCCCCATGAAATGCGGCTCTCCGTGGGGGCATTCAGTAAGAGGCAGGGCCAGGAGCGCTGCTGAGGGACCCCAGAAGAGGAGGATTAGGCCACTCTGTGCAAAACGTTTTCACAGAGTATGTATGTATGTATGATAGGTTTGTTTAGAAGGGGAAAAAAAACTTTTACAACCCCTTTAAGGCTGCTGTGGGAAGGAGGAGCTCCTCCATTGTACTGCTTTGTGAGGTGAGATGGGTCCAGTTTTTACTTACCATTAACAGAAACTAGTTTCAAAGTGTTGGTGTCAAGCCTTGGGGTACATTCACAAAGCCACAAGAGGGCTTTACAGCATACTTTTTTTTTTTTTTTTCTAAAGTGGTGTATATAGTTCAGACAAGTGTCACTCCTGTATCTGAAATGCCAGTGTGTACAAGCCTGCAACCCTCTCATTCTGATGGGCCATACTGCAACATTTAAAAACTTTTTAAAGTGAATATTTCAAGAACCTCCATGGCTGACGAGTTTTTTTGAAGATACAATCTTGGGGTTTTCATCCTTGCCTTTCCTTCATTATCCTCCAACTACGAGGGGTCTTCAAATAGTTATATATAATTGTATATCATTTTTTTTTTTTTTTTTTTTTTTGAAGAACCGCCTTCTATGCATGATGTGCACATTTTTGTTCCAGTTCAGTAACCAACCAGGTACTAAAGGATGAGGAATCCAAAGCATGAACTTTCAAAAACAGCAGTGACCCATCTTCTGTTTCAGTCCTGACAGGTTCTTCTTAAACAAACCTGTGGCCATAATTCTATATACATACACCTAGAAAATAACAGATCAATATAAGAGAAGGCACCAAAGTCTGGTACACACTGGCTGGTCCTACACCATACCCTAGAACCCCCTGAATTGCCTGTGCAGATGCCAAATGTATTTAATGTTGGAGCAAAGGCACTTTATTGCCACACCCTAAGTTCTAACGACTGGCCTCTTGATATGTTGCTTAGGCCATGGCATTGCAGTGTGTGATGCAGGCGGGGGAGGTGTGCTTTAAGATACAGAAAGCTAATATTTGCATTGGTTCAATATGCTTTGAGGAATCAGCCAGTAAAACTGGGGGATTATTCAGTTATCCTTTTGGTGCTTACTCTTCTAATTGACTTTTCTTTTTTGTTTTTTTTGTTTTTTGTTTTTCCCTTTTTATGACTACAGTTTTATTTCAGTAAAATGCTGGAAATCAAAAGATCAGCCATTCAACCAATCAAAACTGCATTCAGGCTGTCTTCCTAGGTTTAACGTTTGATTTTCTTTGTTTAAAGTATATTTATATTTATTGAAAAAGTTGCGAACAGACATAAATTTCCCATTTATGCCCTTTCGCTTATCCCCCTCTATTTAACTCTCTTACTGACTAAACTGCAGCTTTAAAGCTGTAGCGTGTGTTCCAAGTTTTGCTTGCTGCATCTTTGGTGTAGTTTGCAGATGAACATACATTCCATAGGGATGAATGGTAAGGCATATAAAATATGCCAAAAAATACATACAGCACCCAAAATGCAGAGGCGTAAATAGAGTCAAAGTGGCTGGGTCAGTTTGGTAGTAGAGAGATTAAATAAAGCGGATATATTTTTATAAATATTTGTAGATACATTTTTTGTCTCTTCCATGTTGCAGTGATAAGAGTGAAAACCGTTCAGTTATATGTAAGCACTACAGATATTTAATCTCCCTGTGCCTGAAGGTGATGTATGTAATAGTAAACATGGCTTTGAATAAGGGTTGGTCCTCTCTCGCTGGTAACACTGGCAGTGAGTTGGAGCCAGTAGTATGGCACCTCAGGATTGTTTACCCTATAAGTAATATTTTCTGAAACTCTTTCCTTTAAACTTTTAAAATAGATACATTGTGGAAGCTGTTTGGTGATAGAGGGGTCTGTATGGATGATCCCTCTAACATGGTGCAATATCACTTCTCATTCCTGAGGGAAGATGTTGGAGATTGTGTGGAATTTTATTTTTTGTGTTACCTTAAAGAAAAAAAAAAAATCTTTAAATATTAATAAAACAGATGTGTGGTGGTAAATTATTTAATATAAACAGTCACATTGCTCTCTTAAAGCAACAGTGTTGTATGTTAAAATAGCCTTAATGCAAACCTTTTATATTCTCCCAAGCACCTATATTCTTTCAAATAAAAAAGCAGATGCATTTTGTATAGTAATGTAGCAATAGTTTATTCTGCAGCCTTTAAAATTGAAATACAAATGCAAACAGGTAAATGAAGTGTTGGGGGGGGGAATATATACACACACACAGTGGATCTAAAATGTACACACACACACACACACACACACACACACACACACACACACACACACACACACACACACACAATGTCAGGTTTCTTTGATGTAAAAAAAATGAGACCAAGATAAATCATTTCAGAACTTTTTCCACCTTAAATTGTACAACTCAGTTAAAAAACAAACAAATATTTCTTATCATACATCACGGGACACAGCCATAGTAGTTACTATGTGGGTTATAGGCCACCTTCAGGTGATGGGCACTGGCACCCCCTAAGACAAAAAGTGCACTCCCTATATAACCCCTCCCACTGCTGGGAGTACCTCAGTTTTTTCGCCAGTGTCTAAGGTGTTGGTCACGAGTAAAGATGTGCTGTGCTGAGCTCCAATGGAGCAATCTTTGCTGGGGCTAGACATGCAGCCATTCAAAGTGTGAATGGAAAAAGTTCCCTTTTTACCGGTTAAGAAGTTTAAGCATCTTTCTTTTAAACGTGCTTCTTCTCCAGTGCCAGGGGCATCAGCCTCCAGGTAGTCACGACGGCCTCCACTGTCAGGTTCAAGAGGTAAACCTCAGGGTCAGTCCCAGGGTCAAAAGAGGACCTGGGGGAGGAAACCCACAAAACAAAATACTAAAGCCTCCTTATGAAGGGGTGCCCCCGCTTGCTAGAGTGGTGAAAAGGCTTCTACAGTTTTCAAGGGTCTGGCAGGAACAATGTCAAGACAGATGGGTGGCTTTCTCAATTTCTCTAGGTTACAAACTAGAGTTCCAAGAGTTCCCATCTTCTTGTTTTCTCAGATCAAATGTTCCCAGAGATCCAGTGAAAAAGAAGTCTCGTTCTAGCTTTGGATCATCTCTTGTCTCAGAGTAATATCGGTGGTCCCCTTGGAAGAACAAGGATTAAGGTTTTATTCAAACCTTTCCACGGTTCCAAAACCAAATGGGGATGTCAGATTTTTGCGGTTTTTGAGCGGTTTTTGAATATTCGTTCTTTTCGCATGGAGTCAATCCGATCAGTAGTCTCCATCCTACAAGGGGGGGGAACTCCTGGCGTCAATCGACATCAAGGATGCTTATCTCCATGTGCCGATTTTTCCCCGCTCACAAGTAATTTCTACGCTTTGAGGTAGAAAATCAGTTTGTAGCTCTGCCTTTCGGGCTAGCTACTGCACCTCCTAGTGTTTACAAAGGTCCTGGCTCCTCCTTTAGCCAGGTTAAGGGCTCAAGGTATAAAATTACTAGCCTACTTAGACGATCTACTCTTGATAGATCAATCGGTAGCCCACTTAAACCAAAGTTTGGTCACCGCAGTCAGCTACCTGGAACACCTAGGTTGGATTCTCAACCTAGAAAAATCCTCCTTAAAACCATCAAGGAGATTGCAGTACTTGGGGCTGATCATAGATACAGTTCGGAAGAAGGTATTTTTGCCCAAGGAAAGAATCGGTTTCTTAAAGGAACTGATTCAGCTGGTCAAAACAAAGCAGAATACTTGTATTTGACTTTGCATGAATTTATTGGGAAAGATGGTGGTTTCTTTCAAGGCCGTTCCTTATCCGCAAATCATTCAAAACTGCTGCAAAAAAGTATCCTGTCAACTTGGAGAAAGAAGGTCCAAGCTCTGGACCTTCCAATGCATTTATCCCCCAAAGTGCGTCAGAGCCACAATTCTACCGGTTACCTGGAAGGTGGTAACAGATGCCAGCCTTCTGGGATGGGGAGCAGTCCTAGAAGAAGCGTCTGTCCAAGGGAAATGGTCCAAATCCGACGACCTTGCCCATCAATATTTTAGAGATTCGGACAGTACGCCTGGCCCTCGAGGCCTGGACACTCAGACTATGGAATTGTCCTGTCAGGATCCAATCCGACAATGCCACAGCTGTGGCCCATATCAATCACCAAGGGCGCACGAAAGTCGTGCGGCCCAGAGAGAGGTAAATCATATTCTATCTTGGGCAAAAAACAACATTCCTTGCCTATGAGCAATTTTCATTCCAGGGATAGAGACAGGCGGACTACTTGAGTCGCCAACAATTGTTCCCGGGAGAATGGTCCTTTCACCCCAACCTCTTCCTGTCAATATGCCAAAAATGGGGAGTTCCGGACGTGGATCTGTTTGCGTCCAGCTTCAACAACAAGATCGACAACTTTGTGTCAAGGACAGGGGATCCGATGGCATACGGAACAGATGCCTTGGTTTTTCCGTGGGATCAGTTTTCACTGATCTATGCGTTCCCTCCTGTTCTGCTGCTTCTGCGCCTTCTTCGCAGGATCAAGCAAGAAGGGAAGGAGGTGATTCTTGTGGCTCAGGAGATCTTGGTTTGCAGAGATCATAAAGATGGAGGTAGGGGACCCTTGGACCTTACCACTGTGGCAAACACTAAAAACACAAACACTAAATTTAAATTTGACATTTTGGCTATTGAGACCCACATTCTAAAAGACCATGGGCTGTCAGCTTCAGCAGTTTCTACTTTGGTTAATGCTAGGAAGCCAGCCTCCTGAGTCATATACTATAGAGTCTGGAAGGCATATGTCTCCTGGTGTAAATCCAGGGATTGGTACCTCAGAAAATATGTCCTAGGTAGTATTCTTGAATTCCTACGAATGGGATTAGAAATGAAGCTGGCCTTGAGTATTATCAAAGGCCTTATCTGTGTTTTTTCAACGACCTCTTGCTTCACACTTGTTCATAACTTTATTCAGGGGGTAACGTGGATTAATCCCCCAGTTAGGTCACCCCTGAACCCCTGGGACTTAAATTTAGTCCTGTTGGCTTTACAAAAACAGCCTTTTGAGCCAATACGAGATATTCCCTTGGTCCTCTTGATGAGGAAAATTATTTTCTTGGTTGCCATATCTTCTGCAAGAAGAGTATCGGAGTTGGCTGCTATTTCTTGTAAAGAGCCATATTTGATTATTCATAAGGGTAAGGTTGTATTTTGCGGCCTCATCCTAATTTTCTATTTTCTGTGTCTCAGGTTTTCATTTAAACCAGGATATTGTTCTGCCTTAATTTTTTCCTGAACCTCGTTCTGTGGAAGAAAGGTCACTACATTCTCTTGATGTGGTGAAAGCCGTCAAGGTGTAATAAAATGTGACTGCTCAGATTCGTAAAACAGATGTTTTATTTGTGTTGCCAGACTAAAAGAGGAAAGGCAGTGTCGAAACCTACTATTTCTAAATGGATTTGTCAAGTGATTGTTCAAGCTTATGGTTTAAAAAGGAGAATTCCTCCTTTGCATATTAAAGTGCACTCCACCAGGGCTGTTAGTGCTTCTTGGGCCGTGCATCACCAGGCCTCCATGGCTTAGATCTGCAAGGCCGCAACTTGGTCTTCAGTCCATATATTTACCAGATTCTATCAAGTAGATGTAAAAGGTCATGAGGATATCTCCTTTGGGCGCAGTGTACTGCAGGCTGCAGTATGAGTCTTCTAGTCTTAGTGGCCTCCCTTCAGTTGGCATTGCTATGACATCCCACATAGTAAATACTGTGTCCTGTGATGTACGATGAGAAAATATGATTTTTATAAAAGCTTACCTGTAAAATCCTTTTCTTTGAAGTACATCACGGGACACGGAGGTCCCTCCCTTCTTGGTATACACGTGTATTTCTTTGCTACAAAACTGAGGTACTCCCAGCAGTGGGAGGGGTTATATAGGGAGCGCACTTTGTCTTAGGGCGTGCCAGTGTCCATCAACTGAAGGTGGCCTATAACCCACATAGTAACTGCTATGACTCTGTGTCCCATGATGTACTTCAAAGAAAAGGATTTTACAGGTAAGCTGTTAAAAAAATCCTATTTTTAGGTGGAGGGAAGTAACAATAAACTAAAATATGATTGCTTAAGTGTGCACACCCTTAAAATAAAACTTTAAAGCACCTTTTTATTTTATTACTGCACTGTCTTTTTGGGTATGAGTCTATCACCATGGCACATCTTGACTTGGCAATAGTTGCCCACTCTTTGCAAAAACATTCCAAATCTGTCAGATTGCGAGGGCATCTCCTGTGCACAGTCCTCTTCAGATCACCTCACAGATTTTCAATCGGATTCAAGTCTGGGCCAGTCCAAAACTTTAATCTTCTGGTGACGCCATTCCTTTGTTGATTTTGGATTTATGCTTTGGGTTGTTGTCATGCTGAAAGATGACAATCCTATTTCTAGCAGAAGCCTGAACCTTTTGTGCCAATATTGACTGGATTCCCTCTACCTTTTAACTAAGGCCTCTGTTCCAGCTGAAGAAAAACTGCCCAAAGCATGATGCCACTACCATGCTTCATTGTGGGTATGATGTTCTTTTGGTGATATGTGCAGTGTTGTTTTTGCGCCAAACATATCTTTTGGAATCATGACCAAAAAGTTCAATCTTGGTTTCATCAGACCATAACACATTTTCCCACATGCTTTTGGGAGACTTCAGATGTTCTGTGGCAAAATTTAGCTGGGCTTGGATGTTTTCCTTCTGTAAGAAAAGGCTTCTGCCTTGCCACTCTGCCCCATAGCCCAGACATATGAAGAATAGAGTAGATTGTTGTCACATGTACCACACAGCCTGTACTTGCCAGATATTCCTGCAGTTCCTTTTAATGTTGCTGTAGGCCTCTTGGCAGCCTCCCTGACCAGTTTTCTTCTTGTTTTTTCATCAATTTTGGAGTGACATACAGTTCATGGTAATGTCACTGTTGTGCCATATTTTCTCCACTTGATAACGGTCTTCACTGTGTTCCATGGTATATCTAATTTGCAAATAAAATAGTGCAGAATTAATATTGTTATAATAAAATTCATGTGTATAATTCATGAAATGTAGTCTAAAAGTCATAGTCCAAAGAGATTAGTCCATACATCAACAGTGAAGTAAGAAAAAAGCAGCAGGAACAGGGAATCAATAGGAACATATCCTCAGCTGTGTCCACTGTGCTCAGAAAGACATCTCAGGTGTGTGTATCTGTGGTAAGACCTCCACCACAGGTAATACAAGCCACTCACCTCACTATGTGCACCCTCTGAACCCACAGGTCAAACAAGCCTTCCCATAAAGCGTGTAAGACATGATCAATGCCTCTGCATGGATTCCACAGCTACAGGACTACACACCTCTCCAGATCTCAGTCAATGGGGACCAGGTACTGGCGATCTGGAGTGGTGTAGTCCTGTAGCTGTGGAATCCATGCAGGGCCGGTGCTACCACTAGGCAAACTAGGCAGCCGCCTAGGGTGCACTGCTACCTAGGGGCACTCGGCCACTGGTTTCCCTCCGTGTCTGCATGCTCTGCAGGCTGCAGAATGCAACTAAGTCTGACCGGTAGTGTAATTAGAGGAGCAGCACTGGAGCCAGCGCTAGAGGAAGCAGAGCCGATGCTTTCTGTATAGCGCCGCCTTCTGTCACATGGACAGTGTAAAGGGGGTGGAGCCAATGGTGGTGAAAAAAGTAGGTTTTGCCTAGGGTGTCAAAAACCTTTGCACCACCCCTGAATCCATGCAGAGGCACAGCTGAGTATATCTTCATATATCTAATAGATATATCTATTCATTCCCAGTTCCTGCTGCTTTTTTCTTACTTCACTGTTGATGTATGGACTAATCGCTCTGATTTTGGACTATGCATTTTAGACTGCATTTAATGAATTGTACACATGAATTTTAGTATATCATTATTAGCGCTGCACTATTTTATTTGCGACTTTTCATCCAGGATTTGATATATTGACCTTGAGTGTTACTGCTGCTTCATAGTTAAGGATATTTTTGCGCTGATTGATCCCTTGTTTATTTTTGATTCACCATGGTAGATCTAATGCCTTGGAAATTCTTTTTTACCTGGCTGATACCTTTTAACAATGAGATCCCTCTGATGCTTTGGAAGCTGTTTGCAGACCATTACTTTTGCTGTAGGATGCAACTAATGCCGCGTACACATGAAGGAACTATCCCGCGGGATTGTCCGCTGGACTCGAGTCCGCCGGACAATAACCTCGTGTGTGGGCCTTCGACTGACTTTTTTTTCCCCAAAAGTCCGGCGGACTAGGTTTTAAGTTTTGTTTTAAAATTGTCCGGCGGACAATACGGCCGTCTGTAGTATGGTCCGGTGGACCAAAAAGGACGCATGCTCAGTAGCAAGTATTTTTCTTTTTCTAGTCCCGTCGTACGTGCTGTACGTCATCACGTGAACCGCCGGACTTTTAGCGTGATCGTGTGTGGTCAAGTCCGTTCGCTTTCAAGTCCGGCGAAGCCCAGCTGGAAAGTCCGGCGGTCTGTCCTCTGGACTAGGTCCGGCGGACAAAGTCCCTTCGTGTGTACGCGGCATAAGAAAATGTCAGGAAAGACCTACTAGAACAGCTGAACTGTTAATCAGAGGCACTTTAAAAGATGGCAGGTGTGTACTGACTCCTATTTAACATGCTTTTGAATGTGATTGCTTAATTCTGAACATAGCTACATCCCCAGTAATAAGAGGGTGTGCGCACTTATGCAACCACATTTATTTAAAAAAAAAAATTTTACTTTTTAAATTGAGTTGTACAATTTATAGGTCACATTAAGCACTTAAGCCCCAGACCATTTGGCTGCCTAAAGACCAGAGGACTTTTTACAATTTGTTACTGCACTGCTTTAACTGGTAATTGCGCGGTCATGCAATGCTGTACCCAAACAAAATTTGCGTCCTTTTGTTCACACAAATAGAGCTTTCTTTTGATGGCATTTGCTTGCCTCTGCGATTATTTTTATTTTTTGCGATATAAATGGAAAAAGACCAAAGATTTGGGAAAAAAATATATATTTTCTACTTTTTGTTATAAGAAAAATCCAATAAACTCCATTTTAGTCATACATTTAGGCTAAAATGTATTCAGCCACATGTCTTTGGTACTCGGGAGAAGCAACAGAATGTATTTTGGGGTGTATTTCACATATGCCCATGGGATGTTTGAGCAATATATCATTTTTATTGTTATCTCAGGGAATGTAAATATCCCCTATGATAGCAATAGGTAGTGACAGGTACTCTTTTTTTTTAAAAAAATTGGGTTCTATTAGACCCTAGAGCTCTCCTCTGCCCTCAAAGCATCTGACCACACCAAGATCAGTGCGATTAAAATGCTTTCCCAATTTCCCAATGGCGCTGTTTACATCCGGCAAAATCGAAGTCATGAAATGCTTGTAGCTTCCGGTTTCTTAGGCCATAGAGATGATTGGAGCCGTTCTGGTCTCTGATTGGTTCTATGGTCAGCTGGCGGAACCACCGGCTGCATTCTCAGGTTCCCTGTTGGGACAGGAGAGCCAGAGAAAACCATGGAAGACATTAGGGGGGGGGGGCATTTCCAGCCACTGCTTGCAAAAGCAGTCTAGAGGCTAATTAGCTGGCTGAAAAGAATGATACTAAGATGATACCTAAACCCGCAGGCATGATTCTGGTATAACCACATACCAGTACGTTGCTGGTCCTTGTTGGGCATATATTGTAATTTTTTTTTTTCATGCAGCCTGTGGGCTGAACAAAAAAAAAAAGATATTGATCGTGGGTATGCCCACCATTAGAGTACCTCCCTTCATCCACCCACTTCTAATGATGGGCATACACCATTTTGTTTTTAACTGTGGTGGTGAAATCACCTCCTACAGTGCTGGAGACATGGCTTTATATATAGTGGGAGCACATGCTGTTGCTGTCAAGATAAATAAATCAGTGCTGCAGCTGAATGGCCTAAAAAAAATATAGGCTGAAGCATGGGGCCCCCGCCCCAAAAAACCCTGCTGCCCCCATGCTTCGGCATATATGCTCTTTTTTTAAACTGGTGGTGAAATCACGTCCTACAGCGCTGGAGTCACGGCTTGATGTATGGTGGGAGCAAACGCTGTTGCTGTCGAGATAAATAAATCTGCGCTGCAACTGAATGGCGTACCTGTTAAGCAAATGATGGTTAACAATAAAACAAAGTAACATTATAGTATAACAGTAAAGGCCCATACACACGATCGGACTTTTTGACAACCAACATGCAAATTAGCTGGTTTGGACCAACATCCGACCGTGTGTACGCTCCATCGGACCAACTTTTTCCGGGTTTCAGCGGACTTTTGTTGGCTGTGTGAACAGACCAACTTTCTTCCAACAAAAGTCCGATGGACCAAAGTCTGACCGTGTGTACACAAAACCAACGCAGAACCAATGCAAAAGATCAGACAATACAGAAGTTGACCAAAGGTGGCGGTAAAGAGCAGAAAAACCAAGTGATTTGGTGAAAGTTGGCTGAAAAAGTCCTGCCGTTTGTATGCAATACCAACTTGGGGCCAACGCCCTTTGGACAAAAATCCACAGGAAAGTTGGTCCACGGTCCGATCGTGTGTATGAGGCTTTAGACCTGCAAAGCAAATACAAAAAAAAACATAGTAAAAAATGTTTTAACGCAATCTGTGCCTAAAAAATATACTGATCCATCCGCATCCGCCCAAAAGTTAGGAACAAATCGCTCTTCCACCCCTGCTGCCCCCATGCTTTGGCATATATGCTCTTTTTTTCTTTTTAACTGTGGTGGTGAAATCACCTTGGTTCACCTGGAGTCATGGCTTTGTGTATTGTGGGAGCAAACGCTGTTGCAGTCAAGGTAAATAAATCTGTGCTTCAGCTGAATGGCGTACCTGAAAACAAAAAAATGGTTAACAATAAAACCGTAAACAATGTGCAGTGCTGTACCCTATGCTAATAATCCACTAGTGTATGGTAGTGTTCAAAACATTCACAAATGCAAAGACCAGGATTGTCAGGACAGGAGAGACAAAAATTAGGGAGTCATGCCTATATCTGCGCTTGCTACAGACACGACATCTTCTATGGGGGGGTCGTTGGGTAGGGGTAGCAGAGAGGACATACAGAAAATGCCTCTCATGCAGCCGGCTTACTGCATTTGGATTGGGAAAGTGAGGTGGAGCACCGTCTGGAAACAGAAGGGCTCTGACGATCTCTTCCTGGAATTTAAGGAAGGATCCAGTCAGTCCTGAAGCTCTGTATAGCCCATGAGTGTTCAGAAAAGCCAATTAAAATAAGTTTACAGACACTTTTTTGTACCGGCGTCTGGCCTTGCAGGCAACTAGGTACGGAGCCAACAACTGGTCATTGAGGTCCACCCCTCCCATATTTTGGTTATATTCGTGGACACAGAAAACACTCTTATTATCCCTCCAGTTCACAGCGAGCAAGTTATTACACTTCAAGCAGGCTCTGTCCCCCCAGCCTAAGATGGGAATCTACAAGCCGCTGGGGAAAGCCTCGGCGATTTAAACCGCACGGTGCCACATGCGCCAATCTGATGATCAAACAAGTGACTAAAATGTGGCACACTCGTGTAATAATTGTCCACATACAAATGGTACCCCTTTCAGAATAAGGGTCCCACACAATCTTGCCAGCGCTCCCTATGTAATCTGGGCAGTTCGGTGGCTCTACGTGACTATCTCTTCCCTCGTAAAACCAAGCTGATCGTATTCCAGAGTCTCCACTAGGACAACAGTGTTTATTGTTCATTCCCTTCTCCACAGTTCCCAATAAATCTCCTGATAGTACAGAGCCTTGGGGGGCACAGTGCACATGCTCAATTTGGTGTGTATTGCTAGAGATGTTTTAGGAGGGTGCATGTAATCAGCACAGGGCCAATCAGCACTGTTCAGACAGAGGGACAGGAGACATGAACCCTTATAGGAGGGTCAGAGGGGAATGCAAACAACAAGCTTTAACCAGTGCTCGGCCGAACACTGATAGGAGTCACAAGACTGCTATATACTGCTGATGAGAAAAGGTATTTAGCAGTTTATATTTACTAAAATAATTGCATTTCCGTGTACTGTGGGAGACCAGATGTAGTGAATGCAGGATCCTGGGTTTAGTAACACACCATAGAGAGGTCATGGTTTTCTTGTATCTTCAGTACTTAGGTTATTACCTGGAACAAATATGCAGCCAGTTTATTTATGTAACTGTATCTAAGTGATGGGTAGACTTTCACACATTAGTTTAGCTATGCTCCATATACAGTATCTCACAAAAGTGAGTACACCCCTCACGTTTTTGTAAATATTTTATTATCTTTTCATGTGACAACACTGAAGAAATTACACTTTGCTACAATATAAAGTAGTGAGTGTACAGATTGTATAACAGTGTAAATTTGCTGTCCCCACAAAATAACTCAACACACAGCCATTAATGTCTAAACCGATGACAACAAAAGTGAGTACACCCCTAAGTGAAAATGTTGAAATTGGGCCCAATTAGCCATTTTCCCTCCCCCGATGTCATGTGACTCGTTAGTGCTACAAGGTCTCAGGTGTGAATAGGGAGCAGGTGTGTTAAATTTGGTGTTATCGCTCTAAGGCCCCTTTCACATGGGGGTGTCCGGTTTCCTTCCTCCACTTGCTCAGCGGGGATCGCTCCGTTAATACTCGACTGACACTGATCTGACAAGTGACAGCGGTGGTGATCCTGCACCTGACCTCAGCGATGTGCGCACTTGGTGCCCTATTGACAGCGATACGGACCAGGTAGCACCCCCAAGATTCCCCTTCACTGGATCACCTGGGATGAAGGTAGAAGTTGAGCGTGACAAACCTCTGGCATACCTGCAATTATTCCTCACTGAGGAGGTAATTGAAAAAAATTGTCACAGAGACAAATCGCTACCAAGAGCAGCAATCCGCTACCCTGCATGCCAGGTTTTCCCGAAGCAGAAAATGGGAACCGGTGACCAAAGAGGACATCTGGCTGTTTCTGGGATTCATCATTCTTCAGGGGGTGGTTGGGAAACCACTCCAGAAATGGTACTGGACCACCAATAAATTACTGGCCACTCCGTTTTTTGGCACTGTGATGTCAGAATACCGTTTTTCCCTCATCATGAAGTATTTCCACTTCACGAACAATGAAGAGTTTGATGAGGCCACTCATCCTGCGCCCAAACTAAAAAAAATCTCAGAGGTATGCCAAATTATTGTGACCAATTTCCAGCGGACCTACGTGCCAGAAAGGGACCTCAGCGTGGATGAAAGTTTGATGGCCTACAAGGGACTCCTAAGCTGGATACAGTTTATTGCATCCAAAAGAGCGTGGTTTGGCATCAAATCCTACATGCTCTGCGAGTCATCCTCTGGGTACATCTGGAATTCGGTAATTTTACACCAGTAAAGGCACGAAGTTCAACCCCAGGTACAGTGGCTATGGGATGACCACATCATCTGTCCTTAAACTGCTGGAGCCATTGCTGAACCAGGGATATTGTGTGACCATGGGCAATTTCTACACGTCTCCGGAACTGTTTGAGGTTTTGCTACAAAAGAAGACTGATGCCTATGGTACCGTTAGGCCTAACCGACGTGACATGCCATCTATGTTTTCCAAGAAAAAACGAAAAACCGGAGAAATGGTTGCCTGGCAGAAGGGTAAGATGATGGCAATGCGATGGTGAGACAAGAAGGACGTGTGTCTCATGAGTACTGTGCACAATACGTCCACTGCCATGGTCCACACATAAGGTGGGAAAGATGTGCTGAAGCCGCAAGTTATGATAGACTATAATAGCACTATGGGAGGTGTCGACAGCCGATCAGGCAATGACATTTTATCCGGCTATGCGCAAACAGCAAAGAAATTATTATAAAAAGATTTTCAGGCATCTTCTGGAACAATGCCTTTGGAATTCATATATCCTGTACAGAGCAAAGAGTGACAAGCCTCTTGTTCATTCTGATTTTATCTGGAAGGTGGCTGAGCAGATTTTTGTCAAACACCAGACACCATCAGTAGCTGTGAACAGACCTGGACGACGTGCTGTTGACGTTGCCAACCCAGAACGCCTAACAGGTCGTCACTTTATGGTCTACATACCGCCAAAGGCAAAAAAGGCAGCACCTACCAGGATGTGCGTGGTTTGCTGTTCAAAGAGAGATAGCAATGGAAAGAAAGTCCGAAAAGAAAGCAGGTTCCATTTTCCGGATTGTGACGTCGGACTGTGTGCTGTACCTTGTTTCAAAATTTATCACACTCAGGATGTTTATTGAATTTTCTTTGACAAATTTCATTATTTTGTATTACATTATTGAATAAAATGATATTATTTATTAGATTATAATTCATGATTTTGTGTTTCAAACTTTATCACATCTGTGATGTCTACTAGAGTCTTATTTGGTCGGGTTTAAGTAAGTAATTACTAAGAATTGCAGGCCTATAATACATAACACCAAATTTCCATGCAAAAAATTGTACCGCTTTTGGTACAAACTTCCTGACAGAATCATACTGCCAGGGAGGTTAATGGATACCATCCTTTGTTAGCTGGCAAAAAAAAAAAAGTGTGCAGCAGGAACCCCCTCATTTGATTAATCTGTGCACCTGTTAAATTGGAACTTCACTCTCCTAATCCAACATTGATTATTTTTAATCCTCACGCTGCGAACATTAGTAAATAGGAAAGTATGTCCTATTTACTTGTTTTACCCTATTTTTATATTTGACATTTCTTCATTACATTATTGAGATCTTTGCAGTTACTCAGGTTGAACAGGAAATTTGCTAAGCATGTGTTGGAAATATAGTATAGTGATATTCTTTTTAAGGAAACCTCCCCCAAACTTTTTTTTTCCTCTTGGTTTTCAGGACCCTATTATGCCAGATGGGGAGATTTCCTATCATTTTCTGCCCAGTTCACTGTTGTCACTGGGCGAAAAGGTGAGAGAGAATCCACAATTTCTCAGTTGTCACCAGGAGAGGAATACTTTGACTACTTCTCCATGTTTCTGCTTACACCTGTGTTATCTAGGAAGGCCTGGGAAATCTCCCCAGTGACAGCATAGTCAGCAAAAAATCTGCCAGATTCCTAAGTCTTTCCCATGCCATCTGATACTTTGAAAACAAGTCTTTCTGTAGCTGCACTTTTAACTGTGTAAAATATACATGATGATATTTATTCATGTGTTTTGATAAAAGTGCATTTTATGAACTTCCTGAAAACCTGCTATGCATTTTATTATTCACTGAGAAAGCTGAACAGATGGCAGATGTCTCTGCTTTCAGTTCTGTTACAGGTGCAGGGATGAGCCTCTGAAAGAGAGGGAAGAGCACAGTCATTGTGACACAGCAGCATTATCCCTCACCATACATCAGCATGTGGGAGTCCTTGTACCCTCAGTCAGAGAAAGAGGAAATTACTTTTAGATGGAAAATTGAAGTGAAAGAGCTTATTCTAACTAGAGCTGATTCCTCTTTAAATCACTGGTTTCACACAGGTTCCTCATAAAGTGATGTTTGTTTTATCTAGTGTTTCTCTTACATCTTGTATATATGAGGTGACACTGCACACTTAACATAGTATTGGAGACTGTATGGCATGGGTGCTAACTGGCAGGAAAGTATACTGTAGTCTCACTGGACATCATACCTTGATATGCACAGACAAGGTTGAGGTAGCAAGCATTTCTTCCTGCAGGCCAGTAAGGCTTCCATAGAAGTTGTAGAATAGTGATGCATACAGACACTGATTGGTTGGCTGGCAGTGTATGCTGTGTATTATACATGGCGTTTTAACTGAGACCTATACTAATATAAATGTTAGTATGTTCTAGTTGATGACCTCCTGCTGAAACTTTGCCTGGCTGTCTCTTTTAATGGTCTGAATCAGTAAGCTGGAGCACATACAGTGGGTATAGAAAATAAGCACCCCCCCCCCTTCAAAATAATCACATTTTGTTGCTTTGCAGTCTGAAATGAAGACAGTTTGTTTTACCCAGCAGTATTTATAACATCCAAGGGAAAGAACACCAATGCCAGAAAATAGTTTACAAATAAATAAAAAACAGAATCCCTGAGTTGGGAAAAAGATCACTGCCTCCTAAAAAAATGACTTGTAAACTCAGTCAGGTGTAACTACCGTATATACTCGAGTATAAACCGAGTTTTTCAGCACATTTTTTTTTGTGCTGAAAATGCCCCCCTCGTCTTATACTGGAGTCAAGCACTTTTCTGCAGCAGGGAATGACATTTTCCGACCCGACTTTGGGGCCCCGTATCACGGGGTCACTTGGTGCTAGGAACCTCATTGGATATGTTGTAGTACTAATTCCACTGGGTTTGCACACCAAATTTTTGGTTCCTAGCACCAAGTGCCCCGAGATACCGGGCCCCAAAGTCGGTCAACTGTGTCCATCTAAAGCAATGTCATTTCTGGACCCAAAGGGTCCCGAGACCCCAAATTTTGGCCATTTAGGAACCCTTAACTACCAAGTTTGAAGTTTGGGGGACCTATGGCTGCAAATGGGCACAGTAAGGCATGCAAATGGTCACAGTGAGGCTGCAAATGGGCATCGTTGACCCTCTTTTCCACTTACAGTAGCTGCGCATTTCTCACCCTAGGCTTATACTCGAGTCAATACATTTTCCCATTTTTTTTTGTGGTAAAATTAGGTGCCTCACCTTTTATTCGGGTCGGCTTATACTCCAGTATATATGGTAATCACCTTCTCAATGGCACACAAAACCATTTGGCTTTCAACTGTGATTAGCTGTAATTTTTGATTAACTCAGCATGAAAGAGTTTTTCTGGAGCATTTTAGTCCCTGATTGAAGTAAACAATCAACTATGGGTGGCAAGGCACGGTCAAAAGATCTCCAGGATAAAGTTGTGGACAGACACAAGTCAGGAGATGGATACAAAAGATGTTCAAAAGCTTTATCAATGCCTAGAAGCACAGTGAAGTGGAAGCAAGAAGTGTAAGGTATTTGGTACAACACAGACCAGTGGCGGAATTACCAGGGTCGCACCAGTCGCATATGCGACTGGGCCCTCGGATCCGCCACTGTAGGGGGGCCCGCCTCCGCCCGGGAGATAGTACAGTACACTGGGAAGTCCGCTCCGCACCCCTGTGCTGCAAAGGGGGGGCGCCGAAGCGTCAGGACTGCTCCCCTCTCTCCTCTCCTTGTGTCACAGTCACAGAGTCAGTGCTAGCGCAAGACAGCTGCTCGGGTGTCAGGAGGGCACTGAAGCCAGGAGTCACAGACTGTCCCTGAAGAATAGTTATGCTGCCGCCGCCCCCGCTCTAATCTGGCTCAGCAGCACAGCACAGGTACTGTGCAGGTACATAGCACCTCTCACTGTACCTCTCTAACTATACAGGGGGAAGGGGGGGGGGGGGCGATCGGCAGCTCTGTGATGTCCCTCCAGCCAGCACAGTTCACTCCCCGAGTGTTGGTCAGTGTATACTGGAGAGGGGAGGGGCCTCTGACCCGAGCAGACACCAGATTCAGTGCACAAGTTTGTCCCTCTGCTTGCACACTCTGAGTCTTGCTCGGGTCAGAGGCCCCTCCCCTCTCCATTGTATACACTGACACTCAGGAAGTGAACTGTGCTGGCTGGGGGGACATCCTGCAGATGTCACAAGGAAGCATGTACAAGGGCTGCTGCTTGGACTTCTCATGTAAGGTAGGCCCAACACTGCCCCCCCCACCTGTGACACTGGCCCCCTCACCCGTGACACTGGCCCCCTCACCCGTGACACTGGCCCCCTCACCCGTGACACTTGCCCCCCTCCACCTGTCACACTGTCCTGTCATACTGCCCCCTCTTGTTACACAGCCCCCCTTCTTTCACAGTGCTCCTTCAATACACTGCCCCCTCCTGTCATACTTCCCAGGTATTTTTTTTCCTGTCACACTGCCCCCCCCCCTTGTCACAATATCCCCCTGTCACACTGCCCCTAATATACTGCTCCTTCTTGTCACACTGCCCCCCTTCTTTCACACTCCCCCCCCCCCTCTGGTCACATTTTCCAGATACCCTTCTTTGGTCACACTGCCCCCCTCCTGTCAAAATGCCCCATCACACTGCCCCCCCCCCCCCATCTTTTCACAATACCCACCATCATACTACGGTTCAGGGGCCCTTCATGGTTTCTTGCACTGGGGCCCTGAAGGTTATAGTTACGCCTCTGACACAGACCCTCCTTAAATCAGGACATTGCTCCAAACTGGATGAAAGAGCCAGGAGGAAACTAGTCAGAGAGGCTACCAAGAGGTCTACAGCAACTCTGAAGCAGTTGCAGGAATTTATGACAGAGTGTTCATTATGTGCATGTGACAACAATATCAAAAATTCTTAACAAACGTGGCTTGTAGAGGCTGCATGGGAAAATGTTATGGTCAGATGAGACTAAAATGTAATTATTTGGCCTCTACACCAAACGATCTGTCTGACAGAAATCCAATACAGCTCATCATCCAAATAACACCATTCCTACAGTAAAGCATGGAGGTGGTAAATTTCTGTTATGGGTTGTTTCTTTGCAGCAGGAACTAGAGCACTGTCAGGATAAAAAGAACATGGATGGGGCAAAATACCATCAAATTCTTGTGGAAAATCTGCTGCCCTCTGTCAGAAAGCTGTCACTGGGAAGAAGGTTTACCTTCCAACATGACAATGCAAAGCACACAGAATAAATTACCACACTGGTTGAAGGAGAAAAAGGTGAATATCCTTGCATGGCCTAGTGAGAGCCGAGACTTCAAGTCATTCCATAGATTTTCAATGGGATTTAAGACTGCAGACCACAAATGGTCACCATCAAATTTAACTGAACTTGAGCAGTTCTGTAAAGAGTGGGCAAATATAGCAAAGTCTAGAAGTGCAAAGTTGGTAGAGACATCACAACAGACTAAAGGCTGTAATTGAAGCAAAAGGTGGTTCAACAAAATACTGACACCCGGTGGTGATCCTTTTTCCAACTCTGTGATTTTGTTTTTGAATTGTATTTATTTTTCTGACATGGTGTTCTGTCTTTCTCTTGGATGTTATAAGTTACACTGAGCAAATACAGCTGGATAAAACAAAAACTGTCTGTCTTCACTGCCTGAAGGCTGCAAAGCAACAAAATGTGATTATAGGGGGGTGATTATTTTCTATACTCACTGTATGCAGCCAGAGAAGTGTGCAAACCTGATCTGCCTACTTCCTTCATAAATTTTTGATGCTACGGGCTCAGCATGATAGCCAAACAAATAGTTTTCAGAGAAGTCAGTAGTTGCAGCCTACATAATAAAGGTTTCATGCAAGCATCTGCAGCACATTTATAATGACAGCTACTGCTGACTACCCAGTAGGGATGAGCTTGGTGTTCGATTCGAACCCATGTTCGAATCGAACATCGTCCGTTCGTCGAAACCAGAACTTTGTGGGCCGTTCGCATCAAATTTGTGTGATACGAATGGCCCACAATGCACTGCGCCAGTCGCAGTGCATTGCTGGCTGATGATTGGCCAAGCATGCACTGTGACCCCGCATGCTTGGCCAATCACAGCGCCGGCAGCGATGAGAGCCATAATTGGCCACAGACAGGATGCCTGTGGCCAATTATAGCTAAGGGGGGTTTAGTACATGCCCCACACTATATAAGGCCGCCAGTGCGGCGGCCTTGTGTAGTGTTGTGCGGTGTTCATAGAGAGCAGGATAGGCAGGGACAGTGTCAGCTGTGCTTTATACTTCTTTAGATAGCGCTGTTACAGTGAGTGTAGTGTTCAGGGAGAGAGCAGGATAGGCAGGGACAGTGTCAGCTTTGCTTTGCTTCCTAACCTAGCGCTGTTACAGTGGGTGTAGTGTGCCTCCTGCACAGCATACACCTGAATCTACCCCCTCATTGCTGGTGTTGTGTAGTTGATTTGTGCAACACAGGCATCTGCCTAATATTCAGTCATGTCATTTACACAGGAATCAGTGCATTTAAATAGCACTGATTGCTGTATAAATGACAATGGTCCCAAAAATGTCCGATGTGTCCGCCATAATGTCGCAGTCACAATAAAAATCACGGTTCGCCGCCATTACTAGTAAAAAAAAAAATATTAATAAAAATGCTGTAAAACTATCCCCTATTTTGTAAACGCTATAACTTTTGCGTAAACCAATCAATAATCGCTAATTGCGATTTTTTTTTTTTTTAACCAAAAATATGTAGAAGAATACGTATCGGCCTAAACTGAAAAAAAATGTTTTTTTATATATTTTTTGGGGGTATTTATTATAGCAAAAAGTAAAAAATATTGCATTTTTTTTCAAAATTGTCACTCTATTTTTGTTTATAGCGCAAAAAAAAACAGAGGTCGTCAAATACCACCAAAAGAAAGCTCCATTTGTGGGAAAAAAAGGACGCCAATTTTGTTTGGGAGCCATGTCGCATGACCGCGCAATTGTCAGTTAAAGCGACGCAGTGCCGAATCGCAAAAAGGGGCCTGGTCCTTTGGCTGCAAATTGGTCCGGGGCTTAAGTGGTTAAATGGCTTTTTTTCCTTTACAAATGTCATTTTGTGCAGGGACAGTTCTAAACACGGGAAGCACATGCCACTTCACGGGCATACTTTAGACACCCCCCAGGTACAATATTTAAAGGAATATTTCACTTTTTTTTTTTTTTCACTTTATGCATCATTAAAAGAGTGCTCCAAAAAAAACGTCAGTTTTTAAAACTTCTTTTTGCATTGATACATGTCCCCTGGGGCAGGACCCGGGTCCCCAAACCCTTTTTAGGACAATAACATGCATATTGGCCATTATAAATATCGCTTTCGATTTTGAACGTTCGCGTCCATTAATAGGGTTCTAATGTTCGTGCAAACTTTCGGTCCGTTCGCAGGTTCTGGTGCAAACCGAACAGGGGGGCGTTCGGCTCATCCCTACTACCCAGTGACTAATCTATGTGCACTGAGAGCAGAGGGCATAGAGGAGGCTGGGAGTGGATGATGCTATCAGGGTTGAGGATGAGATAAGTGTTTCTGACCACAGGTACTTAAAGCGGGATTCCATCCTAAAGTGGAACTCCCGCTTTTCGGAACCCTCCCCCCCCTCCGGTGTCACATTTGGCACCTTTCAGGGGGGAGGGGGGTGCAGATACCTGTCTAAGACTTCCGGGCATTAACTCCCACGGGAGTTTACGCAGCTTCCTGTCCCGGCGCACATCGCTGAAGTTTCTCATTGCGACTCGCGCATGTGCAGTAGGGAATCGGGAAGTGAAGCCACTTCCCGATTCCCTCACCGAGAATGGCACTGGCTACAGCAGAGAGCCGAGCGATCGATCGGCCTCTGCTGCCAACATCGCTGGAACTGGGAGACAGGTAAGTGTCCATTTTTGTCCAAGTCAGCAGCTGCAGTATTTGTAGCTGCTGGTTTTTAAAAAAAAAAAAATTCAGTACAGTCCCGCTTTAAGACTGGCAACCTTGTGTTAAGTTCCTTTTCACAGATGAGGCAAGCTTACAATTATGATGACAGCTGCAAGGTTGATGTTAATCTGTATTGCTGCTTCAGATGTGCAATTTAGTGGGTTGTCCAGAACTGAGATAAGATGGGACTGTCTGTCTTCCAAAGGGCACCATGGTGTTTACTGTTACATAGTTCGTAAGGTTGAATAAAGACACCAGTCCATCCAGTTCAACCTGAGTGAGTGTCTACAATTGTCCCTATCCCTGTACATTGCACACTCACATCGTTCCCTACCCTCAAGGAGCCCACAATCCAAGGTCCCCATTTATATACTAGGGTCAATTTTGGACAAAGGCCAATTAGCCTACCAGCATGTCTTTGGAGTGTGGGAGGAAACTGGAGTGCCCAGGGGAAACCCACGCAGGCACAGGGAGAACATACAAACTCCAGGCAGGTAGAGTCATGGTTGGGATTTGAACCAGTGACCCTTTTTACTGCTAGGCGAGAGTGCTAACCACTACACCACTGTGCCAGCTCTTAAATGAGCTATTCACAATACGGTCTCTTACAAATCTCCTTTAGTTCTAACAGCTACTGTATGTAGATCTACGGCCTACCTGATTGGATAGTTAAGGTAGGTTTTTTTATAATACAAATGTAGCGCCATAACCCCTTGGGGCGGCTAAGTTTTTCTGGGCTTACCGATTTACCTCTACCAGCTCGTACTCGTCGTTCTTGTCTAGGGGTTCCCAGGGTTCATACCCAGTAATTGCGGAGACTGACACTTCAATTATTTTTTAGGATTTTTATTTGCTTAAAACGTTAAACAGAAACACAGTCTCTCAGTTGGGAATAGAGGGTATGGGTATAGAAGCTCATGCACTTTAGGACTGCTGACACTCAATAAATGTCTCTTTCTAGACGATTCAGGGAGTAGCCACTCGCAACTGGATAATTCAACTGTTGGATAAATCCTTGCTTGTAGATCTAGCAGCCAACAATTGATTTTAGCTTAGCAAAGTCTCTGCCACAGACTTGGTTGTGAAACTTTATATGAACGCAAAAGTCTCTCTCAGGAACTTAGTTGCAACTGAAGGATAAGGTTAGGAACTTTTCTTACAGTACCAGTATCTTGCAGCTGGTCCGGCGATACCGTAAGAAATGCGGATTCAAATAGTATCCTTACAGCTCAGCTTCCAGGCTCTTACCGAGCAGCCAGCCTCGTGTGTGGCCCTCCTCCGAAGAGTCCTCCCCTGGTTGCATGTACAGTTGCTGGGCCTCTCCAAACCTGAGAAGGCACCGGAACACCTTAGAATCCTCCTTCCAGTTACTGCGCCTCAAACTAGCCAGTTCGGAGGCTCGGAAACGGATGGATCCGCACCCCAGGCCATGAGGGCCTCTGGGGACTGGTCAGGAGGACCAGGACCATAGAGTCAGCAACAACTTCTGGACCGGAACAGACCCCAGGCCGGAACCCAGAACCATGTGACTTCAGCACCTTAAGTACCCTCTCCCGGAATACACAGCGGTACAAACGCGCCCACTGAGAGGAGATTGGTACTCAATGCGTCCAACCAGACTGCGTTCTAAGGCCTGTCACAGGTGCACACGCCACCTATGAACAGGCACAACCTCAATACAGCCCAGCCAAACTGATGCCAAAGCAAAATTTAAAGCAATTAACCCCAAAACTCAACTATAGTTTTGAGCAAAAACAAAATTTAAATACATATCGCGTACTTTAGAAAAGTACCGGCGCTACACAAAGTTGTGGGAAATCTGAAGGAGATTATACAGTCAGATCAGATTGTAAAGTGTATGGTGAGATTTAGGCGCTGTCTCTGGTGAAATGGGGTGACACCTAAATGAGACACCTACAACAAGCAACTTTACACTAAATTTAGGCCACTAATGCCAGTGTAACATTGAGTGCAGGAGGAGACTATAGAAAAGCTCTTTCAGTGGTTTGATTGGCAGAGGCATCTTTTATAATATGTCTAAGTAAAGGTTGGAGTCATCTGATTTAATGAACATTGAACTTCTTTATTTCACAAAGAGTTTTGTGACTTTAAATTGCCACTTCCTCAATTTGGGGAGAGAACACTGGTATTGGCTGCAGTGCAGTGATGTCATCCTGTCTGGCTTGAAAGCTTCTAGCTTTGCAGCAAGATTGTTGAGGACAATATTGTCCTCTGTGATACTGAGGACTACAGCAGGGACGTGCAGTGAGGTCAGTGGCTGGTGAGGCTCCAGCTAGTATCAGAGCCAGATGCACACACAGGTTACATACGCCACGATCGTCAGAGTGAGAGCAATAATTCTAGCACTAGACCTCTGTAACTCTAAACATGTAACCTGTAAAAAATGTTAAAGCGTCTCCTATGGATATTTAGAAGTACTGAAGTTTGGCGCCATTCCACAAGTGTGCGCAATTTTAAAGTGTGACACGTTAGGTATCTATTTACTCGGTGTAACATCATCTTGCACATTATACAAAAAAATCGCACTAAGGTTGGTGTTGTATTTTTTTATTCATGAGTTTTTTCCAAAAAAATTAAAAACACGTTTAAAAAAATTGCTGTGCAAATATCGTGTGATATACAAAGTTGCAACAACCACCATTTTATTCCCTAGGGTGTCTGCTAAAACAATATATATAATGTTTGGGGGTTCTGAGTAATTTTCGAGCAAAAAAAAATGATGATTTTTTACATGTAGGAGAGAAGTGTCAGAATTGGCCTGGGTGGCAAGGGGTTAATTACCATAAGTAATAAACAAATAATTATTAGATATTGTTTTTAAAGTAATGTTACTGTATTTTCTAAATCTGTACTCAAGCAGGTGACTTAATGGGCAAATTACTGAAGTTTGAAGTTATAACTTCCAACCAGTATTTTCACAGTAAAAAGATAAATAATAAATTATCTTATAACATATAGCATAATATATGATTTAGCTTGAATATAACAGTACCTTTTCAGCAGGCAGCAGATTCTCATTCTCCCTCTTAACTGTGTGAGAATAACATGGGATTGTGGGTAAATCTTATACTAATAAACACATGTTTTTTTCCTTGTAGTTAAGAGGGCTAGGCTGGAATGGAGCAATTTGTCTTTTAGACATATGCCCATTCTATAACACTGCAGTGAGAGGCGTGTTTCTAAGTGAGGAGAGGCACTGTGAGCTCAACCTCTCAGTCTGCTGCAGAGTGTGTCAGCTTTTATTTAAAGTGGCCGCTCTGTATTTAGCTTCTGACAGGCTGTGCAAGGAGCCCCATATCTTTGGAACCATAGGTCGTAGGAGCCCCAGTGGTGGGGTAGAACTTAGGCTACATACCCCCCAAATTTGGGGTCTCTGTGACCCCAGGTCGCCAAGCTACAACTCTAAAAGCTTTTTATTTATTTCTTTTGTTAATGGAAGGCCCTGCCTAAGGACTCTAGAATTTGAGTCAATAAAGAAGGGGACAAAATTGGCGATCTCCTGCCACCATCTGTAAGGAAGCCCAAAATGTTGCACTTTGATGGGGTGCTGCATAAAAACCTTTACTGCATTTCCTGATGGTGGTATGATCCCCTCTAGTGACCATTGTACCTCCAATCCAGTCAGTGTGTTGTCCAAAAGACTTCGGAGAAGCAGGAGGTTTTGTTATGGTGAAGAAAATCCGCCTGTTCCCTGACAGTGTACTAGTTCACAGACCTAGACTTTTTACATGTTATCCAGCACAATACAAGAGGGTTACCACACAATTTTTCTGCAGCTCAACTTCAACTGCTAAATTTCTAATATTTGGTAAATCCTGTTTTGTGTTGTAAATATTGTTGCCTAGTCTGGTGCTCTGGCACTGTAAAGATGCCACACACTGGGGGAGCGTTACTAAAACTGGAGCACTCAGAATCTGGTGCAGCTGTGCATAGAAACCAATCCGCTTCTAACCTCAGCCTGTTTAATTAAGCTTTGGCAATAAAACCTTAAGATTCGGTTCACACTGGGGCAACTTGTCAGGCGACTTAGCCTCCGGCAAGTCCCACTCCATTCTGTACAATGGAACTGTTCTAATAGGAGCGACACAAGTCCCTCTGACTTAGAAAAAGGTTCCTGTACTACTTTTGGGGCGACTTTTGGCGACTTGCATTGACTTCTATACAGAAGTAATTTTAAAGCCGCCGATGAAGTCGGATGCAGGTTGCCTGAGGCAGTTTCGCTGCAAATCGTGCTGCCTCAGTGTGAACCAACCCTAAAGCTGATTGGTTTATATGCAGAAGTGAACCTGATTTTGTACTCTCCAGCTTTGGTAAATAAACCCCAATGTTTCTGCAGCTTGATTTCACATGATAAATTACTAATGTTTGCTGCAGGATCAATACAGCTTTGGGTTTCAAACTTTAGAGCCTATTCTGGTATTCTGGTTCTATCCTGCCACTAATTTTTTTTTACCATCTCAGATAAACAGTGTGTATTATTTCAAGATCAAACCTGCCTCATCCCTTCCTCTTCATCTGCTACCTAAACAAGCCTGTTGTCTTAGATAATGTTTGTCGGGATAAAACCTGCCTAATTTCTTCCCTTTTAAAGTGCAGCCTAACCAAGCTGCTTGCACATTGTCCAGCCACTATAACATGTTTATAGGCTATTGTCTATCTGATAATACTTTTTTTTTTTTTTAAGATAAAATGTACCTCTTTAGTGGATGCCTAACTAAGCGGCTATCATACTGTTCAGCCATTTTGAGATATTTGTGACTTGGAGGCTTCCAACAAGCTTTAAGAAGTGCTGAAGCTAGGGATGAGCCGAACACCCCCAGGTTCGGTTTGCACCAGAACCTGCGAACGTTAGAACCCTATTAGTTACAATGGATGTGAACGTTCGAAATCTAAAGTGCTAATTATAACGGCCAATATGCATGTTATTGTCATAAAAAAAGATTTGGGGACCCGGGTCCTGCCCCAGGGGACATGTATCAATGCAAAAAGAAGTTTTAAAAATGGAAGTTTTTTCTGGAGCAGTCATTTTAATGATGCATAAAGTGAAATATTCCTTTAAATATGGTACCTGGGGGGTGTCTAAAGTATGCCTGTGAAGTGGCATGTGTTTCTCGTGTTTAGAACTGTCCCTGCAAAAAATGACATTTGTAAAAGAAAAAAAGAAGCCATTTAAAACTGCTTGCAGCTTTAATGTCATGTCTTGTCCTGGCAATATGGATAAAAATCTTTGAGAAAAATGGCATGGCTACCCCATCAGCCCCCCCCCCCCCCCCCCCCAGCCCATTACCAGCCCCTTCGGGTCTTCTATGGATATTAAGGGGAATCCCGCACCCGAAATAAAACCCTATACCTACAACTCTATATACTCTGAACAGCAGTATACAGGCGGTGCAAACAAGACAGGGACTGTAGGTTTGTTCTTAAGTAGAATCTGTTTGTAATTTTGAACAGGTACATTTTTAAGTGTAGCTCCAGCCCAAAACATCTATTTTTAAGCTTTTTGGAGAACATAGGGAAGGGTTATCACCCCTGTAACATTTGTTTTGCTGTCTGTGCACCTGTTTAGAACATTTCACCTCACTTTCCGTCCCAATGACAAATGTTTTTGGAAAAGTGGGGTTTTTATTGAAACAAGGATTGGTGATAAAGCATCAGTAGAGAGGAGATACCTTTTTCCCAAATTAAATCTAACAGGCTAGAATTTCCCTTCCTAGGGGTAGATTGTCCTCTCACTTCCTGTTTTCTCCTTCTGTTTGCAAGTAGGATTCGTTTCTAAGTTGGATGTTTGAAAGTAGGGGCCTGCCGTATATAGTCTGCAGAAATTTTCCCCATTAGATGTTGGTGTTGCCACAACACTGTAAGCCCTCACAGCTACTCTTGGTGGGTGCTGAAACGCCCTGCTGTGAACTATTCTATCAGGAATTGTAATTACATGCCATTGTTGAACAGTGGTAGGAAAAATTGGGACTTTGGTGGTGGTGCTGGTGCTACAACACTGTAATCCCTCACAGTTACTCTTGGTGGGCTCAGGAATGGGCCCTGCTGTGAATTATTAGATCAAGAATTGTAATTGCATGCCCCTCTTTAACAGGGGCAGAAAAATTGGGCCTTTGGTGGTGGTGGTGGAGGATGGTGTTGCCACAACAATGTAAGCCCTCACAGTTACTCTTGGTGGATGCAGGAATGGGCCCTGCTGTGAATTATTAGATCAAGATTTGTAATTATACGCCCCTGTTAAACAGGGGCTGAAAAATTGTGCCTTAGGCACTGGTGCCACAATACTGCAACCCCTCACAGATACTGTACTTGGAGCACAGCAATGAGACCTGTTGCAAAACATTGCATAAAAAATTGTAATTACACGCCCCTGTTAAACAGGGGCTTAAAAATTGTGCCTTAGGCACTGGTGCTGGTGCCACAACACTGCAACCCCTCACAGATACTGTACTTGGAGCACAGCAATGAGAACTGTTGCAAAGCATTGCATAAAAAATTGTAATTACACGCCCATGTTAAACAGGGGCTGCAAAATTGGGCCTTAGCCACTGGTGGTGGCACCCAGAAACAAAAATGTTCTTCCAAGCTATCATCAGGATCATTGAGGAGGAAGAGGATAGTCAGTCAACATAACAGGACAGTCACTTAGCATCAGCATAGGCAGTCTTGAAGGGATGTGACATTTCAAAATAAATTATTCAGTTATATCAGCTTCAGGTGACTGGTAGCTGGTGGTAATCCAAGACTGATTCATCTTTATGAAGGTCAGTCGATCAACCGAGTCGGTGGACAGACGCACCCTGTGATCGGTGACAAAGCCTCCAGCAGCACTGAATGTGCGTTCCGAAAGAACGCTGGATGCAGGACAGGCCAGTAGCTCAATTGCATACTGTGCAAGCTTTGGCCAGTGATCCATCCTCAAGACCCAGTAAGCCAGGGGATTTTCGGTGGGAAAGGTGTCCAAGTCTGACCTTGCCCCTAGGTAATCCTGCACCATGTATATCAGATGCTGGCGATGGTTGCTGGAACCGATCATACCTTGGGGCTGCGGACTAAAAAATTGTCTGAACGCATCGGTCAGACGTCCACCTTCCCCACCGCTCCTGCTACTGACCGAAGCCTCTGCAACTCGTCATCCAGGACCAGGAGTTTGTAACCTCCCAGTCTCTGGGAACGCGTTGCACAGACCTTTCTGCAAGGCCTCCCGGAGATGTCTCATCCTTTGCTCCCTCTGTGATGGCAAGATAAGGTCCGCAACCTTACCCTTCTACCATGGATCAAGGAGGATGGCCAGCCAGTAATGGTCCCTCTCCTTGATCCGAAGAATACAAGGATCCTTCCGCAGGCTTTGCAGGATCAGGGAGGCCATGCAACGTAGGTTAGCTGAGGCATTCGTTCCGGAGTCTTCTGGGTCACTGTGGACGACATGATCCGCAGCCACCTCCTCCCAGCCACGTACAAGTCCACCGGTTTCTTGGGACTGTAAATCATCCCTAAAAGACTGCTGATGCTGATGCTGAGTGCCAGGCTCCACCTCCATGCTGACACAATCCTCATCCTCATCCTCTTCCTGTGTGATGGGTGGGAGAGAAGGAACACTGTCTGGATAAAGGGGGCCTTGAGAGGCAAGGAAGTCCTCCTCTTCCTGCCTCTGTTCTGCCTCAAGTGCCCTGTCCATTATTCCACGCAGCGTATGCTCCAACAGGTGGACAAGAGGTACAGGGTCACTGATGCATGCACTGTCACTGCTCACCATCCTTGTGGCCTCCTCAAATGGTGACAGGACAGTGCATGCATCCCTGATCATGCTCCACTGGCGTGGTGAAAAAAAATCTGAGCTCCCCTGACCTTGTCCTGGTGCCGTAGTCGCACAGGTACTCATTGATGGCCCTCTGCTGCGTGTGCAGTCGCTGCAGCATGGCCAATGTTGAGTTACACCTGGTGGGCATGTCACATATAAGGCGGCTCTTGGGCAGGTTCAACTCCTTTTGCAGCTCAGCCAGCCGAGCACTGGCATTATATGATCGGCAGAAATGCACACAGACTTTCCTGGCCTGTCTCAGGACATCCTGTAAGCCTGGGTACCTGCCCAAGAACCGCTGCACCACCACACCAAGTTAAGGACGTGAGCCATACAGGGCACATGGGTCAGTTGTCCCTGTCGCAGGGCAGAGAGGAGGTTGGTGCCATTGTCACAAACCACCATTCCTGGCTTAAGCTGGCGTGGCGTCAACCACCTCTCGGCCTGCCCCTGCAGAGCTGACAGAACCTCTGCCCCAGTGTGGCTCCTGTCCCCCAAACAAACCAGCCCAAGCATGGCATGGCATCTTTTTGCCTGCGTACTTTCACCGGTCCAGCAGCTGGGGCAGGGAAATTTGCCTGGTACAATCGGACGTCGGTGTACTGCTAGCAGAGTGCCCGCAAGTACTTGGCTGTGACACACCTAATTCTACACCTTCATTCCTCTCAGTGCAGCTTTCAGAGAGGACTGAAGGTATAGTGGGGTTGGAGATCCCAGCTGATGAGGAGCAAGGAGAGGTCCACTTTGTTCTTTGGTGTGGGTCTTTAAGGTATGCTTGCCAACGAGCTGCATTGCAGGTCAACATATGTCTGGTCATGCTTGTGGTGCCCAAGCGGCTGATGTTTTGGCCACGCGAGATACGCTTGAGACATATGTTGCAAATAGCAGCGGTGCGATCTGATGCACTCGTCTCAAAAGAGGCCCACACCAAAGAACTTTTGTAATAACGCGCAGAGGCAGCACCCTGCACAGGCGGAGCTCTGCGGTGTGATTCAGTTGGTGTGCTGCCCTCAAGCTGGCCTCCAGAGGGCATCCGCCTCCTCCTCCTCTCTCCGTTCAGGCACCAACGTGGAGTCAGTGATCTCATCATCCCCTCCCTCTTCACCACTGGAGCAAACCTGGCAGTATGCTGCAGCTGGTGGAACATGACTGCCAGATTGCTGTCCTTGAGCATCCCCTCTCTCTGCGCTCACGCTATTGCCTTCCTCTAGCTGGGTATCATCATCGGAGCCTTCAAAACGCTGGGCATCCTTCTGGAGCATGCACCCAACACTGTGCTCAAACAGTTCGGGGGACTCCTCAGGAGGACATGGTGGGTCTAGGGAAGGGGTGACTGATGACATTGAGTACGCGTTGGCAGCTGCTTTGCCAGTACCCTGAGCTTGGGTGAGAGAGGATGAGGAGGGCTTGGTCACCACTCTACCAAGCCTTCGGCATGATGCGGCTCAACATGTCCAGCTGCCAAAAAAAAGGACAAGCGTGTCCCATGCTGATGACGATGCACCGCGTCCACGACCAGCACTGTTGTCTCTAGACACAGAGCCTGCTTGCCCTCTTTTCTTTTGGCTCGTGACTGTCTGCCTCTCCTTGTTGGCCTTCCAGACATTGTAATGGTCTGCAGGGAGATGGGAAAAACAGTAATTGGGTAGTGTATATTGTGCTGGAGTCACACAACACACACACTAACTCCTACAGATGGCTGGATTAGATGACACCAGGGGAGAAGGGCAGATACAGGTGCAGGTTGTATACTGTGCTGTGCTGGACATACACAACACACACAATAACTACTGCAGATGGCTGGATTAGATGACACCAGGGCAGAAGGGCAGATACAGGTGCAGGTTGTATACTGTGCTGTGCTAGACTCACACAACACACACAATAACTCCTGCAGATGGCTGGATTATATGACACCAGGGCAGAAGGGCAGATACAGGTGCAGGTTGTATACTGTGCTGTGCTAGACTCACACAACACACACAATAACTCCTGCAGATGGCTGGATTAGATGACACCAGGGCAGAAGGGCAGATACAGGTGCAGGTTGTATACTGTGCGGTGCTAGACTCACACAACACACACAATAACTCCTGCAGATGGCTGGATTAGATGACACTAGGGCAGAAGGGCAGATACAGGTGCAGGTTGTATACTGAGCTGTGCTAGACTCACACAACACACACAATAATTCCTGCAGATGGCTGGATTAGATGACACCAGGGCAGAAGGGCAGATACAGGTGCAGGTTGTATACTGAGCTGTGCTAGACTCACACAACACACACAATAACTCCTGCAGATGGCTGGATTAGATGACACTAGAGCAGAAGGGCAGATACAGGTGCAGGTTGTATACTGTGCTGTGCTAGACTCACACAACACACACAATAACTCCTGCAGATGGCTGGATTAGATGACACCAGGGCAGATACAGGTGCAGGTTGTATACTGTGCTGTGCTAGACTCACACAACACATACAATAACTCATGCAGATGGCTGAATTAGATGACACCAGGGCAGAAGGGCAGATACAAGTGCAGGTTGTATACTGTGCTGTGCTAGACTCACACAACACACACAATAAGTCCTGCAGATGGCTGGATTAGATGACACCAGGGCAGAAGGGAAGATACAGGTGCAGGTTGTATACTGTGCGGTGCTAGACTCACACAACACACACAATAACTCCTGCAGATGGCTGGATTAGATGACACCAGGGCAGATACAGGTGCAGGTTGTATACTGTGCTGTGCTAGACTCACACAACACACACAATAACTCCTGCAGATGGCTGGATTAGATGACACCAGGGCAGAAGGGCATATACAGGTGAAGATTGTATACTGAGCTGTGCTAGACTCACACAACACACACAATAACTCCCGCAGATGGCTGGATTAGATGACACCAGGGCAGAAGGGCAGATACAGGTGCAGGTTGTATACTGTGCTGTGCTAGACTCACACAACACACACACTAACTCCTGCAGATGGCTGGATTAATGGAGAACTGCACAAAATGGTAGATACGGGTGCAGGTTTATATTGTGCTGTGCTGGACTCACACAGCACACACACTAACTCCTGAAGATGGCTGTATTCATAGAGAACAGCACTTTCCCCACACGCAAATGCCTGAGAAGAACACACTATACCTGCCTATTATTCCTCTTTCCCTGCACTTTCCCCGCACGGAAATGAATGATCAATAGTTCACACTGTCCCTGCCTATCAATCCTCTTTCCCTGCACTTTCCCCACACGGAAATGAATGATCAATAGTTCACAGTTCACACTGTCCCTGCCTATCAATCCTCTTACCCTGAACGCCGGAACACACTACACAAGGCCGCCGGCGCGGCGGCCTTATATAGTGTGGGGCGTGTACTAAACCCCCTGAGCTATAATTGGCCACAGGCATCCTGCCTGTGGCCAATTATTGCTCTCCTCGCTTCTGGCTCTATGATTGGCCAAGCATGCGGGGTGCATTGTGGGCCGTTCGCATAAACAGCTCCCCCGAGGTTCGATTCGAACATGGGTTTGAATCATACACCGGGCCCATCCCTAGTGAGCCTGCTCGGTTGTTAACTACTTGCTGACCAGCAGCAGTACATTTAATGCTGATACACAGCTCCCCCAGGCACCATGACAGCGTGATATATGACCCGTGGTGTTCAGTATCGGTGTGCCCCAGATATCACGTAATCGCTGTGCAATGACATGACACCTAGTAAACAATAGTCATGTGTAGTCTGTGATTTGTCACATGATCACATGGTACCTGGGCCAATCCCCCCCCCCCTCCGAGCAGTAGTTTGTCTACTCTGCTGAGAAAAATGTTTTAAAAAGTTGCATTTTTTTTTGATATATATATTATCACCAGTTCATATCCCTGATCATCACCACACCAGTCATATGACGATTAAAAAGAAAACTGTAAATACCTTGGTTTGTCTACTTTCCAAAAAGAAGTCATGGTATTTGTATTTTCCTGACATTTTAGGGCCCCAAGAAATGAGAGGCAGTCAGTACATCAGGATTGATCAATTTTTCAGATATACAATATATACCAGTGATGGCGAACCTTTTTGAGCCCGAGTGCCCAAACTGCAACACAAAACCAACTTATTTTATTCATGCAGGGATAGGCACAGACCAAGGCTGTGGGTGGACATTTTCCAAAGTACAGACCTTAGTGAAGGACACCAAGGTACATTTAAAAATGAACCACTTCCGGACCGCTGCACGCCGATGTACGTCCCTACTTTGGGGACGGATATCGTTGTTATGGCAGCAGCTAGCTGCCATAACCCCGGTATCCCTGTGTTCGGCAGACGGTCCGGTACAAGATAAAAGTGGTCTCTGATCACTTTTATCTATGTCGGAAGAGGTGCCCTCCGCTGCTTACCGGAGCCGCCAGCAGCGGCGGAGGCGATCGCGTCTGTCCCCTGGGCTGACATGGAGACGAGTGAGGGGAAGATGGCCCCCACCCGTCTCCATGACACTGCATTTTAGTGTAAATATGAGATCTGAGGTCTTTTTGACCCCAGATCTCATATTTAAGAGGTCCTGTCATGCTTTTTTTTCTATTACAAAGGATGTTTACATTCCTTGTAATAGGAATAAAAGTGACACATTTTTTTTTTTTTTTAAACTGTGTAAAAAGGTAAAATAAATAAGAATTTTTTTTTTTTAAACGCGCCCCATCCTGCCGAGCTCACGCGCAGAAGCAAACTCATACGTGAGTAGCACCCGCATATGAAAACGATGTTAACTTAAATCCACATATTTTGATTGTATTATAAGATTAGAGCGTACTGGTTGGAGGTGCAAAGGATCTCTCAAAGATTTGCTGCTTCACCAATACCAGATGACCCTGCTTTTTTCTTGCTCCATTGCTCAGACATCCCAGTTCAGACATATAAAAACTTGGTGTTGTGCCATTTAGTTAATGCTGCTAAGGCTTGTTTCACATATTGTTGGAAAAATCCAAAGCCGCCTTCGATTGAAATATGGCTTAATAGGGTCACAAAAGTTGGGGCTATGGAGGATTTAGTGCTCTCGGCCCAAAATAGAAAAAAAGCAGTACACTAAAACATGGGCAGCTTGGGACTTATATGTATACTCAGTAGAAGGGAGGAGAATGTTGGGGTTCGAGATTGAAGGGTGAGATACGCCTGCCTAGGAATAATAGGAATGAATAATATGAAGCCTAGGGACTCTATAATGGCTATAAGAATATAAGAATATGGAGGTTACGCACCCCTTTTGGGAGGGAGAGGAGGGGGGGTTCTTTTCTCCCCATCTAGTAAGGGGGAGTTGGGTATAGGGGTTTTTCTTTTTGTAAAAGATAAAATAAAGGGAGGAAGAGAGAATACACAAAGCAAAATTAGGGTGATAACCCTCTTTCTTTTGGATTATGAAATTAGAGAGAGTCTAATGCCACGTACACACGGTCGGAATTTTCGATGGAAACAGTCCGATGGGAGCTTTTCATCGGATTTTCCGACCGGGTGTATGCCCATCGGTCTTTTTCTGTCGGAATTTCCGACAGACTTTGAATTGAGAACCTGTTCTTAATTTTTCCGTCGGAAAACCTTTCTATCGGATTTTCCGATCGTGTGTATGCAATTCCGACACGCAAAATTCCGATGCATGCTCGGAAACAATTTGACGCATGCTGAGAAGCATTAAACTTCCCTTTTATAGTGCAGTCGAACGTTTTTTAAGGTGTGGTGTTATTGACCGTCGGAATTTGGTGTGACCGTGTGTAGGCAAGACTGTTTGAGCGAAATTCCGTCGGAATTCCGACGGGAAAACCATCAGAGCTTTTTCCGACGAGAATTACGACCGTGTGTACGTGGCATTAGAAGAAGAAAGAATGGAGATATTTTGCAGGAAAATGTCATTTACACATATTGAATTGTATAAATGATAGGACGATATGTTAAGTTTGTTAATTGTTCCCAAAATAAGGAATAAGATGTAATCTGAGGTGGTAATGTTTCCATGTACTCAACTGTACTTCCGGATCACCGGACAAAAAGACCAATACCAGGAACTAGGAAAATGTCTCACATTGATAGATGACTGGATGACCACTAGCTCCCTCAAACTAAATGGATCAAAAACAGAATTACTGCTCCTCGACGCAAACTCAAGGAAAAAGACGAAGACCCCTTGGACACCACCAACCATCTTGGGACAGACCATCCTTCCAAGCAACAAAGCCAAAAGCCTCGGAGTCATCTTTGATTCAGAGATGACAATGGAGGCACAAATAGGATCCGTAATCAGCGGATCCCACCATCTCCTTCGCATGCTACGCAGACTCCTCCCCTTCATCCCGGAAAAGGAAAAAGCGGTAGTAGTAGGAACGATCATCAATTCACGGCTCGACTACGCAAACTCACTCTACATAGGATTACCGGATTACCAGATTGCGCGCCTTCAAATTGTCCAAAACACAGCAGCAAGAATAGTCACTGGAAAGAAACCCTGGGAATCCATCTCCCCATCCCTAAGGATGCTCCATTGGCTCAAGGTAAAAGACAGGATCACATTCAAGACCCTCTGCCTCACCCACAAATGTACACAAGGAAACGCTCCTCAATACCTTTGTGAGAAAATAGAAAAATACATACCGAATCGCAGACTTCGATCAACAAACCAAAATCGCCTTCTCATCCCCAAAGCCCGCTACAAATCGAAGGGAGAACGAAGATTCGCAGTACAGGGACCCCGGCTATGGAATGCTCTACCAAACAACATCCGCATGGAAGAAAACCATCAGGCCTTCAGGAAAAAACTCAAGACCCACCTCTTCTAATACATGGCATCCCAACATGAGCAGTCAAGCGCCTCGAGGCGATTCAGTTCGCAGTTGCAGCGCTATACAAATCATTCATTCATTCATTCATTCATTCATTCATTGATTACTTTCTTATATAAATAAAGAATTTTGAAAAAAAAATGTATTCAAACCACACATGTGAGGTACCGCCGCGATCGGTAGAACGAGAGCAATATTTCTAGCCCCAGACCTCCTCTGTAACGCAAAATATGCAACTGGTAGAATTTTTTAAATGTCGCCTATGGAGATTTTTAGGGGTAAATGTTTGTCGCCATTCCACGAGTGGGCGCAATTCTGATGCGTTACATGTTGGGTATCAATTTACTTGGTGTAACATTATCTTACATAAAATAAAAAAAAATGGGCTAACTTTACTGCTGTCTTATTTTTTAATTAAAAAAAGTGTATTTTTTTTAAAAAAAAGTGCGTTTGTAAGACCGCTGTGCAAATACGGTGTGACATGAAAGTATTGCAACGACCACCATTTTTTTCTCTAGGATGTTAGAAAAAAATGTATAATATTTGGGGGTTCTAAGTAATTTTCTAGCAAAAAAAAAACAGGTTTTAACTTGTAAACACCACATCTAAAAAAGAGGCCCAGTCTTAAAGTGGTTAAAACCATCAAAAACACTCTGTCTATTCTCTGGCCTAGTTTTATAAATACGTTTAAAATAACATTTATATAAAGACTGCTTGTAGTATACTGTTAGACAGCATCTGTCACCTCAAGCGCAGCCTCCATCCCTCATTTTACCTCCTCACACTCAGTTTCCTGTCCCCTGACAGAACTTTTTCCCACCGTCTTTGAGCAGGGTTGCTGCTCTCCCATCAGACATACTACAGGAGATGGTTAGAGACCACAGACCTATTACAAGAGTGGATCAGAGACTGCGGACATATTACAAGAGTGGATCAGAGACTGCGGACATATTACAAGAGTGGATCAGAGACCGCGGACCTATTACAATAGTGGATTAGAGACTGCGGACCTATTACAAGAGTGGATAAGAGACTGCAGACATATTGGTTTGCTTGGCACTGCATCAAACAGGCCTGCAGCTTCTGCAAATCTGCACTAGTGATCCAGCAGCCCATGTTTTCCTGAATGAGTTAATGCAATCATTAATATTATCTATCTCACATGCTAAAACACCTAGGTAGGTACCTAGGCCAGCAGCACCTTCTTGTTCCTCCTCGGCTCTGTGCTTTTTCTCCTGCGCTGGAGTGGCCACTGCACTGCACTGACCCCCTTAGGCCACCCAGTCCCTCCCTCCTGTGACTGTCCCTTGCTATTGCTGAGGTGCTAAGTCCACTCCAGTGACCAGTGAGTCCACACTGCGCATAACAGGTTAACCTACTCTGCTACACAGTCTCGGAGTCAGTCTCACTCTCAGCAGACACTGACAGACTCCTTGGGCTTAAGGCGAGCTACCTTCCAATTGGTTCCTCTGGAGTCTGTTCTCCTGGCATGACCCACGCTGCCTGGCATTCCACAGAGACTCCGCACTGCAGGAGTCAGCATGAGTGGGTGGTGCCGCATCACAGCCGGACCTACACAGTCACATACAGCCTAGGTAGGAGGAGAGACTGAGCAGCGGTGAGCAGGGGAGTCATCAGTCTCAATAATATGGAGAAAAAAGCATGCGGCGGCTGCAGAAACGGCATCCTGGCGTGCCCAGAGAGGGCGCAGCGTGCCATAGGTTTGCCACCAATATATACAATGCTTTTTAGGCTCTCTAGCTTTCACACAGACTAAATAATGTACACTGATTTGGGTTTTTACCAAAAAAATGTAACAGACTACATTTTGGCCTAAATTTATGAAGAAATATAATTTTTTTGCAAAATGTTATAACTGAAAACTGAAAAAAAAATAGTTTTTTCAAAATTTTTGGTGCCATTTCCTTTTATATAGAAAAATAAAATTAAAAGCCCAGTGGTGATTAAATACCGCCAAAAGAAAGCTCTATTTGTGTGAAAAAAGATAAATATAATTTGGGTACAGTGTTGCTTGACCGAGCAATAGCCAGGTAAAGTAGCACAGTGCTGAATAGCAAAAAATACCCTCTTCATGAGGATGTTAAAACTTTCTGAAGGTCAAGTTATTAAATTGGCAATCAACACTCTCGTTAGGATCTGTGTGCAACATTTACAAACTGGAGATGAATGGTACTTTAAAAACTTTAAAAAAAGCTTGCTGTTCACACTGCTCTTATACAAGCTGAAGTCCATGTGAAATGTGTCTAAAGGAAAGAGCCTAAAAAAGAATGCTGCAATATAATGTTTGCTATTGGGTTGAATACGCATGCATGTGAAAAAAGCACATAAGTGCAAAATAACAATTATACAGGTGCAGCTGTATGATACGTGTTATAACTTACACTGTACAACATAAGATCAGAGACAAACAGTCCCATTTAGAAATCATCTTAAAGAGGAGCTCCAGTATTCCCCCAATACTTGTAGCGGTCACACTTTATGTAAGTGTGCGCTATCTATGTAAATTTAGTTTTTCCCCAGAACTATAACAGAGTTCTGGGGGTTAATTGTACAGGGTTTACTTTGGCATCAGTCTGGCTGGGCTGTACTGAAGTTCCGCCTGGTCTTAGGTGCAGTGAGGCACCTGTGACAGGCTGAGAACCAAGCCTGGTTGGACGTGTTAGGTACCAATCTTTCCCGGAGCCAATCAGTGGGCGCATCTGGCCCCGCTGTGTAGTCTGGGAAGGGGTATTTAAGGGGCTGAAGTCACGTGTTCAGGGTTCGGCTGCTGCTTTGATTCCTGGTTCTGGTCCAGGCCAGCCCCGTGAGGGGTCGCGGGCCCAGGAGTGTATGCCGTCCCCGCGAGCATGGTTGCCATGACCAGCCCCAGAGGCCCTCATGGTCTGGGGTGGGGATCCGTCCATTCCCAAGCCTCGGAACTGGCTAGTTTGAGGCCCAGTAACTGAAGGAGGATTTGAAGGCGTCCCGGTGTGCTCTGAGTTGTATGGACACTAAAGGATCCACACTTCCCACAGTATCGCCAAGAAGGCTGAGAGATCCAGGTACTGTGAGAAAGGTTCCTACTTATCTTCAGTTACAATCTAGTCTGTGGCAGAGACTTTGCAAAGTTTCCGGATCACATGTTGGCTGCTAGATCTCTGGCTAGAGGTTTATCCAGCAGTGAAGTGCCCAGCTGCAAGTGGCTACTCTCTGGGCTGACTAGAGAAATTCAGTGGATGTCAGCAGTTCAAGAGTTTTATCACCCGTGCCCTCTACTCCCACCTGAGACTGTGTTATTGTTGGATGTTACCCCTGCAAAATAAAAAACTTGAAAAGGACTTTTATGTGTCAGCATCTGAAGCCACTGGGTACTAACCCTGGGAACCCCTAGACAACAACCGACAAGCCACAAGGAGGTAAGCCCAGAAAAGTCAAGGTCGCCCCTAGGGGTTATACTGTACTTGCTCACTTTTAATATAAGGACACTTACCTGTCCAGGAATCCAGCGACGTTGGCACGGGAGCTGATTCTTCAATCGACTTTGGGTGCAGGCGCCGGCATCTTCAGTAAGGGAAAATGACAGTGAAGCCTTTACAGCTTGTTTCCCTACTGTGCAAGTTGCGCTGCGTTTTCTGAGTGGTCCCTGCCGTCTTCTGGGACCTGTGTGTGTCCCAGAAGTGGGGAGGGGGCAGACATATTCAAAGATCGCTGTGGCAATCTTACCCGGGAATTGAAACAAGGTACCTCCTCTCCCCTGTGAAGGGGGAGAGGGTGCAAACAAGCGGAGCTTTGCATATTGAGTGGAGCTCCGCCTTAACCACTTCAAGCCCCGGAAGGTTTTACCCCCTTCCTGACCAGAGCACTTTTTACAATTTGGCACTGCGTCGCTTTAACTGGTAATTGCGCGATCATGCAATGCTGTACCCAAAGAAAATTTGCATCCTCTCTTCCAACAAATAGAGCTTTCTTTTAGGGCTATTTTATCACCGCTGTGGTTTTTATTTTTTGCACTATACACAAAAAAAGCGACAATTTTGAAAAAAATATATTTTTTACTTTTTTTTGCTATAATAAATTTCCCCAAAAATGTTTTTAAAAAACTAATTTCTTCACCAGTTTAGGCCAATAAATATTCTTCTACATATTTTTTGAGAAAAAAAAAAAAATTGCAATAAGTGTATATTGATTGGTTTGCACAAAAGTTCAGGAGGATCAGCACAAAGATCTCAGGAGCCTTCCGACAAGAGCCCTAACCTGCTTACTGTCATAGGCTTTCACTGCCCTGCAGCCCAAACCCGCCCGCTGTCATAGGCCGCAGAGGCTTTCCCCGGCCTGCAACCCAAACCTGCCCGCTGTCATAGGCGGCAGAGGCTTTTCTCACTCCGCAGTCCAAACCCACCCTCAGGATCATGGTCAGTAAGACCTGGCCTTACCCAGCATTGGCAGAGCCATGCTCTGCAGAATCCTTACCTGGGTGGTGGCCACGGGTACAGTCCAGCATACTGGAGCATGCCTGCTCCTGCCTCCTTCCAGTACCCAGCGAGGGTCAGTGGCAGGATGACCGCAGCTTCCACAGTGGCTGTTTTGTTTCCCCCTGGCTGCACCAGACGCCACTGGGCCAGAGCCGCCAGGAGTGAGTCACTTTCTGATGGAAATTATGTCATCTTTGCTTGAGGACACTTCCGGTTCCCGGTCTCAGAGGTGCAGGGAGGATGGCGAAGGCCAGGCTGTCCTTTAATTATCCCATCCATCTTGACGGGACTAGCAGGGGACCGGGGCAGAGGGGTACCATGGAGGCTGCCTCCCAGGACACTCTACCAGCCATGCACATGTAAGCTGTGGGGCAGGCTTGATTCTGTGCTCTTTGGTGGTTGTTATCCGGCTTGGACTAGGGAACCCCCTGGTGGTGTATTGTTATGCCTAAACTGCTTATCCTCCCTTGCTTGTGTTCTTTCTACAGAACAAGATGGCTTCTAGAGAGAATAAATCTGCTCGGAAGAAATTCTCAAATTCTGGCAAGCTGTCCTCTAGCTATAATAAAACCCTTGTGCCAGTGCATTGCTAATCTTTTGAAATCTGAAATAGATTCTCCTCTGGCTAAACTCCTTAGCTCCTTTAAGGCATTCTGGAAACTCATCTCTGATGCAAGCATGTCTACCGCTTCTACCAGTCGTGCTGATATTGTACCGTGTTCTCCAGTTCCAACAAACTCTGGTCCCTCCGAGGCCTTGGATGCTAGAGAGCATAGCCCTACCAGGATCGGGCTGCATTCCTCAGAATCAAATGAGGAAGAAGGCCAAGCAAAACTGCAAAATATAAATTGTCCCTGGAGGAGGTGGTTGACCTACTGGGCACAATTTATGACACTAGAAATCCAGGAAGAGTAAACGCAGTTATCTCGGGACGATAAGATGCATGAGGGACTGGGGAAAAAGAAAGCAAGGGTTTTTCCAGTCAATCAGATTATGACAGATCTAATTCATAAAGAATGATCTGAACCAGACAAGAAGGGATTTTTCGCTAACACTTTAAAGAGAAGATTTCCCATCAACGAAAGCTCTGAGGCTATTTGGAATAAAAAAAAGAATTTGACGCACCTTTGTTCAATCAGATTTGGCATTTCAAGACATGGGACATCTTAACCATCCCATGGATAGAAGAGCATACATCATTTTAAAGAGGGCCTGGGCTGCATCAATGGCTAATTTAAGACCAGCCTTGGCAACAACATGCGTTGCCAGGATTTTCAAGTTTTGTCTCTCTCAGCTACAAGAGCATTTAATGCCTCAGCTACAAGAGCATTTAATGCCAGGTACTCCAAGAAGAGCTTCTGGAGTCCTTTCTGAAGTTTTTAAAAGCTGTAGGATTCAAAGCAGATACATCAGCAGAGTCTGTTACATTCTCTGCAAAATCCGCCGTTCAGTGGCAGCAAGAAGGTCAATATGGTTAAAAACCTGGGCCTGAGACACGGCTTCTAAATTGCGTTGCGTCTGTGCAGTGCTCCCTTCTCTGGGGATCTACTTTTTGGGCCAGTTCTGGAGGCTGCCCTAAAAAGAACAGCAGACAGAAAACATTTTCTATGAAGAAAAAAGTTTTTCCTAGAAAGTTTTTTTCGTCCCCAAAAGGAACCGCCAAAGGGAGACAAGGACGCCAGACCCAAGAAACACTGGATGGGGTCATAAGGGGAAAGGGAAAGCAGGTATTCTCTTTAACCCTCCCAGTCAAAATCCAAAACCCCACAGACTCCAAGGTCCCAGTGGGAGTATGATTGAGAAGGTTTCTCCTACAATGGGAAAGAGTGACTTCCAACAAGTTTGTGTTAGACATCATAAAGTAAGGCTATGCACTAGAATTTCACTGGAGCCTGCCAACAAAATATCTAGTCACAAGACCTGGCGAAGGCTTGTGCTTTACTGCTACTGATGGGGGAACTTGTGGATCAAAACGAACAAGGGAACGTTTTTTACTTGCCAGTGTTTGTAATAAGGAAACTGTCTGAGAAATACAGGTTAATCCTAAACCTCCAACCCTTGAATGCATCGGTTCCATACAGAAAAATTAAGAATTGAATAAATTTATTCAATAAGAAATCTTCTACAGAAGGATGTCTTTATGGCAACACTAGACCTAAAAGATGCTTATCTGCATATTCCTATAGGAAAGTATTTTTAGAGATATCCTTATCTAGCAATTCAGATTAGAGAAAAATTTTATATAATTTTCAGTGCAAAGCCCTCCCATTTGTGCAGCTCCGAGTATATTTACCAAGGTGTTGGCTGAGGCCTTGGTCCCACTAAGGCTCCAGTCTATTACGGTCATTCTATATCTAGACGATTTGCTTTTCATGACACAGGGAAGGGCTTCAATTGAACCTGGCCAGAATGCAACAGGGTCTACAACAACTGGGTTTGACAAATCGAATCTAGCGTCATCTCAGTCAATTCCCTTTCTAGGATACATCATTTGATCCACAGACTAGTAAACAATCTTTCCAGAGGAGAAGATCATCCACCTAAATCAGAGAATGGCTTATCTGCAGTCCAATCACAGCTGCACTGTGAGGAAGGTAATGTCAGTACTGGGCCTAATGACCGCTTCAATCCCTGCAGTGCAATGGGCCCGGTTCCACCAGAGTTTTGCAGGGGTTTCTCCTAGAGAATCTAAGAGGCTGGGACTTGGAGGAAATATTGACCATCCCCTCCAGAGTGAAGCGCTCCCTATGGTGGTCGAGAAATTGAGAAAATTTGCAGTGGAGTGTACATTGGGTGTTACCCATTTCTTACGTTCTGACAAACGATGCCAGCAGTCGGGGCTGGGGAGCCCATCTCAACAATCAGTGGTCTGAGGGCAAGTGGATCGTGGAGAAAAAGAAGTCCTCCAATTTGAGAGAGCTGTATCCAGAGATTTGTTAGCCTTTCAGGAACAGATTTGGTGTCATCACCTCCAAATCCACTCCGACAATATGACCGTGGCATATATTTACAGCCAGGAGGGAACCAGAAGTCCCAGACTAATGCTGATGATTTTTCAGTGGGCAGAGCAGAACTTAAGTTCCATTTCTGCTGTTCATCTGAGAGGAGAACAGAACGATTTAGCAGATTTTCTCATCAGCAGGTCTCAAACCAGGAATGGTTGATTACACAGTGGTTGGGCGGCACAGTGGTGTAGTGGTTAGCACTCTCACCTAGCAGTAAGAAGGGTCGCTGGTTCGAATCCCAACCACGACACTACCTGCCTGGAGTTTGCATGTTCTCCCTGTGCCTGCGTGGGTTTCCTCCAGGTACTCTGGTTTCCTCCCACAATCCAAAAGACATGCAGGTAGATTAAATGGCTTCTGTCCAAAAAAATTGGCCCTAGTAGATGAATGGGGACCTTGGATTGTGGGCTCCTTGAGGGTAGGGCCTGATGTGAGTGTGCAATGTACAGGGATAGGGACAATTGTAGACACTCACTCAGGTTGAACTGGATGGACTGATGTCTTTATTCAACCTTACTAACTATGAAACTATGAAACTATGAAACTATGAAACATCCGGAGGTGTTTAAAAATAATGTTTCCTTCTGGGGAAAGCCCAGAGGTATATTTATTTGCAAACAGGAGTCCAAATTTCTGCTGGAGGAGACACAGATGATTGTAGATCATGGTTTACAACTTAACTTACACTAACCGATCAGCCCCCCCGATGCTTCCTCTCAGGCAGGGATCTTCTGTTTCAAGGACCCCTGGTCCATCCACAAGTAGCCACGCTAAAATTGGCAGCTTGGCTTCTGAAAAGGATTTTGAGAGCCAGAGGTTTATCAGAGTCATTCACACCTTGCTTCAGAGTCGTAAGTCGGTCACTAGAGCAATTATTGGCAAACTTTGGAAAAAGTTTAACCCCTACTCTCCTGGAATTCCTCAAAGATGGGGTTAAGGGATTGTCCCTTAGTACAACTAAGTTAAAGATTGTTGCTCTGAGTGTCTACCTACAAAGATCCCTGCAGGAAGACCCGCTTGTCTCTAGGTTTTGGAAGGCGTTAGCAAGATGTAGACTGATAAGAAGGAGACAGGATTCTGACCTGGGACCTGTCTATTGTTCTCAAAGCCTTCCTAAATTACCTTTTGGACCAATCTCGGAAGCCTCCTTAAGTTTACTCATAAGCTGGTTCTGTTAGTAGCCATTACATCTGTGAAATCAGTAAAATCCAGGCTCTTTCTACTAAAGATATTTTTTTTTTTTGCAAGTTTTGGATGACTGAATTATTCTAAGAACAGATCCGGCTTCATGCCTAAAGTGGCATCAAAATTCCATAGGTCACAGGACATTATTTTGCCCACTTTTTGCCAGAATGCAACTAACAGCAAAGAGAAGGAATTTCATGGGTTAGATGTTACCAGATGTCTTTTGACATACAGTGCCTTGAAAAAAAAAGTATTCCTACTCCTTGAAATGTTCCACATTTTGTCATGTTACAACCAAAAACGTAAATGTAATTTATTGTGATTTTATGCGATGGACCAACACAATGTGGCACAATTGTGAAGTGGAAGGAAAATGATAAATGGTTTTCATTTTTTTACAAATATCTGAAAAGTGTGGTGTGCATTTGTATTCAGCACCCTTTACTCTGATATCCCTAACTAAAATCTAGTGGAACCAATTGCCTTCAGAAGTCACCTAATTAGTAAAAAGAGTCCACCTTTTGTGTAATTTAATATTAGTATAACTACAGCTGTTCTGTGAAGCCCTCAGAGGTTTGTTAGAGAACCTTAGTGAGGGCCAAGGAACACACTAGGCGGGTCAAGGATAAATTTGTGAAGAAGTTTAAAGCAGGGTTAGGTTATAAAAAAATATCCCAAGCTTTGAACATCTCACGGAGCACTGTTCAATCCATTATCTGAAAATAGAAAGAGTATGGCGCAACTGCAAACCTACCAAAACATGGCTGTCCACCTAAACTGGCATAGAGGGCATTAATCAGAGAAGCAGCCAAGAGAGCCCATGGTAACTCTGGAGGAGCTGCAGAGATCCACAACTCAGGTGGGAGAATCTGCCCACAGGACAACTATTATTCATGCACTCCACAAATCTGGCCTTTAAGGAAGAGTGGCAAGAAGAAAGACATTGTTGAAAGAAAGCCATAAGAAGTCCTGTCTGCGGTTTGTGAGAAGCCATGTGGGGGACAAAGTAAACATGTGGAAGAAGGTCAGATGAGACCAAAATTGAACTTTTTGGCCTAAAAGTAAAACGCTATGTGTGGTAGAAAACTAACCGTCCACATAACCCTAAACACACCATCCCCACCATTCAACATGGTGGTTACAGCATCATCTTGTGGGGATGCTTTTCTTCAGTGGGGACAGGGAAGCTGGTCAGAGTTGATGGGAAGATGGATGGAGCAAAATACAGGGCAATCTTAGAAGGAAACCTGTCTGCAAAAGACTTAAAACTGAGGCTAAATCTGTGGCAAGACTTGAAAATTGCTGTTCAGATGTTCTCTATCCAATCTGACAGAGCTTGAGCTATTTTGCATTTCATTCTAGATGTGCAAAGTTGGTAGAGACATACCCAAAAAGACCTGCAATTGTAATTGCAGCAAAAGGTGGTTCTACAAAGTATTGACTCAGGGGGGCTGAAAAGAAATGCATGCAGAGGCGGCTCTAGGCTTTGTGAGGCATTAGGCAAAACTTAGACATGAAGCCCCCCGCACACACCCATTATGGGAAAAATAATCCAAGCGATAAAAAATTACCTGTATAAGGAGGGTACAGTACAGGGGGAGGGTAAGTGTTCACAGTACAAGGGAAACCTAGAGGGCACAGCACAGGGGGAAAGTAAGTGGACACAGTACAATGGGCAGGTAAGTGGGGATATAGTACAGGGGGGAGCAGGAGGGCACAGTACAGGGGGTAGGTGTGTAGGTGGGATGTTTACTGCACTAATCAAATGGGACAAATAGAGGGTCAGCAGGGATTGGCACAATACACATCCCATTCACACAAGCAACAACAATAGTAAGATGCTCCACCTTGGTGGTTCTCTTTTAGCCCCTGAAAAAATGGGTAGGGGAGAAGGAGGAGGGTAAAAAAAGTGAAGTGGGTAGGAGATGAGGGATGGGTAGAGAATTGTAGTGGGGTTGTCAGGGATGGGCATGGGGAATATTGTTGGCTGGTGAGGAATAGCCATAGTATAATTTAAGCAAATAGGCTGGCAGGGAGGGGGGAAAGAAAGAAAGAAAGAGGAATGGAGGAAGAAAGAAAGGAATGAAGGGAGAAAAAAAGAAAGAAGTAGAGAGGAGAAAGAAAGGAATAGAGGGAGAAAGAAAGAAAGGAATAGAGGGAGAAAGAAAGAAAGGAATAGAGAGAGAAAAAAAGAAAGGAATAGAGGGAGAAAGAAAGGAATAGAGGGAGAAAGAAAGGAATGGCGGGGGAAAGAAAGAAAGGAATGGTGGGAGAAAGAAAGAAAGAAAGGAATGGCGTGAGAGAGAAAAAAAGAGGAATGGAGGAAGAAAGAAAGAGGAATGGAGGGAGAAAAAAAGAGGAATGGAGGAAGAAAGAGAGAGGAATGGAGGAAGAAAGAGAGAGGAATGGAGGGAGAAAGAGAGAGGGATGGAGGGAGAAATAAAAAGAGGGGGATGGAGGGAGAAAGAAAGAGAGGTGGATGGAGGGGGAAAGAAAGAGGGATGGAGGGAGAAAGAAAAAAAGAAGGATGGAGGGAGAACATAAGAAAGAAAGAGGGATGGAGGGAGAAAGAAAGAAAGAGGGATGGAAGGAGGAAGGGTGTTCCTGATCAGAGTACTCACTGGGAGGCAGGAGGGACTGGATGGATAGATGGATGGATGGATTGATTGACGGGCTCCATCTTTCCTTTCTGGTTGCTGGGCTTGAAACTTCCTGCTCCCCACACATCCCCCTCTCTTAGGCAGAACACTGTCGGGAGTGTGGGCGGGGCAGACACAGGAAGAGAGGATGGGTGGAGGAGGAGCAGAAGCAGCTCTTCTCCTGTGTGTGTGTGGGCAGCAGGGGGGGGGGGGGGCAATAGTGCTAGCTCTGCAGAGCTGAGTGGCTCTCTCTGGCTGTGATTGGAGCTGTCAGTGAGTAAGCTCCCATCACCTGGTAAACTGGTTCCAAACACAGCCCTTTATGTCTAATTGTAGCTCTCTACCTATAGCAGTGAGTGGAACTGTGCTGATGGCAGAGGGATCCTTGCTGCCAGCAGAGGCTCTTCTTTAATTAGTCAAACTAGGCAACCGCCTAATTAAAGACCTGCCTCTGAATGCACGCCACACTTTTCTGCCATTTATCCAACAACAGCCACCCCTCGATCATGTGGAATACTGTTGTACAGTGACTCGACATCTATTGTCACCAGTATTGCCGAGTCTGGAACTTCCAAACTCTCCAACATTTGAAGTAGGTGAATCATATCCTTTCTATAGGATGCCAATTCAAGGACATGCGGTCTGAGATAATCATCTATGACTTGGCTGATTCCCTCTGATATACTCCCATTCCCCGAGATGATGGGTCTTCCCGGGGGATTTTTTAAATCTTTACGCACTTTAGGTAGTGCGTACATTGTTGGAATACGTGGATGTCTTGTACAATCCAAATCTAGCATTTCTATGGTAATTGCTCCAGATCTATGAGCCTCATCAACTAAATCATAAAACTCCTGATTAAATTTCTCTGCTAGTGAAGCAGAGATTTTACGATAACAATCTTTGTTATTGAGATTTTTTAAACACATGGTCTCATACATAGAGTTATCCATTAGAACGATGTTTCCACCTTTATCAGATCCCTTGATGGTAATTTCGACATTATTTTTCAGAGATTTAGTGCATTGTTTTGTTCCACATTGAGATTTTGGGATGTTGTCTTCGTTTTATTAATCGTTTGAATTTCTTTTAAGTTTGACAAACAAAGACAAAGCAGGGTTTTGGTTAAGTGGGGTGAATTTATTCGATTTTATTTTGAAAACCTTTTTCTTCGGGTGGGGATCGTCTTGAGGAGCCTCCTCAATACTATCCTCACTGTCAACATCTTCATCCCATACATCCATACATGCAGGGCCGGATTTCCCACAAGGCCCCCGAGGCCAGGCCTCGGGGGGCGGCAGTGATGCAGGGGCGGCGCCGCATGCAGGGCTGATCCTAGGCTGCTCGAAGTGCAGTGCTTCTGCAGTGCTCCCGAGCGCCAGAGAGGGGGGCGCTGAAGCGCCAGAGTGCTCCCTTCCCTCCTCCTCTTGTTTGTTTGCAGAAGCGGCTCTCTCCGCCGCTGTGTTTCGTTCTCAAGCCCCTCCCCGCTCCCTCCTCCTGTCAGAGAAGGAAAGCAGCCGGGGATGAAATTGGAGGCGGAGCGGCTGGTCTCTGTGTGGAGCGTGACCAGCGGCAGCCGCTGAGTGACGTCGGGGGGCGGTCCGTGCCTGTCACTTTTCCTCCTCTCTATGTCTCTCTCCTGCAGGCATTGAACAACTGCTCTCCACCCGGGCGGCGCGACTGCACTGACTGACTGACTTGTCCTCTTCTCTCCAGCTGCCGCCCGGGTGTTTTTATGTACAATATTGGAGGGGGGGTCTGTACGAATGAAGGGGGGGTCTGTACTGAGGTAGTCTGTACTAATGGAGGGGGAGGGTCTGTCTTTGGGGGTCTGTACTATTGGAGGGGGGTGGTTTGTCCTGGGGGGGTCTGTACTAATGGAGGGGGGTGGTTTGTCCTGGCCGGATCTGTACTATTGGAGGGGGTGGTTTGTCCTGGAGGGGTCTGTACTATTGGAGGGGGGTGGTTTGTCCTGGAGGGGGTCTGTACTATTGGAGGGCGGTGGTTTGTCCTGGGGGTCTGTACTATTGGAGGGGGGTGGTTTGTCCTGGGGGGGTCTGTACTATTGGAGGGGGGTGGTTTGTCCTGGGGGGTCTGTACTATTGGAGGGGGGTGGTTTGTCCTGGGGGGGTCTGTACTATTGGAGAGGGGTGGTTTGTCCTGGGGAGGGTCTGTACTAATAGAGGGGGGGTTCCTGGGGGGGTGTGTACTAATGGAAGGGGGGTTTTCCGGGGGGGGGGTCTGTACTAATGGAGGGGGGTCTGTCCTGGGGGTCTGTACTAATGGAAGGAGAGAGAGAACCCCGCTGCCCTGCGCCACCAGAGGGAAAGCCACACAGCCTAGCGCCATCCCTGGCGGAGAATGGAACAAAGTCATTGCAGGAATACAGATCTGGGTGCTACCCAGCGTAGTCACCGCGGGAAATTCAGAGTGAGCTGACTCCTGTTCAGAGGAACTGTTGCTGTATCGCTGGGTCAGATGAGAGGGCCGATCGAGGGCCATTATCTACTAACGTCCATAGGAACTGCAGTCTCTGACCATCTCCTGTACTATGTCTGCAGTCTCTGACAGTCTCTTGTATCATAACTACAGTCTCTGACCATCTCCTGTACTATGATTGCATAAAGGACGAGGACGGAGAGGAATGGTGGTGTGTGTGTGTGTGTGTGTGTGGGAGGGGGGCGGCATTGAAGTACCCGGCCTTGGGGCGGCAAAGGGAGTAAATCCGGGCCTGCATACATGACTCATTTTCTAGCAGAAGCTGATTCAGATCACGAAGAGCCCTGAAATCAGCCGCTGTCAGATTTGACGCAACAGATTGCTGTTGCGTAGATTGTTTTTTATACATACTTTTAAATAATAGTTTCCTTGCAAATAAATTAATATCTTTTATAGTTTCAAAATTATCAATGGTTTTATTTGGACAGAATGAGAGACCAAGGGAAAGTACTTGGCTTTCTATGGGCGTGAGTATATGTGAAGACATGTTAATGATATTTAACTCTCCTGCACATTTGTCCTTTGCCATCATTGCTGCAGGCATTCGGTCCTGTGTTGGAGGTATGATCGACAACTGGGTCGGAATCATTTTGTCTAAAAAATCATCAAGTTGCCTTTGTGTTTTGGGGATTGCTCCCAGATCTTTTGAACTCTTGATAATTTTACCTTTTCCAATATTGGTACTTTTAGTAGTGTCATTAGTATTGGTATTGGGATTTCTAGATGTGCCCCCATTTTTGCCTCCACGTGCAGTATGCCATGGCTGTGTTTCAAAGGGTCGTTTTTTTGTAGCCTGTTGTAGCCTGTTGTACTTCTCCATCTAATTCTTGTTGTTTCGCAAAAGGACCTTTCCTCTTTCTCAGAGATCCCTCATGATGAGAGGAAGCTGAGGAGGAGGAGGCATTAGAGGGTGTGTCTGAATTGTAATCTTTTTTATTTAAGCTTTTATTGGATGTATTGCTATAATTTTTATGCCATTTGTAAGCTCTATTTACACTAAAGGCATTTTTGTCTCGCCAATATTTCTTATCCTTTTTTTGAAGAATCAATTTCCCATATTCCTGCAGATGTGTTTTTAGTTTTGCTTCTAGAACAATATAGCCTTCGTTAATTTTTAAGGGAAGTAAACAAGCATATAAAGCATTAATGTATATATCCAAGGTACTAAGCTGTTGTTTGTACTCATTCTGCAATAAAATCATCATTTTAGTCATTGAGATGTGTTTCCCAGTGATTTTCAACTCATTGGAAATGTGGTTCAGAATTGGAAAGATCTGAATCCTCAATCCAATCGGGTTGATCTTTTCCCGAATATATCACTCTAGGGAATGTATATGCCAGTGTAATGCCGATTTTTTCTCCAACACTTTGGTAAGGCTGAAGAATAATGAGTTAAGATCTGATATAACCTGTTCCTTAGCTTGGTAACTGGTTTGAATGGTAGACATTAGTTCCTCCCAGTTGCTACCCAAAAGATCACCCATCCCTATGGTCAAAGGAAAAAACAAAGAGCATCAAAATAACAAATCAAAGTTATTTTTTCTAACAATCCTAACCAAAAAGGATCGATCAGAGATTGGTATATCCTATTCGGAGTAACTACAAAACTATCTCTGAAATTGTAAAAAAATTATAGTATTTGCATAGAACATAGTCCATGCCAGAACCTCATGAGTCAAAAATTAGGATTTTGGGTGTATTATCCACCCTTTGAACCATTCCTCATGAGTCTAATTTATTTCTAAGCCTCCTGGACTTGTGCCCAAGTGGAACGAAGACCATGGAGATGCTCCTCTAATGCAGGAATACACTGCAGAACGAAGGAGTCAGGCAACATGGAATGTTGGAAACCAAAGTTTGCCATAAACGGGGACAATCGGGAAGCTGAATTCAATGCACTATAGTGAGCAAACTTCCCCCATGGTAAGAGGTCTGACCATATCACGTACCTTACAGCGGAGTCCGGATGCTGGGGATGGCCTCGTGCACGGTTCCGGTCCCAACACCCCTGGTGGTGGGAACAGGGAGTGCTGGGGCACGGAAGGGTGCAAGTGCCTGCGGCTGGTAGACTGGTGCTTGGAAGTACCGGTTCCTCTGGAGAGCTGGTGTATACGTTGGCATCCAAGACTGTACTCAGTAAAGGCCGAACAGGTGGATGTAGGCACTGCGAGATCAAGACGGGAAACAGGTCGGCAACTGGCTGGCAAACAAGGTACAAAGCGGAAGGCAAGTTCGTGGTCAAAAGCAGGCAAAAGGTTGGCAACTGGCTGGCAAACAAGGTACAAAGCGGAAGGCAAGTTCGTGGTCAAAAGCAGGCAATAGGTTGGCAACAGGCAGGTGATAAGGTACCAAGTTAGAGAGCAGAGACGTAGTCCAGGAATCCAAGCCGAGGTCAAACCAAAGGGAACAGTCAACAAGCGGGGTCAATCCAGGAAGGGTAACAGGAGAACCAGGTGAATCAGGAACAAGGTAGGCAGGAACTTCAGGCAGGTATTCAGGAGATAAGACTGAAGACGATCCAGCACTGACACCATGTGAAGGCCCTGTTTATATAGGGCGCCTTGTGCTGGGATTGGTGGAGGTGCGGGTCCATGCGTGATTGCGCACACACGTTCGTGCTGACGTGGGAGTGCGTGCCCTCGTTCGTATTGGCAAACGAGGGCGCGCACAAGTCAGCGTTGGTACGCGGGTACGCCCGCACGTTCGGTTCCGTCGGGAAGGCTGCGCATGGGTATTAGCGCTCGCAGAGTGGGGATTCACTTCTACTGGACGAGGACGGGTATGGCAGGCGTGAGTTCTCTGACATTGCCCCCTCCTTAGGGGCAGCCTCCGGATGCCTCTTTGACACGAACCCTGGGGGCGGGAACGGTAAAATACCGGATGTATCCTGAATGAGGCGGGGAGTTCAAGTTCATAGGCCACCTGGGATGCGACCTCGCCTGCCCATCTGCTTGGCACGGTAGGAACCGTGACAGTTCCCCCCCCTTAAGTATGCCCCCCGAGAGCGAACAGACAGTTCGTCAAAAACATCCATACCACAAGAGCCAATAAGAGTGCCATAGAACTTCTCCTTAACCCCTTTGGCCTCTTTCTTTGTCTTTGCTGGGGAAACTTTTGTTGCTAGTAAAGCTCTTTCAAAAAACTCCAGATCCTGCTTACGGACCACGGTCCCATTTGAGGCACACGTGCAGTCAGGAGACAGATCTTCAAGCGGGGGCACAGAAACTTCAAGTGGGGATACAGGAACATGAACTTCAAGAGGGGACACAGGAACATGAACATCAAGAGGGGACACAGGAACATGAACTTCAAGCGGGGACATAGGAACATGAACTGGGGACACAGGAACTTCGAGCGGGGACACGGGAACAGGAATTTCAAGCGGGCACACGGGAACAGGAACTTCAAGCGGAGACACGGGAACTTCAGGCTGGATAGCAGGCAGAGATTCATGGGTAGCAGGAAGGATCCTAATAGTACCCACTTGGAGAACCCTTGGCCGAGGTGGGCGAATTGGACAGAGAGAGATAAGGTGCCCTCTCCCCCCACAGTAGAAACAAAGACCGCAGTCTCTTCTCCGCTCTCTTTCACCTTGAGATAGCTTGGGCCAGATGACCCCGATCTCCATGGGTTCCACATCATCCAGGGTAGGAGTGGTTAAAACCTCAGGAGCGTCTAGGCTTTGAGGGCTTAGAGCTTCATAGCTTGGCACAGACTGGGATGGCTTGGACTCATATCTGTACGGGGTATTCCCGTCCCTGGGTACCCGTAGGCCACGTGTACTAGGAGCAGACTTGGGAACACTGGTTTTCTTAGAAACTGTAATATAAGAGTCCAGAGCAGACATGAAAGTTTCCCAGCTGTCCAAGACTGTACTCTTCTCCCGTAATAGCTGGAAAGCCCATGTCTTGATTAGCCCAGTAAGCAGATTGATGGATGCGCGGACCTTTATAAAGTCAGAGGCATAGGTCCTAGGCTTAAGAGCAAACAACAGCTCGCAATCCATCCTAAAGTTCAAGAATGATGCACGATTCCCATTAAACTTCTCAGGCATCACAACAAAAGGTTCCGGACATACAGGTTCCAGGGTTGGGCATACTGTGTCTTTAAACGAGCGGACTTCTTGCTGCAACTTGGAAACTGTCTGGCCCAGGCTGGAGACTTGAAGGACAAGGGAGGTGAGAGTCGTTACTGTGGGTGTTGATGCAGAGGTGGCTGAGCCTGGGGACATGGATTCCACTCTCTGTTCCAGTTGATGATAGTCATCTCGCAGGCCCTGGTCTACCTGGATAAGGGCTGACATCTGTTGGCACAGAGCTTCCAAAGGCGAGGCACCCCCTTCGGACTCCATTCTGGCTGGATCGTACTATCACGTACCTTACAGCGGAGTCCGGATGCTGGGGATGGCCTCGTGCACGGTTCCGGTCCCAACACCCCTGGTGGTGGGAACAGGGAGTGCTGGGGCACGGAAGGGTGCAAGTGCCTGCGGCTGGTAGACTGGTGCTTGGAAGTACCGGTTCCTCTGGAGAGCTGGTGTATACGTTGGCATCCAAGACTGTACTCAGTAAAGGCCGAACAGGTGGATGTAGGCACTGCGAGATCAAGACGGGAAACAGGTCGGCAACTGGCTGGCAAACAAGGTACAAAGCGGAAGGCAAGTTCGTGGTCAAAAGCAGGCAAAAGGTTGGCAACTGGCTGGCAAACAAGGTACAAAGCGGAAGGCAAGTTCGTGGTCAAAAGCAGGCAATAGGTTGGCAACAGGCAGGTGATAAGGTACCAAGTTAGAGAGCAGAGACGTAGTCCAGGAATCCAAGCCGAGGTCAAACCAAAGGGAACAGTCAACAAGCGGGGTCAATCCAGGAAGGGTAACAGGAGAACCAGGTGAATCAGGAACAAGGTAGGCAGGAACTTCAGGCAGGTATTCAGGAGATAAGACTGAAGACGATCCAGCACTGACACCATGTGAAGGCCCTGTTTATATAGGGCGCCTTGTGCTGGGATTGGTGGAGGTGCGGGTCCATGCGTGATTGCGCACACACGTTCGTGCTGACGTGGGAGTGCGTGCCCTCGTTCGTATTGGCAAACGAGGGCGCGCACAAGTCAGCGTTGGTACGCGGGTACGCCCGCACGTTCGGTTCCGTCGGGAAGGCTGCGCATGGGTATTAGCGCTCGCAGAGTGGGGATTCACTTCTACTGGACGAGGATGGGTATGGCAGGCGTGAGTTCTCTGACATTGCCCCCTCCTTAGGGGCAGCCTCCGGATGCCTCTTTGACACGAACCCTGGGGGCGGGAACGGTAAAATACCGGATGTATCCTGAATGAGGCGGGGAGTTCAAGTTCATAGGCCACCTGGGATGCGACCTCGCCTGCCCATCTGCTTGGCACGGTAGGAACCGTGACAGTTCCCCCCCCTTAAGTATGCCCCCCGAGAGCGAACAGACAGTTCGTCAAAAACATCCATACCACAAGAGCCAATAAGAGTGCCATAGAACTTCTCCTTAACCCCTTTGGCCTCTTTCTTTGTCTTTGCTGGGGAAACTTTTGTCGCTAGTAAAGCTCTTTCAAAAAACTCCAGATCCTGCTTACGGACCACGGTCCCATTTGAGGCACACGTGCAGTCAGGAGACAGATCTTCAAGCGGGGGCACAGAAACTTCAAGTGGGGATACAGGAACATGAACTTCAAGAGGGGACACAGGAACATGAACATCAAGAGGGGACACAGGAACATGAACTTCAAGCGGGGACATAGGAACATGAACTGGGGACACAGGAACTTCGAGCGGGGACACGGGAACAGGAATTTCAAGCGGGCACACGGGAACAGGAACTTCAAGCGGAGACACGGGAACTTCAGGCTGGATAGCAGGCAGAGATTCATGGGTAGCAGGAAGGATCCTAATAGTACCCACTTGGAGAACCCTTGGCCGAGGTGGGCGAATTGGACAGAGAGAGATAAGGTGCCCTCTCCCCCCACAGTAGAAACAAAGACCGCAGTCTCTTCTCCGCTCTCTTTCACCTTGAGATAGCTTGGGCCAGATGACCCCGATCTCCATGGGTTCCACATCATCCAGGGTAGGAGTGGTTAAAACCTCAGGAGCGTCTAGGCTTTGAGGGCTTAGAGCTTCATAGCTTGGCACAGACTGGGATGGCTTGGACTCATATCTGTACGGGGTATTCCCGTCCCTGGGTACCCGTAGGCCACGTGTACTAGGAGCAGACTTGGGAACACTGGTTTTCTTAGAAACTGTAATATAAGAGTCCAGAGCAGACATGAAAGTTTCCCAGCTGTCCAAGACTGTACTCTTCTCCCGTAATAGCTGGAAAGCCCATGTCTTGATTAGCCCAGTAAGCAGATTGATGGATGCGCGGACCTTTATAAAGTCAGAGGCATAGGTCCTAGGCTTAAGAGCAAACAACAGCTCGCAATCCATCCTAAAGTTCAAGAATGATGCACGATTCCCATTAAACTTCTCAGGCATCACAACAAAAGGTTCCGGACATACAGGTTCCAGGGTTGGGCGTACTGTGTCTTTAAACGAGCGGACTTCTTGCTGCAACTCGGAAACTGTCTGGCCCAGGCTGGAGACTTGAAGGACAAGGGAGGTGAGAGTCGTTACTGTGGGTGTTGATGCAGAGGTGGCTGAGCCTGGGGACATGGATTCCACTCTCTGTTCCAGTTGATGATAGTCATCTCGCAGGCCCTGGACTACCTGGATAAGGGCTGACATCTGTTGGCACAGAGCTTCCAAAGGCGAGGCACCCCCTTCGGACTCCATTCTGGCTGGATCGTACTATCACGTACCTTACAGCGGAGTCCGGATGCTGGGGATGGCCTCGTGCACGGTTCCGGTCCCAACACCCCTGGTGGTGGGAACAGGGAGTGCTGGGGCACGGAAGGGTGCAAGTGCCTGCGGCTGGTAGACTGGTGCTTGGAAGTACCGGTTCCTCTGGAGAGCTGGTGTATACGTTGGCATCCAAGACTGTACTCAGTAAAGGCCGAACAGGTGGATGTAGGCACTGCGAGATCAAGACGGGAAACAGGTCGGCAACTGGCTGGCAAACAAGGTACAAAGCGGAAGGCAAGTTCGTGGTCAAAAGCAGGCAAAAGGTTGGCAACTGGCTGGCAAACAAGGTACAAAGCGGAAGGCAAGTTCGTGGTCAAAAGCAGGCAATAGGTTGGCAACAGGCAGGTGATAAGGTACCAAGTTAGAGAGCAGAGACGTAGTCCAGAAATCCAAGCCGAGGTCAAACCAAAGGGAACAGTCAACAAGCGGGGTCAATCCAGGAAGGGTAACAGGAGAACCAGGTGAATCAGGAACAAGGTAGGCAGGAACTTCAGGCAGGTATTCAGGAGATAAGACTGAAGACGATCCAGCACTGACACCATGTGAAGGCCCTGTTTATATAGGGCGCCTTGTGCTGGGATTGGTGGAGGTGCGGGTCCGTGCGTGATTGCGCACACACGTTCGTGCTGACGTGGGAGTGCGTGCCCTCGTTCGTATTGGCAAACGAGGGCGCGCACAAGTCAGCGTTGGTACGCGGGTACGCCCGCACGTTCGGTTCCGTCGGGAAGGCTGCGCATGGGTATTAGCGCTCGCAGAGTGGGGATTCACTTCTACTGGACGAGGACGGGTATGGCAGGCGTGAGTTCTCTGACAGACCAGTTGTTATGATGGTCAGAAATATGGCAACTTAGGAATTTCTCCAAGAAAAAGGCAGTGCTCTATGGGTACAGCAAAAAATACATGTAGACCAATGGCTAGGTAACATTTTATTACACACAACAGTGAATAGCCAATGCAAAAGTTTGTAAAAATATTGAGAAGGATGAAGCAGACAATCATAAAAGCATAGATGCATGTAAATGGAAATAGTTAAAAATTGTAATAAAGAAGCAACGTGGTACCACACTGGCATCTGGGTAGAAAGGCGTTAACATCATCTTCCGGTGGCTTGCTGGTAGTACGTGGAGGATGGACCATGGACGACCTGAAACACATTTACAGTGAGAGTGACCCAACAGGAAGAGAGTGATTAACAGCTCACTGTCTTCACGCTGGAAGTCAGGTTCTGATGGTGTTCCCTGGTGGAGAACCACAGCCATGCGAGAACCCTCTGCTGGTTGGTATGGAGTGCTGGGGCTGGTCGTGGGGAACGACCATGCCGAGCTGCAGGCGGTGGAATGCAGGCAGTGGGGTTAACATCCACTGCTGGGGATGAAGCCAGAAAAGCCGAGGGAGCCAGAGGAAGCCACGGGAGCCAGGCGCGCTGGATGACGTCAGGGCTGCTGCCGGATGTAATGGGGAGAGAAAGCCAGTGTGAGGGAAGAACCGCAAGCTCTAGGTTGTCGTGACTAACATGTTTTGCGCGCATGCGCTTTGAAACCGAGCAGTAAATAAGGCTATGTGCACTGAAAGTGCTGTTATCAGGTAAGATGGTTTACGTTAATGTAACCCTTTATTTCTGTGCATTTGTTTGCTTGGCTACTCTTAAAGTGTTTGTTAACCCCCCAAAAAAATGGATCCTGCTCCTTTAAAGCATGTTATATGACACAGTTATAGAAAGAACGCTCAGTTTTTCATATGGGGTACCAAAGAAAGGCGGTGGTCCCATATGAAAGTGAGTGAAAAGAGGCTACTGTAGATATCAAAGACAAATAAGGTGAGAACTCCAATTGATAAATATCAGAAAACTAATTTATTATTTACAGATTATAAAAAAGCTATTGGATCCGACATGAATTATCATGCCACATATGTTACATATATCCCTATAACTAATGATACCCACCCCTAAGGATTACACATAAAACACACAACAGATATAGACACACAAAAAATAGACAGACATGCAACGATCACGGTTGGAGGCACCTCCTTTGTCACTCATGCGTCAATACACCCGAATGGGATATCTTAATAGTAAACCACTACGTGGTCATAATTATGTATTGGCACGTGTGTGGTCAATGGGGTATGGAGACAGCTATGCTACCAGTGCAGCTGGTGATTGATTGAAATATATTCCCCGATTGGCTGCTAATATCATAACTCTTCAATTAGAACTTAATTAGAATCCAATGCCAGATATAAGGCAGTCCATGAAGTGCAGTTTTTTATGCAAGTTTTTATGCTGTCTGGGCAGCTGGTGATGAGTTGAAATATATTCCCCAATTGGCTGCTAATAGCGTAACTCTTCAATTAGAGTTTAATTGGAATCCAGTGATAGGTATGAGGCAGTCCATTAAATGCAATTTTTTTTAGAATAATGCACATTTTGAATCTAATTTCTTGTGTGTTGTTTTTTTGAATAATGCTCTATCACTTTTGTTAAGCGGCAAAAAGACACATTGCGAGCAGTTTAAGAAAAGAACTGAAAAGCATGTAACTGAAATGTTCATATAGGAATAATAGAAAAAAATAAAATAAACAGATACACCCTGTTTACTAACATTAGTGTTTGAGTAAAGTTCTTTCTTTTGTTGTTATTTGACTGTGAAAGCTCATATATTGCGACATTATTCCTGGACAAAACAGAATTGTTGTAGCAGTTTGCTTATACCAGTAATTAATAGGTGAGTATTTTAGACCGGCTTCGCTCTTGTCTCATACGATGAGAGAAAACATATATATATTTGGAGCCATAGATCTTTATATAGGCATTATGCTAGCATCAATTCCATCATACCATGACTCACTTAGCATAAAAAGTAAAATAAATCACAGCAGATAGGAAGAGGAGGTTTTAGTTTACGTTACCACTTCTTTTGTAGGTGAATTAGATCAGTCCATGTAATAGGTTGCTGACGTGTGCTGGAAGGGTATCCTCCATTCACTCTGCTTGTTTAAATTTCATCAAGTATTCATTGCTAAGTGTTCCATCATTTGTAGGCTTAGGTCCGTTTTTGTCCTTGTAATTTAGTTGCATATGTCCATGCAAGATAGTATGAGCTAAAAGGATATTTTACGTCTGCTCGGTTTGTGTTAATAGTCCGCTATTAGCTATCAGCTAGCGCTGGTAGTCATAGATCTTCTCCTTTGCTGTTGGTGATTACCCCATGGGGGGCCCGCTCACCGCTCCTACGCCAACGCGTTTCGCAACGCAACGTTGCGTAGCTTCGACTGGGCGTGAAGGATCTTCAAATACGTCATTCCCTTATAGTCCTGTGTGACGATTTGTTTCCTCCCTTTTGAGATGTTTTCAGCATGTAATTGGGTATGGGATCGGCTTTGTTGTAAGCGCCGGGTTGGTCTTTCATTCTGCAGTGTGTGAGATCATTATAGTTTTCCATTGTAGAGCAATATGTTGTTTATCAGGCTGGTTTGTTTTAACCACTAGCTGACCGCCCACTGTCAAATGACAGCGGGACGGTTCAGCTACTGTGGCGGGACGCCGTCATATGACGTCGTCTACAATTTGGCCACTGGGGGGCGCGCGCGCGCCGCGGGAGGCGCGCGCGCGCCCGCCGCGTAGCTGGGGCCTCGGTGCGCGTGCCCGGCGGTCGCGATGACCGCCAGGCACCCGCGATTGCCCGGTAATCGAGCAGGACGTGGATCGGTGTGTGTAAACACACAGATCCACGTCCTGTCAGAGGAGAGGAAACCGATGGTGTGTCCCTTGTACATAGGGACACCGATCGGTCTCCTCCCCCAGTCAGTCCCCTCCCCCCACAGTAAGAATCACCAAGATAGGGTACACATTAACCCCTGCAGCGCCCCCTAGCGTTAACCCCTTCCCTGCCAGTCACATTTATACAGTAATCAATGCATTTTTATAGCACGGATCGCTGTATAAATGTGAATGGTCCCAAAAATGAGTCAAAAGTGTCCGAAGTGTCCGCCGCAATGTCGCAGTCATGATAAAAATCGCAAATCGCCGCCATTACTAGTAAAAAAAAAAATAATAATAAAAAATGCTATAAATCTATCCCTATTTTGTAGACGCTATAACTTTTGCGCAAACCAATCAATATACGCTTATTGCGATTTTACCAAAAATATGTAGAAGAATACGTATCGGCCTAAACTGAGGAAAAAATTTGTTTAAAAAAAAAAAAAATTGGATATTTATTATAATAAATAGTAAAAAATATTATGTTTTTTCAAACTTGTCCCTCTTCTTTTGTTTATAGCGCAAGAAATAAAAACCGCAGAGGTGATCAAATACCACCAAAATAAAGCTCTATCTGTGGGGAAAAAATGCTAAAAATTTTATTTGGGTACAGCGTTGCATGACCGCGCAATTGTCATTCAAAATGCGACAGCGCTGAAAGCTGAAAAATGGCTTGGTCAGTAAGGAGGTGTTCGTGGCTGGTAGGCAAGTAGTTAAATGGACGTGATCCCCTTATTAACAAAATAACATAAAGTTTCATGAATATAAGAAAGGGGATACAAGCTGACTATAATCTATCTTAGACTGACAACTTTAGTGGACAGGACAAAGACAAGACAAGACAGCCCATTTAATGGGTACATTTCTTATACAGTACATTATTTTTGAAAGGTTTTTTCTTGAAAGATTAACTTTTTGGGTTCAGATAGGAAGCCTAGATTGTGTGACAGCAGCACTAATAATAGGTTGCATACGTATAGTTATAGTAAATTTTGTGGGGTTAGTGTTATTCTAAGAGTATTCATCTTAGTCTGTGATCACCCCACATGATGTTTAACAAAATAACACGTAAGTAAAAATAACAGTAACGGGACAAAGATCTGAGTCAAAAGGCAGTTGGAATAAACGCTAAAGTGTATATATATGTTTTCTCTAATTCCTCTATATCTTCATAGGTATTGTTAGATATATATTTGGCAATACATCAACAGTGTTAGCGATTGCATATCAAGAAGAGAATTTAGAGAACCATGTAATATACTATGCAAGGTAAGGAGATAGGGGATAGGGGATTGATCACTCTTCTAAGGTGTATATGAATATATGTGCCATTATTGGTGGCACTTGTTCATTATTTTGGGGGCCATATCCTGTGCTTTTAATATCATATCCCCATCCTGTATTTCCATAGTTCATATCACATTGCTAGAACATAGGGGAAAGAGAGGAAAGGAAAGGAGATAAGGGAAGATGGTTGGCATTGAGAGGGAGAGAGGTGGAGGAAAGTCCGGGTTATGTTTGGTCAAGGAAGCACTGTAGATTTAGTTCAGTATTCATACCTTTTGGTACAAGAGTTCGTAAGGTGAAAATCCACCATTTTTCCTTTTGTAATAATATGCGATCAAAGTCCCCTCTTCTCGGTGGTAAGTTGAGGACGTATATTCCTTTGACCCTCAAACCATCCACTTTGCCCTCATGGTACTGGGCAAAGTGTTTGGCTACCGGTCTTTCCTCTTTTTTCTCCTCAACTCCCTCTCTTCTCTCCCTCTCCCTCCTTATGTCTCTTAAGTGTTCCCCTATGCGTACCCTTAGTGCTCTTTTCGTTTTTCCTATATACAGTTTCTGACATGGGCAAGTGATCATGTAGATCACTTTGGTGGTCGAACAATTTATCAGATTTTTTATTTCATATTGTCTTTTGCACTCGGAGTCTTCGAAAGTGGTAGCTCTCTCTACAAATGGACATATTTGACACTTAGAGCAGGGGACCATCCCCTTACATTGCGGGTACTCCGTGAGCCAGTTGCTATTTTGGTTACGCACATACTCTGAGTGTATTAAAATGTCTCCCAGATTTTTGGGCCTGCGTGCTACCATTTTGGGGCCTATGTCCACTACTTTTGCCAGTATTTTATTGTTCCTGAGGATTCCCCAGTGTTTCTCTAAAATCTTGCGAACTGAGCCCCACTGTGAACCATAAGTTGTGATCAGTCTTGTTGGACCCGATTCTTCTCTGTCTTGGTTAGCAGGGTTTCCCTTTTTGATTAGGAGGCTCTCTCGGCTGCGTATTGCAACCTTTCGTTTAGCGTGGCGGATCTGCTTGTGTGAGTATCCCCTTTCTCTGAATCTAATATATAATTCCTTTGACTCCCTTCTATAGTCGTCTGGGTCTGTGCAATTTCTCTTTATTCTCACAAATTCACCGATCGGAATACTGTTTTTTTGCCAGGGTGGGTGGAAGCTACTGGCCTGTAGTAGCGTGTTTGCTGCGGTTTCCTTGCGGTATGTGCTCGTTTTAATTTTTCCCTTTTCCAGTCGTATTTTCAAGTCAAGAAAAGACAGCTCATACTTATCGTAAACGTACGTGAGGTGTATGTTACGTTTATTTTTGTCTAGTTCCTCTATGAATTTAGGAATAATTTGGGAGTCACCGGACCAGATGATCAGTAGTACGTCATCAATGTACCTCAGCCATGCTTGTACATGGCCGAGGTACATTGGATGACCGTACACCTCCTCCTCTTCCCAGCTGCCCAAATGGAGGCAAGCATATGCTGGTGCCCATGCTGCCCCCATGAAGGTCCCTCGGATCTGCTGATAGAAGTACGAAGTGAATTGGAAATAGTTGTTATTGAGGGCAAATTGTAACAGTTCTATTAGAAATTCGTTTTGTGCCCCCATTAAGGGATAGAATCTATCCAAGAATCCCTTGACCGCCAAAACTCCACAGTCATGTGGTATTGACGTGTACAGGGACTCTACGTCTATGCTCAGAAGATGTACCTCCCCTTTGATCCTCAGATCCGCAATTCTAGCCAGAACATGTCGAGTGTCCTGGACATATGACTTTAGTTCAGTCACCATTTCCTTGAGAAGGGAATCCAAATATTTTCCTATTCTGTCTAGGGGGCCATAGATTGCGGATACAATGGGCCTGCCTGGGGGATTAATGAGAGATTTATGCACTTTCGGGATGCAATAAAAAGTAGGGATGTTAAAGTCAGTGACTTTTAAGTACTCAAATTCACGTTTGGATATGAGATCTGCTTCCAATGCATCGTCTAGTCTACTGTTAAGGTCATTTACTACTCTTATGAAGGGATTATTATCCAATTTGCAGTAAGTGCTTGAGTCGCCAAGAAGTCGACTAACCTCTGCTTCATAAGCTTTATCATCCATGAGGACCACATTGCCCCCTTTGTCGCTTCTCTTAACAACCACTCCTTTAAGATCTCTTAGTTCTCTCAATGCCTGTCGTTCCTGTTTGTTCAGGTTGTCTTCCCCCATATGGTTCCAAGAGACCTCTTTCAAGTCTGTCTGAACCATATCCAGGAACATGTTCAACCATTTATTTTTATTAAGTGCTGGCATTTTCTTGGATTTAATTTTCAATCTTGGGGATCTTCTTATCTGTGAGTCGTTTTCGTCGGCATCCTCACTTTCCTCCAATAGGGAATTGAGGATGTCGAGTGCCTGTTGGTCATCGGCGTCCAATAATGGTTTACGAGTTGTGTCAGTATCATTTGTGCCATATAGTGATCTAAAGAATACTTTCCTCAGAAATAACACTATGTCTTTATAGACCTCAAACTCATCCATGTTGGACGTCGGTGAGAAGGACATTCCGCGTTTCAGAAGTTGTATGTGATGTCGTTGGATAGAGAATGATGATAAATTAATTACCGTCATGTCTTGTTTAGTTGTCAATTCTGTCTGGGATAAATCTAGCGATTTTGGCTTCTCGTTCGAGAGCCTTTTGTTTGACGCTCTGGGGCCTTTTCCTTCCATTGCTTTTTGTTGCTCTTTTGTGAGGGTATGTTTGAGCCTGAGGGGGTGCAGGAAGTCCCTTCCTTCACCCCCTCCTTCTCCAAAAAAGTAACCGTTTTTTGGTGGCTATCTTCATCAGTATAATTTGGAGACCGGTCTTGTCTATTTCTAGACTGTGATCTGTTACCTCTCTTAAACGAGCCACTTCTCCCCCGTCGTCTAGTTAGATCAAATACGTGGTCAGTTTCAAAGTCTACGGTGTCTCTTCTATATTTTGATTGTTTAGTTGTTTTGAGGTTTAGTTGTACTTTTTCAATTTCTTTCTTTAGGAGATCATTCTGTTTTAGGAATTCCTCACTTTCCTTTAACAGATCCAACCCTTTTGCACTTTCCTCTATTTTTTCCTGATATTCTGCCATCTGTATTTTCTCCTCTTCAACTATAAGGGCCATGACTGCTATCCCATGATTAATGCATAGTTCCTTCCATTTTGGAAGGAATCTATCATTATGTAGGTGTTCCGCGGGGATTGTTCTATCCCTTAATCCGCGGGGAACTATTTTGTGTTGGATATATGTTTCCAAAAAGGAAACATCCCATTTTCTATTTAGATGTTTTATTAGTAGTTTTTTATGTTCTTTAAACCCGCTTTTGATTTCGTCGTCCTTGTCCTGTGATTGTACTGTGTCACTATCAAATGCCTCCTTTATCTCCTTGTCAATGTCCTCTCCTAGTACAAAAGTCATTATTGCTCTTTAAATTTTATGATGCAGATATGTGTGAACATAGGGGGGGGGGTTTCTAATAGATCACCTATTATGTAAGATGATTTTTATACAGGATTATATTAAATGGATTAATTTTGTTAATATAAAGTCTAGAAATCCAATAGTAGGTCACAGAAAGGATCAGCCTGAATCCAGTAATTTGTTGACCGTACTAGTGTATTTCTATACATGTGCATATTGGCTACGATATCAACCCTTATATTATATTAGGGATGACATAAAGGCTGTTCAGGGAATTTATTATTTCTTTGCCTCTTGTATTCAGGGACAAATACACTAGTACGGTCAACAAAAACTACTTTTTTTCGGAATTATATGACACAGTGCTTGTCCTGTGTCATTTGGCACCTTGTAACACCTGCCCTCCCCTATGTAAACTGACCATGGTGTATCATGGCTGCTGAGACCAGCCACCATGGTCAGCTTACGTGCCTCCGTCATCCGCAGCTTGCTATCTGCTCTCCTCTCCTGTCCTCCTCCCCTCTCTGCTCCTGACAGTGCTTTCCCTCCCCCTCCTGCTGCTTGCATAACACTAACCTGTATACACAATCGGCACTGCCTCCTATTGCAGTGTCCCCTCTGTGTATGATATATAAATATAAATACTGCAAATACCTAATTTGACAGCCGAGATTGCGATCACATGACCAGCCAGCTCTCTCCTCCTGATGTCAGCAGCGGAATTTCAGACCCTCCCTATGCATCTCTCAGAGGAAGAAAGGAGAGAGTTGGCTGGTCATGTGATCGTAATCTTGGCTGTGAAATGAGGTATTGGCTGCATTTATATTTATAAATCATATACTGAGGGGGACACTACAATAGGAGGCGTATACAGGTTAGAGTGGCTTAACAACCACTTAAAGCGGAAGTAAACCCATCGATTTAACAGTCTAAAATAAAAAGGCATGCCGTGAATGCTACTGCACATTGGCTGTGCTCTCAACCAAACAGTGGCTTAACAACCACTTAAAGATTAAACAGAGGCAAAGATGGCAGCTTCCTTGGCTGAAAACGATAGGGGGGTTTACTTCCGCTTTAAAGGTTGGATTGGCCATACATTAAGCACTTTTCTTTCCTTCAACCACCAGTTGAAGGAAAGAAAATCGCTTAATTCCCCCATTAACACAGTCAGTGTTGATGGGAAAATTCCCCCCGCTGCGCAATTGTGTGTGGAGTGGAGCGTTTGGTACATGACTTGGAGGCCCAATTTGTAGCTGACCCTAGTGAGGAACGCAGAGATGCCTGGCTGTCTGCCTAGGACGTGTGGAACAGGCTTACCTCTTCCACGGCGGAGCGGTAATGCTTCTTCAGCAAACTCGCCTTCTACAAGGAAGGGGAACATACTGGTCGTCTCCTGACAAAAATCTGCCAAGCTCAACAGACGTCACCATCCATTGGTTCCCTAAGAGTGCCTGATGGCAGGGTAACTTATTCCCCGGACAACATTATGACAATTCTCAGATCATACTACTATGATTTACACTGGAGTATTTAATGCTGCCAAAACGTCTGGATCCCTTCCCCTGTCCATGTCTAAGGCTATAATTGTGCTACTTTTGAAACCAGGCAAAGATCCATTGCTATCACTTGACGCCCACAAGGCCTTCGAATGGTCTTACTTGTGGGCAGTAATGAACAAGTTTGGGTTTAGGACAAATTATATAACATGGGTCCAACTTCTGTATAGCTCCCCGAAGACTGCCATCCGGGAATCTGGGAGTGTGTCCGAATATTTCAATCTTTTTAGGGGTACTACGCAGGGCTGCCCCCTATCGCCCCTACTGTTCGCTCTGGCTATTGAATCATTGGCTGCATCTATATGCGCCAAAGCAAATATCAGGGGCCTACAGTATGGAAAGTGCCAAGAAAAATGCATGCTATATGCAGATGACACCATGCTCCTATTAGGCGATGCGCCCACGTCCCTACAGGAGGCCATGGTGGTGATTCACACGTTTGGCCACTACTCGGCTTAGTAATTAATTGGACCAAGTCCTCCCTTATGTTACTAGACAACACTACTGGTACCCAGGCATCAACGTTATTAGATATCCCAGTGTTAAAGGAATTTAGGTATCTGGGCATTCAGATCACGCCTAACTCCCTGGACTATATTAGATTGAACCTGTCCCCCCTATTGAACCATTGCAGAGATCGAGTGAAGGTATGGTCTAAACTGAAGATGTCACCAGTGGGGAGAATAAACTTGATCAAAATGATCTTAATGCCACAACTCCTATATATACTTCACAATTCTCCCATGGTTATTCCTCTCAAACAATTCATGGTCATAAACTCAATTTTTAGGTCACTTATTTGGCTGAGACTCCAGCGCTTAACTTGATGGACCCTGTAGTGCACCAAGAAACGGCAGAAACAAGGCAGAAATAAGAGGGGAGGTGGAGGAGGGACTGGAGGCACTGAGGTTTGCTAAGTCAAATAAACAATTTCCTACTTACAACCTGATGCAAAAAGTGTGGAACAAAGTTAGAACAATACAGCAGGTGGAAGGCTTCTTGAAACTGGAAAAATTACAATACAGCAATAGATGGCAGCAATATGGTATTACACATATGACACATATATTTAGAGATGCGTTCTTTCACTGCACTACCGGCTTCATTTAACCTACCTGCCTCCATGCGATTTTACTATTATCAGCTTCAACATGCTGTGATGGCACAATCGAATGGGGATGCATGGATCCAGAATACCACACCCATATTTAACTATATGAGAGAAGTATCCACATTTAAGGGGTTTATATCATGCAGCTACTCCATGCTCCATACTAAAGTTCTCCCTGACAATACGGCCTCATAGCTAAGTGGGAGAGAGATGTAGATACCTTCGAAGAAGACCAATGGGAGGAGGCATTGTCGGCAGTCCCCATGTGCTCCCTTAATGTGGCCCAAAGATTGTCCCAATTGTACGTTCCTCTCCGAGTGCACTACACACCAGCTAGGTTGGTGAAAATGGGGGTAGGGGGGTGATCCCTCCTGTACGAGATGCAAGAGAGACCATGGAGACCTGATCCACATGCTGTGGAGATGCCCCAAATTGCATATCTACTGGAGGGACGTGATGACGACAATTAACACAGTCTTTCAGACTCAGCTGAAGGCACAGCCTAAACTGTGTTTATTGGGTATCATGGATGATGTACAGGAGGAGGATCCCTCTAGGATAGCGATAACCAGAGCCCTCTTTCAGGCCAGGAAACTTATACTGAGGCACTGGAAGTCGGAAGATCCCCCTGTAGTGAGGGAATGGTTGAACCAAATGGGCGATAAAATTAGACTAGAGAAATACATATATAAACACAGGGGAAGTATGAAAAAATTTGAAAAGATATGGGCACCTTGGTTGAATGTCCCTGGTTTAGCTCCGGTTGATCTTATAATGGATCATCTGCTATTATAAGCATTGGGGGTTGGGTGGAGCACTGCCTGAGGTACTTACTGCTGCCAGCTTTACAGGTCTGGAGCCACCGTATGCGTATTATGCGTTTCTGTATGGTGTAAATTACTGTTTCATATGTTATACGTCATTGATTTGCGAAAACATGTCTAATTGTGAAAAAGAATATATGAACGTGCTGTTTGTAAACACTCTGCATTTTATCAATAAAACCCTTTTTGATAAAAAAAAAAAAAAACTTCAGTTAAACCAGCAGGCTCACAGATGCATTTGGGTGGCAAAAATATGAATGCAATCTATACACGGTGCGGTTGGGGGGGGGGAGAACCTCTGGGGGAATCTAGGATGGAAAAGGACCTGGGGGTCCCAGTAGATGATAGGCTCAGCAATGGCATGCAATGCCAAGCTGCTGCTAACAAAGCAAACAGAATATTGGCATTCATTAAAAAGTAGGGCTGTGGAAATTAAGGATGAATTCCTCGATTAATCATTCATTTTTTTGATCAATCAAATTTTTTTTGATCGATCAAAATTCTTTTGATCGGTGCTCACCTCTCCGCTGGCTGTCACGGAAATCAACATCACCGGACTCCTCCACCCTTCCCCAAGTGCCTCCGTCTGCTAACGAAGGGAAGGGGGGAGGAGTCCAGTGACGTTGAAGTTCTGATTGAACGTAACGTATACAGGCGAGGAGCTACGCATGATGTCACCCGCTGCTTACATGCTGTGTTTTTATCATCTTTATGTGAGTAGTTTGTTTTTGAACACAAAAATTAAATCTTATATTTAAGCGGTGAGCACTTAGATCTTTTCTTTCTACCCATGACCTGGCGTCCTTGCTGAGATCTAAGGAGACGTGAGAGAAGTTTATGGTCCGTGTTAACCCTTTTGATACCCGCTTGCATGACCACCTGTTTGCACAGGGATCCATGCCATAAGGTGAGAGTGATTAGTTAGACCGGAGGTGGAGGGATTGTCACGCTACTGTGGAAAAACAAAACTTACGTCAGTGCTACAGTTTGAATTTAAAACGTATTTGTGTGAACTGTGAAGTTAAGTCATTGATTGTGGAACCTAACTAGTGTCGGGTGATTGTATATAGTGTATACCACATTTACCACTGACTAATGCAGAGTTGCAATGCAAGGAGATCAGCTAAAAGTAGTTGGATCTGTATGTGCGTTATAATTAATCGAAATTAGTCGATTAATCGATTAAAAAAAAAAACGATTAATCGAACACGAAAATTTTAATCAGTAACAGCCCTATTAAAAAGGGGATCAACTCCAGAGATAAAACAATAATTCTCCCGCTCTACAAGACTCTGGTCCGGCCGCATGTGAAGTATGCTGTCCAGTTCTGGGCACCAGTCCTCAGGAAGGATGTACTGGAAATGGAGTGAGTACAAAGAAGGGAAACTAAGCTAATAAAGGGTCTGGAGGATAATGGTTACGAGGAAAGGTTGCAAGCACTGAACTTATTCGCTTGAGAGGGGATATGATTTCAATTTATAAATACCGTACTGGTGACCCCACAATAGGGATAAAACTTTTTTGCCAAAGGGAGTTTAACAAGACACGTGGCCACTCATTAAATTAGAAGAAAAGAGGTTTAACCTTAAACTACGTAAAGGGTTCTTTACTGTAAGAGCGGCAAGGATGTGTAATTCCCTTCTACAGACGGTGGTCTCAGCGGGGAGCAGCAATAGTTTAAAAAAACTATTAGATAAGCACCTGAACGACCGCAACATACAGGGATATACAATGTAATACTGACATATAATCACACACATAGGTTGGACTTGATGGACTTGTGTCTTTTTTCAACCTCACCTACTATGTAGCTAAGATGGATCAAAGTTCAGCAGGAACCAGCCGAAGTTCAATCCATCTTTGGACAGCTTTAGAATTGCACCCTTTCTTTTAACTTGTTGCATATAATTCAAGATGGCTCTGGAATGTACGGATGAGGGGGGCTCTAGAGACCCGAGCTAACTAGGGAAGCTCTGGGGGCTCTTCTTTAAGGGAGTGACTCTAGGCACCCTAATGTAAAGGGGGGCCCTTTCCGAACCATGATGTAAGAGAGGTTTACTCTGGGGACCATGACATGATAGGGGGGTGACTCTGGGGATACTGATGTAAGGTGGGTGGTTCCGGGGCCCCAATGTAAGAGGGGTGACTCTTGGGCTCTGATGTAAGAGGCGGCTCTGGGGACTCTGAGGTAAGTCTGAGGAACCCCATTCACCCTGATCTTAGGGGGAACTCTGGGGACCCTGGTGTAAAAGGGAGGTCTCTGATGTAGGGGGAGGCTCTGTTTGAGGGGGAACTCTGATAGCGATTCTTGATAAAAGGGGCAATCTGATGGGCTCGTCCTGAAGCTGCACTCTATATGTTGTTTTGCTGTTACTCCTGAACCCTACACTCTATGCATTGTTGCGCAGACATAGTCCTGACCAAGGTGTTCATTGTCCCAACAGTTGCTGATTTTAATAAAGTTCTTCTTTAAATTAGTCTCAGACAGACAAACTGATTATTTTTAGTGTGCAGAAAAGCATATGTGATGGAAATGTTTACATTTTTAAAATAATCCTATGTTCTGAGGTTTATGTGTATCTGTGAGATTGTCACTTGTGACGTAGTAATTAGGAGCATTTTGTGGGTAAAAGGACTGTGCTCTATGTGTGAAAAGTATCCTATGACTAGGCACAGATTCTGTTTAATCACTCCCCTCCCACTGCTAAATCTGTCCTCTGTGTCACTTACTACTGACCTCTGAACTCTTAACTCACCTACTACTGACCTTTGAACTCTACCTCACCTACTACTGACCTTTGAACTCTGCCTCATCTACTACTGGCCTTTGAACTCATCACTAAATACTAACCACTGTCCTCTGCCCTGCTAACCCCCTGTACACTGCCCAGCTGACCCCCCATCCTCTGCCCTGCTGACCCTCCATCCTCTTCCCTCTGACATTTTTACCACTACCCCACATCAGACAGGCTAGATCTGTCCCTGATGCACACAGTGTATACTCTCTGCCGACAAGATTCGGCACAGAGCATATCCTTAAGGCTAGGTTTACACTGATGCTGTGCCTCCTGAAATGCAGGGAAAAGGTCCCTGCACCATCTTTAGAATTGCAGCCTGCACAGGAACGACAAGTGCAGTGTGGTTCCCAGTGCAGGAGTGATTTCCAGTACATGTGGCATAGCATTAGGATTATTGGTACCTGTGCACATCTCCTGCGTTTTTTTGTGCAGGTGGTTGCAGCTGCAGGTGGCAATCACCTGCACAGATGTGAACCTAGCCTAACACCAAAAATGTGAAAGTAGATACATAATTACATTTGCACTTGTGAGTTATACACTACCTTAAAATTGTGGTTATCAGCAGAATTCTGTTTTACCATTCTAATGACAAAAATGCACAAGTGAAACACCCCTTCCCGTCCTGTTCATTTTTCAATGGTGGTAATATCTTGGGGTTGTCATTTTTGTCCACTCTGCCAACCCAGCCACTCTATGCACTATTTATCCTTTTCGGTTTATGGGGGGGGGGGGGGGGAGAATGATGAAACTGGGGAGCTATATGATCTTGAAGGCTTTACACTTTGTTACAATAAAGGTGTAGCACAGGGGTTTGCTACCAAAAGTTATCATGTTAATTAATGTGTTGTTTCTTAAGTAAGGGTTTGGCTCCCTCAAGTGACTGCTGAAACGTTACCAGGATCTTTCTTTCTTTTAATAAGCAAACAAATATGCATTGTGGGGAATGTAGTTTGATGAGGAAGTGACTCATGTTGTTAAATCAGTCTGGGAACTACTGACCCACAAGGCCAAGTCACAGACCCACAATGCCAAGTCACAGAACAGCCTGCTGGGTAAATAGATAAAAGGACAGGCATAGCCTGCTTTCGGTCTCTCCGGACGCCATTCAACAACCAGCAGGGAGGTCTGTGTGTGTGTGTAACCAAAAGACTGTGGCCTCCAGGCGTGGAGCGGAATCGCCAGCCTCTGAGGGACTTCAGAATGCAGCCCGGCCAGCTTAGCAAGCGTTTCGGTGTATAGTGCCAGGACACCTGTAAGTTTCCTGCATCCCAGCCATCCAGAGGAGCGGTACAGAGTGGCAGCGCCATCTTCCATCAGACTGAGACATCAAGAGGGGAGACTGGATGGAGCCTTAAAGCCTCTGAATCTATTTTGGTGAGAGGGCACCTGCCCATTTCACTAAGTGCACTAATTGCTGAGTGAGTTATTTAGAGACTGCTGGTGAGGCTTGTAGTCCCACAGAAGTGATCCTACCTATTCAAAGGCCGCATACAGCTGAACTCCAGGGTCTGTTATTCCCTGTGCTATAAAGTAAGTACTGTATTACACTCACAGATAAGGAGTGCCCTATATTTTCAGTCAAACAGTTATCAACACATCATTTATTCCACAGTTTGCTTTCTCTTTGTTTCCCTGTTGGATTACAAATATTGCAGTTTAAAATACAGGCTAGTTGAAGATACTTGGAGAAAAGGAACTTTCATCATCTTCTGCAAAGCATCACAGCTCTTTTTCATAGTTTGAACATTGAATTACAACCTAGGGGGATCCCTTGAATGCAAGTAAAATATTGCATTGTACTGTTGGATGTAAGTAATATTATATTATAACAGTTTGGTGTGTGTGTGTATTGGGGTTTCGATGGGAAGGTGTTTAATATAGGAATTGGAGCATATTGAATACACCTCTCTGCATATACTCCCTACTGTGATTATTAAACTCACCGTTTCACATATAAACTAACTGTTATCTACTGTAATTTATTGTTTCTGATTTGTCACATTGTTCATCGTGTTTAATATCCACTTTAGTAAACTTTCTGAGTGGTTAATTGCTATTCTGTGTGAGTCTCTATTTACTACTACAGCTGGTGAAGTGACGGGATCCAGGGCTATGGTAAATATACTTTATGGTTTATTATTATTGTGTTTCTCTCTATTGCTGGGTCCCACACTAATATTACCAAGCAGGTGTGCCAGAGGGGTTGAGACCGTTCTTGGGGTTGAGAGGCAGGGTGCAGAATCAAACATTCATTAGCAGCTCCTTCAGGAAAAGTGCTACACGTGGGGGCTCATCCGGGATTTCCACTACCCTGCAATCAACCCCCCCCAGAGGCCACCCCTATAAGCACCAAATGGATCCCACCACTGCAATTCAGTGGTGCAAAGAAGGAGGCGCCCGCTCAGAAGCGAGCATGGTAATCGAGTTCCCTGGGAAGGCCTGGGCGGAGGAACAAATCAGCCAAGCCGTGAAGATGCTATCCCCAGACAGGAAGATGTGGGTGATTGCTGTCAAAACAGACCATGAGACCTCCCACACCTATGCACTGTTAGAATGGAGGCAAGGAGTTCCTAAAAATTTCAGAGGTGTCAGTGTACAGTTGACTGACAAGACTGGACTTCGCATTATTCAGCTGAAAATTCCAGATGAGGGCCCAACAAGCTCCAGTCAAGCAAAGGTGGTTGAAGAAGTAGCCCCCTCCTTGGCACCCCTAGCCATGATTGGGCCAGAGATCTTTACAGCCATGGAAGACTTTGTATCCAAATGCCAGAAGGACAATTCAGTCATGGGGCTGACTATCGAAAGCTACGATTCTTCTCGGGAGAATTCCCATCCCCTCTGAAGAGGATGATTTTGACACTTGGTTCGATCAAGCTATCCAGGCGGTTGAAGAATGGGAGGTAGCCGATACAGTAAAAAGGCAGAGATTGATTGAAAGGCTGGGAGCTCCAGCTTCTGATGTGACTCGGAACCTGAAAAGAGACAAGCCCAGCTGTGCCACTTCTGAGTGCCTAGAAGCGCTTCGAGAGAACTATGGGGGAATTGAAGACTGCACAGAGTTACTCTATCTTTTCTCTCACACCTATCAAAAGGAGGATGAGAAGCTATCAGACTATGTCAAGCGACTAGATCAGATCCTACACCAAATCACAATGAAAGGTGGAATGGAAGGCAAAGTCGCAACAAAGGACTTAGTACCTCAGATGATCAGAGGAGCGCAGCCACTGGATCCCATTGTGCTACAGTTTCGGGCCCAGGGCTTGAGTAACCTCCGCACTTACTCTAAATTAATGAAGACTATCAGAGAAGAGGAGACACTCATTACAGTGAAGGTACCAAGGCCTGAGCCTTCCAAGGGACACAAACATGGTGCTTTAACTTGCATCATACAGTCGGGACCTGAAATAGAGACCAGCCCAGAGGAAGGGATCTACAACCCCATTGACACTTTGGCACAAGGCGTAGCTCAACTGGCACAAGCGCAGACTGTTTTGCACAAAACCTTCAGTGAGATTCAGCAGACAGTTGGGCAAGTGATGAAAGCCCAAGCTGATATGCAAAAGTCACTCTCAGAAATTAAACACGCTGGGCCCACCTCTACAGTTGGAATAAAAAATATGACCCCTTCCCCAGTTCCAAAATGTTATCAATGTGGGGAGGTAGGACATTTCTTCACGCAGTGCCCAAATGGAGAAGACTTGGCAGATGTGGCAGTGGAAGTTGCCAAAGCATTGAAGAAAATATCCGCCAAGAAACCAGCGGAAAACTCCAGGGGCCCCCCGGTGAAGGAGCCAACCGGGTGACCATCTACAGTGGCTCACCCCAAAAACGACAATGCAATCAGACAGCAGCGGAAGTCAAAATCTTTACAGAGGGCTTCCATTGTTGCCTCTGAGTGACCTAATAACCCACTCCTTTTGACACATACAGCCCAGCGTAGGGAAGTCAGTGCACACCTGACTCCCCAAGCTCAACGGAAACTCAAAAAGAATCAGGCTTCCCATAAGAAAAGAGTGCAGATACAAGCCACCAAACATGTCCAGCCTGCCACTTCTCACAAATTCCCTCCCAAGTTAGTGGGACCTTCTCCAGTTGTCTCCGTCCAAGTGGAAGGAATCTACACCAAGGCACTCCTGGATACTGGAGCTCAAGTGACCCTCCTCTATAGAGACTTTTATGACAAGCACCTCAAACACCTACCATTACAGAAGTTAGAAGAGCTGGAGATATGGGGTATTGGGACTCAGAATTACCCCTATGATGGCTATCTACTAGTCTAACTGACCTTTGACCCCTCCGTAGCTGGAAAGACTGAGACTTTTGATACTTTGGCAGTGGTCTGTCCTCGTCCACCAGGGGCTAGCAAAAGTTCCACTTCAACTAAAAGTGTGCACCCCAAGTTGAGACAAGGCGCTTGGACCGGAGTGAGAAAGTGTTACAGCCCGGTGAGGTAGCTTGTTTGAGAGCATCCGTCATGCTGATTTGGGAGCAACCAGGCCCTTTCATTGTCCTTGAAGCGGGCGATCAGAAAGAAGACACGGGGTTGGAAATAATTCCTGAAGTGGCCCCAACTAAGGCGTTACAGAGAAGTCACAGAAAGATCTCAGTTAGAGTTCGTAACACAACAGCCTCACCTGTGAAGATGCCAGCTTAGATGCTGTTGGGGCAAGTAAACCCAGCCACCCCGGTCTGACCGTGGGATTTGGTGGGAGGAGGGAAAGATGAAATCCCTGTAGAGGAGTTCAATCCGAAGAATACTCCTCTCTCGCCTGCCTGGAGGGAAAGGGCCAAGACCCAGCTCCTAAGATGGCAAGATACATTCCCACGAGTTTGACGTGGGATGTGCAAAAAGTGCTCAACACTGGACCGTCTTTAAGAGGATAAGCCATTCCAGGAGAGTCGAATTCCTTTAGGGGACTTGGAAGACCTGTGTGAACAGCTGGCAGAAATGAAGAGAGCAGGTGTAATCCGAGAGTCTTGAAGTCCATGCGCTTCCCCAGTAGGTGGTGGTGCCGAAGAAGAATGGGTCGCTGCGGTTGCGTATCGACTACAGGACGCTAAACCGAAGGACCATTCCTGATCAATATACCACTCCAAGGATAGAAGACGCCTTATAGAACCTGTCGGGTGAAGTGGTTTAGCGTGTTAGATTTGAAGAGCGGGTACTACCAAATCCCCATGCACCCTGAAGATCGGGAGAAGACCGCTTTCATGACTTTGGAGGACCATGAAGAGCATCTGGAAAAGGTCCTGAAGAGACTCCATGACAAAGGCTTGAAGCTCTCTATGGAGAAGTGCCAGTTTTAGCAACCTTCGGTCGACTACCTTGACCATATTGTGTCTGCTGATAGAGTGGCCACAGACCCTCAGAAGCTGGAAGCCATCACTTCTTGGCCGAGACCCACTTATGTGACCGAGCTTAGGTCATTTCTGGGATTCTGCTCATATTACCAGAGATTCGTCGAGGGATTTGCTAAAATAGCTCGCCCACTCAATGAGCTATTGAAAAGTTAAGAGGAAGACGATGATCCAGATTCAGTTAAGCCTGTAAGACCAGCTGGAGGGCCCAGGAAGCCCAAGGAGTCCATTCAAGAACAGTGGACCGCCCAGTGTGAAGAGGCTTTTAGACAGCTGAAGTGGGGCCTTACAACTGCTCCAGCCTTGGCCTACGCAGATCCAGCTAAGCCATACGAACTACATGTAGATGCCAGCCGAGAAGGGTTAGGTGGGGTGCTGTATCAAGAACATGATGGGCACCTACGGCCTGTTGCCTATGTGAGTCGGAGTTTGGCACCCACTGAGAAGAACTACCCCACACACAAACTCGAGTTCCTGGACTTGAAGTGGGCAGTAGTGGATAAGGGGGGGAGGGTGAGGGATTACCTATATGGGGCAGAGTTCATAATTAAGACCGACAATAATCCCCTCACATACCTACTCACTACCGCCAAGTTGGATGCCATGGGTCACAGATGGTTGGCTGCCCTATCAGGTTTTACCTTCAGCCAGAAGTACCGGTCAGGGATCGGAAAAAAGGATGCAGATGCTTTGTCGAGAAGACCCCACTGTTCCCGAGACTCCCCAGAAGAATGGACTCAGCTGACCCCTGAGGGGGTGAGAGCCCTTTGCCAAGGAGCGGAACAGCAAGTTAGAGGTGGAGCCAGGGCTGAAGAAGTTGGAGTGTCAGGCGCTGGGGTGCCCAGATGCTTTTGCAACATCACTCAAGTCGGGGATGAAGGTCTGCCAAAGCTTTCCAAGAAGGACCTGCGAATGGACCAGTTGGGAGATCCCCTCTGTAGCCTGGCATTAAAGGCTTTGGAGAGCCAGCTCCCTGACCTGCTCCTCACTAACTCTCAGAAGGAAGCCCGCTTGCTGCACAAGGAGTGAGATCGGTTGCAGCTGCAACAAGGGATGGTCTACCGAAGGGGCCCCTCTGATTATCCCGAAGAAAAATTTCAGTTATTCCTACCAGAAAAGAATCTGGAGACAGTGTTAATTGCTCTACATGACCATCATGGCCATCAGGGTCCGAGAGGACTTTCCAACTGGTGAGGGATCGATTCTATTGGCCCCCGCATGTGGGCTGAGTTCGAGGGCTACTGGCACTCTTGCCTTAGATACTTTGCCTCACCGAGCCGTCCCAATGGGCCACCTTCGGAGCCAGGGACCACTGGAGCTGGTGTCCATTGACTTCCTGTGCTTGGAGTCTGATTTAAGTAGGCAGGTAAATATCCTGGTGATAACCAACCATTTCACTCGTTATGCCCAGGCGTTTCCCCACAAAGGATCAACAGGCATCCACAGTGGCCAAGATCTTAGTAGAGAAGTTCTTTGTACATTATGGCTTGCCCCAGCGTATCCACTCCGATCAAGGGAGAGACTTTTAGAGCAGCCTCATTAAGAGACTTTTAGACTTGCTGGGCATCAAGAAATCTAGAACCACCCCGTACCATCCTCAGGGAGATCCTCAACCAGAAACAGAACTCTTTTTTTTAAATAATCTTTATTTATGGAAGACAGGGTATTACATTGCAATGTTTATGAGAAAGAATAAAAAAAGGTAAACATTTGCCATAGGTAATGGTGATACGTAATACTCCAATCATTCCTGTTTTGTTTTTCACTTGTAGGAGAAACAAGAACATGAATAGTAAACAGTCATAGATTAACTTGGTGCGGCTTAGGTTATAGAGAAAGTATTTATCAGGTGACAGTTCAGCAGGATAGTTTCAACCTGTTTGTTGGGCTGGGTATAGGACATATCTATCCTTCTAAGAGGAGTTCTTGCGCGTAGTACGCTTGGTCGGCTTTTTATGTGTATGGCACTTCTCGTGGGACCGGGTAACAGAACTCTTTTTAATATGCTCGGAACTCTAACTTCAGAGCAAAAGCAACACTGGAGAAAGCACAGAGCGGCTATTGTGCATGCTTACAACAGCACTGAAAATGATGCCACAGGATACTCTCCCTATCGCTTGATGTTTGGGCGGGAGGCCTGGCTACCAGTAGATATAGCATTCGGCACATCCCTGGACCATACTTCAGCAACTTCCCACAGAGGGTATGTGGACCAACTGAGGAGAAGCCTGAAGACTGCCTATAATAAGGCTCAAGCTGCTTCAGATGCCCAAGGACAGAGGAACAAAATAAATTTTGACCTCAGGGTGCGAGTACAGGACTTACAACCAGGCGATAGAGTGCTGCTGAGGAGACTAGGTGTACCTGGGAAACACAAGTTGGCTGATCGCTGGAAGTCACAGCCCTATGTTATCTGCAAACAACTCCCAGGACTGTCAGTGTACCAGATTCGGCCAGAGGGATGCACAGGCCCACTAAAGAGGCATTGCAATCATCTTTTGCCTCTGTCGGAGGCAGTTCGTGTACCACCGCAGCAAGATTCACCATCCATATCCACCACCTCTTAGAGATCCCGACCTGTGACTAGATTTCAGTCTGTGTCTCTTGCTGTAGATGATGAGGACAGCGAAGATGAAGAGATGGGAATAGACTGGTTGTGGCCATCTCACACACCAGGGATTGCTACCACCCCTTTTCCTCATCCCACGGTGATAGACAGTGGAGTTCTCTGACCAGAGGCCCCCGAGTTTGTGCCTCAAGATAGATCTTCGAAAGATCTGGAAGACCCCCAATCTTCCTTGATAGAAACACATTGAAGCGGAAATGCAGGAAGCTGAAATGCAAGAAACCGAAATGCAGGAAGCTGGAAGTGGATGTGCAGGAGGAAGAAGTGGCCGTGGATGAAGACGATACCAGTGTGCCTGTAATACCAGAACCTAAAGAACAGAGAGCGAAGAGAATTATTCATCCACCCAAGAGACTAACCTATGACACCCTGGGCCTGGGTGAATGCTCCGAGGAGATTTGTCTTACTTGAAAAAGGACTCCTGAAGTGCCTGGTCCTTCCACCACTGACTTTGGGGGCGGACAACCCCATCTCACCCCCTGTCACATCTATACTGGACACCCCGGTGTCAGTGGCAAGTGGACAGAACAGCCTCCCTTCTTATGACAATTGGTGGGAGGCTCCTCTGTCAGCTCTGTGTCATGATATGAGCTGTTTGAGTTTGAACTCTTCTTATGAAAATGCAACTTGTCTGTTGTCATGTGTGCATTAACCTATTTCTCTGCTTGTATATAAAATCATGTAACAGGTCACAAACTTTTACTGTCTTTGGGGACCAAAGGTTTCTGTTAGGTACCTGAGTGGTGAGCCTGACTTCGCTGGGAGAGGGCCTCTCTTACGGCTCTGGTTCAGGGCCCACTGGAGTGGAGACAGTGGTCCCGTGAGCACAGCGGGGTAGGAGTGCCTGGAATGGATGCTGTGGGAGACGTAGCTGATCAGTAGCGATCTCCTGGATGTTGAAGCAGCAGAGACTGGCAGGTAGCGGAGCAGGGTCCGGATGTAGGGTGACCCCGAGATGGCGTCAGCAACTCTGGAAGTATGCAGCATGCGGGGAGCAGGCAGAGGGGTCGTCAGGCAGGCCGGGTCTGGATACACTTGGCAGGCAGGTAAGTGGGCACAGGCAATGGAGAGGTCAGACAGGCAGGAGATCAGCGTTCAGGTATCAGTCCAAAGCAGAGTCAACAGGCCGGAATCAGGAGTGGAGAAGGCAGCAGAGTCAAGTGGAAGCCGGATCAGGTAAACAGGAGTACACAACAGAGGCAGGTTAAACAAGGGGCAAACTGCAGACGAACAGCACTTGACATGTGCAGCTGTCATTCTTTTAAAGGCCAACTGGCGCCAAACAGCGCTAACGCGTCACGTGTGCGCCCGCGACGCACGTGCCCGCGCTCGCTGCGCACGCGCGCGCGCGCCTGAGGAGTACGACGGCGCGTACCCTCGTTTCGACGCCCGGACGAATCAGCGGCGCGTGTGCGCATGCGCGCGCGCCGATTCGACCGTACGTCGCAAGTGGAGCCCTGACATTGCCCCCCCACAAGGGGCAACCTCCGGGTGCCCAGTTGGTCATCCTTCTCAGGGTGTGAAATGAAAAAAGCACGAATTAGTCTTCCAGCATGTATATTGTCCTCAGGTTCCCAAGAATTGCTTTCTGGGCCGAAGCCCTTCCATTTGATTAGAAACTGTCTTTGCCCTTGTCGCCTTCTACAGTCTAGAACAACTTCTACCTCGTACTCCTCGTTTCCATCCACTAGGACAGGTTCAGGAGGCCCGGACTCCCTATTGGGGAAGGGATCGGGTACCGAGGGTTTCAATAGAGAGACATGAAACACAGGATGTATCTTCATGGTGTCTGGCAGGGACAGTTCATAGGACACCTCATTAATCCTCCTCTTTACAGGAAAAGGGCCCAGGAACTTGGGTGCCAACTTCTTAGAGGGACAGGTTAACTTTAAATTAGAAGAGGAAAGCCATACCTGATCCCCGATTTGCAGATTCAACTCTCCCCTCCTCTTTTGGTCAAAGGCTTTCTTACTGTCCGCCTGGGCCTTGGTTATGGCTTCCTGGAGGATTTGGTTGTTGCGGCTTAGGAAGGTCACTGCGTCCTGGACCGCTGGAACTGAGGACTCTGTAAGAAAATCTGGTAGAAATGTTAAATGGAACCCATAATTGGCGAAAAACGGGGACTGTCCCGTGGTCGAGTGGCTGGCGTTGTTGTACGCGAATTCTGCTAAGGGCAGCAGAGAAACCCAATCATCTTGCACAAATGAAGTGAAACACCTAATATATTGTTCGAGGGTCTGGTTTGTGCGCTCAGTCTGCCCATTAGTTTGAGGGTGGTAAGCTGAGGATAGGGCCAGCTCAATCTTTAGACTATCACACAGTGCCCTCCAAAACCGCGAGGTGAACTGGACTCCCCTGTCCGAGACTATATTCTTGGGTACCCCGTGTAACCTAACGATCTCTCGGATAAAAACACGGGCCGTCTCTGCTGCAGATGGGGTTCCCCTTAGGGGTAGGAAGTGGGCCATCTTTGAGAGTCGGTCAACGACTACAAAGATGGCCGTGTGATCTTCAGAGGGGGGCAGCTCGACTATAAAGTCCATCGTTATCATACGCCAGGGTCGATCAGGTGCAGGTAGAGGCTTGAGTAGGCCCCAGGCCCGGCCCCTAGTAGTCTTGCTTCGGGAGCACACTGGGCATGAACTGACATACTTGGAGCAGAATTCCTTCAGACCAGGCCACCAGAAGGTGCGCTGCACCAAGTCAAGAGTCTTTCGGGCCCCAAAGTGTCCTGCTAGTGGGTGATCGTGGAGGAGGGCCAATACTTTAACCCGGATGGGTTCGGGAACAAACACCTGGCTGTCCTTCCAGAGAAGCCCCTCTCTACGATTTAGTGAAAGTCCTGGGGAAGGAGCGGGTTCAGGGAGGCCTCCCTGATCTGGGACAGTAAATCCGGCTGTAGTAGAAGGAAGTTGCTTGCAGGGAGGATGGTATCAGGAGGTGTGGAGTCTTTAGGGCAGTCGAACATGCGTGAAAGCGCATCTGGCTTTACATTTTTAGATCCAGGCCGGTAGGTAATGTGGAAGCTGAAACGTGAAAAGAAGAGGGCCCAGCGGGCTTGTCGTGGTTTTAGACGTTTTGCCGTCCTTAAGTACTCAAGATTCTTGTGGTCCGTGTAAATTAGTACAGGGTGGACTGCTCCCTCCAGCAAGTACCTCCATTCCTCCAGCGCTGATTTTATGGCTAGCAGTTCTCGGTCACCTACATCGTAGTTCCTTTCTGCGGGTGAAAGTTTCCGGGAAAAGAAGCCCACAGGGTGCATTAGGTCCTTATTGCCCTGGCGTTGGGAGACCACGGCCCCCACTGCTACCTCAGAGGCATCCACTTCCAGGATGTATGGGAGAGATGGGTCAGGGTGACTGAGGATGGGAGCGGATGTGAATCGCTCCTTGAGTTTCACAAACGCCTCCTGGGCCTCTGGACCCCAATGAAACCGTACATTCTGCCTTGTTAGCTGTGTGATTGGTGAGATGATGGCCGAGAACCCCTTGATGAACTTTCTGTAAAAATTAGCAAATCCGACAAAACGCTGCACACCCTTCTTGTCAGAGGGTGGCGGCCAGTCCAGCACAGCCGTTACCTTCTGCGGGTCCATCTCGATGCCTGCTGGGGAGATCTGAAGACCCAAGAATTGGATGCTCTGCTGCTCGAAGGTGCACTTCTCTGCTTTCGCGTACAATCCGTGCTGACGAAGACGGAGTAAGACTCGGCCCACATGCCCCCGATGCTGCTCAAGCGTTCTGGAGAAGATTAGGATGTCATCCAAGTATACAATGACAAAAATGTCCAGGAAGTCCCTGAAGACCTCATTTATGAGGTGCTGGAAAGTAGCCGGGGCATTACAAAGGCCGAAGGGCATAACTAAGTATTCGTAATGCCCAAAACGGGTACGAAATGCAGTCTTCCATTCATCACCTGATCGGATGCGAACCAGGTTATAGGCCCCTCTTAAGTCCAGTTTGGAGAATATGGTGGCCGCTCTTAGTTTTTGAAACAGTTCCGGTATTAAGGGTAAGGGATAGCGATTTTTAATTGTAACTTTATTTAGCTCCCGGTAGTCCACACAGGGTCGGAGTGACTGGTCTTTCTTGGTTACAAAGAATATGCCGGCCCCTGCGGGTGAGGTGGAGTGACGTATAAACCCCTTCTTTAGGTTCTCCGAAATGTAGGCCTTCAGGGCCTCTTGTTCCTTCTCGGAAAGGGGGAAGATACGCCCGAACGGAATCTCGGCCCCCGGCAAAAGTTCTATGGGACAATCATAGGTGCGGTGTGGGGGTAGGGTGTCCGCTCCCCGTTTACTAAAGACGTCTAAGAATTCATGGTATGGTTCCGGTACCGCTTGGATCAGGTCAGTATCAGAGTCCAGACAAAGAAGCGTAGCGGGTTGTACCGGAGCTTCGTGTAAGCAATGTTCCAGGCAGTAGGGGGACTGGAACTTGACCTCCCCTGTGGACCAGCAGATGGTCGGATCGTGTGCCTGCAACCAGGGGATGCCCAGGATCACTGGGAACAGGGGGGACGAGATTACGTCCAAGGTTAACAGTTCCTGGTGGTGGAGAGAAGAGATAGTGAACAGAGGTTGGGTCTCCTGGACAACTTGGCCCGATTTAATGCGGGAACCGTCAGCCAGGAAGACGGATAGTCCGCGGGCCTTCCTCTGAAGAGGAATGTCGTGCCGGCTGGCAAAGGTGGTATCGATGAAACAGCTGCAGGCTCCTGAATCAAGGATGGCGTTGGTGCGAATCGTCCTTCCCAGGAACTGAAAAGACAGGGGTAGAGAGATGTGGGTGGCATGGACTGGTAAGTGAGCAGAGTTGATTGACACAGACGAAAGGCACTTACGCAGCTTGCTCGGGCAACTGTTCACAAAGTGTCCGGGCCCACCACAGTACAGGCACAAATTTAGTTGACGGCGTCGGGCACGTTCCTCCAGAGACAGAGTGGGTCGCATGAGACCAAGCTGCATCGGCTCGCCGGCATCGGGAAGAGGATGGGCAGGGGCCATTGGCTGAGCGGGCATGTAACGGCCAGCCGGTAATGGAGCCCTTGCGGTCATCCAAGCCGGACGGTGGACTTGAGCGGATCTCTCGACTCTGCGTTCCCGGAGCCGACGGTCAATTTGTATGCTCAAAGTTATCAGGCCCTCCAAAGTGTCTGGGGTGCCCACTCGGGCAAGTTCATCCTTTAGGCCTTCGGAGAGGCCCATGCGGAACTGATGCCTTAAAGCCGAGTCATTCCACTGGGTGTCTGCGCTCCATCGTCTAAAGTCTGTCACATAGTCCTCGGCCGTTCTGCGGCCTTGCTGGAGCGCAGATAGAGCAGACTCGGCTGTGGTGGTTAGCTGGGGGTCCTCGTAGAGTTGCGCCATGGCTTCCAGGAAAGACGAGAGGGACTGCGTCAGCATGCTATTTCCCTCCAGCAGGCGATGAGCCCAAATCTGAGGTTCGCCCTGCAGCAGGGAGATTACGAACCCCACTTTGGTGGCCTCTAGGGAGAAGGTTCTGGGTTGAAGAGCAAAGTATAACTGGCAGGCGTTGCGGAAGACACGGAATTTGGAACGATCTCCGGAGAAGCGATCAGGAACAGGTACTCTGGGTTCAGGAGGCAGCATCACCACCGCAGGAGGAGTAGCAGGTGTTGCAGAAGGTTGCGGAGATGTAGGAGCCGCAACATTGGGGTCAGCAAGTTGCTGCACTCGACCTTCCAGTCTGGTATACCCTTCTTGCAGGGATTGCACCGCCTGAGTGAGGGCTGCCAGGTGTGAGCAGAACTCCTTCATGGCAGAGGCTTCTCCCGCAGGCTCAGTCATGGCTGTTCGTACTGTTAGGTACCTGAGTGGTGAGCCTGACTTCGCTGGGAGAGGGCCTCTCTTACGGCTCTGGTTCAGGGCCCACTGGAGTGGAGACAGTGGTCCCGTGAGCACAGCGGGGTAGGAGTGCCTGGAATGGATGCTGTGGGAGACGTAGCTGATCAGTAGCGATCTCCTGGATGTTGAAGCAGCAGAGACTGGCAGGTAGCGGAGCAGGGTCCGGATGTAGGGTGACCCCGAGATGGCGTCAGCAACTCTGGAAGTATGCAGCATGCGGGGAGCAGGCAGAGGGGTCGTCAGGCAGGCCGGGTCTGGATACACTTGGCAGGCAGGTAAGTGGGCACAGGCAATGGAGAGGTCAGACAGGCAGGAGATCAGCGTTCAGGTATCAGTCCAAAGCAGAGTCAACAGGCCAGAATCAGGAGTGGAGAAGGCAGCAGAGTCAAGTGGAAGCCGGATCAGGTAAACAGGAGTACACAACAGAGGCAGGTTAAACAAGGGGCAAACTGCAGACGAACAGCACTTGACATGTGCAGCTGTCATTCTTTTAAAGGCCAACTGGCGCCAAACAGCGCTAACGCGTCACGTGTGCGCCCGCGACGCACGTGCCCGCGCTCGCTGCGCACGCGCGCGCGCCTGAGGAGTACGACGGCGCGTACCCTCGTTTCGACGCCCGGACGAATCAGCGGCGCGTGTGCGCATGCGCGCGCGCCGATTCGACCGTACGTCGCAAGTGGAGCCCTGACAGTTTCATGTGGGGGGTGTGATAACTTACCAAAAGTTATCATGGTAAGTAATGTGTTGTTTCTTAAGAAGGGGTTTGGATCCCTCTAGTGACCGCTGAAACTTTACCAGGATCTTTCTTTCTGTTAAGAAGCAAACAACTATGCATTGTGGGGAATGTAGTTTGATGAGGAAGTGAATCATGTTGTTAAATCAGTTTGGGAACTACTGACCCACAATGCCAAGTCACAGACCCACAATGCCAAGTCACAGAACAGCCTGCTGGGTAAATAAATAAAAGGACAGGCGTGGCCTGCTTTCGGCCTCTACGGACGTCATTCAACAACCAGCAGGTTGTGTGTGTTTGTGTGACCAAAAGAATGCGGCCTCCACGGTGCGGAGGGGGATCGCCAGCCTCTGAGGGACTTCAGAATACAGCCTGGCAAGCTTAGCAAGCGGATCGGTGTATAGTGCCAGGACACCTGTAAGTTTCCTGCATCCCAGCCATCCAGAGGAGCGGTACAGCGCGGCGGCGCCATCTTCCATCAGACTGAGACATCAACAGGGGAGACTGGATGGAGCTTCACAGCCTCTGGGTCTATTGTGGGGAGAGGGCACCTACCCATTTCAGTAAAGTGCACTAATTGCTAAGTGAGTTATTTACAGACTGCTGGTGAGACTTGTAGTCCCACAGAAGTGATCCTAACTACAGGCCGCATACAGCTGAACTCCAGGGTCTGTTATTCCCTGTGCTATGAAGTCAGTACTGTATTACACTCACAGATAAGGAGGAAGTGTTACTATTTCTTTAGTCAAACAGTTATCAACACATCATTTATTCCACAGTTAACTTTCTCTTTGTTTCCCTGTTGGATTACAAATACTGCAGTTTAAAATACAGGCTAGCTGAAGATACTTGGAGAAAAGGAACTTTCATCGTCTTCTGCAAAGCATCACAGCTATTTTCATAGTTTGAACATTGAATTACCACCTAGTGGGAGCCCTTGAGTGCAAGTTAAATATTGCGTTGTACTGTTTGATGTTAGTAACATTATATTATAACAGTTTGGTGTGTATGTGTATTGGGGTTTCGGTGGGAAGGTGTCCATTGGAGCATATTAAACGCCTGTCCTATCATACACCTGTCTGCATATACTCCCTACTGTGATTATTGAACTCACCGCTTCACATATACACTCAGTGGCAGAACTATCGCCATTGCAACCCACAGCTGACTGGGGCTCCGGGGAGGATGAGGAATGCATACTGCAGCCCGGGGAAGTGAGGAGAGGAAGAGGTGAGCTGTCTGTACAAGCAGAGAGTGAGATTGCCTGCTGTAATAGCTTTCATTTGAATTTCCTGTGTTCCCGGGGCTCACGTCACATAGCCCCACCTCTTGGCCCGGCGCCTTTGATAGACAGAACACCGGTCCAATGCGGGACATGTGATGTTATCAAAGGCGCCGGGCAAAGAGGTGGGGTTATGTGAGGTGAGCCCCGGGAACACAGGAAATTCAAATGAAAGCTCTTACAGCGGACCATCTCACTCTCTGCTTATCTGGATGGCTCGCCTCTTCCTCTCCACAGGTGAGGCTGCATTGTGCATTAGTCATGCTACATTGGGCACAGGTGAGGCAGTATTGGGCACAGGTGAGGCTGTATTGGGCACAGGTGAGGCTGTATTGGGCACGGGCAGGACTCTCTGCATTGGGCACAGGTGAGGCTGCATTGGGCACAGGTGAGACTGTATTGGGCACTGGACACGCTGCATTGGGCACAGGTGAGGCAGTATTGGGCACAGGTGAGGCTGTATTGGGCACGGGCAGGACACTCTGCATTGGGCACAGGTGAGGCTGCATTGGGCAAAGGTGAGGCTGTATTGGGCACTGGACACGCTGCATTGGGCACAGGCAGGTCACACTGCATTGGGCACAGGTCACGATGTATTGGGCACAGGCTACGCTGCACTGGGCACAGGTAAGGCTGTATTGGGCATGGGCAGGCCACGCTGCATTGGGAACAGGCAGGCCACATTGGGCACAGGTCAAGCTGCATTGGGCACAGGTGAGGCTGTATTGGGCACTGGACATGCTGCATTTGGCGCAGACAGGTCACGCTGCATTGGGCACAGGCCACGCTGCGTTGGGCACGGGCCACGCTGCGTTGGGTACAGACCACGCTGCGTTGGGCACAGGGGGGCACAGGTGAGGCAGTATTGGGCACAGGTGAGGCTGTATTGAGCACGGGCAGGCCATGCTGCATTGGGAACAGGCAGGCCACATAGGCACAGGTGAGGCTGCATTGGGCACAGGTGAGGCTGCATTGGGCACTGGACATGTTGCATTGGACACAGGCAGGTCACGCTGAATTGGACACAGGCCACGCTGCATTGGGCACAGGCCACGCTGTATTGGGCATAGGTGAGCCAGTTTTGGGCACTTGTGAGGGTGGGGGCACCTGATGTAAGGAGGGACTCTACTGAGGGCCCCTGATGTAAGGAGGGACTCTACTGGGGGCACCTGATGTAAGGAGGGACTCTACTGAGGGCACCTGATGTAAGGAGGGACTCTACTGGGGATACCTGATGTAAGGACGGATTCTGTTGGGGACACCTGATGGCATCTGGTGGCAGGCGACGTGGCAAGTGACACACTTGGGGCTCCCACTGATTCTGCATTATGGTGAGTTGAACATTAAATTTTATATTACAATGTAATAATAGAAATAATGCACTACAATCATCCTGATACCATAACAACCGTGGTGCCATGATAATTGCGCTAACACCAAGTGTTTGGAGTATCTTTATCTGTTGATTGTTAAACTTTCTGGAATACATATTGTGTATGCTATTGTGGTGTAGGTTCTGGGCCTGTTGTCCCTCCATCCCTCTCTTTCCTTTGCTCTCCTTCCCTCCCTATCTTTCTTTCTTTCTTTCTTTCTTTCTTTCCTTCCTTCTTTCCTCCATCCCTCATTCATCTCAGACTCGAACCACACCCCTTTTGAGCCACGCTCTTTAATCGCTTCCTGACCGCCTCCTGCACATTTACGTTGGCAGAATGGCACGGCTAGGCAAAAGCACGTACAGGTACGTCCCCTTTAATTTCCTAGCCGTGGGGTCGTGCGCGTGCTGCTGCCGGCGTGCTCGCGACCCGGTCGGGAGCTCCGTGACCACGGCCGCGGGACCAGCGGACCCGATCCCCGCTGGTGTCCCGCGATCGGGTCACAGAGCTGAAGAACGGGGAGAGGTCTGTGTAAACAAACCTCTCCCCGCACTTCCTACACTGCCTGTCACTGATCGGCTGTTCCCTGTCATTGGGAAAGCCGATCAATGACGTCAGATGTACAGCCATGCCCCCCTACTGTAAAAAAAACACAACACGTCACACTTAGCCCCTCCCCGCCCCCTAGTGGCTAACTCCTTCACTGCCAGTGGTATTTACATAGGAATCAGTGCATTTAAATAGCACTGATTTCTATATAAATGACAATGGTCCCAAAAATGTGTCAAAAATGTCTGATGTGGATGTCATGTCATGATTGGATGGTAAAATCAGCAGAGCTTCCCCTCATTTCAGATCTTCCCCTCAGATCTACAGTGATTGCACTTCCAAGTGCACTTGTAGTGAAAAGTGGATTTGCCTTTCGTAAATAACCTCCATACTACATGCTAGATTTCAGGAAAAGTTTTATGTATCGGCTCGTGAGCAGTGGTCCAAAGACTTGGGTCACCTTTCGGATGACGACTGGGAAATGGCTCTGTCGGCGCTGTCTGTGGTGTCTTTGTCTCTTACCCACAGGTCACACAATTACTTATCTTACATCCAAATGATGTGGAGATGTCCCAAGTTGCATCGCTATTGGCAAGGTGTACTAACCACTATAAACACTGTTTCAGGTAACTTTGGCAACAGACCCAAATATTTGCCTATTAAGTATCTTAGCTGAATCTGCTTTGCCTGACAATACTTATACACTGGTCGTTAGAGTCCTCTTTCAAGCAAGGAAGTTGGTCACGCAAAATGGTTATCACCACATCCCCTTACTTGAAAGGAATGGAAAGCTTAAATGAACACTACCCTGTCTAGAAAGAAACCTGTATTTCAGCATAGGAATCGGCCTGCACGATTTGAAAAGATATGGGATACCCATGCTGTTAGCTCCCTCTGGACTGGCCCCAACCCCACTTATTCTACATAGACTTTTGTCCTGCTAATTGACCTGCTGAAGGGCGTGTCTCAAATATGCCTGTCAATAAGATGGACCCCCCCCCCCCCCTCCTAAGAATTCTTATGACTAGGGTGTGGATGTGTGGGAGATGCTCATAATAACTAGATAAGGTATACGGCTTGTGATATATAATACTCTATTACTGATAAAAGCTACAAAAGGCATCTATGTTCTTTGGTTTTGTTCTTTTTGTTTATTTTTTGACAGCATGTTAAGGCCCGTACACATGATCAGAAAATACAGTTTTCAAAACGATCGTACGATAATCTGATTGTTAGTACACAGCTTTCTAGAGCCGATCATGACAATTTATGTGAAATTATCAGATGGGACAAGCACAAAAATCATTTATTCAGTACAGTTGTTCAAAAATACACTACATTATTTACAAATTTTTCATTCTGTCGTACGAGAATTTTTGTAACTTTAGTAACCCCCTTATTTACGATATGAGACTAGAAAGCAAAAGAAAAAAACAGATGATCATTCATACAATAATCTTATTGTGTGTACCAGGTATTAGTGTGTAACTTTAGTCAAGACTTTAATAATGAATGTACTACATTAATGTAATGGATGATTGTATCACTGTATACACAAATTACATGACATGAACATGGTTCTTGATGGAAGCTGTAAACCGTGTTGTGTGACTGTTTGGTATGTGTTACCAACATAAAACATTTAATAAAAAAAAAAATCAGATTTTAAAATAAAAAAGTAATATATAACAGTATAAATAAGTACATAACATATAAACCAAATATCCTAAAAATATATACAATAACTGATATACAATAGTGGTGCCTAGTGGCGAAAAACAAAGAACAATACATAATGATAAAAAGGAACATAATAATGAGTGGATGAAAAGCACATCAAGCATTAAAAGTGCAGCCTAGTGCAGCTCCATGTTTTAAAACTCAAAATTTGCACTGTGACCAAAGTTCATTGGGTAAAAAACTCTTCTGTGAATCTGGTGTTTTTCACAAGTCACATCCAGTGCCCCTTTACCATCCAAACTATGCGCTCACTTCATATACAGACCTTCCACAGGTCGCTGTAAGCCTTCCCCTTTTAGGGGTGTATACTCCAATGACAAGAAAATTGAAGGTACACTCTTCTCGAATGCTCAAATTTCTAACAGTGAATGTGGTTTTCATTCGGGAAATGCCATTCACTACAAAATTAAATGTTAACCTTTTCTCTGCCATCAATGTATGTTGTACATCGATGGCGGTCAGTAATTTTACACCTCTGGCTGTTGCATCGGCCAGGAAGGTGTGCAAATCTGACAATCTGTTAGCTGTTAGATGGAAGCGATCTGGTCTTATTACATCCAAGTACCCCCCCCCCCCCCATTTGCGCATCCCCGTCCTCCCTTTTCCTACTAGGAACCTAGAGAAGTGTATTACGTCACTTCTGAGTCTTGCTGTCACTTTCCCGGCTGCTGTGGCTGGGGAAGAAGCTAATGGAAGGCAGATGTGACCCTCAAGTGATAAAAAAAATAGTTTGTTGAGAAAAAAAAACAGTGTTAAAAAACAAAAAAACCTTTTGAGCCCCATCACCGAAACATACACACACATATAAAAGTAAACAAAAGTTTTGGGGCGCTTGCGTACAAAAATGCTGCTTGCACTGCACATGTTATATATCGCTGCCTATGCTGGAGTAAAAGCAATAATTCTAGGCTCATTAATCATGGTTATCTTTAAACCAGTGGTGATCCACCCAGGAAAGACAATGAGCCTCAAGTGCAGCCCCCGACATGTCTAAAGGGCCACACAATGGAATTTGTACTCATACCTGTACAATCCCTGTGAAAGCTTCAAATCACTGTAGTTGTTGTTGCTACTACAATGATCAATGTGATAGGCCTCGTTCACATGGGGCATACTATACCGTACACCCATGCACGGCTGTGTTTACCTCTATGGGGATGCATTATTGTGCAGGCAGTCCACTAATGTCAATTGGGACACAGCAGCTGCATTGACATGGTCGCTGTGTCCCAAAATGACATCCGTGTGAGTGCATGGGTGTGTCCCCAAATGCTGGCAGTGAGAGTTTTGGGACATACACCTGTCCCCACATGGATGCCATATTGGAACACAGTGGCTGCAGTCGCTGTGTCCCAATTGACGTCAGTGGAACTGCCCACACAGGGATGCACAGAACACCTGTGCATCCACGTGTGGGTAAACACAGCCCTGCATCGGCGTACGATATAGTATGCCCTCTGTGTTTTGTATCCTGCACTGAATGGGTTCCCTTCTGCATAGTAACCACAAGGGGTTGCTTACTCAGCCTTGCCTCCATTTGCAGAGCGCCTTGTATTTTTCTTTTTGCAACGAATATCTTGAACATCGTAGGGTTGATTTACTAAAACTGGAGGGTACAAAATCTGGTGCAGCTCTGCCTATACACCAATCCGCTTCCAGGTTTTTGGGAAAGTTTTATTGAACAAGCAGAAGTTAGATGCTGATTGGCTACCATGCACAGCTGCACCAGATTTTGCACTCTTGTTTTAGTAAATCAACCCCCTTGTATTTATTTAAAAAAAACGTGTTCAGTGAATGACGGCAGTACTGAGCAAGCAACCCCCTGTGCTAACTATATAGAGGGGATGCTGCTTAGCACCAGAACACCCAGAATATTGTTGCTATCACTGTAGTAGCAACAATTACTACAGTGATTGAAAGCTTGCAACAGTGGTCCTCAGGTATGCATACTTACATTGGTCCAAGCTGGACCAGTGTAACTATGCAACACAATTCAAATCTATAGTGGAACTGACATTTATATTACAGGAACGTACATTTTTTGTTTCTTTTTCAGCTCTTCTCCAGCTTCTTATTTCCAGCTGTAAGGCAAGATGACAGCCTCTGCAAGTCCCCATGCTTACCCCCTGATCGATGTGATGAGGGCTTTACAGCAGACTGACTCCTTTTACAGATGGAAGGAGGAAGCTACTGCAGGACAGTGAAGCCTGTGAGAGGTTTTGTGGATACCGGCTCACCAATGGCAGCCCATCCATTAGGGGTGCACAGGCGCCCTGATCTACATGCGCCAACGCATGGATTCCAATCAGGGTTTTCTTTTTTTTTTTAAGCAGAGGCTCTAAAAAGCACTGCACCCAAAGCCCACCCAGTTGTGTGACAATAACAAATGACTATTCGCTATTGTAACACTGATTCTCCTCCCGGCCAATCAGGAAGCGGGTCATGAGACCCGTCACCCAATTGGCTGAAAAGAGATCAGATCAGATTGGATGCCAGGAGGAGGAGGGAGGAGACACAGGGGAACCGAGAGAGCAGCAGCCCAGAAAGAAGATGCCAGACTGGCTGACCGACCCGGGGGGGGGGGGGTGGATGGGTGGGGGGGTGGGTGGGTGGGTGGGTGTCATCCACCGACCAAGAGGGGTGGGGAGAGGGGTGGATTTTAGTGACTGTGAACCTATGTTGGCATTCAGTGCACCAGCACAGGGGGTGAGGCTGAATCCGGAAATGTTTTGTGCCACGGCTAGAGTATTATAACATCGGCCCTGCATATGCGGCCAGTGCTGTCATGCGGGAGTAGAGGGTTTTTATCACCTGGTGACTGACATTCAGCAGGCCGTATGCTGGGGCCTGGCAGGCTGCTGGTTGGGCACAAAGGCTCAAAATGAATGACCTGTAGGGGCTTTTAAAGCATTGGGAGATTTAGGGTACTGAAGTTTGTTTCCAGTTTAGGAGTCTATTCAGACCACAGATTTTCTATTGGATTGAGGTCTGGGCTTTGACTGGGCCATTCCAACACATTTACATGTTTCCACTTAACCCACTCAAGTTTTGATTTAGCAGTGTGTTTGGGGTCATTGTCCTGCTGGAAAGTGAACCTCTGTCCTAGCCTCAAATCACACACAGAGTGGTACAGGTTTTGCTCAAGAATATCCCTGTATTTAGCACCATCCATCTTTCCCTCAACTCTGACCAGTTTCCCAGTCCCGACTGCTGACATCCCCACAGCATGATGCTGCCACCACCATGTTTCACTGTGGGGATGGTGTTCTTTGAGTGATGTGTTTGGTTTGCGCCAGACATAGCACCAGAGCACCTTCCGCCATACATTTTGGGAGTCTCCCACATGCCTTTTTGCAAACTCAAAAAGTGCCATTTTGTTTTTTGCTGAAAGTAATGGGTTTCTTCTGGTCACTCTGCCATAAAGCCCAACTCTATGAAGCGCATGCCTTTTTGTCGTCCTATGTACAGATACTCCAGTCTCTGCTGTGGAACTCTGCAGCTCCGCCAAAAGTATTCACCCCCCTTGGCCTTTTAGCTATTTTGTTACATTACACCCTTTAGTTTGTGTTTTTTTTAATCTGAATTGTATGTGATGGATCAGAACACAATAGTTCAATAAGTTGGTGAAGTAAAATTAGAAAAATATATACATAAAAAAAATTTCTGAAATAAAAAACTGATAATTGGCATGTGCGTATGTATTCACCCCCCTTTGTTATGAAGCTCATAAAAAGCTCTGGCGCAACCAATTTCCTTCAGAAGTCACATCATTTGTGAAATGATGTCCACCTGTGTGCAGGTCTCTGTGCTGCCTCTCTGATTAATGCCCTCCTTGCCCGGTCCGTGAGTTTTGGTGTGCGGCTGTCTCTTGGCAGGTTTGCTGTTGTATAAAAATAATAGTAGTATCCGCGCTTAGGAAGTGGAACTGCTGCCCCCCTAAAAAACTACACCTAGGTGCAGCAAGAAAATTTAAAAACAGAAAAAAGGGGTATTGGCGCTGTTCTAAAGTAAAATTAAGAAGGGGTATAAATATAAAATGTTGAAGCGGAAGGTGTCTAGAATATTTAAAATCACAAGCCAGAGATAAAGTGCAAATGCAGAGGGTGAACCAGTTGAGTGAGTTGGCACTTATATCACAATATAGATCACAAAGTGTTGAAGGTTTCCAAGATAAGATGTTCAGCTAGCACAAAGAAGTGTTTGATAAATATTGGAGAGTAAAAAACGATTGAAAAAGTGCACGTGCATAAATAAATAAGTAAATACTGTAAAAATAGTAAAACTATAGGCTGATTACTTAAAGGCGGAATATTATATATCATAGGCTTAAATGGATAATACACAAACGATCTATATATGCATAGTGTATATTAAAAAGCCACAGAGAGAATAATAAAGTATTATTATATAAAATAAATGTCCAATATAATCAAGCAGTGATGTCGCCCACTCATATGGGTGTATCAGGAAATGAGTCAGTATCAAAACTGAGAATTATATGTAAAAACATTATTAATTATTAATTCTATTGCAAAAATCAATAGTTAGTAAATTAGAAGAGTGGAAGTCCTCTTACAGCTCAATACGTCACGTCCGGCGCAGCCGTCTCTTCCGGTTTTGGAATCACTACGGCCGTGGAACGCACACCGCTTCCCCGTAACAGCGGCTTTCTTCACGCCGGTTCTTGCTACATGGGCTTGTTAGCCCTTTTTACCTTGTTTTATACCACTTGGTGGTAACCTGTTATAGAACCTTTTTACATTAAAATTACCGATTTTTTAACCAAACGGAGTTACCCTATGAGTTTATCCCTTCCCCACACACTTTACTCAAATCTGCTGAGAACACCGTGATGACAGAGGAATAAGGATCCAGCTGACAGCAACCCCCTGGAGAAAGAGGACACCCCAGCCTACGTGGATCACTACTTTTACGCTCATTACCCCTGCAGGGGTTGGGCGCTCCGGTGAGTGCAATCACATTAGGGGCAGTGTCGGAAAGAGGGGAGCACTGGATCACCACAGCTGTTTTCATCTCATGTCAAGAATGATTATTCACTGCCTTGGTTTTCACTATACTGAATCTGTGTAGACCGCATTTATTTATTTATTTATTTGTTCCTGCAACATTGCCCTGCCTGGTGCACGGAGGACTTCCTTTCTTCTAATTTAATAACTATTGATTTTTGCAATAGAATTAATAATTAATAATTTTTTTACATATAATTCTCAGTTTTGATACTGACTCATTTCCTGATACACCCATATGAGTGGGCGACATCACTGCTTGATTATATTGGACATTTATTTTATATAATAATACTTTATTATTCTCTCTGTGGCTTTTTAATATACACTATGCATATATAGATCGTTTGTGTATTATCCATTTAAGCCTATGATATATAATTTTCCGCCTTTAAGTAATCAGCCTATAGTTTTACTATTTTTACAGTATTTACTTATTTATTTATGCACGTGCACTTTTTCAATAGTTTTTTACTCCAATATTTATCAAACACTTCTTTGTGCTAGCTGAACACCGTATCTTGGAAACCTTCAACACTTTGTGATCTATATTGTGATATAAGTGCCAACTCACTCCACTGGTTCACCCTCTGCATTTGCACTTTATCTCTGGCTTGTGATTTTAAATATTCTAGACACCTTCCGCTTCAACATTTTATATTTATACCCCTTCTTAATTTTACTTTAGAACAGCGCCAATACCCTTTTTTTCTGGTTTTAAGGTTTGCTGTTGTGCCATGTTCTTTCCATTCGGTTATGATAGATTTGATGGTGCTTCTAGGGATCATCAAAGATTTGGATATTTTGTTATAAACTAACCCTGACTTGTACTTCTTAACAACATTGTCCCTTACTTGTTTGGAGAGTTCCTTGGTCTTCATGGCAGTGTTTGGTTAGTGGTGCATTTTGCTTAGGTGTTGCAGCCTCTGGGGCCTTTCAAAAAGGTCTGTATATGTAATGACAGATCATGTGACACTTAGATTGCAGTGACTTCCGAAGGTAATTGGTTGAGCTTTGTATGGGCTTCATAACAAAGGGGGTGAATACATATACAAATTATTTTTTTTATTTCTGAAAAATAGTTTTATATAGTATATATTTTTCAAATTTTACTTCACCTACTTAGACTATTGTATTCTGATCCACCACCTATAATTCAGATTAAAAAAACATTGAACTAAAGGCTGTAATGTAATAAAATAGGTAAAAAGCCAAGGGGGTGACTACTTTTGCAAAGCACTGTATTTTAAGGAATGATCACTGTATTACATAGTTACATAGTAGGTAAGGTTGAATAAAGACAATAGTCCATCCAGGTCAACCTGATGTAGGTGTGAGTGTGTCAGTGTCGAAAATAATTTTCCATATCCCTGTAGGCAGGTTGGCAGCCCTGTGTGAATCGCCAAAGCTGTACAGCGCTCCTGATTGGTTCTGAAGCAAATCCAATCAATCAGTCTTCAGGCCCAGGGCGATGATTTCAGGCCTGGACCTGGTTATTGGTTCTGGCGAATGGCAGACTCTCCTCTGCCTGTGTAATGTAAACACAGGCAGAGGAAATGTCATCTCCCCTCGTGGAGCCCTTTTGAGTTCCAGCGCGAGAGGAGAAGACATCTACTGTGAGTACACCAACACTAAACTGACACGTGTACACTTAGACCCCTTTCACACTATGGCAATGCCTCCCCTGCAGCCCCAGTGTAAAAGCCTGAGTGCTTTCACACTGGGGCGGTGTGCTTGCAAGACGTCAGAAAAAGTCCTGCAAGCAGCATCTTTTGGGCGGTGGAGGAGCGGTGTATACACCGCTCCTTCAATGCCCCTGCATATTGAAATCCATGGGCAGCGCTGCCGAAGCGACTGCAGAGCGCTTCTGCAGCGGTGCTTTTTGGGCACTTTTAACTCTTTATTCAGTCGCTAGTGACGCTTCACCACTAACCCCCCCCCACCCCAGTGTGAAAGTGCCCTTAGGTACCCTTTTAACCCCTTGATCGCCCCCCCCAGTTAACCCTTTCACTCCCCGTCACTAAGTGCAGTTTTTTAGATTTTTCACTGAACTGGTGTCATTTGTGACACTAAATAGCGTTAGAGTAGTTAGTGGTAGGTTTAGGGTACCTGGCATTAACCCCCTAATAACGATTTAACCCTCTGATCATGCCCCAGTTAACCCTTTCACCCCCTGTCACCAGTGTCACTAGTATAGTATACAGATCTATTTTCTGATCGCCGTATTATTGTCATGGGTGACGCTAGTTTATCTGCGATCCATAAATCCAGAATTGATCTTGCTTTTGGTAGCTCATCAGTACAAGCTAAATTATCCAAGGCCTCCTATCTTCCAGCAGGACTCTCTCACCACTCTCCATTGGAATTGTGCCTATATTATGGGTGACAGAAGGACACAGGGACCTAAAGATTGGCCTACGTTGGGTTCAGAATGAAAAAGTAATGGAGATGGTGTCCCCTTTAATAGACTCCTACTGGTCCACTAACAGACTCATCTCCTCCAGACATGTTGTGGGTGGTCTTTAAGGCAACGAGGTAAGGTAATTACATTGCAGCCATTAAAGCTGTCAGATCTGAATATACCTCATTAACATTGCAATTAGAGAACCTCAAGGCTGCAGCGGCCGAGTCCTTTGCAGAGCACCACACCAGAAGCCTATGTTACTCTGTCTTCTGGCTAGCTTAACAGCAGACCCACACTATCAAACTGTAGTCTCTGAATTGCAGGAGGTCTGATTCCAGACACTGACACTATCCTATAGGAGTTGTGCCAGTTTTTTAAATGGTTTACAGTAACCTCAGTGCATCACCTATGTAGATATTCTCCCTAGGGTCTTCAGGCCCTATCTTTGACACTAGAGGACATAGAGTCCCTAGAAGCCCTGATTTCTACGCTTGAAATAGAGGCCATTTCCTCTCTTCCTCCTTTTAAAACCCCAAGCCCAGAGGGTCTCCTGGGAGACTGGTACAAAATGTACGCCAAGCATTTAGCCCCTAAACGCCAGTGTCTTTATGCTCACTGCCTTAAAACTGGTTCCTTACCCCATACAATGTACCAAGCCCACATAGTCCTTATCCCTAGAACAGGTAAAGATCCAAAACTCTGTACATCCTACAGGCCAATATTGCTCTTAAACTATGACCTTAAAATGTTGGCAAAAGTTATTGCCGCAGGCTAGTCAGAGATTTACCCTTACGAATAGATCTAGACAAAACTAGATTTATGCCTGGAAAGGCTACAGATGTTAATCTAAGGTGAGTGCTCACGCACCTGCAACTCGCATCCTCTCATACTTGAAAAATGGTGGCTTTGGATATAGAAAAAGCTTTTGACACAGTTGGTACTACATGACACCAGTCCTGAAGGCTTTCGGGTTTGCCCCTACCTTCTGCCAGTGGATCAGTATATTGTACAAATCCACAGTGGCACAAATTAAGTTGGGCGGCAGGCTTTCTGCGTAATTTCTGGAGGAACGAGGCAGGGGTGCCCCTTCTCCCTCATCCTCTTTGTTCTGGTGATGGAGCTCCTTGCCACTGCCCTTAGACGGTCCAGCGCTGTAGAAAATATACGAATTGGCTGTCAGAGCTGGGCCTTCATTCTCTGAGCTGGCCACTCAGCTGTCTGCTAATTGCCAGCTCCTATCTCTCCACAGTCCTCCTCGATACACTATTTAGGGATCACCATTACCCCCAATGTATCAGCTTACCGGTATATCAAACTGAATCTTTACCCCCACCTAGCCATTCTTAAATCCAAGTTAAAAGCATGAGAGCATCAACCTCGGTCATTAATTGGCAGAATAAATCTACTCAAAATGAAAATTCTCCCAGTATTTATATACATAATTCGATATTCCCCAACTTGGATCCCTAAATCCTTGTTTAAGAAATTTGATTCCATCATCTCTTCTTTCCTTTGGAACTCTATGTCCCCAGGTTCAACAACTTGATTCTTCAGAGGCCCTGGACATAGGGAGGACTGGCCTGTCCAGACCTTCACAAATATTTCTATGCTGCCCTACTTTCACATGCACAAAGCTGGGTAACTTCAGATTACTCCAATGCCACAGGGGTCCTGGAGGCGGCCTGCCTAGGGTCATATGAATCATTGAGGAATGCACTGTTTAGAGGAATTAAATCACCATTTCCTCTTACATTTTCCATGAAAGTAGTGATAAAAGCGTGGCTACTACTAGATTGTAAATGCTAAGAGGACCCGGACCGGTGGTCTCCATGCACTCCCTTAAGGTTAAACCCTGTACTCCCAAAATTTCAATCTATCCCGACCCGACACTGTGGGTATCGAAGGGCATAAAAATGCTTGAACATATTTGTCGGGAGAGTACTCTCGCAACCTTTGATACTCTTAAAGTGGAAGTAAACCCCCCTATCGTTTTCAGCCAAGGAAGCTGGCATCTTTGCCTCTGTTTAATCTTCAACTGCCACGGTGCTGCACATGTGATCCGTTATGACACCAGGCATTGGATGGTTTGACAGTTTGGTTGAGAGCACAGCCAATGTGCAGTTAGCATTCCCGGCATGCCTTTTTTTTTTTTTAAACTGTTAAATCGATGGGTTTACTTCCGCTTTAAACAGTATGGCTTGTCCAATCAGTATTTCTTAAGATATCTGCAACTCAGACATGCCTTCATCACCCAGTTTGGATCTCAATCCTTCAGCCTATTCTGGAATCTCTGCTGTGAGAGGACCCACTAGACAAACCTATGTTTAATATATATAAAACACTACTCCCTCAGTATATTTTGGGCTGGAGGGATTATATGCTGGAGGGATTATATGCTATGTGGCGGGAAGATGCCCCGGACCTAGATTCGGATTGTAAAGATTTACAGAAGTTCCAGTTTCTTCAACCAGTAGCGGTCAGAGATCGTTTGATTCAATATAAAATTATCCACTGGGTTTTATTTAACACCGCTAAGAATACACAAAATTTACCCAGGTACCGTCCCCCCTCTGTTGGAGGTGTGGTAATGGTGATGCAGATTTGCAAATTGCAAACCTTTTGGACTGAATTTACCCAATTCATAACTTCTTTAACTACGGTCCCCATCCCTCCAAACAGTTGATCTGTCTGCTGGGCCTTGTTATCACCTTGGTTCACCAAAGCGCACTTAAGGTCTATTGTTGTTTTACGCAAGAGTAGGAGCCTTCCTTAAGCTCCTGGAAGACTATGGACAATTCTACTGTGCCACTATATAAAGCCACGTATCCCTCTCGTGTAAGGTATGCAATATCCGTCTGGCATCTCCCATGACTAATGCATCCCAATAGGGTCTGAAGCATGAAGTTCCTGTTTATGCTTCCTGGACCAGGCTAATCGAGCCTTTAGCTTTCTCCCCTCACCTAAATTGTGGTCAAAAGGCCTAGTAAACGTATTTCTCCTTTACTCCCATCACTGCAATTGGCATTCTATGTATATCATGTGTCTCATTGACTCTTTTTTCCCCAGTGTACATTGAGCAGTATAAAAACGTTATAGGTTTTTTTGTTTCTTCTAGTTGTAATATTTTACACATGCCTGTATCTCAATGGTATTGTATTTATTTTTTTTTTTTTTTGATCCGGGGAATGCCCAGGGCCTCTCTGTAGTGTAATATTTTTCTTACACCTTTGGCAAAAACAATAAAAAGAATTTACCAAAAAAAAAAAGAGAAGACCTGCTCTTAATTGAACAGTATTTTTTCCGTTGGTACATGTCCCCCCCAGAGCAATGCCTAGTTCCCCACACCCTTTGGTTGACAATTGCTTGCATATTAACCATTAAAACAGTTTTGTTTAAAAACAGAATAAAGCTGGCCAGGAAATATTACTTAGTGGCAAGCATCGTTTTTTTTTTTTTTTTCTTTCTAAGGCTCGATTCACATCTATGCATGTTGCGTTTGAGTATTTCTGCAGCACTTGCCCCAATATGCGCGTTTTTTTTTTCTACACTATATATAGCTGGTTGCTAAGGAGGGGGCTAGGAAGCTGGCTGCCGCATCCTTAACAACCGACGAGTCATCAGCTGTCAGCGGACTTCCCCGCTGAATGTAAATAAAAAAATAATTGTGAAAAAACAAAAACAACGTGGCCCCCCCCCCTCTCCTGAACCATACCAGGACGCATGCCCTCAACGTGGGGGGGGGGGGGGCTTTGCACGCCCCCACCCCAAAGCACCTTGGGGTGGGGACAAGGGCCTCTTCCTGACAACCCTTGCCCGGTGGGGCTTATCGGAATCTGGAAGCCCCCCCTTTAACAAATGTGAATGAGTATGGGGTACATTGTACCTCTACACCAAAAAAGTAGTGTAAAAAAATAAATAAAAATTACAGCAGACAGTAGTTCTTAGATAACGATGGGTGCATGGCCATAGGATGATGTCTTCTGAAGCGCCCCACCCCCTTGCGATGTCACCGACCAGGGGGGATGATGGGTTTGTGACGTCACAATAGGGCGGGGCCTCAGGTGGCGTCATCTGATGGCCACACCCCCATCGTTATTTAAGAAAGGATTGACATTGGCACAAACAGATCAGCGGGATGCAGCAATCGGAGGAGGGTCGGTGGCAGAGGAAGAAGAACACAGGACAAAGAAGACAGGAGAAGGGAGAAGGAGAAGCCCGGAGGAGGAAGAAACATGGGAAGATTACTGGGAGGGTCTGGGAAAGACTCAGCTGTCATGGTGCACGTTGGCACCAATGACAAAGTCAGAGGCAGATGGAGTGTCCTAAAGAATGATTTTAGGGACTTAGGAGCTAAATTGAGGAAAAGGACCTCCAAGGTAGTATTCTCAGGAATACTACCGGTACATCAAGCCATACCAGAAAGGCAGAGGGAGATTAGGGAAGTAAACAAGTGGCTGAAGAGCTGGTCTAGTAAGGAGCTGGTGTAGTAAGGAGGGGTCTGGGTTCCTGGAGGACTTGGCTGACTTCAGTCGATAACCAGTACTATAGAAGGGATGGACTGCACCTAAATGAGGAGGGTGCAGATCAGCTGGGAATCAAGATGGCCAAAAAGTTAGAGGGGTTTTTAAACTAGGCAATAGGGGGGGGGGGGGGTCCAGAGAAAGATAGTCAGTACGGGACATATTCCAGAGGGTAGTATTGGGGGCATTCGTGGTAGGCTGACCAAAGCACATAAACCCAAGGTAAGTATAGCACCAAGTCCTAGTTGCAATCTCGGAACACCCAATAAGAGGATAATATGCAACGGGTCTAAACTATGTGGCATGTTCACCAATGCCAGGAGCCTGGCAGACAAGATGGGTGAACTAGCAATACTGTTGTACAAGGAGGATTTGGATTTTGTGGGAATTTCACAGACCTGGTTCAACAGCTCTCATGATTGGCTGGCAAACATTCAAGGGTATACCCTTTATCGCAAGGATAGAGAGGGTAAAAAAGGGGGAGGGGGTATGTCTATATATCAAGAATAATGTACAAGTGAATGTGAGAGATGACATTACTAAGGGAGCTAGGGTGGAGGTGGAATCCTTATGGGTAGAGCTCCAAAGGGATGAATCTAAAGGGGGAAATAATACTGGGAGTATGCTATAGGCCCCCTAACCTGAGGGAGGAAGGGAAGACAGATCTATCACAATTTGGATTAGCAGCAAGGATGTGAAGTGTTATAATGGGGGATTTTAACAATCCAGACAGACTGGGCGGAGGAAACCGCACATTCATCTAAGGCTCGCCCGTTCCTAAATGTGTTACAGGACAATTTTATGGTTTAGATGGTAGATGCACCAACTAGAAATAAAGCATTACTGGATCTACTGATTAACAACAATACAGACCTGATCACAATTTAGGTAACAGCGATTACAGGTCAATTGGCTTCAGTATAAAAAAAAAATCACACAAATGGGAAACATAAGGGCAATACAAAGACACTGAATTTGAAAAGGAGCAACTTCCCTAAACTACAAGCCTTGCTAGAAGGCATAAATTGGGATAAAATCTTAGGAACAAAGAACACGGAGGAGAGATGGGTTTGCTTTAAGAGCATATTAAATAAGGGCATTAGCCAATGCATCCCATTGGGTAATACATTTAAAAGAGAGAACAAAAGTCCTGGATGGCTTAACTCCAATGTAAAAATGCATATAAAAAGCAAAGGAGAAGGCCTTCAAAAAATACAAGGTTGAGTGATCATCATTATCATTCAGACTTTATAAAGAATGCAACAAGAAATGTAAGGGTGCAATAAGGCCAAGATAGAACATGATAGACACATAGCAGAGGAGAGCAAAAAAAATCCCAAGAAATTCTTTAAGTATATAAACAGTAAAAAAGGGAGGCCAGACCACTATGGCCCCATAAAGAACGAGGAAGGACATCTGGTTACAAAAAGGATGGGGAGATGGCGAAGGTATTGAATTTATTCTTCTCCTCCGTCTTCAAGGGAATCGTGGGCATCAGTAACCAAAACTGCAGTTTTTATCCTCGTGACACATCACCAGAAGCACATCCATGGTTAACAGAGTACAGAATTCAAATTAGTCTTGGGAAACTGAACATGAATAGATCACCAGGACCAGATGGCTTGCACCCGAGGGTACTTAGTGAACTCAGTCAAGTAATTGCCAGACCATTGTTCCTTAATTTTTACTGACAGTCTACTGACTGGAATGGTACCAACTGATTGGAGAAAAGCCAATGTAGCACCAATATTTAAAAAGGGCCCAAAATACATCCCTGGGAATTACAGACAGACCAGTTAGCCTAACATCAATAGTATGTAAACTCTTGGAGGGGATAAGGGACTATATACAAGATTTTAGTAATGAGAACGGTATCATTAGCAGTAATCAGCATGGATTCATAAAGAATCGTTCTTGCCAAACCAATCTATTAACCTTTTATGAAGAAGTGAGTTGCCATCTAGATAAAGGAAGGCCCGTAGACATGGTGTATCTGGATTTTGCAAAAGCATTTGACACAGTTCCCCATAAACGTTTACTGTACAAAATAAGGTCCATTGGCATGGACCATAGGGTGAGTACATGGATTGAAAACTGGCTACAAGGGCGAGTTCAGAGGGTGGTGATAAATGGGGTAGTGGGGTCCCCCAGGGTTCTGTGCCGGGACCAATCCTATTTAATTTGTTCATAAACGACCTGGAGGATGGGGTAAACAGTTCAATCTCTGTATTTGCGGACGATACTAAGCTAAGGAGGGCAATACGTTGTGGAAACCTTGCAAAAAGATCTGAATGAATGGGGTGGGCAACTACATGTAAATGAGGTTCAATGTAGAAAAATGTAAAATAATGCATTTGGGTGGCAAAAATATTAATGCAATCTATACACTGGGGGGGGGGGGGACCTCTGGGTGAATCTAGGATGGAAAAGGACCTGGGGGTCCTAGTAGATTATAGGCTCAGCAATGGCATGCGATGCCAAGCTGCTGCTAACGAAGCAACAGAATATTGGCATGCATTAAAAAGGGGATCAACTCCAGAGATAAAACGATAATTCTCCTGCTCTACAAGACTCTGGTCCGGCCGCACCTAGAGTATGCTGTCCAGTTCTGGGCACCATTCCTCAGGAAGGATGTACTAGAAATGGATCGAGTACAAAGAAGGGCAACAAAGCTGACATCTTCCCCGGTGTTTCTTCCAGGTTCGCGAGCTCTGGCGCTGCGAGTGGCTGAACCTGTGATGTCACTCCCGCGCATGAGCCGCCGTTTGTGGCACAGACTCTGAAGGTCCGGCATGGTAAGTCGGACCTTCAGAATGCATGAGCTGATGACGTCACTAGCTGTATGCACTCTGAATATCTCCTAAACTGTGCAAGTTTAGGAGATATTCACTGTATCTACAGAAAATCCTTATCATAAGTACAAGTAAAAAAAAAAAAAAATAAATAAAAGAAGAAGGACTTTACTTTGACTATATTATCTCCAACAGTTCCAAATAGCAGTAAAAACCCCATTGGTGTTCCAAACCTTCCCCACTCTATTCCAAACTGAAAACATAAGTTTTTGCTGGACATACACATTAACTTTTTTTCATAGTTCTAGTTAGAAAACCAATACACCATATTTACATGAAAATGCTTTATTCAAACAATATAAAATACACTTAGAAAGGACTTTAAAATGTTCAGAAAAATAAATACCATTCACTATATTTATTTACACACATATATATTAGATGAAAAATGTTCAATACATGAGATTTTAATGCAGAATAAGTACTGTGCACTTGTGTCTGATGAACACACAGATACTACACCTGAAATAGGACTTACACCCCAGCTGGCATTATAAGCCATAGTCTGCAGCAGAGAGGGTGATGGTTCACTGCCAGGAAAAAGGTTAGGGGAATAAATAAAGATAATGATTAAAATGTAACCTTCCTTCTGCCAATGAAGTCACCACTAGTGGAAGCCACAGTATGAAAGCATTGCTGCAAAATTAATTGTAATATGTCATAGAGTATGTTGTGTGCAAGTCAGAAAAGCCCTCATTGTACTCCCAAGCTTCAGCATTGAGAAATTAATACACATTGGACTTAAGTGGAAGGACAGGAAGATTAACACCTTCCACCTAAATGAGCAGTCTGTTCTAGACATATAAATTTGGCCATCAAAATAAAAAGGAACAAAAAGGGTTTTTACTTAAAGCGGTTCTGCACTCATTTCATTTAGTAAATCTCTTTGCCTTCCAAATCAGGCAAAGAGTACTAAATGAAATGTTTTTTTTTTTTTTTTTTTTTTTACTTACCTTGTAATTGAAGACTTCCGGTCTTCTCCCTCTGCGCGGCGGGCGGGGTCTTGCGTCGATCGTCGTCACGCCGCACTGTCTCCTGGGATCTGGTGTCATTGATCCCAGGAGTCAGTGCGGGCATCTTCCGAAATCTCGCGAGATTTCGGCCACATCTTCCGAAATCTCCCGAGATTTCGGCCGCATCTGCCGAAATCTCGTGAGATCTCGGCAGATGAGCCGTTACTGCGCACGCGCGAGTAACGGCAGTGCATGCTGGGCCATCTAAAGTCCCTGTGGGTGTTTCACATGCCCACAGGCAAGATGGCCCCCAGCACTAAAGAAGAAGACGAGGAACTTCATCGGACGAAAACCGGCGGCGATCGAGATGGAAGATGGAACAGGTGAGTCCCCTAATAAAGGTAAGCACACTTTATATTACATCCTAAAAAAAAAATTTTTTTTTTCAGAGTGCAGAACCGCTTTAAATCATTTAGAGCAGGACCGGAAAAAGATTTTGGATGTTTACAAGATGCTGATTAGCAGGTATGCTAGTCTTTTTATAGTGGGTTGTACATAATGATCCATTTATAAACTGCCATATAAAAAGTGCAAATACTGGGAAGTTAGACCACAGCAAAAAGGAGATTACAGAATAGGGCATCTATAGATAGAGGTCCATAGCAGTCATCTCCATGTCCTTTAATTTTTAATTTTTTTGGTGAATTGGTCTAAATTTATATAGGGTAAATATGAAGCCTAAACACATGATCAAATCAGAAATGGATCCTTCTAATTGGCAGACGTAAAGCAGCAGGATCATACTCTGAAAGAGCTATACAAATTAAACAAGTAAATTCTTAGAGGGTTTCCACTTCCCGCCAATAGCAAGCTAAAGCAAGACTGGAAAGAAAAGCTTTGGCCAAGTAACAAAGTCAGCTTTCTTTCTCAAAGATGTTTTCAAAGAGCCATAGCAATATGTCTATCTTTAATGCTCAGTTTTTGTAGAACGCATTTGCACGGACAGAGCAGCCCTTTCAAAATGAATGGGCTGCCGTGCCTGCAAGTGTGAACCAAGCCTTAAAGACAGATGCTCTTGTATTCGTTCAATATCAGTGTGAGTGTTTAAGCTGGTATTGCAAAAACAGTAATACATAAAAAGTATGTACAGATTGTAACAGAATACTTCTAGAATTTACCGTAAGGCCTGGTTCACACTAGTGCAACTGATTTCATCCAATTTCCAATGCGATCAGGTAGTGCAAATGCAGTACTACCTGGTGTCATTTTGATGCAATTTCCCTACTACTGCACCTTCTGGAGTTAGGGGGGGGGGGGGGGGGAACGCACAGGAATCACATTAAAAACGTGTGTAGGAGGTGTTTTTTGATGCGTTTCCACTGAAGTCTATAGGGCACAAAAAAATACAAAATAATTGCACTGCATCGCAAAGTAGCAAAGGACCCTTCCCCAAAGTTTCATTGCATTGATGTGAAAGGACACCATTGAAAACAATCCGATTTCCATTGTCATGTGATTCAGTGCAACTAATGTAGCATTTGAAATCGCACCAGTGTGAACCAGGCCTAATATATGAACCAAATTTAGATTGTACATGAAAACCATTTACGTTAGCACAGCACACTGATCTGTGTTTTGATTTTTCAATATCCCTCTGAGTCCCCCCCCCCCCCCTCCAAAGATTATATTTTATCATTTGTCCAGGTAAGTGGTCTATGTTGCTCTGTAATAAGGCAGCTGTGGTCTATATATGTGTATAACACTGTATACACAGGCACAAGGCCAAGCTAAGCTGTGGTATATCAAAAGGCAATGAGTAAGCAACTCTGTCAAGCAGCCATAAGGTACGGCATATGGGAGATATGGGAAATACAGAAGGGGCTCAAAAACACAGCATTATTTTACTTAGTAAATGCTGACTGCCATTAGACATAAAAATTCAACATATCTAAAAGGTGGAAACCCCCTTTTAAAAGTAAAGAAAAAGAATATGCTGCATGCTGGGGCAGCAATGTCAGGCTCTCTGGCTGTTGTTGGTCTAAATGACAATCCCAACATAATAACAACCAGTTGCCCAATCCAAATAACAGGTATAGAGACTAAATAATATAATATATATAAATAAGAGCTATCATTATATATTTTTGTTGTTTCAAATTTTTCATCTGTAATTAGAATTCCTGAATGCAGCCAACTAATCTCAAGTAATAATGCTTTTTTGTCAATAACAAAAAAAAAAAAAACACAATTAAAATAAGACTTTCCCACCCTTAACCCTATTATTTTTAAAATAAAAATATATAAATATACAGAAAAATAAAACGTCTCAAACATAAATAAGAAAGCACATAATGGCAACAGAGATAATCAGAGAGAAATGGCCTGGAATATTGAGGTCAGCGACATCACACCCCACAGCAATGAGAATTCTCTGTCCCATGGCTTGTCAAATTGATTCTTCCTAAAGCAGCTAATGAAGTTATTTTAGAGTGTCTCCACAGAGAAGGAGCGGACCCAGCTCACCATAAGTAATGGTATACAAGGGAGTGGGGTACTTGTCATATGCCCTAACTGGCCACTTCAGCTTTAAAAGTTACAGTAATATTATATAGTGATGTCTCAAGGACACATTAAAGTACCGTGCACCAATATCAGTGTACAACAATAGGACTTCTTGTGCCAGGACAAATCGCAGCTACCCATACCCAATCAAGCATTTGGTAATATCAATCTGGGGCGCCTCATGAAGGTTGGTGTCAATTGAGTCCAGAAGGAATTAAGGTCTACCTTCTATCTTTTATACATGCTAGTCTTTCCTTAAATCTGCATAATACAATATGCATACACTGTTCTGTGAATTTTCCATCAGTACATTTCTCTTCATCCTTGCACTATTTAACAACTTCATGGCCAGCTTCAGTATGCTCATTTCACATTGGTAATGTGACTGCTACAGCAGTAGATATGAATGCATTAAGTTAGTCTCTTATGACTGGGAGCAGCACATAAGGCTAAGGGTGCAGCTCTGTATGAGAGGTAAAATTGCTTGGGACCAGGACATTTAATCCATTTTGGACCAGTGCTTCATTTGCAAAATATTGAAATTTCAAAAGGCAACAAATAAGTTATTTGCAAAAAAAAAAACCCAACTACAGTTGAGCCCTTAGTCTCAGTTAACACTGGGGAAACTTCAAAGTCGTCCGACTCTGCAAGCCGCCCCACACAGCGCAACACGCAAACTTCTGTAATAGCAGTCAATGCAAGCCACTCCGGAGTCGCCCCCAAGTAGTACAGGAACCCTTTTTCTAAGTCGGAGCAACTTGAGTCGCTCCGATTAGAACCGTTCAATTGCACTGAATAGAGCATGACTTGTCAGGTGGCTAAGTCGCCTGAAAGGTCGCCCCAGTGTGAACCGAGCCTTAGAAGGAGGGATTGAATTTCCTACATGAAGCACTTTCTAGCTGTAGACAGCACCCACAAATCCAATTCTCCAAGACAGTAATGGAGCCAACACTCCACATTTGCCATTTTGAAATGACATGTTTTTATAAAAAGACCTTTTCTTTTTGATCTAATGTTGCTGCCGTGTACTGAAGAAAATATTACATATGTAAATGTAACTCTTCTAAATAACTTACTCTTTCTTAAAGCTCTACTCCATTACAACCTCCTGTTCTCCACCTTAGTCATCAACTTCCTATTCCCCCCATCTTCACATGACAGATTACTTTTATAACTGTTGGCTATAGTAACTGTCCCCCCCCACACTGCATACATTTTTCTGGACCAAAATCCTATGAACCAGACAAAATGAAACCAACCCCCATGAGGCTGCACTGAAGCTTGTATAAACATACACTGTCCCAGCACTGCGTGGTATGGGTCATCTCTAGCAAATGGTAGAATGTTCCTCTGCATTAGAAAAGATAACATGCAAACACTTTTTTTTTTTAAAGTGAACCTGCCAAGTATGCAATTTTCTGCCCATCACAATAAATATTGTTAAAATAAATAAAATATATTAAAAATAATAAAATGTGAAATCACAAAATAGACATCCATATGGATTTCAATCTCTGCATTTTGACTTTTCCCGAACAATATGAGTGAAGATTATTTTTACTTCTAGCACTATTATAACATAGGAAGGATACATTGTGTGATGGCTAAAGCGCCAAAACAGCATAAAAATAAACTTTGATATAAGGACTATAATATTTTGTGACAGGCTTACTTCAAGAAAATCCAATGCTTTTCTAAAGCACTACCCAACATGTAGAAGCATACTAGTTCTGAGTTCCACAGCCTCAATGTGCTGTGAATGGAATTCTGTAGTTTAGATATGAGTTTTGGATTGGCACGGGTGTTTTGGATTAGTATTTTTGTATCCCTTTGCCAGATTTGCCCCCAAAAGCTCTCGTTTCCCTACAGTAGGCACTGTAATGTCTCCTTTTGACATGTTCTCCATCAGGTCAAGATAACAAAAGAATCCACAAGGAAGAGTGAGGGATCCCCTCAATGGCTGCAGCAGGAGAATAGAACTACTGACATCTCTGATGAGATCTTACGGCAAGAGCTCTCCTTGCAATACAAGAAGCTGGTGGGCCTTTCAAACCATTGGCTTTCACGCAAAACTGAAACATGGATGTACCCTGTAAAATTACTGTATTTCATAACACAACGCATATAGGGGGGAAGCCTAGTGGAAATGTAAAAAAAAACAAAAAACAAATTTGATGGCCAATTATGGAAGTCTTATACTGGTAGCTAGCCACATCTTTTGAAAGCTGCAGTCTGAAGTGTGGCTGATAGCTGTTGGTGGTGTGAGATGGGACTGGATGCACAAGGAAAGACATTTTGCATTTGTTAAGAGTAAGAGTTCCCAGAGGATTTCACAATGGTGATCACACTGGTGGCAGCAACTTTTGCTGGAGTGATAGGCCCTAAGGACACAGAGTGCGCAAAGTTCTGCAGAGCCTCATACTTGGCCCTCAGGGCATCCAGCTCCAGTTTTATGGTAGAATTCTCCTGTGCTAGCTTATCCACTTCGTGCTGGAGGTCATTCTTCTGTTTCTCTAGTTCTTCCTTTTGGGAAACACGCTTTACACGGCAGCTGGCAGCATAGCCCCTGTTCTTTAGGGTCCTTCTCCTTTGTTTGAGCCGCACCACGTCTTCCTTTGACAAACCACGCAAGTGGTGGTTAAGCTCCCGCACAGACATTGACATTAATTCATCATCTGAGAGGACTGGAGTGTTCTCCCCGGTCTCTCTTTTCACCTACAAAATAAGAATTAGAGTTTGTCAGTGGAAAAGTCACATATTAGCAGAATTTTAATTAATTTACAACACTAAATTAGCACAACACTTACAGACTGAACTTTATGGACCTGTGCCTTTAACCCTAAACTATGGAACGGATTTGCTTTAAAAAAAAAAAAAAAAAAAAAAAGCCATGTAGTGCTTTTTACCAATACAAAGTTTGCATGCACTGTAAATATGCTTCTCCCCGCACATTACATCAACACTGGACTTCAATCACTGACAAACAACGCAACTCTGCATGAGGTCTGCTAGTCTGTGTGGGGACAGAGACAGGTTGGATAGCATGCACTTGGCAAAGGGGGGGGGGGGGGGTGGGGGACGAGGCAGTCTGCAAAGGCCAACAGACCTTCCTTCATTTTGTCTGAAGATTTGGGAGATTTAGGGAGCCAGGGTTTATGATAAAACTTGACCCCTTGCTTGGGTCTGATTTTAGAGTTTGAAACCTGGGTGTAGCAAATGGAACCCTTCTGAGCCTCAGAGGGGTAATCAAACTTTATAGTTTGGACTGCTTTTGCTGGGAAAAATTTGTACTTTTACCACCGATGACGTCACGTCTTTAACCACTTAAGGACCGCCTCATGCACATATACGTCAGCAGAATGGCACAGCTGGGCTCTTAAAGGGCAACGTACCTGTACGTGCTTGTGCCAGCAGCGCGTGCACGACCCGGTCCTGAGCTCCATGACCGTGGCCGCGGGACCCGATCAGCTCTGTGACCCGATCGCGGGACACCGGTGGCGAAGAACGGGGAGAGGTAAGTGTAAACAAACCTCTCCCCGTGCTTCCTAGTGAGGCTGGCACTGATAATCTGTTCCCTGTCATAGGGGGGGGGGGGGGGGGGGAGACAATCAGTGATGTCACACGCCAAGCCACGGCCCCCTACAGGAAAAAATAAAAAAAAAGTTGCTGATCGCCGCCATTACTAGTAAAAAAAAAAAAATTTATAAAAATGCCATAATTGTTGCTCTATTTTTGTTTATAGCACAAAAAATAAAAACCGCAGGTGATCAAATACCACCAAAAGAAAGCTCTATTTGTGGGAAAAAAAAAAAGGACGCCAATTTTGTTTGGGAGCCACGTCGCACGACCGCGCAATTGTCAGTTAAAGCGACAGTGCCGAATCGCAAAAAGGGGCCTGGTCCTTTAGCTGCAAATTGGTCCGGGGCTTAAGTGGTTAATAAGGGTGTTCTGGGACGCTTACCATAAAGGGCATGCATAACAAGCACTTTTTACATTGCAATTCCCCAGACCAACATTTCAGCAAAAAAAAAAAAAAAAAAAAAAAAGTTCTTTATGAGACTCATTTGAGAAAGAGCATTGCATTGGATCAGCAAGGATAGCTGGATGTATGGACATCCATTTAGTCCATTCCCTCAGGTTTTGACATAGTCATAAAAAAAACTAAAACAAACAAACACGTTCTGGGTTTTAATAAAAACCAAACATACTCACCTAGGAGGTTGCAGCATCGATCTGATGCTGCATCTGTCTCCCACCAGCTCTGTAGTGAAAGCTGAGCGATCAAACATTGTGGATCGCTCAGTTTCCCCCCTCCGCTCTGAGCCGAGAGCCGTGACTGTCAGCAGCTCTCTCCTCTGGTGCTCACTGAAGCACTGGGCTGTGGAGGGGCCGACTCAGGCTCTTAGCGGGTCACTGAGAGGCTGAGACACATACCGATCCAGGCTTCTGAATGGATACCGACCATATGGTTGGGATATTTTCAGAGCCTGGACCAGCTCTATGACTTTAGCCAACAGTGAGATTCTGACCGCTGTCAGCCGAAAATGGATGACGGGGGTGCAGAACAAACTGCACTCCTGTGAAAGTTTTGGCCTACTTCTTTAAATCTGTGGCAGTTTGCACAGCAGGACCTGCAATTGAAAACCATACTTCGCAAAGGGTTTCCAAACATTTGTAATGGAAATCCTTAAATACTGCTGCATCATCAACAGGTATGATCAATATTTTCTTCAGGCGGGGAATCACTGGTTCTACAGTAGGAACATCACATTTCTTGATAAATGCCTTCTCAAGCGTGTATTGGTTTGTAAAGCGATTAGGAGGATTGAATAGTTTACAATGTATTAGGAGTTTTCCAGTCACCATATGTAACAGGTTCAAGTAAAGAGTGTATCAGAAAAGTTTAGATAGTCTAGGGGCCTTTCAGGGATCCCCGTCTAGTAACAACTATAGGTTATTCTAATTTTAAGGTGGCATACACCATATTAAGAAGAAAACAAAAATGGTATTGTTAAGCCTGGGGGACTATGGCAGCTGGTTATGGCTCCTCAGGAAGACAAAGGCTCCAAAACAGAAGGCCTGGAGGCTACCACAGCTGCAGGCACATCTGACAGATTCTGGAAGAGAAAGCCTAGAAATACGCTTGCAGCCTCTGAGCCCCAAGTCAGTAAACAGATTCAATTTGGCCCATATAATCAAGTATGCCTGCAGAAAACTCCTCTGGATAAGGCAGAGAAGGAGGAGGCCACACCAGACATAGCTAAAAATTAGACTGTAAGGAAAGGAGTGTATTGATTCAAGCATCAGACAAAAATCGCAAGGATGTCAAGAAGCATTAGTGGATCATGAGCTGGAGAGGCCCAATTCAGCTAGACTACTTCCATTGTACCTGGAATCCAACATGTTGCACTGTTTAACAGAGGAAACTCAACTAAGGATGCAAGGTAAAAGCCATGTTCTTATACCACGGTTAAAATCCACGGTACTAAATAGCAGGAGGAGAGGTTCAATGGTGACCTGGTCACTGTAGGTGGCAGCAAGAAGCAAATGTGATAGAACAGTTTGTCACTAAAGTGGTCAAAGCAAAAAAAATGACATACTGTATATGATCAGTGTTGGTCATCTTACTTTAAAAAAGTAATTAGTTAAGTTACAAATTACTTCTCCCAAAAAGTAATTGCGTTAGTAACTCAGTTACTACATTGGGAAAGTAATTAGTTACGTAGCAAAGTAACTGACTTTTTGTTTTAAATATTCTATACGTGTAACTAAGGGGCGGGTCTAGTATTACTGTAACCAAGGGGCGCATTTATTATTATTGTTATATATCGTGTAACCAAGGGGCTGCTCTATTATTACTCTAACCAAGGGGCAGATCTGTTATAGCGTGTAAGCAAGTGGCGGGTCTGTTATTATTATATCGTGTAAGGGGCGGATGGCTACAGAAGAGGGCGAATGTTAAATTAATGGCAGAGCTCGATATATAACAATAATAATAAATGCGCCCCTTGGTTACAGTAATACTAGACCCGCCCCTTACTTACACGATAGACGCCCCTTGCAGAGTAGCACGAGCATCAGGAGCGTGCGGCATCGCCTCGTACAATTACATGTTAACTGCACCTGCGCGGTGTAGAGTTCACTCAGAGCTGTTTAGGTTCGGCAATTTTTGGAAGCTCCGTAGTCCTTTGTACTGCGCAAGCCCTGCGCCTGCGCAGTACAGGGGGTCCTTATCCGGCAGGGGAAATTTTTCAGCAGGACACCGGAATTACACTACTGCCATCTAGTGGCGGTAGATGTAATTGGGGTAACTAAGCCAAAGTAATGGGAACTGAGTTACCATGAGGGGAAAAGTAATCAGTTAGATTACTCGTTACCCTCTAAAATAACTGCGTTAGGTAACTCAGTTTATTTTACAGTTACTTACATCACTGTATATGATGCAGTCTGTCAGTAGTACCAACACAGCAGCCTTTGTTTATTGGAGTCCCCCCTTCTAGCATAGTTTATGACCTGGTAATCCAACCAGCAAGTCTGTAATTATTAATTATTCAGTGTCCTTTAACAGACCAAGCTGCCCAGCAGAAGTAGCAATTCGAGAGTTGAGACAAACCATTTAACACTGAAAGGGGTGCCTAAAATGGTCAGATTTAAATTTAGGTATCAGAAAAAAAAAAAAAAAAAAATAAAACTATTGCTGTAACTGCTTAATAAGTGTTAGCTACATAAAAAGGTGTACTAAATAAAAGGTGGATAAAGCACCTAGACCAGACTGCTTACACCCTTGGGTCCTTGAAGAGTGGAGCTGTGTTACTTCAAAAGTAGGGCTGAAACAACGAATCGATTAATCAGCCAGTAACATAATGGGGTTTAAAGAAACTAAAGTTAGCCCTTTATAGTACAAAAAGAGCAAAGGCTACTGAGAAGGAGGAGAAGGAGAAGGAGAAGGAGAAGAAGACAGTAGCGATTATTTGCACTATAAAAAGGGCTAAAAAATTTTTTTTTTTTAACCCCATGTTAAACGTCTTAGGCCTTGTTCACACCTATGCATTTTTTGGTGCTTATTGCAGAAACACACCACAGTTCATTTAACGTTCACATCTATGCTTTTTTCAGCTGCTGCTTATTTGGAAAGGGTCCAGGACTTTTTTTCAACGCAAAACTGCTTTTTGGTTCAATATACTTTAATTGAGAAGCTGCAGAAAAACATGCAATGCGTTTTTGCAGCAATTTGTGTTTTTTTATCTGCCCAACAACAAATTGGACAAATAAAAAAAAAAAAATGCTAAAAAAAAAAACACAAATCGCTGCAAAATCAAAAACGCACAGAAAAAAAAAAAAAAAAAAAAAAAAAAAAAAAAAAAAAAAGCACTGCAGAAACAGATCAAAAGCAAACTGCATTTGTGTGTTCAGAGCCTTATGCTGGCCACACGGATCAATTTTCATACGAAAAATCTTTGTACATTCGCTGAATGAAAGAATGTAGTTTGAAATTTTCACTTGCTTTTAACATTCCGTTTTAAAATGAATGTAGTTTCTGAACGAAAACCACATACACTGTCTGAAAATTCCTTTCACCAATAGGTTTTCTATTTCTAAATTTTCCCATCACTGTGGTTGAAAACTTACAAAGATTTGACCCCACTTACGATTAGAAAATTGAACGAACGTTCTTAAAATCATTTTTTTTTTTTTTTTGTTTTTGTATGGCCAGCATATAATCTAATACAGTTCGGTTTGAAAATCTGCAAAACGGTCTAACTTTTTTTTTTTATTTAAAAAGAAAAAAAAATATCTGAGTCTGATGATATTTACCAGATTCTGTCTGTTAGTCTCAGAGTGGAATAAAGATTTTACTCCCTAACCGTATAGTTGGTTATTTATATTTACCACTACGCATAGAGATATTTTTTTTGTTTTTTTTAAACTTTACATTTTAACTAAATTATACACCACACTTTTTTTTAAAGGTTATTAACCGATTAATCAAAACAATAAAAACAAAAAAAATAAAAAAACAAAACAAACAATTGATTATGAAAATAATTGTTAGTTGCAGCCCTACTTCAAGTTTTTGTTACCAATTTTTAGAGACTATTTAATGACTGGCATGGTGCCACAAAAATTGTCACAAGCTGGTGTTGGTGCCCAAGATAAAAAAATAAAATAAAACTAGTAACTACAGACTTGTTAGTTTAACTTGTATTGTTGGGAAGATACTTTAGAGTTTAATAAGAGACCACATATAAGAGGTTTTGCTGGAAAATAAAATATTTTAACCACTTCTGGAACGCCTCACGCCGATATACATCCTTACTTTGACGGGGATATTGTTGTTATGGCAGCAGCTAGCTGCCATAACCCCGGTATCAGAGTTCGGCTGGCGGTCCGGTTTCTGATAAGAGTGGTCTCTGCAGCGAATTCGCCGCAAGATCACTTTTAATTGGTGGCGGGAGAAGGCCACCCCCCCTCCCGCCATACTCTGGTGACCCCTGCCGCTTACCGGATCCGTCGGCAATCAGATCTTTACCCTGGCTGGGCATGGTGACAAGTGAGGGGAAGATGGCCCCCACCCGTCTCCATAACAATGCAGGGCAGAAGCGACATCAAAACGTCACTTCTGCCCACAGCTCTTAAAAAAACAAAAAAAAAAAAAAGTTAACACATTTTTTTTATATGACAAATTTAATTAACTTTTTTTTTGCATTTAAGTGTAAATATGAGATCTGAGGTCTTTTTAACCCCAGATCTCATATTTAGGAGGTTCTGTCATGCTTTTTCTATTACAAGGGAAGTCTACATTCCTTGTGATAGGAATAAAAGAGACCCAATTTATTTATTTTTTTAAACACAGTGCAAGGTAAAAAAAAATAAAAATTTTTAAATGCGCCCCGTCCCGCCAAGCTTGCGTGCAGAAGCGAACGCATAAGAAAAAAAACGGTGTTCAAACCACACATGTGAGGTATCGCCACAAATCTAAGCTTGACATGTTGGGTATCAATTTACTCAGCGTAACATTATCTTTCAAAATAAAAATAATAGTGCCAACTTTACTGTCTTATTTTTTCATTCAAAAAAGTGTATTTTTCAAAAAAAATAAAAGTGCGCTTGCAAGACCGCTGTGCAAATACAGTGTGACAGAAAGTATTGCAACGGCCACCATTTTATTCTCAGTGTTAGAAAAAAAAAAAAAAAAAAAAGTATAAATGTTTGGGGGTTCTAAGTAATTTTCTAGCAAAAAAAAAAAAAAAAAAAAACTGTTTTTAAACACATCTAGAAAAGAGGCTTGGTCCTTAAGTGGTTAAGCAATAGATAGTATAGTTTCATGAAAGATCAAAGTTCTCAAATTAATCTGCCCAATTAGGAAGTATTGAAGAAGGAAGTAAGCAAAAACAGACAAAAAAGGGGTTGCTGTGGATATAGTATACTGAATAATTTTGACAAAGTTCCCCATGCACAGCTTAAACACTGCGCAGCTGTGTGGGGCTCTGCCGCACAGTCACATCATTCCTTTACAGGAATCTAAACAAATTCACTAATCATCCCATCTGCCAGCGTGACAAACAGCTTGTAGTTCTCAGTGAACTACCAGGGTGCTGATCAGGGCCCTTGCAGTTCACTGACACTTCCTGCAGCTAAGCAACAGTCTGCTCATATAGAGTTATGGGCAGAGAGCTGTCAGGAGGGTCTGCAGGAGTCCGATGTTGCAGCTGTGAGCCACTGATCATGGGTGCAATGCATTGCAGGCTCCAGTGTAAAAAAAAAAAAAAAAAAAAGCTTTTTTACCTGCAAAATCATGTGCATTTATTTATTTTTTTACCAAAAGGCGAACTTGGTCTTTAATAAATTTGTACTCTGTATGGTCCAATGCTGACTATACCCTAGTAGAATTGCGTTGGAATTTTTTTTGTTTTAAGAACGGTCTTGTTCTTTAGATTTTCTAATCATTAATGGGGTCAAATGTATGTTCAACAGTGATAAGAAAATTCAAAAAGGAGCAGGATGAAGAATTTCTACAAAATTTCTAAACTGTGTATGTGGTTTTCATTTGAGAAATTACATTCATTCCAAAAATCGAATATTAAAAGCAAAAATCGAATTGTAAAGGCCAAGTCCACCTTTTGGAACAGGTTACCTGCATTTAGGGTGGAACATGAAACATGTTCCAGCTACCGGCGCAAGTTCCTCCGACCCCCCCCCCCCCTCAGCGTGACAGCGGGTGGGGAATTTTCTCCCCAGACGCACTGTCACTTTTTGGCTCCTCCAACACGCTCATGTCATTCATTCACAGGTTTCCTGTGAACTAATATATAGAACAGGCTCGCCATGCTAAAAGGTGACCAGTGTTGTTCAAAACAAGTGCAACATAGTAAAAAAAGAGAAGGAAAGTATGCAATTAAAAATAAAAAAAATAAATGGCTCCAAATGAGTCCAAATTTGTGAAGAAACCGGATGTAGTAGGATCTTTCCAATCCGAAATGCACGACACCCAGGTGTCCAGTGCTTTGAAAAAGTATTCATACCCCTTGAAAAATTTTCCACATTTTGTCATGTTACAACCAAAAACTTAAAGGATTTTTTTAGGGGATTTAATGCGATAGACCAACACAAGGTGGCACATAATTGTGAAGTGGAAGGGAAATGATAAATTGTTTTCAATTTTTTTAATGAAAATAAATATGTGAAAAGTGTGGCGTGTATTTGTATTCAGCCCCCCCGAGTCAATACTTTGTAGAACCACCTTTCACTGAAGTTACAGCTGCAAGTCTTTTTGGGTACGTCTCTACCAGCTTTGCTCATCTAGAGAGTGACATTTTTGCCCAGTCTTTGCAAAATAGCTCAACCTCTGTCAGATTGGATGGAGAGTGTCTGAACAGAAATTTAAGTCTTTCCACAGATACTTAATTGGATTTAGGACTGGGCCAGTCTAACACATGAATATGCTTTGATCTAAACCATTCCATTTTAGCTCTGGCTGTACATTTAGGGCCGTTGTCCTGCTGGAAGATGAACTTCTGCCCCAGTCTCAAGTCTTTTGCAGACTAACAGGTTTTCTTCCAAGATTGCCCTGTATTGTGGCTCCATCCATCTTCCCATCAATTCTGATCAGCTTCCCTGTCCCTGCTGAAGTAAAGCATCCCCACAACATGATGCTGCCACCACCATGTTTCACGGTGGGGATGGTGTGTTCAGGGTGATGTGCAGTGTTAGTTTTCCCGCTACATATAGCGTTTTTCTTTTAGGCCAAAAAGTTAAATTTTGGTCTCATCTGACCAGAGCACCTTCTTCCACAGGTTTGCTGTGTCCCCCATATGGCTTCTTGCAAACTGCAAATGGGACTACTTATGGCTTTCTTTGAACAATGGCTTTCTTCTTGCCACTCTTCCGTAAAGGCCAGATTTGTGGAGTGCACCACTAATAGTTGTCCTGTGGACAGATTCTCCCACCTGAGCTGTGGATCTCTGCAGCTCCTCCAGCTGTTAACTAAAGGTTCTCTAACAAATCTGAGGGCTTCACAGAACAGCTGTATTTATGCTGAGATTACACACAGGTATTAATTAGGTGACTTCTGAAGGAAATTGGTTCCACTAGATTGTAGTTAGGGTTATCAGAGTAAAGGGGGCTGAATACAAATGCACGCCACACTTTTCAGATATTTATTTGTAATACATTTTGAAAACAATTTATCATTTTCCTTCCACTTCACAATTATGTGCCATTTTGTGTTGGTCTATCACATAAAATACATTTCGGTTTTTGGTTGTAACATGACAAAATTTCAATACTTTTTCAAGGCACTGAACCTCCGCCACAGACAAAAAAAAAAAAAAAAAAGAAGAAGAAGAAGGACTCTTACCAGAACATGTGGACCCATTTTTTTTTTTTTTTTTTTTTTAAGTCAGCAGCTACAAATACTGCAGCTGCTGACTTTTAAAATATGGACACTTACCTGTCCAGGGCGCCCATGATGTCGGCACCCGAAGCCTATCTGTCGCCCGGCTCTCGGGTGCTGCCGCCGCCATCTTCAGTAAGGGAATCAGGAAGGGAATAGAAGCCTTTCTATTGGTTGAACTAGAAGGATTTTTTTCAACAACTATATAATTACGTGCACTGTTTGCAGGTCCTTGGTTAAAGAGGGAAAACTTCAGTGGTTGTATGATCAGCTGATCCAGAGACTGCAATAAAGTGAGGAGATAACACAAGCTTCTTCCTCTCTGTCATGTGTGAGACTTGCTGTCCTCAGCTAGGGTGCTGACAGTGCATATGATCAGTTGCTAAAGCTTGTGGCTGGAAGCCTATTTAAAACAGAACTTCAGGCAAGAATCTAAGGAACTCAATTTTATGCCCCAGATAATATGCAGTATGTCCTACCTCACAAGTATAGACGCAACAGTTCAAAACCTGAAATCACAGTAATACTCATCCATCTGATGGGCGACAGGAAAAAAATGGATGCCGCTTTCCAAGTCACCTCTCTCACCCAGCCCACTAACTAAACAGTATAGATCTACATTTTTGGCAGCACTTCCATAATATAAAAGAATGGTTTGCGCTTTCCTTGCAGCTCTGGGTCCTGTGTACGAGTCTAATGCATGCCACCATCTACATGGAGTTTGTGGGAATATCCTTACGTAGTCTTAGGCTGGGTTCACACTTTTTCCCACAGGTTTCCCCGCATCCAATTCACATGACAGGAGAGTGTGACGGGCTCTCAATGAAGCCAGTTCACACACACCTCTGGATCGTCCGCGGTCTGCATTGAAGAAGGGTCCTGTGTGTCTTTGGTTTAGAATCAGTTACAAATTCAGGCCAAAATTCGGACTTGAATCAGTGTAGAGGGGACACACCGGACCCCCTTCTGTGAGCTGCAGTAAGTGTGAACCCAGCCTTACATAGTTAATCTGGTTAAAAAAAAAAAAAAAAAAAAAGTCACAAGTCCATCCAGTTCAACCAACATCCTCTACTCTATACTCACACAATCTAATAGTGGTAGGTTTTTCTTTTTTGTAAGAAGGACATTATATTAGTAGTCTTTGGGGTACAGAGAATAGTTCTATGCATTCTGTAAAGCACAGCTTAACGTGTCAGTTCTGTGTAAATACACTCAGCAAAATTATAAAAACGCAAACACTTTTGTGTTGCGGTATATTTACCGCTCCTATAGCGCCCCTTCCCTTTGAAAACAATGGGGCAGCGCTCCGAACCCGCCTGCAAAACGCCGCTGCAGCGGGCGGTATTAACCCTTTTTAAAACCGCCCCGCTAGTGTCCAAAATGCGCCGCTAAAACAACGGTAAAGCGGCGCTAAATATAGCGCCGCTTTACCGCCAGCGCCCCCAACGCCCCAGTGTGAAACCAGCCAGCAGCTTTTACAGCTAAGCCAGAGCTACACAAGAATGATGGATGTCCCAAGTTCAATTCTGTCCTGCAGAACTTTTTCATTAAAGTGGAACACCATACCAAGCAGCATAACATAAATTACTTAAAATAAATACATAGCAACAGTCTAAGGTTTAAAGTGGTTGTAAACCCTTACAGACCACTTTGTGCTACAGGTAAGCATATAATAAGGCTTACCTGTAGCTATCTAGGATATCTCCTAAACCTGCACGCTTTAGGAGATATCCCCTGTATTTGCATGTGCCGACGTCATCGGCACATGCGCACTGACACAAACTGAAACAATATGTACGTATGTGCCGTTACCGCGCTCAATGCGTGGGAGTGACATCGCAGCTCCGGCCAAACACAGTGCAAGAGCCGCGATACCCCGAAGCAACCCCCGGGAGTGATGTTGGCCGCCAGAGCTGTGTACGGGCACTGCAGCGAGGGCTTCGATCTCAGGTGAGTATTATATAATGAGCTAGTATGCTATGCATACTAGCTCATTATGCCTTTGTCTTGCAGGTGTTAGTTGTTTTTTTTTTTTTTTTTTTTTTAAGTTGGTTTACAACCACTTTAAGGCTAGGAGTTAGGTTAAGAATAAGATTTAGTAGAGTTAGGTCTGTTTTTATTTAGCCAGTCTTGTGATCAAGACACCCCTTTCTGACAATGTATCTAAAAGATAGACTGAAAAAGTTAAAGTTAAATAACTCAAGAGATATTTGGGTTGTAATAAACTAAACTGATCTGAAGGGATCTGCCCTCAAAAACACAACCACAGCTACTACGCACCCCCAGATGATTCAAGCCCCTTTAATTATTGTCAGAGGGACAATCTCATGTTTCACCTGTAAAACAATCTGCTGGTAAACGAATAGCCTGACTGTACAGTGATAATACCAGGCTGTTCTTGGGGGGGATGTAGTTAACATAGACAGTGCTAGATTACTAAGCTACACAGTCCAATTTGTTTAACCACTTACCCACTGGGCACTTAAACCCCCTTCCTAACCAGACCAATTTTCAGCTTTCAACGCTCTAACATTTTGAATGACAATTACTCAGGTCATGCAACACACAAATAGACATTTCTTTTGGTGGTATTTAATCACCGCTGGGTTTTTTATTTTTTTTGCACTATAAAACAAAAAAAAAAAAAAAAAAGCATTTTTCTTACTTTCCGTTATAAAATTTAGCAAATTAGTATTTTTTCTGCATAAAATTTGGCCAAAATTTATACCGCTACATATCTTTGGTAAAATCCAAATCGGTGTATATTATTTGGTCTTTGTGAAAGTTATAGTCCACAAGCTATGGTGCCAATCTGCAAAAATTGATCACACCTGAAGTACTGATGGCCTATCTGATTTCTTGAGACCCCAACAAGCCAGGAAAGTACAAATAACCCCCAAATGACCCATTTTGGAAAGTAGATATTCCAAGGTATTTAGTAAGTGGCATGGTGAGTTTTTTTGAAGTTGTAATTTTGTTCACACAATTCTTCGCAAAAAAAAAAAAAATAAATTTTTTTTTTTTTTTTTTTTTTTTTTTCACAAAATGTTTATATTAGCAGGTTATTTCTCACACACAGCATATGCATAGCACAAATTACATCCCAAAACACGTTCTACTATTCCTCCTGAGTATGGCGATACCACATGTGTGAGACTTTTACACACATACAGAGGCCCAACATGCAGGGAGTGCCATCAGGTGTTCTTGGAGCATAAATTACACATATCATTTCTTGACTATCTTTTACACTTTTGAAGGCCCTGGAGAACCAGGACAATGGAAACACCCCAAAAATGACCCCATTTAGGAAAGAAAACAACTCAATGTATAATCTGTAAAGGCACAGTGGCGGCTGGTGAAGTTTTAGGATAGGGGGGCGCTAGACCCCGCCCTTCCTCTTTGACCCCTCCCACTTGGTGAAAACGGGCGTGGTTTGAGCGAAATAGTCGGCGTGGCACTAAGGTGGTGTGGTTAGCGTCTGAGATGAACGAGGGATGGAGGAAGAGGGAGAGAGGAATGAAGGGACAGCAGGCCCAGATCCTACACAACAATAGAAATGTGTATTCTAGAAAGTTTAACAAAATCAGCAGATAAAGATACTCCAAACACCTGGTGTTAGCACTTCAATCATCCCGGCACCATGGTTGTTATGGTGTCAGGATGATCGAAGCGCATTATTTCTACTTTTACATTGTAATATAAAATTAAATCATTCAACTCACCATAATGCAGAATCAGTGGGAGTCCTGAGCGTGTCATTAGCCACGTGGCCTACAACCAGATGCCATCAGGTGTCCCCAGCAGAGTCCCTCCTTACATGCAGCCTCTGTCCCACCCCCCCCCCAAATGCAGCCTGCCTGTGTCCCATTAAATGCAGCCCGTCTCCCCCCAAATGCAACTTGCCTGTGCCCCCCCCCCCCCCCAAATGCAACCTGCCTGCAGTGGCGTCACTAGGGTTGGTGTCACCTGGTGCGGAAAACATTGGTGTCACCCCCCCCTCCACCAACTATAGTCCACCCTCAGTACAGACCACCCTCCGTCAGTATAAACCCCCCACCAAGTACAGACCCCCCTTTCCTCAGTACAGACACCCCATCAGTGTAGAATCCCCCCTCTTAGTGCAGACACCCCTCCTTTAGTGCAGACCCCCCCCCCCATCAGTATAGAATCCCCCCCTTAGTGCAGACCCCCCCCCCCCATCAGTATAGACACCCCCCTTAGTGCAGACCCCCACAGTATAGACCCCCCCTTAGTGCAGACCCCCCCCCCCATCAGTATAGACGCCCCCTTAGTGCAAACACCCGCAGTATAGAATCCCCCCCCCCCCCTTAGTGCAGACCCCCCCCTATCAGTATAGAATCCCCCCCTTAGTGTAGACCCCCATCAGTATAGAATCCCCCCTTAGTGCAGACCCCCCCCCCCATCAGTATAGAATCCCCCCTTAGTGCAGACCCCACAGTATAGACACCCCCCTTAATACAGACCCCCCCCTTAGTGCAAACCCCATCAGTATAGAATCCCCCTTAGTGCAGACCCCCCCAGTATAGACACCCCCCTTAGTGCAGACCCCCCCCCCCCCCCCCCCCCCATCAGTATAGACACCCCCTTAGTGCAAACACCCGCAGTATAGAATCCCCCCCTTAGTGCAGACCCCCCCCCCCATCAGTATAGAATCCCCCCTTAGTGCAGACCCCCACAGCATAGACACCCCCTTAATGCAAACCCCTGCAGTATAGAATCCCCCCCCCCTTAGTGCAGACCCCCCCCCATAAGTATAGAATCCCCCTTAGTGCAGACCCCCCCCCCCCCATCAGTATAGACACCCCTTTAGTGCAAACCCCTGCAGTATATAATCCCCCCCCCTTAGTGCAGACCCCCCCCTCAGTATAGAATCCCCCTTAGTGCAGACCCCCACAGTATAGACACCCCCCCTTAGTGCAGATCCCCCATCAGTATAGACACCCCCTTAGTGCAGACCCCCCATCAGTATAGAACCCCCCCCCCATCAGTATAGAACCCCCCTTAGTGGAGACCCCCACAGTATATACACCCCCCTTAATGCAGACCCCCCCCATCAGTATAGACACCCCCTTAGTGCAAACCCCCCCTTAGTGCAGACCCCCCCCCCCCCCATCAGTATATACACCCCCCTTAGTGCAGACCCCCACAGTATAGACACCCTCTTAGTGCAGACCCCCCCCCCATTAGTATAGACACCCCCTTAATGCAAACCCCTGCAGTATAGAATCCCCCCCTTAGTGCAGACCCCTATCAGTATAGACACCCCCCCTTAATGCACACCCCCACAGTATAGAATCCCCCCTTAGTGCAGACCCCCCCCCATTAGTAAAGACACCCCCTTAGTGCACACCCCCCATCAGTATAGAATCCCCCCTTAGTGCAGACCCCCCATCAGTATAGAATCCCCCCTAAGTGCAGACCCCCCCCCCATCAGTATAGAATCCCCCTTAGTGCAGACCCCCCCCCCCATCAGTATAGAATCCCCCCTTAGTGCAGACCCCCCCCCCCCCCCCCCATCAGTATAGAATCCCCCCTTAGTGCCTGTGTCCCCCCCCCCAAATGCAACCTCTGTACTTACCTTATTGCTGTTGTCCTCTCCTGCGGAGTCTCCTTCCACTGGCCGCGCTGATGATACTTCCTGTTTCCTCCTCGGGCGCATTAGCAGATAGAAACAGGAAGTGACATCTAACTGAGGTCAGATGTCAATCAAATCTGAAGGCGCCGAAGTAGCTTCCGGCAGATGCTACTCGGCGCTTCAGAAAACGCCTGCAAATGTATCGCCACATCTGCAATCTCGTGATTGCATAGACGTGGCGTCTCCCATAAGGGCAATGTGTCCGGCGTCTGAACTGAGCACTTAAGGAACTTTTTCTATGCATTTTTTTATTGGGGCAGTAATAAAAAAAATTGTTATTTTTTTTTTGTCATTTCTTTTTTTTTTATGTGGCTGCCTGGAGGGGGGGGGGGGGGGGCAGGGCCACTGGTGAGGCATAATAAGCCTCCCTCATTTGGTCCTGCTCCAAAGGCGACCCCCCGGGCCCGTGATATGGGATTCGTCCTAGATTCAGGTTCAACTCTGGCACCTCAGGTAAAAAAGGTCATCAGTGCATGTCACTGGCAGCTAAAACTCCTGAGGGGGCTGTTTAAATATCTGGATATCTCAGACAGAAAAACTGTCATCTGTGCCACGATAGGTAGCTGCCTAGACTACTGCAACTCTCTTTATTTGGGATTGCCAAAAATGCTAGTGCAGAAGCTTCAACTTATTCAAAATGCTACGGCTAGGCTGCTCGTGGATGTCCCCGCTGCTGGTCCACTATCGCACCTTATTTAAAAAGGTAGGATGTATTATGTTTAAGATTATGAGAGGTCTGACCCCAAGCTATCTCTGCTCTCGTTTTCACTCAGATCTACCGGCAGAGATCTCCTCTACATCTCGGTGCCCAAGAAGACCCGGCGTGGTGGTCGGGCCTTCTCCCACTAGGGTGCCGTACTATGGAATAGCCTCCCTGTTGAGCTCCAGGAGGCCCCCCACTATTCTGGTCTTCTGCAGGTTACTGAAGACTTGGCTTTTCACGCAGGCGTTTCCTGCGTAGTCTTTTTTCTACCCTTCTGCCGCTCTGTGTGGCTTCTGGTCCCTGGGCCCTCTCTTTCCAGGATCTTTGCTATGTGCATCGGGACCCTTCGGGGTAAGACCGCGCTATATTAAGATTCCTCTCAACTCATAACGAGTCTTTTGAACATGTCATTTTTTTCTACAAGTTTTTGGAAAATGTGTAAAGAAAATGAAAAACGCATTTTTTTTTTTAACACAATGTTTCTAACACCTAGCATGTGCATAGCAAAAAATTACACCCCAAAATAGATTATCCTACTCCTGAGTGCGGCGATACCACATATGTGAGACTTACTACATACAGGAGGACCAACATGCAAGGAGCACCGTCAGGCATAAGTATCAAATCTAATTTGGCTACCTATTACACTTTTGTGAGGCACTGTAGTGGCATGGATGAACATGAATGGGGATGGATGAGCCATGGATGGCTGAGTACAGATGGGTATGGCCGAGTATGGCTGGGTATAGATGGGATGGCTGGGTAAGGCTAATTATGGATGGGGGGATGAGTATGCCGAGTATGGATGGATGAGTATGCCGAGTATGGATAGGTATGCTGAGCATGGATGGCTGGATGGAATGTGCACATGTCAGCGCTGTGGGCACTAAACATCCAGCCCACAGCGCTGCTGCCACTGATCTCTCCCCTCTCCTCGCACTGTACCAATTAGGTACGGGGAGAGAGAAAACGGACGTGATGCCGGTTTGTTTACAAGTGATCGCTCTGTCATTTGACGGATCGATCACATGGTAAACGGCCGCTATCAGCAGCCGTTTACCGTGATGCGCCGGGTCCTCTGGACCCGACGGTCACAGGCGTTCCCGGGGACGGGCGAGAGCAGGACTCTGGGAGGATGTCATAGTACGCCCCCCCCCAGAGTTATCCGACCGCGCTGCAGCCTTCATTCGGCTATATCGTGGTCGGCAAGCGGTTAAAGTGATAGTAGGAGCTTCCTTTTTTAAAATAAAATAACAAACATCTTATACTTACCTGGTCTGGGTAATGGTTTTGCACAGAGAACCCCCGATATTCTGTGAACATGTGGTCACACCCCTTTACACGTACAAACTATTGGGGTTTAGGCACAGGTATACCTTGTCTGTTGTAACGCAGGTCAGTGGCCAGACTGAGCCTAGTGGCCCTCCCCCCACCTTGCGTCTGTGTGCCCCATGTTGGCATTTTATCCAGCGTAGCATTTGCAAGTGGCAGAGCATAGTCCTTTCAACCCCATGGTTAGCTCTACTGCCTTGCAGCTCTAGGGTCGTTGGTTTGAATCTGAACCACAGTACTACCTGCTTGGAGTTTGCATGTTCTCCCTGTGCCTGCGTGGGTTTTCTCTGGGTACCCTGGTTTCCTCCCACACGCTAAAGACATTAACACCGGTTACTTGGCTCCAGTCTAAATTGGCCCCAGTATATGCATGTATAAATATATGAGTTAGAGACCTTAAATTGCAAGCTCCTTGAGGGCAGGGACTAATGTGAATGAATATTAGAGGCTATACAAGTGCCTGAAATAAATAAATAAATAAATATAGTTGATATCAGTGCAAAACCTGTTGGGTACAGTTCTCTTTCATGTTCCCTTTTTGAGAAGAGCAGGAAAGCCTGGTAAACACAGATTTTTGTATTTTTTTTTTACCCCCAGCGGGTTGAGCGCAAAAAAACAAAAATCTGTCAGGTCTGGTGTACTAAAGATCCAATGTTAGTTCAGCGACCTCCACCCGCTGAGCCAGTGTGTCCCGACAGGGAGATGTGCCCCCCCCCCCTGCCAAAACACTGATCAGCACTCTCAGCCATTGGCTGCAAGTGCTGATCGGAAGCCGGTCGGCTGCTGGTTTTCCAGCATGCATGTCCGACAGAAGCCGGCCCAATGGCTGGCTTTTGTCAGACTGGCTGGTATACACACGGGCCTAATGTCGCACATTTCTTATTGAACTGGCCGACGTCTACTGACATTTGGCCTGTGTGTACAGGGCTTTAGTTGATCAAGGAGGGGGTTTAGTAAGTGAAAGCCTAGGGACCTTATCAGTCTACAAAAGAACTGTTTTTTTTATTTGTTTATATAGGGAGGACATGAATGCAGAGCTCCAAGTTATAGTTGCCTTTAACCACCCGAAGGATTTACCCACTTCCTGACCAGGCCATTTATTTGCTATATGGCACTGTGTTGCTTTAATTGACAATTGCGCAGTCATGCGACACTGTACACAAACAAAATTGATGTCCTTTTTTCCCCCACAAATAGAGCTTTCTTTTGGTGGCATTTGATCACCTCAGGTTTTTTTTGTTTTTTTTTTTTGTTTATAGCGTAAAAATAAAAAAGTTTTCACTTTCTGCTATAAAATATTTCCAAAAAATTAAAATAAGAAATTTGGCAATAAGCGTATCGATATTCAATATAATAATCCATATTGGTTTGCGCAAAAATTATCACGTCTACAAAATAAGGGTAGATTTATTTTTATTTTTACTAGTAATGGCAGCGATCAGTGATTTTTAGCGGGACTGTGACATTGCGGCAGACAGATAGAACACCGCACGCCCCCCACAAAAGCTAGTTTCCAAGCCGACGTACACCCACGGCGATTTGTGGGATCGTGCCACCTTGCAGCAGTATAATGATGGCGGCTGGTCGCCAAGTGGTTAAATATTTAAACAGATGGGTAAAATACATTTATTGTGCAGTACATACTTTGTGAATGGGGAAAACTGATCAAATAAAAATACCTTTAGGGCCTTAGACGACAGTCCATCTGATGACATTGTTGCTTACTGATCACTTTTTTTTTTCTGTAAAACACAATGAAAAACAATAATTATTTGCAAAATAATTTAAGAAATGATCATGTCACAGAAGAAACTTTGCATCAAATGATGTCACATAAAAATCTCCTGCGATTATTTTCTCAAGTGATTTTTCTACTTTTAGCAGCTGGCTGCCACTATAGCGGCTTCTTTACTTGTCTATGCATCTCCAAACCTCTGACATAACATACTCAGCAGCTGTATTAGATAAATGGAGCACATGCTGAATCTGGGAGTTTCTGTGGCGAGCTCCAAGCAACAATTTACACACACACACACACACACACACACACACACACACACACACACGTGTGTTTCAGTGATCATAGTGAGTATATGCACCCATATGATAGCAGAGCAGGGTGAAAAAATAACTCCATCAACACATATCATCCCACAACGCCTAAAATAAGAAAGGCAGTGCTATAGTTAAAGAGGCCCTGTTAACAACTTAAAAACGCAGGTAAAAGCACACACAGAAAACATAGTAGTCAATTCCCTAGCACAGCTCTCCTCCCTCCTTGCATGTCATAGCCTCTTTTGGTAGTGTGCTGGCCAAGCTCCTCCCTCCTCTTTACCTTCCTACATAACCCCCAACATAGCTGTAGGTGGAGGTAAGGGAAATATGAGTGACAGCTTTGGGTCTGCCGACATCACTTCCAAGATGGCAGCTCCCAGCAAAAGGTCTCAGGACTTTTACATGTCTACACAAGGAAGGCTTTCACAGTTAAATAACATACATAAAATAAATTATAAATGCATAGTACACCTTTTTCAAGGATTTATTAAATGCACCCTAAATGTGCACACATAAGCTTATAGGAACAATTTTATTGAAATGAATGGCCTAGTAAGAACCCAATTCCCATAGCTGGTCACATGATACCATAGCACCCATAGCTGCCTCTATGACGGCAGTCTGTTTCAGCACAGTAGAGTGTCAGTGGATCAAAGCGCCACACACACACACACACACACACACACACACACACACACACACACACACACACACACACACACACACACACACACACGCACACACACACACACACACGCACACACACGCACACACACGCACACACACGCACACGAGGGGGAGCAGGGACACGCTGATCGAGGTCTGTAGATAGTTTTCAATGGGGGGGGGGGGGGGGGGTTGAGTGACTTGGAAGGAGAGCAACCTAAAAAATATGTAGTGATTGGGGGGTTAAGAGGATGTGCTGGGGGTTAAGAGGATGTGGCAGGGGAAGGGACTTATGCTAAAAAAGTGTGGGTTGGATTTGACAGCCCCTTCTAGCACTATCCCTCTCAAAAGAACCCCCCCAGCACATATCCAACTCCCCCTTGCACTAGCCCTCTCCCCTCCCGAAGCACCACCAAGTCTCTCGCTCTCTCCCCAAAGCATGACCCCAGCACATATCCAACTCCCCCCACCCCCCCTGCCAGCACTAGCCCTCTCCCCAGCACATATCTGACCCCTAGATTTTGCGCATTAAATAATTCTGACCCCCCTGCATTCCATGCAGAACACTCACAATTCAGCCACATGCACTGTTCACCATGGCACGCTGCGTGGGCCGCATTACTACTCTCTTTCAGGCCACCAAAAGTGTCCCAGGTCTTTTACAATCTTAAAGCGTATACTCCAAAAAAAAAAAAAAAAAAAAAAAAGCCGCCACTAAAGTTGTTCGGGTTTGGCTTGCAGAAAAAAAAAAAAATAAATAAAAAATAAAAAAAGGTGGCAACCCAACAGTAGCTCCGAGTAAATTCTAATCTTCCAATTCAGTAGACCCCCATACCCGAGAGGGCTCAGGGTGTCACTTTCCTGCAGCAAAGCATTGTAGCACTTCATCATTCTAAAGGAGCAGGCTAGCAAGGAAGGGAAGGAGTGATTTCATTAGAAAAGGTAGCTTTTTTGTATTAGCAGGGGTGCACATATATTACCATCATAGGACTATGTTAAAAAGTCCCTTATAGCAATAGATTAGATCTGCTATTGTATGGTCTGCTGAAAAATCAGTAAATGACCAGTCAGATTCTCCAACCACCAAATAATGATTCCTTTCTGTGGCTTTCCCAGTTCCACTGTGCTTTCAGGCAAACAAAAGATCAGCAGCAAAAAAATAAAAATAAATAAAAAAAAAAACTCTAAACCGGGGGTCAGCAACCTGTAGATCGCAGTCTGGGCTTGCTGACCCACCATCCCAGAGCATCAAACACAGGGTGCAATGCAGAGGGACTACTTGTAAAGTTGGACCTGTGGTAGGGAGCAAGAGCCGCATAAGCCGATGCCTCCTCTTAGTGAGACCAACTGCACCCCACCTCTTACCCTTGCTAGTGGTCTTCAGAGTGGTGCCAGCAGCAGGAAAGAAGAGTGAAAAGCGATCTGAGTGTGTTTGACAGGTGGTAAGGAGGCGATATGTTGCCTCCTTACCACCAGATTTAAACTTGGGATTGCCGTGCAATGTACGCGATTGCGACACGGTAGTACGATAGAGGTTTAAATCAGGTGTGAGGAGACGACACCTGGTGCCTGGTGATCTGACTTCGCCCATGTTGTTCAGGTAGATCTCCACCTCTTTAAGGTTGCCTACCCCTGCTCTAAACCCTCCCCTGAGGATGGCCATAGGATTTTACTCTGTTCATTTCAGCTCCCACCCACTGACTCTGCATATCCGAATACGTGAATTTCCGTCTTACAGGAACCAAGTTTATGAGCATTCAACAGCATACAGCACCTGTCTGCAGGCCTGTGTCTTTCCCTGCTGCCCAGCACCCTTCTACAGTCACTATTCCTTTATAAGTATGGGAATTTATACATTTGATTATTCCGAACAAGCAGTAAAAGGCGTCAAAATAAGCCCTGACTAACCTCCATACTTTTTTTAAACCAAACCCCCCAGTCCCCCAACCTCTTTTAGGCTGGGTTCACACATATGTAAATTGGATGCATGTTTCCCTGCATCCAATTCGTATGACAGGCAAGTGTGACCGGCTCTCAATGGAGCTGGTTCACACATGTCCAGGGTGGCTGCGGTTCGAATTGAAAAAGGTTTTGGTTCAGGTCCAAACTCAGGCTAAAAGTTAGGACCGAATCGCACCTGAACAGGAAAGTACTGACCCCAGCCACAAACCTGTGGCCACACATGTGCGAATGCGGCCTTACCTTCTCACAGCATCATCCTCTCACATGTTCCTGGCTGGCAAAATCTAACAGGGTGTTTCTCATGCCTGCACAGCAACATCCAATACATTTGAATGAGGCATACTGATACTGTTGAAGCACCATTCTATACAAATATTTGGGGCATTAACGTGCAGGTAGTGCTTTACTAGATGTTTGCACCAGGGATGTATGCAGGGCAGGCGTCTGCAACCCTCAAGAAGAGATGTATGCACCTGGATAGAGTTCAGCTTCAGATAGCTCAGGATGATAGTCGATCACCGGTGGCTCTGAGAGGGACATCAGTCCCTATCGTGGAGACCCTCTGCAGAGGCTTCTGTGCCCACCTACCAGTGCCCACCAGCACTAATCAGTGCCTCATCACCAGTGCTGCCCATCAATACCACCTATCAGTGTCGCCTTATCTGTGCATATCAATGAAGGAGAAAAATGACCAGTTTGCAACATTTTATAACAAACTATGAAACGTGTTTTTTTTTTTTTTAAATTGTCATTTTTTTTTTATTTTACCACAAAATAAAAACCAAAATAGTGATTAACCACTTTAATACCAGGCACTTAGACACCTTCCTGCCCAAGCCAATTTTCTGCTTTCAGCGCTGTCGCAGTTTGAATGACAACTGCACGGTCATACAACACTGCACCCAAACAAATTTTTTATCATTTTGTTCCCACAAATAGAGCTTTCTTTTGGTGGTATTTGATCACCTCTGCGTTTTTTTTTTTTTTTTTTTTTTTTTTTTTTTTGCGCAACAAAAAAAAATAAAAAGACCAAAAATTTTGAAAAAAAAAAAAAAAAACACGTTTTTCTTTGTTTCTGTTAAATGTTTTTGTAAATAAGTAAGTTTTTTTTATTCTTCAATGACGGGCACTGATATGGCTGCACTGATGGGCACAGATGAGGTGGCCCTGATGGGCACTCGTAGGCGGCACCGGTGGGCACTGATGACACTGATTCCCTGGTGGTCTAGTGTGGGCATCCGAGGGGGGGCTGCGCTGATAAACAATCAGTGCAGACCCCCCCTGTCAGGAGAGCCGCTGATTGTCTCTACTCTACTCGCTTTTCCTGTTGGCTGATCACATGGTAAAGAGCCTCCTTACCAAGATCGGTGTAGCGGTGTGTCAGACCGACACACCGCACCACCGATCTCTACGAGGCGTGCGGCGGGTGTTATCCTGAAGGACTTCATATGACGCCCAGTCAGGATAACTGAACCACCGCCCGGCTGTCATTTTGCTATAGGCTGGGCGAGAAGTGGTTAAATACCACCAAAAGAAAGCTCCATTTATGTGAAAAAAAATAAATAAAAAAAAATGATAAAAATGTAATTTGAGTACAGTGTAGCATGTCCACGCAATTGTCAAAGTGTAACAGCGCTGAAAGCTAAAAATTGGTCTGGGCAGGGAGGGGGGGGGTTGTTTATGTGCCCAGTAAGCAAGAGGTTAAATCAGATAAAAGTGGTCTCTGCGGCAGATTCGCCGTAAGATCACTTTTAAATCGGTGGCGGTGACGATTGGGTCCTTTCCCCTGCCAGGCATGGGAGTCGAGTAAGGGAAAGATGGCCCCCATTCAGTTCCATACCATTGGATGGATGACAGAAGCGATGCCAATGGTCTTTTTTTTTTTTTTTTAATTGCATTTAAGTGTAAATGTGAAACCTGAGGTCTTTAAACCCAGATCTCACATGAAAAAAAAAAAAAAATAAAAAAAAGGGAGTTCCTGTCATGCTTTTTTTGTCATGCGTTTACATTTCTTGTAATAGGAATAAAAGTGACCCAAATTATTATTTTTTTTTTAAATTGACAATGTAAAAAAAAAAATAAACAAAAAAAAAAAAAAAAAAGTAAAATAAAAATATAATTTTTTTTTGGGGGGGGGGGGGGGGAATTTCAATTAATTTTCTAGCAAAAAATAGTTAACAAGCTTGAAAAGCAGGCCTGGTCCTTAAGTGGTTAAAACCCACTGTTTTTTTTTTTCCCCCAGCTAGAATACACCCCTGCCAAAAACTGCCGATAACAGCCTATGTATGCATGGACACATAGATTAACATGCTGGGGAGTTTACTGGCTGCAGAAAAAAAACCTGAAGCCAAACACAGTAGCCGGAAAAATGTCCAGTGTGCATGAGGCTTTAAACTTGCGCTACAGATACAGTATACAGCTATGAGACTCTAGGCACCCTCACATACCAGGAAGTACGCTGCTATTTCCCAAAAGGAATTTCAGGCAAAAAATAAATAAAAATGCTCAGGATACTGCTTAGGTATAATATTTCAAAATCATCTCTATGAATCTTCTGTTTTTTAGTTCAGTTCCACTGAAAGTGCTTGCAAGATACACACACACACACACACACACACACCCCCCCCCCCCCCCCCCCCCCGCCACAACAAAACATGAAGTTCAACTTTAACAGCCCAAAGCTACTAATAGCCAGGCTATGAACTAATGGTCAGTGATGAGCATACCCATAAAACTCTTTATCTAAGGCATTTTTTATTTTTATTTTTTAATAAGTTTTCAAAATGCTCTCCCAGTGTATTTTCTATGTTCTTAGTAGTGTCTGCATGTATTAACAATTCTTTGTTCACTACTGTAGTAAATGAGAATTTCTGAATCCCAAGTTCAGCAGACGGTATAAATGCTCTCCTCCTGAGCCTTCATGTCCTTATACAGTCATGAGGCCACTCTGATGGATATCCTTTTGCTTTTCACAATGTCCCACATACATCAGGAGCTTCCAAAAAAACTATATAGAATCACTGAATTCTAGTTATCATAGAAGTTAGTTAACAGTTACCTTTAAGGAAAGGAAAGGTTTTAATAAATACCACAATAATGATGTCATTACTCTACAAACACATGCATGAAGGTTTGTATAAATACAGCACCATAATAGGAGATGTCCTCATTTGTACCCCTTCTATACCGACATCTCTCTGTCCCTTCAGTTTTACGAATGCTGAATTTAGATCATTTACTACCTGTATAGTCAACTTGAATTAACAGCCTCTTCTCAAAACAAAATAAAGGATTATTTACAATGGTCAACTATCCGTGGTTAAGCATTAACGTCCACACACACGCAGTCAAAGTTCTTTCATAAAAGGAAGTTACTTGACCAGAGGAAGAAATGAAATAAACATTCTACCCTGGAATATGTGGAAGTGCAATTTAAAAAAAGAAATGTTCTCTTCCACTTGTAAATTTGAATGTCCTTTATTGTTGCAAGTGCTACAAAGAGCACATGACAATGTGCGCTAAAGCCAACCAATCCTAAATCTGCTTTCATCAAGTTACAAGCAGCAAAATAATGAAAATGGATTTCTGGTTATCATGGATCATCATGTCCACTGGTCCATCAATCGGTTCCTCAGGAGCCACAAAAAGATACTGGTTCTCTTTGGAGGTTGCTGCAGCAGACTGGTAGGGAGTGTCCTTTTTTTTTTTTTACAGAACAATTGCTAATTTTTTATAAAAAAAAAAAAAAAAAAAAAAAAAGGAAGAAAGAACTTGAAAAAAAGAAAAGAGATTCTCCCTTGGTGGTGGGGTTTTTAGGCAGCGATCCGTCTGGTAAAGTTTATCAGGCGAATGTGTTGAGTGAGAGACCAAGTCTTATCCAAATCAATTTTCACATTTATTCAAATTAAAAATAGGAATGACACATAAAAAAGGGGGGATATAAAACACAAGCCCATACAGAAAGAAATATACCAGGTACAGTACACAAGTTTAAAACCAACAGATAACACCTAGCACCACGACTGATATAATCAGAGGGGGTGGTTGTGTGGGGTGTGACAAAAACACTGACGCGTTTCGACCTGTTGTCTATATCGGTCTTCCTCAGAGTATTTTTGTCTGTTGGGAAAAAGAGACAATGTAATAGTAACTACTCAATTATGTGTCACTATACACCTGCACTCATGTCACTATACATTTTTTTATCATCAGTATAGTTACCAGTATGGGTGTGGTGTACGGAATAATCTTCTGCATGGATGTTTATAAAAATCCCATCGTTTGTTCCCGGTGGCCTCCAATTCCAGCTCCTACCGGAGGATCGAAGCACCGTGAGTCATCCAGGCCGTATGTGGCTTATGAGGAGTTACACTTAGATCGACTCGCCAAAAAGAGACCCCACAGGAGGCCCCCGGAGGGGGCACAAATGTGCCTATAAATGTTTCCTTGGTATATTCCAGGAGTCCGTTGCTGGTGGTGTTCCACTTGGCCTGTTGTTTCCCCCCCCCTCCCCGCCGTGCCCTCCGGGGGCCTCCTGTGGGGTCTCTTTTTGGCGAGTCGATCTAAGTGTAACTCCTCGTAAGCCACATACGGCCTGGATGACTCACGGTGCTTCGATCCTCCGGTAGGAGCTGGAATTGGAGGCCACCGGGAACAAACGATGGGATTTTTATAAACATCCATGCAGAAGATTATTCCGTACACCACACCCATACTGGTAACTATACTGATGATAAAAAAAAATGTATAGTGACATGAGTGCAGGTGTATAGTGACACATAATTGAGTAGTTACTATTACATTGTCTCTTTTTCCCAACAGACAAAAATACTCTGAGGAAGACCGATATAGACAACAGGTCGAAACGCGTCAGTGTTTTTGTCACACCCCACACAACCACCCCCTCTGATTATATCAGTCGTGGTGCTAGGTGTTATCTGTTGGTTTTAAACTTGTGTACTGTACCTGTATATTTCTTTCTGTATGGGCTTGTGTTTTATATCCCCCCTTTTTTATGTGTCATTCCTATTTTTAATTTGAATAAACGTGAAAATTGATTTGGATAAGACTTGGTCTCTCACTCAACACATTCGCCTGATAAACTTTACCAGACGGATCGCTGCCTAAAAACCCCACCACCAAGGGAGAATCTCTTTTCTTTTTTTCACCAAAACCCGGGGTGAGCAGCCACCTGCAGCTCGCTATTGTGTCAATACCCCTTTTCTTTTCGGAAGAAAGAACTTTGCCCACTTTAATAAAATGCTTGCATGTCAATCTAAAACTTTTGTCTTGAGCACCTTTCACACAGGTAGTGCGATTAGATCAAAGCTCTAGGTTAGTCTTTGGGCAGGCAGATGTAAACAGACATGCGTTCATTTATATCCATCAAGGTTGGGACAAACAAAATGGAAAAAGGTCTGCATCTTTTTCAGTTTTTTCCAGACCTATATGTAATAGATTGGTGGTAGTCTAATATAAAAACGGATGCAAGTCTATTTCCATTGGGCCACCCACATATCTAACTTGGGTCCAAAAAGCTCCTACAGTAAGAAAACAGACATGGATGTCACAAAAGTGACAGTCTGCTCAAAATTGTTCACAGATCCCTTACAGAGTTCAGAGACCTCCTGTGTTCACCAAGCAACAAGGCTGCTGCTCAGCATGGGACCTGGATACCAACATCAGTCACTGTCATAGCTGTGCCCATTACAATTTCCAGCTTCCAGGGGAATTGGGCAGGTATGACATATGCATAGTTACAACACTCCAAGCTGGATCAATGTGACTATGCAAAATGAGCCATACCTGCATAAAGCAGGATTTGCATTCTCACAAGCGTGACATTGGGAATTGTATGGGAATGCAAAAGCCAATTAAAGTGAATTAAAGCCTGTTGGCATAGGCAACAGATTTAGCAAATTGACAGGTGAAGTACTATGATCTCTGTGAATGATAATAAATTACTGTTTTGATACTTACACATGACTTAGCATACATGCATTTAAAGAGGAACTTCCCAATATTCTTAAAAATTACAAAAAAAAAAAAAAAAAAGCACCTTTAGAATTGTTTAGCAATGGCAATCTACAGATACTTCTAGATAATTTCAGTTTTTTTTTTAATTTTTTGCATAGCTTAGTTTTCTTTTAGCCCCATTTTTCTCACTGTGGCTCTTTTCAGTAAGGCCACATGAATACATGTCCCTGTATGTCGTGGAGCTCTGTGACAGTGCACATCATCTGCGGAGCAAAGCACTGGTAACGTCAGGCCAACGCTACATTACCAGGTCTTCACTCAACCAGGAAGTAGAAAAACAGTAACTAAGTAAAAGCAAACAATGCTCAAAGAGGAACTGCAGTCTGCTCACATAAGTTGTAAAAAAACATCTTCGAGAGAGAGGCATGATATCATAAGCCTAGGCCAATGAACAGACAAGAAACAGGAAGTGGGCTGTATAAAAAGTTATTTACTGGCGCAAACAAAAAAAAAAAGTTTTACTATCCAAAGTTAAAAACAACTGCTCTTACTCCCTGATGCTCCAGCTCCCCTGTGTGACCCCAGCTTGCTGATCAAGAAGACCCTGGTGCCCTAGATAAAACTGTGCCTTTGGAAACCTCCCCTATACCTACTCCAGATATCTTCAGTATGTCCATTGATGAAACTGCACAACCCACGCCGAGTGACATACTGCACGCAGTTCATAAATGTACAGCCTCAGTGGTTGATCTTAAAGAAACACTCCTTCATGTCACTCCTCCGCCAGGACCGCCAAAAGATCAGAGAGAGAACCACAGCTGTGGAAAGCTGGGTCAGTGACCTGGAAGACCAGTTACCCCCCCCCCCCCTCCCCTCGCCTGGGATGCCAGTATGGCTGCCCAGCAAGTTAAACAAGCTAACAGTTATACAAGAGTTGATATTGAGAATTGCCGAAAAAATGTCCGGATAGTTGGGCACCCCCCGAAAAAGTTGAGGGCCGTGACCCCTCTGAATTTGTGGCGAGATGGCTGCAAGAACTGTTCAGCAAGGAGGCCTTCACCCCCCTATTTGTAGTGGAGTGGGCATACCGCACACCTCCTCGTCCCCTCCCTCCGTAAGGTCTACCGCACTCCATGCTTGCTCAACTATAAGGATCGGGAGATCATCTTGCACCTAGCCCATGAGAAGGGTACAGTCCAGTATAATAGAACCAGGGTCTCGTTTTTCCCTGACTTCTCTGCCGAGGTCCAACGCATGTGATCCAAATATGCTGATGTGAAAAAGAGGTTACAGAGCCTTCAACTAAAATATGCTATGCTCTACCCTGCCAGGTTGCGGGTCACAGCAGGAGGACAGGCTCACTTTTTCGAAACAGCTCCTGATGCAGCCTTCTGGCTTAACCAACATGAACAGGATCTTGACTTAGGCGACAAGATGGCAATAGAGAATGATCCTTGTGATGACATCTCCTCAGGTCAGTATGGCACCTTTACGCCTACCCTAAGAATGTTTTTCTGAATGAAGGACAGTATTCCTTTCCTACACCCAGCACACAGAAAGCTAGTGGTTGCCCCCACTTTGTTGGTGATTTGAGTTAGATACATGTGTGTACACACTCAGAATGCACCATGTACTTAAATCACCGGCCACGGTTAGAGTAGCATTTGTTTCTGTGCCCAGTTGGCACACGACAATCCTACCACCTACAGTTTTTGGTTCCAGAAGGGATTGATCCTTATCTTACCAATGATGATTCTAGCCACGTTACTCCCTCTGTGCCCTGTTCCTATGGATTTAATCTGTGCGCATTTGCACGCTTTTGACACAAGTTAAAAACGCAATTTATCACTGGACTTGCCTCTCATGCAGCGTTACAGTTTGCTACCCCCACTATAGACCTCCTTCCCCCCACCAAGGTCAACCCATCGTGATCTGGTTAAGGTGGGCCACAACAACTACACTGACTTTTTACAATGGCCAATGTGACAGCTACCCCTTTGGTCTCCTGGAACGTTAGAGGTGTCAATGACCCATTGAAACGCACCACGATTGCCTCCTGCACCCTGAAGTTCCACCCTGCGATTATAGGTCTCCAGGAGACACACCTGACACGAGAAACTGTCAACTGTTTACACTATTCCTGGGTTGGTAGGGAGTATCACTCACTCCACCTATTCTCATCGGGTGAGTGTATTGGTGCACAAAGCCCTGGCATTCCGGGAATAAGACTCCTTGGTAGACTCTTTGGGTCGTTTTGCTTTTCTATATTGTAAACTGTACACTTTATTGTTGGTCCTGGCTTATGTTTATATTCCTCCTCCATTCTCTAGGGAAATTTTTCAAATGTTACTGTCGGGGGGTGGGGATTACTACTCTTTGTCGTCACTCGGCGTCTTCGAAATCCTAATACTTAACAGTTCTCCTGCTTTTCCAAGACGCATGGATTGCTCTCGTGCATAGACCTCTGCTTGGGCACGGCTACCCAATTACACTCATAATGTAGAATACTTACCATGTGGGGTGTCCAATCACTCCCCCTTGGTGATATGGCTGACTACCAGGCCTCCATCCATTATGTGTAAGGCCCCATGGAGGCCAAATGCCTTCTGGCTTCAGCTCTTCCCTTCTAATGAACGAATATCCCAGCAAATTGAACAGTTTTTTCAGGTTCATACACTGTGTGATGATGTCCTGCTGAGGTGGGAAACTGTCAAGGCATGCCTTAGGGACACCTTCATAGCCGAAATTAATGTGGTTAAAACGTAACTCATCTATCCTCCTTGAGCAGGTGGAAGGCCAGGTTCAACAGTTGGAGGTGTCATATGTGCTGAACCCATCCGATTCCACGAGGGAGGCATGGATGTCAACTCAGGATTCTCTGGACTGCCTAAGATCCTCCGCTGCGGAACAGAATTTATTTTTCACGAAAATGGCTTTTATGAAGAGGTGGAGAAGCAGGGGCGTAACTATAGGGGGTGCAGCAGTCTCGAGCGCAACCGGGCCCTGTGCTGGAAGGGGCCCATGCCGCCCCCTCTACATATGGCCGGTGGCAGCATAGGCGGTTAGGCACCGGGCGCACGGGTGGCTGGAGGTGGGGGGTGACTAGCAGAGCTCCATGCTCGACTCCCGCACTGGCTGCTCTTTAGTTGTGCATTCCCCACACAACCTGTGTCCTCTGGCGCTCCTCCGGGTCCCCCTCTCCTGCTCCATGCAGTGCTGCTCAGTCCCGTGTCTGTCCTCCCCAGCCAGAGTCCTGCCTCCTGAGTCCGGCTCACACTGCACGCTTCTCCCGGGCAAACTTTAAGCACACAGATGCAGTGCAGCCCTATGAGAACCGCCCCCCCCCCCCAAAAGACAGCGCAGTCTTGTCTGCCAGCACCCCCCCCCCCCTCCTCCCCGTCATACACAGATGTTGACAGGTCTTTCTAGGAGATATGTCCCCTAAGGACAGGGACCCCATCTTCCCTGGGGACAAGGACCCCATCTCCTCTGGGGACAGAGCCAACTTCTCCCCAGAGGACAGGGACCTCATTTCCCATGAGGACAGGGACCCCATTTTCCATGGGGACAGGGATCCCATCTCACCTGAGGACAGAGACCCGTTCTCACCTGAGGACACGGACCCCCATCTCCAATGGGGACCCCATCTCCCCTGGGAACAGGGCCCACTTCTCCCCAGAGGACAGGGACCCCATTTCCCTTGGGGGCAGGAACCCCTTCTCACATGGGGACAGGGAACCCATCTCCCCTGGGGACAGGACCCACTTCTCCCCTGGGGACAGGGACCCCATCTCTCCCCTGGGGACAGGGACCCCATCTCTCCCCTGGGGACAGGGACCCCATCTCCCCTAAGGACAAGGACCCAATCTCTCCTGGGGACAGGGCCCACTTCTCCCCACAGGACAGGGTCCCAATTTCCCTTCTTCCTCTTTGTCTCAAAAGGTGTAACATCATAGGTCTGTTTAGACCTCTGATATCTCACCAAAGTCCCCCAACGGGACTCCAAAAAAAAAAATAAAAAAAAAAAAATGCTGATACCAGTGGTGGAACTACAGGGCTCACAAAATTCGTACCTGTGACAGAGCCCTCGAGATCCACCACCGGAAACAGAGGGAAGGGCCTCGGCTGGGGTTCAGGGGGGCCCTTCATGGTTTCTTGCACTGGGGCCCTGAAGGTTCTAGTTACACCACTGTGGAGAAGACAGGTCGCCTGTTGGCAAAAATTGCCAGGTCACAGCAGTCCTCCCAAGCCATTTGCTCCTCTACTGGATGGATAGTTACTGATCCAGATCAAATTGTTATGGAACCATCACTCTGACCTCTATAGTTCTCGGGATGACTACTGTTCTGAGATTCTGGCAAACTACCTTGCAGACCTGTCTATGCCCACCTCATTTTCTGCAGCCCGCTTAGAATTGAATAGCCTACTTACTCTTGAGGCGCTTCAGGAGGGTGGCCTGTTTCTTTCCCACATGTAAAGCTCAAGCTTCTGAGGATGATGGTCTTCCCATGGGGGTGTACACCACCTAGAGGGGGGTCCTGCCCAGGTTGCTGGAGGTTTTTTTGTTTACAAACTTTTTATTGAGAAAATGTACAAGAATATACAGTATAATACGTACTTTTGAAGTCATAATGATGTACAAACAGTGTGTCAAAGAGAACAATGACCGTGATCCTATCTCGGTTACAAGTAAAGCTCTTGCAAAGCAAGCACAGTCCATGGAGCATCAGTGACACATGTGAACGTCCAAATAACATGAAAACTTATAATGCCATCATTATACAGAATCAAATATTCCTGTTGGATAGTACTGTTGAACATGAATAAGGCAAACAAAATTGTGCCAACAACCAAAAACAGAAACTATAAGATAACCAAAAACCAAATAAAATAAAGTAAGTGTTGACGTGCACTGCATACTTGCAATATTGCTGTATATGTACGAATAAAGCCCTTATCTAGACATTTTCATCTATTGAGTAGGCAAAGCTATCGAAATCTGATAGTTCGTGTGACTATCCCGGGGCAAGGCGATCTGCCTGCCCCGGGGTAGGCCAGGGGTCCCATTTCTTCTCAAAGGCCGGCATGGAGTCCATAAGTGTGTGATGAATGCGTTCCATCAGTTTTATAGAGTCCATACGGTAAATGACTTGCGGCCAGGGTACTACCGCCTTCCGCCAGTTCATGGCTATGGCCCAGTGCGCTGCGCTGAATAGTGTGTGTATTAATTTCTGCTCCGCGGGCAGGGTTCCCGGGATGTCGTCAAAAAGAATGCATATACGAGCTGAGAGGGCAATGTCATTGGCAGTGATCTGCTGTATCTTTTCCGAAACTTTCCTCCAAAGGGGGTGCTGGAGGTTTTTTAATGTCTGTTGAGGCGGGCTCCCTGCCCGTTTCCATGTCTAGGGCCAATGTTGTACTATTGCTCAAACCAGGAAAGGTTCCTCTGGACCCTAGCTCCTATAGGCCCATATCTCTACTACAATGTGATGTGAAGATTCTGGCCAAGGTCTTAGCATTGAGGGTGAATAAGTTTATCCTGTCTATTATACACTCCGACCAACCAGGGTTCATGCCCCAAAAATCCACAGCCACCAACCTTAGGCAATTGTTCCTGAATATGTAGACGCAGGCAGATGATATGGGACAGAGGGCACTCCTTTCACTAGACGCAAATAAGGTGTTTGACAGTATCAGTTGGCCTTATCTTTGGGCGATTTTATCCAAGTTTGGATTTGGTGATTGCTTCATCGCTTGGGTAGGTCTCCAATACGTTAACCCACAAGCAGTGATTAGAGTGTCTGATAGACAGCGTTTGCACTGGGCAGGGGAACCAGGCAGGGTCGTCTGTCACCCCTGTTCTTTCCCAATCGCGATCGAGCCACTAGCCACTTTGGTGAATAACAGCCAACAAATCACTGGGTTCCAGTATGGCGAGCTGCATGAAAAGATCATTCTATATGCCAATGATTTGTTGCTTTTTCTAGGAGACACTTCCTCATCATTGACCAGAAAAGAGTTTGGGCGGTTCTCGGGCCTCACTATTAACTGAAGTCAGCATTAATATTGTTAGACAACGCACCTGGACAGGCAGCATCTATTCCCTGCTCCATCCCTTTAGTGACTTCTTTCAGATACCTGGGTATCCAAATCCCCCCCCCCCCCCCCCCATCATCACAGACTATTGCCATCTTAAGATACACCCTCTGATGGTTAGGTTTAGAGATAAAATTAATATTTGGAACTCAAAATGTCCCTGGCAGGGAAAACAAATTTAATTAAAATATTATCACTTTACATTTTTGCTTTGGGCATAGTAGTGGTTTGGTAAAAGCAGGTAGCAGAGGTAATTATCTGGCAATTTTGGATGCTGTACTTGTGTGGCATTTAGTAACTGCCATGCTATCTGGCCATCTATCGCCATGGGAAAGCTTTGACTTACTGCCACTGTTTTTTCCTGATGTCGTTTCCTCACGTTTGGTATATGAAACATTATAGCTCACACAGGCTGGAAACCGGTCCAAGATATCCAATGACTGATAACACCACCCTTATCCCTAAGGAGCTCCACAGCATTCTTCATAGTATTTTCATGACCAACCGATAAACCACCAACTCTCAGCTTTCTAACAACTTTGCCTGGAGCAAACCAATGCAACATGGTCTATCAACTACTTATGCCCTTGTAATAAGGCCATCAGAAGGGTTCACCCCACACCTACCTGATGAAGGGAGAAAAGGACCCAAAAAATATTTGATGGACCCTTGATCAATAAAGATAATTTTACACCAAAGCTCGGTCTTGTGTTGGCATTGTCACCGAAGCACTGATATGCTCCTTCACATTTTTAGGAATTTCCCCCATCCTTAAGCCATTTTAGGATGAAGTAATCCCCATTGTGTTCAAATGAACCAATACAGAACTTATACATAATAAACGGAGCACCTTCCTCCTCCATTTTACCTTGATCCCAACAATAAGATGCAAACATATTCTTCTCAAACATTTGATAAACACTGTAACTATAAAGGTGTCAGTCATCATCTCTTCCAGTTCCAACCATAACCTATGCGGATCTCGAAGGTCCAGGAAATCAAAACCATGGAAGACTTAATGGCTTCTAGACATGTGCAATTCGTTTAGTTACGATTCGTTTTCCGTTCAAATTCGTTATATTCGTTCATTAGTTATCGTACGAATGATTTCGTAAAAATGTTAACGAATAATCGAATATGAAAAACAACGAAAATACGAAATAATTAAATTAGAAACAATGAAACTACGAAAGAATGAAAATCCGAAAAACGAAAAACAGGAACAACGAAAATCAAAATGAACGGAAAAATTTGTACATTCGTAACTTTTTTTGTTGATTTGTAATTTTCCGTGTCTCTTACAATGGCGCTGCTTAACGTGCTTCGAATGGGTTGAACGAAAAAATTCGTAACTTTTTTTTTTTTTTTGTCGATTCGTAATTTTCCGTGTCTCTTACAATGTAAAAATAGCATACACATTACATAAAATTATGAATTATGCTCCGATTACGAATCTACGAAAACAATGTTACGAAAGTACGAATAAATCAATCTTACAAAAGTACGAATGCAACTAAATCTACGAAAATACGAATGCGTCCGAATACAAAATATAATGAAAATACGAATTTAGAATAAACGAAAATTAGACTAACGGAAAAACGAATCAACGAAAAAATAACTACGAAAATACAAACGAGTCCGAATACGAACACTGACGACTTACGAATTATTAAGAATACAACACCGACGACTTATGAATCATTACAAATGAATGGAAACGAACAGAAACGAAACAAAACTAAACAAATTTTTCTATTGTGCACATGTCTAATAGCTTCCTTATACCAATTTCTCCTCCTGATTATATCCAAGCTCTAGCTACATATTGTCCCTCGGGGGCGCAAACCTACCCTTCCCCTCTCTATACTCCTCTCAATGCCTTCTTTTGCCCAACCTCAACATACTAAACCTTTCCCCTGTAAAAATTAGTGTCTGTGCATACTTAAGGAGTTGTAAAGGCAGAAGGTTTATTCTCTTAATGCATCTTATGCATTAGCATAAAAAGCCTTCTGTGTGTAGCAGCCCCCCTTACCTGAGCCTTATCTCTGTCCACCAATCCCTCACCCGTCCGGGACTCTCCCTCCTGATTGGCTGAGACAGCAGTGGCGCTATTGGCTCCCGAGGCTGTCAGTCAAAGTCAGTTAGCCAATCAGGGGAGAGGGGACGATCGGCAGCTCCCTGTCTGAATGGACACACGGAGCTGCAGCTCAGCTCAGGTGCTGCCATAGCAAGCAGGCTTGCTGTGGGGGCACTCTACAGGAGGGAGGGGCTAGGACCAGTAAAGAGGCACCCGAGAAGAGGAGGATTTTTTTTATTTAAAATACCATTCCCTTGTTCCTTATACCTGTCTCTTAACCACCTTCTTATGTAGATTTAAAAAACAAAATAAATAAAGAATTTAGAAAAGTGGAACTAAACCCTCGTATTCTTTACAGCCCAGGACAGCACCATCTTAGCCTCTGTTTGATCTGCAGATGTCATGGTGCTTTGCAAGTGATTGGCTGTGACACCTGTCATTTGAGGGGTTCACTTCCGTTAGGAGCCAACGTAAGCAAACTAGTAAATGTGACAGTTATCACCATAGGCATACCTTGAAATTAAGAGTTTTGGGAAACAGTTAAAATTAGTGGGTTTACTTCCACTTTAATGGTTGCATACTGGATACTGCTAAACTTGGTCTGGGCATAAAACCTAAAAAAAAAAAAAAAAAAAACACACTCTGGTCACAAAAGGGACTATAAGGTCTCTTGTTGTAAAAACCTAAAATGGGACATACTAAATAAACAAACATTATTTTCAAAATTTCTGATTTTTTAAGTTTAGCTCATTGACTAGCAGCCAACTGCCATTCTTACCTTGAGGAGCAGTAATCCTGAATAGAATGAGAGGAACCCCCCCACCTTGTAGTGCAGTGCCCTATCTATAGGTCTAGGTAGCTGGAGTGGCAAACAAGGGTGTTCTTTTGTAGCTGTAAAACAAATGATTTTCTAAAACCTATTACCAAACTATGACCCCAAAAAAATAAAGTTTTGACAATGGGTTACTATGTTAGTGATTGACTTGACGGGTCAGTGCTACACAGCAGACAAGAAAGTGCTGAGCTTGAACTTTCTAAAGGAGAACCTTCGGAGCCTTGCTTCACACTTCGTATTTATGCTGACTTGTAAATGCTAGCTCTTACTGCACTACAGTGTGCAACAACAATATTTCTGTTTCTTTTTAGTGTCGGGTATTTCCCTTTGTACCGTTAATTATTTTTAGACACAGACTGCAATACCAAGTGGATAGTAGAGGACATCTATTATTGTTAATCCATAATTACTTATCCTGCAGCACTTTACAGTCTACAACCTCTTTAACATAGAAGAACCCTTGAAATAACTTTGGGATCTCGGGGAACCCCTTCCAATAATTACTATGCTACAGCTCTTGGTACATTGACATGAGCATGCAGCATTATTAAACAATTTGATACCTGGGGCTGCTCTTTATAAAAAGAATGTTTTGAGGGGCTCCCCTTGAAGCCCATCACACTAATGTGAACCAGGCCTAAGCTTCATACTACAAAACACTGCAGCTTAGGATGTCTCCACTCTGGATGCAGGAGCAATGGAGATACAGGACAACAGCATTGTTAGTATGGAGAGAGTGTAGTGTTAAGCTGGCCATACATTGATCGAAAATTGGCCAGCTCAGCAGATAATGGCCGAATGTCGATTAGTGTGTGGCAGTCCCCACTCAACAGAAGTTGATCTTCTGTCAAAAGGGACATGTTAAAAATGTTTCCATCGATCAGCGGCAGCATCCAATAAGCTGCAGCCTCTGACCAATGTATTCTGAGAGCTGCGGGTGCCACTGTCAGAATACAAAATACTGATGTCTGGTTGGTGGAAGGGATTCCTCCATCCACTTCGTTTATGCAAGTGATTGGTCAGCATTAGCTGCACTAGCAGCTTCAGATAGACTTGACTAACAAATTAAAGTTGGACTCAAGCTAACACTTTTTCAAGCAGTAAGGCTACTTTCACACTGAAGCATTGCGGGGCTGGCATTAAAGCGGCACTATATTTAGCGGCGCTTTACCGTCGTTTTAGCGGCACTATTTAGCCGCTTAAGGGGGCAGTTTTAACCCTCGCTAGCGGCTGAAAAAGGTTTAAAACCGCCCGTGTAAAAAGTGCCGCTTTGCAGGCAGGTTTGCAGCGCTGCCCCATTGTTTTCAATGGGAAGGGGCGCTTTAGGAGCAGTAAATACACCGCTCCAAAGATGCGGCTTGCAGGACTTTGACCGTCCTGCAAGCGCACTGCTCCAGTGTGAAAGCCCTCTGGCTTTCACACTGGAGACACAGCAGCGGCTGTTTCAGGGCGCTTTGCAGGCGCTATTTTAGCGCCGTATCGCCTGCAAAGCGCCCCAGTAAGAACGGGGCCTTAAAGCAATGGGTCTTGTAAGCACTCCTGTCGGTGTTAAATGGTTTGTTTCAATCCTTTAACTGGCACTTTTGCTGGAAAGTTTTATCTGTTAAAAGGAAGTTGTTAAAATAACAGAAGTAGGCAGATCGCCAGGTGAAAATAAAGGGAAAAAAGACCCCCAAAAAAGAAAAGTGGTTGTAAACCTCAGACATGAAATATGAACAAAGCATATACCTCTATCGTATCTCAAGCCAGAGCACTAATGTCATTTGTCTGCTGCTTCGTTCCTTTGCTACAAGCTTGAATCACTTCTGACAAGTCTTCCTGGCACCAAGAGAAAAAAGGTGACAAAGGAGGGATCTCCAGCATATTGAAAACCTCAGCACTTTTTTTGTGTGCTGTGTGAAGGGGTGTGTCTCTTCCCTCCAATCAGCTCTCAGAGCTTTCCTCACTGAGCTCTGCAGTGAATAATTTCAGCTTTCTGCCTTTTTTTTTTACCCTCGCAGCTCAGACAAGCTTTATAAATTCTAGACTTTGTATTCTCTACTCTACATCAGTTTAAACAGGTACAACTTAAGTAGGATTGGTTTGGTTAATGTGTATCACCTGATGCCAGTCACTTCACTGGGTATACAGTATGTATGGGTTTACAACCACTTTAATGCAAACGAGATTGAAAACTAGTCCTTTTAAGTCCTAACTGTTCACATCTGTGCTCCGTGTTTTATGCAGTGTGCTGCGTTTTTGAAAAATCATGATTGCTGCATCTTTAGAGACCCGTTTGAAAAAATGCACCTTCTATTATAGCCAATAAAAATGCACCTTACACTATAGTAGAGGGAAATGCACCAAACACACATTGTGCATTGCTTAACCAGCGTCGTCCCTGGACTTCAAGTGGTTATCCTGGGATGATGCCCGCCAGCTGCATGCATTGTCCCAGTACCATTTTTTTTAAAGAGGTGGAGGATGGCTCTCTTGTAAAAGTGATCCTAGCAGCCAACTAGCTGCTGGATTGCCTTTACAAGCAGCGGGAGACGATGACCCCCCCCCCCCCGTGGCTTTCCCAGGGTCTACCATCCCACCGGGAATCCCAATCAACCAGCCGGCGCTTCCCCTGATTGATCGGAGAGTCGAACAAAGACCGGATCGGCTTTGTCAGGCTTTGGTAACTTGGGAGTGATGACATGACATCACTTCCGCTTTGAAAACTGCGCCATTTTCAGAGATCAAAAGCATTCGAACACACCGATCTTAGTGTGATCAAATGCTTTTAGGGGAAGACCTTTTAGACCCCAGATCTCTCTATTATGAGTACCAGTCACATTCCTATTGCTGTCACAAAGGATGTTTGCATCCCTATTGACAGCAATAAAAGCGATCAAAAAATAAATAAAAATGTAAAGTAACAGTGTAAAAATAAAGTACGCAAACAGCGATCATCCCACACATGTGAGGTATCACTGCGAATGTCAGATCATAGGCAGTAACTCGAGCACCAGATTTCCTCTGTAAATCTTAAGTGGTAATCTGTAAAGACTTTTGTTGGATGGATTTAAATTATGGTCAATAAAATTTATGTTGTTTGTGACATGTTTGGTATCCATTTACTCGGTGTAACATCATCTTTTATATTCTACCAACAAATTGGGTTATGTATTTTTTTTTTAAAATTACAATTTTAAAAGTGTATTTTTTTCCAAAACAATTGCGTTTTGAAAAAAAAGGCTATAGGGCCTCTGCGCTATATATATAAAAAAAAATGGTTTGGGGGTTCCAAGTAATTTTCTTGCAAAAAAATAAAAATAAAGCTTTTTTACATGTAAACAAAAGTGACAGAAATAGGCTTGTATACAGACTATAGTGGTGCTCAGAGAGTCCTTTGTGTGCCATGTACACAGGACTGTATACAGACTATAGTGGTGCCCGGAGAGCCCTCCATGTGCCGTGTACACAGGACTGCATACAGACCATAGTGGTGACCAGAGAGCCTTCCATGTGCCGTGTACACAGGACTGTATACAGACCATAGTGGTGCCCAGAGAGCCCTCCATGTGTTGGGTAAACAGGACTGCATACAGACCATAGTGGTGCCCAGAGAGCCCTCCGTGTGTTGGGTAAACAGGACTGCATACAAATCATAGTGGTGACCAGAGAGCCTTCCATGTGCCGTGTACACAGGACTGTATACAGACCATAGTGGTGCCCAGAGAGCCCTCCGTGTGTTGGGTAAACAGGACTGCATACAGACCATAGTGGTGACCAGAGAGCCTTTCATGTGCCGTGTACACAGGACTGTATACAGACCATAGTGGTGCCCAGAGAGCCCCCCGTGTGTTGGGTAAACAGGACTGCATACAGACCATAGTGGTGACCAGAGAGCCTTCCATGTGCCGTGTACACAGGACTGTATACAGACCATAGTGGTGCCCAGAGAGCCCCCCGTGTGTTGGGTAAACAGGACTGCATACAGACCATAGTGGTGACCAGAGAGCCTTCCATGTGCACAGGACTGTATACAGACCATAGTGGTGCCCAGAGAGCCCTCCATGTGTTGGGTAAACAGGACTGTATACAGACCGTAGTGGTGCCCAGAGAGCCCTCCATGTGTTGGGTAAACAGGACTGTATACAGACCATAGTGGTGCCCAGAGAGCCCTCCATGTGTTGGGTAAACAGGACTGTATACAGACCATAGTGGTGCCCAGAGAGCCCTCCATGTGTTGGGTAAACAGGACTGTATACAGACCAGAGTGGTGCCCAGAGAGCCCTTTGTGTGCCCTGTACGGCACCACTCTGGTCTGTGGAGAGTGCCGTGTACACAGGACTGTATACAGACCATAGTGGTGCAAGGAGAGCCCCCTGTGTGTTGGGTACACAGGACTGTATAAAGACCAGAGTGCTGCCCGGATAGCCCTCCGTGTGCCATGTACACGGACCAGAGTGGTGCCCTCCATGTACACACACACACACACACACGCGCCATAGTGGTGCCCTCCATGTGTGTACACACACACACACACACCATAGTGGTGCCCTCCATGTGTGTACACACACACACACACACACACACACACACACACACACACACACACACACCATAGTGGTGCCCTCCATGTGTGTACACACACACACACACACACACCATAGTGGTGCCCTCCATGTGTGTACACACACACCATAGTGGTGCCCTCCATGTGTGTACGTACACACACACACACACACACACCACCCTCCACACACACACACACACACACCATAGTGGTGCCCTCCATGTGTGTACGTACACACACACACACACACACACACACACACACCATACACACCCACCAACACACACACACACACACACACACCATAGTGGTGCCCCCAATGTGTACACACACACACACCATAGTGGTGCCCTCCATGTACACACACACACACCCTCCATGTACACACACCATAGTGGTGCCCTCCATGTACACACACACACACACACACACACCATAGTGGTGCCCTCCATGTACGTACGTACGTACATACATACATACATACATACATACATACATACATACACACACACACACACACACACACCATAGTGGTGCCCCCAATGTGTACACACACACACACACACACACACACACACACCATAGTGGTGTCCTCCATGTACACACACACACACACACACACACCATAGTGGTGCCCCCAATGTGTACACACACACACACACACACACACACCATAGTGGTGTCCTCCATGTACACACACACACACACACACACACACACCATAGTGGTGCCCCCAATGTGTACACACACACACCATAGTGGTGCCCTCCATGTACACACCATCGTGGTGCCCTCCATGTACACACACCATAGAGCCCTCTCCTTCCTCTTTCTCCTCCATGTTCCTCCCTCCTGTCAGTTGTACGCAGACAACACCCAGGGTACAGCGGCGATGTTACGTAAGGAATGTTACACACACGCTCGGAGAGGAAACCAACAACATGACTTCATCTGGGAGCAATCAGCACCGAGTATGGACACCCTCCTCGCCCCCGATGTACACACACTGATCGCACAATCCGGAGGAGGAAGTTCCACCCCGGGGGGCCTCTGATAACCCCCCAGACCACACACAGCCCCGGGCAGGTGGCAGCGATCCCTCCGGCTGTGATAACAATTGCGATCGTACACCGGGTGTCCTCCGCCCAGCGATCTTGCCCGTTCCCTCCCTCCAGTCGGGCGATCCGCGCTCCGAGCACGATTTCCTTGTTGTCAGAGTGATCGCGGTCCCACCCAGGGTGAGGAAGGGCACGCACATGGGCGCCGAGGGGCCCCTTACCTGCTTTGCTGGCTGTAGGGGGGCCCGGGGGGGATGGCGGGTGCCGCTGGCCGCACGGAGCACTCAGATCTGCTGAGTTGTAATGTTACAGTTTCCTGGAATTACTCACTCACGGATTCCTTTCATTCATAAAAACACAGTCATGCACTGACGTCATTGTGGAGGCGGGGCCGGGCTGTCACATGATGGGAACAGTGATGTCATTCCGTGGCCTGCCTGCTTTTAAAGGGGCGATTCGTGTCAGATGACGAGCGAGTCTTCCATGACACCGTCAATGTTTACATGTCACAGAGGATCATGAGAATGCTGAGCTGTGCATCCTTTGGGCTTCATGTGAGACAGTGCTGAGCTCTGTGTATAATGTGTGTGACAGAGGAAGGGAGAACATTACATTGTTACATAGTTAGTTAGGTTGAAAAAAGACACAGTTCAACCACAAATAAAAAGAAAACATATTATACAATCCCATATACCCCATGCTATACCCACAGTTGATCCAGAGGAAGGCAAAAAAAAAACAGCAGAGCATGCTCCAATTTGCTAAAGCAGGGGGAAAAATTCCTTCCTGATCCCCCGAGAGGCAATCAGATTTTCCCCGGATCAACTTTACCTATAATTGTTGGTACCCGGTTATATTATGTACATTTAGGAAAGTAACATTGTACTCTCATTAATATGGAACTACAAATCCGATGTACTACATCTGGAGCAGATATGCAGAATAACCAATCAGTTTCTCCAGCAAGTTCAGTTAAAGTGATTGTAAAGTCTAATTTATTTTTCTATAAACATGTTATACTTACCCATAGGTGTAGTGTCAGGGGTCGCAGGAGTCGCAACTGCAACTCCGCCCATGCAGCTCCCTCTTACGTTAGGTTTTATGTCGCTGGGTGTGGGCAGTGGGCTCACATGAGGAGGTCAGTATGTTATGGAACAGACCACTCCCCTCTCCTGCACACAGGAGCCGTTGGAACAGGGCTGCTGAATGGAGGAGGCGGGTCATCTGCTAAGGGGCCGTTCTGTTGCTTACAATGACGCTGCCTCCCAGCCCCATGTCCTCCCTATTCATGTACCTCTGTAAGCTGCGCGTACTTACCTGCTCTGTTGCAAGGGATTTGCACAGAGCAGCCCCAATCCTCCTCTTCTCAGGTCCCCCTTCTGTGCTCCTGGCCCCTCCATCCTGTTGAGTGCCCCCACAGCAAGCAGCTTGCTATGGGGGCACTCGAGCTGAGCTGCAGCTCCGTGTATCCCTTCAGACACGGAGCTGCAGTTTGGTCCTGCCCTTCTCTCTCCTGATTGGCTTTACAGCAATCAGTGCTATACAAATTCCTGTGTAATGACACTGGTAGTGAAGGGGTTAACCACTAGGTGGCAGTGTAGGGGTTAAGTGTGTCCTGGGGAGTGTTTCTAACTGTGGGGCGGCGTGGCTACGTGTGGCACGTCACTGATCTCTGCTCCCGATCACAGGGAGCAGAGATCAGTGACACTGTCACTAGGCAGAACGGGGAGATGCTTGTTTACATTAGCATCTCCCCGTTCCTCCTCTCCGTGAGACGATCGCGGGTATCCCCACGGTGATCGAGTCCGCGGGACCCGCGACCCGACTCACGAACCATGCCGCGCGCGCCCGCAGGCCGCCTCTTAGAGGGCAATGTACAGGTACGTTAGTTTGCCTGTACGTGCCCTTCTGCCGCAGTATATCTGCATGAGCAGTGTTGCCAACCCCCCGAAGGGAAATTTACTGGCCAGACGCCAAAATTTACAAACAGCACCAATTTTTTTTTACTGGCAGAAATCGTGAAATTTACTGACAACACAACATTTTTCACTCACACTGCAAAAAAAGTACCTAAAATTACAGTTTTCTGTGCTAAACAGTGCAAATATCAATATGTGAACTATAAACACATAGCTAGTGCTATTAGCAATGTGTTTTAAGTTAAACAAAAGTCAAAAAACATATTTCTCCATCTGTCAGGATACTATAACCCGGCCAGCACAGAGTTCCCCCTTACATCAGAGTCTCCAGGATTTCCCCTTACAGTGAAAGGGAACTCTTGTGTAAAGGGGAACGCTGCAGATCATGATGTAAGGGGGAACTCTGAAAATGGGGGAGGGGTTGCTCTGGTGACTAGAGACCCCCTTCTGCAGAGTGAATACACTAAGGTGGGTGGGTTACTAATATAGGGGGGAACCTTTATATCGGTGCCCCCTTACATTATTGTATTCACTCCCCTCTTACATAAGCAACTACCCTCAGACCGGCCTAGCAGCACTGTCACTGACCTCTCACGTGCACCGTGAATGACTCAGTCAGATGGCTTCAGCAGCTTGGCGGCTCTGGATTTATTGTATAGTCTCCTCTCCACAGTCCACACATGTCTGTCTCCTCCCGTGACCCCCATACCTGCAGCGCTCCTACTCTTGACTCCTTTCTAGGATTGCCCTTAGATACTGCAGACATGATACAAGAGATGGACAGAGGCATGTGGACATACTACAGGAGGGGGACAGAGGCATGTGGACATACTACAGGAGGGGGACAGAGGCATGTGGACATACTACAGGAGGGGGACAGAGGCTGTGGACATACTACAGGAGGGGGACAGAGGCATGCGGACATACTACAGGAGGGGGACAGAGACATGCAGACATACTACAGGAGGGGGACAGAGGCATGCAGACATACTACAGGAGGGGGACAGAGGCATGCAGACATACTACAGGAGGGGGACAGAGGCATGCGGACATACTACAGGAGGGGGACAGAGGCATGCTGACATACTACAGGAGGGGGACAGAGGCATGCTGACATACTACAGGAGGGGGACAGAGGCATGCGGACATACTACAGGAGGGGGACAGAGGCATGCGGACATACTACAGGAGGGGGACAGAGGCATGCGGACATACTACAGGAGGGGGACAGAGGCATGCGGACATACTACAGGAGGGGGACAGAGGCATGCTGACATACTACAGGAGGGGGACAGAGGCATGCGGACATACTACAGGAGGGGGACACAGGCATGCGGACATACTACAGGAGGGGGACACAGACATGCGGACATACTACAGGAGGGGGACAGAGGCATGCTGACATACTACAGGAGGGGGACCCAGGCATGCGGACATACTACAGGAGGGGGACAGAGGCATGCGGACATACTACAGGAGGGGGACAGAGGCATGCGGACATACTACAGGAGGGGGACAGAGGCATGCGGACATACTACAGGAGGGGGACAGAGGCTGCGGACATGATAGTGTCCCCCTTACAGTAGCCTCACAGACAGTAGCCTCCTCCTCTGTCCACCATCATATTACAGTCTACACCAGTGTGTGCTTTTTCACCTCTCCACAGTCCACAGGGCAGCACATCAGTGTCCTTCACTGTCCCCCTGCATGCCATGGCTTCACCCCCCCCCCCCCCCCCCCCAGTAATGACATGTCATACTCTGTCATCTGTCCCCAGACCCAGTAGTGTCAGCTGCTGTCCCCAGTAATGCCATCCTCTGCCCCAGTGTCACACTCTCCTCCTCACTTGCCGCCCCCTCGACTCCTCCGCCTACGGCGAGTGCACAAAACGCAGCTGCCGTGTCTTAGCAATCTATTCAAAAATGGCGCCAGGCGGCGACATTAAGTTACTGAGCATGCGCCGCCGGCCGGGCTCGGGAAAGCTTATACTCGCTCGGCCGGCTTCGGAACGGCGCATGGCGCAGTTACATAGTTGGCTCGCGGCCATCTTTTTTACGGGCACCGCTGCCCGTAACGGTCGCCCTAAAAACGGGTGTAAATTTACGGACTGCCCGTAAATCTACGGGCGATTGGCAACTCGGGTCCCTCTTCTGTGAACCTGGCCCCTCCTTCCTGTTCAGTGCCCCCACAGCAAGCACCCGAGAGGAGTCACAGCTCCCTGTGTCCATTCAGACACGGAGCCCTGACCCAGCCCCCTCTCTCCCCTGATTGGCCAGCAGACTTCGATTGACAGCAGCGGCAGCCAACGGCCAATCTGGTGGGAGAATCTCAGACAGCTGAGAAACTCGTGGGCATCGCCGGACAGAGAGGGACCTCAGGTAACTGTTAGGGGGCTGCTGCACACAGAAGGCTTTTTATCTTAATGCATAGAATGCATTAGGATAAAAAACCTTCTGACTTTACAACCACTTTAAAGTGGAACTACACCCATCGATTTAAAGTGGCTCTTCACCCTAAAGAGCACATTGGGCTGTGCCTGCCACCCTTTACTAATTTATTTTATAAACAGCTTAATTTGTGCTGCGAAGCAGCACATCCACAATTCTCACTGAGGCAAGAATTGCTCCCTGCCCCTTGCACATGGGCAGATGTGCCACAGGGCTTGGGTACCAAGAGACCCGCAGAAGATCTGTGCACATGCTGGGTATCTGGAAAGGCACAGGGTTTCCTGCACTCAAACAAACATTTCAACCTGGGATTGTGATTATCACATGGGCGATCCGATCAGGTTCGCCTGTCAGTTTCTCAGGTGGACCTGATTGGAAAGATCATTGAGCTCTATGGGCAGGTGGATATAAACAAATTTGTGTCCATTTACACTGGCCTAACTCACCTAACTGGGACCAATGCCTTTTCCGCTTTTGCGGACCAGATCAGAGGTACCCTGATATAAACAAACAGCAGAGTCCGTTTACACATGGCCACCCATAGAGCTGACAGAGGGCCACCTGTGTCCGCTGGGCAGAAACCGAATGGGCATGGATGTGACCAGGGCTGGCCCAAGACATTGTGCTGCCTGGGTCCAAGAATAAAATGCTGCCCCCCCCAACAAAAAAAAAAAACGCCCACCAAAAGGCCCCCCATCTATTATTTTATATCATGATAATTAAAACTAAAATTGTATTTATTAGGAGATCAAATTTACATGCTACAGCACCTTGTCTATAAGCATTGATTATAGGACATACCATTACGTTCAAATCCAAACCACAAACTCCAGTATAATTTGTGTCCTCTTTTTCCCACAAATAGAGCTTTCTTTTGGTGGTATCAAAAAAAGAGTGACAATTTTGAAAAAATATATATATTTTTTACTTTATGCTATAAAACATAGCCAATAAAAAATGTAACAAAAACAAATGTATTCATCAATTTAGGCCAATATGTATTCTGCTACATACTGTTGGTAAAAATTGCAATAGGTGTATATACAGTGGTGTGAAAAAGTGTTTGCCCCCTTCCTAATTTCCTGTTCCTTTGCATGTTTGTCACACTTAAGTGTTTCGGAACATCAAACCAATTTAAACAATAGTCAAGGACAACACAAGTAAACACAAAATGCAATTTGTAAATGAAGGTGTTTATTATTAAAGGTGAAAAAAAATCCAAACCATCATGGCCCTGTGTGAAAAAGTGATTGCCCCCCTTGTTAAAACATACTATAACTGTGGTTGTCCACACCTGAGTTCAATTTCTCTAGCCACACCCAGGCCTGATTATTGCCACACCTGTTCACAATCAAGGCATCACTTAAATAGGAGCTGCTTGACACAGTAAGGTCCACCAGAAGATCCTTAAAAGCTACACATCATGCCGAGACCCAAAGAAATTCAGGAACAATTGAGAAAGAAAGTAATTGAGATCTATCAGTCTGGAAAGGGTTATAAAGCCATTTCCAAAGCTTTGGGAATCCAGCGAACCACAGTGAGAGCCATTATCCACAAATGGCGAAGACATGGAACAGTGGTGAACCTTCCCAGGAGTGGCCGGCTGCCCAAAATTACCCCAAGAGCGCAGCGATGACTCATCCAAGAGGTCACAAAAGACCCTACAACAACGTCCAAGGAACTGCAGGCCTCACTTGCCTCAGTTAAGGTCAGCGTTCATGCCTCCACCATCAGGAAAAGACTGGGCAAAAATGGCCTGCATGGCAGGGTTCCAAGGAGAAAACCACTGCTGAGCAAAAAGAACATCAAAGCTCGTCTCAATTTCTCCACAACACATCTTGATGATCCCCAAGACTTTTGGGACAACATTCTGTGGACCGATGAGACAAAAGTGGAACTCTTTGGAAGGTGTGTGTCCAAGTATATCTGGCGTAGAAGGAACACTGCATTTCAGAAAAAGAACATTATACCAACAGTAAAATATGGTGGTGGTAGTGTGATGGTCTGGGGCTGTTTTGCTGCTTCAGGACCTGGAAGACTTGCCGTGATAAAAGGAACTATGAATTCTGCTGTCTACCAAGAGATCCTGAAGGAGAATGTCCGACCATCTGTTCGTGTACTCAAGCTGAAACGAACTTGGGTTCTGCAGCAGGACAATGATCCTAAACACACCAGCAAGTCCACCACCGAATGGCTGAAGAAAAACAAAATGAAGACTTTGGAGTGGCCTAGCCAAAGTCCTGACCTGAAAAGTTGTGGTATGACCTTAAAAAGGCCGTTCATGCTCGAAAACCCTCTAATGTAACTGAATTAGGACAATTCTGCAAAGATGAGTGGGCCAAAATTCCTCCAGGACGCTGTAAAAGCCTCATTGCACGTTATCGCAAACGCTTGGTTGCAGTTGTTGCTGCTAAGGGTGACCCAACCAGTTATTAGGTTTAGGGGGCAATCACTTTTTCAGACAGGGCCATGATGGTTTGGATTTTTTTTCACCTTTAATAATAAACACCTTCATTTCCAAATTGCATTTTGTGTTTACTTGTGTTGTCCTTGACTATTGTTTAAATTGGTTTGATGTTCCGAAACACTTAAGTGTGACAAACATGCAAAGGAACAGGAAATGAGGAAGGGGGCAAACACTTTTTCACACCACTGTAGATCGATTTGAGCAAAAGTTATAGCATCTACAAAATAGGAGATATATTTATGGAATTTTAAATGTTTTAAATTTTTTTACTAGTAATAGCAGCGATCAGTGATTTGTAGCGGGACTGCGATATTGCGGCAGACAAATCGGACACTTTTTGTGGACCAGTGACACTAATACAGTGATCAGTGCTAAAAATATACTCTGTAACTGTACTAATGACACTGGCAGGGAAGGAGTTAACATCAGGGGTTATGAAAGCGTTAAGCGTGCTCCTAGGGAGTGCTTACTAACTGTGGCGGAGGTGCTTTGACTGGGGGAAGACAGAGATCCGTTTTCCTGCTTAGCAGAAACACAAGATCTCTTCCCCTCTCCAGAGAACGAGGGGTAGGTCCCGGCAGACATCGCATCCGCCGGACCCACTGATTGGCTCCTGCTGTGTCCAATCACAGTGGGAGTAAGTTGCCAGACCCTGTGCAGGAAATCACGTACCCGTACGTGAATTCACGCAGGAGGGCTAATGTCAGGAAATGCTTGCTGGAAGTAGCAGTTCCACACAAGCAGATGCACGTTTGCGGGCGCTTGTGCACACACACACAGTCCCCACGCCAGATGGGCTATTTAAACTCAGCTGTTACAATGAAGCTCTGCTCTGTGATCTACAGTGTTGCCTGTGAACCACAGAAGGTGTCACACACAGGTCAAAATGGCAATTAAGGTTAATTTCCCACATTTGTTCCCACATAGTGTCTGTGTATAAATAGTCAATGAGTTTGTTAGCTCCCACATGGATGCACTAAGCAGGCTAGACACTGAGCCATGAGGAGGTAGAAAAGAACAGTCAAAAGACCTGCGTAACAAGGTAATGAAACTTTACAAAGCTGGAAAAGGATATAAAAATATATCCAAAGCCTTGAATATGCCAGTCAGTACTGTTCAATCACTTAATAAGAAGTGGATAATTTGGGGATCTCTTGATACCAAGCCAAGATCAGGTAGATCATGAAAGATTTCAGCCACAACTGTCACAGGAACTGTTTGGGATACAAAAAAAAAGCCACAGGTAACCTTAGGAGAAATACAGGCTGCTTTGGAAAAAGATGGTGTGGTTGTTTTTAAGGAGCACAATACGATGATACTTGAACAAACAAGAGCTGCATGGTCAAGTTGCCAGAAAGAAGCCTTTACTGTGCAAGTTCCACAAAAAAGCCTGGTTACAATATGCCCCACAACACCTTGGCATGCCTCATTGACTTTTTTGTGGCATTGGCGCAGTAAAGGCTTCCTTCTGGCAGCTCAACCACGCGGCTCTTTTTTGTTCAAGTATCGTTGAATTGTGCGCCTTAAAAACAACCACATCGTCTTTTTGGAGCGCAGCCTGTATTTCTCCTGTGGGTTTTTCTTTGTATCCTGAGCAATTCTCCTGCCAGTTGTGGCTGCAATCTTTCTTGGTCTACCTGACCTTGGCTTGGTATCAAAAGAGCCCCTAATTTTCTACTTCTTAATAAGTAGACATGTGCACTGCCAAAATTTTTTTTCGTTTTGATTCATTTTATTTTTTTCGTTTTTCGGGTCATTTGTTATGATCGCAATTCGTACATTAGTAAATTCGTACATTCGTAAATTTGTACATATGTAAATTTGTAAATTCATACATTCGGAAATTCGAAAATTCCTATATTTGTAAATGTACTATTTACGAATATAGGAATTTTCGAATTTACAAATGTATGAATTTACAAATTTACATATGTACAAATTTACGAATGTACGAATTTACTAATGTACGAATTTACTAATGTACGAATTTACTAATTACTAGTTCAAGCCACATCATCCGAGGTTGAAGCCTAGCCAAGCGAGCCGTGAGGGGCCCTATTACTATGTGCTACCGTATGTCCACTTGGATGGTGGGGCTTGAACCTGCACTCACTGCGCAGGCGCCGTTCATCTTCGGAGATTTTGTGAATCTCCTTGTCCTCCATACTGCGCAAGCGCTGCGCCTGCGCAGTAAGTGGCCGGACACTATCCGATGGCCAGACAGTTTTTGTCAGAACACCGGTATACGTGTCTATTCTGCACAAGGTACGGACAAGTCCTGTGGGATCCATGCCTGGTTCATTTTAATGAACGTGAGCTTGTCCACATTGGCTCTGGACAGGTGGCTGCGCTTGTTTGTGATAACGCCCCCTGCAGTGCTAAATACACGTTCAGATAATACACTGGCTGCAGGGCAGGCCAGCACCTCCAAGGTGTAAAGGGCAAGCTCAGGCCATGTGCCCAATTTGGAGACCCAGAAGTTGAAGGGGCCAGACCCGTCATTCAGTACTTGTAGGTGTGTGCACACATACTGCTCCATGTTGGTGAAATGCTGCCTCCTGCAAAGACGTTCCATCTCAGCTGGTGGTGCTGGTTGTTGTGGCGTGCTGACAAAGCTTTTCCACATTTCGGTCATGCTAACCCTGCCTTCCGAGGTGCTGGCGGTGCCCCGGCTGCATTGGCGACCTCTTCCTCCTCCTCTGCCTTCGCCTTGTGCTTCCACCATACCCCCGCTGTCAAGTGGGAATGCCACCAGCAGTGCGTTTACCAGCGTGCGCTTGTACTCACGCATCTTACGATCACGCTCCAGTGAGGTAATTAAGGATGGCACATTGTCCTTGTAATGGGGATCCAGCAGGGTGGCCACCCAGTAGCTCAAAAACTGCAAAACTGCAGAAAATGCTATGAAAAAAAAAATTTTGAATATTTTGAATAGCACAATCGATTGAATATGTCACACTCCTGCAAACATGCAGAAAACACTGCAAAATTTATTTTTTTTGCGATGTTTTTGCAATAGCAGCACACACCCAGAGTATGTACAGCGTGTAGCTCAAAAACTGCAAAACTGCAGAAAATGCTATGAAAAAAAAAATTTCACTCCGATTATTTTTTTGGAATAGCACAATCGAAGAAAGATAGATCGATTGAATGTCACACACTCCTGCAAGCATGCAGAAAACACTGCAAAATTTTATTTTTTTGCAATGTTTTTGCAATAGCAGAATACACCCAGAGTATGGTGTATCTCACAGTAACATATGCAGTGCTGGTGCACTGAGCTTGCAGATAAAAGTTATATTTTGTCTGGCACTGGGCTCATGGCAGTGTAAAAAGAATGTGCACCAGGTCTTAGAGTTGATTTCTGAATAATTCTCTCCCCCTAAAAACAGGAACCCTGAACTACACTGTCTATCTATGTAGATCGCTTACTAATTATAAGATATTTCAGGAATGTGAACTGACTTCTAGCATGTAATTCCCTCACAGCAGCCAAGCAAATGCAGGCAAGCAAATTTCCCTACACTGTCTAAAGCAGAGTGATGCGCTGTGCTGTGTGCCTGTAGCTTATATAGAGGCTGGGTCACATGCTGCACTGGCCAATCACAGCCATGCCATTAGTAGGCATGGTTGTGATGGCTTCTTAGGGCACACTAGTGAAACTAACATGGATTGGCTGCCCTGCAGCTCTTAAAAAGGCGCCAATACATCGCCGAACACCGGACCCGAACACACAGTCAATTTGTCACACACCTGATGGTGATGAGTCTGGTTTTGCAGAGGAGGGCCTCCCTTGCGGCTCCCACTCCCGGTACCCTGGTAGGGTAACAGGGAGACCAAGAGTAAGGAGGGGCGCGGGTGCCTGGCAGGACCGTAGGACCGGTAACGAGAGATCCCTGGATCAGCTCAGCGGACAAGGTAAGTATAGTAGACTGGATCAGCACAGCAGACTGGGTCAGAAAAGCAGACTGGATCAGCAAAGCAGACTGGAACAGCAAAGCAGACTGGAACAGCAAAGCAGACTGGGTCAGCAGAGCAGACTGGATCAGCACAGCAGACTGGATCAGCAAAGCAGACTGGAACAGCACAGCAGACTGGATCAGCAAAGCAGACTGGAACAGCAAAGCAGACTGGAACAGCACAGCAGACTGGAACAGCACAGCAGACTGGATCAGCACAGCAGACTGGATCAGCAAAGCAGACTGGATCAGCAAAGCAGACTGGAACAGCACAGCAGACTGGGTCAGCAGAGCAGACTGGATTGTCAAACAGGCCGGATCAGGTATCAGGCTGGCAGCGCAGTACAGGTGAGTAAGGCAGAAGAGTGGTCACGGACAAGCTAGGGTCGGGTACAGGCGGAAAGCAGAAGGGTCACAGGATAGCCGGGTCAAATACTGGTAAGAACTTCAGATCAGGTATCAGGTACAGAACGCTATAGAGCAGACAGCGGGGACCGTCTGTGACAGACGGATTTAAATAGGCTCACTGGCGCCAACAGGGGCACGCACCCGTCCTCCCGCGCGCGCTCTCGTGCGCGGGTGGATGCGCACACATGCACACGCGCTTGTGCGCATGCGCACGCGCACTGGTACCCGCAAACGGGTACCAGGGCCTTCTGTGCGCCGTTTACTGGCAGGATCTTCATGACATTGCCCCCCTCTTAGGGGCAGCCTCCAGATCCCGCTTCGGGCAAATTTCTCAGGATGGGCCCTTTTAAAGGATTGAACTAGACTCTTAGCATGGATGTTCGCCTCGGGCTCCCAGGAATTCTCTTCAGGGCCGTACCCCTTCCATTTGATCAGGAACTGGTTTTGGTTCTGCCTTCTCCTGAAGTTTAGGATGGCCTCCACCTCAAACTCCTCTTCGCTGTCCACCAAGACCGGATCAGGGGGGACAGACCTGCTGGGAAATGGGTTGGCAGTGGAGGGTTTCAGTAAGGATACATGAAATACGGGGTGCACTTTTAGTGACTCTGGAAGCTCCAACTCGTAGGCCACCTCATTGATCCTTCTTTTAACCGGAAAGGGGCCCAGGAATTTGGGGCCCAATTTCCGTGAGGGGCAAGCCAACTTCAAGTTGGTGGTGGACAACCACACCAGCTCACCAGGGGTAAGTACCAGCTCTCCCCGTCTCTTCTTGTCGAAGGTCGCCTTGTTATACTCCTGGGTTCTGGTCATGGTCTCTTGAAGGAGCTTGTTGTTTATTGAGAAGAAGTCAATCTTTTCTTGGACCGCTGGCACGGCACAGTCAGGAAGAGAGTTGGGCAGGAACGAAGGGTGGAACCCGTAGTTGGCAAAAAAGGGAGTTTGCTTGGTGGCAGAGTGGGTGGCATTGTTGTAGGCAAACTCGGCCAAGGGCAGCAGAGAAATCCAGTCGTCCTGGGCAAAGGAGGAGAAGCAGCGCAGGTACTGCTCTAGAGTCTGGTTTGTTCCTTTTCCGTCTTCCCATTGGACTGAGGGTGGTATGCAGATGAGAGGGCAAGCTTGATACTCAGGGCCTGGCAGAGGGACCTCCAGAATCGAGAGGTGAACTGCACCCCTCGATCGGAGACTATACTGGCTGGTACCCCATGAAGCCGGACGATTTCCTTAATAAACACCTGTGCGGTTTCCAGGACTGAGGGGGTACCCTTCATGGGAACAAAGTGCGCCATTTTGGACAAACGGTCAACGATTACAAAAATCGTAGTGTGACCTTCCGCCGGGGGCATGCTCCATGGGCGGTCCGGAACGGACAGGGGCTTGAGTAAACCCCAAGCCCTGGTTTTGGGGTTCTTGTTCCGAATGCAGGTGGTGCAGGTGTCCACAAATCGGCACATAGCTGAGCCCACCAGAAGGTACGTTGTACCAGGTCGGTGGTCTTGGCCACACCGAAGTGCCTGGCCAGCGCGTGATCATGGCACAGTTCCATGAGAGTTACACGTAACTCCTCTGGGGTGTAGATCTTGTCCCCATACCAGAATAAACCATCTCTTGCCTGCAACTTGGTTTCAGAGGCGGGCACTTGCCCCACTGAAGCACGTTTAAACTGGGAGAGTAGATGCTCCTGGAGCAGAAAGAAGTTTCCGGGAGCCAGAATGGTGTCTGGGGGAGATTCCTCTTTGTGTTTGTGGAACATCCTAGATAGGGCATCTGGTTTGATATTCTTGGATCCGGGCCGGTATGTTACATGAAATGTGAAGTGGGAGAAGAAGAGTGCCCACCTGGCTTGTCTGGGTTTTAACCTCTTTGCAGTTTTCAGATATTCCAAGTTCTTATGGTCGGTGAATATTAAAATAGGGTGAGAGGCCCCTTCTAGGAGGTAGCGCCACTCTTCTAATGCGGCTTTAATCGACAGTAATTCCCGGTCTCCAACAACATAGTTCCTCTCGGCCGTAGATAATTTGCAGGAAAAGAAGGCGATTGGGTGAAGCAAGGATTTATCCCCTTGCCTCTGGGACAGTATTGCCCCTACAGCAATTTCGGAGGCGTCTACCTCCAAGGTGAAAGATAGAGAGGAATCCGGGTGTCTGAGGATGGGTGCAGAGGTGAAAAGTCTCTTAAGGGCTTCGAAAGTCTTTTGGGCCTCGGAAGACCACCGGAAACGAGTTCCCTGCTTGGTCAGCTGGGTGATGGGTGCCACAATGGCCGAGAACCCCTTGATAAATTTTCGGTAAAAATTGGCGAAGCTAGTACAGACGCTGAGAAGGCGTTTGACTGCGTAAATTGGGAGTTTATGACATCAGTACTCAGCATATAGGCCTGGGATGCAAAATGCTACACTGGATTCGAAACATCTATTCCACACCCACAGCACAGGTTAAAGCCAATGGAATCTTATCCGACACGTTCCCAATAACGAACGGTACCAGACAGGGATGCCCACTATCCCCTCTCCTATTTGCCTTAGTCCTAGAACCCTTTTTGTGTACTATAAGATCAAACCCCGACATTACCGGAGTGACAATAGATAGCTCCCAATACAAGATAGCCGCCGACGCAGACGACCTTATGTTTGTTCTTACCAACCCTACGGTCTCACTACCAAACCTTCTACGTGAATTTGACAAGTATGGAAACATGTCTAATCTTAAAATTAACTTCGATAAATGGGAGGCAATGGGACTTAACATTCCACCAAATAGATTGGACTCTCCAAAGTCACAGTTCAGATTCAAATGGTCAGATACCTCCCTTAAATACTTGGGAACCCTGATCCCTAAAGATCTGAAACATGTCTTTAACCTGAACTTCCCACCGCTGCTGACTAAAACCCGATTACTTCTGGAGGATCCCACCCCAATATTTTAAACAGATACATTCCATCTTCACCAAATTTATATGGACGAAATCAAGGCCCAGACTGCGTAGACAATATTTAACATTGCCCAAAAACCACGGGGGCCTAGCCCTCCCAGACCTAAAAAAACGATTACAGAGCGGTACACTTGGGCAGAATCATTGACTGGAATTGACATAACAAAAACAAACTGTGGATACAACTAGAACAGGCACAGTGCATACCCTCCCTGAAAGGGGCAGTCTGGTGTTATGGCAGGATGCCTCCAACAGTGAAGACACACCCCACTATAGGGACGACTCTAAAGGTAGGGGCATCCATATTATTCTCAACCTCTTTATCCACTACTAACTCACCGCTCTACTCAATATTAGGTAATCCTGCCTTTCCACCCGGAGTAGAGCACGGGGGATATGGGGCTCTGTCCAGAAACGGCAGGGACCGAGCCTTACATTTCCTAATAGACAATGAATGGCCCTCCATTCAATCTTTGGTTGCTGAGAACGGGCCCTTCCAACTACCGTTCTGAAAAGCAATCAGATTACACAATTTTTTGCACTCAATCCCGCAACCAGCACAGTTTAACTGCGACCTGACGACCTTTGAATCGTACTGTAACGATGAAGGACTCATGTCGCAAGTATTATCTAAGACATACGCCCTACTTAACTCTCCCGAGGAAACTCCCGACCTGACATTTATACATAAATGGGAATCTGACCTGGGATGTATATTTACCAATGCCCAAAAACAATCATTAGATTTTCCCTACAAACATCTATTTGTACAAAAATACAGGAACTTAATTACAAGATATTAACCAGATGGTACTACACCCCTAGCAAACTTCACAAGTACTTTCCAGCCACATCAGACAACTGTTGGAGATGTCAGACAGATAAGGGGACACTCCTCCATATTTTTTGGTCCTGCCCTCTGCTGCAACACTTTTGGACGTCAGTCCGAAGGATTACACAAAAATTCACGGACTACACGATCAGTGACGATCCAGCCTTCATACTGCTGCACGCCACTACAATTCCAGCAAAAAAATATAAAAAAACGATAGTGCTGCATTTATTGAACGCAGCCAAGGCCTGCATCCCACTTCTATGAAAGAAGAGGGTGCCTCCAACAATAAGACTATGGTTGCGCAGAGTGGAGGAGATCAAGAGATTGGAGGACTTAGTCCTTACAGCACAGAATAAGCAGGAACAACGCTCACAGATGTGGATGCTGGAATATATTCATATTCTCTGATGAAGGAATAACCTTACTCACCACTTAAAGAACGATAAATCAGAATAAAATACAACAGATATAGTTCATCCTGGACCCCCTACCCGCCTCATACCCCCCTACCCCCCCCCCCCCCCCCCAGCCCCCTTCTTTTCTATCTTTCTCCCTTCCTATTTTTCTATCCTCTTCATTCTTCTCTCCACACATGATGAAACCTTATATATAGGATAAGACAGACTACTGAAAGCCCGTACTGAACATTCCCTACCAGGGGTCACAGGGATGAAACCCGGCTATTGGTTACAGTGATGAGCTGAAACACACCACTTACGATGGTAACTTGGCTACACAGCAAGTCGGTAGGAAGACGATAGACTATTAAATAAAAAATGGTATCGACACCGGGACTAATAGGCTATATGCTCATATGTATACGCTGTTAATGTTGTGGAGATTTATTGTACACTATGTATATGACGCTATTATTTATGTTCTTTTTCTTCTGTTTGGAAAATAAATAAAGATTATATTTGAAAAAAAAAAAAAATTGGCGAAGCCAATAAACCGCTGAATGCCCTTCTTGTCCACAGGGGTTGGCCATTCCAGGATGGCAGTGATTTTCTGGGGATCCATCTTTATACCCGTACTGGAAATGATCAGTCCCAAGAAGGGTATACTTTCCTGTTCAAATTGGCATTTATCTGCCTTTGCGTAGAGACCGTGGATACGGAGCCGGCCCAGGACCTCCTTGACATGTCTGCGGTGGGACTCTAGAGAAGGAGAGAAGATCAAAATGTCATCTAAATATACTACGGCAAACAAGTCCAGGAAGTCCCGGTGTACATCGTTAATAAAGTACTGGAAAGTGTCAGGGGCATTACATAGTCCAAAGGGCATCACGAGGTACTCGTAATGCCCATAACGTGTCCGGAAAGCCGTCTTCCACTCGTCCCCATCCTTGATGCGGACCAGGTTGTAGGCCCCACGGAGGTCCAGCTTGGTGAAGATGGAGGCTGTACCAAGCCTCTGAAATAGTTCTGGGACCAGTGGAAGAGGGTAGCGGTTCTTAACCGTGATGCTGTTCAGTTCCCGGTAATCTACACAGGGCCGGAGGGTATGGTCCTTCTTCTCCACAAAAAATATGCCGGCACCTGCTGGAGAAGTAGAAGGACGGATGAAGCCCTTCTTTAAGTTTTCCTTGATGCACTCCTTCAACTTGCCCTGCTCCACCTCTGTCAATGGGAAGACCCTTCCAAAGGAAATTTTCAGCCCCAGGGAGCAACTCAATGGGACAGTCATAGGCCCTGTGAGGTGGGAGTACTTCTGCTGCTTGCTTACTGAACACGTCAAGGTATTCGTGGTAGGCCCGGGGAATGGTCTGGCGTAGGTCCTTCTCAGAGTCCAGGCATAGTAAGGTAGAAGTCTTGGGGAGGTCAGGAGATCCACAGGACCTCTGACAATAGGGAGAGGAGAAGGAGACCTTTCCAGTGGCCCAGTTGATGACCGGATTGTGAGCCTGCAAACACGGCATACCCAGTATTACTGGGGACAGAGGGGAGGAAATAATGTCCAAACGGAGTAGTTCCTGGTGGGCACCGGAGATGACCATGGGCAGAGGGGCAGTCTCCTGGGTCACGGGGCCAGACCGAATGGTTGATCCATCAGCCAAGTAAACAGACAACCCACGGGTCTTAGGTTGGAGAGGGATCTGGTGTTGAGAAGCAAAGGAGGAGTCCATGAAGCAGCTGCAAGCTCCAGAGTCAATGATAGCGGGTGCCTGTAGGGTTCTTCCAGGGAGCTGGAAGGAGACAGAGAGAGCAAGATGAGAAGAGACTCTGGTCAACGGGTCTGCATGACTGGCAGGCATGAGTGGGCACTTACGGAGATTAGATGGGCAACTCCTAACATAATGCCCAGGTTCCCCGCAGTAGAGACATAAGTTGTCAGTCCGGCGTCGTTGACGCTCTTCAGGGGTAAGGGAAGGCCGCATGAGCCCCAACTGCATGGGCTCGGATGGATCCGAAGTGGGTGCAGGCCGGTGGGTAGAAGCAGGGTGCAAGTGGCTTGGAGCCCTGGGTAGCATCCAGGTTGGACGGGAGAAACCTGAGGCTCGTTCAGCCGTGCGTTCCCTCAAACGCCGGTCAATTTGTATGGCCAAGTTTACCAATGCGTCCAAGGTTTGGGGTACCCCTATTCTGGCAAGTTCATCTTTCAGGGCGTCAGAGAGTCCTAAGTGGAACTGATGACAGAGGGCAGCATCGTTCCAATGTGTATCCGCACCCTAACGCCTAAATTCAGCCACATAGTCCTCTACAGGTCTTCGCCCTTGCTGGAGGGTGCGCAAGGTCTCCGCGGTCACTGAAAGTTGGGGGTTCTCGTACAGTTGGGCCATGGCATTGAAAAAAGAAGACAGGCTGGACAATGCGGCATCCTTCTGTTCCATGAGACGGTGGGCCCAGGTCCGGGGGTCCCCGGTGAGTAGAGAGATTACAAAGCCCACCTTGGTGGCCTCCAAGGAGAAGGTCCGTGGCTGTAGTGCGAATAATAGTTCGCAGGAATTGCGGAAGTCCCTGTAGTTGCTGCTGACCCCGGAGAACCTCTCAGGAACGGGAACTCTAGGCTCCGGGGGGAGCATCACCACAGTTGGGGCCAACCCTGCCCCGGGTGGGGGTGCCGGTGGATGCGGAGGCCCCGCGGTACCAGCAGGGTTGGATAGAACTCCCGCTCCTCCAATAGGGTGTAACCTTGCTGGAGGTTCTTCACCGCCTCGGTCAGTCCTGCCAGGTGTTGGCATAGTTTCTCCATGGCGGAGGCTCCCTGTTCAGACTCAGACATGGCTGCTACTGTCACGCACCTGATGGTGATGAGTCTTGTTTTGCAAAGGAGGGCCTCCCTTGCGGCTCCCACTCCCGGTACCCTGGTAAGGTAACAGGGAGACCAAGAGTAAGGAGGGGCACGGGTGCCTGGCAGGACCGTAGGACCGGTAACGAGAGATCCCTGGATCAGCTCAGCCGACAAGGTAAGTATAGTAGACTGGATCAGCAGAGCAGACTGGGTCAGCAGAGCAGACTGGATCAGCAAAGCAGACTGGATCAGCAAAGCAGACTGGATCAGCAAAGCAGACTGGAACAGCACAGCAGACTGGAACAGCACAGCAGACTGGAACAGCACAGCAGACTGGATCAGCAAAGCAGACTGCATCAGCAAAGCAGACTGGATCAGCAAAGCAGACTAGAACAGCACAGCAGACTAGAACAGCACAGCAGACTTGGTCAGCACAGTAGACTGGATCAGCAAAGCAGACTGGATCAGCAAAGCAGACTGGAACAGCACAGCAGACTGGAACAGCACAGCAGACTGGGTCAGCAGAGCAGACTGGATCAGCAGAGCAGACTGGATCAGCACAGCAGACTGGAACAGCACAGCAGACCGGGTCAGCAGAGCAGACCAGATCAGCACAGCAGACTGGATCAGCAAAGCAGACTGGATCAGCAAAGCAGACTGGATCAGCAAGCAGACTGGAACAGCACAGCAGACTGGAACAGCACAGCAGACTGGGTCAGCAGAACAGACTGGATCGTCAAACAGGCCGGGTCAGGTATCAGGCTGGCAGCGCAGTACAGGTGGGTAAGGCAGAAGAGTGGTCACAGACAAGCCAGGGTCGGGTACAGGCGGAAAGCAGAAGGGTCACAGGATAGCCGGGTCAAATACTGGTAAGAACTTCAGATCAGGTATCAGGCACAGAACGCTATAGAGCAGACAGCGGGGACCGTCTGTGACAGATGGATTTAAATAGGCTCACTGGTGCCAACAGGGGCGCGCACCCGTCCTCCTGCGCGTGCAATGGTACTTGCAAACGGGTACCAGGGCCTTCTGTGCTCTGGTTACTGGCAGGATCTTCATGACACAATTGTTTGGGTTCGGGTCCGGGACCCGGACACCCAAAAGTCCGGAACGGACCCGAACTTTACAGTTCAGGTTTGCTCAACCCTAGTTACGTTCACTAACAGCCAAATTTTAAAGGAAATTACAATACCTATAATTTAATAGTTAGCATTAGCAAAGTTATTATTAGGTAATTATTATTTCAGATTTCCGAATTTACAAATCTACAAATTTACAAATTTACGAATTTAAGAATTTACGAATGTATGAATTTACAAATTTACGAATGTACGAATGTCCGAATTTGCGATTGTACGAATTTACAAAAATTGTTTAATGGGTTTTCGTTAATTCGGAAATTTACGAATTCGGAACAAAACAAATTGCACATGTCTATAAGTGATAAAACAGTACTAACTGGCATATTCAAGGCTTTGGGTATCTTTTTATATCCTTTTCCATCTTTGTAAAGTTTCATTACCTTGTTACGCAGGTCTTTTGACTGTTCTTTTCTACCTCCTCATGGCTCAGTGTCTAGCCTGCTTAGTGCATCCATGTGAGAGCTAACAAACTCATTGACTATTTATACACAGACACTAATTGTGATTTAAAAAGCCACAAATGTGGGAAATTACCTTAATTGCCATTTTGACCTGTGTATGACACCTTCTGTGTCTGTACCAAGGCCAAACATTCCAGGGTATGTCAACTTTTGATCAGGGTCATTTGGGTAGTTTCTGTTGTCATTAAGATTTAAAAAGAGTAAACACAGTTGATTGATAATAAATGGCTTCAGCCAAACACTAACCATGAGTGAAATAAATGTTTTTGTGTTATCATTCATATTCTCTGAAAAATGGGCAAGATATTATAAATTCTGCCAGGGTATGTAAACTTATGAGCACAACTGTATGTATTGTATATGGGGGGAGGAGAACTGTGTATATGGACAGTATATGGGGTGAGAACTGTATATATATAGCATTTGCTGTTTTGTGATTTAAAGTGACAGTACACAATATATTTTTTTTATATCACATATTAGATCTGGGCAGTTCCAACCCCCCCTGGTGAAAAAAGTTTGTTTGAAATCTTTGCAAACTTATTAAAAATAAATCACATGTACATAAGTATTTACAGCCTTTGCCATGACACTCAAAATTGGGGCGCTTTGCGGGACGGTTTTAACCCTTTTTCGGCAGCTAGTGGGGGTTAAAACCCCCCCGCTAGCGGCAGAATAGCGCCACTAAAACGCTGATAAAGTGACGCTAAATATAGCGCTGCTATACCCCCAGCGCCCGTAATTCCCCAGTGTGAAAGTAGCCTTAGATAAGCACCTGAACGATTGCAACATACAGGGATATACAATGTAATACTGACATATAATCAGACACATAGGTTGGACTTGATGGACTTGTGTCTTTTTTCAACCTCATCTACTATGTAACTATGTAACTCTAATGCCCCGTACACACGGTCGGAAAATCCGACCACAAAATCCATCAGATTTTTTCAGACAGATTTTGTCCGACACTGGTGTTGCATACACACGGTCGGACAAAGTTGTCGGAAAATCCAATCATTCTGAACGTGGTGACGTTTGTTGCCTACGACGGGACTACGTAGAGGCTAGTAGCCAAAAGCTTTGGTCTTGTAATGTGATCTGAGCATGCGTGGCACTTTGTCCGTCGGAATTCGCTACACACGATCGGAAAAAGTCCGATAGGACTTTGTTGTCGGAAAATTTGAGAGCAGGAGATAAAACTTTGTCCGTCGGAAAATCCGACGGAAAAAGTCCGATGGAGCCTACACACGGTCGGAATTTCCGACAAAATTGTCCGATAGGACATTTTCCGTCGGAAAATCAGACCGTGTGTACGGGGCATTAGTCATGCACTTCAATGGCAAGAAGAAAGCCATTGTTGAAAGAGAGCCATAAGAAGTCCCATTTGCAGTTTGCGAGAAGCCATGTGGGGGACACAGCAAACGTGGAAGAAGGTGCTCTGGTCAGATGAGACCAAAATTGAACTTTTTAGGTCTAAAAGCAAAATGCTATGTGTGGCGGAAAACTAACACTGCACATCACCCTGAACACATCACCCCCACCTTAAAACATGGTGGTGGCAGGGAAGCTAGTCAGAGTTGATGGCAATCTTAGATGAAAACCTGTTAGAGTCTGCAAAAGACTTGAGACTGGGGCAGAGGTTCACCTTCCAGCAGGACAACAACCCTAAACATACAGCCAGAGCTACAATGCAATGGTTTAGATCACAGCCTATTAATGTGTTAGAAAGACCCAGTCAAAGTCCAGACCTAAATCCAATAGAGAATATGTGGCAAGACTTGAAAATTGCTGTTAACAGACGCTCTCCATCCAATCTGACAGAGCTTGAGCTATTTTGCAAAGAATGAGCAAAAATGTTTACTCTCTAGACGTGCAAAGCTGGTAGAGACATACACAAAAAGACTTCAGCTGTAATTGCAGTGAAAGGTGGTTCTACAAACTACTGGGGGGCTGAATACAAATGCACGCCACAGGTGTCCAGTGGGTAATCGCACTGTATATGTATCTCCGCTTGGGTGGTCAGGCTTAGGTTTAGTACTAGTCTTGCTTCATCTATGTTATGCCTTATGTCAATCTGGGGGGTCGTGTGTTGTTCTTTTTTTTATTAGTTTGTCTAGATTTGCTTCTAATTGTTTTATCGTTTGTTCTCTGGTCCGTTTTGCTCTGGCCTCTATTTGAATTAGTTTACCCCATATAGCAGCTTTGTGGGCCACCCAATTTATTGCGGGACGTTTCCGACAAACTTATTGGTCCAAAGTAGGCCTGTAATTCCGTCTCAATTTCGGTGTAAAGTATGGGGTCATTCAGTAAGCTTGCATTAAGTCTCCATGGGGAGGGATGAGGTTTGGTCCATAGTTATGTTGTGGAAAGTTTAATCGGGGAGTGATCCGACCAGGGGGTGTACAGAATTTTTACTGATGTTATGTATGGGAGCAAAAGGGTATGTACCAAAAGGTGATCTATCCGGGAATAGGTATGGTGTACCTGAGAAAAGTGTGTGTAATCCCTGACTGTGTTTTTTTTTTCCCTCCAGGCATCGACCAGGTCATAGAAGTGAAGGAGACGTGCTATCTTGCTGCTCCAAGTTGGTGGTCATTTGAGAAGCATTTTGGTGGAGTCTGATTTATCCATTATTCTAATGGTATGTTGCTGTCCCCCCCATAATCACCTATCTCTGAACTCTGGGCATCAATATCCTAAGCATTTTGCCGAAAAACTCTGTCCGGAATTAGGGGCATAATATGAAATGAACAACACCAGTTGGCCATGAAGGCGTCCAACTGTCATAATATATCAGTCGTATTTATCTTTAACTTTAGTGACTGGCGTAAAAGGGGTCCGTTTTGAAAAACAAACCACAACCCCTCCTTTTTTTTCCCGTCCAGAGACAACGTAATATTGCGGATATTTGCTATTCAGATATCGGGGGACCGAGGTTTTCGAAAAATGGGTCTCCTGCAGTAGAAGCACATCGGGTCTTCATGCATGATAAAATTGGAAAGCTTGTAGTTGGGGAATTAAAACCATGAACATTATGGGTGATTACTGAATAATCAGTGATGTCTTAGCCATCGTGGTAGGGCAGAGCACTCTTACCTTGTGTCACATAAGGAATTGATGGAGCTTATGGGGTGGGTGCAATCAGCTTCCATATCGATCAGGACCAAGTTGTGAGATTGGAGTGTGGAGCCAGGACTCGGGATGTGGGGAGGGATGAGAAGAGAAAGGGGAAAAAAAAGACTAGATGAATAAAAGAAAGCTGAATATTTGGCCTTAGGCCTAAATACTCTCTCTTAATAAATATTACTACGTTAGCGTTATTCTGGGGCTCAACCCCGCTCCAGATGCAATGTCCGGAGATGTGTGTGCGAGGATACCCTCATCCTCAGAGGAAGGTAGTCTCACAAATGGGTGGCATGTGTGGCCGCCCGACCCAAATAACAGTTACCTATAAGGAGGCAAACAGGTACTAGACTATTACTACTATACTGTAATCATGTAAAACTTTTGGATGGTCTGCACCGGCCTCCTCCCCCTCTCAGGGGCCGTGAGTCCAGGGCAGGTGGGTTCCCCATCGGTTACACCTGCCCCGGCATCACTGGCGCCGGGGGGGCTTTGTTATCCCCCCTGGAGGGGCGGGTACAGTACCTTGCCATCCCATAATAAAACTAGTGGCAAGTAATGAACAACAAACTTTGATCATTCAAGTTATCGATCAGGTTGTGCGGTAAACTGCACTGTTTTTGTGCAACAGGGGTTACTGAGTTTAATCTACTGCCCTTTGTAGACTTTAACCAGTCCAACTTGGAGAAACTTTAGCACTCGCCATTCAGGGGGAAGTGATGGCTACCATGTTCAGGTAATTTGAGAAGATTTTCTGGCCTGCATGTTCTTTTGGTCCTGCCACAATGGCGAGAGGGGACGATCTGCTTGGTGGGAGGGGGAGGGAGGGTGTGAGTGCCGTGTGATGATCCCCAGGTTCAGCAGTAGGTCTTCGCCATCTTGAAATGTTGTGAAAGAATGGGATCTTCCTTTATATGTGAAAGACAACTTGAAGGGAAAAGCCCATCTGTATTTTATCTGTTTGCTCGCAAGCTATTGTAGTAAAGGCTTCAGGTTTCTCAGTTTTTGCACTGTAGAAGGGGCTAGATCAGTGAAGAGTTGGGTAGGTGCTCCGAATAAGGACAAGTCCTGTCTATTGCGTGCAGCAAACATCAACTTCTCCTTTATGCGGTAATAGTGTTGCTTGACTATGATATTGCGTGGTAGGCCATCCTGCCTCGGGGCTGTTAGGGCTCAATGAATTCGATCGATCTCCATTTGGTGCGTGTTTATGTATATCAGGAATCAGTTCTTTCATTAGCTCCCTCATGGCTCCTTCTAGGTCAGTATGGGTTTCAGGGAGGCCTCGTATACGCACATTGTATCTGCAAGACCGGTTTTCCAAATCTTCAATTTTAGTGTATGCCTCTTCCAGCCTATCCTGGAGGTCAGTAATCATATTGGAATTCTGATTAAGCTTTTTGACTGTGCTGTCCATCTTGGTTTCAATCATCTCAAATCTTTTGCCTATACTTTGTATGTCCCATTTGAGGTCAGTGGTAATTATGGAGCATGCTTTAGACAGCTCCTGTTGCAGCATTGAAGAAAAGCGTAACACTGCATCTCCAGCATAGTGAGCTGGCTGTGGTGCAGAAATGTCAGGTCTGGATTGATTAAAGATGACATTAGTAATTTCTGCCATGTTCCTATCCATGGAGGACATTGTGGAATCTGCAGGCTCTTGTATGTCCCTATATATGGCCGGTGATGGGGGCTGTGATAGGGACTCACCCTGTTGGTCTGCATCCAAGTTCTCCAGATGATTGAGAGGAGAAGGGGTCCCTGACTTGCTCAGGTTCAGGCAGGATCCGTTTGGCCTCTTTCTTCTGAGAATTGTCCATTCCTGTTTCTGTGTCTATGCTGCCTTGTGTTTCTCCCCGTTCCGGCACCATCTTTGATTGCGGCTTGTGTCCGGGGGAGGGCCCGGCCGCTCCGTTGGTAGTAGGCTGTTTGTATTACCTTTTCTTGGGCTGACCTGTCGCCCTGTGGTTCATTACAGCCTTGGGGTGTTTACCGTTAGGTCTCCTGTGGTTTGTCCCCGCTGCCTGTGCTGTATATAGCTCTTTTGGGTCGGAGCGTGTGGAGCTCGTTCAGAGCTGTCCTTCCCCGAGATCCCGCGCATGTGCACTTCAGGCACGATATTTAAAGGAATATTTCATTTTTATTGTTTCACTTTAAGCATTTTAAAATCACTGCGCCCGAAAAAACGTCTGTTTTTAAAACTTTTTCTTGCATTGATACATGTCCCCTGGGGCAGGATCCGGGTCCCCAAACACGTTTTAAGGCAATAACTTGCATATAAGCCTTTAAAATTAGCACTTTTGATTTTTCACATTCGTGTCCCATAGACTTTAATGGTGTTCGGACACATTTTTTGCCTGTTCGCATGTTCTGCTGCGAACCGAACCGGGGGGGGGGGGGTTTCGGCTCATCCTTACTCCTCACAAGTTTACTTGCCAGGAGTAGATATCCTGGTTAATTGTTAGAGATCTAAGGGTCGCTGGTTAGAATCCCAACCACGGCTCTACCTGCCTGGAGTTTGCATGTTCTCCCTGTGCCTGTGTGGGTTTCCTCTGGGTACTCCGGTTTCCTCTCACACTCCGAAGACATGCTGGTAGGTTAATTGGCTTCTGTCCAAATTTGGCCCTAGTATATGAATGGGGACCTTGGATTGTGGGCTCCTAGAGGGTAGGGACCGATGTGAGTGTGCAATGTACAGGGATAGGGACAATTGTAGACACTCACTAAGGTTGAACTGGATAGACTGGTGTCTTTATTCAACCTTACTAACTATGTAACTATGTAACTGTCTATTGATTCCTCCCTAAGTTTGGCCTGGTTGCACTTGTCTCTACTACCACTAGGTGGCCGGGTACTTGGTGGTGCTAGATATGAGAAGGGCAACACAAGATCAAGTTATGGGTATGTGGGTATCTCAGCCAATGGGCAAGAGTTTCTTTAAATCCCATGGCCTGCTGGGAGCACCTATATATTTGGGTTGAGTCAGATGATCTATGTTCTGTGCCACCTGGATGGCTGTCTGGGTGGATGTTTGTCGTGTGCCCCACACTGCTAGGCAGAGATTGGGCCTATCCCGGGGGCGTCTGGCTACTGGGCTGTCTGAGGGCCTATCCAGAAGCTAGAGAGCAGCACAGGGTTGGGTTTGCGACTTGCAGTCCAGTCTGCCGGCCGGAGAACCTGTCAGTGGTCGGAGGTAGAGGGGACCCTGTCGTCACCAAGGGACCAACCACCTTATTACCAGGGACCACAGTGAGTAACTGAAGCAAGTACTGGAGAAGTATTCTCACTGAATGGGCACGTCAGGTCAGATCAAGTCAGGGACCCAGCCAGCGGAGGTGACGTTTGCAGAGCAGCCTTGTGTATCAAGCCAGGGACTGAGCGCGCCAGTGGGGTGGAGCTTGAGGAGTATCGGGAGTGCCTAGCTAGGGACCCAGCAGAGAAGCGGGGGTGACGCTTGAGGAAGATACCATTGTGAAGATTGGAGGAGCTCAAAGGATTCAGTGAAAGTGAATAAGTGAGTCTAGTGAGAGACTGGGAGCTCAGTGTACTGAAGAACTACAAAGAGAAGTAGTGAAGGTGAAAGGACTGTTATTCTTTGTGTTAGGAACTGTTAAAGACTGTTGCCATAGGACAGCATTCCTGCACGTGCAGATGTGGGTTCTTGCTGGAGGCCTTTCCCTGCACGGCTGTCCTCCTATTGAAATCTCAGAGTCTGCTAATTGAATTTGCAACTACTCAAGGGTGTCCTGGCCCTAACCTTCTTTCCCCCATAAAGGTTTGTAAGAGAAATAAACATCTCTTTTGCATTCAAGAAATGTCTGGCGCCCAATAACTTCCACCCACTATGTCGCACAACCCACCATCTACAGAAGGTTGTCAGCTATCTTTGGCCCTGATGGTCCTCATTAGATCTAAGGAGGCCGGAGACCTTGCTATATATGACATTTGTATATAGTTTTTGGCAGGACTGATGATGTCATATGCTGTCATGGGGTGGGAGGGGCCATCTACTTTCTGGTTCTGATTGGTGGATTTTCACTTAAATACTTCTGCACAACAGAATGCACTTAGCACATGCCCGACGAAAGGGTCCTGCGTGACTCTGAAAAGTAAAAAAAAAAAAATACACTGTTTTGTTATGTGATCTTTCGAATATCTACATACCTCACTTGATCCCGTCCGGTAGGTTCTTTATCCGGAACCTTTGTCACCACTGATGCCAGTACTTGGTTTCCAATGAATGGGTCTCTAATTGGAAGATCTTGCCCATATCACTCAAGTATGGGGCCACCCTCAGCTGAGAGTCTGTTTGCATCACCATCCATTCACAAGGTGCCTCTCTTCCTACCTTCACCAGTTGGTGGAGGAAGTAGACGCCCTCACTTACCCAAGGAATAGTCACCTAGCAGATGCCTTTCCTCTACTGCCTTTGGTCATGAAGTTCCAGGGGAGACTGTTGTCTGAGGGTCTCACTGTGATAGTAGGCATGCTGATTGGCCCGCAGGCCTTTGGTTTACACTAGCCATGAAATCTAGTCAGGACCATGCATTTCAGCTACCAGTGTTTCTAAGCTTAGCGCTTGAGAGCTCACTCCTGTGATGGTGAAGGTGAACAGTAATAGCTGGGCCTCGCCTACAGCCATAGCAAGGGCATTATTCAACTTCAGTCAGAGCTGCATGGTTTATTTTGATCTGCAGACACCCCTGGCCATACGTGGATTGAAATTTGGCCAGTTCAGCAGGGACCAGCTGAATTATGATTCATGTATTTGTATCTGTTGATTGACTTGTGTAAAACCAGCCTGTCTGGGTTTTTCCCGAATGATTAGTGCTGCTGGCTATAGTCAGAAACCCCACTCATTGTGGTCTGTCAGCAGGGAAAGCTCCTCACCAGCAGAGCACAATAGCGCTATGGGAGTGATTCCCCTAATCAACACAGTCAGTTGTGGAAGGAGATAAAACTTCCTTATCTATGGCTTTCTTAACCACTTCATTCCCGGCCTATTATCAAATGACATCGGCAGATGGAATCTCCCATCCAGGGCAGGCGTCATATGATGTCCTCCGCTTCTCGCTGGTATAGGGGGCCGCCGCGAGAAGTCACTGAGGAGCGGATGCACATCCGCGATCGCTCCTGACAGAGCAGAAACATGGATCTGTGTGTGTAAACACACAAATCGCCATTCTGTCAGGAGTGAGGAGACAGATCTGTTGTTCCTAGTATATAGGAACACTGATCAAGCTCCTCCACCAGCAGTCAGTCCCACCCCCCACAGTTAGAACACACAGTGAGGGAACACATTTAACCCCTTGATCGCCCCTAGTGTTAACCCCTTCCCTGCCAGTGACATTTATAAAGTAATCAGTGGCTATTTATAGCACTGATCGCTGTATGTCAATAGTTTCAAAAAAGTGTCCGCCGCAATCCCGATAAAAAAAAAATGCAGATCGCCACCATTACTAGTAAAAAAATAAAATAAAAATGGCATGAACCAATAACCTATTTTGTAGGCACTATAACTTTTGCGCAAACCAATAAATATACGCTTATTGCGATTTTTTTTACCAAAAATATGTAGAAGCATACAAATCGGCCTAAACTAAAAATGTATTTTTATTTTTTTTTAATTGGGATATTTATTATAGCAAAAGGTAAAAAATATTGTGTTTTTTTCAAAATTGTCGCTTTTTTTGTTTATAGTCCAAAAAATAAAAACCGCAGAGGTGATCAAATACCACCAAAAGAAAACTCTATTTGTGAGGAAAAAAAGGACAGCAATTTTGTTTGGGAACAGCATCGCAGGACCACACAATTGTCAGTTAAAGCGACGCAGTGCCGTATCGCAAAAACTGACTAGGTCAGGAAGGGGGTAAATTCTTCTGGGGCTGAAGTGGTTAAAGGAGAAGTACAGACAACACTCGTTTGGCTGGACTTCTCCTATGGATCACAGGAGTGCAATTCGTTTTGCACTCCTGTGACCCATTTTCAGCAGAGAGCAGACTGAAGTCCGCTCTATGCTGACGTCACTGATTTCAGTCCAGGCTCCGTGTCATCATGACAATGGAAGTCTGGCCCTGCCAGGTACCTGGACTGACACCCATCTCAGCGAGCTGCCGAGAGCCTGAGACGGCCGCTCCGCCCCCTCCACAGCTCAGCGATCCAATGAGTGAGGAGGGAGCAAAGCAGAGGGCTGTGACTGACAGTCTACAGCTCTCTGCTCATGGAGCTGTGAAAACCGAGCGATCAGCGATGTTCGATCGCTCGGTTCTCAGCATAGAGGGGCCGGGGGACACATTCAGCATCAGAACGATTACTAATTTGAAAAATTACTAATTTGCTAAATTTTAACAGAAACAAAGACATTTTTTTTTTTTTTACAGAATTTTCAGTATTTTTTGATTTATAGCGCAAAAAATAAAAAACCCAACGGTTATTAAATACCACCAAAAGAAAGCTCTATTTGTGTGAAAAAAAGGACAAAAATATCATATGGGTACAGTGTTGCATGACTGAGTAATTGTCATTCAAATTGTGAGGGCACCAAAAGCTGAAAATTGGTCTGGTTAGGAAGTGCCCAGTGGTTAATGCAGAGGAGACAAAGCATGTCTCTTCCGCAATAAAAATCCTGCCTGTCCGCCTTTTTTCCGATCCTAAAGTCCTAGTTTAAAACGAAAAATTCTACTAGTATATGACCAGCTATTAGTCAGGAGTTTACATAGTGTACGCTTCCTATCACTGTGGCATGGTGATTGGCCCGACGCGGTCACATGGACTGAGTCACACGCTCCTCCAGACATAGAGACTAGTTTGATCTTTGCTCTTATTATTTCAGACTGGTCAGTGTGAGCGTATGTGACCTTCCTGTACTCTAGTCCTTCCTATCACCACGCGCATATACGGAGACGTTTTGTCTCTAAATGACCTCACACTTCCTGTCTTCTACAAAATGGCACTTGGTGTGTTCCGTCCATTTTCCTCAGACACTTATTGCAGCCATGTTGTTGTAGACCGGAGTCCTGTTGCGATTGATTTATGTCTAGTACATTTCTCTCACTCTGATGATCGCGTTCACCTGTCCTCTTCATCCTCTGTAAGTAACTCATCGGGGACAGTGCTCGGGCTTTCCGTGTATGCTCTGCAGCTTCTCTATCCCCCTTGTACTGTGCGTGTTGTACTCTGTCCCTTTATTATCTATGACATCCACTCCAGCCTGTCATCTGCTCACTGCTCTGCCGGGGGGATACTTCCTGCGTGGTAACCCCTTGTGTGCTGGTCTGCTGTGGTGTTTGAGGTAATTCTTTGTGTGAGGATCTCCTGTCTGTAATGCCTGTGTTTTAACCACTTCATCTCCAGAAGATTTACCCCCCCCCCCCCCCATGACCAGGCCATTTTTAGCGATACTGCATTGCTTTAACTGACAATTGTGCGGTCGCCCCACAAATGGAGGTTTCTTTTGGCGGTTTTTATTTTTTGCACTATAAACACAAAGACGGACAATTTTGAAGAAATATATATATATTTTTAATTTCTGCTATAAAACATATCCAATAAAAAAAGAAAAAAAAAACAAATTTCATCAATTTAGCCCAATATGTATTCTGCTACATATTTTTGGTAAAAAAAAAACAACTCAATAAGCGTTTATTGATTGGTTTGCGCCAAAGTTATAGTGTCTACAAACTACTGAAATATATTTTTGGAATCTGCGTCTTATAGCGGGACTGCGACATTGCAGCAGACAAATCAGACACTAAGTGACACTTTTTCTTGGGGACCAGTTGCACTAATACAGTGATCAATGCTAAAAATATGCACTGTACTAATGACACTGGCAGGGAAGGGGTTAACACCAAAGGGTTAAACGTGTTCCCTGGGAGCGCTTGCTAACTGTGCGGGAGGTGCTTGTACTGTGGGAAGGCAAAGATCTGTGTTCCTACTTAGCAGAAACACAGGATCAATACCTTCCCTACTGACAGAACGGCGATCTGCCTTGTTTACATAGGCAGACCGCTGTTCCACTTCTCTCGGGAACCATCGTCAGGTCTGACCTGCTGATTGGCTCCGGCTGTGACCAATCGCAGCAAGAGCGGGTCTCCGACAGAACAGGTGCGCGCCCCAGACCTGGAAGTGCAAAATCAATACCTGTATGTGATTTTGTACAGGAGAGCTTGCCGCCGTATATGTACTGTATACGGTCAGCAAGCGGGTAAAGCAGACCCCTTCTTGAGTTACTTGATAACAGCAATGACAGGTTTTTATTGTTGTCTGTGCCCCCATTAGAGAGACTCACTATCTCTATTGGTCCTGTTTACTGTTATCGAAAGTAAAAGAAAATTCCTAAATTTTGTGTTGTCACCAGAACAGGAATAGAGGGCAAATCTTCCAATTAGGGATGCACCAAATGGGTTTTTTGGTGCCGGAACCGAAAATGAAAAATACACTAGGCCAAAAACCGATACCGAAACTTATTTAAAAAAAATATATATTTTTTTACAGGAGATGGTCGGGGACTGGGGACATGGTACAGGAGATGGTCGGAGACTGGGGACATGACATGGTACAGGAGATGGTCGGAGACTGGGGACATGACATGGTACAGGAGATGGTCGGAGACTGGGGACATGACATGGTACAGGAGATGGTCGGAGACTGGGGACATGACATGGTACAGGAGATGGTCGGAGACTGGGGACATGACATGGTACAGGAGATGGTCGGAGACTGGGGACATGGTACAGGAGTTTAATGCAGCCAGCCAGTGTCCCCATTGCAGCCAGCCAGTGTCCCCATTGCAGCCAGCCTGTGAAGAGAGGAGAGCCGCCGCCGCTGCCTGGTTGATTAGCGCGCCGCTCGCCCATGCCCCGCTCCATTTTTGGCTCCATTATTTCTCTTTTGGCAAATTGCCGAAAAGGCCATTTTCGGCAATATGTTTCGGCGGCCGAAATTTCGGTGCATCCCTACTTCCAATAGGGACACTAGTTCTGGTGACAACCAGGGATTCCCTCACTTTGGAGGGATTTCCTTTGACTTCCTGTGTTGGCTATTGGACAGGAAGTGAAAAGAAATCATCCCTATGGGACACAGATGGCACATAACATTACAGGGCTTAAAACCCTCTCTGGAATTCCACTTTAAAGCGGGATTCCGCCGAAATATGTTTTTTTTTCCCCCCCAATCAGTGTAAAATATAGACATACATAACATGTCACTCACCTGCTGCAGTTCTTCTCCCCGCCGATCGCCGATTCCGTCCGTTTGGAGAACTTTGAAAATATCTTGATGGACGATCCCATATTGCTTGTGGGCATTAGGAACCCACAAGCATTTACTTCCGGGATGCGGTGAATGCTGCGCTCCCAGCATTCACCGCTCGATCCCGCGCATGCTCAGTTCGCTGAGCGTGCAGTGCCGTGAAATTTCTGGTTACCATCACAACGGCGCGGCATCGCCGGAAATCTCTCGAGATTTCGTGCTGACGGCGTCCCCCGTGGCTTCATGGGAGGAATGCAAAACATCTCCCAGAGGTCATCGCGGAGCCGGGGGACAGCCGAAAACACGCCTACTCCCACGGGAGGACAGACCGGAAGTCATTCTAATGCCGCGTACACACGAAGGGACAATTCCCGCGGGATTATCCTCTGGACTCAAGTCCAGCGGACAATCCCCTCGTGTGTGGGCGTCGGCGGACTTTTTGGCGCCAAAGTCCAGCGGACCAAAGTTTTAAGTTTGGTTTTAAAATTATCCGCTGGACTTGGCAGTCCGGCGGACAATCCCGCCGTTAGTAGGCTAGTCCGCCGGACTTGTTAAATGAACGGACTTGCCGCTCATCGGCAAGTCCGTTCATTTAGCACGTGACTTCAGGTACGTAGCTAGCATAGGCAGTAAATGCCGCCGCGCTAGCTCCGTCACCTGGCATGGATTTAAAGGGAATCCCCACGCCGAAAAACGGCGTGGGGGCCCCCCCCAAATCCATCTCAGACCCTTATCCGAGCACGCAGCACGGCAGGCCAGGAAAGGGGTGGGGACGAGCGAGCGCCCCCCCCCCTCCTGAGCCGTACCAGGCCGTGTGCCCTCAACATGGGGGGTGCCCTGGGGAAAGGGGGGCCGTGCGGCCCCCCCACCCCAAAGCACCTTGTCCCCATGTTGATGAGGACAAGGGCCTCTTCCCGACAACCCTGGCCGTTGGTTGTCAGGGTCTGCGGGTGGGGGCTTATTGGAATCTGGGAGTCCCCTTTTATAAGGGGGCCCTCAGATCCCGGCCCCCCACCCTATGTGAATGAGTATGGGGTACGATGTACCCCTACCCATTCACCTAAGGTGTAAAATGTAAAGTAAAAAAACACACACACTTTTGAAAAAATAATTTTATTGCACTGCTCCGGGGGTCTTCTTCCGTCTTGGGGGTCTTCTCGCCGGATTCCTCCGCCATTTACCAAGCTCTTATAAAAGGGGGCTCCCAGATTCCGATAAGCCCCCACCCGCAGACCCTGACAACCAACGGCCAGGGTTGTCGGGAAGAGGCCCTTGTCCTCATCAACATGGGGACAAGGTGCTTTGGGGTGGGGGGGCCGTGCGGCCCCCCTTTCCCCAGGGCACCCCCCATGTTGAGGGCACGCGGCCTGGTACGGCTCAGGAGGGGGGGGGCGCTCGCTCGTCCCCACCCCTTTCCTGGCCTGCCGGGCTGCGTGCTCGGATAAGGGTCTGAGATGGATTTGGGGGGGACCCCCACGACGTTTTTTCGGCGTGGGGATTCCCTTTAAATCCATGCCAGGTGACGGAGCTAGCGCTGCGGCATTTACTGCCTACGCTAGCTACGTACCTGAAGTTACGTTCTAAATGAACGGACTGCTCCGTGTGTGGGCAAGTCCGTTCATTTTCAAAAGTCCCGCGGACTTTGTCCAGCGGACTGTCCGCCGGAGAGGTCCGGGCGTGTGTGGGCAAGTCCACACGCTTGGAAAGTCCGGCGAAGCCAGCTGGAAAGTCCGGCGGATTGTCCGCTGGACTAGGTCCGCCGGGAAAAGTCCGCACGTGTGTACACAGCATTAGAATGACTACAGCAAGGTAAGTAATGCTTTTTTTTTTTTTTTAAATGCTCATTTGGGGATCTGTATGCAGAACAGTCTTAAAAAATATAAATGTGTATTTGTGAGTACCAAACCGCTTTAAGCAAAAAAAGCAATATACTTCGTTATAATTTTGACCTTTTTTTTTTCCTTCTGACCCCCCCCCAAGCCAGCCCATTGATGTTGTCTATTCTGATCTCACTTAGTACAAGCTGTGGAGTGTTTTTTTTTGTGATGGTCCATAAATGGTAAACAGCTCTGTAGCTTGTAGCACTTCAGGGAACCCGGAAATGCAAAGAAGTTCTGTTCTGGGACAACCCAACATTTGGGATTTTCTTTCACTTTCACTCAAGTCTATGATAACGATAAACGGACCAATGGGGAAGGTTAATGTCCCTGTAATAGGGGAACATACAGCAATAAAACCTGACCAGTGTTCTAATCTCTCTCCACTCTATCCAAAACAAAACAAAAAAACGTTTTGGCTTTTGTTAAACCCCTTTCCACCTGCCCTGGCATTTCCTTTGAAAAGTTCTTAATGCCCAGGAAGATGGGAAGGATCGGCGATCATGTGACCAATGTGATTGACTATCACGGTGGTCACATGATTGGAAGCCGGTCCCACCAGCCACTGACGTTCTCTCAGCATCGAGAGCTGTTTTTAGCAGCTCGGTCTTTGTGCTGGGAGCGCACGGAGAACCCTCCAAGGACATAAACAATGCTTGCCCAGCGACGCATATGTGCGGCATGTGGGTGTTTAAGCCCAGCTTTGTGCCACTGCACATATGGGTTGTTAGGGTGTAAAGGGTTAAAGTGAAAATAAAGATTTTAATCCAATAATCAGAGAGAGACGTTGAGAGAGGGTTTACTTTAATCCTAGAGTTGAACTTTAACAAATATCTTTATCCTCCTGCTTCCACACCACCCCTCCCCCCCCATCCTTTGCTCACCCTTTGCCTCTTCTTCCATTGCTCTTGGTCCTTCTTTTTTGCGCACACCCTTGGCTGCTACACACATTTCTTTTCTTCTGCTAGTGCTCATCCCAGAACCCCTGCACACACATTTACTAGTACTGAATTATCAGCGGAAGAAAAGTGCTTTGACCTCATAAACACTGGGTGTTTAGCCCCTGTGCATAAGTTGGTAGAGTTCTCTTGCAGGTGGAACGCACAGGTGAACCATCCAACCCTGCTGCCGGCAGTCTGGTAAACTCTCTGAGAGGCTGACAGCTGCTGTGGCTGGACAGTTCACTGAGTGACACTAACATTTAGGGCAGTATGTGCCCAAGGACAGATGCCCAGAATGCAGACTTCTTGTGATCCAGACATCCGTCCCTGGGTGCACCCTGCCCTAAATGTTAGTACCACTTGGTGCACTGTCCAGCCACAGCAGCTTTCAGCCTCCAAGACTTTAAAAGTCTGTAAGGCCCCTTTCGCACGGGCGGACCGTATGTCCGTATTTCATCCATCCGTTTTCGGATGAAATGCGGACATACATGCATCCCTATGGGATAGTGGGTGTCAGCAGATGAACATCCGCTGACACCTGATATCGTCCGTCTCCGATGTGGTCCGATTCTGCAGACGGAGGAAAACCCTATTTTTCCATTCGTCTGCAGAGCGGATCGGATGAACACGGACAGACGGTCCGTGTTCATCCGATCCCTGATAGAGGAGAGCGGAGATCTGACAGGGCGGTCCTTGCACAGTGTGCAGGGACCGCCCTGTCATCCGCCGGCTCAGTGGGGATCCGCTGAGCAGCGGATCTTTACGGGGCGGATCATTACGGATCCGCCCCGTGTGAAAGAGCCCTAAGGCTCCATTTTACACACCACAGTGGTCAGAGGTTTACCGTTGTTTTTAAAGGCGCTTGTTGACCTATTATGCAGCATGTTGACATGCATTGGCCTAAAAAATGTCATGTCTATGCTTTCACACATGTTATGAACTTTGCATAGGAATGTCAACACTTTATAAAAACGCATCAAAAAAGTGCTGCAATGCAAGCACATAAGTGTAAATCCAGCCTTAGTTAGAAAATCAGCGATGTAATGACTACATACACCGTCTAGCATAGGTGGTCATTATATGACCAGACATAAAAGTACCTTTTCATCCTACAGGTAAAGGCTTGTGTATACTTGTGCTTTTTACATTGCGCTTCTGTCATTCGGGGTATAAAGCTCGAACATGTCCTAATTTTTGGGACTTTAAAGGCAATTCAACCATGATTTGGTATAAAAGATATAGTTTATTAGAAAACATCATTAAAAAAGTGATATAAGAACAATGTACAATTTACAGCGACAAACACAATTCATCATAGCGTGTAACAAGAAACAATGAGATACATTGAGTGCATGCACTCAATGTATCTCATTGTTTCTCATTATCTAAACATCTTGTTATACGCTATGATGAATTTTGTTTGTCGTAAATTATACATTGTTCTTATATCACCTTTTTAATGATGTTTTCTAATAAACTATATCTTTTATACTAAATCATGGTTGAATTGCCTTTAAAGTCCCAAAAATGAGGATATTTTCAAAAGATTTCTGTAAACATGATGATGGCAATTACACCCACAATCACATTATTATTATTATTATTATTATTATTATTATTATTATTATTCACAATTTATATAGCGCCAACAGTTTACTCAGCGCTTTACAATGTATAGGGGGGACAACACAATTGCAGTACGGTTCAATACAAAAGGTACAGGCGGGCCCTGCTCGTAGAGCTTACATTCTTAAGGGAGGGGGTGGTGGTACTAAAGTTAATAGCTGCAGAGAATGATTTGATGGGGGTGGCTCGGGGACAGTTGTTAGGTGGGTATGGGATAGGCTTCCCTGAATAAATTAGTTTTCAGGGATCTCCTAAAGGTGGACAGGGTAGGGGTTGATCGGACATACTGGGGCAGGGAGTTCCAGAGGATGGGAGAGGCTCTGGAGAAGTCCTGAAGGCGAGCATTGGAGGAGGTAACAAGGGAGCTAGAGAGCAGGAGGTCCTGGGAGGAGCGGAGGGGACCATTTGGGCGATCTCTGCAGATGAGGTTGGTGATGTAGATGGGGGCAATGTTGTGAATGGCCTTGTATGCTATGGTTAGCATTTTGAATTTTACATGGTGGGGTAGGGGAAGCCAGTGAAGGGATTGGCAGAGAGGAGCAGCAGTCATGGATCGGTTGGTGAGGTGTATTAGTCTATCAGCAGAATTCATAATGGACTGAAGGGGGGATAGCCTGCTTAAGGGTAGGACATTAAGGAAAGAGTGGCAGTAGTCAAGGCGGGAAATAATCAAGGAGTGAATAAGTTGCTTTGTGGTGTCATTAGTTAGGAAGGGTCGAATTCTGGAGGTTAAGGTGGCAGGATTTAGCCAGTGATTGGATGTGGGGGCTGAAGGAGAGGTCAGAGTCAAGGATTACATGAGTTTTTCTATCTGGGTATAAAGCTTAGCTAATGCATGGGTGTCAAACTCCATTTCATTGCGGGCCGCATCAACATTTTGGTTGCCCTCAAAAGGTCACTCACACATCCAAATGATGCAGCGGTGGAAGACCATTTTTAAAATAGGATAAAAGAAAATCAGATAAATCTTATAAATGTCTGTTTATGTCCTACAAATAGAACAAATCTTTTTCTGAATTCTGTATCGAAAGATATAACAAAATACTTTCAATGTATTGTTAGAATTTTTGTAATAAGGTTTTTAGAAATATATTATATTAATGGAAAAATATCTGCTTATTACCTTTTGTCAGTGATTTCCAATGGACCTGTTTGGACGAATCTTCAACACTGTAAATGCAGTGAGCAACCTATTTGCAAATCCTTATAAGGTTAAAGAGGTGCCTCTCCTGGACTATGTTGGTTGCCCAATAATCAGAGAAGATGGACGGCTCTTGCTTTACAAAAGCAAAACTGCAAGATCATGGGACTGTCTTTTAGTTAACCCACTGACACCACAAAATGCCTACCGGTTTGTATCTTTTCTGCTTTTAATCTAACACCTATATTTTTTTATATTATGATTTTGATTCAATATAACGGTGCATGCATAATATGTATTAAAGTTTACGTCCGGGCAAAAATGCATGCACATTTCCCCAAGTTTTATCACCTAAAAAACCCTGTAGGTACAGTAAATTACCCATTTAATTCCACCAGATATAAAGGGAGCTCATAACTTCCAGTAGTGAGCGGATAGGATTGTCCCTGCTGCTCTGCAATCCCATGCAGTGTTGTCAGCTTGTTTTAAGTGTTCTTCCTGGTGGACTACAGAGCTACATGATGACATCACCACTACCCCTCTACTCATCTCAAACTTTTTCTTGTTTACATTGTCAGTAGATGTCAGTGGAATAATACTTCTAACATTGTTATACTAACTGATGAAATGTTTATTGATGTTACCCATTGCCACACCTCCAGCCAGTCCTTTAACCACTTCCCGACCGCCCCATGTATATATACGTCAACAGAATGGCACGTACAGGCAGAATCACGTACCTGTACGTGACATTCTTCCGGCGGTTGGGGGGTCCGATCGGACCCCCCTCCGCCGGCGGGGACGGTCGGGATGGCTTCAGAAGCGATGCGGGACGAGGTAACGGCCAGTCGTTTCTGGCCACCCCCTCCCGATCGCTCTGGCCAATGAGGTTCTTCCGCTTCCTTCCCCTTCCTGTGTAATTGTAAACACAGGCAAGGGGAAGTGATGTCACGCTCCTCGTGTCGGTCTTTCTGACCGGGACGCCGAGCGGAGAAGACATCAGGTTAGTGCACCAACACTACACTGACACCAGGCACACATAGGCACATATTTCACCCCCCTGTCACCCCCTGATCACCCCCCAGATCACCCCCTGCCCCCCCCCCTGTCACAGTGTCACTGATTGCAGTGATCATTTATTTACTGATCACTGCATTTAGTGTCAGTGTGACTGCAATAACTGTCAGGGCAGTTAGTTTTAGGCCCCTTTAGGTCCAAGGTAGCCCCCTACCCCCCCCCCAATAAAGGTTTAACCCCTTGATTGCCCCCTAGGTAACCCTTTCACCCCCTTTTGCCAGTGTCACTAAGCGATCGTTTTTTTGATCGCTCTATTAGTGTCACTGGTGCCGCTAGGTAGCCAGTTTTTTTTTTAGGTAACCGCCAGGTTTATATAGGTTCATAAATAGGTTTATAGGTCAGGTACCCCCATATTACAACCTAAATAAAGGTTTTAACCCCTTGATTGCCCCTAGAGTTAACTCTTCCACCAGTGATCACAGTATAAGTGTCACTGGTTAGCCAGTTAGTTATTTAGTTATTTAGGTCCCCCGTCAGGTTTTTATATAGTGTCAGGTACCCCCATATATTACCTAATAAAGGTTTTAACCCCCTGATTGCCCCTAGTTAACCCTTTCACCAGTGATCACCGTATAACTGTTACGGGTGACGCTGGTTAGTTAGCTTGTTTTTTTATACTGTCAGGGCACCCGCCATTTATTACCCAACTATCGGTTTAACCCCCTGATCGCCCGGCGGGTGATATCAATTAGGTGTTAGGGTCAAATAAGGTCTGCGTCGCCCCAGGTTAGTGCCAGTACCGCAAACACCCACGCGCAAAGCATACACCTCCCTTAGTGGTATAGTATCTGAACAGATCAATATCTGATCTGATCAGATCTATACTAGCGTCCCAGCAGTTTAGGGTTCCAAAAAACGCATTGTTAGCGGGATCAGCCCAGATACCTGCTAGCACCTGCGTTTTCCCCCCTCCGCCCAGCCCAGCCCAGCCCACCCAAGTGCAGTATCGATCGATCACTGTCACTTCCAAAACACTAAGCACACATAACTGCAGCGTTCGCAGAGTCAGGCCTGATCCCTGCGATCGCTAACAGTTTTTTTGGTAGCGTTTTGATTCAGTTGCCAGCAGCCTAGGAGCTTTTTTTCCTGTGAATCTCACTAGTGTACTACTAAATTTAGAGCCCAAAATGGCAAATCGCAAGTACACTAGTGAACAGGCCTACTTGTTTCTGAGTATGTCAGATAGTGAAGAGGAGGTCACTCATCTGTCAGAATCAGGCTCAGAATACGATCCAGTAGACGACAGCGGCTCCATGACAGATAGCTCTGGCGACGAAGGTGAGGTCCCTGCTAAGGTCAGGCGTACCCGATCCCGATCTTCTGATGTTGTTGAGGTGCAGGAACCGCAGGTCTCTCGTATGGAGCAGAGAAGTACTAGCGCCGCTATTCCTTCTGGTGAACTGGCAAGCACCAGCGGCCTAGTACACCCTGGACGTAGTCAAACCAGCACTGCAGTAACACTTGGTGACGTGGCGAGTCCCATAAGTGCAGTTGAAGCTGGCGAGGTGGCAAGCACAAGTAGTGTCCCGCTGCCACCAAGAAGAAGACAAAGGCAGGTCCGTCGATCCCATAGTGTCCTTCCTGCAGAATTCGCCAATCCTGATTGGGTGCCCACCACTTCTGCAGGACCCGTACTTCCCCCATTCACTGGCCAACCCGGTATTCAGGTGGAAACAGCTGATTTTAAGCCATCCGATTTTTATTCGCTGTTTTTCACGGAAGATCTCTATAGATCTATTGTGGACCAAAGTAATATATACGCTGGTCAATACATCGCCGCTAATCCCCAAGTGCCTTCCCTTGCCAGAGATTGGAAACCAATTACGGTTTCCGAATTTAAGACCTTTCTGGGCCTTTCCCTCAACATGGGCATACACAAATTCCCGACGCTGAGGTCTTATTGGTCCACCTCACCGCACCACCAAATGCCCGTGTTCTCTTGCTCCATGTCCAGGGCACGATACGAGATGATTTTGCGGTTCATGCACTTCAGTGACAATGAACTTTGTCGTCCTCGTGGAGACCCTGAATTTGATCGGCTCTACAAAATTCGGCCCCTCATAAACCACTTCAACCAATGTTTTGCAGCCTTGTTTACGCCCAATCAAGTTGTCTGCGTTGACGAGTCCCTGATTAAGTTTTCTGGCCGCTTGTCTTTCAAACAGTTCCTTCCCAGCAAGCGTGCCAGATACGGGGTCAAGCTCTACAAGCTCTGTGACAGGGCAACAGGCTATACGTGGAGCTTTTCGGTTTATGAGGGAAAAGATAGTTACGTAGAGCCGGAGAACTGTCCAGATTACATAGGGAGCGCTGGCAAGATAGTGTGGAACTTGGCGTCACCCTTATTCGGAAAGGGGTACCACTTGTACGTGGACAATTATTACACGAGCGTGCCACTGTTTAGTCACTTGTTTGATCAGCAGATTGGAGCATGTGGCACCGTGCGACCTAATCGCCGGGGCTTTCCCCAGCGGCTTGTAGATTCCCGTCTTAGGCTGGGGGAGAGAGCCTGCTTGAAGTGTAATAACTTGCTCGCTGTGAAGTGGAGGGATAATAAGAATGTTTTCCTTCTTACCTCCCTTCATGCAGACACGACAGTCCAAATTCGTACGGCGGCTGGTGTTGTGACGAAACCCCTCTGTGTCCACGAATACAACCTTAATATGGGGGGGGTGGACCTCAACGACCAGTTGTTGGCGCCGTACCTAGTTGCCCGTAAGGCTAGACGCTGGTACAAAAAAGTGTCTATTTATTTATTCCAATTGGCTTTGCTGAATGCTCATGTGCTATACGGAGCTTCAGGCGGGACGTTACCCTTCCTTGAATTCCAGGGAGCGGTTGTCATGGAACTCCTGTATCCAGGCGATTCCACACCTCACCATCCCCTACCAAATGCAGTTAGCCGGCTGCATGAGAGGCATTACCCTTATGTCCTCCCGAGTACCCCTACCCAACGAGCCCCCCAAAAAAGATGTCGTGTCTGCAGCAAGCACGGATGTAGGCGTGACAGCCGTTATTATTGTCCACGCTGTCCTGACAATCCTGGTCTCTGCGTTGGTGAATGTTTTGAACGCTACCACGAACTAGTGAGGTTTTAGCGTAGGGTACAGCATTTCACAGGCTAGGATACACTTTCACAGGGTCTCAAGAATGCCATCGCATTTTGAGACCCGACCGTTGCAGTTAAAATTATAGTTGCAGGGTCTCAAGAATGCCATCGCATTTTGAGACCCGACCGTTACAGTTAAAATTATAGTTATAGTTAAAAAAAAAAAAAAAGTGTAAAAAAAAAAAAAAAAAAAAAAATAAATAAAAAAAAAACAAAAAAAAAAACCCCCCAAAAATATATAAAATAAAAAACCAAAAATAGTTGTCGTTTTATTGTTACTCTCTCTCTCTCTCTCTCTCTCTCTCTCTCTTCTTGCTCTTTTTTACTCTATTCTGCAATGTTTTATTATGTTTTATCATGCTTGCTTTTCAGGTATGTTTTATTGTTAACCATTTTTTTGTTTTCAGGTGCGCCATTCAGTTGCAGCGCGGATTTATTTATCTTGACAGCAACAGCGTTTGCTCCCACGATACATAAAGCCGCGACTCCAACACTGTAGGAGGTGATTTCACCACCACAGTTAAAAAAAAGAGCATATATGCCGAAGCATGGGGGCAGCAGAGGGCGGAGGAGCGATTTTGCTCCTAATGCCACATACATACGGTCGAAAAAAGTCCGACCATGTGTACGTGGCATAACTTTTTTGCGGGAGGATGCCCCCATGCTTCGGCATATATATATATTTTAGGCACCGGTTGCGTTAACAAAATGTTTTATTTTTTACTATGTTTTTTTTTTTTGGTATTTGCTTTGCAGGTATGGTATGGTAAGGTCTTACTGTTATACTGTAATGTTACTTTGTTTTAATGTTAACCATTATTTGCTTAGCAGGTACGCCATTCAGTTGCAGCGTGGATTTATTTATCTTGACAGCAACAGCGTTTGCTCCCACGATACATAAAGCCGCGACTCCAACGCTGTAGGAGGTGATTTCACCACCACAGTTAAAAAAAAGAGCATATATGCCGAAGCATGGGGGCAGCAGAGGGCGGAGGAGCGATTTTGCTCCTAATGCCACGTACATACGGTCGAAAAAAGTGCGACCATGTGTACGTGGCATAACTTTTTTTGCGGGAGGATGCCCCCATGCTTCGGCATATATAAATGGTGCATGTATGCCCATCATTAGAAGTGGGTGGATGAAGGGAGGTATTCTAATGGTGGGCATACCCACCGCGCCATTGGGAAATTGGGAAAGCATTTTATCACACCGATCTTGGTGTGGTCAGATGCTTTGAGGGCAGAGGAAAGATCTAGGGTCTAATAGACCCCAATTTTTTCAAAAAAAGAGTACCTGTCACTGCCTATTGCTATCATAGGGGATATTTACATTCCCTGCGATAACAATAAAAATGACAACTAAGAAAAAAAAATGGAAGGAACAGTTTAAAAATAAAATAAAAAAGCTAAATAAAAAGAAAAACTAAAAAAAAAAAAAAAAAAAAAAGCACCCCTGCCCCCCCTTTTCTTGCGCAAAGGCGAACACAAGCGTCGGTCTGGCGTCATATGTAAACAGCAATTGCACCATGCATGTGAGGTATCACCGCGAAGGTCAGATCGAGGGCAGTAATTTTAGCAGTAGACCTCCTCCGTGAATCTAATGTGGTAACCTGTAAAGGCTTTTAAAGGCTTTTAAAAATGTATGTAGTTTGTCGCCACTGTGTGTTTGTGCGCAATTTTAAAGCATGTCGTGTTTGGTATCCATGTACTCGGCCTAAGATCATATTTTTTATTTCATCAAAAATTTGAGCAATATAGTGTGTTTAAGTGCATTAAAATAAAAAAAAGTGTATTTTTTCCACAAAAAATGCGTTTGAAAAATCGCTGCGCAAATACTGTGTGGAAAAAAAAAATGCAACACCCACCATTTTAATCTGTAGGGCCTTTGCTTTAACAATATATATAGTGTTTGGGGGTTCAACGTAATTTTCTTGCAAAAAAAAAATATGTTTTCATGTAAACAAAAAGTGTCAGAAAGGGCTTTATCTTCAAGTGGTTAGAAGAGTGGGTGACGTGTGACATAGGCTTCTAAATGTTGTGCATAAAATGCCAGGACAGTTCAAACCCCCCCCAAATGACCCCATTTTGGAAAGTAGACACCCCAAGCTATTTGCTGAGAGCAATGTTGAGCCCATTAAATATTTTTTTTTTTGGTCCCAAGAGATTGAATAATGAAAAAAAAAAAAATAATATTTTTTTTTACAAAAAGTTGTCACTAAATGATATATTGCTCAAACATGCCATGGGCATATGTGGAGATACACCCCAAAATACATTCTGTTGCTTCTCCTGAGTACGGGGATACCACATGTGTGGGACTTTTTGGGAGCCTAGCCGCGTACGGGACCCCAAAATCCAAGCACCGCCTTCAGGCTTTCTAAGGGTGTAATTTTTTTATTTCACTCCTCACTGCCAATCACAGTTTCGGAGGCCATGGAATGCCCAGATGGCACAAACCACCCCCAAATGACCCCATTTTGGAAAGTAGACACCCCAAGCTATTTGCTGAGAGGTATGGTGAGTATTTTGCAGATCTCGCTTTTTGTCACAATGTTTTGAAAATTGAAAAAAGAAAAAAAAATTTTTTTTTTGTTTACTTTCTTCATTTTCAAAAACACATGAGAGCTGTAAAATACTCACCATGCCTCTCAACAAATAGCTTGGGGTGTCTACTTTCCAAAATGGGGTCATTTGGGGGGGGTTTTGTGCTACTTTGGCATTTTATGGCCTTCGAAACTGTGATAGGTAGTGAGGAGTGAAATCAAAAATTTGCACCCTTAGAAATCCTGAAGGCGGTGCTTGGGTTTCGGGGCCCCGTACGCGGCTAGGCTCCCAAAAAGTCCCACACATGTGGTATCCCCATACTCAGGAGAAGCAGCAAAATGTATTTTGGGGTGCAATTCCACATATAACCATGGCATGTGTGAGCAATATATCATTTAGTGACAACTTTTTGAATACATTTTTTTTATTTATTTTTTTTGTCTTTATTCAATCACTTGGGACTAAAAAAAAAAATATTCAACGGGCTCAACATGCCTCTCAGCAAATAGCTTGGGGTGTCTACTTTCCAAAATGGGGTCATTTGGGGGGGTTTTGTGCCATCTTGGCATTTTATGGTCTTCAAAACTGTGATAGGTAGTGATAGGTAGTGAGGAGTGAAATCAAAAATTTATGCCCTTAGAAATCCTGAAAGCGTTGCTTGGTTTTCGGGGTCCCGTATGCAGATAGGCTCCCAAAAAGTCCCACACATGTGGTATCCCCGTACTCAGGAGAAGCAGCAGAATGTATTTTGGGGTGTAATTCCACATATGCCCATGGCATGTGTGGGCAATATATCATTTAGTGACAACTTTGGGCAAAAAAAAAAAAGTTTGTAATATTCCCGCAACTTGTGGCAAAATATAAAATATTCCATGTACTCAACATGCCTCTCAGCAAATAGCTTGGGGTGTCTACTTTCCAAAATGGGGTCATTTTGGGGGGTTTTGTGCAATTTTGGCATTTTATGGCCTTCGAAACTGTGATAGGTAGTGAGGAGTGAAATCAAAGATTTGCACCCTTAGAAACCCTGAAGGCGTTGATTGGGTTTCGTGGCCCCGTGCGCGGCTAGGCTCCCAAAAAGTCCCACACATGTGGTATCCCCGTACTCAGGAGAAGTGGCAAAATGTATTTTGGGGTGCAATTATACATATAACCATGGCATGTGTGAGCAATATATCATTTAGTGACAACTTTTTGAATAAATTTTTTTTTTTTTTTTTTTTGTCTTTATTCAATCACTTGGGACTAAAAAAAAAAAATATTCAATGGGCTCAACATGCCTCTCAGCAAATAGCTTGGGGTGTCTACTTTCCAAAATGGGGTCATTTGGGGGGTTTTGTGCCATCTTGGCATTTTATGGCCTTCAAAACTGTGATAGGTAGTGATAGGTAGTGAGGAGTGAAATCAAAAATTTATGCCCTTAGAAATCCTGAAGGCGTGCTTGGTTTTCGGGGTCCCGTATGCGGATAGGCTCCCAAAAAGTCCCACACATGTGGTATCCCCGTACTCAGGAGAAGCAGCAGAATGTATTTTGGGGTGTAATTCCACATATGCCCATGGCATGTGTGGGCAATATATCATTTAGTGACAACTTTGGGCAAAAAAAAAAAAGTTTGTAATATTCCCGCAACTTGTGGCAAAATATAAAATATTCCATGTACTCAACATGCCTCTCAGCAAATAGCTTGGGGTGTCTACTTTCCAAAATGGGGTCATTTGGGGGGGTTTTGTGCTATTTTGGCATTTTATGGCCTTCAAAACTGTGATAGGTAGTGAGGAGTGAAATCAAAGATTTGCACCCTTAGAAACCCTGAAGGCGTTGATTGGGTTTCGTGGCCCCGTGCGCGGCTAGGCTCCCAAAAAGTCCCACACATGTGGTATCCCCATACTCGGGAGAAGCAGCAAAATGTATTTTGGGGTGCATCTCCACATATAACCATGGCATGTGTGAGCAATATATCATTTAGTGACAACTTTTTGAAAAAAAAAAAAAAATCTTTTTTATTTTTGTCTTTATTCAATCACTTGGGACTAAAAAAAAAAATATTCAATGGGCTCAACATGCCTCTCAGCAAATAGCTTGGGGTGTCTACTTTCCAAAATGGGGTCATTTGGGGGGGTTTTGTACTTCTCTGCCATTTTAGCACCTCAAGAAATGAAATAGGCAGTCATAAATTAAAAGCGGTGTAAATTCCAGAAAATGTACTCTAGTTTGTAGACGCTATAACTTTTGCGCAAACCAATAAATATACGCTTATTGGCATTTTTTTTACTAAAGACATGTGGCTGAATTCATTTTGGCCCAAATGTTTGACTAAAATTGAGTTTATTAGATTTTTTTTATAACAAAAAGTAGAAAATCTCTTTTTTTTTCAAAATTTTCGCTCTTTTTTTTTTTTTTTTTTCCGTTTTATATCGCAAAAAATAAAAATCACAGAGGCAATCAAATACCATCAAAAGAAAGCTCTATTTGTGGGAAGAAAAGGACGCAAATTTCGTTTGGTTACAAAATTGCATGACCGCGCAATTACCAGTTAAAGTAGTGCAGTGCGAAATTGAAAAAAGACCTCTGGTCCTTTGGCTGCCAAATGGTCCGGGGCTGAAGTGGTTAAGGGGTTCTGATTCCTGAGAGGGGAGTTCTGGCTCTTGTGACTGCTCTGATTGGCTGTCACAGTGGTCAATGTTTGGGAGCCCCTTCCACCAGCTCCTGATTGTTAACAGTGACCGTGAGTTGTCAGTGAAAGCTTGGTCAGTGTGCTTGGAGCAAAAAGTAGGCACGCTCTCAACAATGACACAGCATGGACACATAGGTGCAGCACGTGGGCATTAAGGTCCACTGGCCCTGTTGCTGAATACATGCATTGGACTGTGGGCAAGTGGTTAAAAGAATGAATTAGAGATGTTTGTGTGAAAATTAAGCTCCCTCTGTCGTTTTCTCTCTAGGAACCACACTTTGTAGCATATGATAGCGGGATAGGAAGAAACAGCAGACAGCTTGTATAGCAGGGGAAGGAGTGCTGACAATGTGAAAAAGGAGAGGTTATGAAAATGAAGAGTATAAAATGTTTTCTGTAGTCCATCAGAAAAGACAACACAGCTTGGGATTTTAGTGCAGCAGAGGCAGTGTTGTCAGCTCACTTCAGGGAGTTGGCTTCTGCCAAGATCTACAGTTGTTTTTCTGTAGCAGCATTTTAAAAGACAAAGAATGGGAGACATGGTTATAAAGTATATTGCAGATATGTACATAATGTGTTTTATTTTATTTTTTTGCCCAAACATACACTGTAAGGCCCCTTTCTCATGGGCCTAATATGGTTTTGCTCAGCAGGGAATTGTAGCTTAAACATCTCTTTCTCACAGGGATAACAGTTTCCGTGTTTATTCTGCTTATGCAGAGTGGACACGAACACCGCCTGCTCTGCTCTATGGGCAGCCGGATGTAAACAGACTGGCTGTCCATTTGCATCAAGGGGAATGGATCCCCTTCTGTTTTTTTTCTTTTTTTTGCGTGATCGGACTGGGCGGTATCCAGCTGTAAATGGTCACAAGTCTGTTTACATCAGACTACCCATAGAGGAGAATGGAGGGTCAGATCAGTTCCGGCTGAAAAACATATAGCCGGACTTGAATTGACTTCTTGTGTAAAAGGCTGCATTCACACCTGGGCGTTTTGTAGCTTGAAGCCTGAAGCTACAAAAGCTAGAGGGGAAAAAATACATTATTCTCTATGGAGATGGTTCACATCTCCACTCCAAAACGCCTGAAGCCCTACGCCTGAAGCTCAAACAAGTTCCGGACCCTTTTTTGTCGCGCGAATCGGGCAGATTTGGACGTTTTTATTCTTTTTACATTGGTGACCTTTTGCTCTGCACAAAATTCGCGGCAAAACGCGGTAAAAAACGCCGCGAATCGCGGTAAAAAAACGCCGCAAATCGCGGTAAAAAACGCCGCGAAAAAAACGCCGCAATTCGCGCGATTTTCTGCCTGAAAGGTGTGAATGCAGCCAAAGGGGCCTAAGGCTGTAAAACTTGGCAGTATTGACATGGTGGAAATTACATCTTCTATACACATATTGGCTTTCTATGTTTACAGGTGCAGATTAAAGAGGAACTGCAGTCTGTTCACATCATTTGTAATGAAAAACATCTTTACCGTCGTATTATATATATATATTATACTGTGATTCTGTATTTGCCAAATATGCTGCCCTCCACTGAGTCTTTCAACCATTTTAACTGTGGGCAGCTGAAGCTGGTGCCTGTTCACTTCCTGGATTGACGTAGACACACAGAGGCACACCTCTTATGACTCGCCCCCCTCCCTTCCTGGCAAACTCTCATGAGAGAGAGCTGAGCATGATGTCATAAGCCTAGGCTTTTTACCAGACAAAAAATAGGAAGTGGGCTGTATAAGGTATTATTGGGAGAAAAAATGTTTTACTATCCAAAGTTAAAACAACAAAGGCAGAGTATTTAATAGATGGAAAGATGAAAAAATGACTGAAGTCTCGCTTTAACCGCTTCCCGACCGCCTCACGCAGATATACTGCGGCAGAAGGGCATGTACAGACAGAATCACGCACCTGTACATTGCCCTTTAAGAGGCAGGAGCTTCGTGAGCTAATCTAAACAAGCATTTCCCCATTCTGCCTAGTGACACTGTCACTGATCACAGCTCCCTGTAATCCGGAGTGGTGATCAGTGTTGTGTCACACACATCCCCTCCTCCCACAGTTAGAATCACTCCCTAGGACACACTTAACCCCTACAGCGCCACCTAATGGTTAACCCCTTCACTGCCAGTCACATATACACAGTAATCAATGCATTTTTAATTGCACTGATCGCTGTATAAATGTGAATGGTCCCAAAATCGTGCCAGAAGTGTCCGATCTGTCCGCCATAATGTCCTAGTCACGATAAAAATCGCTGATCGCTGCCATTACTAAAAAAAAAAAAAAAAAAAAAAAAAAAATTATTAATAAAAATGCCATAAAAATTTCCCCTATTTTGTAAACGCTTGTTTGGGAGCCACGTCGCACGATCACGCAATTGTCAGTTAAAGCGACAGTGCCGAATCGCAAAAAGTACTCTGGTCTTTGGCCAGCCAAATGGTCCGGGGCTTAAGTGGTTAAGCAACATCTGTCGGGCAAGGTCTGGAATGCTTGTGCTCCAAGTAGTTTGCACTGCATTGTAACACAGACCGGGGTAAATATGAGCGGTGTGGGGGAAAAAAAAAAAATTCAAAATAGAAGTTAATTGGTCGCTATGGGCATCTGCACAAGTTGAGTATAAGAAACGGTCACAACCCCCCCCCCCCCACTAGGTTTTGATACCATTCTTGTATTTCTTTCAATGCAGGAACTTGGCTATAACAGCAGACAAACTGACCAAAGAATGTTCCAGTATTTCCTGCAGATTTGTTAATTCAGGCTTATTCTATAAACCGTACAAATTGCAAAAGATGACCAGAAGATGGTAACCCCTTAACAACCAATAAGATTTCAGCTTACTGAAGTCAGCTGATGTGATTTTTGATTGGTTTGAATTACTTCACTTTGCACATTTTCATTCATCTGCCCACCATATTGCTTTTTTTTTTCTGAGAAGGTACACTTATTTGGTTTGCCCTACTAGTGTTGACATAACAGATTGCCGCAGTCCCCTCCAGAGATGCATATTTAACTCAATCTGACATTTGCAGCCTCCATGGATTGTTTGCATCTTGGGCCAAAAGTCCTTCCGTGTCCTGGCCATGCATGCACAATAGTCGCTTTGAAATCAAGGATTTTTATCAGCCTATGTTTCCTGGTCAGAGACTGAGGTAGATGGGCTTCATAGACTTCAATGTGCAGGTGTGGTCGGAACACAGAGGACTTGCGGTGCAGGATGTAAACAATCACCAGAGGCCAGAGCCATTAGATGGAGGTCAGTATGCATCTCTGAAGAAAGGAGGTGCGAGAATCTATCCCCCCCTCCGGTGTCACATTTGGCACCTTTCAGGGGCGAGGGGGTCTTAGACAGGTATCTGCACCCACTTCCGGGCATAAACTCCCACGGGAGTTTACGTCACTTCCTGTCCCGGCGCGCTGTCTGCCGGGACACGCGCGTGTCCCGGCAGACAGTGCAGAAGATTCTCATTACACCACGCAACTCGCGCATGCGCAGTAGGGAACCGGGAAGTGAAGCCGCAAAGGCGACAGTTCCTGATTCCCTCACTGAGAATGGCGCCGGCAACAGCAGAGAGCGGAGCGATTGATCGTCCTCTGTTGCCGATATCGCTGGAACTGGGAGACAGGTAAGTGTCCATTTATTAAAAGTCAGCAGCTGCAGTATTTGTAGCTGCTGGCTTTTAAAAAAAAAATTTGCAGGTACAATCCCTCTTTAACCACTTCCTGACCGGCTCACACAGATATACGTCGGCAGAATGGCACGTACAGGCAGGAGGGCGTATTTATAAGTCCCTCCTTAATGCCTGTCGTGCCATCGGGAGCGCCGCGCTCCCGCGCCGGTCGGGACCCCCGTGAGTCCGGTTGCGGGCCCCGCGGGGACACCTGCGATCGTCTCACGGGAAGGCATCTCCCCGTTCTGCCTAGCAACTAGTGACGCCGATCTCTGCTCCCTGTGATTGGAGCAGAGATCAGCATTCACTAGCTGACAGCCACGCCCCCCCACAGTAAGAAACACACCCCTAGGCATACTTAACCCCTACACTGCCCCCTTGTGGTTAATCCCTTCACTGCCAGTGTCATTTATACAGGAATCAATGCATTTAAATAGCATTGATTGCTGTATAAATGACAATGGTCCCAAAAATGTGTCAAAAATGTCCGATGTGTCCGCCATAATGTCGCAGTCACAATAAAAATCACTGATCGCCGCCATTACTAATAAAAAAAAAAAAAAATTATTAATAAAAATGCTTTAAAACTATCCCCTATCTTCTAAACGCTATAACTTCTGCGCAAACCAATCAATTATTTGCTAATTGCGTTTTTTTTCCCAAAAATATGTAGAAGAATACATATCGGCCTAAACTGAGGAAAAAAAATTTGTTTTCATATATTTTTGGGGGATATTTATTATAGCAAAAAATAAAAAATAATGCGTTTTTTTTTTTTTTCAAAATTGTCGCTCTTTTTTGTTTATAGCGCAAAAAATAAAAACCGCAGGGGCGATCAAAAGAAAGCTCTATTTGTGGGAAACAAAAAGAACGTCAATTTTGTTTGGGAGCCACGTCGCACGGCCGCGCAATTGTCAGTTAAAGCGACGCAGTGCCGAATTGCAAAAAGGGGCCTGGTCCTTTGGCTGCAAATTGGTCCGGTCTGAAAGTGGTTAAAGTAGCTATAAGGCTGTGCAACTTTTAAATGCTTGTAACATGACATTTACATTTATCTCTCAGCCTCTTTCAGTTGGATTCAGAGACGGAGGCCATACAGAAATTTCATGAATACACAATCAAATTGCGTCCTTTTTATGAAAGTGCAAGGAAAGGACTTCGACTAGACACTGTCCAGCAGCTTACAGACTTTATGCGCAGCCATCCCAACTGGTCTTTGGCACATGTGGCAGTCGAGATGGGACTTCGAGAAAGCTTTAGACACAATGGCATTCTAAGGTGAGAGAAAACAATTATGCTATTCACTAGATTTGGGCCGAACAGCCCCAGGCCCCCCCCCCCCCCCCCCCCCAGTTCGGTTCGCGCTAGAACTCTCAAACATTGCAAAAGTTCAGACCCCAAACCACGAACCTTATTAAAGTCTATGGGACCCAAACTTGAAAAATCTAAAGTGACCATTTTGAAGGCTTATATGCAAGTTATTTACCATAAAGAGGGTATGGAGGCCTGGGTACTGCCCTGGGGGACATGTATCAATGCAATAATTTTTATTTTTTAAAAGATCGTTTTTTAACCGCTTCCCGACCGCCTCCCGCCTTTAAATGCCTGCCCGTGGGCCGTGCGTGCGCTGCCAGCGGCGACCCCGGCCGCTGGACCAGCGGACCCGATCGCCGCAGGTGTCCCGCGATCGGATTATGGAGCTGAAGAACAGGGAGAGGTTTGTGTAAACAAACCTCTCCCCACGCTTCCTACTCTGCCTGTCATTGATTGGCTGTTCCCGGTCATCGGGAAAGCCGATCAATGACGTCAGACGTCAGCTCCGCCCCCTAATGTAAAAAAACACACACACGTCAGAGCCCATAACCCCTCCCCTCCCCCTAGTGGTTAACTCTTTCACTACAACTGTCATTTATACAGGAATCAATGCATTTAAATAGCATTGATTGCTGTATAAATGACAATGGTCCCAAAAATGTGTCAAAAATGTCCGATGTGCCCGCCATAATGTCGCAGTCACAATAAAATCGCTGATCGCCGCCATTACTAGTAAAAAAAAAAATATTAATAAAAATGCTATAAAACTATCCCCTATTTTGTAAACGCTGTAACTTTTGCGCAAACCAATAATTGCTAATTGCGATTTTTTTTTTTTTTTTTTTTTTTTACCAAAAATATGTAGAAGAATACGTATCGGCCTAAACTGAGGAAAAAAAATGTTTTTTTTTATATATTTTTGGGGATATTTATTATAGCAAAAAGCAAAAAATGTTGCATTTTTTCAAAATTGTCTCTCTATTTTTGTTTATAGCGCAAAAAATAAAAACTGCAGGGGCGATCAAATACCACCAAAAGAAAGCTCTATTTGTGGGAAAAAAAGGACGCCAATTTTGTTTTGGAGCCACGTCGCACGACCGCGCAATTGTCAGTTAAAGCGACGCAGTGCCGAATCGCAAAAAGGGGCCTGGTCCTTTGGCTGCCAATTGGTCCGGGGCTGAAGTGGTTAAAGGAGAAGTGATTTTAATGATGCTTAAAGTGAAACAATAAAAATGTAAAATTCCTTTAAATATAGTGTCCGAGGGTCCCCTTAGTCTGCCTGTAAAGGGGGGGGGGGGGCATCTGTATTATGTACAGAACCTGCTGCAGCAAAACTGATATATATAAAGAAAAAAAATGACATTTAAATTGATTTTTCCCTGCAATCTTTCTGTATTTTGTAAACGACGGCTTGGGGGAGCTAGTCTGTATGATGAGGCCACAATTTAGTGCACTCGAAACAAGATTAGAGATTTTTTGGATCAATTCTGGTGTGTCTTTGGCAGACTTTGGATGGAAATAACTAATTTTTGCACCAGTGAGCAAGCCTTATGTGAAGAAGCCAAATTATAGTACACTGTTTTTAGATCAAGTCTGGTGCTTTTGCAGACTTTGGATAGAAGTAACAGGTGCAGAAAAATTGGACTTTGGACTTTGGATGTTGGTGCCTTCACACTGTAACCCTACTCTTGAAAAAAATTCTGTTTATTTTTGTATGTTTTGTTAAAGCGGTTCTGCACTTGTTTTTTTTTTTTTGGGCTATATGCCAAGGGCATATAGCTCAATTGGGGGACTTACCTGTTCCATCTTCCATCTCGATCGCCGCCGGTTTTCCTCCGATAAAATTCTTCATCTTCTTCTTGTCTGCTGTGGTCCATCTTGTCTGTGGGCATGTGAAACCCCACAGGCACTTTAGATGGCCCAGCATGCACCGCCGTTACTCGCGCGTGCGCAGTAACGGCACATCTGCCGACATCCCACGAGATTTCGGAAGATGCCCGCACTGACTCCTGGGATCAATGACACCAGATCCCAGGAGACAGTGCGGCGTGACGAGGATCCCCGCACAGACCCCGCCCACCTCCGAAGAGACAGAAGACAGGAAGTCATCAATTACAAGGTAAGTAAAAAAAAAACACATTTCATTTAGTACTCTTTGCCTGATTTGGAAGGCAAAGAGATTTACTAAATGAAATGTGTGCCGAACCGCTTTAAGAAAAATAATGTCAAACAATAACCTCAGAGACGTTTCAAAATAAATTTACAAAACTAATTTGGAAATTGCTTTTATTTTCTCATCTCGCCATCTTCTTCCTCCTCTTCTACTCCACGTAAATACAATACATTATTACGCCTTATTAGAACTTCTCGAAGATGTCCAGACAATGCCCCATCAATATACTCTTTTTTGTACTGGCGAGTTTAAGTAGCCATTCACATAGACCAGGTATACCTTTGTATTCTGTACCCCACTTCAGTTTCATCATTACTGGCTAACCAGTAAGGCCATTAAGGAATAGTTTTGGGTTTAGTGGCAAACTTATTCTGATGCTGTTGATCTACAGACCAGTGAAAGGAAGAAAACATTTTATTGCGGAATGCTGAGAGAGCAGGAAATGGCTAGAGATACTCTTGATGAAAGCAAGAAATGGCCTTTGTGTAAAAAATAGAACATGTATGCACCAGTCAAACAGGTGTGGAAAAATTGGGCTTTGGGTGTTGGTGGTGCACAGTCATGTTGGAACAGGAGGGGGGCCATCTCCAAACAGTTTCCACGAAGTTGGGAGCATGAATTTGTCCAAACTTGACTGGCCTGCATGAGTCATGACCTAAACCCGATAAAACACCTTTGGCCCCATTCCCCTGAGCGTTTTGTAGCTTGAAGCCTGAAGCTACAAAGTGCTGGAGGGGAAAAAAATAATAAATTATTCTCTGAGTGGAGATGTGAACCATCTCCAAACGCTTGAAGCCAGAAGCTCCAAAACACCTGAAGCTCAAACAAGTTCTGGGACTTTTTATTTTTTTATTAGGCAGATTACAGGCGTTTTTCTGCTTTTTACATTGGTGACCTTTTGACCTGTACAAAATCGCTGTAAAATCACGCGACTTTCTGCCTGAAAACGCTACGCTCGGGTGTGAATGGGGCCTTTGGGATGGAGACGACAAGACAGGCCTTCTTGTCCAACATCACCTCACAAATGCGCTTCTGGAAGAAAGGTCAAACCTTTCCATAGATACACTCCTAAACTTTGTGGACAGCCTTCCCAGAAGAATTGAAGCGGTTATAGCTGCAAAGGGTGGGCCAACTCTGAACATTGAACCCTACAGACTAATGCCCCGTACACACGGTCGGAAATTCCGACCACAAAATCCGTCGGATTTTTTCCGACGGATTTTGTCCGACACTGGTGTTGCATACACACGATCGGACAAAGTTGTGACGTTCGTTGCGTACAACGGGACTACGTAGAGGCTATTAGCCAATAGCTTTGGTCTTGTAATGTGATCTGAGCATGCGTGGCACTTTGTCCGTCGGAATACGCTACACACGATCGGAAAAAGTCCGATAGAGCATGAGATAAAACTTTGTCCGTCAGAAATTCTGACGGAAAAAGTCCGATGGAGCCCACACACGGTCGGAATTTCAGACAACATGGTCCGATAGGACATTTTCCGTCGGAAAATCCGACCGTGTGTACGGGGCATAAGACTGGGAGGCCATTAAAGTTTGTGTGCGTGTAAAGGCAGGCGTCCAATACTTTTGGTAATATAGTGTATATTTTCCCTGACCATGCTTGTTGGACCACATGTCAGCAGTTTGGTAACCTAACGATGCCAAAACATTGCCTTCCATGTGATGGTACAGAGCTGGAATGGCCTTACGTGCAAAGAAATAGTGACTGGGAACCTACCATTGTGGCACAGCACATTCTGAAAATTCATGGAAGTTGTAAAGCCAGAAATTTGGCTGGAATTTAGACGCTGGGCATGTGGGTGGCAGGGAATGTATTTTTATTTTTTTTCCAATGCAGCAGCTGGGGCAGAGAAATTAGCTTGCTATACTCTACAGCTGGTGGTGTGCTGCTGGCAGACCTGTCGCAAGGACCTGTGACACTCTTTGCTATATCATTATCCCTGTCTCTGGAGATTTTGCTGAGAGGTCATAAGATATAGCAGGGGTGGATATAAAAGGTGAGGAGGAGAAGAGTTTTGTCCCTTTTGTGGGGCTTTCAGGTGGTCTTGCCAACGGGCTGAGTGGTGGGAGGTTAAATACCTTTACATGCATGTGGTACCCAAATGGCTGGTGTTTTTGTCACGCTTGATCTGCTTGCGGCAGAGATTTCAAATTGCAACAGTGCGATCAGCTGCACATGTGCTAAAAAATGGCCCACGCAGCTGAGCTGTGGGAAGTGGGCTGGGAGATAACTGATGGAATAGGATGGCTGCTTTCTGCTGTTTAATGATGGCTGCGTCTGGAGGACATCCGGCCTCATTGGCGTTGTGCCTCCCCTTCACTTTTCTCCTCTGCTCTATCCGACACCCAAGTCTCTCGTCAGTGACATCATCATCCCCTCCATCCTCATCATCACTGGAGCCAACTTGGCAATATGCTGTGGCTGGGGGAACATGACTGCCAATTTGTTGTTTTTATTAGTGTTCTCCCCTCCCTGTAGGCTCATGTTACTCCCTTCCTCAACCTCAGCACCAACATCGGAAACAAGTAATGCATGTGCATCGTCAAAAAGCAAGTGGCTGATGCTGTGTTCAAATAATTCAGCTGACTCCTCCATGCATGATGCTGGGGCTATGGCAGGAGTAGCTGTGGACAAGGAGGCAGAATAAGTTGCTCTGGCAGCTGCGGTGGACTAATCTCAGCTTGGGTAATGGAGGATTAGGAGGATGAGGATGGTTTAGTAAGCCAGTCCACCACCTCCTCTGCATGCTGTGGTTGGATAGCACAGGCAACATTACTAAACAGACAAAAACGTGCCCTGCCTGAGGACAGACCTCGTCCACTTTTGCCTGTGGACACAGACGTTGCTGGCCCTCTCATAGTGGCATGGGAACGTCTGCCTCTCCTTGTTGGCCTCTCAGACATGTTGGAGGGGGCTTATTACCCAAATTTAATAGATATTGGGAAATGTGTAATTGGATGCACTTTATTCCATGAAAAGTGGTGTTTGGTGCACTTTTAACTTAAGGACTGCCGCCAACAGAAATGTAAAAACTGAAAAAAAAGGGAAACAATAGCGTCGCAGTCAGAAAAACTGTGGCTGACCGTTTAAAAAAAGGGGGCAAGCATTGGACTCTACAACCAAAAAAGGGGGGGGGGGCATACAGCACTAAATGTTATGTAATACTGTGTTGAACACTACACTATACTCGCACTGCCCTGACATTACACTAAACTCACACTATACTCAAGACTTCCTGCGGGAAGGAACAGTTTATAGTGTGAGGTGAGACTATGAGCATTGAGCCATGATTGGGCAAAGTCATGACTTTGTCCAATCATGGCTCTGACTGTGCTTCATCCAATTAGGGCCCTAGAATGTACTGTGCAGTGCATTGTAGGGCGCTCGGCAGGCCAAACACCCCAAGCAAATTCAGGTGTTTGCCGAATTTGCAAACAGGCGATGTTCGGGCCTAATTTTTTGCTTGGTTCCAACTGTTTGCCAAACTCTACTATTTACTTTTCTGTTTTACCAGAAATGAGATACCATTTTGGTTACCTAGCATTGCTCATAAGGCATATTTAATGTATATGAGTCATTGCATAGTTACACATTAAAATTCTAAACATACTTTTCTCACTTTTGTTATTTTCTTACAGATCCCAGCAATCAATCTCCCTTTTTATCTGTATGCAAATGCTGGACTGACAACTTACTTGAACCACTTAAGCCCCGGACCAATTTGCAGCCAAAGGACCAGGCTCCTTTTTGTGATTCGGCACTGTGTCGCTTTAACTGAGAATTGCGCGGTCGTGCGACGTGGCTCCCAAACAAAATTGGCGTCCTTTTTTTTTTTTTTTTCCCCACAAATAGTGCTTTCTTTTGGTGGTATTTGATCACCTCTGCGGTTTTTATTTTTTGCGCTATAAACAAAAATAGAGTGACAATTTTGAAAAAAATGCAATACCTTTTACTTTTTGCTATAATAAATATCCCCAAAAAATATATAAAAAAACATTTTTTTTCCTCACTTTAGGCTGATACGTATTCTTCTACATATTTTTGGTAAAAAAAATTTGCAATTAGTGATTATTGATTGGTTTGCGCAAAAGTTATAGCGTTTACAAAATAGGGGATAGTTTTATAGCATTTTTATTAATATTATTTTTTTTTTTTACTAGTAATGGCGGCGATCATCGATTTTTATTTATTTTATTTTTTTATTGTGACTGCGACATTATGGCGGACACATCGGACATTTTTGACACATTTTTGGGACCATTGTCATTTATACAGCAATCGGTGCTATTTAAATGCACTGATTCCTGTGTAAATGACACTGGCAGTGAAGGAGTTAACCACTAGGGGGCGGGGAGGGGTTAAGTGAGCCCTGTGTGTGTTTTCTTACTGTAGGGGGGCGTGGCTTGGCATGTGACGTCACTGATCATCTTTCCCTATGACAGGGAACAGATGATCGGTGACAGTGTCACTAGGAAGCATGGGGAGAGGTTTGTTTACACATACCTCTCCCCGTTCTTCAGCGCTGTGACACGATCGCGGGACACCAGCGGCGATCGGGTCCACTGGTCCCGCGGCCACGGTCACGGAGCTCAGGACCGGGTCGCGAGCCTTCCACCGGCAGCGACCCGCGGCTGGGCTCTTAAAGGACAACGTTCCTGTACGTTGATGTGCCCAGCCATGCCATTCTGCCAACGTATATGTGCAGGAGGCAGTCCTTAAGCGGTTAAGGTCATCACAGAGGACAAGGGGGCACTCTTTACGTCTAGAGGAAAAAAGATTTTATCTCCAAATACGGAAAGGTTTCTTCACAGTAAAGCCCTGCACACAATCGGACTTTCCGTCAACGAAACCATGAATTTTTGTTCGAAGGATGTTGGCTCAAACTTGTCTTGCAAACACACGTTCACACAAATGTTTTCCAACAATTACGACCGTGGGAACGTGGTGACATACGCCGAGCCGAGAAAAAAATTGGTTCAATAGCCAGTGAGGCTGTTTTTCTGCTGAAAGTAATGGCTTTCTTCTGGCCACTCTGCAATAAAGCCCAACTCTATGGAGCGTACGGCTTATTGTCGTCCTATGTACAGATACTCCAGTCTCTGCTGTGGAACTCTGCAGCTCCTACAGGGTTACCTTAGGTCTCTGTGCTGCCTCTCTGATTAATGCCCTCCTTGCCTGATCCATGAGTTTTGGTGTGTGGCTGTCTCTTGGTGGGTTTGCTGTTGTGCCATGTTCTTTCCATTTGGTTATGATGATAGATTTGATGGTGCTCCTAGGGATTATCAAAGATTTGGATTTTTTTTTTTTTTTTATAACCTAACCCTGACTTGTAATTGCACCAGAGCTTTTTATGGGCTTCATAACAAAGTACATACGCACATGGCAATTATCATTTTTTTATTTCTGAAAAATAGTTTTATGTATATATTTCTAATTTTACTTCACCAACTTAGCCTATTGTGTTCTGATCCATCACGTATAATTCAGATTAAAAAAACATTCAACTAAAGGCTGTAATGTAACAAAATAGGTAAAAAGGTGGGGGGGGGGGGGGGGGGGGGGGGGGGGGATACTTTTGCAAGGCACTGTATTTGTATAGCCAGTGTGACCATGTCAAAGGGAGTTTGTAACTATTTTGCATCCATCCAGTTTGTCTTTAGTTTGCTCAGACAAACCCTGCCGGAAGGTGATTCTGATGCACATGTGGATGCATGTGCTGGCTACGATGCAAAGTACTATTAGATGTTATGTCAATAAAATACCTTGCATGCTTATCCATAGAAAACTGTAAATATTTGGCATGTTTTATAGTGAAGTTTTAAAAAATACTGATAAAATAAAAGGTAAGGAATACTGTGATGTCATCTCCTTGCCTGCTGATTGGCCAAGGAATGAGCAGAAATACTTGTTGATTTAATAAGAGAAATAGACTTCAGTTGCACTTAGAACTTAGTAAATGTGGTGAAATTCTGCTAATTCCCATCACCCAATCATGTGCTAGCAAATTTTTTTTTCCTTTCACCCAATTGGGTATTCTTTACAAATTAAAGCTTCAACACATACACTAAGCTCTGGGGAAAATTTGTGCAACTGCACTTGCAAAGTGCACAGCCTATTTGCTTGTAGTAAGCCAACTCCAATAAGTCATGAACTCTGATAACTCTGCACGCTCCTTGTGTCTGCATGTTCCCTGCCAGTTCATCTATATACAGCAGAGCCTTATTCCCTTCTCTTTTTGCCAGGTCGGAGTACTGCTGTAAAGGGGATGACAGTAGGTGAATTAAAAAGTCAGATTTAGTTATTCTATTCATATGTTGAAAGAAATGTACTGTACTTATTTTTAAAGGAGTATGCAATTTCATTACCCTTTTTGTCTATTTGTTTACATCATTGTGCAGCTCAGTATCTATGACTATTTCTTTAACTGTTGTTCTATATACATTTTCCTTAGGAGTGTAAATAGCACAGAGTGTGATGGAGGCTGCACCCCACTTCATCTGGCCTGCAAGAAGGGTGATGTTGAGTGCATTCAGGAGCTAGTAGAAGACTGTCAGGCTCGGCGGGACATAGCTGACTCTAACGGAGAAACTGTGTTTCACTATGCAGCTCGTCAGAATAACCCTTCTGTCATTGAGGTTAGAACTAAATGCTGCATTTTTCTATACCTTTTTTATTTTTACAGTTTATTTTTTGGTATGCTTTACTATACTACCTGTGAGGTTTTCTTAACCACTTGCCGACCGCCCCATGTAGATATACGTCGGCAGAATGGCACGTACAGGCAGAACCACGTACCTGTACGTGCCATTCTTTAGGCGGTTGGGGGGTCCGATCGGACCCCCCTCCGCCGGCGGGGACGGTCGGCATCGCTTCAGGAGCGATCCGGGACGAGGGGACGGCCAGTGGTTTCTGGCCACCCCCTCGCGATCGCTCCTGGCGAATGAAAAGCTTCCCCTTCCTGTCTATTGTATAGACAGGAAGGCGGAAGTGATGTCACGCTCGGTGCGCCGGTCTATGTGACCGGAGACGCCGAGCGGCGAACATGTTAAGGTTAGTGCACAACAGTACACTGACACCAGTACAGTTAGGCACACAAAACACCCCCCTGTCACCCCCTGATCACCCCCCAGATCACCCCCTCCCCCCCCCAGTCACAGTGTCACTAATTGCAGTGATCATTTATTTACTGATCACTGCATTTAGTGTCAGTGTGACTGTAATAACTGTCAGGGCAGTTAGTTTTAGGTCCTAGGTAGCCCCCTACCCCCCCCCCCTAATAAAGGTTTAACCCCCTGATTGCCCCTAGTTAACCCCTTCACCCCCTTTTGCCAGTGTCACTAAGCGATCGTTTTTCTGATCGCTGCATTGTGTCGCTAGGTAACCATTTTTTTTTTATTTTAACCGCCATGTTTTATATAGGTTCATAAATAGTTTTATAGGTCAGGTACCCCCATATTACAACCTAAATAAAGGTTTTAACCCCCTGATTGCCCCTAGAGTTAACCCTTTCACCAGTAATCACCGTATAACTGTCACTGGTGACGCTGGTTAGCCAGTTAGTTATTTCGTTATTTAGGTTCCCCGTCAGGTTTTTTATATAGCGTCAGGTACCCCCATATATTACCTAATAAAGGTTTAACCCCCTGATTGCCCCTAGTTAACCCTTTCACCCCCTTTTGCCAGTGTCACTAAGCGATCGTTTTTCTGATCGCTGCATTAGTGTCGCTAGGTAACCAGTTTTTTTTTAGGTTAACCGCCATGTTTATATAGGTTCATAAATAGGTTTATAGGTCAGGTACCCCCATATTACAACCTAAATAAAGGTTTTAACCCCCTGATTGCCCCTAGAGTTAACCCTTTCACCAGTGATCACTGTATAACTGTCACTGGTGACGCTGGTTAGCCAGTTAGTTATTTCGTTATTTAGGTTCCCCGTCAGGTTTTTATATAGCGTCAGGTACCCCCATATATTACCTAATAAAGGTTTAACCCCTGATTGCCCCTAGTTAACCCTTTCACCCCCTTTTGCCAGTGTCACTAAGCGATCGTTTTTCTGATCCCTGCATTAGTGTCGCTAGGTAACCATTTTTTTTTTGTATTACTGTTACGGGTGACGCTGGTTAGTTAGCTTGTTTTTTATACTGTCAGGGCACCCGCCATTTATTACCCAATAACGGTTTAACCCCCTGATCGCCCGGCGGGTGATATCAATTAGGTTTTAGGGTCAAATAAGGTCTGCGTCGCCCCAGGTTAGTGCCAGTACCGCAAACACCCACGCGCAAAGCATACACCTCCCTTAGTGGTATAGTATCTGAACAGATCAATATCTGATCTGATCAGATCTATACTAGCGTCCCAGCAGTTTAGGGTTCCAAAAAAACGCATTGTTAGCGGGATCAGCCCAGATACCTGCTAGCACCTGCGTTTTCCCCCTCCGCCCAGCCCAGCCCACCCAAGTGCAGTATCGATCGATCACTGTCACTTACAAAACACTAAGCACACATAACTGCAGTGTTCGCAGAGTCAGGCCTGATCCCTGCGATCGCTAACATTTTTTTTGTGGTAGCGTTTTGATTCAGTCGCTAACAGTCAGGAGCTTTTTTACCTGTGAATCTCAAAAAAATAAAAAAAACAAAAATAGTTGTCGTTTTATTGTTCTCTCTCTCTCTCTATTGTTGCTCTTTTTTTACTCCATTCTATTCTGCAATGTTTTATTATGTTTTATCATGTTTTATCATGCTTGCTTTTCAGGTATGTAATTTTGTTTACTGTGTTTTAGTGTTAAGCATTTTTTTGTTTTCAGGTGCGCCATTCAGTTGCAGCGCGGATTTATTTATCTTGACAGCAACAGCGTTTGCTCCCACGATACATAAAGCCGCGACTCCAACGCTGTAGGAGGTGATTTCACCACCACAGTTAAAAAAAAAGAGCATATGTGCCGAAGCATGGGGGCAGCAGGGGGGGCGGAGGAGCGATTGGCTCCTAATGCCACGTACATACGGTCGAAATTCCGACCGTGTGTACACGGCATAACTTTTGCGGGAGGATGCCCCCATGCATCGGCATATATAAATGGTGCATGTATGCCCATCATTAGAAGTGGGTGGATGAAGGGAGGTATTCTAATGGTGGGCATACCCACCAATCAATCTCTTTTTTTCGTTCAGCCAAGAGGCTGCATGAAAAAAAAAAAGATTACAATATATGTCCAGTATGTTGCTGGACTTTGAATGGTTATACCAGAATGATGCCTACAGGTTTAGGTATCATCTTGGTATCATTCTTTTCAGCCAGTGATCGGCTTTCATGTAAAAGCAATTCTAGCGGGTAATTAGCCTCTAGACTGCTTTTACAAGCAGTAGGAGGGAATGTCCCCCCTCCCGGATATAAACCGCGCCATTGGGAAATTGGGAAAGCATTTTATCACACCAATCTTGGTGTGGTCAGATGCTTTGAGGGCAGAGGAAAGATCTAGGGTCTAATAGACCCCAATTTTTTCAAAAAAAGAGTACCTGTCACTGCCTATTGCTATCATAGGGGATATTTACATTCCCTGAGATAACAATAAAAATCATAACAAAGAAAAAAAATGGAAGGAACAGTTTAAAAATAGAATAAAAAAGCTAAATAAATAAAAAAAAAAAAAAAAAAAAAAAAAAAAAAAAAGCACCCCTGCCCCCCCTTCTCTTGCGCAAAGGCGTACACAAGCGTTGGTCTGGCGTCATATGTAAACAGCAATTGCAGCATGCATGTGAGGTATCACCGCGAAGGTCAGATCGAGGGCAGTAATTTTAGCAGTAGACCTCCTCCGTGAATCTAATGTGGTATCATGTAAAGGCTTTTAAAGGCTTTTAAAAATGTATGTAGTTTGTCGCCACTGCGTGTTTGTGCGCAATTTTAAAGCATGTCGTGTTTGGTATCCATGTACTCGGCCTAAGATCATATTTTTTTATTTCATCAAAAATTTGAGCAATATAGTGTGTTTTAGTGCATTAAAATAAAAAAAAGTGTATTTTTTCCACAAAAAATGCGTTTGAAAAATCGCTGCGCAAATACTGTGTGGAAAAAAAAAAATGCAACACCCACCATTTTAATCTGTAGGGCCTTTGCTTTAACAATATATATAGTGTTTGGGGGTTCAACGTAATTTTCTTGCAAAAAAAAAATATGTTTTCATGTAAACAAAAAGTGTCAGAAAGGGCTTTGTCTTCAAGTGGTTAGAAGAGTGGGTGACGTGTGACATAGGCTTCTAAATGTTGTGCATAAAATGCCAGGACAGTTCAAACCCCCCCCCAAATGACCCCATTTTGGAAAGTAGACACCCCAAGCTATTTGCTGAGAGCAATGTTGAGCCCATTAAATATTTTTTTTTTTTGTCCCAAGAGATTGAATAATGAAAAAAAAAAAATATATATATTTTTTTTACAAAAAGTTGTCACTAAATGATATATTGCTCAAACATGTCATGGGCATATGTGGAAATACACCCCAAAATACATTCTGTTGCTTCTCCTGAGTACGGGGATACCACATGTGTGGGACTTTTTGGGAGCCTAGCTGCGTACGGAACCCCAAAAACCAAGCACCGCCTTCAGGCTTTCTAAGGGAGTAATTTTTTTATTTCACTTCTCACTGCCAATCACAGTTTCGGAGGCCATGGAATGCCCAGATGGCATAAAACCCCCCAAAATGACCCCATTTTGGAAAGTAGACACCCCAAGCTATTTGCTGAGAGGTATTGTGAGTATTTTGCAGATGTCGCTTTTTGTCACAAAGTTTTGAAAATTGAAAAAAGAAAAAAAAAAATTTTTTTTCTTTACTTTCTTCATTTTCAAAAACAAATGAGAGCTGTAAAATACTCACCATGCCTCTCAACAAATAGCTTGGGGTGTCTACTTTCCAAAATGGGGTCATTTGGGGGGTTTTGTGCTATTTTGGCATTTTATGGCCTTCGAAACTGTGATAGGTAGTGAGGAGTGAAATCAAAAATTTGCACCCTTAGAAATCCTGAAGGCGGTGCTTGGGTTTCGGGGCCCCGTACGCGGCTAGGCTCCCAAAAAGTCCCACACATGTGGTATCCCCATACTCAGGAGAAGCAGCAAAATGTATTTTGGGGTGCAATTCCACATATAACTATGGCATGTGTGAGCAATATATCATTTAGTGACAACTTTTTGAAGAAAAAAAAAATTATTTTTTATTTTTGTCTTTATTCAATCACTTGGGACTAAAAAAAAAAATATTCAATGGGCTCAACATGCCTCTCAGCAAATAGCTTGGGGTGTCTACTTTCCAAAATGGGGTCATTTGGGGGGGTTTTGTACTTCTCTGCCATTTTAGCACCTCAAGAAATGAAATAGGCAGTCATAAATTAAAAGCGGTGTAAATTCCAGAAAATGTACTCTAGTTTGTAGACGCTATAACTTTTGCGCAAACCAATAAATATACGCTTATTGGCATTTTTTTTACTAAAGACATGTGGCTGAATACATTTTGGCCCAAATGTTTGACTAAAATTGAGTTTATTAGATTTTTTTTATAACAAAAAGTAGAAAATCTCTTTTTTTTTCAAAATTTTCGCTCTTTTTCCGTTTATATCGCAAAAAATAAAAATCACAGAGGCAATCAAATACCATCAAAAGAAAGCTCTATTTGTGGGAAGAAAAGGACGCAAATTTCGTTTCGTTACAAAATTGCATGACCGCGCAATTACCAGTTAAAGTAGTGCAGTGCGAAATTGAAAAAAGACCTCTGGTCCTTAAGCTGACAATTGGTCCGGGGCTGAAGTGGTTAAAGTGGTTCTAAGGGCTGAACATTTTTTTACCTCCAATGCATTCTCTGCATTAAGGTAAATAATCTCCCATTACTTGTATCATCTCCCTGTATACTTGCCTGAACCGATCTCGATCCAGCTCTGTGCGTGTCTGCAGCATCTCTCTTCACTAGACATACATTGTGCAAAAAGAAAAAAAACGACATTGAATAATGACTAAAACTAAAAAACAAAGTGAATGAACACCTCTATAGATATAAAGGAAAAAGTCCAGTGTCAAATTGCAAATTCAATGGTCGTGTGAATCAATGACACGCCACCATACAAAGTGAGTCCAAGAAAAGATAAGTTAATTTCTGCGTGTATAAATAATAAATCTAAAGCCCAAAAGCTAATCGGTGATCCACCTCCAAATGTATAGCCAACAGGCTTACCAGAGCAAGTGGACTCGTATATCGTTTGTTTTGAGTCAACTGAACGGTTTGTGATTTCCAATCAATCCCAGAGAGGCTCAACCCAAACGTAAGGGCTATTTGCAGATCTCCTAGCACAAAATTTTTTTATTAACATTCACAATAAACACCTACCTAAAGTCTGATGAATTACAGTGCTGTATAAAAAAATCCGTCCCAAAGGAAATAAGGAGAAAATCCAGGAACAAAGCACGCAATGACATCACAGGCACGAGCTCCACCCAAGCTGGAGCTCGTGTCTTTGGACTCGCTGTGTATGTGGTATGTTATATTGATTTACATGACCATTGAATTTGCAATTTGACACTTTGGACTTTTCATTTATATCTATAGAGGTGTTTTTTAATTTCACACATTAATCAATGTCGTGTGTTTTTTTTTTTTTTTTTTTTTTTTTTTTTTTTTTTTTACTGATTTGACCTTGACTTATCCAATATGTGTGTATATTTACATATTGTTACTTTTTAGCGCTGCACTATGTTTTATGTTTAATAGATGCATACAGCCCCGCTTGGGACTGACCCCGCAGGTGTGCTTTCTGTTTAAATCAATGGAAATGCATCAAAATGCAAGTCAACGCACATTGTAAAACGCCTTATGTTGTACTACAACACAAGTCAACACTGATCTCCGTTATCCTCTCTGCAGTAATGCTCCCAACACTGGCTGTGTGTCATTGTTCAGGGCAGGCTTTCAGATGGTGACATAATGGAACATGCCAGTGTATTGTGTATTGCAGAACTGCTTTAGTCTCTCTTCAGGAACACATGTGACAGGTTAAAAAGCAGAAGCACAGTTAGGAGACAGTTGTCATCTAATAACAGGAAGTGTATGAACTTTCCTCATAGGAATATCGGCAGGTATTATTTTATATTAATATGTTAAAGCTAGGAGGTTTTAGTGATTTTTGCAGAGCACAAAGCATAGAAGTCAAATGGGGCTACAGCCGTGTACAGAACATGCACACACAAATGGTACAGTAAACAAATTGAAAAGAACTTACCTTATTATCTAAAGATAAAGGATACATGGATGTAACTCCACAGACAAAGGGGTGGGGGTAAGAGGGTGTTACTATTAGACGATAAAGTACAGAAGTTCCCATTCTGAAGGAGGAGAATCAGGAAAAAAGGGGAAACAAAGCACTACTGGGAGGGGGGGACAAGTAGGGTGACACTTGTAACTAAAACCAGTCCTATGAATTTGGATCGTGAAAATACCATCAGCAAAGGAGTGCGGAGTAGCTTAAAGCCAGCCATGAAAGATTCAGAACAAAGACTACATTACATAGAATCCACATTATCATGCATTTGCAGTAGACCTTGAAGATAGCAAAATGAATTTGCCAGGGAAGACGTTTCATCTGTGAACAGAGTGGTTGATATGAAGGCTTGCCATCTCCGACTGAAACATTGTTTGGAACCGGATGAAAATCATAATTCAGACTCCAGCTTTTCTCGATACAGTAGTTTCAGTTCCTTCTTAGCATCTAAAACTGTTGGAGCAATAGATGAAGTCCATTTTTTTCAGGATGGCTCTGCGGGCAACTAACTTTATTTTATTTTTTTACTTCTATTTCATCTGGTTATCAAGCCAGTAAATCAGTTGTTTTCTAAAAGAACAAGCTGTCTTGAAGTTACACAGATGAGACAATCCATTTACTAGTGACATGGGTGTCTACAATGAACAGCTTTTATTTGTTTATGGAAAACTTTATCCCAAAAGGATAAAAGGTTTGCTATTAACTGGAGTTTGGCTTCAATTTGGTAGCGTATTTAAATCTGCTAGTACATCTAACACTCCCCTAGCCTGACAATGCTGCTGTCCAAATATGCCCCCCTGCTCATTCATCCAGAGTGGACGCATCCTAATACAGGAGGTGTTTCAGTGGCCAGATCACCACAGGAAAACTGAGGGGAAAAAAGCTTAAAAAAAAAGAAACCAATGTAGCCACCACATCTAATAAATGGTAAGCTGCAATATATTATATTTTAGATTTTTGGTTTAAAATCTGCTTTTAAACATCTTTTTTTTTTTTTTTTTTTTCCGCACTCAGATCCTGTGCTCTACTCCAACTGTTGGTATTAACCATCTGAGTAATAGCAAAGAGACTCCATTGCATGTGGCCTGCCGAATGGGCAACTCTGAATCGGTGCTGGCATTGCTACGTTGCCATGCTCATTGCGATATTGTTGGAAAGGATGGATACCCAATTCATACAGCGATGAAGTACTCAATGAAAGGGTAAGGCAATTGTTACGTATAACAAAACAGCAGTCAAACTAAAAAGTAATATGCTGAATTATCTTTAATAGCCTATTAAAGAATAGTAACTTCTTTGTGATAAAATGTCAGTGTTGGGTTCCTTATACCAAAATGCCTTTAGTGCTATTTTAATACATCACACACCTGTTTATGGTGTCTGAAAGCATGGACAAAACAAAACGGGTGCATAGAGGGGGATGTTGAAATAAAGACCAGTGGTGCATGAAAAACGTATTCCCCTTTTTTTTATTTATTTTTTAGCTTTTGCATAAAATAGGGAATTGTACAGAGCCCTGCCAGTTTTTTTTTTTTTTCTTGCTGTCTGTGTTTTGTCGGGAAAATATACCCTCACTTTCTATCCTAGAGTGAGAAAAAATTGAAACCCTAAGAACTCCAAAAACTAACCGGGGAAATCTACTCTTAGAACAGGTGTCCCTATTGGTCAATTTCCCCACCTCCCTGTTTCTGTGACAACGCTAAATTTTTTTATAATTTACATCCTCTTCTGTATTAAAGACCAATTGATAGCATGGACATATACAGTATAATCCCAACAGGGGTTTTAATATTTCATCAGTCTATCCAAAAAAATTTTTAATAAATTAAAAACTTCACTCCATGGAGCTGATTTACTAAAGGCAAATGGATTGTGCAGTACAGTTGCCCTAGTTTTTTCCGAGAGCTTAGTGAATGTGGTTAAGCTTAGAGAGCATTTTTTCTTCCACATGATTGGATGATGTAAATCAGCAGAGCTTCACTGCATTTACTAAGCTCTGGAAAAAATGAGTGCAACTGCATTTGAAACAAAGTTCAGTTTTATTTGCCTTTAGTAAATTTACGACATATCTTCCATCAAGCTTGAGTTGATTGTTGCCGTATTAGGGCACTTTTTTTTTATTTTTTATTGGAAATCTGTACAGCATTGCACCCGCGAGCAGCAGATCGCAGGTGCAATGCAGGGCTCTTGCAGACTCTGTAAGCCTTTAAGGTACAGTCAGTTACAAACTGACAAGAAGCCTCACTTAACTACCTAGAGCACTTAACAGCACTCTGGTAGTTCACTGAGAACCACAAGCCAACAGGCACAAAGGCTGTCAGTACTTGTAGTTTGACAACAAAACAACAATAATCTCCTGCGCTTGGGTGCTTAGTCTATGGATAAGTGGTGTGGCCAACCCTCTAAGTCAAACAGTGCATGCAGTCTTGCTGCCCTCCTCAGAACGGGTATTCTTAAAACTGAAACCTAAAAAGAGGAAAGGAGGGAGCACCGACCTTGTGCATTACCAATGGTAAATTTTTTTATTTATTTATTTTTTATTTATAACAGGGAACGGGACCCATTCGGGCCGATACATTACAAAGTAATACGGGTGTCAAGACAAACAACTTATTCAGAACAGTCAGAACATTTTTTTTTTTTTTTTTAAACATGGTCTTAATGTAGAAAGAAAAAACAGGGTTTGACCATATCTGAGTGTGGACGAACTGGGAGAGGTCACTCTCCAGGCGTGTTGTCACTTATTGTGTTTGAGCTAATGTTAGTTTTATTTGTGCCCTCTGATGTCTTTAATTCTATTTCAGTGACTTGTTCTTTCCCAGGTGTCTAGTTCTGGCTGTTGGTTCCTTTTACTCCGTTAGGGTATTTGTGCTTGGGGTTGTCATGTTGTGCTGTACTGGGGGCATGTGCCCAGTTCCTCGGTTTTTCCTGTTTATGTTGAAAGAGAAGAAGAGAGAAAAGAAAAAAAAAAAAGGGGTGGAAGATAAAGATAGAGAAAATCCCCCCAGGTTGGGGTGGGATTGGTTAGAATTAGAACATTTGAGTAGGGTATGGAAAGAGAAAAAGAAGAGGGGAATGGGAGCTATAGTGGGTAGATGGGTTGGGTGGTGGTGGGGGGGGGGGGGGGAGGATAGGGAGGGTATAGGGGTGTTGGGACCCACAAACATGGGTCATTAGTAACTCAAACGTGTGTCAGATGGGATTTGCGGTGGCGCAGTGTTTCTCCGTAAATCTGTTGTGGTTCCCTTCAGCGCCTGGCCCTCTGCCGAGTATATGAAGATGATCCACAACTGCCAGGTGTTAGAGAATGTTTCTTGTCTATGCTGAGCTGTGAGGACGAGGTCTTCCATACATCTTATTTCCTCCACTCTAGCTATCCATGATGCTATAGTAGGTGGGCTCGTGGATTTCCACATTATCGGTATGCAGGCCTTGGCTGCATCTAGCAAGTGTCTGATTAGCGACTTTTTGTATATTTTTTCCGGAGTGTCAGATGCGTGGAGTAGAAAGAAAGCGGGATCTGCCGGTATGGGGCAGTCTGTGAATTTTTGTATGACTTCTCGAACCACTTTCCAAAAGTGGGTTAGTAAGGGACAGGACCAGAATATGTGCAGCAGTGTTCCCTTTTCTGCTCGACATCGCCAGCAAAGTTCCAGTGTCGTTGGGAAGAATCTGTGGAGCAGTTCTGGGGTTCTGTACCATCTTGACAGGAGCTTATAGTTGGTCTCCTAGATTTTGGCGCATATTGAGGATTTGTGTGTATATTTAATTATTCGTTGTTTCTTAGCCGCGCTGAAGTGGCAATTCAATTCTGATTCCCATTTAGTCAATCCTGGCGGGGTGAAATCTGTTTGTGGTATGTTTAGCAGGCTGTAGGTTTGTGAAAGCATGTGTGTTATGGTACCTGATGTGTTGCAGAGTTCTTCCAGTGTTGTGAGGGGAAGGGGTGCTGTCGGTGGGGGTTTCAGTGAGTGTAGGAAGTGGCTCAGTTGGCTGGCTCTCAAGAAGTCTAGCCGATATGGAGAGTTGGAGAGTTCTGTTATTGTGGGCCAGCGACCATTAGTACCAAAGTGGGAGGCCTGGTGCATGCCCGCGTCTCTGTCTTTTAAATTCTGTGTCGTATAATCCCGGTGCAAATTCGGGGTTTCCCAAAATGGGGAAAAGGGGTGAGTTAGGGGACGATATGGGGGTCGTCGAGAGGAGACGTGCGCAGACCTGTGTTGTGGTTCCTATTAGAGGGTGCCGCTTGATTTCCGCTGGCAGGGACGGGTAGCACCAGGGAGCCCTACTAAGTGGGGTTTCGCTTTGATGTTGCTCCAGTTGTGTCCAGAGCTTAGTCTCCTGGTGACGGCACCAGTCTATAAGCCTGCCCAGGTGTACTGCTTGGTAGTATGTACGGATATTCGGTAATGCGAGTCCCCCATATTGTTTAGGCAGTACTAAAAGTTTATAAGAGAGTCGTGGTCTTTTCTTAGCCCATACAAAATCAGTGAACATGGTTTGCACTTGTTTGAAGTAGGGTGTAGGGATGTGAATAGGTATCGCTTGCATGAGATATAGGAATTTTAGAAGTATCATCATTTTGAGGATGTGGCATCAAAATGTTACTAAAAAAATGGCACACCGGCCTACATTCGTGGATCGGTCTCCACGAATGTAGGCCGGTGTGCCATTTTTTTAGTAACATTTTGATTGATTTCAGGAGAGGTGGGAAGTTAAGCTCATATAATCGTGGGAGTGTGCGGGGGATGTATGTACCTAAATATTTCAAGGCTGTCTGTGTCCATTTCAACTGGAAACTGGATTGTAAGTGTGTAAGTTGTGCGGGTTGTAGGCCTACTCCCATTGCCTCAGACTTAGTAAAATAAATTTTTAAGTTAGAGAGGGCTCCATATGTCTTAAATTCTTGTAGGAGGTTGAGTAGGGAGATTGATGGGGTAGTAAGTGTGAACATGAGGTCATCGGCGTACGCCGACACCTTATGTTGCGTTTGGTGTACTTTCACTTCAGGGTTCTGTCTTATGTGGCATAGGAATGGGTCCAGAGTGAGGGCGAATAGAAGGGGGGACAACGGACACCCCTGCCTTGTCCCGTTGGTAATCGGGAAAGGGTCTGAGGGCACTCCATTTGCCCTCACTCTGGCTGATGGTTTTTCATAGGTTGCGGCTATCCATTTTAGCATGTTGTGTCCCAGACTTATGTGCCATAACGTGGCAAACATGAAGGCCCAACTAACCCGATCAAACGCTTTTTCAGCGTCAGGGCTTATGAAAACACTGGGCGTTTGGGTGCGGGTGACTGTATGTAATAGGTTCAAGACCTTAGTGGTGTTGTCCCTTGCCTCTGTCTTGGGGACAAAACCCACTTGGTCTAAGTGTATGAGGTGGGGCAGGTGGGTCTGTATTCTGGTCGCTATTATTTTGGTAAATAGTTTAAGGTCCGAATTAAGTAGGGAGATAGGCCTGTAGCTCCCGCAGTTGGTCAGGTCTTTGCCTTCTTTCGGGATAACGGATATTTGTGCTTGTAACGTGGTGGCATGTAATTTCCCTCCTTTAGTGATACCGTTAAGCACATTAACTAGGTGTCCGCCTAATACCGGGAGTAGTGTCTTGTAGTAGTGCGGAGTGAGTCCGTCCGACCTTAGTACTTTTCAGCGCTAGTTGTACCTCCGATAGTGTAATAGGGGCTTCTCACAGATCCCGGGCGTCAGTGGAGAGGGTGGGCATATGGGAGGTGGTAATATAGTCCGTTATGTGTTCTAAGGGCAGTGACGTTTTGGACAGGTTGTAGAGCGATTCATAGTAGGATTTAAATTCCTGTGTTTATATGTTGTGGTAAGGTTAGCTTACGTCCCGATGGTGAGTGTATGGAAGGTATGTATGATGCTGTTCTTTGGTCTCTCAATGATTGTGCTAGTAGTCTACCGCATTTGTTGCCCGATTCGTAGATCCTTTTGCGCGATATTTGTAGTGCTGTCTTTGCTTTAAAATTTAACAGGTCAGTGACTTGCGTGCGTAATGCGTCCAGTTCGTTCCCTAGCTGGCCAGTCGGGGTTTGCTTGTGTCTGATTTCTAGTGTTTGAAGTCTGCTAAGGAGGGAAGTCAATTGGGCTGTTCTTTGTTTTTTGAGTCTTGCGCTGTGTTTTATAAGTATTCCGCAAATCACCGCTTTGTGTGCTTCCCAGACTAGGCCTTTGTCGCTTTCTGAGTTGCTATTGGTTTGAAAGTAGTTGGTTATTTCCCTTGTCAGTGTGTCTGGGTCTGTCAGAAGGCTTTCATTAAGTCTCCACGGTTTCCTTTGATTTTTTTGGAAGTCCGTTAGGGCATAACTCAGGGTAGCTGGGGCGTGATCTGACCAGGTAATTGATCCTAGTGAGGTTTTCCTAACGGCGTGAAGTTGATTGTGTGGTATCAACAGGTAGTCAATGCGCGAATATGTGTTGTGGGGACGTGAGTAGAATGTATAATCTCGTTCGCCTGAATGAAAGAGGCGCCATGTGTCTATTAACTGTGATCTCTGAAGTGCTCTGTGGATAGCCTTGCGTGCGTTTCTCGGGGTTGAGGAACTCCCTGTTGAGGTATCCTCCTCGGGTATTAGGGGGATATTCAGGTCTCCTCCCACTATCAGTTGCCCCTCAGTAAAGTTTTGTAGTTTGATCAAGTGTCTTGTAAGGAACGTACCTTGTTGGGTGTTCGGGGCGTAAAGGTTTGCGATTGTTATTTTGATGCCGCCAATTTGGCCCTTGAGGAATAGAAATCTTCCCATCGGGTCTGTCAGGGTCCATGGGATTTTGGCTGAAATTAATATTGAAACTCCCCGTGATTTGGATTCTTTGTAGGTCGAGTGATACACCGTCGGGAAGTATCTATTCTTGAGGATTGGGAGTGTGTTTTCTCGGAAGTGTGTCTCTTGCAAGAGAACAATGTCTGCCTTTAGGTGTCTCATGTCATTAAGTAACATTCTCCTTTTCTCTGGGACGTTGAGTCCCTTCGCATTTAAAGTGACAATAGTAATGTCATCCATGTTCGTGGGGGGAGGGGGGGGGGGGGGAAGTACAGCAAAGAGTTAGAGAGATGTATAGAGTAGAAATGAAGATGTAGATGTAGTAGTTGAAGGTAGGTGTAGTCTACCAATACTAAAAGGGTATGAAATGCGCCCGCCGGTAGCCTAGTGCCTATAGCGGTTGCCTACCAATTTAGCTGGTGCTTCTAATTAAGTGCAAAATATTTGCAAAGGCGCTCTCCAGGTAGCCTGGGTATCGTGCGTCGTCCTATGTGGGGGTGGGTTCAGCAAGGGTCCTTGGGAGTCTCCTGGTCCCTCCCCGACCACCCGGCCTCTGCTTACATAAGAGTGTGTGGGCATGTATGCTCTATGGTGTGTCATAAAATGGCTTGTACATTTCAGGCTATAATATATAGTGCAATATAAGGACTTTTATATTCAATATTTACTCATTTTCTAGTCATCAAAAAAAAAAAAAAAAACTTTTAACCAGAGAAATAATATCAAGAAAACATCAGCAGCTTAAATGCATAGGTTACATTTGTCAAACAATCGTCCCCCCATATGAGCCAACCCTCCCCACCCAAACAGCCACGCCAGAGAATTCCCCACAAAAAAAAAAAATTAGGGTCCGGAGCAATTTGGTACGACTCTTATTCCCAATTAGGTCTCCCCTTTCTGTCAGGTATCACGTAAAGGGCATCTCTCCTGGTGGGAGTCTTGGTTTACAGTATGCAGAGTGTTGGGGAAGAAGGGGGTAAGCGTGGGGTGCTGCTCCGTGGCGGACCGTTCTCTCCATTCAGATCCTGAGGCGTGGGGGCGGCCCGGTCATCAAACCGGACCCCCGGCGGGTCCCCCGCGGCCAGCAGGGGAGGGGGGGGGGGCAAGACACAAGGGGGAACTTCAAGGCGAGTTCAGGGATAGGCAGTTCTGCAGTGATCAGGACTCACGTGTACCATCGACGATGGCGGTGTTGGAGCGGGATCGGCCTCGGTTCCTCTGCGAGCGTGGTGGCTGGTTGTATCTTCCCGTCGCCGGTGCCTTTGGTAGCCTCATTTAGCCAGTTGGGGACCTGGACTGGATCGGTGCCTATGAAGGTGAAGAATCCTGGTAAGTCTGCTGGCGTTCTCAGGGTGAAGGAGGTCTGCGCCGTTCGGAAGATGACCGCCAGGGGGTATCCCCAGTGGTAAGTGTAGCCGCGTCTCCTCGCCGATTCCAATGCTGGCTTCAGCATAGCCCGGCGCTGTAGGGTTGCCCTGGAGAGGTCAGGTACGATCTGGATATTGGCCCCATCAAATTCAATATCGCCTGCTTCCCAGGCCTTGCGCACCAATGGTAAATTTTATTAAAAGCTATAACGGCAATAATCATACTCGCAAATGAGCGTGTAAAAGAGGCTTATCAGTAGGTGAGACTGCGTCTCTGAACGCCTGCAACCTGGACCTGATATTGGAGGGGACAGATGTCATCAGATTGTAGTTTCCCATTCACAGAACTCTGTGAATGAATGATGTGTGTGGAGCCCCGCACAGCTGCGTCTTTTTCAGATTGTGGCAGCAGGCACAGGGAGAAGATCCTTAGCCTGCTGTCACAGTGGGGACTCGGGAGGATGCAGGGGAAGCTGCATCAATAACATGTTACACCCTGAATATGGGTGTAAATGTTATGAAAGGCAAACTTATCCTTTAATGTGCACTAACATCCATATTTTTCATTACATGCTTTTGGGCTGTGTCCCCTTTGGATGTTAGTGCAAATAAAAAAGGATCAGACAGAATGCAATGGTTTTAGGAAATGGGAAGCAATTTCCAACTTGCTGGACACTTGATTCCAGTACAGATTTCAAAGGATGCAAAGTTAAAAAAAAAATATTCTCTCTCCTTTTTTTTTTTTTTTTTTTTTAAATATGCTTGATATACAGTTAGGTCCATATATATTTATACACAGGCACGATTTTCATACTTTTAGCTCTGTATGCCAACAGAATAAAATTTAAACTAAATTTAATGAAACAATCCAAATGATTTTGAAGTGCAGACTTTCAGCTTTAATTCAAATGGTTGAACATAAATATCAAGTCAAAATTTTAGGAACTGCAACCATTTTTTATACACAGCCCCCCCCCCCCCACCTTTTCAGGGGCTCAAATATAATTGGACAAATGAATATAATCATAAATAAAATGTTCATTTTTAATATTTTGTTGAGAATCCTTTACTGGCAATGACTCCCTGAAGTCTGGAACCCATGGAAATTACCAAAGATCGTGTTTCCTCCTTTCTGATGCTTTGCCAGGCTGTAACTGCAGCTGTCTTCAGTTGTTCTTTGTGGGTCTCTCTGCCTTTAGTTTTGCCTTTTTAGCAAGTGAAATACATGCTCGATTGGGTTGAGATCAGGTGATTGACTTGGCCATTGCAGAATATTCCACATATTTTCCTTCAAAAGCTCCTGGCTTGCTTTTGCAGTGTGTTTTTGGATCATTGTCCTTCTGGATAGCGCTTCACAGTACAATCAACTTTGCTGCATTTGGCTGAATCTGGGCTGACAGTATATCTCTAAACACTGCAGAATTTATACAGCTGCTTCTGTCATCATCAATAAACGTCAGTGACCCAGTGCCACTGGAAGCCATGCATGTCATCCCACTGCCTCCATCATGTTTTACAGATAACATTGTTTGCTTTGAATCATGAGCTGTTCCAAGCCTTCTCCACACTTTTTTTTTTTTTTTTTTTCTTCCCGTCATTCTGCTACAGATTAATCTTAGTTTCATCCGTCCAAAGAATTTTCCAGAACTGGTCTGACTTTTTTTAGATGTTTTTTTTTGACAAAGTCTAACCACTTTCAGACCGGACCATTTTGCTGGCTTAAGACCAGACCACTTTTTGCGATTCGGCACTGCGTCGCTTTAACTGACTATTGCGCGTTCGTGCGACGTGGCTCCCAAACAAAATTGACGTCCTTTTTTCCCCACAAATAGAGCTTTCTTTTGGTGGTATTTGATCGCCCCTGCGGTTTTTATTTTTTGCGCTATAAACAAAAAAAGAGGGACAATTTTGAAAAAACGCGTTATTTTTTGCTATAATAAATATCCCCCAAAATATATAAAAACATTTTTTTTTCCCTCTAGTTTAGGCCAATATTCTTCTACATATTTTTGGTAAAGAAAATCGCAATTAGTGATTATTGATTGGTTTGCGCAGAAGTTATAGTGTTTACAAAATAGGGTATAGTTTTATAGCATTTTTGTTAATAATTTTTTTTTTTTTTACTAGTAATGGCGGCGATCAGCGAATAAATTTATTTATTTATTTATTTTTTTTTTTTTATTGTGACTGCGACATGGCAGACACATCAGACATTTTTGACACATTTTTGGGACCATTGTCATTTATACAGCAATTAGTGCTATTTAAATGCACTGATTCCTGTGTAAATGACACTGGCAGTGAAGGGGTTAACCACTAGGTGGCAGTGTAGGGGTTAAGTGTTCCTAGGGACGTGTTACTAACTGTGTGGGGGGGCGTGGCTGTGATTTAGTGAACACTGATCTCTGCTCCAATCGCAGGGAGCAGAGATCAGTGTCACTAGTTGCTAGGCAGAACGGGGAGATGCTGTTTACTTCCGCATCTCCCCGTTCAGCCGTCCTGTGAGACGATCGCGGGTATCCCTGCGGCGATCAAGTCCACGGGACCCGCGGCCGGACTTACAGGGGTCCCGACCGGCGCGCGCACCGCCATCTTAAAGGGCGCCTACCTGTACGCCATTCTACATCGTCGTGCGCCGGTCAGGAACCGGCTAATCTAGGTTTTCTATTTAAGGGCTTATGAATGGTTTGCACCTTGTGGTGAACCATCTGTATTTGCTCTTGTGAAGTCTTCTCTTGATTGTAGACTTTGACAATGATAAGCCCACCTCCTGGAGAGTGTCCTTCACTTGTCTGGATGTTGTGAATGGGTTTTTCTTTACCATCGAGAGGATCCTGCGATCATCCACCACTGTTGTGTTCTGTGGACGTCCAGGCCTTTTTTATGTTGCTGAGCTCACCAGTGCGTTCTTCTTTCCTCAGAATGTACCAACCTGTTGATTTGGCCACTCCTAATGTTGCTGCTATCTCTCTGGTGGATTTGTTTGGTTTTTGAAGCCTTACAGTAGCCTGTTTTACTTGCATGGACAGTTTCTTTGAACGCATGATGTAGGTTCACAGCAATAGATTCCAAATGCAAATACCACACTTAGAATCAACTCCAAACCTTCTACCTGCTAAAGCCATGGGTTCCCCCTCCAAGAGAATACCAGGCCCTTCGGTCTGGTATGGATTTTAAGGGGAACCCCCATGCCATAAAATTGTTGTGGGGTTCCACACCAGACCCTTATCCGAGCACACAGCCTGGCAGGTCAGGAAAGGGGGTGGGGATGAGCGAGCGCCCCCTCCTGAACCGTACCAGGCCACATGCCCTCAACATGGGGGGTTGCTTTGGGGCAGGGGGGCCCCAAAGCACCTTGTCCCCATGTTGATGAGGACAATGGCCTCTTCCTGACAACCCTGGCAGGCGGGGGGCTTATCGGAATCTGGAAGCCCCCCTTTACCAAGGGGGCCGCCAGATCTATGTGAATGAGTACCATACCCATTCACCTTAAAAAGAAAAAGTGTAAAAAATAAAACACTCTACACATGTTTTTAAAGTAATTTATTGGGCAGCTCCGGCGTCTCTTCCGATCTCTTTTTCGGCTCCTCTGTGTCCTGCGCTGACGTCTTCTGCCTCTGTTGGTTCTTCTCTGCTCTCTCTCCGGTTCTTCTCCCTCTGTCTGCTGTCTTCTGCAGCGTCTCCTCTGCTATCTTCTCCCTCTTTTGCTCGGTCTTCTCCCTCTATTCTTCTTCCAAGGGACTGTCACCTATTGTCGATGTTTCATCACTGGTGAAGGTTTTCTGCGACTTGTTGTCCATCATCTTTCTTGACTCCCCCTTTTTTTTTTTTCTCATAATTTTTTTAATTTTTTCATCATTATATTGAAAATTTATATCATTTTGGGACTTGTAGTTCACCAACGTTTTGAATTTCTGTTTTGCGCTGCACTTATACTTTACTTAATTCTTCCGATGTTGACTCGAAAGCTCTCTCCTGCTCTAATGCCGGGTGTGCCACTACTTATATTGGCATGGGGCGGGGTCACTGCGTAACATCACCCCGGAGGCCCCGCCCCTTATGACGTCACCAACTGGGGCATAATGGGTGGTGACGTCATAATGGGCGGTTTGCTGGTGCCCCGCTGCATACGAATATAAGTAGTGGCACACCGTGCATTCCACATTAGAGCGGGGGGAGAGCGCTGAGTCGAAATTAGAGGGAGAAGCTAGCGGAGAAGAACCGGAGAAGACGTCAGTGGGAGGAGGCAGAAGAGCCAGAGAGGGGAGAAGAGATCGGAAGAGACGACGGAGCTGCCTTAATAAATTAATTTAACACCCTGTGTGCTGTGTTTTATTTAATTTTTTTTTTTTCAGGTGAATGGATAGGGGGTACAGTGTACCCCATACTCATTCACATAGGGTGGGGGGGCCCGTTGTTAAAGGGGGCTTCCAGATTCCGATAAGCCCCCTGCCCGCAGACCTCAACAACCAATGGCCAGGGTTGTCCCTCATCAACATGGGGACAAGGTGCTTTTGGGGGTGGAAGGGTGCAGGGCATGTTGAGGGCATGTGGCCTGGTACGGTTTGGGGGGGCGCTCACTTGTCCCCACCCCCTTTCCTGACTTGCCGGGCTGTGTGCTCGAATAAGGGTCTGGTATGGATTTTGGGGGGGGGGGGGGACTCCCACACAGTTCCCCTTCAAGTCAACACCAGACCGAAGGGCCGGGTATGCTCTTGGAGGGGGAACCCATGTTGTTTTTATTTGGTGTGGAGTTCCCCCTAAAGATTCATATCGGACACAGTGCCTGGTATTGTCGGGGATCAAAGTCTGAACCCTGTTTATTGAAGTCGGATGTATGTCGGGCTTCAAGTCGCAGGGCAAAGTCGGATCCAAAGTGGTACGACTCTCATGTCGTACCAGTGTGAACCTGGCCTTAAGGCTGGGTTCACACTGGTAGGACAAACGCTCCGACATTGGGAGTTCATGTTGTATGACGTGTGAAAATCAATGGTTCCCGATGAGAGCTGTCTTAACTGGTCTGACTTTGGAAAAGGTTCCTCCACTACTTTGGTCCTACTTCAGCCCATTGAATATCATTGAAGTCAGATCAAAGTAGGATCCTTGTCCTAACCATCCGACTTGTGACATCCGACATGTCGGTGATTACAGCAGCAGGAAAAGGAACTTATGTCAAAATGGGATTGTTTTGATTAGTCAAAGGACAAGTCGTACTAGCACAAAGTCAGATCAAAGTAGTATCCTGTTCATTCAAGTCGGATGGATGCAGGACTGGTGTTGCAGAGCAAAGTAGGATAAGGCTGGGTTTACACTGGTGCGACAAACGCTCCGACATTGGGAGCTCATGTCGAATGACGTGTGAAAATCAATGTTTCCCTATGGGAGCTGTCTTAACTGGTCCGACACGAGTCGGTCCGACTTTGAAAATGCTCCCTGCACTACTTTGGCCCGACTTTGATCCTACTTCAGCCCATTGAATATCATTAAAGTCGGATCGCCGTCTTGCCTGATCCGACTTTGGCATGTGCCTTGTGCTCTGATGATCTTGAGGGGGGAACTCCACGCCAAATGTTATGGCATGGATTCCCCCTCCAAGAGCATACCAGGCCCTTTGGTCTGATATGGATTTTAAGGGGAACCCCCTACGCCAAAAACCATACCAGGCCCTTATCCGAGCACGTAGCCTGGGCGGTCAGGAAAGGGGATGGGGACGATCGAGCGCCCCCCCCCCCCCCTCCTGAACTGTACCAGGCCTCATGCCCTCAACATGGGGGGTGCTTTGGGGCAGGGGGGCGGACTATGGCCCCCACATCCCAAAGCACTTTGTCCCCATGTTGATGAGGACAAGGGCCTCTTCCCGACAACCCTGGCCGTTGGTTGTCGGGGTCTGTGGGGCGGCTTATCGGAACCCGGGAGCCCCCTTTTAATAATATGTGAATGAGTATGGGGTATTATTATTATTATTATATTATTATTACAGGATTTATATAGCGCCAACAGTTTACACAGTGCTTTACAATATAAAAGGGAAACCATACAGTTATAATACAATAGGATTAAGAGGGCCCTGCTCAGAAGAGCTTACAATCTAGTAGGGTGGGGGAGGTGGTACAAAAGGTTGTAACTGTGGGGAATGAGCTGATGGAAGTGGTAAAAGATTAGTTGGAGACGTGATAGGCTTCCCTGAAGAGATGAGATTTCAGGAATTGCCTGAAGGTAGCTAGAGTAGGGGATAGCCGGACATGTTGAGGTAGCGAGTTCCAGAGGATGGGAGAGGCTCTCGAGAAATCCTGGAGACGAGCATGGGAGGAGTAAACGACAGAGCTTGACAGTAGGAGGTCTTGAGAAGAGCGGAGAGGACGGTTTGGGATATGTTTGGAGACAAGATTGGTGATGTAGCTTGGGGCAGAGTTGTGGATGGCTTTGTAAGTTGTGGTTAGTATTTTGAATTTATTTTGCTGGGTGATCGGGAGCCAGTGTAGGGATTGGAGGAGAGGGTTGGCAGACACTGAACGGTTGGTAAGGTGGATAAGTCTGGCAGCAGCATTCATGATAAACTGAAGAGGGGATAGTCTATGGAGAGGCAGGTCAATGAGAAGGGAGTTGCAATAGTCAAGGCGAGAGATAACAAGGGAGTGAATGAGGAGCTTGGTGGTTTCATTTGTTAAAAAGGGGCGAATTTTAGAGCTGTTACGGAGGTGAAGTCTACAAACTTTTGACGATTAGACTTGAGGCTGAAATGACAAGTCTGAGTCTAGGATTACACTGAGTACCCTGGCGTGAGGGGCGGGACTGATGGTTGCTTTGTTGATTTTGATGGAAAAGTCATGGAGGGGGGCACGGGGGGGGGGCATATTAATAGCTCCGTTTTAGAGAGATTTATTTTAAGGAAGTGGTGCGACATCCATGCTGAGATGTCAGTTAGTAAGTTAGTAATGCGAGAGGAGACTGAAGGCGTGAGGTGAGGAGTAGACAGATTTGGGTGTCATCGGCGTATAAGTGGTATTGGAAGCCATGGGTGGTTATCAAGTGACCAAGGGAGGAGGTGTAGATAGAGAAGAGAAGGGGTCCAAGAACAGAGCCTTGGGGGACCCCCACAGAAAGGGGCAATGGTGAGGAAGAGAAGGAGTTGTAGGTAACACTGAAGGAGCGCTGTGATAGATAGGCAGAGAACCAGGATAGAGCAGAATCTTGGAGGCCTAGGGAATGTAGTTTATTGAGAAGGAGCGGGTGGTCAACAGTATCAAAGGCTGCAGAGAGGTCAAGTAGTAGGAGTATGGAGTACTGGCTATTGGTTTTAGCAGTTAGTAAATCGTTAGTGAGTTTTAGTAAGGCAGTTTCTGTGGAGTGCTGCGAGCGAAAGCCAGACTGTAAGGGGTCAAGAAGATTATTTTCACCGAGGTAGGAGCTAAGACGGTTGTAGACTAAGCGCTCTAGAAGTTTAGAGGAGAATGGGAGCAATGAGATGGGCCTTAAGTTATTCAGGTTGGTGGGGTCCAGGGAGGGCTTTTTAAGTATGGGAGTGATCTGCGCATGTTTTAGAGGGGAGGGGAAGGTGCCACTAGAGAGGGAGAGATTGAAGATGGGAGTGAGGGAGCATAGGATAGAAGAAGAGGGTGACCATAGTAGTTTTGAGGGAACAGGATCCAAGGCACAATTGGTTAGGTGGGCATTTGAGAAAAGTTTTGTAACCTCTTCAACAGTAGCCAGTTCAAAAGAGGAGAGTGTTGAAAGTGCTGTTAGGCAAGGTATGTTGGGTGGGGAAGATGTACGCACAGTGGAGGTGTCCTCAAGAATTGCATCAATCTTGTCTTTGAAGTGATTGGCAATCTCTTGGGCAGTGAGTGAGTTGGTGGGTAGAGGGGGTGGGGGACGAAGCAGAGAGTTAAAGGTTGAGAAGAGCCGACGGGGACTAGATGAGAAGGTATTAATAAGAGAGACAAAGTAGGTTTGTTTGGCAGCATGGAGGCAGGAATTGTATTTTAGAAGGGCAGATTTATATAGGGTGAAGTCTTGCAGGCATTTGGTTTTACGCCACAGTCATTCAAGAGCACGGCAATGTCTCTTGAGATTTCTAGTGTTGTCAGTTTGCCATGGTTGTAATGGTCGGGACCTGATTCTGCGTGTGGTTAGAGGAGCGAGTGCATCTAGTGATGATGAGAGTGAACTGTTGTAGACAGAGGTGGCCAGGACAGGACAGAGGAGAGATTATGTCATTATAGATGGTCAGTAGCAGAATAGAGAAGAGATGGGTTAAAGTGGCGAAGGTTCCTACAAATAAGTGTTTGCTGCTTGGGGGGATGGTTGGTTGGAGGCAAGGATACAGTGAAACTGATGTTGTGATCAGAGAGAGGAAAGGGGGTGTTGGTGAGGTTGCAGAGATGGGAGAATACAAGGTCAAGGGTATTACCATTGAAGTGGGTGGAAGTGTGTGTCCATTGGGTTAGGTCAAAAGAAGAGGTTAAGTTGAGAAGTTTAGCTGTAGTTGGGCTGTTAACATTGACCAGAATGTTGAAGTTGCCAAGAATTATAGTGGGTATTTCAGAGGATAGAAAGTAGGGTAGCCAGGCAGCAAAGTCATTAAAGCGCGATACAGGTCCGGGAGGCCGATAAATTGCTGCAATCCTCCGAGAAATAGGAGAAAACAGACGGATACAGTGCATCTCGAAAGAAGGGAGGGATAGGGAGGGAGGGATAGGAAGGACTTGGAAGGTGCTTTGTGGGGATAGAAGGACTCCAACTCCACCTCCTTTCTGTCCATTAGGTCTGGGGGAGTGAGTCCAATGAAGGTCACCATGGGATAGGGCAGCAGGAGAAGCTGAGTCCAAATTTTGAAGCCAGGTTTCAGTTATGGCGAGTATGTTAAAGCCATGAGAGATAAAAAGGTCATGTACAGATGTAAGCTTGTTACAGATGGATCGGGCATTCCAGAGGGCGCATGAGATTGGTGGGCTGCTTTGAGGAAGCAGGGGTATAGAAATTAAACTGAGTGGATTGCGGTGGTTGCCAGAGGGGGAGGAGTATAGGGTATGTGGCTTGCAGTTGTAAAATGGCGGACCAGGATTAGGTGAAATGTCACCCGAGACTAGGAGGAGGGTGAGGAAGGCAAGATGGGAGTGGGATGTGCATAATCGCACGTGTTTAGTGGTCCTGGTGTTTGTCAGCATGTGGGTGCAACAAATGCAGGAGATGATGGGTGGAGTAGTAGGGAGAGGGTAGGAGTAAGGGAGATATGTGCATGCTGCAGGGTAGAGAGGAGGGGTAGAGTAAGGATAATTTGAGGATAGAAGACACTGATGTGAGAAGGAAGAGAAGAAGGAGCATAATAGTAGATAGAGAGTGGAAATCTAATTTCATGTCAAATGCTGGCTTGCTTGTAGTCTTTCAGAGTGGAACAGAGTTCTTGTGGTATCCTCTTCCAGCTTTAGTTATCTTGCTTTCGTTAAACTGCGTTGGTGAAACTGCGCATCACTCGTGAAAGAGCCACCATGTCTGCGCCTTGCCCCTGTCTGCGCCACCCCATAGATTATATCGTACCCCTACCCATTCACCTGAGGGAAAAAAGTATCAATAAAAAAAAAAAAAAACACACTAGACCGGTTTTTAAAGTAATTTATTAGGCAGCTCTGGGGGTCTCTTCCGACTTGGGGGGGGGTCTCTTCCGACTTCTCCGGCCTCTTCTCCTGCTCTCCAGTTCTTCTCCAGTTCTTCTCCCGCTCTCCGGTTACTTCTGCCGGGCTCCTCCACTATCTTCTGCTCTTTTGCCCGCTCTTTTGCTAGCGTTGGCCCGGTCTTCTCCATCGTCTTCTTCCAATGTTAACACGACGCTCTCTCCCGCTGTAATGCCATGTGCGCAACGACTTGGGGCGTGGTCACCGAGTCATGTCATCCAGTGACCCCGCCCCTTATGATGTCACCACAGGGGGGTGCTTGCTTGCATCGTTTTTTCGGCGTAGGGGGTTCCCCTTAAAATCCATAACAGATTGAAGGGCCTGGTATGCTCTTGGAGGGGGAACCCATGCCGGTTTTTTATTTAAAATTTGGAGTGGAGTTCCCCCTAAAGATTCATACTAAACACAGTGCCTGGTATTGGCGGGGATCCAAGTCGGATCCCAGTTCATTGAAGTCGGACACGTCTCTGACTTCAAGTCGCAGGGCAAAGTCGGATCCAAAGTAGGACGAGTGTCGTGTCGCACCAGTGTAAACCCAGCCTGACAGTCGTATGACTGTCCTGTAGTATCAGTGTGAACCCAGCCTTAGACTGGGTTCATACTGGTACTACATGAATGTTGTATGACCGTCATCCTACTTTGCCCTGCAACATGGGTCCTACTTCAGTTTTTCTTCCATCCGACTTGAATGAACAAGATAAGCTTTTGCTCCGACTTTGGTCAAAAGACAAGTCAGACTATCTCAATCACAACAATCCCAGGGTGAGATAATTTCCTTTTACTGCTGCTGTTATCACCATGTCAAATGTCACAATTTGGATGGTTAGGACAGGGATGCGACTTTAATGATATTCAATGGACTGAAGTAAGACCAAAGTCATACCAAAGTAGTGCAGGAACCTTTTTCAAAGTCGGACCGGCTTGTGTCGGACCAGTTAAGACAGCTCTCATTGGGAATCCTTGATTTACACACGTCATGCGACATGTGCTCCCAAAGTCAGAGCGTATGTTGTACCAGTGTGAACCCGGCCTGATTGATGAAGAAATAACGGAGTAGCCCACACCTGGCCATGAAACATTTTTTGATTGTCCAATTACTTTTGGTCCCTTGAAAAAAGGGGGCGTGGCTGTTCTTAAGTGCCGTAATTCCTAAACCCTTCCTCCGATTTGGAAGTGCATACCCTCAAATTAAACCTGAGAGTGTGCACTTATAGACCATATCCATTATGTAACTATAGCTTGAATATGTAAAATCTGCAATTCAACCTAAAAATGAAACATAAATAGGATAAATCAGTAGCCCGAGTGTAAAAAGAGGTGAATATATACTATACAGATAAATACATACTGTGCAAATATATAAACAGTGCTATATAAATATCAGAGTGCAAAAATAGTGCTATATAAATGACTCAACGTATAACTTAATAGCAGCAGTGTATCTATTTCTCTCAGTGACAAGTGAAAAAGTTCATAGACATAAAGTAAAGTCCAGACTGTAAATAAATAAATAGGTGATTTTCCAAGTGTCTTCAAACAAGGTTTCAAACTTTAGTCTTCTAACTGACTTGAATCTGCCACCACACCGTGTGTTTGTGATCACACTCCCTCTGAAAGGCACACTCACCAGCTCACAAGGCCTCACACTCTCGTGTTTTGGCAGCAGCGTGTTTTACCCACTTCAGGGGTTAGTACAGGTCATCAGCTTGCTTAATCCGTTTAGCTCTCAATGTGGTTCCATATGCAAAACAATGAGTAAACACTCCACATAGTGTGAAAAAGTATGATACAATTTATTCACTGTTCACAAACACTTCAATGGTCACACTCACATTTCAAAGATTAAAAACAAGCCTCCAATCCAAACACGGCAAACCAAATAACGCTGATATATAAATATATGCTGCGGTCTCGGCGGACCAAGAGTATCTCACCACCCCTCAAGAGTAAGACCCTGGTGGTCGTATGGTTGTAAAACAAAGTGGCGTTATATATAAGTACAGTCTTTACTTGCTCTGTAGCCTCGTTCCCGACATGTTTCGTCGTATATACGAAACATGTCTATACGACGAAACATGAATAAGTCTATACGACGAAACATGTCGGGAACGAGGCTACAGAGCAAGTAAAGACTGTACTTGTATATAACGCCACTTTGTTTTACAACCATACGACCACCAGGGTCTTACTCTTGAGGGGTGGTGAGATAGTCTTGGTCCGCCGAGACCGCAGCATATATTTATATATCAGCGTTATTTAGTTTGCCGTGTTTGGATTGGAGGCTTGTTTTTAATCTTTGAAATGTGAGTGTGACCATTGAAGTGTTTGTGAACAGTGAATAAATTGTATCATACTTTTTCACACTATGTGGAGTGTTTACTCATTGTTTTGCATATGGAACCACATTGAGAGCTAAACGGATTAAGCAAGCTGATGACCTGTACTAACCCCTGAAGTGGGTAAAACACGCTGCTGCCAAACACGAGAGTGGGAGGCCTTGTGAGCTGGTGAGTGTGCCTTTCAGAGGGAGTGTGATCACAAACACGCGGTGTGGTGGCAGATTCAAGTCAGTTAGAAGACTAAAGTTTGAAACCTTGTTTGAAGACACTTGGAAAATCACCTATTTATTTATTTACAGTCTGGACTTTACTTTATGTCTATGAACTTTTTCACTTGTCACTGAGAGAAATAGATACACTGCTGCTATTAAGTTATACGTTGAGTCATTTATATAGCACTATTTTTGCACTCTGATATTTATATAGCACTGTTTATATATTTGCACAGTATGTATTTATTTGTATAGTATATATTCACCTCTTTTTACACTAGCGCTACTGATTTATCCTATTTATGTTTCATTTTTAGGTTGAATTGCAGATTTTACATTTTTATATTTACTTAAGTAGCTGTTGTTTATTTTATTTATATTTTACACCTTCACGTTTTATACCTTCACTGGTTTAATTATATAGCCTTCACACCTGTGGCGCGGTGGGGGTAGATGATATAGAGGGCAGTCTTATATATATATATATATATATATATATATATATATATATATATATATATATATATATATATATATATATATATATATATATATATATATATATATATATAAATCTCTTTTACCAACAGTACCCACTATAGCTTGAATATGTTTTGGTAAATACCTGAAAAAAAAAACGAAAATTGTGCCTGTGTCCAAATATATATGGACCGATCTGTACATAGATACATAAGGAGGTTAAAGGTATTTTTAAGTTTAATGATACCTTTGACAGTAGAATGGTTGCTATCTGTTGCAAAGAATATATTACTGATTGCTTACCCTGTCTCTTCATTAAAACAAAATTGTCAAAATTATTCTTTAAAAAAAAAAAAAAAAAAGCCTCATTGAATGAAAGAATTTGACACTTCTGGGAGTGTTGGATTCCTGGTCCCCTGAAACACTCAGTGGTTCAATCCACTGGCTTATTTGACTCGACTGTATTCTGTATTGAGTTGCAGGAGGAACCACAGTGGTCATTGGGGAACCATGAATTTGGCTCTCTGAATTTTCCAGGATTTCCACTACTGCAGAGATAAGATACTTAAAACACCAGTCACAAACTGCTGAGGAATATCACGTTTGTGTGTGTATTTATGTATGCATCTAAGTAGTAATTACCGTATTTATCGGCATATAACACACACTTTTTTCCCCTTAAAATCAGGGGTGCGTGTTATACGCTGATCCCCCGCTGTTGTGAGGCTCGGGGCGGCTTTCAGCCGCCTTCGGCCCTTCTCAGCGGCTTTCGATAGCCACCTTCGGCCTTTCTCTGCAGCTTTCGGCCGCCTTCAGCCCTTCTCGACAACTTTTGGCCTTTCTCGGTAGCTTTCGGCCTCTTTAGGCCGTTCTTGGTGGCTGAAAGCTGCCGAGACTGGCCGAAGGTGCCAATTTTCAAACTGCAGTGACACTGATATGTCACTGCAGTTTAACTGCAGCCTGGGCAAGGCTGCAAATGACACTGAGGAGGCTGCAGATGGATGCTGCAAATGACACTGACAAGCATGCAGATGGACGCTGTGCAAGGCTGCATTGATGGGCATTTTTTTTCCCTTAAAATTTCCTCCTAAACTTGGGGTGCGTGTTATACGCCGATAAATACGGTAATCTCTAACCAGGAAGTTTTCTCCCAGCATATGGAAATAGAAGGAAAACATTGCATTTCTATTCTAAAGGCAGCCACCTACTTTTTTGGATCTGGCTAAAAAGCATAAGCTGTTTAGCTATCCCCTATTGTCATGGAGAATGATAAATATCCTCTCATCTAAAAAGAGTGTATGTGGCGCTTTGCTTGTATATTATGTAAGTAAAATCATTTTAAAATTAAAATAAATTCATGAGTAGTGTCCAATAGTGATTAATTGCTCTTATGTGTAAGTGTTTTACCCCTTCTTTCACATTAAATTAACAAACCATATCAATACATGCATAATATCACTAATTAATATACAGCGGTTAAAATAAGTATTGAACACGTCACCATTTTTCTAGGTAAATGTGTTTCTAAAGGTGCTATTAACATGAAATTTTCACCACATGTCGTTAACAACCCATGCAATCCATACATACAAAGAAACCAAAACAAATAAGTTCAGAATTTAAGTTATGTGTAATACAATGGAATGACACAGGGAAAAAGTATTGGACACATAAAGAAATGGAGGTGGAAAAAAGACATATAAAGCCAAGACACCAGCTGAAATCTATCAGTAATTAGAAAGCAATCCTGCCCCCTGTCAGTGCAAATTAATATCAGCTGGTTCAGTCTCAACTGATGGCCTATAAAAAGGTGTCTCATTACCAATGTTTCACACAAACATCTCATGATGGGTAAAAGCAAAGAGCTCCCTCAAGAACTGCACAACCTTATTGTTGCAAAACATACAGATGGCATTGGTTACGGAAGGATTTCTAAACCTCTGAATGTTCCAGTGAACACTGTTAGGGCCAATAATCCGGAAGTGGAAAGAACATAATTTTGCCATAAACTGCCCATGGCCAGGTGCTCCTTGCAAGTTTTCTGACAGAGGAGTGAGAAGAATTATCAGAAGAGTTGTCCAAGAGCCAAAGACCACTTGTGGTGAGCTTCAGAAAGACCTGAAATTAGCAGGTACAATTGTTTCAAACAAAACAATAAGTAATGTACTTACCCGCCGTGGCCTGTAATGCACGCTCACCACACAAGACTCCATTCCTGAAGATTTAGGTACATATTTACATAGTAGGCGAGGTTGAAAAAAGACACAAGTCCATCAAGTCCAACCTATGTGTTTGATGTTGAAGCTCGTTTAAAGTTTTCTGCAAAACATTTAGACAAGCCTGTGAAATACTGGGAGAATATAGTCTGGTCAGATGAGACCAAAATTGAACTCTTTGGATGCCATAATACATATCATATTTGGAGGTCAGATGGCACTGAACATCATCCCAAAAACACCCCAATACCAACAGTGAAGTTTGGAGGTGGAAACCTCATGGTGTGGGGCTGTCTTTCAGCATACGGTACTGGCAAACTTCATATCATTTGAAGATCGGACGAATGGAAAAATGGACCAAGACATTCTTGATAAATATCTGCAGATCCCAGACACAGCCCAAAAACTCCCAATTGATTTCAAGGAAAGACAACAAAGCTGTAAAGCCGCGTACACACGATCGGACAATCCGACCGCGTGTGGAGCTCCGGCGGACTTAGTATTAAGTTTTGACTTAAAATTGTCACACACGGAGGAAAGTCCGTTCATTTAGAACGTGACTCCAGGTAGACGGGGCTAGCGAAGGAATCCAATGCCGCCGCCTTGATCGGTGACATTGACACCTCGCTAGCCCCGTCTACCTGGTATGGATTTAAAGGGGAATCCCTACGCCGAAAAAACAGCGTGGGGGTCCCCCCCCAAATCAATATCAGACCCTTATCCGAGCACGCAGCCTGGCCGGTCAGGAAAGCGGGTGGGGACGAGCGAGCGCCCCCCCCCCCCGAGCCGTACCAGGCAGCGTGCCCTCAACATGGGGGGTGCCCTGGAGAAAGGGGGGCCCTGAGGCCCCCCCACCCCAAAGCACCTTGTCCCCATGTTGATGAGGACAAGGGCCTCTTCCCGACAACCCTGGCCATTGGTTGTCGGGGTCTGCGGGCGGGGGGCTTATCGGAATCCGGGAGCCCCCTTTAATAAGGGGGCCCCCAGATACCGGCCCCCCACCCTATGTGAATGAGTGTGGGGTACGATGTACCCCTACCCATTCACCTAAGAGAAAAATGTGTAAATAAAAAACAACACAATTTTTTACAAATACTTTATTGCACAGCTCCAGGGGTCTTCTTCCGTCTTGGGGGGTCTTCTCGCCAGACTCCTCACTTTCACCTTCGTCGCCGCCGTCATCGCCTGGGGGTCTTGTTCCGCCTTCGGGGGGTCTTGTCCCTCTTCTGTTCTTCTTGCCACTGTCGGCGCTGCCTTCTGCTTCTTCTTTCTTCATCCGATGTTGACTCGTCGCTGTCTTCTCTTCTAATGGCTCAGACGTGTTGCGCTGCCAGGGGCGGGGTCACCATGTGACATGAGACGGTGGCCCCGCCCCTTGCCCCTATATAACTGGCAGCACAACACGTCTGAGCCATTAGAAGAGGAGACAGCGACGAGTCAACATCGGATGAAGGAAGAAGAAGAAGCAGAAGGCGACGGCGGCAAGAAGAACAGAAGAGCGGGACAAGACCCCCCGAAGGCGGAACAAGACCCCCAGACGACGGCGACGAAGGTGAAAGCCGGGCTCCTCCGCTAGTAAAAGAGCTAGCAGAAGATAGCAGAGAAGTCCGGCGAGAAGACCCCCAAAGACGGAAAAAGACCCCCGGAGCTGTGCAATAAAGTATTTAAAAAAAATTGTGGTGTTTTTTATTTACACATTTTTCCCTTCGGTGAATGGGTAGGGGTACATCGTATTCCATACTCATTCACATAGGGTGGGGTTGCCGGTATCTGGGGCCCCCCTTATTAAAGGGGGCTCCTGGATTCCGATAAACCCCCCGCCCGCAGACCCAGACAACCAACGGCCAGGGTTGTCGGGAAGAGGCCCTTGTCCTCATCAACATGGGGACAAGGTGCTTTGGGGTGGGGGGGCCGCAGGGCCCCCCCTTTCCCCAGGGCACCCCCCATGTTGAGGGCACGCGGCCTGGTACAGCTCAGGGGGGGGGGGCGCTCGCTCGTCCCCACACTCTTTCCGTTTTTTCGGCGTAGGGATTCCCCTTTAAATCCATACCAGGTGACGGGGCTAGCGGCGGCATTCACTTCCTTCGCTAGTCCCGTCCTAAATGAACGGACTTTACTCCGTGTGTGGGGCAAGTGCGTTCATTTCAAAAGTCCTGCGGACTTCCGTCAAAACTCCGGCCGATTGTCCGCCGGAAAAGTCCGGGCGTGTCTGGGCAAGTCCACACGTTCGGAAAGTCTGGCGGACAATCCGGCCGAAAAGTCTGATCGTGTGTACGGGGCATAAGGCCAATCACCTGACTTAAACCCAATAGAACATCTATGGAAAGAACTAAAGATTAGAGTTCATAGAACAGGCCCACGGAACCTTCAAGATTTGAAGACTGTGGAAGAATGAGCCAAAATCACGCCTGAGCAATGCATACGACTGGTTTCTCCTTTTTCCCTGTGTCATTCCATTTCATTACACACAACTTAATTTTGGAACTTATTTGTTTTAGTGTCTTTTTATGTATGATTTGCATGGGTTGATACCGACGTAGTGAAAATCTCATGTCAATAGCACCTTTAGAAATCGATTTACCGTATATACTCGAGTATAGGCCGTCCCGAGTATAAGCCGAGGCCCCTAAATCACCACAAAAAAATGGGGAAACGTATTGACCCGTGTATAAGCCGAGGGGCAAAAATGCAGCAGCTACTGTAAGTGGAAAAAGGGTCAGCAATGCCCACCTGCATGTCCCCTGTACAGAACCCCGTGTTCCCATTGCAGCCTACCTGTGCCGATCCGTGGGTCCGGGGTCCTGTGTCCAGGGGGCCGTGCAGCCACTGTGGTCCCGCTGTGGTCCCGCTCTGTCCCCCTCCACAGCGTGTACGGCGTGCGGCGCCATTACAATTTAAAAGCCGCGCCTCTTCCTCCTCCTCGTCCGTGATAGGAGGAACACTTTTTTCCCAGCAATCAGTGCGCAGTGTTCCGCCTATCACGGACCGTCTCTCATCCTCGTCCATGAGATGAGAATGACAGGCCATCCGTGATAGGCGGAACACTGTACTGCTGGGAAAATTTGTGTCCGCCTATCACGGACGGGCGGGAGGAGGCGGCGCGGCTTTTAAACACCGCCGTCTGTCTGCATGACAAGCTGTTCATGTAGGCAGACGGCGGTGACTCGAATATAAGCCGAGGGGTAGACTTTCAGACCTAAAAAAGGGTCTGAAAATCTCGGCTTATATTCGAGTATATACGGTACTTAGAAAAATGGTGACATGTTCAATACTTATCTTACCCGCTGTATATACAATAAAGTGCAATTATACATTAAAGTGTTCCCAGTGTTTGTGCATTAATATTTAATTACTCTTCAAATAAAAGTTACATAAAACCTGCCCTGCAAAGGTAATAAAGTGCAAAAATCCTTCACATAAATTATGTGCAATCCTATATTAGAAGTGTTCAGTGCACATCAGTTCATAAATCATGTTTTGTTTTCCCCTCCATTATGAAACTTATCCCGTGTGTCTACCACTATATCCAAGAAGAAATAGCATTCACCATGTGTTTTTTAATCACTGTGCTCACCTCCAGGTTTGATATATATTTTTATATAGATCAAACAATCATATATAAGCAAAAAGATTCCTCATGGTGTAAAACCATATTTAAACACTTTATTAATTATAAGTAAACAATTTTACACTCGCATTTAGCATAGGTAATAAAACGCAATATGTGCAGTGTATCCCCTATGGAACTTCGGTCCAGCCGAAACATGGAAGTGACGTAACTTGGCTCCAACTGACACGTTGCGTCACAGCACATGTGACTTCATCAGAGTTGGAGTAGGGTGGATTCCATGCCTCCATTTATAAGTCTACACTATCCTCATGGATACTAATCAAGGTTTTATAAGCTGCCGATCTGGAGTAATATGCGGTGCCAGGTGTATAGCGAATGTTTCAACAAAGTATGCAAAAAATATTAAGATAACAATTTAAATGTAGATGGAACAATCTAATGTATCCCTATTTACAGTTCACATCTAAAACCATATATATTATTTAGTGGTTAAATCACAATATGGTATTTGTAAATCTAAGTCAAAATGATATAAATAATTTTTGAACTAATCATTGGAAGATTAATAGGAAAGTATATATCGATTTAAATAACAATTTTATTGTAGCACCATCTAGTGGACGATTAAAAAACTTTCATAATAAACCCACATTTCCTCTGAGAGATGATACTATGCAACCTCTAAAGGGTGATAGCCAGTCTAAAGACATTGTGGGTCTACTTTGCATTGGATAAAATCTTCAAAGTCCAGTAGCATATGCCAGCAAATGGTAACATTGAGTAAAATTTGTTATATAGATATTAGTTTGGACTAATTTTATCTTTGTTAAAAAAATTATATAAAATATACAGCTAGTAAATAACAATTACATATTTATTTAAAACACCCTATGCTCAAACCAGTTCAGTATTGTGAGGTGGTCCCTAATGTTGTCGGAGCTAACAGACTTTTAGATGTGATCCCTATACCTGATTCCCTATGTATGTTTTCTGTGGGACATACAATTTCTTGATATACAGTGCCTTGAAACAGTATTCATACCCCTATATTCCATATTTTGTCATGTTACAAACAGAAACGTTAATGTACCCTATGTAAAATCCCAATAAAATACATTTACGTTTTTAGTTGTAACATGACAAAATGTGGGAAATTTCAAGGGGTATGAATACTTTTTGAAGACACTGTATATTAGTGTGAATTGAAAAATATATATCATTTTTATTTTTGTTCCCTGTTTATGTGCACATTCTCTGAAGAGTAATCCCCTTAGGTATAGTTATTAATGGAGGTAAAATTTCCTGTATAACTTGCTGATAGAGAAAAGTGAAAAAAGGTTGAGAGGAGTAAGTGGGGTAAAAATTACTAATAAAACAATTCAAGTCGTATTCTATATTGTATCCGAGGGGGGGGGGGGGGGGGGGGGGGTTAAAGTCTGTAACTCAAATGTCCATCTTGATTTGCTTTTACTCATGGAGGTAACTTTATTACTCCCCCCTCTAGTGGGGTTTATAGCTTTTGATTTCCCAGAATAATAGGTTGGAAGGGTCTTTATTATTGTATTTCAGAAAATGTCTTGAAACACTATGTTTCAATTATCCTTTCTCTTATATTCACCGACCGACACAGCTCCTCTCTGTAACAAATGGGTTGTTAGCCTTATCACTAGGAGAATACTAGGCATAATTGTAATACAACACTCAGAACTCTTAGTTCCGCCCAGGGGGCGGTCCCTTGGGTAACAACCCTCCTGTCTGCAGACAGACCTCAGTTTTATTTTGCCTAGTAAGGAGAAAAGACCTAGGACACTGGGCAGCCATTTTATTGAAGCAAGAGCACATTTCTAGAACTTTTTAGCACTCATTCTAGCGGCTGACACAGACACAGTTTTTGTTTCCTCTGCACTTGGGAGCACTCAGGGACTACAGGCACTACTTGTGGACAGCGCAGAACTCCTCAGGGTGGTGAGTCCGGCGAAAAGAGCCCCTCAGTCAGCGGCGGCAAGGAGGGTGGGACTGTCACTGTCCTAAGTCCACTTCGGGTGGCAGACAGGATAGAGTCAGCATGGCTTCAGAAACTGGTGTTTCTTCCCCCGGAGTCCAGGCAATTGTGACCGGGTCACCTGCGGATTGCGCAGTACCCATGGACACCCTGACGGCGGTCCTCAATTTACTCGCTGCCAAGATGGAGGCGGTGTGTGGGAAGAAGGTGCACTAAAGAGGCCCCTGCCCCCCCCCTCGTCCTCTGGGGAGATCGCTGACGCAGACTTGGGTCCTGCTGAGGCTGGTGACCCCTGCTCTGTCAACGGACCTTCGGTCCCCAAATACATGACCCTTTTGAGGAGAGCCTTCTCAAAAGATGGTCGGCTCCTCCGGTCGTGGACCCCCCAGTATCCAGGTTAAATAAAGTAACCACGATCACGGTTGAGGGGACTCCTGCATTCAAGGATCCCACGAACAGAAAGGCTACCGGTGGTAAGAGTACACTACTCCCACAGGCCAGGAAGGCTAAGGAGCCACGCCGTAGGCAAGGGCCCTCCTTTTGCGCTCACAAACGGCTTTTTCGTCCGCTCGGAGCTTCGACAAAGCGTCCAAGTCCGACAGGACATCCACGGACGATCAAAGACGTCCCTGGAACCGCAAGCCTGCGAATAAAAGTGCTACCGCATGAAGATTTCCCCCCACCCATATCTCGGGCGGGTAGTGGCCTTTGGGAGTTTGCAGCACGGTGGTCCTCACGGTTGTTCGACCAATGGGTCTGCGATCTGATTTCCACAGGCTACAAGATAGAGTTTCTCTCTTGGCCGCCAAACAGTTTCTTCCCCTCCAGCATGCCCGTATCCCCGGCTCGCTGGGAGGCCCTCTTGGGGGCGGTAAGGGATTTGCTGAAGTGCGGGGTGATTGTACAGGTTCCGGAATCGGAAGCTTCCAGGGATTCTACTCAAATCTGTTTGTGGTTCCCAAGAAGGAAGGGGTACGGCCTATCTTGGACCTAAAAGCCCTCAATCACTTTGTAAAAGTGTAGAGGTTCCGAATGGAATCGGTTCGCTCAGTAGTCGCTGCACTCCATCAAGGGGACTCCCTGGTGTCCTTAGACATCCAGGATGCGTACCTGCACATACCCATATGCCTTCGGCATCAAAAGTTGCTGGGGTTTACAGTCGGGGAAGCCCACTACCAGTTCGTGGCTCGTCCCTTTGGTCTGGCTTCAGCCCCGAGTCTTTATCAGGGTATTGGATCCAGTGTTGGCGCTGCTTCGGCAACATGGGATCGCGATCATGCGATACCTAGACGATCTTCCGCCTCAGTATTAGACGAGGATGTGGCGATCACCATGCAGACCCTGCAAGAATTTGAGTGGCTGTTGAACCTAATGAAGTCGGTGATTGTGCCGACCCAGCATCTGGAGTACCTAGGCTTGCGGCTGTACTCCAGGGAAGCGAGAGTGTTTCTCCCTTCATATTCAATTTCAGACTCTCAGATCTGTGGTAAAACAGCGGATGAACCACAAGTGGTCGTCTCTCCGCTTTTGCATGCGAGTACTGGGACTCATAGTAGCCTCCTTCAAGGCAGTACCTTATGCCCTGTTCCACACCAGAGTCCTGCAGAAGAAGATTTTGACAAAATGGGACAAATCTCAGTTGTCCCTGGATCGACAGATCCAGGTGAGCCAGTCAGTCAGATACTCACTGATCTGGTGGTTGAGGTCCCCGGTGATTTAGTCTGGGAAATCGGTCTCTCTACATGGCCGATGAGACTGCAAGGGCGTCCGATCAGGATCCAGTTAGACAACGCCACGGCCGTGGCATACGTCAATCACCAAGGGGGGACAAGAAGCTCAGCCGCTGCACGGGAGGTCGCTCACATACTTCGGTGGGCAGAGCGACGCGTACCGGCCCTGTCAGCCATTTACATCCGGGAGCGGAGAGCTGGCAGGCGGACTATTTGAGTCGACAGGTGCGGGATCCTGGGGAATGGTCATTGCATCCAGAGACATTCAGGTTACTGTGCCTGAGGTGGGGCACACCAGGCGTGGATCTACTGGCCTCCCGTATCAATCGGAAGGTGCCAAGATTCGTGTCCAGGACAAGAGATCCGCGGGCCGACGCGTCAGATGCGCTGGTGGCTCCGTGGGATCATTACCAGCTGATGTACGCCTTTCCTCCACTGAATCTGTTACCACGTCTGTTTCGCAGAGTGGAAGCTGTGGGGATCCCAGTGATACTGGTTGCCCCAGATTGTCCGCAGCGTCCCTGGTACGCAGACCTGGTGCGTCTGGTGGCAGACGCTCCCTGACCACTGCTGCTGCGAGAGGACTTTCTGTCTCAAGGTCTGATTCTCCATCCTGCTTTACCATCGCTGACTTTAACGGCATGGCTTTTTAGAGCCAGGTGTTGAGGAACCGGGGTCTGTCGGACTCGGTGATCCCAATTGTGTTGAGAGCACGGAAATCTTCTTCTCGGAAGATATACCATCGTACCTGGAAGGCCTACATCTCCATGTGTGAGGAGAAAGGATGGCATCCATGCTCCTTTTCCATATCCAGGATCCTGCTGTTTCTTCAGCAAGGAGTAGACCAGAAATTGGCATTAAGCACCATTAAAGGGAAAATTTCAGCATTAGCTGTCTTTTTTCAGCGACCCCCCTGGCATCTCACTCCTCAGTGAGTACCTTCATTCAGGGGGTACGACATGTAGTCCCTCCGGTGCGTCCACCGCTACCCCCTTGGGATCTGAACCGGGTGTTAGCGCTACAAAAACCGCCATTTGAAAATATCAGGGAGATTCCCCTGTTGACTCTTTCCCTGAAAGTGGCCTTCCTAGTGGCCATCACATCGGCCAGGAGGGTTTCGGAACTGGCGGTCTTGTCTTGCAAGTCGCCCTATCTGGTTATCCACAAGGATAAGGTGGTGTTGTGTCCGAAACAGTCTTTTCTACCATAAGTGGTCTTGGCTTTTCATATCAATGAGGACATTGTATTGCCATCTCTGTGTCCTAAGCCGAAGCACCCTAAGGAGGTGGCCCTTCACGCTCTGGATGTGCTTCAGGCTTTTGAGGTGTATTTGTCTGCCACGGCTCCCTTTTGGAAGTTGGACTCACTGTTTGTTTCGGTGGCGGGTCCAATGAAAGGCATGGCGGTCTCGTCGGCCGCCATTTCCAGGTGGATCGGACAGATTGTAGCACCAGCCTACGCCTTGAAGGGGCAGGTGCCCCCCTTTCCGGTCACGGCCCACTCCTCAAGGGCAATCGGAATGTCTTGGGCTTCCGACACCAAGCGTCTGCCGCTCAGGTGTGTAAAGCGGCCACCTGGTCGTCTGTCCACACGTTTACCAAGTTCTACAATGTAGACGTCGGTGCATCGGTTGATGCCTGTTTTGGCTGCAAAGTTTTGCAGGCGGCCATGTAGTTGCAATTGAATATGCAATATATATTTTCATTTTTTTACTGTTTTTTCGAGAGAAACACAGTACTGTTATGTTAATGCACTGTTGCATTACTTCCGCAGTTTGATGCGGTTCTGGGTGATCACTTCTGTTGAGGATACCCAGATTTTTGTGGTGGTTTTTCCAGCACTGTTGTTTTTTGTGGGTTAAGTTTCACTAGTACCCACTTGCCACGGTGGATGACGTTTTTATGCTGTTTTCCCACCCCTCGTTTGGCACTGCTTGGGGACGTCCCATTTGTTACAGAGAGGAGCTGTGTTGATCGGTGAATATAAGAGAAAATAGGATTTTTTGTACTCACCGTAAAATCCTTTTCTCTGTAATTCACCGACCGACACAGCACCCGCCCCTTCTTTTATCTTTGTTATACTGCTTGTTGACGTACTGAGGTCTGTCTGCAGACAGGAGGGTTGTTACCCAAGGGACCGCCCCCTGGGCGGAACTAAGAGTTCTGAGTGTTGTATTACAACTATGCCTAGTATTCTCCTAGTGATAAGGCTAACAACCCATTTGTTACAGAGAGGAGCTGTGTCGGTCGGTGAATTACAGAGAAAAGGATTTTACGGTGAGTACAAAAAATCCTATTTTTTTGATATGTTGGATGTGTTCCCTTATGCCGCGTACACACGACCGGACTTTTTGACAGCAAAGGTCCGACGGAATGAATCCGTCGGACATTCCGATCGTGTGTGGGCTCCATCGGACCTTTGCATGGCAAAAATCCGACGGACTTTAGAAATAGAACATGTTTTAAATTTTCCCGCCGGAACTCCGCCAGAGCGAGTTTCTAGCGGGAAAACCGTTCATCTGTATGCTGGTTCGACGGACCAAAATATGACGGAAGGGCAGCTACAGCACCTGCCCACTTGAATGTTTCTCGAAGACAGGGCACTGTACGTCTCGCGCTGGCTGCAATAGGAAAAACACATTTTCCTATCGCAGTGAGCGCGAGAGGGAAAGCCCTGGTATGGATTTTAAGGGGAAGCTCCTACCCCGAATAAAATGGCGTGGGGTCCCCCCCCCCAAAATCGATACCAGACCCTTATCCGAGCATGCAGCCTTGGGATTGTGACATCATATGGGGGCGGTGTCACCATGTGACATGAGCATGTGACCCCGCCCCTTGTCCCTATATAAGTCACAACACCGCGTGTCTCTGCCATTCCGGCCAGAGAGAGCGACGAGTCAACATCGGAAGAAGAAGAGGAAGACGGCGCAGAAGAAGAAGAGGAAGACGGCGCAGAAGGCGGCGACAGCGGCAAGAACAGAAGAGACCCCCGAAGGCGGAACGAGACCCCCAGACGAAGACGGCGGCGACAAAGAAGAAAGCCGGGCTCCTCCGCTCGTGAAAGAGCTAGGTAAAAGAGCAGAAGAGAGCGGAGGAGTCCGATGAGAAGAACCCCTAAGACGGAAGAAGACCCGCGAAGCTGTGCAATAAAATACTTTACAAAAATTGTGTGTTTTTTTTTTTTACACTTTTACACCTTAGGTGAATGGGTAGGGGTACATCGTACCCCATACTCATTCACATAGGGTGGGGGGCCGGTATCTTATTAAAGGGGGCTCCCTTTAATATGGCCAGGGTTGTCGGGATGGCCAGGCCAGGGAAGAGGCCCTTCTCCTCATCAACATGGGGACAAGGTGCTTTGGGGTGGGGGGGCCGCAGGGCCCCCCTCTCCCCAAAGCACCCCCCCATGTTGAGGGCACGCGGCCTGGTACGGCTCAGGAGGGGGAGGGGCGCTCACTCGTCCCCACCCCCTTTCCTGACCGGCCGGGCTGCGTGCTCAGATAAGGGTCTGGTATCGATTTTGGGGGGGACCCCACGCCGTAGGGGCTTCCCCTTAAAATCTATACCATGCGACGGGGCTCGCAAGGTGTCAATCTGGCCAATAAAAGCGGTGAGATTGACTTCCTTTTCTAGTCCCGTCGTAACTCATCACGTTTTAAATGAACGGACTTTGATCCGTGTATGGGCAAGTCCGTTCATTTGGAAGTCTGGCGGGAACTCCGTCGGACCTAGTCTGCTGGAAAGTCCGGTCGTGTGTACAGGGCATTAGTCTATTCCATAGGGGTCTTTTCATCCTCCCCACACAAATATGATCTTGTGATCTAAACCTCTGTGTGGGTTCCTGAATCATTAATGGCAGACCAAAGTGGGACCCTTTTAGACTACAAAAAATGTTCCAGAATAACAATTTTTAATTGGAATCCTCTCAAGTTATTTGTAAGAATGCTGCAAACACCAAAAGAAATTTGGGCTGTACACCCTACAGCATAGTAGTGTGGGCCTTTACAGAGAAAATCCAGTAATAAACCTAATCGAGCTCCATGTAAAAATAAATAACTTAGAGAATGTCTTATTTGTAGCTAATGTATCAGGAGATTTTGACTGGAATCTTGTAAACAACAAATAAAATACTCATTGTTTTTCCCAAGATGTTCAGAAGCAATTCTGGATTTTACTGCCACCCAGATCAATGCTGAAGATCCTCGATATGGGGCGACTCCACTTCATTGGTCAAAGAATGCAGAGGTACTATAATCCTTATCCCTTGGAGCAGATACTGTTTTAATTGCTTGTTGGTGCATCCAGTAACCCACATTTACTTTGCTTAAAGGAGTTGTAAAGGCAGAAGGTTTTTTTTTATCTTAATGCATTCTGTGCATAAAGATAAAAAACTTCTGTGTGTAGCAGCCTCCCCAGCACCCCCTAATTAGTTACCTGAGCCCCATGTCTCTCCAGCGATGTCCACGAGTGTCTTAGCTGTCCGCGACTCTCCTCCTGATTGGCTGAGACACATTGGCTCCTGCGTCTGTCAATCAAAGTCAGTTAGCCAATCAGGGGAGAGAGGGGGTGGGGCCGGGTCAGGGCTCTGTGTCTGAATGGACACCAAGGGCTGTGACTCGGCTCGGGTGCCCCCGTAGCAAGCTGCTGGCTGTGGGGACACTTGACAGGAGGGAGGGGTCAGGAGCAGCAAAGAGGGACCGAGAAAAGGAGGATCCCGGCTGCTCTGTGCAAAACCAACTGCACAGAGCAGGTAGGTATAACATGTTTGTTTTTCTTTTCTTTTTTTTTTTTAACGAGACTTTACAATCACTTTAACCGCTTGCCGCCCGACCCACTGTCAAATGACGGCGGGCAGTGCAGCTCTTGTTCTGGGCCGACGTCATATGCCGGCGGCCGAGAACGGCCACTCTCCGCGGGTACGCGGCAATCACGGCTGTGCCGTGTTGCTAGGACATGGTGTGACCCCGATCTGTGTAAAGAGCCGCGTCTGCGGCTCTTTAACCATGTGATCGGCTGTGTCCAATCACAGCCAGTCACATGTAAACACTGAGATGTCAGTAATCGGCTCTCCTCGCCTCACACTGACAGAGTGCCGCCTATCAGTGCTGCCCATCAATGCCCATCAGTGTTGCCCATCAGTGCCACCCATCAATGCCCATCTGTACTGCCTATCCATGCCGCCTATCGTGCCCACCAGTGCCGCCTATTAGTGCCCATCAGTGCCGCCTATACGTGCCCATAAGTGGGGCATATTAGTGCCTCCTCATCAGTGCCACCTCATAAGTGCCGCCTCATCACTGCCCACCAGTTCAGCCTATCAGTGCCCATCGGTGCCACCTCATCAGCGCACATCAGTGAAGGCTAAAAATTACTTACGAAATTTACTGACAGAAAAAAAGTAAAAAAACGTTTTTTCCAAAATTTTTGGACTTTTTTTTTTTTTTTTGTAAAAAATAAAAAACCCAGCAGTAATTAAATACCACCAAAAGATAGCTCTATTTGTGTGAAGAAAATTATAAAAAATTTGGGTACAGTGTAGCATGACCGCGCAATTGTCATTCAAAGGCGACAGCGCTGAAAGCTGAAAAATGGCTTGGGCAGGAAGGAGGTGTTCATGCCTGGTAGGCAAGCGGTTAAAGTAATGCATTCTGTATATGGTGCTTCAAATATTTATGTGGATAGGGCTTATACTGGATGACTGGCAGCAATGTAGAAAAAAGCATCAGGATGCATACAGTTTTGTGATAGCATTGAGAAGCATCATTTTGAAAAACAATAGAAGTAGAATCATTTTAGGGAAGGCTTGTCAATTTTCCATGCTGTGTTGGACTACATTCCAAAAAAACTTATATTGCTGTTTGTGTTTCATTGCTTTGAGGTATATAATTAAAGATGAACTCCTGGTAGCTAATAAAAGATTTAGCTCAATCATGTATAAATAAATGCATCTATTTATTTTTTTAATCCAAAATACTAGTACAGGCACCCAAGCTGATAATACTCAGAAGTCCCTGATCAGCTGCACTCAGACGGGAAGATGAGGGGCCATCACTCTTTGGCTTTATTACTTAGAAGGAACATGTTTACCAGAGGAAAGAGTACAAGAATGACCTCATCCGTATAATGCTACTTCTTCTTTGTCACAGGCTGTGGTTTATTCTTCCTTTTTTTTTTGTTTACAACCACTTTAACAATTAGATGGTTACAATGCATATTGCGTAAAAAAGATCATAATGTATAAAGAAGAGTACTGAAATCCTACAAGTTCTAAGGAAGGCCTCACGTATGGGCAATGAGTCAATCCTCATAATCTGGAATGACTTGGAACTCAGGGAAATGCTGCATGCTTTGAAAAAATTATGAAAATGTCCAAACTTAAAATCACATACAGCTGAACACAGGTCCATATGCTCAAAAAAAGAAATTTACTCGTAGAGGAGGGTATAATTCAAAGATGCAATGTTGTTAGAATGTAACCATCACAACCAGGACAATGCCTGGTGGCCTGATACATTTAGAAGGTGAGCATGGGAGAGAAAACTAAGAAGAGAAAAACATAAGAAGAGAGAAGAGAAAGGGGAAAAAAAGGACAAGGGGAGAAGAAAAGAGAGGGAGTCCACAGGGCACACGCCCGGAGTGTATTAAATCGAGAGAAGCGAGGGATTGTATCTGGAAGGTTGATTGAATGCAACCCATGGTTGCCAAAACCAAAGGTGTTTATCATGTGTATCTGATGGAGTAGCTGTCAACCTTTCATTTACCATAATATCATTCATTTGTTTTTTTACTGCCTCAAAAGTACAGGAGTTTTCCAGGCCTTTGCTATAGTTAATTTAGTTGCAGCAAAAAGGTGCAGAGCCAGTTACATAGTTAAGTTGAAAAAAGACACAAGTCCATCTAGTTCAACCATAAAAATAAATAAAATAAAAATAATATCATACAATCCCATATACTCAATCCTATACCCACAGTTGATCTAGATGAAGGCCAAAAACCCCAGCAAAGCATGATCCAATTTGCTACAGCAGGGGAAAAAATTCCTTCCTGATCCCGAGAAGCAATCGAATTTTCCCTGGACCAACTTTACCTATAAATTTTAGTACCCAGTTATATTATGTACATTTAGGAAAGAATCCAGGCCTTTCTTAAAGCAATCTACTGAGCTGGCCAGAACCACCTCTGGAGGGAGTCTATTCCACTATTTCACATAAATCAGCCAACTTAGGTGCTCTTGATAAAGGTCATCTGCTGATCTGAGAACTGTAGTGGGGAGTTTTAATGGCAACTATAATCACAGGTAGTGTTATTCACTGTGTCTCCGGCTTCACTGTGTCTCCGACTTTGTGGTGTCTCGTGGCAGTGACACCTATGCCGAAATCAGGAGATGTGCTCTCCTCCAGCACCTCCCACTTCACATTCCTCACCAGTCAGCTGACCTCTAGTCTCTGCCCCCCAGTCATGCCGTGAACTGAATGGACGGCTGCGAAGAGGCTGAATGGGCAGCCGTGGGCTCCAGGGACAGCCCTGCCGGGTGGCCGCAAAGAGGCTGGGAAGGAGGTGTGGGCTTCAGTCACTGCGGGGAAAGATCGAGGGTGTCTGGTGGACATCGAATCCTCCGAACCCGCTGATTGGCTCCCCCGCTGGCCAATGGAAGCGCCCGTACACTTATTAATGAGTGAAATGGATATAAAGGCCCAAGATTTTAGTAATGAAAACGGTATCATTAGCAGTAATCAGCATGGATTTATGAAAAATCGTTCTTGCCAAACCAATCTATTGACCTTCTATGAGGAGGCGAGCTGCCATCTAGATTAAGGAAGGCCCGTAGACGTGGTGTATCTGGATTTTGCAAAGGCATTTGATACAGTTCCCCATAAGGCTGGTTTCACACTGGGGCGGTGGGGGCGGCGGCGGTAAAACAGCGCTATATTTAGTGCTGCTTTACCGTCGTTTTAGCCGCGGTATTCGGCCGCTAGCGGGGTGGTTTTAACCCCCGCTAGCGGCCGAATAAGGGTTAAAACCCCCCGCAGAGTGCCGCTGCAGCGACGCTTTGCCGGCGGTATTACCGCGGTATCCCCGTGGTGTCCCATTGATTTCAATGGGTAGGAGCGGTGAATACACCGCTCCTTCACCGCTCCAAATATGCTGCTAGCAGGACTTCTTTTACCGTCCTGCTAGCACACCGTTCCAGTGTGAAAGGCCTCCGGCTTTCACACTGGAGTTAAAGGACCCGCTTTTTTCAGGCGCATTACAGGCGCTATTTTTAGCGCTGTATCGCCTGAAAAACGCTTAGGTGTGCAAGGGGCCTAAATGTTTACTGTACAAACTAAGGTCTGTCGGCATGGAACAAAGGGTGAGTACATGGATTGAAAAATGGCTACAGGGGTGAGTTCAGAGGGTAGTGATAAATGGGGAGTACTCTGAATGGTCTGGTGTGGAAAGCGGCGTTCTCCAGGGTTTAGTCCTGGAACCAATCCTATTTAATTTATTCATAAATAACCTGGAGGATGGGATAAATGGCTCAATCTCAGTATTTGCAGACAATACTAAGCTAAGCAGGGCAATCATTTCTCCACAGGATGTGGAAACCTTGCAAGAAGATCTGAACAAATTAATGTGGTGGGCAACTACATGGTAAATGAGGTTTAATGAAGAAAATTTTTTAAAATAATGCATTTGGGTGGCAAAAATATGAATGCAATCTACTCACTAGGGGGTGAACCTCTGGGGGAATCTAGGATGGAAAAGAACCTGGGGATCCTAGTAGATGACAGGCTCAGCAATAGTATGCGATGTTGACCTGCTGCAAGCAAAGCAAGCAGAATAATGGCATGCATTAAAAAGAGGATTAACTGCAGAGATAAAACGATAATTCTCCCACTCTACAAGACTCTTGTCCTTCCGCACCTGAAATATGTTATCCAGTTCCGGGTACCAGTCCTCAGGAAGTATGTGCTGGAACTGGAGTCCGGAGAAGGGCAACAAAGCTAATAAAGGGACTGGAGGACGTTTAGTTATGAGGAAAAATTACGAGTACTGAACTTATTCTCTCTGGAGAAGAGACGCTTGAGAGGGGATATGATTCAATTTACATGATTCAATTTACAAATACCGTACTGGTGACCCCACAATAAAACTCAATCCTCATGGGGCCATTCACTAAAGTTAGAAGAGAAGCGGTTTAACCTTAAACTGCATAGAGGGTTCTTTACTGTTATTCTCTTCCACAGGCAGTGGTTTCAGTGGGGAGCATCGATTAATTAAAAAAAATAATATGCACCTGAAGGACCACAACATACAGGGATATACAATGTAATACTGACATTGAAGCACACACACAGGTTGGACTTGTGTCTTTTTTCAACTTCACCAATTATGTAACTGTGTAGGATGTATGATCACGGTCAGGTGTCGGGAGCATTACTATGCTAGGTTCAGAGTAAAGGCCTGGCTATCCTTAGCAGAATTATACACAGCTGTCAGGTGAGGAGCTAAAATGTCTGCAAATTTCCTATAGTAAAGTGCTGTGAAGCCATCAGGACGCGGATTTTTGCCCACCTTTAACTCCTTAATGACTGCGCACATGACACTTGCATATCAGTAGAGACTATTTACTGTTGTCCCCAAGGAAAGAGAAACAGCAGTTTGTACAAGACAATACTACACTTACCAACACAGTATGCAGCATTGGATACCTGTTGTGCTGCTTTAACCTGTCTACTGTATTTTGCTCACAGTCTGCTTTCCTTTCCCCTACCAGAATCCGTTTTTATATTGCCTTCCATCTTAGCAAGCATAATGACCTCCTCCTCCTCTCTGCCTTGCCATAGGCTCCCAATCTCTACTGCTTTGACCACGATCAGTTACCACTTTGTCAACCTAATGATGATCCCCCTCTGTTATTTCTCCCATCCTCCCCACCTCATGCTTTGTGTACTCTCGCTCAATGATCCCTGATCAGCTGCTACTCCTCTAACTTCTGTCTCCTTTTTCCTTGGTCTACAAATAGCTTATTTCACATTTGTACATGCTTGGCTGCTTCTATTCTATGAGCAATAATCATTTCTATCACCTGTCGTTGTTCATCTCCCTTTCATTCTCCTCTCTCTTCTCCATAGTCCAAGATCAGTTCTCCCTGTGCCTCCTTTTCCAGTGTCCCACAGTCAGCAGCTACATCTAGATAAGGAGTATTCACTGTGCTTAGGCTCTATAAAGCAGCTGGCATAAATTGCTGGTAACAATAAAAACATAAAAGGAAAAAATATATGCAACGCTAAAAAACAAATGAAACATGGAAGTTCAAAAATGTCCTCAGACCTTGGTATGTAAACAGCACAAAAAAGTCAATATATCTTGGGAGTCTCCCGAGGTGTATAATCAAACAGACTGAGGTGAGTAGTAGTATGTCCTCCACTGAACACCAACACACCGGGCCTCTTACCCCAAAATATAGACCACTAGGTTATAGGTGGTCAAACAGGCACAATGTTAATTCACAGGCTGGTCTCCTCTCAGATAACGTGCAAATGGATCCGTTATATCCCTCAAGTATGGTAAATCCACAGGACTCATGCATCAAAATAAGACCAGACAACTCCTCATGGTGCAGTATATCAAACCAGTATAAAAGTTTATTCCAGATAAATCAGAATACCCACATTTAAAAAGAGTAAAACAAGCGTGTCATAAGGTACGGATGTTTCCAACCCGCAAGATGGCTGTGGTCCACGCATGTAGCGACGTGACACCAGATCCCAGGCTCCACCCTATGTTTTTCGTCCAATAAGGAACGTTGTCAGGGGCTTGTGGTATGATTCATTGAGAGGTGCCAAATCTACCCAGCCTAAGTTACCCTGTTCATGATTGGGCACACATTTTCTAGTCCTAGATATGTAGATATGGTACTATTTAGATTTGTATAGAATGTGTATACTTGTGCACATTAGGAAACAGTTTTGTAGCATATACATTAGCTGATATGTTCCTGTGATAAAAGTACACAGAATTATTGGGAATCAGGTGCATGAGAAAAAAAGAAGTAATGAGAATAGCAACTGTTTATTTTTTTACATAATTTAAACAAAAATGAAGGGTGTGATTGCTATGGGCATCAAGTTTTCATTTAACACAATTGTGTTCTGGAACCATCACCAGTAACCAGTTTCCTTTAGGAAGCTATAGATTTGCCATTATAACTCTGACAGTATCTATCTGTTTCACAGATGTCTCTGTTGTTGCTTAATCGTGGTAGCAATGTGAATGCACTCAGCAGGACATCAGAAACCCCACTACACATAATGGTGAAGAGAGATCGATTTGATTGTGCCATGGTTCTCTTAACTCATGGAGCCGATCCCAACTCCAAGGGAGAGCATGGAAACACCCCTCTCCACCTTGCCATGAAGGTAAAGCATACTAGGCTCTATTTCTTTAGGATAGTAGTATGATTTATATTCAGTATTGATTACACACTCTTTTACATACTTTTCATAAATCTTTTAAAGAGTAAATAGTAGTTATAAGTCAAATTTTATTGCTATATGTGCTTTAAAATAGCAAAAACTAAAATAAAGTATAGCAAAGGTGCCAAAGCAATGTTGACTGTCATCAAACCTTTTTGAACCTAATCTGACAAGAGCAGGGTCCTCCTAACACTCTTGTCCTAAATTGTATTGTAACTATACTTTTCCCATTATATACATCTTATGTAGCAGTAATCATTAATTTTAAAATACATAGTTTGCTATGGATATATAAGGGTTAACACATGGTTATACTTCTTTATCTCATGTGTTGTATGCATGGAAGCCATTTAAGACCTGAACACAGACATAGCTCCATTTTCACTGCACAGTGCAGGTCCGTATTTAAAAGGGCAGACCTGAAGTTGCTGGATTATTTTTTAATGGAACAATAAATTCTGCTCTCTGTGCTGTTACCCATCTTGAGATCTATATGTGTATATATACCGTATTTATCGGCGTATACCACGCACTTCAATTTTAAGAGGGAAATTTCATAAAAGAACTTTGAAGCAAAATAAGGGTCAGTGCCCAACAATGCAGCCTTATCAGTGCCCATCTGCAGCCTCACCATTGCTCATCTGCAGCCTGATCAGTTCCCATTTGCAGCCTCACCATTGCCCATCAATGAAGCTTGATCAGTGGCCATCTGCAGCCTCACCGTTGCCCATCTGCAGCCTAATCAGGGGCCATCTGCAGCCTCACCATTGCCAATCTGCAGCCTCACGTCAGATTACTGCTGCCTCGGAGGGGACGGGGAGGGGGGCAGGACAAGCGCCATCAGATTACATAGAGCGAGAATATCCTGTTTACTCGACGGCCTCTTTTAATATGAAATACCGCCTCCTGGACCGGCTCCTATGATGGACAGAACACTGGTCCAATGCCATCCAAGAGACTGGACTATGTATTAAAGCTGAGAAATTAGATTGGGGATGGTCCATCGCCTGAGGGAATGTATGCTGCCGCACTCTGAGCCCGCAGAGGGTGACAGAGGGGCAGGTGTGGAGTCCTCGCTGTCAGCCTGTGACATGGCTTCCGGCTAGAAGACAAAAAGCGGGGGTGCTCATGTTAAGAAGAGACATGGTCGTAGGATAGAGAGCGGAGTGGTAGAGAGAAAACTCAGAGAGGAAGAAAAAGTACAGGAAAAGGAATGATAAGCGTAGACAGGAGCTGACAGTGTTCTGTTGTGGCAGAACTACAGTATCTCACAAGTGAGTACACCCCTCACATTTTTGTAAATATTTTATTATATCTTTTCATGTGACAACACTGAAGATATTACACTTTGCTACAATGTAAAGTAGTGAGTGTACAGCTTGTAGGGCCAAAACAACTAATCGATTAATCGACAACTAATTGATTATGAAAATAGTCAACTATTTTCATATTCAATGAATCGGCCAGCAGATTATTCAGCCTGCATACAGAATGCATTATTTGTTTACATATCAGGAAATACAGTGCAGCACGCATACAGCTCAGTAAACCGTCCATACATGTCAGTAAGTGCCTGAAAACTTGTGAATGTGAATGAGTGATGAGCAATGCCTTATGGCACATGTAGTCCTGGGCAGGAAGTGAGTGGTTCTAAAGTCAGAAGTTTTTTAACCGTTCTATAGGGATACATACTAATGTGCTTATTGCCTTGAGCTGCATACATAGATGCATGAATGGCAAGAATAATTGTAAACCTGCATGTTTGCATACCTACAGGGTTGTATACCGGTAGACCAACGTTGTCTAGGCCTGCATCCTTGTGGAACTGCGTATTAGTTTGTCTAATACAGTGACTTTATTATGTATCTGTTAGACTAGCTAAATGACTTAGAAGGGTGAGGCAGATACTCTGCCCTCAGGTTCAGTGGTCTGGCAATGTTCACGTCTCCTGTTGGACCAATGGCATCCAAACTTCTCGTGTGATTGGGCAAAGGTAGCCTATATTCCCTCCTCTCTACTGAGGCTTTAGCCTGGGCTGCCCCCCTGTTTGAGTAGAATGATTCAGTGGTTTCTAGCCTGCCTGACTTCCTGAAGCTCTTTCGGAATATCTTTGAGGAACCGGGTCCGGTTTCTTCATCAGCCGCCCTTCTACATCTTCGCCAAGAGTCTTTTTCTGTGGGACAGGATGCTCTTCAGTTTCGCATACTAACAGCTGAGTTGAGCTGCAATATTGAGGTCTTAGTTGCAACCTTTTTTAATGGCATATTTGACAGAGTGAAGGACGAATTAGCGGGAAGAACCATCCCCGCTGGTCAGAACAATGTCATCTCCTTGTGTAACCAGATCGATATTCACTTTAAGGAGATGCCAGCACTTTCTTGTCCCTAGTCAGCCTGAGCTCCCCTCCCTTCATCCTGTGGAGCATCTTCTGCCAGCTGAGGAATCTATGCAGCTGGGCCGGACCAGGCTAACCCCTAAGGGAACGTGCTAGGTGCAGAACTCTGGGCCTGTGTCTCTATTGTGGGGGCAAGGGGCATTTTCGTGACTCCTGCTCGTTTCGTCCGGGAAAACGCTCGGGTCTAATAATCTGGAAGGTGGAGTATTGGACCCAGAAATATCACCTTCTCGTCATCTTCTTTCAGTGTCTCTTTATGTAGGTGCTTCCTCTCAATCGGCCTTGGCATATCTGGATTCTGGGGTTGCTGGAAATTTTATGGACTGGAGAACTGCATCTTCTATGAAGCTTACCGTTTCGCCCCTCACTACATCACTGGTGGTCTTGGCAATTGATGGCACAGTTCTTCCAGGGAGCCCTATCCATTTCCAGACTCTCCCTGTTAAAATGGTGGTAGGGATACTCCACCAGGAGTGGATATCCTTCCTTATTTTACCTAAGGCCACAACCCCCATCGTATTGGGCCTTCCTTGGCTACAGCTCCACTCTCCACATGTGAACTGGGCTTCTGGGCAGATCCTGGCTTGGGGTCCCTCCTGTTTCTCGTCCTGCCTACTGAAGGTTGCCCACAAGGAGAGACTTCCGGTTGCAACTAAATCTGTATCTTCCGCTCTTCCTGCTGCATATAGCGATTTCCGGGATGTGTTCTGCAAAAAATCAGCTGAGGTGCTTCCTCCTCACAGACCCTTTGACTGTGCTATTAACCTGGTTCCTGGAGCAACTCTGCCCAGGGGCCGTACCTACCCTCTGTCCATTCCAGAGACCCAGGCCATGTCAGAGTATGTCGCTGAGACTCTAGCAAGGGGGTTCATCGGGAAATCCTCATCACCTGCAGAAGCAGGGTTCTTTTTCATTGCCAAAAAAGATGGTATCTTAAGACCCTGCATTAACTATCGAGGCTTAAATGCCGTGACTATGAAAAATCAATACCCCTTACCCTTAATATCTGAATATAAACTAACAGATTGAAAGGTGCCTCCATTTTTACCAAGTTGGATCTCGGGTGTGCATAAAATCTGACCTGATACGGGAAGGTTACGAATGTAAAACCATGTTTAACACTAGGGATGGGCATTACGAATACTTGGTTATGCCTTTTTGTTTGTGTAATGCCTCAGCTGTGTTCCAAAATGTTGTCAATGACATTTTCAGGGATCTGCTGTATCAATTTGTTGTCATCTACCTGGATGACATTCTCATCTTTTCAGAAAATCTGTCCACAGAAACCATGTCCGAATTATACTTCCGCACCTTGGAGAGAACAGTCTGTATGCCAAGCTGGAGAAATGTTCTTTTGAATGTTCTGAGGTCCTGTTTTTGGGATTCTTTGTCTCTAGTTTGGGACTTCGTATGGATCATGGAAAGGTCTCAGACATTACCAACTGGCCTCTTCCTGCCAGCCTCAAGGCCACACAGCGCTTTCTTGGGTTCACAAATTATTATAGGCAGTTCATTAAGAATTACTCTTCAATTGCTGCGCCTATTATCGCTTTGACCAAGAAGGGTACGAATGCCAAGGAGTGGTCCCCTGAAGCTGTCTCTGCAATTCACGATTTGAAACAGGCCTTTGTTTCTGGACCTCTCTTGAGGAGACCTAATCCTGGGGATCCATTTTTTGTTGAAGTGGACACTTCTTCAATGGGGGTGGGAGCTTCTTCAGTCCTTTGAGAAGAAATGTCAACCACGTGCTTTCTTCTCCCAAAAATTTTCTCAGGCACAGAAAAATGATGCTATTGGTGAACTTCTTGCAATTAAATTGGGTTATAGGAGTGGCGTCATCTCTTGGAGGGTTCCCCTCACCCGATAACTATTTTCACTGATCATAAAAATCTGCAGTACTTACAGAATGCAAAATGTCTGAATCCCAGGCAGGCCAGGTGGAGCCTTTACCTCTCGTTTTAATTTTACGATTACGTACAAACCTGGTTCCTGCAACAGTAGGGCTGATGTTCTCTCTAGGTCATTTGACACTTTGGATGAGGGGACCACCCCTGAACATGAGCCGATCATTCCGACTTCATGCATTCTTGCCCATTGCACCACCCTGGAGTCAAAAATTCCTCCTGGCAAGACCTTCGTCCCCACTGAGCTAAGAGCCAAGATCTTTCGCTGGGGACATGATTCTAAGGTGGCAGGTCATGCTAGGTTCCTCTCCTTCCAGCTCATCAGTCGCCACTACTGGTGGCCTACTCTCCACTCGGATGTCAAGGACTATGTTAAGGCTTGTCATGCCTGTGCTCAGTCTAAATCCTCCACACAAGCTCCTGCTGGTCTTCTCATGCCCTTTTCCATTCCTAAGGAGCCCTGGTCTCATATTGCCATGGATTTTATCACCGATCTTCCACTGTCTGAGAATAATACGGTCATTTGGGTGGTAATAGGTTCTCCAAGATGGCTCATTTTGTTCCCCTTCCTGGTCTCCCTTCTGCTCCTGCTTTGGTTCCCATTTTTGTTCATGAAATCATCTGCCTCCATAGGGTACCTTCTCATATTGTTTCCGACAGGGGTGTTCAATTTACTTCTCGTTTTAGGAGAGCCTTTTGCAAATCCCGCAATATTGTCGTGGATTTTTCCTCTTCTTACCACCCTTAATCCAATGGACAGACTGAGAGGGTTAATCAGGAGTTAGAGGCCTTTCTCCACACCTTAGTCTCTGCTCAACATGACGATTGGTCCTCTCCACTCCCGTGGGCAGAATTCTCTCACAACAATGATGTAAATACCAGTTCTCAGAAGACACCCTTTTTTAGTTTATGGAAGACACCCTCCAGCTTTGGCTATGGCTCAGGAAACCTTCAATTCTATTTGGGGGACGTTCATGATTCTCTCCGGGCAGCTGCTGGAAAATTCAAAGGTTTTGCTGACCGTCACAGGCGTAAACCGCCTTCTTTACAGCCAGGGGACAAAGTTTGGCTTTCCACCAGAAACATCAAGCTCCGTGTTCCTTCTCTGAAGTTTGCCCCAAGATTTGTTGGCCCGTACATTATAACTTCTAAACTGAATCGGTTTTGTTTCAAACTTCAGATTCCTAAAAGTCTCTAACTCCTTCCATGTTTCCCTTCTAAAGCCTTTAGTCCTCAATAAGTTGTCTCGTCCTCTCCCTACCGTGGCCTCGGTTTCTGAGGATAATCAGGAGTACGAGGTTAGTCAAATTCGGGATTCCCGCCTCTCTACACCCTGTTCCAAATTATTATGCAAAGTCTATTTCAGTGTCACAAAGATTAAATATTTTGTTTTTCAGTTTAACTCATGGATGGCATTGTGTCTCGGGGCTCTTTTGATCACTGAAAACAATCTTGGACACCTGCAATAATTAGATTGCCATGTGAGCCCTTTTAAAGGAAAAACTACTAAAGGAGGGTGTTCCACATTATTAAGCAGAGCACCATTTTCAAGCCATATGGGGAAGAAAAAGGATTTCTCTGCTGCCGAAAAGAGTGAAATAGTTCAATGCCTTGGACAAGGTATGAAAACATTAGATATTTCAAGAAAACTTAAGCGTGATCATCGCACTATTAAGAGATTTGTGGCTGATTCAGAGCACAGACGGGTTTCGTGCAAATAAAGGCACATTGAGGAAGATTTCTGCCAGATCCATGCATCAGATCAAGAGAGCAGCTGCTAAAACACCATTACATAGCAGCAACCAGATATTTGAAGCTGCTGGTGCCTCTGGAGTCCCAAGGTGTAGAGTCCTCCAGAGTCTTGCAACTGTGCATAAACCTTCCATTTGGCCGCCACTAACCAATGCTCGAAACAAGAAACAGAAACAGAAACAACTGCATTGGGCAGAAAAATACATGAAGACTAATTTTCACAGTCCTGTTCACTGATGAGTGCCGTACAACCCTGGATGGTCCAGATGGATGGAGTTGTGGATGATTGGTGGATGACCATTCTGTTCCAACAAGGCTGCGACGTCAGAAAGGTGGTGGTGGAGTCATGTTTTGGCCCGGAATCATGGGAAGAGAGCTGGTCAGCCCCTTTAGGATCCCAGAAGGTGTAAAGATGACCTCTGCAAAGTATGTGGAGTTCCTGACTGACCACTTCCTTCGCTGGTACAGAAGGAAGAACTATGCTTTCCGTAATAAAATCATCTTCATGCATGACAATGCACCATCTCTGCAACACCTGCATACCTCTGCATCAATGGCTGCTATGGGGATAAAAGGAGAGAAGGAGAGAAAGTCATGGTGTGGCCTCCACCCTCCCCTGACCTCAATCCTATTGAGAACCTTTGGAGCATCCTCAAGCAAAATATATATGAGGGTGGGAGGCAGTTTACATCCAAACAGCAGCTCTGGGAGGCTATTCTGACATCTTGCAAACAAATTCAAGCAGAAACTGTCCAAAAACTCACAAGTTCAATGGATGCAAGACTTGTGAAGCTGCTATCAAATATGTTAAATGTAAGGTGACCTGTTAAAATGTTTAAAAAGTTAAAATGTTGTTCAAAGTTTGATTGAAATAGCTTTTGATTTCAGTAAATATGCTGCAAACCCAAAAATTACAATTTTAAGTTCTTTACAACCTATAAAATGTTTTGAAACTTGATGTGCGTAATAATTTGGAACAGTTCAATGTAAGTTTTTTTATTTTGAAGAACATTTGAATTGCACTCTTAATAGTTGATAACATGAGAATTATGCTGACTGTTGTTTACATCAATTATTTAGGTAAATGAGAAAAATAGCATTGGCAAAATAATTTGGAACAGGGTGTAAAGGCATTCTTCAGTACCTCATGCATTGGAAATGGTTTGGTCCTGAGGGGAGGTCTTGGATCACTGCATCTGATACTTTTGCGCCTCGTCTTTTGAGGAGGTTTCATCTGAGGTTTCCCTCCAAGCCTGGGCCCAAGCAAAGGGAGGGGGAGACCTCTCCCGCCGCTCTTACGGGGCCTCCCGTTCCATCGGGAGAATTGATCGAACAGAAATAGCTTGGTTCCAGTCTCCTGTATGTAAACACGGAAGCAACGTCACAACGTCACTTCCTGTTTACTCGGCTGACAAATGGTGCCGGATTTAAAAAAGTACACAGTATTCAGATACACCGTTTTCGGTGATCTGAATACTTTGAAGTGCAAAGGAGTGATTTGGGGTCTTTTAGACCCCCGATCCCTCCATAAAGAGTACCTGTCACCACCTATTACAGTCACAAGGGATGTTTACATTCCTTGTGACAGCAATAAAAGTGATCAAATTTTTTTATTTTTTTAAAAACACCATTTAATTATCTAAAATTAAATAAAATAAATAATAATAAAAAAAAAATCGCCCCCTTCCCCGCGAGCTCGCGCTGCAAAGAAAATGCATACTGAAGTCGCGCCTGCATATGTAAACGGTGTTCAAATCACACATGTGAGGTATCGCAGCGATTGTCAGAGCGAGAGCAATAATTCTAGCACTAGACCTCCTCCGTAACTCTAACCTGGTAACCCTAAAACATTTTTAAAGCGTCGCCTATAGAGATTTTTAGGTACCGTAGTTTGTCGCCATTCCACGAGTGCGTGCAATTTATAAAGCGTGACATATTTGGTATCTATTTACTCCACGTAACATCATCTTTCACATTATACAAAAAAATTGGGCTAACTTTACTGTTTTGTTTTTTTTTTAATTCATGAATGTATCTTTTCCCCAAAAAGTTGTGCTTAAAACACAGCTGCACAAATACCGTGTGACATAAAATATTGCAACAATCGCTGTTTTCTTCTCTAAATTCTCTGCTAAAAATATATATATATATATAAATGTTTGGGGGGGTTCTAAGTAATTTTTTTGCAAAAAATACGGATTTTAACTTGTAAACACCAAATGTCAGAAATAGGCTTAGTCATGAAAGGGTTAATTAGGAACACTATATTAACCTGTGCACTGAAAGTCAAGCCTTGCTGATCAATATTGTGTGTTTGGCTTCCGTGTGCTCATTGCTGTGTGTCCTACATCTGATCCCGTTGATACCGACCTTGGCTTGTTCTTGACTGTCCTCGTCTGCTTCATATCCTGACCTTTGGCGTGTTCTTTGACTATCCCTATCTGCTTGTTGCCCTGACCTTTTGGCTCCTGACTATCCTTGTTGTCCCGGTCTGCTACTTACTTTCTATCCTCCAGTCGTCTACCGTGAGCGTGAGCTGGGAGACCCATGGGGGCCGCGACCTGGAGCCAGACTGCAGCAAAGTCCATCCCCACCATCAGGGGCCCTGGTGAACACCCGCTGGCTCTTAGATTCCGCGCCCTGGGAAATCTCATGCTCTAGCTCAAAGTGTGATCCGTGTTGGTGCTCCAGAGTACCTTCTTTCCTGAACCACCCAGAGCTCCATCCGCAGCAGTCAGCCAAAGGGTCCACTACCTCACCAGTGCACTCCTGACCCCAACGGGGTGCATCTGTCACCTGGCCTCAGGTGACCTGACAAAGTCCTTCTCAGATTATCTTTCTGTGATTGTGTCTCCCTCCCCTCAAGTGCATTGCTTTAGGACATCCCATATAGTATGGTTGCTCTGTGTCCCGTGATGTATGATAAAGAAAATAGGATTTTTTCGTAATACTTACCTGTAAAATCCTTTTCTTTGAGTACATCACTGGACACAGAGGTCCCTCCCATCTATTTTGGGATATTCATTGCTTTGCTACAAAACTGAGGTACTTCCTTTATAGGAGGGGTTATATAGGGAAGGACATCCTGTTTGACTATCTGCCAGTGTCCATTCACCTATAGGTGGCGTATAACCCATATAGTCATTATTAGGATTGCTCTGTGTCCCGTGATGTACTCAAAGAAAAGGATTTTACAGGTAAGTATGACGAAAAAATCCTATCCATGGTTTAGGAGATTTTTACTAAAAAGCAGAGGGCCGATGACTATGGCCCATGCGCCGATGTCATCCACACATGTGCCCTTTAGAAAGGGCACATCATGCCGTTTCTAATAGGGGTCATGCTGTGATTGGCGGCACCCGTGCTCATGCGACTCCGGCCAGTCACAGAGCCGGAGTTCGCGCCCCCGGAAGGAAGAGGGGTGAAAATGGATGCTTCCTGCTAGGGGGGACAACGGAGACATTGCAGGCTTCGATTTCAGGTAAGTGACACATAATGGGCTACTATGCGGTTGTATTGCACTCAAGTGTAATTTCTTCAGTGTTGTCACATGAAAGGATATAATAAAATATTGATAAAAATGTGAGGGGTGTACTCACTTTTGTGAGATACTGTATCTTACAACTCTAATCAATAAAAACAATTATGCATAAAGAGTCACTATACCATAAACAGATCACACAAATATAATAAAAAATATATATATATAAAAGCTGTATATAATTATATTGAATAAATATAATAATGTCTTTATAGTAAATTATTCCATAATGTCCATAAATTTCATAGTTTTTTACAGAAACTTCCTCATACAAACAGACATGTACATTTGCCACTACCAATCACAAAATATCTAGACCCGAAATTCAATTGAATGTCTTTTCTCTTTTAATGCCTGATGGCTTAATTCATTATGGTAAAGAGTTTTCTTTTACTCCACTCCATTTCTCCATAAAAGCAGAATATAGTGTTGCAGATATGTGGTGCAATGCACAGAGCTTTAATTGAAGGATGATGATCTTTATTTTAGCCATGTGACTACAATTTTATAAAATTATAATGGGCTAGTGTCACTTTTTTAAGAAAGTCTCCTGTCTTGGTATGTTAGTTTTGTGATTGTAGCCTATTTTTTATTAAAAAAAATAAATAAATTAGAAATGTTAAATTCAAAATTGAAGAGGAGTGTGATGAGCAGTCTTGAACAGCCCTAATATCAGGTTCCCATGGGTCAGCATATAAGCAGACCTATATACTAGCGTGAGGATGTGTCCTCTTGCAGAGAGTTACCTTATCGTGATAGAACATCGGTATGCTTATGTGGTACGCTTATGTGTGACATCGGTATGCTTTGGATGTTCTATCTATTGATGGTTGGTGAATTCTGCATAGAATATTGAGATTACATAAAACATATTAAAGGGTATTATTGTGTATCTCTCCTCAAAACGTTTTTTTTTTTTGATTTTGTATAAAACAGGTAAAAGTTAGAATACCTGTCAGGTTTTCTGTCTGCATCACCAATGGGGAGATTCACCATTTTCTTTGTTCTGCTGACCATTGTCACGTAGAGATTTTCTTTTATTTCCTGTTGTGTCTGCAGTACAGAAAGTAAAGAGAAATCTCAACAGGACACAAAAAATGAACAGGTGTTTTTATCTTTTCCTAATCTGTCTAAAACTGAAATAATAATATTTTTTGCTATAGATACTATAGAATTCTAGCATTGTCATACCAGTTAAGGCCACTTGGTAGCACTGCTGGTCTTCCGGAGAATCTTTTTTCCTGGTGCCTATCCATGGCAGCATACCTGTGATAGAGCTCCGCCTCGACTCCTCCCTCAGGACTAGTGAATAGCATAAATTAAAGGCACCGTCCCTCCCCCAACATTCTCCTTTTTTTCCTCATACCTCTTGTGCTGGTGATGAATCGCAGCGAGTCGCAGGTGGATCAGCTCAGTCTCAGGCCGGTTACCTTTTTTTTTTTTTCTTCCTCTCTCCTTTTCCCCTCTCTTTTTCTCCCCTTCTCCCTCTCTCTGCCCTCCCATATAATTGTGCCTTGGATGTTGTTTACATGCCTTCCCTTTTGTTTAGTACAGGGATGCCACCAAATAGTCATCTTCATGAGGGGGGGCCGCGGGAGCGCTCCTTATTGCTCCTGCATGCGGCTGACAGGTCCCCCCGGCGTCGGCGTCCTCGCCGCCTGAGGGGCGCATGCGCGTTCCGGGGTGGGGAGGAGACGCCGACTGGCGAGGGCTCCGCACAGAGCCCTCGCCGCCGATAGCTACTGCGCATGCGCGCGCGCATGCGCAGCGGCCTGACCGCCCGGCGGCCATTTTGGTTACTGGAAAAAGTTCCAGTTTTTCCCTTTCTTCATTGTTAATAGGTAGGAGGTGGTTTGGGATTAGCCCATCCACCTCCTTTTGTATTTAAAGGATAGCAGCAGGGTCATGGCTGTCAGTAGTGTTTCAGCCGTGCCCTGCGAGCCTCTTGCTGTCCGTCTCCTGGTAGGTTCCCCAAATGAGCAATTAAAAGTTTTTTCTTTTTAATGATGAAAAGGGACATAATATAATTTAATATACTTTTTTTTAGGCGTTGTGTAGACATGGAAAATCTCTGAAAAAATAAAAAAATAAAAAAGAGAGAAAAGGGAGACGGGGGGAAGGGGGCGGGAGGGGCGCACATATATGCGGGTATATAAGCAAGTATATGTTACATGTAGGTGTTTTTGTGTACGCTTAAATCTACATAGTCCTTTCTCTCTCTCTCTCTTCCCCGATCTTACTATATTTCCGCAGCTGATCCCTCTGCCCAACCGCGCTATGAGTTATTCATCTCGTAACAAAGATCCTCCTACGTCCAATAGGTATGAGACCAACTGTACGTGAGTATAAAAAAAAAAAAAAAAAAAGTGCACTGCATGAATCTAACGTAGATTCTTTGCATCGTAGCCCTGCCCACTCCAAAAGCACCAAGAAGTCGTCAAGACGCAGCGACAACGATGACAGCCCAGACCGCAGGTCCCGTTCCTCTCATCATGGGTCCCGGTCCTCACGCCACGAATCAGAGAGGTCAAGATCCAGAAGACGAGACCGGTCGCCTTCCCCTAGAAGTGGCGCAAAGAAGAAGTGCTGGACATGTGGGGCTACGCCGCTACCGGGCAAACTGGTCTGTAAGGACTGCTTCAGGGACTACGCGGCCAACCGCGAGCTCGAGAGTCAGCAGGTCGTGGATCTGCTTAAGCGAACAATGAGGGACTCATTCTCCGAGCTAGCAGCCCTGGCCCCCGTTCAGCCAGTCCCACGGACACAGGCAGGGGAAACAGATCACGAAGTCCCAGGTCCTTCGGCAGTCAGTGCCCCCCCGCCGCCGTCACGGCCGGCCGAGAAAGTACCACCTGAAGACCCCTCAGGGGACTCTTCAGAGGAATCAGAGCCGTCCGGATTCAGCTATGCCCTGGTCCCACCATTTATCCAAGCGGTCAAGACCGCGATCACCTGGGAGGAGGCGGAGGAACCACCTCAAAGGTCCAGGAGTTACTTCCCATTCCTCAAAAGGAGACAGATTCTCTTCCCTCTAATGGGGGAGATCACGGAAGTCATCCAAAATGAATGGTTAAGGACCGACAAGAAGCTCTCCGTGGGCCGGCTCAATAAACTTTATCCTCTACCAGAGGCTGAAACGCAGTCGCTGAACTCCATGCCGGTAGTAGACGCGGCCGTGGTGCGTTTAGCGAAGAATGTCACCCTCCCAATGGAGGATTCCGCTTCCTTCAAAGATCCTCTAGATAGGCGGATCGATCTGGAGCTTAAGAGGAGCTACTTGGCCGCAGGAGCCGCCTGTAAGCCGGCCATTGCCCTCACTTCTGTGTCAAATGCCATCAGAGCCTGGACAGACAACATCGAGACGGCCCTACGACAGGAGGTCCCTAGGGAAGACATAATAAAAGCCTTGGAGGAACTTAGACTGTCGGCAGACTTTGTCGGGGAGGCAGCCATTGACACCATCAGATGCTCGGCCCGGTCTATGCTCCATTCCGTGATGGCAAAGAGAGCCTTATGGCTGAAGCCCTGGACGGCTGATCTCGCCTCTAAGCAAAATTGGTGTAAGATCCCATTCGATGGCAAAGCGCTATTTGGAGACAAATTGGAGAAGGCTATCTCCAGGGTGACAGGGGGGAAATCTGGTATGCTCCCCCAGGACAAAAGGGTGCGAGGTCCCAGAGGAGGTCCGTCCAGGTTCCGCCAGTCAAACGCCAGGGACTTTAGACAGTCAAGGCACTTCAGAGACAACAGAAGGCCCTGGAGAGGCACCCAAGCTTCCTTTCTGAGCAGAAGAAACAAAGCCCCTAGGACCCCTCAGGAGCAGAAGCAGTCCTTTTGACGCCGGGCTACTCCAGAGACCATCGGTAGGAGCCAGGCTAAAGTCCTTTGTCCCAGTCTGGACTACCCATTGTCAAGACCCCTGGGTTTTATCAACAATCCAGTGGGGACACTTTTGGAAGTTCTCTCACACTCCACCTCCCATATCCTTCAAGAGAACCGAGATTCCGGCCTCACCGTCAAAAGCGCAGGCCCTAGTACAGTTTATAACATCCCTCCAGCTTCAGGGGGCGGCTGTACCGGTTCCCTTGTCAGAGCGCTTCACAGGCTTCTACTCTACCCTGTTCCTAGTACCCAAAAAGACAGGTGGTTGGAGGCCAGTGATAGACCTGAAGAAGCTCAATCTGTACATCAGCACCGAGAGCTTCAAGATGGAGTCCCTGCAAACAATTATCCAAGTAGTCCAACCAATGGATTGGATGATCTCGGTCGACCTGCAGGATGCCTACCTCCATATCCCAATTCTTCCTGCATTCCAGAAGTATCTGAGGTTTGCAGTGGGCCAAACCCACCTACAGTTTCAAGCCCTACCCTTTGGGCTGTGCACCTCCCCCAGAGTGTTCACCAAAATATTGATATCCGCTCTGGCCCCCCTTCGGGAGAAGGGCCTGAGGATATACCACTACCTGGACGATATCCTCCTACTAGCCAGCAGTCCGGAGCAATTGGTACATCACCGGGAGATCCTTCTACGGTCCCTAAGAAGACTGGGATGGCTTATAAATATGGACAAAAGTCAATTAACACCGACTCGACAGATGGTCTACCTAGGTGCGATGTTCAACACTCAGGAGGGGACAGTGTCGTTACCTCCTTCGAAGGCAAGGATCATCATCCGCAGGATGCGCAAGACCATCCAGAGCCAGTATCTGACGGCATCACAATGTCTGAGTCTTATTGGCACAATGTCCTCTTGTATTCCCCTGACGCCTTGGACCCATTGGCACCTGAGATACTTTCAAACAGGTTTCTTGGCTCAATGGAAGAGACAGCGTCTCTCACAGACAATCCTGCTGACGGGAGTGATGCGCAGGAGTCTGCGCTGGTGGACAATCCCGGAGAACCTCTCCAAGCCTCACTATCTGGGCTCCCTCTCTTGGACCACGGTCACATCCGACGCGAGCGGGCAAGGCTGGGGGGCCCATTGCGGGGAAACCCGGATTCAAGGAAGATGGTCATGTTCTACCCGGGGAGTGGTATCCAACATCTTGGAGATGAGGGCAGCCTTCCTGGCACTGACTACTCTGACATCTCAAGTCAGAGGTCGGAGGATACTCCTACGCCTGGACAACAGGGCGGCTGTCTCATATCTGCAGAGGCAGGGAGGCACGCGCAGCAGATCGCTCCTCAGGGAGGTAGAGCCGATCATGCTCTGGGCGGAGAAGAACCTCCTGGATCTCAAAGCGATGTACCTCCCGGGCAGACTAAACACGGAAGCAGACTCGTTATCAAGAAACTTCCAAGACATCAACGAGTGGGCGCTCCATCCCCAGGTCTTCCTTCAGATCTCCAACCTGTGGGATCCCCCTCAGGTGGACCTATTTGCCACCCCGGAGAATGCAAAGCTGGACAGATTTTTCTCCCGCCTGCCACACACGCAAGCCGAGGCAGTGGATGCCCTGACGTGCCCCTGGAGGTTCACGACAGCATATGCCTTCCCTCCCCGGCCACTAATATTCAGGTTCCTCCTGAGGGTCCTCAGGGAATCAGTGCAAGTGTTGGCGGTACTCCCGTATTGGCCGAAGAGACCCTGGTTTCCTCTGGCCATGCGCCTCAGCGTGAGTCCTCCAATCAGGATCCCCCCTTTCCCCCATCTTCTGTCGCAAGGCAACCTGGTTCATCCGAACCCACAGAAACTAGATCTTCGAATCTGGAGGTTGAGAGGCGAAGGTTTGAAGCCTTAGGGTGTTCCCCAGGGGTTATATCAACACTACTGAGGGCCAGAAAGCCGGCGACCAACGCTATCTACTCAAGAATCTGGAACAAATTCTTGTCTTTCGCCACGGATAAAGGCTTTGACCCAATCTTTCCTTCCACACCCAATATTTTGGGTTTCCTTCAGTCAGGTCTCGACCTGGGGCTCGGTCTGAGCTCTCTCAAAGTGCAGGTAGCAGCTATTTCCGCAGCCACAAATAAAAGATGGGCAGAGGATCCTCTGGTGGTCACCTTCCTCAGGGGGGTGCTAAAGATCCGCCCTCCTGCCGGGCGGCCGTTCCCTAAGTGGGATCTGTCCCTAGTCCTGGAGGTCCTATCTAGCCATCCATTTGCTCCAGTAGAACAAGTGGCAATCTGGAACCTATCACTGAAAACCGCCTTCCTGCTAGCCATCACATCTGGCCGAAGAGTTTCAGAACTACATTCGTTAGGGATAGGGGACGACCATATCTCCTTTTTCCCAGACAGAGTGGAACTCCGTCCCCTTAGGGGCTTCACGCCTAAAGTCACTACCACAAGCCATATGGCAGAACCTTGGGCACTTCCGGTATTCACAGACACGGATTCAGAGTCTTGTCACGAGCTAGACATCTCCAGAGTGCTCAGGGCTTACCTCGAAGCCACCAGTCCCTTCAGGGACTCCGAGAGACTTTTTGTGGTACCTTTCGGTAAATACAGGGGGAAAGAAGCTTCCATCAGAACTCTGGCATCTTGGGTCGTAAAGCTGATTCAGAAGGCCTACAGGGTGAAGAATATGGATCCTCCTTCCCGAGTGAATGCTCATTCCACAAGGGCAGTCTCAGCTTCCTGGGCAGCAAGGGCTAATGTTTCATTGGAGACGGTTTGCAGGGCCGCCACCTGGTCTTCTCGCCATACCTTTCTCAGGCACTACCATATCGATCCAGGAGCTCTCACTACTGTTGAGTTCGGAAGGAGGGCAGTCCAGGCTGCAATGTCCTTTTCTGATTAAACATTTAACAAGCATTATCCCACCCTTGTCAGCTAGTTATTTATCACAGGTATGCTGCCATGGAGGCACCAGGAAAACGGAAAATTGTATCATACTTACCGTAATTTTCCTTTCCTGGTGCCTATCCATGGCAGCATACGCTCCCACCCTCGGTATGATACAATTTTCCGTTTTTTCTCTTTTTGACCTTTGATATATGGAGGGTGGTGTTGTATGTGTTATGGGAGATGGTATGTTTATGTATCTTAGATGGATGCAATTTACATGGGTTAGGATTATCAGTTTTCAGTAGACTTGACCTTTAGCTTGTCATTGTCACAGTCAGCAAATGTTAAAGAAAATCTGTGCGTAGAGAAATGGGTAGGCTGATCCAAGGGCATACAAGAAAAAATAATCCCTTATATTTTCTTGAATGCCAATTAGGCTATAATGACAAGACCACACTGGTTTGAGTAAGTTTTGACACATTGTTTTTATATTGTCCTTTTATTCTTTTGCTTTTGATTGATCCAAGGACATGTATTGTGTATCTAAAGTCATCTCTTTATTTTATTTTAGAGTTGATAGGGGTTTATAAACTTTGCTTTATCTGTGTCCTCATTGGAGAAATTTACTCTATATTTGTCTTTTTTCTTATTGTCAATGGGACTGATGGTGAGGTAGAAATCTTTATATTTTATTTCATACAGTGCAGGACACATAATCTTAAACCATTGGTTATATGCAGCTACGTTTTAGGTTATTGAATACGGACAAAAAGAGAAAGCTGCAGGGTCATCCTCCTATATTTTTTTTTTTTGTCAGTGTCCTTAACCACTTGACCACTGGGCACTTAAACACCCTTAATAACCAGACCAATTTTCAGCTTTCGGTGCTCTCACATTTTGAATGACAATTACTCAGTCATACAACACTGTACCCATATGAAATTTTTGTCCTTTTTTTCACACAAATAGAGCTTTCTTTTGGTGGTATTTAATCACCGTTGGGTTTTTTATTTTTTGCGCTATAAAAGAAAAAAGACTGAAAATTCGGTAAAAAAATGAATTTTTCTTCGTTTCTGTTATAAAATTTAGCAAATTTGTAATTTTTCTTGATAAATTTTGGCCAAAATTTATACTGCTACATATCCTTGGTAAAAATAAGTACAAATTGGGGTATATTATTTGGTCTTTGTGAAAGTTATAGAGTCCACAAGCTATGGTGCCAATATCTGAAAATTGATCACACCTGAAGTACTGACGGCCTATCTCATTTCTTGAGACCCTAACCAGAAAAGTAAAAATACCCCCCAAATGACCCCTTTTTGGAAAGACGACTTTCCAAGGTATTTGGAAAGAGGCATGGTGAGTTTTTTGAAGTTGTAATTTTTTCCCACAATTCTTTGCAAAATCAAGATTTTCTTTTCTTTTTTTTTTTTTTTTCACAAAATTGTCATATTAGCAGGTTATTTCTCACACACAGCATATGCATACCACAAATTACACCCCAAAACACATTCTGCTATTACTCCCGAGTATGGCGATACCACATGTGTGAGACTTTTACACAGCGTGGCCACATACAGAGGCCCAACATGCAGGGAGCACCATCAGGCGTTCTGGAGCACCCAGGACAATTCTGACATTTCTCTCCTACATTTAAAAATCATCATTTATTTGCTAGAAAATTACATAGAACCCCAAAACATTATATATGTTTTTTTAGCAAAGACCCTAGAGAATACAATGGCGGTCGTTGCAACTTTTTATCTAGCACGGTACTTGCGCAGCAATTTTTCGAACGAGTTTTTTTGGGAAAAAAATTTCTGTGCTTTACAAAAAACAAAACTGTAAATTTAGCCCAATGTTTTTGCATAATGTGAAAGATTAAGTTACGCCGAGTAAATAGATACCTAACATGTCACCCTTCAAAATTGCAGACGCTTGTGGAATGGCGCCAAACTTCGCTACTTAAAAATACCCATAGGCGGCGCTTTAATTTTTTTTACTGGTTACATGTTTTGAGTTACAGAGGAGGTCTAGGGCCAAAATTATTGTTCTCGCTCTAACGTTCACAGCGATACCTCACATGTGTGGTTTGAACACCGTTTTCATATGTGGGCGGGACTTACGTATGTGTTCGCTTCTGCATGCGAGCACACGGGGACAGGGGCGCTTTAAATTATTATTTTTTTTTTTTTTTATTGTTCATTTTACTTTATTTATTTTAGTTTGACACTTTTTTTCCCCCCAAAAATGTTTTTGATCACTTTTATTCCTATTACAAGGAATGTAAACATCCCTTGTAATAGGAATATGGCATTACAGGTCCTCTTTACAGTGAGATATGGGGGGTCAATAAGACAACAAATAAAATAAAAAAACGATTCTGGCTTCGATCGTAGCGAGCATTGCATGGTATCGCAGGGTATCGCATGGTATCGCAGGGTATCGCATGGTATTGCAGAGTATCGCAGGGTATGGCAGAGTATCGCAGGGTATGGCAGAGTATCGCAGGGTATGGCAGAGTATGGCAGAGTATCGCAGGGTATGGCAGAGTATCGCAGGGTATGGCAGAGTATCGCTGGGTATTGCAGAGTATCGCTGGGTATTGCAGAGTATCGCTGGGTATGGCAGAGTATTGCAGAATATCGCAGGGTATTGCAGGGTATGGCAGAGTATGGCAGAATATCGCAGGGTATGGCAGAGTATCGCAGGGTATGGCAGAGTATCGCAGGGTATGGCAGAGTATGGCAGAGTATTGCAGGGTATGGCAGAGTATTGCAGGGTATGGCAGAGTATTGCAGAGTATTGATGGGTATTGCAGGGTATTCCAGAGTATCGCAGGGTATGACAGAATATCGCAGGGTATGACAGAATATCGCAGGGTATGGCAGAATATCACAGGGTATGGCAGAGTATCGCAGGGTATGGCAGAGTATCGTAGGGTATTGCATGGTATCGCAGGGTATGGCAGAGCATCGCAGGGTATGGCAGAGCATCGCAGGGTATGGCAGAGTATCGCAGGGTATGGCAGAGTATTGTTGGGTATGGCAGAGTATGGCAGAGTATGGCAGAGTATTGCTGGGTATTGCAGAGTATGGCAGAGTATGGCAGAGTATGGCTGGGTATGGCAGAGTATGGCAGAGTATGGCAGGGTATGGCAGGGTATGGCAGAGTATGGCAGAGTATGGCAGAGTATCGCATGATATCGCATGGTATCGCAGGGTATGGCAGAGCATCGCAGGGTATGGCAGAGCATCGCAGGGTATGGCAGAGCATAGCAGGGTATGGCAGAGTATCACAGGGTATGGCAGAGTATCGCAGGGTATGGCAGAGTATTGCTGTGTATGGCAGAGTATGGCAGGGTATGGCAGAGTATCGCAGAGTATTGCAGGGTATTGCAGAATATGGCAGGGAATGGCAGGGTATCGCAGAGTATGGCAGAGTATTGGTGGGTATCGCAGGGTATGGCAGAGTATCGCAGGGTATGGCAGAGTATCGCAGGGTATGGCAGAGTATCGCAGAGTACTGCTGGGTATTCATCCATCCATGCTCAGCCATCCCTCCATACCCTGCAATACACTGCAGGCTATTGCTGTGTATTGCAGGGTATGGAGGGATGGCTGAGCATGGATGGATGGATCGGTGGTGACTACAGAGCAGGCTGTGGGCACTACAGATCCCGCCCACAGCACTGCTGCCACCGATCCCTCCCCCTCTCCTCTCACACTGTACCGATCGGTACAGAGAGAGGAGGGGATAGGAACCGGCGTCATCAAATGACGCCGGTTTGCTTACATGTGATCGCTCCGTCATTTGACGGAGCGATCACGTGGTAAACGGCCGCGACGAGCGGCCGTTTACCGTGATCCGCCGGGTCCAGAGTGTGGAAGTTCTCGAGTGTGCGCCCCAGGGGGCGCGCAAGAGGGGAATTCTGGGAGGTCATATGACGTCCTCCCAGAGTTAAGCAACCGCCCTGTAGCCGTTTTTCGGCTTTGGGCCGGTTGTGAAGTGGTTAAATAATGGACCTCTTCTGTCTACTGAGAGACACGTTCCTCTTTCTTATGGATATTGCAGAATATCGCAGGGTATGGCAGAGTATGGCAGGGTATGGCAGAGTATGGCAGGGTATGGCAGAGTATGGCAGGGTATGGCAGAGTATGGCAGGGTATGGCAGAGTATGCAGGGTATCGCAGGGTATCGCAGGGTATGGCAGGGTATCGCAGGGTATGGCAGGGTATGGCAGAGTATGGCAGAGTATTGCAGGGTATGGCAGAGTATTGCAGGGTATGGCAGAGTATTGCAGAGTATTGATGGGTATTGCAGGGTATTCCAGAGTATCACAGGGTATGGTAGAGAATCGCAGGGTATGGCAGAATATCACAGGGTATGGCAGAGTATCGCAGGGTATGGCAGAGTATCGTAGGGTATTGCATGGTATCGCATGGTATCGCAGGGTATGGCAGAGTATCGCAGGGTATGGCAGAGCATCGCAAGGTATGGCAGAGCATCGCAGGGTATGGCAGAGTATCGCAGAGTATGGCAGAGTATTGTTGGGTATGGCAGAGTATGGCTGGGTATTGCAGAGTATGGCAGAGTATGGCAGAGTATGGCAGGGTATGGCAGAGTATCGCATGATATCGCATGGTATTGCATGGTATCGCAGGGTATGGCAGAGCATCGCAGGGTATGGCAGAGCATCGCAGGGTATGGCAGAGTATCGCAGGGTATGGCAGAGTATTGCTGGGTATTGCAGAGTATAGCAGGGTATGGCAGAGTATAGCAGGGTATTGCAGAATATGGCAGGGTATGGCAGGGTATGGCAGAGAATGGCAGAGTATTGCAGGGTATGGCAGAGTATTGCAGGGTATGGCAGAGTATTGCAGAGTATTGATGGGTATTGCAGGGTATTCCAGAGTATCGCAGGGTATGGTAGAGTATCGCAGGGTATGGCAGAATATCACAGGGTATGGCAGAGTATCGCAGGGTATGGCAGAGTATCATAGGGTATTGCATGGTATCGCATGGTATCGCAGGGTATGGCAGAGTATCGCAGGGTATGGCAGAGTATGGCAGAGTATGGCTGGGTATTGCAGAGTATGGCAGAGTATGGCAGGGTATGGCAGAGTATGGCAGAGTATGGCAGGGTATGGCAGAGTATGGCAGGGTATGGCAGAGTATCGCATGATATCGCATGGTATTGCATGGTATCGCAGGGTATGGCAGAGCATCGCAGGGTATGGCAGAGCATCGCAGGGTATGGCAGAGCATCGCAGGGTATGGCAGAGTATGGCAGAGTATTGCTGGGTATTGCAGAGTATAGCAGGGTATGGCAGAGTATCGCAGAGTATTGCAGGGTATTGCAGAATATGGCAGGGAATGGCAGGGTATCGCAGAGTATGGCAGAGTATTGGTGGGTATCGCAGGGTATGGCAGAGTATCGCAGGGTATGGCAGAGTATCGCAGGGTATGGCAGAGTATCGCAGAGTACTGCTGGGTATTCATCCATCCATGCTCAGCCATCCCTCCATACCCTGCAATACACTGCAGGCTATTGCTGTGTATTGCAGGTTATGGAGGGATGGCTGAGCATGGATGGATGGATCGGTGGTGACTACAGAGCAGGCTGTGGGCACTACAGATCCCGCCCACAGCACTGCTGCCACCGATCCCTCCCCCTCTCCTCTCACACTGTACCGATCGGTACAGAGAGAGGAGGGGATAGGAACCGGCGTCATCGAATGACGCCGGTTTGCTTACATGTGATCGCTCCGTCATTTGACGGAGCGATCACGTGGTAAGCGGCCGCGATGAGCGGCCGTTTACCGTGATCCGCCGGGTCCAGAGTGTGGAAGTTCTCGAGTGTGCGCCCCAGGGGGCGCGCAAGAGGGGAATTCTGGGAGGACGTCATATGACGCCCTCCCAGAGTTAAGCAACCGCCCTGTAGCCGTTTTTCGGCTTTGGGCCGGTTGTGAAGTGGTTAAATAATGGACCTCTTCTGTCTACTGAGAGACACGTTCCTCTTTCTTATGGAGGTTTTTTGTCTTAAAGAGGTAGTAAACTCAGGATTTTTTTTTCCCCTTTTTTTTTCTTCCCTGCAAAGTAAAGGCATAATGTGCTCATATGCACCGCATACGAGCAAATTATGTGACACTTAACTGCAAACGAAGCCTGCGTCGTCCCCGCTGTAGGCCGTATCCATCTTCGCCTATCTTCCTTACAGGGCCGCAGACTCTGGCTGTGTGACTGGCGAAAACCACATGATGTCACTCCCGCGCATGCGCGTGGGAGCCGCCACTCACGGCACACGCTCCTGAATAAACAGCATGGGCGACCATTCCTTTAGAGCGCATGTTTAGGAGATATTTACAGTACCTATAGGTAAGCCTTATTCTACAAATCATACAGGAGGGTATACAACCTCTTTAAGAGTATTTCATAGTTTCATAATTAGTAAGGTTTTTTCCCACAATTCCCACAAGGCAACTTGGACACGACTTGAGGAGCTACTTCAACATGACTTGGGACGACTTACAACACGACTTTAAGTCGCCCCAGGCCAGGCGACTTTGGCCATGGCCAATTAGCTCTGGAGGGAGAAATCCACGCCAAAGTTTAAATAAAAAACCGGCATGGGTTCCCCCTCCAGGAGCATACCAGGCCCTTAGGTCTGGTATGGCTTTTGAGGGCAACCCCCTACGCCGAAAAACGGCATGGGGGTCCCCCCCAAAATCCATACCAGACCCTTATCCGAGCACGCAGCCTGGCCAGTCAGGAACCTGAACCGTACCAGGTCGCATGCCCTCAACATGGGGGGGTGGGTGCTTTGGGGAAGGGGGCGCCCTGCGGCCCCCCCACCCCAAAGCACCTTGCCCCCAAGTTGGTGAGGACAAGGGCCTCTTCCCAACAACCCTGGTCGTTGGTTGTCGGGGTCTGCGGGCGGGGGGCTTATCGGAATCCGGGAGCCCCCTTTAATAAGGGGGCCCCCAGATCCCGGCCCCCCACCCTATGTGAATGGGTATGGGGTACGATGTACCCCTACCCATTCACCTAAGGTGTAAAAGTGTAAATAAAAAAAACACACTTTTTTTTAAAATATTTTATTGCACTGCTCCGGGGGCTTCTTCCGTCTTGGGGGGTCTTCTCGCCGGACTCCTCCGCTCTCTTCTGCTCTTTTACCTAGCTCTTTCACGAGCGGAGGAGCCCGGCTTTCTTCTTCGTCGTCGCCGCTGTCGTCTGGGGGTCTCTTTCCGCCTTCGGGGGTCTTCCAGGGTCTCTTCTGTTCTTGCCGATGTCACCGCTTTCTGCGCTGTTTTCTTCTTCTTCTTCTTCTTCTTCTTCTTCTTCTTCTTCTTCTTCTTCCTCTTCCGATGTTGACCCGTCGCTCTCTCTGGCCGGAATGGCAGAGCCGCGCTGTGTTGGGACTTATATAGGGACAAGGAGGCGGGGTCACATGCTCATGTCACATGGTGACCCCGCCCCCTATGATGTCGCAGACCCGGAGGATGCTGGGACTGTGACATCATATGGGGGGCGGGGTCACCATGTGACATGAGCATGTGACCCCGCCTCCTTGTCCCTATATAAGTCCCAACACAGCGCGGCTCTGCCATTCCGGCCAGAGAGAGCGACGGGTCAACATCGGAAGAGGAAGAAGAAGAAGAAGAAGACGGCGCAGAAAGCGGCGACATCGGCAAGAACAGAAGAGACCCCGGAAGACCCCCAAAGGCGGAAAGAGACCCCCAGACGACAGCGACGAAGAAGAAAGCCGGGCTCCTCCGCTCGTGAAAGAGCTAGGTAAAAGAGCAGAATAGAGCGGAGGAGTCCGGCGAGAAGACCCCCCAAGACGGAAGAAGACCCCGGAGCAGTGCAATAAAATATTTTAAAAAAAATGTGTGTTTTTTTTTTTATTTACACTTTTACACCTTGGGTGAATGGGTAGGGGTACATCGTACCCCATACCCATTCACATAGGGTGGTGGGCCGGGATCTGGGGGCCCCCTTATTAAAGGGGGCTCCCGGATTCCGATAAGCCCCCGCCCGCAGACCCCGACAACCAACGGCCAGGGTTGTCGGGAAGAGGCCCTTGTCCTCATCAACATGGGGGCAAGGTGCTTTAGGGTCTGGGGGCCGCAGGGCGCCCCCTTCCCCAAAGCACCCACCCCCCCATGTTGAGGGCATGCGACCTGGTATGGTTCAGGAGGGAGGGGGGCGCTCGCTCGTCCCCACCCCCTTTCCTGACCGGCCAGGCTGCGTGCTCGGATAAGGGTCTGGTATGGATTTTGGGGGGACCCCCACGCCGTTTTTTCGGCGTAGGGGGTTGCCCTCAAAAGCCATACCAGACCTAAGGGCCTGGTATGCTCCTGGAGGGGGAACCCATGCCGGTTTTTTATTTGAAATTTGGCGTTGAGTTCCTCCTCAAGGAGACACTGTCGCGTCCATATAGATGGAGATCCAACTTGGAGGCGACTTCCATTGAAATCATTGGGTACAAGTCGCCTAGAAGTCGGATTGAAGTAGTACAGGAACCTTTTCTGAAGTCGGAGCGACTTCAGTAGTGTTCATTAAGATGGCTCTAATTCACTTGCATGTCATTTCTGATGTCAAGTGACTTGGGGCGACTTGCAGTCTGACAAGTCGCCCCCCAAGTCACGGTAGTGTGAACGGGCTCTTACTCTCGGTCTGTTTACTAAGCATGTGTGTACAGCTTCCGCTCCCTCTGAGCTTGCCCTCCACATGGCAACAGCATCTCCCAGTCCTTACAATTACCCAAACCTGCTAAGGCTTTCCAGTCCATTTAATCTTAAGGCTTGTACACACTATTATGCCCCGTACACACGGTCGGATATTCCGATGGAAAAAGTCTGATCGGATTATTTTGTCGGAAAATCAGATCATGTGTGGGCTCTAGCAGACTTTTTCCGTCAGAATTTCCATTCTATATATGTTCTAATCTGTTCCCTTTTTATCAATGCTCTCTGTTTTTTCACTGTGGGGGATCAGGATTACCAATTTCTCACCCTTCTTTTTGGCCTGTCCATGGCCCTTCCAGGTTTTTACTAAGGTGCTTGCCCTGTTATTCACTCTGTTCCTAGGGATACCCTTGTGGGTTACCTGTAGGATCAGTCCTCCCTCCTAGTGTCTGCTATGTCCAGTGGACGATGCAGAACTTTCCAGAGCTTCAATGGGTTCCTCAACCTATGGAAGTCATCACTAGAACTATTTTACCATTCAGAGTTTCTGTTCCTGATGTTGGATGTGACCCTGTCCAAGACCTTCCGCTGTGTGGGCCTGTCGATCTCGGGGCTAATCCTCAGTTTATGTCTGCGTGAGAGTCTATGACGAGAAGACATATCGCCATTCAAGCCTATGGTCTAAACTGGATGACGTTCGTTCCTTACCTGTTATGGCTCACTCTACCAGATCTGTTAAATAAGTCCAGCCAAAGCTTGTTTGGCTATACTTTTCCTATGGATCACAGGAGTGCAATTCGTTTTGCACTCCTGTGACCCATTTTCAGCTCTCTGCTGACATCACAGAAATCAGTCCAGGCACCTCGTCATCCCGACAATGGAAGTCTGGATCCGCCAGGTGCCTGGACTGACACCCGTCTCAGCCCAAGATTGCCACTTCCCGCCCCTGCACAGCTCAGCGCTCCAGTGAGTGAGGAGGAGCAGAACGGAGAGCTGCTGATTGACAGTCAGCAGCTCTCTGCTCGGGGAGCTGTGAGAACCGAGCCATCGGCAGTGTTCGATCGTTCGGTTCTCAGTGTAGAGGCGCCAGGGGACCGATGCTGCATACACCTAGGTAAGCATGATACTGAAAAAAATAAATCCTTTACAGTACTTCTCTTTTAACCACTTGACAACCGGCCCATAGCCGAAAAACGGCTACAGGGCGGTTGCTTAACTCTGGGAGGGCGTACAGTGATGTCCTCCCAGAATTCCCCTCTTGCGCGCCCCCTGGGGCGCGCACTCGAGAACATCCGTGATCGCCGGGTCCAGAGGACCCGGCGGATCACGGTAAACGGTGAACGGCCGCTCATCGCGGCCGTTTACCACGTGATCGCTCCGTCATGACGGAGCGATCACATGTAAGCAAACCGACGTCATTTGATGACGCCGGTTCCTCTCCCCTCCTCTCTCTGTACCGATCGGTACAGTGTGAGAGGAGAGGGGGAGGGATCGGTGGCAGCAGTGCTGTGGGCGGGATCTGTAGTGCCCACATCCTGCTCTGCAGTCACCACCGATCCATCCATCCATGCTCAGCCATCCCTCCATACCCTGCAATACACAGCAATAGCCTGCAGTGTATTGCAGGGTATGGAGGGATGGCTGAGCATGGATGGATGGATACCCAGCAGTACTCTGCCATACTCTGCCATACCCTGCGATACTCTGCCATACCCTGCGATACCCAGCGATACTCTGCGATACCCTGCGATACTCTGCAATACCCAACAATACTCTGCCATACCCAGCGATACTCTGCCATACCCAGCGATACTCTGCCATACCCTGCCATACCCAGCGATACCCAGAAATACTCTGCAATACCCAGCAATACTCTGCAATACCCAACAATACTCTGCCATACCCAGCGATACTCTGCCATACCCTGCGATACCCAGCGATACTCTGCCATACTCTGCGATACCCTGCGATACGCTGCAATACTCTGCAATACCCAACAATACTCTGCCATACCCAGCGATACTCTGCCATACCCTGCGATACTCTGCCATACCCTGCGATACTCTGCCATACCCTGCGATACTCTGCCATACCCTGCGATACCTTGCCATACCATGCGATACCATGCAATACCATGCGATACCTTGCGATACTCTGCCATACCCAGCGATACTCTGCCATACCCAGCGATACTCTGCCATACCCAGCAATACTCTGCCATACCCAGCAATACTCTGCAATACCCAGCAATACTCTGCAATACCCAACAATACTCTGCAATACCCAGCGATACTCTGCGATACCCAGCGATACCCTGCCATACCCAGCGATACCCAGCCATACCCTGCGATACTCTGCCATACCCTGCGATACTCTGCCATACCCTGCGATACTCTGCCATACTCTGCCATACCCTGCGATACTCTGCCATACCCTGCGATACTCTGCCATACCCTGCGATACTCTGCCATACCCTGCGATACTCTGCCATACCATGCAATACCCTGCGATACCATGCGATACTCTGCCATACCATGCTATACCCTGCAATACCCTGCAATATTCTGCAATACCATGCGACTCCCTGCGATACCATGCAATACTCGCTACGATCGAAGCCAGGATCGTTTTTTTATTTTATTTCAGGCTTTCCAGCCTAGAGGTGAGATGTGGGGTCTTATTGACCCCATATCTCACTGTAAAGAGGACCTGTCATGCCATATTCTTATTACAAGGGATGTTTACATTCCTTGTAATAGGAATAAAAGTGATAAAAAAAAATTTGGGGGGGGGAAAAAAAGTGTCAAACTAAAATAAATAAAGTAAAATGAACAATAAAAAAAAAAAAATTTAAAGACCCCCTGTCCCTGTGTGCTCGCATGCAGAAGCGAACGCATACGTAAGTCCCGCCCACATATGAAAACGGTGGGCACCCGCGATTGCCCGTTAAAACAATGGGACCGTGCGGGACTGTGGAGCTGTGTGTGTAAACACACAGTTCCACGTCCTGTCAGCGGAGAGGAGACCGATCATGTGATCCCAGTACGGAGGAAATGTGTCCGAAGTGTCCGCCGCAATGTCGCAGTCACGAAAAAAAAATCGCAGATCGCCGCCATTACTAGTAAAAAAAAAAAATGCAATAAATCTATCCCCTATTTTGTAGACGCTATAACTTTTGCGCAAACCAATCAATATACGCTTATTGCGATTTTTTTTACCAAAAATATGTAGAAGAATACGTATCGGCCTAAACTGAGTAAAAAAAATCGTTTTTTTTTTTTAAAAAAAATGGGATATTTATTATAGCAAAAAGTAAAAAATATTGTGTTTTTTTTCAAAATTGTCGCTCTTCTTTTGTTTATAGCGCAAAAAATAAAAACCACAGGGGCGATCAAATACCACCAAAAGAAAGCTCTATTTGTGGGGGAAAAAAGGACGTCAATTTTGTTTGGGTGTAACGTCGCACGACCGCGCAATTGTTAGTTAAAGCGACGCAGTGCCGAATCGCAAAAAGTGCTCTGGTAAGGAAGGGTGTAAAATGGCCCGGTGCTGAAGTGGTTAAGGGTGTTTAAGTGCCCAGTGGTCAAGTGGTTAATGGGCTTTCCAGCATCCATTTCTCCCATTTGCAAGGCTCCCACCTGGTCTTCTGTTTAAACTTAAGTTGTACCAGGTTAATGTTCAGGCCTCTTTTGATGCCAGACCAGCTACAAGCTGCTCTCGCTGAATCTGTTTAACCTTTTTGACCTGTTTTTACAGGGACTTGTTGGCTTGTGTTAACTCTGTTATTGTACTAAATGAAATGCAGCACAGTCCTATTTTTTCAGTCACAAATAGACGTGCAAACCTCCAGTGAGAACATTTGTTTCAGTGATAACTGTGAAAAGAGGATTTCCCTGTCTGAGAGATCTTCTCTTGCTTCCTGCCAGACAAATCTCCCCAATGGGATCCAAAGCAAGAAAAAAGGGAAAAAAAGGGAAACTATTCCTTGCTCATATAAAAAACAAAAAATAAAAACATTTTGGCTGAGTCACTAATACATGAATATGCATATCAGCAGTTCAAACTTTTCATCTATTTTCATTAGCTACAGGTGTAGGTATTTGTAGGCAGAAACATTCTAGGCTATTTCCATCTCCTGAAAGCGGTCAGCTATGGAAGTCTTTGTATTTTTTTCAGTGTGGGTTTCCTTTGACCGTTAATAATGAATGTTGTAAATCATATTTTTATTGTGAAGCATTGTGTAGCATTATATAGGTCAAGGATCATGTTTTTTATGTGCTATATTGTTCTATATTCTTCCTGCAGAAGGATCATCTGGAGCTGATTAAAGCTCTCATAGTTTTCGGGGCCAATGTGGAGCAGCCAAACGACTTTGGGGAGACGCCGGGACTCCTGGCAGCGCGGTCCAGCAAAGGTGTTAAACAGAACATGTTAAAGTGGTGGTTTTTCTCTTCAAGGAAATGAGTGGAAGGAAGAATGCTCCTGGAGCACGTTTAACACACACTTTTCTATATATAATCTCATGTATTTAAGACAGTCTTTCTTTTACATCACACAGGTCGTTGCAAATAGAATATCATAATCATATATTAAGTGTGAAACAATAATATTATTATATAGAGTGAGCCCTCTGCACACATACTGTACAAAGAGGCTATTTATAAAGTCTTGTTTTTTTTTATTTTTTTTATTTGAGTTCCTGCATTTTACTTGCTCCTATTAAATTATTCATGATAAATCATTGATATAATAAAAATCAAGTGAAGTGTGAAAAATAGTAAAAAACACTAAATGCTGCAAATTAATATAAAAGAAAATGATATATTTTATATATATATATATATATATATATATATATATATATATATATATATATATATATATATAGTGTATGTATGTATGTATATATATATATATATATATATATATATATATATATATATATATATACACACACACACACACACACACACAGTATCTTACAAAAGTGAGTACACCCCTCACATTTTTGTAAATATTTTATTATATCTTTTCATGTGACAACACTGAAGAAATTACACTTTGCTCCAATGTAAAGTAGTGAGTGTACAGCTTGTATAACAGTGTAAATTTGCTGTCCCCTTAAAATAACTTAACACACAGCCATTAATGTCTAAACCGCTGGCAGCAAAATTAAGTACACTCCTAAGTGAAAATTTCCAAATTGGGCCCAAAGTGTCAATATTTTGTGTGGCCAACATTATTTTCCAGCACTGCCTTAACCCTCTTGGGCATGGAGTTCACCAGAGCTTCACAGGTTGTCACTGGAGTCCACTTCCACTCCTCCATGAAGACATCACGGAGCTGGTGGATGTTAGAGGCCTTGCACTCCTCCACCTTCCATTTGAGGATGCCCCACAGATGCTCAATAGGGTTTAGCTCTGGAGACATGCTTGGCCAATCCATCACCTTTACCCTCAGCTTCTTTAGCAAGACAGTGGTCGTCTTGGAGGTGTGTTTTTGGTCATTATCATGTTGGAATACTGCCCTGCAGCCCAGTCTCCGAAGGAAATCATGCTCTGCTTCAGTATGTCACAGTACGTGTTGGCATTCATGGTTCCCCCAATGAACTGTAGCTCCCTAGTCCCGGCAGCCCTCATGCAGCCCCAGATCATGACACCCCCTTCACCATGCTTGACTGTAGGAAAGACACACTTGTCTTTGTATTCCTCACCTGGTTGCCGCCACACACGCTTGACACCATCTGAACCAAATAACTTTATTTTGGTCTCATTAGACCACAGGACATGTTTGCAGTAATCCATGTCCTTAGTCTGCTTGTCTCCAGCAAACTGTTTGCAGGCTTTCTTGTGCATCATCTTTAGAAGAGGTTTCCTTCTGGGACGACAGCCATGCAGACCAATTTGATGCAGTGCACTGACAGGCTGACCCCCCACCCCGTCAACCTCTGCAGCAATGCTGGCAGCACTCATACGTCTATTTCCCAAAGACAACCTCTGGAAATGACACTGAGCATGTGCACACAACTTCTTTGGTCGACCATGGCAAGGTCTGTTCTGAGTGGAACCTGTCCTGTTAAACCGCTGTATGGTCTTGGCCACCATGCTGCCGCTCAGTTTCAGGGTCTTGGCAATCTTCTTATAGCCTAGGCCATCTTTATGTAGAGCAACAAATCTTAATTTCAGATCCCCAGAGAGTTCTTTGCCATGAGGTGCCATGCTGAACTTCCAGTGACCAGTATGAGAGAGTGAGAGCGATAACAATAAATTTAACACACCTACTCCCTATTCACACCTGAGACCTTGTAACACTATGAGTCACATGACACTGGGGAGGGAACATGGCTAATTGGGCCCAATTTGGACATTTTCACTTAGGCGTGTACTCACTTTTGTTGCCAGCGGTTTAAACATTAATGGCTGTGTGTTTTATTTTGAGGGGACAGCAAATTTACACCATTATACAAGCTGTACACTCACTACTTTATATTGTAGCAAAGTGTAATTTCTTCAGTGTTGTCACATGAAAAGATTTTATAAAATGATTATAAAAATGTGAGGGGTGTACTCACTTTTGTGAGATACTGTGTGTGTGTGTGTGTGTATATATATATATATATAAAAAATATACAGTAAACCCCCGCTCTATCGCGGTTCAGTTTTTGTGGTCTTGGTATATTGCGCTATTTTAATTAGGACCTGTTATTCTGATATCGCGGTTATGTATTGGTAAATCAGAGCGAGGCTGCGGTGGAACGCATGCCTCGCTTGTGGACCGCACCGAGCGTGGTGACGTTAGAGGGGGCGGTAACTTTGCCAACCACAAGCAAGGATAGCCGCAAGGATGCCACCCAAATGCCCATCATCTAAGGCTACGGCTTCTGGTGAGCCAAAAAAGAAGAGGAAGTTCCTTACGATTCTGGAGAAGGTGAAACTTCTTGATATGATAAAGGAAGGACAGAGTTATGCTGCTGTAGCCTGCCATTATGGTATGAATGAGTCAACTATTCGCTACATCAAGAAGGATGAGAAGAATATCTGGGCAACTGCTGCACTGTCCATCAACCAAGCTGCAAAAAGAGTTGTTTCTTCCCGCAATAAAAACATTGTTAGGATGGAAACTGCGTTGGCCATTTGGATTGGCCAAGATTGCAGAAAAGAAAGCATCACATTGGATGGTAACACCATCAGGACTCAGGCAAAGAAGCTGTACGACACTTTTGCCAATCAAGGAGGCTCTGAAGAAGGCGCTGCCGCAGCCGAACAGTCAGACAGCGACAATCCTGATCAGCCTTCTAGTACATCTTCATCAGGAGGTTTTTCTGCCAGCAAGGGATGGTTTGACCGCTTCCAGAAACGATATCAGTTGAAGAGCGTTTCATTGCAAGGTGAAGCTGCATCTGCCAACAAAGAAGCTGCTGCAAGGTACACCAATGAGACATTCAAGAGTATCATCGAGGAGGGTGGGTACCAACCAGTGTAAGTCTTTTTTTGACAAATGAACCAGTGTAAGTCTTTAATATGGATGAGACCAGAAGAGAATGCCCAAACGGACCTACATCATGAAGGAGGAAGCCCGAGCCCCTGGATTCAAGGCTTATAAGGACAAAGTAACCTTGGTTATGTGTGGAAATGCTGCTGGGTTTATGATTAAGCCAGCCCTGATCTACAAGGCCAAGAACCCCAGAGCACTGACGCATAAAAACAAGAACCATTATACAAGCTGTACACTCACTACTTTATATTGTAGCAAAGTGTAATTTCTTCAGTGTTGTCACATGAAAAGATTTTATAAAATGATTATAAAAATGTGAGGGGTGTACTCACTTTTGTGAGATACTGTGTGTGTGTGTGTGTGTGTGTGTGTGTGTGTGTGTGTGTGTGTGTGTATATATATATATATATATATATATATATATATATAAAATATATACAGTAAACCCCCGCTCTATCGCGGTTCAGTTTTTGCGGTCTTGGTATATTGCGCTATTTTAATTAGGACCTGTTATTCTGATATCGCGGTTATGTATCGGTAAATCAGAGCGAGGCTGCGGTGGAACGCATGCCTCGCTTGTGGACCGCACCGAGCGTGGTGACGTTAGAGGGGGCGGTAACTTTGCCAACCACAAGCAAGGATAGCCGCAAGGATGCCACCCAAATGCCCATCATCTAAGGCTACGGCTTCTGGTGAGCCAAAAAAGAAGAGGAAGTTCCTTACGATTCTGGAGAAGGTGAAATTTCTTGATATGATAAAGGAAGGACAGAGTTATTCTGCTGTAGCCTGCCATTATGGTATGAATGAGTCAACTATTCGCTACATCAAGAAGGATGAGAAGAATATCTGGGCAACTGCTGCACTGTCCATCAACCAAGCTGCAAAAAGAGTTGTTTCTTCCCGCAATAAAAACATTGTTAGGATGGAAACTGCGTTGGCCATTTGGATTGGCCAAGATTGCAGAAAAGAAAGCATCACATTGGATGGTAACACCATCAGGACTCAGGCAAAGAAGCTGTACGACACTTTTGCCAATCAAGGAGGCTCTGAAGAAGGCGCTGCCGCAGCCGAACAGTCAGACAGTGACAATCCTGATCAGCCTTCTAGTACATCTTCATCAGGAGGTTTTTCTGCCAGCAAGGGATGGTTTGACCGCTTCCAGAAACGATATCAGTTGAAGAGCGTTTCATTGCAAGGTGAAGCTGCATCTGCCAACAAAGAAGCTGCTGCAAGGTACACCAATGAGACATTCAAGAGTATCATCGAGGAGGGTGGGTACCAACCAGTGTAAGTCTTTTTTTGACAAATGAACCAGTGTAAGTCTTTAATATGGATGAGACCAGAAGAGAATGCCCAAACGGACCTACACCATGAAGGAGGAAGCCCGAGCCCCTGGATTCAAGGCTTATAAGGACAAAGTAACCTTGGTTATGTGTGGAAATGCTGCTGGGTTTATGATTAAGCCAGCCCTGATCTACAAGGCCAAGAACCCCAGAGCACTGACGCATAAAAACAAGAACCAGCTACCAGTCCATTGGATGCAGAACACTAAGGCTTAGATGACTAAAATCCTCACAACTGAGTGGTTCCATAATTGTTTTATCCCAGCCGTCAAGGTCTACCTTGCCCAACTTGGCATTGATTTTAAGGTGCTTCTGCTGATGGATAATGCAGGAGGCCACGCCATGGATCTATCGTACGAAGGAGTGCAAGTTGAGTTCCTTCCACCCAACACCACGTCTTTAATTCAGCCCATGGACCAGGGTGTGATACGAGCATTCAAGGCGCTGTACACGCGCAACTCCTTGAATCATCTTGTCGAATCCATAAACAATAATGAAAAATTCATTTTGAAGGACTACTGGCGTAATTACACCATTGCAACCTGTCTGGAGAACATACAAAGGCTTTCAAGGAGATGAAAAAGGAGACTGTGCATGCCTGTTGGAAGAAGCTTTGGCCAGAAATTATTCACGATTATGAAGGGTTCTCTCCTGACGAAGTTCATCATTCAGCTGTGGACAAGACAAGTAGGCTGGCGAAGTTCCACTAACTGATGAGGATCTGACAGAACCAAGTCAGCGAGTGAGGAGGAAGTGGAGGAACAGGAGGAGGAGGAAGAAGATGAAAGCTTGTCAATTGAGCGCCTTGGCAGGGTCATGCGTACGGCCAATGACCTGAAACAGATGTTAGCTGAGTGGTATCCTGACATGGTTCGTTCACTGCAGTTCCAAAACAGCATTGATGGAGCCATCCAGGTGTACAAGAACCTCCTCGCCCAAAAGAAGAAACACGCCCAGCAACTGCCTATAACTATGTTCTTCACAAAACAGAAGAAAGCCGCATCCACCGCAAGTACCTCCACGGCCACCTGATGGAGGAAAGGGGTATAATCATTACACTTACATCAATGCATAAAAAACGTAAAAAATTGCTGCCTTGGCATCCAAACAATCCTCACAGATACTCTCTCGTTTTGCTAGTTTCGCCCCTCCCTCTGGGCGTCATCAGAAGCCATTTGTAGCTTCTGATGCTGCCCAGAGGGAGGGGCGAAACTAGTACCAAGCACACCAGTGATATAGGTTTCCATTACTATTAACATTTTTGTACTAGGAGATATATATATATTTTTGTACACTATTCTGTTTACATATCCATAGCGCAGGTTCATAATTATTATTTTACAATACTGTACTGCACTTTTTTTTCTATTTTTTACTGCACTGTACAGTATACTGTTAACACAATATTTTTGTGTTTTAAAAATCCTCTCTCTCTCTCTATCTCTCTTTTATGTGTTTCTATTGTGTAAAAGTGTGTTTAAAGACCTTTAAATGCTATTAAAAAATTAACAAAACATGCCTAGGGTTTATTTAAATAGGGTCTTGCTATTTCATGGTTTTTCACTTTTCGCGGGTGGGTCTGGAACATAACCCCCACGATGAAGGGGGGTTTACTGTATATATAATATACATACATACATTCATTCACACACACACATATATATATATATATATATATATATATATATATATATATATATATATATATATATATATACATATAGCTTTCCTCTACTTGAAATGTTATAATTAATCTACAAAATAATTTGCCTTATTTGAAATACAGTGAAAGTACAGTATGAGTGGAGTAGTTGCTCAGAGCAGCTTTATAGACCTGGCAAAACTGTCAGCATTGATAATTTAAAAACGTGCCTTTATTTATTTATATAATATATATATATATATATATATATATATATATTTATTTAGGGAAAAAAAATATATATATATATATATATGTATGTGTTTATATATATATATATATATATATATATATATATATATATATATATATATATAAAGGCCCATAGTGTCTTGTTTGCACAATCCCAGTACACAGGCTAGTGCTACATCTGAAATATACTGCTTCTGTTTTGCAGTAGTGTGCTAGTTCATCCTCTAGCAAATGATGCCTTTTTCTTCCCCTCCCCTTTTAAAGGATCTAATCGCAAGGTGCTGCTTGACATGCTTTATAACGTAGGAGCACAGCGCTGTTTTCCCCCAGATACCCAGCTTCCACGAGCTGCTTCCTGCTCCACAGCAGCGCTACCCATGGACACAAGTAGAGGAATAGGTAACCTTCCCCTTCCTCCTGCAAACAAGATCTTCTCTATTTCATCTCAATTTTGGAGCTCTTTAGAGACACTAATAAGAAATGTATGGTAAAAATTGTATGATAAAATTCTATTGATGGTTATAGGCTTCTTTTTATAATATCGTGAGCTCCAAAAGAGTGGATGAAGTCACAGCTAGATTCTTCTTTTTTTCACTTTTCCTTGTGCAAACCTTACTTTTCTGTGTAAAATTCCACAGCTCCTTTTTTTTTTTTTTTTCCTTCAGGTGTCACCCTGTTTTCTTCAGTCTGAAATATGGGAATCATTTCTTTTCTTGCACTCATTTTCCTTCCTATTTCTATGATCTGTCTGTGGGAAGGCGTGTGTATATATATGAGATTTAATGCCATGATTAACTTTTTTGTTAAAGAGAATTTAAACCAAGTCTTTTGTCAACATTTTAGATAGTATGTGCAAATGCTAAAACCCCAATTGACGAGTTTTTATCTCAATAAGGAAGAAGAATTTCCTCAAAGTAATGGGATATTCATCCTATGACAGTTTTGGAAAAAGTATTCCCGTTGGCAGGTTAAATCTCTATTTCTGTTCTGATGACATGGCAACATTTTAGAATTTCCCTCACTTTTTGTCCCATTACAGTGTAACCAGAACAGAAATTTGAAGTGAGTCTTTGGAACAGAAACTCAATATGAAGAACTTGACAGATATTATAGCCCTTACATACTCTACTAAAAAAAAAAATTGTGCCCAGCATTCCTCTTTAAAGTGTCTACTGTATATGCCAGCCTGTTGGTTGTGATATGCATTCTTATAGAAAATATATCATATTTATTTTTATTATGTTGAGGACCAAAACAGACTGCTGTTTACAAAGTGTAATAGCTCAGACTCACATACAGTATATATACATAAAACTTAATGAGTCAAAATAGTGACTCCTCTCCCCTTTCTTCCTGCTTCATGAAGACAGCTGTATAGAGATTTAATTAGAGAGTTTTTTTTTTTTTTGTTTTTTTATTAGAGTCTTTAATTAAATATATTCTGCTGTGCACTTTTCAGAAAATCTGTAGTCCTGTGACACCAGTAAACTGGACTACATGTTGGGGTTTAGGGGACAGAGTGTTCGAAGGTTAGGTTGAAGGTTAAAGTAAATAATAATAAGGGTTGGATATGAGTTAGTCTAAAGGTCAGGGTTTTTAGTGTGTGGACTTGTTTTTGTGGAAAGCCCCATGATAAGAACCACCAGGTGCCACGTTCTATTGGTAAAACCCATCATATCAGTGCAGTACCAGAAGAGAACTGTATTCAGTTGTGTATTATGTGCCTGCTCAAGAGTACAGGTATAAGGTTATGTTACATGGATACAGATGCACATTCTGCACCTTATGTATCACAGAGATCGAAAAAGAGAACTATTCTTCTTGCTTTTAGGTACCAACCAGAGCCTTGCTAATATTGTAGCAGGGAATTTGATTTGGTGCTGTAAACCTATTAATCACTTCATCCTTCAGATACTTTTGAAAAATAAAGTAATTTATGACCAATTAGGTAAAAGGTAAAACAAATTAAACATTCTGACTTCTTGTTCTATGAGAGCACAAGAGGAGCACACTTAAGTATCTGGATGAGAAACCAAAAATTCCCACCACTAATGCTGTGCAGAAATCTATGTGTTGTGTCACAATGCTATAAAAAAACAAACATACCTTAGCATTACATCAATTAATACTTGTATTTTTATCTATGTCTACAGTACTGTCCTAGTAAACCCAGAGAGCATACAATTCTCCAAGCTCACATTTACACATATAGCTGAATTAGTCATATGACTCCTTCTTTCCTTCCTTCCTTCCTTCCTTTCTTCCTTCCTTCCTTCCTTCCTTCCTTCCTTCCTTCCTTCCTTCCTTCCTTCCTTCCTTCCTTCCCTGTTAAGATAACTGTATAGAGATTATAATTAGAGTTTTAAAGAAAGCAGATTTTGTAGGTTTAAGGATTAATACTATGGGCTGGATGAAGTGTTGAGGCTTGGACGAGGTAAGTGTTAAATGTTAGGAATAGTCTAAAGGCCGGGAGTTAGTACTGTGGGAGCGCTTTAACACTGGTTTTTAATGTAAGAGCCCCATGTTAAGGACCCCCAGGTGCCCCCCCCCGGCACTTAAAACCATCACTTCCTGCTTCAATGAACAGTACAGATATGATTGTTACATAGATATACAGTAGATACACATGCTGGACCTGATTTATCACAGAGTTTGAAAGAAAAACGATTATTTTAGATATTATTATTATACAGGATTTATATAGCGCCAACAGTTTACGCAGCCCTTTACAATATAAAAGGTAGCCAATATAGTTATAATACATTAAAATACAAGAGGGTTAAGAGGGCCCTGCTCAGAAGAGCTTACAAATCAAATAGGTTGGGATAGGTGGTACAAAAGGTTGTAACTGTGGGGAATGAGCTGATGGAAGTGGTAAAAGATTAGTTGGAGGTGTGATGGGCTTCAACTAGATTCTTGCTAATATTTTTGTAACAGGTTTGATTTTTCTGCTATGAACAGCAAAAGCAGTTCTTTATTCAGATACATTGATAAATAAAGCAATTTATGGCTGATTAGGTTAAACACATAAAGCATATTAACCTTGTGACTCCTTGTTCCATGATAGGACAATGCAGTACAAGAGGACCACACTCAAACATTTGTAGGAGAAACCTAAAATTCCCACAACATTCTCCATCCATGTTCCTTTAGTACCCGGCATGCTGCCAGAGGCTTGACCATCCGTTTTAAAAGACTGATCTAGACTAGTCTTAGCTGGCTTTGAAAAAAATAAAATGAAATTAGTGTTTGTGAGCGTGAATGAGTGTGTGCACTCCCTTCTACTTTCTCCCTAATTGTTGCTAAAATAGCTGTTGACCTTTTGTAAATGTAATTCCTATTAGATGGTGTTCGTCTTCTTTATTATCTTGTAACTTTACCTTGAAATAAACTAGCTTTTAATTCTTACCCAGGATTCCAGGACATTATCTATGTGTCCACTGCACTAAGCAGCATGATGGCATCAGGTGACACTGTGGATTTCATGGAAGATGGCCTAAGAGTGTAAGTTATCCAACAGCTTTTTAATATCCTGCAGAATCCAGGGTCTTATGTAAAAAAAAAAGTAGGGAGGGAAAGTAAAGGTGTTATCAACAACATATGCTTACTGTTTGCTTGCCCTGAAAAATGTGTCAAGAATAATTGAATGGTAATTGAATGGTGTGATAAGCTCTTTTTTTGATACGTTTTTTTCCCTTCAGTTTTCATACCTACAGTCCATCATTCCCCTGAGTATAAACTATATGAATCTCTCTTGGCTTATAAAAGAAGCTATGGCATTTTTCTAAGGCACATTAAGATCTTTTACAGAAAGTAGTATCTATTGGTTATATTTCCCGAGTTTGTTTAATGAATTAGGGATCACTTTACACTGTTCACAAAAACATGTTAACTGATCAGCCATAACCTTATGACCACCCACCTAATACTGTACTAAGTAGGTCCTGCATTTATTGCCAAAACAGCCATGACCTCTGAATTAGTATGACTTAGTATGACACTAAGCCGTCAGTCAGTAGCTAATTTTTTAAGTCATGTAAGTTATGTGAGGCCTCCATGGATCAGACTTGTTTTTCCAGCAGCTCCCACAGATGCTTGATTGGATTGAGATCTGCAGAATCTGGAGGCCAAGTCAACACCTTTAACTCGTGTTCCTCAAACCATTCTTGAATTATTTTTTCAATGTGGTAGGCTGCATTATCTTGCTGAAAGAGGCCACTGCTATTGGGGAAAACTGTTTCCATGAAGAGTGTACTTTTTACCAACATAGCGGTACATGTTAAAATAGCATCTGCTTAAATGGCAGGACCAAGGTCTTCCAGCAGAACATTGCCCAAAGCATCACACTGCCTCTGCCACCTTGCTTTATTCCCACACTGCATCCTGGCCATCCATATGATGTGAACGAAAATGTGATTCATTAGACCAGGCCACCTTCCATTGCTCTGTGATCTAGTTCTGTTGCTCGTGCCCATTGGTAGGTGCTTTTGGCTGTGGACATGGGTAAGCTTGGGTACCCTGGCTCATCTGCGTCTGTGCAGCCCCATATCCAATAAACTGCGTTACCCATTTTTTTCTGCTTCCGACACATCAACCTCATAGAAAACATGTTTACCTGCTGCCTAATATATCCCACTGACTTTCAGATACCATTGTAACAACATAATAAGTGTATACATGTCAGTGGTCATAAAGTTATGGCTGATTTGTGTATTTTGCTGAGGAAGGTAATGGCATAGTATAAATGAGAGCCTCCATGGTTGGATAGAAGAAGAGCATTATGCACTATTGACTAAAGGAAGCAGAAAACTATAAGCAAGTGAGTATGTGTGGTCATTAGCTTGAATTTAAAGTAATTGTAAAGGTTACATTTTTTTTTTAATTAATAGCAACAAACATAGTCTACTTACCTGCTCTGTGTAATGGTTTTGCACAAATCTCCTCTTCTGGGGTCTTAGCGCCTCCTCTTTTCTGAGTGGCTTGCTATGGCGGAACTCATGTACGCTCGATCGGGCTTAGTGCATCTATACACACACACAATGTGGCTCGGCCCCATTCCCTGCTCCCTCCTTACAGGATTTGACTGACAGCAACAGGAGCTACCAGCTCCCGCTACTGCAAAGTCCCCTATGAGAAGAGAGAAATGGGAGAAGAGCTGCTGCAGACTTGGACAGCACTGGATCAAGATCAGGTTCAGGTAGGTATTTAAGGGGGAGCTGGGAGGAGCAACTTTTGAAATGTTTTTTTAATTAATGCAGAGAATGCATTAAGGCAAAAAAAAACTTTGTGCCTCTATAATTACTTTAATAAAACCACTCAGTATGTAGAGTTTCTTGTATTATACTATGCTATACACATTCTAAATGCTATTAACTTGACTCTTCTTATCTGCAGACATGACAGGCTCCTGGGCTTGGATGGAGGTGGCATCCGGGGACTAGTTCTTATTCAGCTGCTTATTGCCATAGAGAATACTGCAGGGCGACCCATCCGTGAGCTCTTTGACTGGGTTTCTGGTACTAGCACAGGAGGTATCTTGGCACTGGCCATAGTGCATGGTAAGTTATAGTATAACTCCAGCTGAACATGGAAGCACACATTCTAGAGCACTGGGCTGACTTTTCATTGGTGTGCAACCTTTATGCTAAAGATGGTTTGCACCTAAATGGAAGGGGGTCTGCTGTGCTGGGGGAGAAGTTTGTGGGAAGGCTGGAGGAGTATTTAAAGTAGGATTAAAGGGGAGGGAGAACTTGAATTCCATCGGGCAGACAGGTCAGTTAAGGGTCAGATATTAATGGAGGGTGGAATGGGGATAGATGGGGGGAGGGTTATGGTAGGTGACAAGAAAGTTCCCATGTTGCAAACAACCATTGGAAATTATAGTGGCATTTGTACTACTAAACAAGATATGAAAAACACCAGAGCAAAATGTAATAATGCATTAAAGTGTTTGTTCACAAATGCGAGAAGTCTGCCAAGCAAAATAGGTGAGTTGGAAGCTCTGGTGCACGAGGAGAGCTATGATGTAATCAGGATTGCTGAAACTTGGCTTCATTCCTCACATGACTGGGCTATTAATATTCCTGGCTATGCACTCTTTCGGAGAGACAGGGTAAAAAGGAAAGGTGGCAGGGTCTTTCTCTATGCGAGAAGTGATCTCAAAGCAAGTGCGAAAGAGGACCTGGTTAATGGAGAGTGTGATGAGTCTGAAGCATTATGAGTGGAACTGCATATAGATGTGCATAGTTCAAAGTTAATCATTGGAGTTTGTTATAGACCACCCAGTATTAATGAGGAGCTCCTTGCACAGATGGAAAGGGCTGCAAGGGCTGGGACGGTGATAATAATGGGGGATTTTAACTACCCAGAAATTGACTGGAGTAATGGCACAGCTGGGACAGTTAAAGGGCAAAAATGTATTAACCTAATACAGGACAATTTTATGGTCCAGTTTATTGAGGCCCCAACTAGGAATGATGCTCTGTTGGACCTGGTAATCTCGAACCATGCACAGTTTATTACTAATGTTCATATAAAGGAACATCTTGGTAGCAGTGACCATAACATGATTTCATTTGATGTTAGCTGTAAGCAAAAAAAACCACATACGGCAAAAGATAAAAACAATTAACTTAAAGAGAGCACATTTTCCAAGGATGAGGGCTGCTCTCCAGGACTTGGACTGGGAGGGAATATTGGCATCAATGAGCACAGAACTAAAATGGGAATTCTTCAAAGTGACTGTGAACTCACTGCAAAGTATATTCCCATGGGCAATAAGTTTAAAAGGCTAAAAATAAAACCTATGTGGCTCACGGCCAAAGTTAAAAAAAAGCTATAAACAATAAGAAAAGAGCTTTTTAAAAAATATAAAAATGAAGGAACACTACAAATTTTACAAAAAATAACAGAATATGTAAAAAGGAAATCAAGGACGCAAAAACTCAAAACGAACGACAGATTGCAAAAGATAGTAGGACAAACCCCAAAAAATGTTTTTAAATGTATTAATAGTAAAAAGGTCAGGTCTGAGCATGTAGGCCCTTTACAAAATAATCTTGAGTGGGTGACTGGGGACAAAGAGAAGGCAAATTTATTAAATACTTTCTTCAGCTCTGTGTATACAAAGGAGCATGGGGGAGCTCATGTCCATAATGGGGGTGGTAGTAAAAACAGCCCCAAATGATCCACAATGGCTTAAAAGGGATATGGTCCAGAAATATTTAGACAAAATAAAGGTGGATAAAGCACCTGGACCTGATGGCATCCACCCACGGATCCTAAAAGAATTGAGCTCTGTAATCAAAGCCATTGTATCTAATTTTTCGGAACTCATTAATGATGGGAATAGTACCACTGGATTGGCATAGAGCCAATGTGGTGCCTATATTTAAAAAGGGGTCAACATCTTTACCAAGTAACTACAGACCAGTTTAACTTCTATAGTTGGGAAGATACTGGAGAGTTTAATAAAAAAAACACATAGATTAGTTCTTGCTAGAAAAAAACTAACATTTATAGGTAAAGTTGATCCAGGGAAAATCCGATTGCCTCTCTGGGATCAGGAAGGATTTTTTTCCCCTGATGTAGCAAATTGGATCCCGCTTTTCTGGGGGGTTTTCGCCTTCCTCTGGATCAACTGTCGGTATATGGGATTGTGTGATATTTTTTATTTTATTATTATTTTTTTTTTTTTTTATGGTTGAACTAGATGGACTTGTGTCTATTTTCAACCTGACTAACTATGTAACATATTAAATATATATATACTTTGTGTATATATTTTATATATATATATATATATATATATATATATAATTATATAAAACAGTTGACTAAATATAAAGCAGAGTTATGTCCTATCACTCTTTTTTGGTGTACTGTGCCTTGAAAAAGTATTCATACCCCTTGAAATTTTCCACATTTAGTCATGTTACAACCAAAAACGTAAATGTATTTTATTGGGATTTTATGTGATAGACCAACACGAAGTGGCACATAATTGTCAAGTGGAAGGAAAATGATAAATGGTTTTCAATTTTTTTTTACAAATAAATATCTGAATAGTGTGGCATGCATTTGCATTCAGCCCCCCTGAGTCAATACTTTGTAGAACCACCTTTCACTGCAATTACAGATGCATGTCTTTATTGGGTATATCTCTACCAGCTTTGCACATCTAGAGAGTGACACCTTTGCCCATTCTTTGCAAAATAGCTCAAGCTCTGTCAGATTGGATAGAGAGCATCTGTGAACAGCAATTTTCAAGTCTTGCTACAGATTCTCAATTGGATTTATGTCTGGACTTCGACTGGGCCATTCTAACACATGAATGTGCTTTGATCTAAACCATTCCATTTTAGCTTTGGCTGTATGTTTAGGGTCATTGTCCTGCTGGAAGGTGAACCTTCACCCCAGTCTAATGTCTTTTGCCGACTCTAACAGGTTTTCTTCTAAGATTGCCCTGCATTTACCTCCATCCAGCCATCTTTCCATCAACTCTGATCAGCTTCTTTGTCCCTGCTGAAGAAAAGCATCCCGACAACATGATGCTGCTACCACCATGTTTCACGGTGGGGATGGTGTGTTCAGGGTGATGTGCAGAGTTAGTTTTTTGCCACACATAGCGTTTTGCTTTTAAGCCAAAACGTTCAATTTTGGTCTCATCTGATCACAGTACCTTCCACATGTTTGCTGTTTCCCACACATGGCTTCTCGCAAACAGGACTTCTTATGGCTTTCTTTCAACAATGGCTTTCTTCTTGCCACTCTTGCATAAAGGCCAGATTTGTGGAGTGCATGACTAATAGTTGTCCTGTGGACAGATTCTTCCAACTGAGATGTGGATCCCTGCAGCTCCTCTAGAGTTACCATGGGCCTCTTGGTCGCTTCTCTCATTATTGCTCTACGTGCCCGGCCTGTCAGTTTAGGTGGACGGCCATATATTGGTAAGTTTGCAGTTGTGCCATAGACTTTCCATTTTCGGATGATGAATTGAACAGTGCTCCATGAGATGTTCAAAGCTTGGGATATTTTTTTGTAACCTAACCCTGCTTTAATCATCTTCACAGCTTTATCCCTGACCTGTCTGGTGTGTTCCTTGGCCTTCATGATGCTGTTTGTTCACTAAGGTTCTCTAACCAACCTCTGAGGGCTTCACAGAAGAGCTGTATTTCTTTATCGTACATCATGGGATACAGAGCACCATAGTAATCACTATGTGGGTATATAGGCACCTTCAGGTGATGGACACTGGTATACCCAATACAGGAAGTTCACTCCCTATATAACCCCTCCTCCTTCCAGGAGTACCTCATTTTTTTTACCAGTGTCTAAGGTGTTGGTCACGAGTGAAGATGTGCTCTGAAGAGCTCCAAAGCTGGAGGGATCGCTTCTGGATTTAAACAGCCTCCATAGACCATATCCATCCAAAGTGCCACTGAGGCCAAGGTGGATGGTACCCAGGCCTCGCAAGAAGAGCAAGGTTTTGCCTGTAACACCTCTCTTTATAGGGCTGGACCCCGGGACCTAGGACTTTTTGGTCATGCTACATTACCTAAAGTTTTTCCTGGCGGGGTGCTAATACAGGTCCAAAGGAGTGGAACCCCTATAATAGGGACCCAGTCCTTGAAGGTTTGCTAACGCAGCCTGCCGTGATGGGTGAAGTTTGGATCTGTCTGTTACAGCAGTATCCTGCAGCGAGCAAAAGATAAGGGAAGAAGCCTAGGAACTGTAAAAAGTCTACCTATGCTTATTTCTTCCATAAGTTAAATGTTGTTATGCCTAAAGTCTCCACTAGAGGGAGTAAATGCATACCTTAGTACGTTGCTTCTCAGTCAGCTCAGAAGTCCCAGCTAAACGACACGTGTGTGGTTTAGGGGGATTCCTCATCCAGAACAGTTCCCACCTGGGCCACCAGTAGCCTGTATCCCCCCTCGCGGGGTTCAGTGGCGGCTTCATATGCTGAATTTTCTTTTTCCCCACAGAAGTTTTTCAAACTTCCTGCCTCCTAGCCCTCCCTTTCCTCCCCTCTCGCTCAAGGAGCGTATGTGATTAATGGAGGGGGCGTGGCTTAAGGGCGCTGCGCCATGTGCGGGACGTAAGTCCACGAGGAGCGCACAGCGCAGGCGCTGGGGACAAGAGACAGATGCTCACAGCTAACAGCTGCAGTCGGACACACAGGACGCAGGTAAGGTGGATGCAGGCATTTCCAGTACAGGAAATAACATTTACAACAACACTAAAGCTGAACTTTATTAGCATTGTATTTTGCTAGACTATTTGCTCAGCGAGTGTGCATTTACTTAGTGCCTTTTTTGTGCACAGCACTATGGCTCCCAAAAAAGACAACACAAAGGTACCAAAAATTTCACCCCCAGGTGCTGGAAACTCCAGTCATGCCTCCACACTGTCATCCTCTTCTGAGATACCAGATATGGCAAGCCAGTGTGAACCATTGGGACCAATTGGTGGTGCAGCTGCTTCTCACATTCAGCCTCTATATATGTAACTGAAGATGCGTTTTCCTCCACCCTGCAGGGCCTAGAAGGAAGATTAGCGACTTTAATCGCATCCTCCATCCAAAAGGATAGGAAGCGTGTTAGATCCTCAGACCCCTTACCAAGGGAACAGTGGGTAGAGGATGAGGTGTTACCCTCAGGAATAATTTCCGATCAGGAAGAAAGGCAAACCGATTACTCCTCTGCGGAGGAAACAACGGTAGATGAACCCTTTTCAGCCTTGCAATCTGAGAGATTGCTGGTACAATCTCTTACGGAGATGGTTCGTGCCTCTTTCAAACTACTCCTAGCAGAGTCAGCTGAAAGTTCTTTTTCTTCTTTAGGTTCTTTAAAACCTTCACAGCCTTAACCACTTAAGCCCCGGACCAATTTGCAGCCAAAGGACCAGGCCCCTTTTTGTGATTCGGCACTGCGTCGCTTTAACTGACAATTGCGCAGTCGTACGACGTGGCTCCCAAGCACAATTGACGTCCTTTTTTTCCCACAAATAGAGCTTTCTTTTGGTGGTATTTGATCGCCCCTGCGGTTTTTATTTTTTGCGCTATAAACAAAACAGAGCGACAATTTTGAAAAAAAAAACAATACTTTTTACTTTTTGCTATAATAAATATCCCCAAAAAATATCTAAATTTTTTTTTCTCAGTTTAGGCCGATACGTATTCTTCTACATATTTTTGGTAAAAAAAAATCGCAATTAGCGATTATTGATTGGTTTGCGCAAAAGTTATAGCGTTTTCAAAATTGGGGATAGTTATATAGCATTTTTATTAATATTTTTTTTTTTTACTAGTAATGGCGGCGATCAGCGATTTTTATTGTGACTGCGACATTATGGCGGACACATCGGACATTTTTGACACATTTTTGGGACCATTGTCATTTATACAGAAATCAATGCTATTTAAATGCATTGATTCCTGTGTAAATGACACTGGCAGTGAAGGAGTTAACCACTAGGGGGCGGGGAGGGGTTAAGTGTGTGTGTGTGCGTGTGTGTGTGTTTTTTTTTTTTACTGTAGGGGGGGCGTGGCTTTGGGTCTGACGTCACTGATCGGCTTTCCCATGACAGGGAACAGCCGATTAGTGTCAGTTGCGCTAGGAAGTACGGGGAGAGGTTTGTTTACACAGACCTCTCCCTGTTCTTCAGCTCTGTGACCCGACCGCGGGACACCAGCGGTGATCGGGTCCGCTGGTCCCGCGGCCGTGGTCACAGAGCTCAGGACCCACGGCTGGGCTCTTAAAGGGCCACGTACAGGTACATGGTTGTGCCCAGCCGTGCCATTCTGCCGACGTATATTGGCGTGAGGCCGTCCTTAAGTGGTTAACATGCGCTTCCTGTACATGCATTACTAGAAAAGCTTATTTATACTGAATGGGATCACCCAGATAAGCATTTTCTCCCTCCAAAGAGATTCACAGCACTCTATGCCATGGAGGATAAATTCACCAAAAGATGGAATTTACCAGCAGTTGACGCTGCAATTTCCAGTGTGAATAATAGTCTAAGTTGCCCAGTAGACAATGCACAAATGCTTAAAGATATAAAAGGTTGGAATTTCTGTTAAGATCCTCTTTTTCTTGCAGGTGCAGTTACTCAGCCTGCATTTGCTGCAATAGGCATCTGACAGTCCCTAAAGGACCAGTTTAGACAGGCCCTTAAGGAGGTCCCTGCACAACAGGCCTGCGATTTGGCCAAACTACTAAGGGCGCTATGTTTTGCCATAGACGCCATGAAAGACTCTATTCACCAGGCATCCCGCCTTGCGCTTGTGCTAGTACACATGCGTAGGACCCTGTGGTTAAAAAATTGGTCAGCCGAAGCACCTTGCAAAAGTCTTCTGACTAGTTTCCCTTTTCATGGGGATCGACTATTTGGGGAGGATTTGGACAAATACATCCAAACAATTTCTAGTGGGAAGAGTACTCTTTTGCCAGTCAAAAGAAAGTATAAATGTCCTTCATTTAAACAAACTCTTTCCCCTGCGCCAGGGGCATTTGCCTCTAGGCAGTGGCGACGGCCTCCACCGTCAAAAAGACAAAAACATATAAAAACAGACTCCAGAGGAAAGCCTCAGGGTCAGCCCCAGAAACGGAAGACCTGGGACTGGAAATCTGCAAAGCAGAATAATAAAGCCTCATTATGAAGAGGCGCCCCCCCTCGCCAGAGTGGGGGGAAGACTTCTGCAATACTCAGAATTCTGGCAAGAGGAAATTCAGGACAGATAGGTCATCTCCACAGTGTATCTAAAATACAAACTAGAATTTCAGGAGTTTCCACTGTCTTGTTTTCTGAAATCAAATGTTCCCAAAGATCCAGGGAAAAGGCATTCGCTGTTTTGGACATTAGACCGATTACTGACTCAGGGGGTGATCATACAGATCCCCACAGAAGAGCAAGGTTTGGGGTTTTATTCAAACCTATTTACGGTACCAAAACCGAATGGAGGTGTCAGACCCATTCTAGATCTAAAGAATCCAAATCAGTTCCTGAAAATCCACTCCTTTTGCATGGAGTCGATCAGGTGAGTAGTTTCTATGCTACAAGGAGGAGAACTTTGACATCAGGGATGCATATCTGCATGTACCTATATTTTCCCATTCACCAAAGGTTTCTGCGGTTTGAAGTAGAACAGCAACTTTTTCCATTTTTAGCCTTGCCCTTTGGGCTAGCTACAGCACCCCGGGTGTTCACAAAAGTGCTGGCCCCACCTCTAGCCAGGTTAAGGGCACAGGGCATAACAGTCTTGGAGTACCTAGACGATCTATTGCTAATAGACCAATCAGTGGTTTGTTTGGAGCAAAGTGTACACATTACAACTAGTTACCTGGAAAGTCTGGGTTGGATTCTCAACCTAGAGAAGTCTTCCTTAAAACCGCTAAAAAAACTGGAGTATTTGGATCTGATCATAGATACAACCCAGAAAAAGGTGTTCTTGCCTCAGGGAAAAATCAACTCCATAAGAGAGCTGGTGGGGATGGTCAGGTCGAAAGGAGATCCCTCCATTCGCCTTTGCATGAGGTTGTTCGGAAAGATGGTGACTTCATTCGAAGCGGTTCCCTATGCCCAGTTCCATTTGAGACTTTTGAAAAACAGTATCCTGTCTGCTTGGAACAAAATGATCCAAGCTTTGGACTTGCCAATGCGGCTGTCCCCAAGGGTGTCCTAAAGTTTCAGTTGGTGGTAACTAACCCAGAATCTGCTGAAAGGAAAATCCTTCAGACCAGTTATCTGGAAAGTGGTAACAGACGCCAGCCTTTTAGGCTGGGGAGCAGTACTAGAGAAGACAACTGTCCAGGGACAGTGGTCAAGAAACAAAAGAGCCTTGCCCATCAATATCCTAGAGATTCGGGCAGTGCGTCTAGCTCTAAAGGCCTGGACTTTCAGGTTACAGGATTGTCCTGTCAGGACCTAATCCGACAATGCCACAGTGGTGGCCTATATCAATCACCAAGGGGGCACCAAGAGTCTTGCAGCGCAGACAGAGGTGAACCATATTCTAACTTGGGCAGAAAGGAATGCTCCGTGCCTATCATCAGTTTTCATTCCGGGAGTAGAGAATTGGCAGGCGGACTACCTCAGTCGCCAGCAGTTATTCCTGGGGGAATGGTCTCTTCACCCCGACGTTTTTTGGGCTGTTTGACAAAAATGGGGGACTCCAGATGTAGATCTCCTAGCGTCAAGATACAACATGAAGTTAGTCAACTTTGTGTCCAGGACAAGGGATCCACTCGCATGCGGAACAGATGCATTGGTGACCGCCATGGGATCAGTTCTCACTGATCTATGCATTTCCCCCTATTCAGTTGCTGCCTCGACTTCTTTGCAGGATCAAGCTGGAAAGAAAGCCTGTAATTCTGGTAGCACCAGCGTGGCCCAGAAGGTCATGGTATGCAGAAATCGTGAAGATGGCAGTGGGAGGATCCATGGTCCCTTCCATTACGGCCAGACCTACTCTCACAGGGGCTGATATTCTTCTTACCTTAAGAACTTACCTTACGAACGCTAAATTTAATGGCTTGGCTATTGAAACCCACATTTTGAAGAAACGTGGGCTTTCCGGGTCAGTTGTCTCTACCTTGATTAATGCAAGAAAGCCAGCTTCCAGAACTATATATTATAGAGTCTGGAGGGCTTACGTTTCCTAGTGTGAATCCAAGGGTTGGCACCCTCGGAAGATATATCATAGGCAGAATTCTTGCCTTTCTACAAATAGGGGTAGAGATGAAGTTGGCCTTGAGTACTATTAAGGGCCACGTCTCAGCTTTATCGGTCTTATTTCAAAGACCGCTTTCTACACATTCTTTAGTCCGGGGTTTTATGCAAGGGGTGATGTGGATTAATCCGCCAGTTAGATCACCTTTGAGCCCTTGGGACTTGAACTTAGTTTTGTCAGGGTCTCAAGAAAGGACAGGCAGCGTCGAAATCCACTGTCGCTAAGTAAATTCGGCAAGTTATAATTCAGACTTATGATTTAAGGGGTAAGGTTCCACCTTTTCAAGTCAAAGCGCACTCTACCAGGTCGGTTAGTGCTTCTTGGGCAGTGCGTCACCAGGCCTCCATGGCTCAGATCAGGGGTCATTTAGGGGGGGGAGGGGTTGTACTTTCCTGGCTTGTTAGGGTCTCAAGAAATGAGATAGGCCGTCAATACTTCAGGTGTGATCAATTTTCAGAGATTGGCACCATAGCTTGTGGACTCTATAAAAAAGTAATTCCCGGGGGCGCATGCGCGACGCGAAAGAGGAAGGACGCTTAGACTGAGAGCTCCGTGACGAGCGGAGACCGGAACGCTTCCCCGGGGCTAAACCCACAACTTTTTTGGCAACTTTCTTCTCTGCACCCCCGGCGGAACAATCAGCGCATGCCGGGACCCAAAAGCCGCCGCAGTACACCGGCCCAAAAGTCTCTAACGACGTATCTGCTGAGAGTGCGGGAACAGAGCGGGATGTCTCAAAATGGCGCCCAGAGGACACAGGCACGCACACCGCCTCATGCTGCAGCCTCATCCCCGGCGCACTCCATGGCTGAAAGTGAGTACTCAATGCAACTTACGAAGTCTGACTTAGATGAAAGCCTGACCCAGATGTACGATAAATTAGCCCAGAAGTTCCAGTCCGAACTGCATAAAGCCACAAGCACCCTCTCCCTAGAGATAGCGGCCCTGGGTAACAGAACAGACCTCCTTGAGACCAAGCATGACGAGTTGTCGCTGGTCTGCTCGGACTTAGGGAAAGATCACGAGGCCCTGTCTGAGACTGTCGCACAACTTCAAGCACACATCGAAGATTTGGACAACAGAAACAGGCGCAACAATCTGAGGGTGCGGGGGGTCCCTGAGACTGTTACAGAGCTGGTGCCAGCGGTGCAAAAACTTTTTCAATCCCTTCTGCCAGAGGCCTCTATGGCGGCCTTCGCTTGCGACAGGATTCACAGGGCGCTACGTCCCCCTCCCCCCCCCCCCCCCCCCCCCCGACAAGCCACCCAGGGACATTGTGCTTTGCCTCAAGGACTTCCTAGTTAAGGAAGATATCCTGAGAGCTTCCAGGACCACGCAGAACCTGAGACTGGATAATGCGCCAATACAGATCTACCCAGACATTTCACCCACCACCCTGGATAAGCGTAGACGCATGAAAGAGGTTACCACGGTACTACAATCAGCCAGGATTCGATACCGATGGGGCTTTCCCTTCAAATTGCAAGTCCCCCACAACGGGACAACATATACAGTCACCACTCTCCACGAAGGGAAGGAATTGCTAGTTAAGTTTGGTCTTATGGACGCTGCATTGCTGCCTCGACTGCCCTCGACCCCACGCCATTCAGCTATTTGGGCGACCCCCCCCCCCCAGAAGAGACCGCAGATGAAGTGTCAGAGATACCCAAGTAACCCCTTGAACAGTTCACGGTGCATGAAGATGGAATGTTGGCCACCCTTCCCCCCTCGCTCCCCCCCCCCTTTTTTTTTTTTTTATGTGCTTTATGTACGTTTGGTGTGTCCTGTCGGTGTTTGTCTGTTTTGTCTTCCTTCCCGCAGAACGTCCCCCCCAGCCAACGAGACTCTTCTTCGTTTGATCTTCTTGCGACAACGTTCGCTGCCTGCTGAACTATCCCGGCATGATTCCAGTTTCTTCCGGCCTCCTGCTCCTGAGCCACACGGAAGATCGTCACATCGCCTCACCCCCCTGCTCCGTGCCTATGGAGTCCACCTGGTTTCACAGACTCTTCTCAGGAGATGGGCTGGCTAGCCCTACACAGGTACCACCACATACAGGACACAGGATTGAGAGTACTGTGACCCATTGCTGGACTCTAGGGTTTGGAGCCGTGGACCTATTGGTCCCATTTACAGTTCTTCTTAGGGTACTAGGGGGCCTCTCTCCCTGTACCCCCCGAGACTTTGCTAAGCCTTCTTTTGGTATAGCAGGAAACCCATGGTTACGGTTATTTTGTTCCTTTTTTCTGACCTCTTTTTTCATTATTTTTTATTTTTTTTTGCTTGACAAAAAGAATATTCTAGCGTTAGTATTACAGATGTGAAATATTGGTGCCCTCTCTCTAGATTGTGTCAGCCATATAAATGCTCATGTCATATATGCTTTTTACTTAGATGCCTTAGGGGCTTTCCCTCTGGTCCTGGACTCCCGCCAGCCTTACTGCATTCTCCACCCTCAGGATTATGGGAATTAAGGTCCTGACGCATAATGTCAAGGGGTTTAACTCCCCACAAAAAAGGAAAAAAGCAATGAGGGCATACAAAGCTATAGGGGCCGATATCCTCCTCCTTCAGGAGACACATTTCTCCGCCAGCAATCACCCCTCCTTCTTTGACAAGGCATTTAAACAATCTTTTTTTACTACATTTGAGTCCAGGACCAGAGGCGCAGCCATATTTATTAGAAACTCTGTCTCCTTTCAGGTGCAGAAAACTTATATAGACACTCAGAGCAGATTTGTCATTGTTCAGGGCATGATTCAGAACAAGCTCCTGACTTTGGCCTCTGTATACGCCCCGAACACATCCCAGGCCACGTTTTTTAAAGGTTTTTTTCAAGTTCTTGAAAGGTTCCACTCCCCACACATGATAGTTGGAGGGGACTTTAACCTAGTAGCCCACTCGATATTGGATAGGTCCCGGGGCAGCCAGTCCTCCAGTGCATTTCCAAAATCCCTGCTATACTCCCTCAAGACCCAACAATTATCCGACACTTGGAGAGCTCATAACACAGGCTCTAGAGAGTACACTTTTTACTCCCACCCACACGACACTTACTCCCGCCTGGACTACCTGTTCTGTACTCCCACTCTTTTGGCTAACTCGACAGCTTCCAAGATCCATGTCTGCCCGTGGTCTGATCACCACATAGTTGTGACCCAGCTCTCATGCATAGGCCTCCCCTTCTCTAATAGGACTTGGCGTATAAACGACTCCCTCCTCACAGACCCAATAGTCCTTTCGCAAATATCAGATCGACTTAGGGAGTACTTCAGGCTGAATGATGTGGACAACATCTCCCCCACTACCCTTTGGATGGCCCATAAGGCTGTACTCAGGGGTCACCTTATTGAGATAGCTACCACCAGAAAGCGACAGAAGGCACAAGAAGCACGTCAACTCACCCTTGACCTTAACGACCTGTACCACAAACACTATCAGACGCCCTCCCTAGACCTACTGACCCAAATTAACACTAAAAGGATAGCGCTAGACACTATACTATCAGAACAGACAGAAAAATCCCTTAGGTGGGCTAACGCCAGATTCCTCTTACACAGCAACTCGGCCTCAACCATGTTTGCCCGCAAACTCAAACAACAGACACACCCGACCCATGTTTATAACCTGAAGGGCGACCAGGGCCAACTTACATCCCACCCTAGGGAAGTTTTACAGATCTTCTCCTCCTTCTATCGCTCCCTGTACTCAGCCCCCAAAGGCCCGACCCCTGATCCCCCCCCATCCCTGGCTGGAGCAAATACCCCTCCCCAGTTTATCAGAGGAACAATTACAAATCCTGAATGCCCCTTGCACAACAGAAGAAATAGCCTCTATCGTGTCGTCTCTTAAACCCTCTAAGACACCTGGCCCTGACGGATTCTCCGCCACCTACTATAAAAAACTTGCAGAACCCCTTTCCCAAAAATGGCAAAATTATTTAATTACATACTGGAGGGAAACCATTTCCCTGAGGAGATGCTATGGGCCAATCTGTCCCTGATACCAAAACCTGGCAAGGACCACACTCTCCCACAAAACTTCAGGCCCATTTCAGTTATCAACAATGATTTAAAAATCTTTGGCCGTATCTTAGCTGATCGCTTAGCCTCGATTATTACCACATTAATTTCCCCCGAACAAACGGGTTTTATACCCACCAGACAGATTACAGATAACATCCGCCTAGCCGCCAATATAATACAAGACGCAGACGCAAACAATAGGAAAGTTCTGTTACTTAGCCTAGACATCAACAAGGCTTTTGACAGTGTGCTTTGGCCATATCTGGAATCTGTCTTGTCCAAATTTGGGTTTGGCGGTGCTTTTGTACATGGCTTTAGAGCCCTGTACCATCATCCCCGCACCAACATCAAGATCCCGGGATGCAGCTCAGATTATTTTCCACTCGAAAGGGGTACACGTCAGGGTTGCCCTCTCTCCCCCCTCCTTTTCGCCCTTGCCATGGAACCCCTCACTAAATCCATACTAGACAACCCCAATATCAGAGGATATCGCAAGGGCGAACAGGACTTCAAAATAAGCCTATACGCTGATGACGTATTATTATTCCTGTCTGATCCCCTACTCTCCCTCCCCAACCTCTTCGCCTCTTTGGCCCATTTTCAGCAGATCTCAGGCCTAGGGGTCAACCCGTCCAAGTGCTCGGCCATGCCCATCCAACTACCTGACTCCACCCTACGTTCCCTTAAAGACTCTTTCAAATTTAACTGGAGCTCTCTCTCCCTGCCATACCTGGGGGTTAAACTCACACCCAATATCAAACTCCTTTACACCCAAAATTACCCGCAAGCCTTCACCTCGATTAGGAGCCTCCTCCTTCAATGGTCCACATATAACATCTATTTCTTAGGACGGATACAAGCTGTGAAAATGACAATCTTGCCCAAGCTACTCTTCTTTTTTCGCTCACTACCGTTATACGTCCCTCGGGCAGCTCTTAATAGTCTCCAGTCAGAACTACTTTCTTTTATCTGGCAAAACAAAAAGCCAAGACTGGGACGCCCAGTGATGTACGGGGCCCGCTCGGGAGGTGGTCTGGGGTGCCCTGACTTATGGAAATACTTTCTTGCTGCCCGCTTGGTACAAACGGCCCAATGGCACGCCGACCCATCCTCTATCCCGTGGCTGCAATTCGAGAGGGCCTCGGTCGCTCCTTATCACCTCCCGGGGCTTTTGTGGTCCCGCTCTATCACCCATAGGGAGATAGCCCCATTTAATGCTATAGTGGGACAGTCTCTCTACCTCTGGTCTCTCTACGAGAAAAAATTTCAGCTAAAATCCAAAGCCCCCCCTCTGGCCTCATATCTAGGGGAACCCCTTTTCCCCCCAGCGTTTAGTCAGCACCCCACATTCTCAGAATGGACAGATAGAGGCCTTACTTCGCTGAAGGCTTTTATGCGCGACGCCTCCTTCTGCTCATTCTCATCCTTACAGCAGCTACATGCCATGGACAGAAGGACATTCTACCAATTCCTCCAGATCAGGCACTTCTACACCAGCAATTTCCCAGAGATCTATAGGTCTTCAGGTACGCACTTTGAGGGTCTTTGCTATGAGTCCTCCCGTGAGAGAGGAACCATCTCAAGCCTATACAGCTACCTAAATGAGCACAACGCGCCTCCCAAAACGGCAGCAATGTTGGGCTGGGAGACAGAGGTTGAACAGGAATTTTCAGTGGAGGACTGGCGGGACATGGTAGACAATATGCACAAATGTACACGCTCTATCTCCGTAAAGGAAACGGTCCTCAAGCTCCATACTAGATGGTACTACACCCCGGACCGTCTGCACAGGATGTTCCCTCTGGTTCCCGACACATGTTTTAGAGGATGTCGGGTCAGGGGCACATTGCTGCACACGTTTTGGGCCTGCGAGGCTCTGTCACATATATGGACCAAAGCCGCCAACCTGATCCCAAGGATCACTGATGTTTCAGTGGCCCTTACATTCCAAATGTGCATCCTTTATGCTGATATACCTGGGGCTGTTCCCCCACAACAAAAGCTAATACACACACTTTTTAGCGCCATTCAATGGGCAATAGCACTAAATTGGAAGAGCCATTCGGTGCCTTGGTCACAGGTACTCCTCCGGATGGAGTCTATCAGGCTGATGGAAAAGATCCATCATACCCTTCTGGACACCATGCATATTTTTGATAGCAAATGGAACAAATGGTCAGCCTTTCAACTAGAGGGGGTTTCTATGGAACAATAGATAGCATGTATTGAGAAAGGCTACACCTACCTCGACATCTATCGAGAGTAAAGCTTCTGAAGATAGTCAAGCCAGTTTACCTTGTTTTTTGTTTGTTTTTTATTTTTGTTATTATTTTCTCTCATCTCTCTGGTTTCTGTATGTTTGAATTAATAGGTCTGACTTTGGACCATGTTGAGATATAACTGATTTGAATGCATTGTCTATACAATAGTTCGATTCACCATCTTCAGAGGTGTACAAAAACTTGTTTATACTGTACATAACCTGTTGGTTAGATATTCAAGAATAATCTGTTGATCACATGTATACTCTGTATTTACTCTGTTCAAAGAAAATAATAAAAACGTTTGTAAACAAAAAAAAGTACCGTATTTATCGGCGTATAACACGCACCGGCGTATAACACGCACCCCAAGTTTAGGAGGGCATTTTAAGGAAAAAAAGTTTTAGGAGGGAAGTTTAGGGAAAAAAAACACTTACATTTAAGCGTCATTTGCAGCTTGCCCAGCGTCATTTGCAGCTTTGCCCAGCGTCATTTGCAGCTTTGCCCAGCGTCATTGCAGCTTGTCAGCGTCATTTGCAGCTTGTCAGCGTCATTTTCAGCTTGTCAGCGTCATTTTCAGCTTGTCGGCATCATTTGCAGCTTGTCGGCATCATTTGCAGCTTGTCAGCATGATGTGCAGCTTTGCCCAGTGTGATGTGCAGCTTTGCACAGTGTGATGTGCAGCTTTGCCCAGTGTGATGTGCAGCTTTGCCCAGTGTGATGTGCAGCTTGCCCAGTGTGATGTGCAGCTTGCCCAGTGTGATGTGCAGCTTGTCAGCGTCATTTCCATATTTTCCGCATTTGAAATTGCCGCCTAGAAAGACCGCGCGGCCGAAAAAAAACGAGCGTCGGCGGAAAAGCCCGAGCCGTCTGTTCGGCTCCTGCTCTCAGTCCCGCCTCCCTGCTGTTTCGGAAGCGAACGCAGGGAGGCGGGACTGCGAGCAGAGCGGAACAGACGGCTCGGGCTTTTCCGGCTCCACTCGCAGTCCCGCCTCCCTGCTGTTTCGGAAGCAAGCGCAGGGAGGCGGGACTGCGAGCAGAGCGGAACAGACAGATCGGTCTTTTCCGGCGGCGCTCGTTTTTTTTTCCGGCGGCGCTCGTTTTTTTTTTTTTTCGGCGGCGGCCGCTGTTTTTCGGCGCCGTTTTAATTTTTTGGCCCCTTTTTTTTGGGGTATCGGCGTATAACACGCACCCACGACTTTCCCCCGATTTTAAGGGGAAAAAGTGCGTGTTATACGCCGATAAATACGGTAATTCCCCACTAAACCTAACAACTGGTTGTGCCACCCTTGGTAGCAACAACTGCAATCAAGCATTTGCAATAACTGGTAATGAGTCTTTCACATCTCTGTGGAGAAATGTTGTCTGACTCTTCTTTGCAGAATTGTTTTCATTCAGCCGCAATGTATGGTTTTCCAGCATGAATGGCCTGTTTAAGGTCTCTTAGGTAACAAGGGACGGTCTCTTAGGTAACAACCCCACAGCATGCTACTGCAGCCTCAGTACGTCAACAAGCAGTATAACGTAGACAAAAATAGGAGGGGCGGGTGCTGTGTCAGTCGGTGAACTACAGAGAAAAGGATTTTACGGTGAGTACAAAAAATCCTATTTTCTCTTACGTTCACAGACTGACACAGCTCCTCTCTTAGACCATTGGGACGTCCCCAAGCAGTGCCAAAACGAGGGGTGGGAAAACAGCATAAAAACTTTACCCACCATGGCATGTGGGAACTAGTATAACTTTACCCACAAAAAACAACAGCATGTGGGAACCAAAACACTTTGTTACCCACAAAAAAAACAAACAGAGTGCTCCTCAACTGGGAGTCACTACCTTCAAACCGCCTCAGAACTGCGGTAACAAATGCAACAGTGCATTTACTTAAAGGTACTATGTTTTTACCAAAAAAAAAGGAAAAAATGTAAGTGTAAATTGCAATTATACGGCCGCCTGCAAAACTTTGCTGCCAAAACAGGCATCAGCCGATGCACTGACATCTACCTTGTAGAATTTTGTAAAGGTGTGAACAGGCGACCAAGTTGCCGCTTTACACACTTGAGCGACAGACGCTTGATGTCGGAAGGCCCAAAAGGTTCCGATTGCCCTTGTGGAGTGGGCCGTGACCGGAAAGGGGGGCACCTGCCCCTTCAAGGCGTAGGCCTGTACTACAATCTGTCTGATCCACCTGGAAATGGTGGCCGACGAGACCGCCATGCCTTTTTTCGGACCAGCCACCAAAACAAATAAGGAGTCTGACTTCCAAATGGGACTAGTAGCAGACAAATACACCATCAGAGCCCGAACCACGTCCAGGGAATAGAGGGCCACCTCTTACAATGTGTCGGTTTAGGACACAAAGATGGTAACACAATGTCTTCATTGATGTGGAACGCCAAAACCACCTTCGGCAGAAAAGCAGGTTGCGGACGAAACACTGCCTTATCCTTGTGGATAACCAGATAGGGCGACTTGCAAGACAAGGCCGCCAGTTCCAAAACCCTCCTAGCCGGAGTAATGGCCACTAAAAAGACCACTTTCTGGGAAAGAGTCAACAGAGGGATCTCCCAGATCTCTTTAACCACTTTCAGACCGGACCAATTTGCAGCCAAAGGACCAGGCCCCTTTTTGCGATTCGGCACTGCGTCGCTTTAACTGACAATTGCGTGGTCGTGCGACGTGGCTCCCAAACAAAATTGATGTCCTTTTTTTCCCACAAATAGAGCTTTGTTTTGGTGGTATTTGATCGCCCCTGCGGTTTTTATTTTTTGCGCTATAAACAAAAATAGAGCGACAATTTTGAAAAAAATTCATTATTTTTTTACTTTTTGCTATAATAAATATCCCCAAAAAATATATAAAAAAACATTTTTTTTCCTCAGTTTAGGCCGATACGTATTCTTCTACATATTTTTGGTTAAAAAAAATGCAATAAGCGATTATTGATCGGTTTGCCCAGAAGTTATAGCGTTTACAAGATAGGGGATAGTTTTATAGCATTTTTATTAATAATTTTTTTTTTATTAGCAATGGCGGAGATCTGCGATTTTTTTTGTGACTGCGATATTATGGCGGACACATCGGACATTTTTGACACATTTTTGGGACCATTGTCATTTTTACAGCAATTAATGCTATTTAAATGCATTGATTTCTGTATAAATGACACTGGCAGTGAAGGGGTTAACCACAAGGGGGCAGTGTAAGGGTTAAGTATGCCTAGGGGCGTGTTTTTTACTGTGGGGGGGCGTGGCTGTCAGCTAGTGAATGCTGATCTCTGCTCCAATCACAGGGAGCAGAGATCAGCGTCACTAGTTGCTAGGCAGAACGGGGAGATGCTGTTTATCTCGGCATCTCCCCGTTCAGCCTTCCCGTGAAATGATCGCGGGGGTCCCCGCGGCGATCGAGTCCGCGGGGACCGCGATCGGACGCACGGGGGTCCCGACCGGCGCGGGAGCGCGCCGCTTCCGGCGCGCTCCTGATGGCACGGACAGGCAGAAAGGAGGGACTTATATATATGCCCTCCTGCCTGTACGTGCCATTCTGCCGACGTATATCGTCGTGCGCCGGTCGGCAAGTGGTTAAATGATGGTTTTTGAAGTGCCGATAACACCAGGTTCAAAAGCCAAAGCTGATATGTGTCCCTTAAATGGTGCTTAAAGCCAGTTTCTGGTCTAATCCTTGCTGTAGATCCTGGATATAGAAAAGGTGCACGGACGCCAACCTTTCTCCTCACACATGGAGATGTAGGCCTTCCAGGTACGATGATATATCTTCCGAGAAGAAGATTTCCGTGCTCTCAACATAGTTGGAATCACCGAGTCCGAAAGACCCCGGTTCCTCAACACCTGGCTCTCAATAGCCATGCCGTTAAAAACAGCGATGGTAAAAGCAGGATGGAGGTTTGGACCTTGAGACAAAAAGGTCCTCTCGTAACGGCAGTCGCCATGGGGCGTCCGCCACCAGGCGCACTAGGTCTGCATACCAGGGACGCTGGGGCCAATCTGGGGCAATCAGTATTACTGGAATCCCCCCGGCCTCCACTCTGCGGAGCAGACGTGGTAACAGTTTCAGCGAAGGAAAGGCATAGATCAGCTGGTACTGATTCCACGGAGCCACCGTCTGACGCATCTGCCCAAGGATCTCTTGTCCTGGACACGAATCTCGGCACCTTTCGTTTGAGAGAGGAGGCCAAAAGATCCACGTCTAGTGTGCCCCATCACAGGCACAGTAGCCTGAACACCTCCGGATGCAACTCCCATTCTCCTGGGTCCAGCATCTGGCGACTTAGATAGTCCGCCTGCCAGTTCGCCACTCCCGGGATGTAAATGGCCGACAGGGCCGCTCTGCCCACTGAAGGATGTGAGCGACCTCCCGTGCGGCGGCTGAGCTTCTTGTTCCTCCTTGGTGATTGACGTATGCCACCGCCATGGCGTTGTCTGACTGAATCCTGATCGGACGCTCTTGAAGTCTTATCAACTATGTGAAGAGGCATAGCCTGATCGCTCTCAGCTCGAGCAGATTGATCGGCAACTTGGATTCCTCCACCGACCAGAGGCCCTGGGTCGACTGAACTCCCATTACTCCACCCCAGGCGGTTAGGCTGGCGTCTGTTGTGATCACCGTCCATTTCGGAGGTAGGAACCACTTCCCGGACCGAAGTGCCGGGGACCTCAGCCACCAGAGCAGGGAATCCCTGACTAACTAGCTCACCTGAATCTGCCGATCCAGAGACAACGGAGATTTGTCCCACTTTGTCAAGATCTCCTTCTGCAAGACTCTGGTGTGAAACTGGGCATACGGTACTGCCTCGAAGGAGGCCACCATGAGTCCCAGGACTCACATGCAGAAGCTTAGCGACGACCACTTGTGGTTCATCAGCAGTTTTACCGCGGCTCTGAGAGTCTGCAGCTTGTCTGAAGGGAGAAACACTCTCGCTTCCATGGAGTCCAGCAGTAAGCCTAGGTACTCCAAACGCTGAGTCGGTACAATCACCGACTTTTTTAGGTTCAACAGCCACCCAAATTCCTGCAGGATCTGCATGGTGATCGCCACATCCTCATCTAACCCTGAGGCGGAAGATGCTCTCAGGAGGAGATCGTCTAGGTAACCCACGATCGCGATCCCACATTGTCGCAGGGAAACCAAAACAGGAGCCAATACCTTGGTAAAGACTCGGGGGGCTGATGCCAAACCAAAGGGGAAAGCCAAACTGGTAGTGTGTTTCCCCAACTGCAAACCGCAGAAACCTCTGATGCCGAAGGCATATGGGTATGTGCAGGTACGCATCCTGAATGTCCAAAGACGCCAGGGGGTCCCCTTGATGGAGTGCAGCGACTACTAAGCAAACTGATTCCATTCTGAACCTCTGTACTTTTACAAAGTAATTGAGGGCTTTTAGGTCCAAGATTGGACATACCCCTTCCTCTTTGGGGACTACAAACAGGTTTGAGTAGAACCCCTGGAAACGTTCTGATTCTAGGACAGGTACTATCACCCCGCGACTCAGCAGGTCCCTTGCCGCCCCCAATAGGGCCTCCCGGCGAGCCGGGAGTAAGGGTATGCTGGAGGGAAGAATCTGTTTTGCGGCCAAGAGAGGAACTCTATCTTGTAGCCTGAGGAAATCAGATCGCAGACCCATTGGTCAGACAGCCGAGAGACCCACCGGGCTGCAACTCCCGAAGGCGACCTCCCACCCGTGTTGCAGGCAGGGGCAAACCTTCATGCGGTAGGGCTTTTGCTCGCAGGCTTGTTAGGCTTGCTTTTGTCCTTCAGAGGTCGTCCTGTCGGGCTGGGGATGCTTAGCCGAAGCCCCGGGGCGGACGAAAAAGCCGGATGTGAGCAGAAAGTGAGGGCCCTTGCCTACGGCGTGGCTCCTTAGCCTTCCTGGCCTGTGGGAGTAGTGTACTCTTACCACCTGTGGCATTTTCAATAATGTCATCTAATGAGGCTCCAAAGAGCTGGTCGCCAAGGAAGGGAAGATCCGTCAGGGCTTTTATAGATGCCTGGTCAGCAGACCAGCATTTTAGCCAAATCAGGCACCTCAGGACCACTGCTGACACTAAGGCCCTCTATAACAGAGGGAGAGTATCCAGGGCCACGTCAAAAATGTACTTAAAGTGGAGTTCCACCCACTTTTACAACTCTTCAGCATCCCTCACTAAACTGTGCACTGTAAACAAATTGGATATTTTTTTTATTTTTTTTTCAGCACAGACTGTATATCTGCTGTATTCATTTTTCACTTCCTCCTCCCTGGCCGCGGCCCATCGCATCATTTCCTGTTTGCAATGCCTCCTGGGAAGGGGCAGCAACTTCCTCTCAAACTGCCGTTACTATGGAAACCTGACCTGAAACCTATTACACTGCTTATGCTGCACTGAGCATGTACGAGATCTGCAAGGATGAGATCCAGGAAGAAATACAGTCTGGCTTCAGATGCCCACACTTAAGATGGCCACGGCCTGCTGCAAGTTTATAAAATAACAAACTACTGCTAAAAACTAACAAAACAGACCTTAGTTTACAGACTAACTTTACTAGAATACATTAAGCTTGTGTATTATAGGGGTATTTTTATTTAAAAAGTATAATTTCGGCCGGAACACCGCTTTAAGGCCTTGCACTAATTGGTCTGCCATTCCTTGTAAATTAACTCATCAAAATAAGTCAGATACGGGAACACCCTAGGTGAATGGGCTAGCTTATGGGACCCAAAAGGGACCGCTACACCTAATGGTCTAAGAGAGGAGCTGTGTCAGTCGGTGAACTACAGAGAAAAGGATTTTACGGTGAGTACAAAAAATCCTATTTTTGTTTTTTTAGAGCCATTCAGAGGTGGACTTGCTGTTGTGTTTCGGATCATTGTCCTGCTGCATAACCCAAATGTGGTTGAGCTTGTAGAGTGCAGAATTCATGGTTCCCTCAATGACGGAAAGTCGTCCAGGTCTTGACGCTGCAAAGCAGCCCCAGACCATCACACTACTACCACCATGTGTGACTGTTGGTATGAAGTTCTTTTTATAAAATACTGTGTTAGTTTTACATTAGATGTAACTGGATGCACACCTTGTAAAAAAGTTAAACTTTTGTCTCAGTCCACAGAATATTTGCCCAAATGTTTTGGGGATAATCGAGATTTTTTGGGTAAATGTGAGGGGAGCCTGTGTGTTCTTTTTGGTCAGCAGTGGCTTTGGCCTTGGAACTCTCCCATGGGTGCCATTTTTGCCCAGTCTCTTTCTTATTGCTAAATCATAAACACCGACCTTACCTGAGGCAAGTGAGACCTGCAGTTCTTTTAGATGTTGTTCTGAGTTCTTTTATGACCTCATGGATGAGTCGTTGTGCTCTTGGAGTAATTTTGGTTGGCCGGCCACTCTGAGAAGGTTCACCACTGTTCCAAATTTTCTCCATTTGGTTTCTCCACCATGGTTGGCTTGAGTTCCAAAGCCTTAGAAATGGCGTTGTAACCCTTTCCAGACTGATACAATTCAACTACTTTTGTTTATCATCTGTTCTTGAATTTCATTAAATTGCGGCATTATGTGTTGCTTTTTTAGATTTTTTTTTTTAGCATGCTTCACTTTGTCAGACAGCTTCTGTTTAAGTGATTTCTTGATTCTACAGGTCTGGCAGTAATCAGGCCTGGGTGTGGCAAGTGAAATTTAACTCAGCTTTCCAGAAAATTTGATTAATTACAGTTCATTCATGATTTAGCAAGAGGAGGGGCAATTACTTTTTCACATAGGGCAGGTTTGGACAGCTTTTTTCTTTTTCCCCTTAATAAATGAAATTATCATTTAAAAATTGCATTTTGTATTTACTCGGGTTATCTATGTGTGTATGTGTATATATATATATATATATATGTATATGTGTACTGTGTGTGTGTGTGTATATATATATATATATATATATATATATATGTGTATATATATACACATATATACATACACACCCATACATACATACACACACGCAATTCTCTTTCGTGTCTTGACAGGAAAATCAATGGAATACCTCCGCTGTTTATATTTCCGCATGAAGAATGAAGTTTTCTGTGGCTCACGCCCATATGAGTCTGCCCCACTGGAAGAGTTTCTTAAAAAAGAATTTGGGGAACAAACAAAGATGACAGATGTGACACACCCTAAGTGAGCTTTCCAATTTGTTATATGCTATACTTATACTATATGTCTGGTCCTCTCTTGTTTCTTTCTTTCTTGATTTCTGCAATAAGGGCTGGATCACACACAGTTTTTATTTCAGGCAGTGAGGCAGTGTGCATCGCACTAAATCGCATGCTACTGCGGTACCATGCAATCTGGTGCCTGCAAATGCACTGCATTGGAGACCTGCGTTTGGGGTGTCATTAACAATGTGTTGCCCGTACCAGCAGATTACAATGGTAGTGCGTAATGAATAAGGTGTGGGAAATGCATATGGCCTTTCCCACACTTATGGTGTGAACCAGCCCTAAAGGGAATTCATATGTAGGTATGTTCTCTAATTACAAATTTCTAGTTGTTTAAATGTGAACTGTTGCATGTGAAAATGATGTAGTCTTTAATTCAGCCAGCAGGTGGAGCTCTGGTCTTCTTTCATTGCTTTTTCTATTTTTACATGTTAACTAAAGCCTGTTAACCACTTACCAACCGGCCCATAGCCGAATGGCGGCTACAGGGCGGTCGGATAACTCTGGGAGGACGTAGTAGGACGTCCTCCCAGAATCCCGCTCTCGCGCTCCCCCAAAAACAGCCAGAGGACCCGGCGCGTCACGGATGACGGTAAATGCCTGCTGATAGCTGCCCTTTACCACGTGTTCGCTCCGTCAAATGACGGAACGATCAATGGTAAACAAACCGGCGTCGCGTCCAGTTCCTCTCTCCCCTCCTCTTACCTATTGGTACAGTGCGAGGGGAGAGGGGGAGATCGGTGGCAGCAGTGCTGTGGGCTGGATATGTAGGGCCCACAGCGCTGTTCAGTGCCTATTCCAGCCATACATACCCAGCCATCCATACCCATACATACTCAGCATACTCATCCATCCAGCCATGCTCAGCCACCCATACTCAGCATACTCATCCATCCATCCATGCTCATCCATCCATACTCAGCATACTCATCCATCCATACTCAGCATACACATCCATCCATGCTCACCCATCCATACTCAGCCACCCATGCTCAGCATACCCATCCATACTCAGCATACTCATCCATCCATGCTCACCCATCCATACTCATCCATCCATCCATGCTCACACATTCATACTCATCCATACTCAGCATACTCATCCATCCATCCATGCTCAGCCATCCATACTTAACATACTCATCCATCCATCCATGCTCAACCATCCCATCTACCCCCATCCATAATTGGCCATACTCAGCTGTACTCAGCCGTACCCAGCCGTCCCATCTATACCCATCCATACTCAGCCATACTCAGTCGTACTCAGCCGTACTCAGTCGTACCCAGCCATACTTAGCCGTACCCAGTCATCCCATCTATACCCAGCCGTACCCATCCGTACTCAACCGTACCCGGCCATACTCGGCCATACTCATTCATGCTCAGCCATCCACATCCACGGCTCATCCATCCCCATTCATGCTCATCCATGCCACATCAGTTCTCATCCATGCCACTACAGTGCCTCACAAAAGTGTAATAGGTAGTCAAATTAGATTTGAAACTTATGTCCCTAGAACACCTGATGGTGCTCCCTGCATGTTGGGCCCCTTTATGTGGCCACACTGTGGAAAAGTCTCACACGTGGTATCACCGTACTCAGGAGGAGTAGGAGAATCTATTTTGGGGTGTAATTTTAGGTATGTACATGCTATTTTTTAGAAACATTGTGTAAATGGACAACGTTGTGTAAAAAAAATGCGTTTTCATTTTCTTTACACATTTTCCATATACTTATAGAAAAAAATGACATTTTCAAAAGACTCGATATGTCTCATAGATTATACATGGGGTTGTTTTCTTTCCAAAATGGGGTCATTTTTGGGGCGTTTCCATTGTCCTGGTGCTCCAGGGCCTTCAAAAGTGTAAGAGGTAGTCAAGAAATTATATGTGTAATTTATGCTCCAAGAACGCCTGATGGCGCTCCCTGCATGTTGGGCCTCTGTATGTGGTCACACTGTGTAAAAGTCTCACACATGTGGTATTGCCATACTCAGGAGGAATAGTAGAATGTGTTTTGGGGTGTAATTTGTGCTATGCATATGCTGTGTGTGAGATATAACCTGCTAATATAACAATTTTGTGAATAAAAAAGGAAGAAAAAAAATCTTGAATTTGCAAAGAATTGTGGGAAAAATTACAATTTCAAAAAACTCACCATGCCTCTTACTAAATACCTTGGAATGTCTACTTTCCAAAAAGGGGTCATTTGGGGGGTATTTGTACTTTCCTGGCTTGTTAAGGTCTCAAGAAATGAGATAGGCCGTCAGTACTCAAGAAATGAGATAGGCCGTCAGGCCGTCAGTGATTGGCACCATAGCTTGTGGACTCTATAACTTTCACAAAGACCAAATAATATATACCAATTTGGGTTATTTTTACCAAAGATATGTAGCGGTATAAGTTTTGCCCATAATATATGAAGAAAAATTACTAATTTGCTAAATTTTATAACAGAAACGAAGAAAAATGCATTTTTTTTTACAGAATTTTCAGTCTTTTTTCTTTTATAGTGCAAAAAATAAAAAACCCAGCGGTGATTAAATACCACCAAAAGAAAGCTCTATTTGTGTGAAAAAAAAAATGTCATATAGGTACAGTGTTGCATGACTGAGTAATTGTCATTCAAAATGTGAGAGCACCGAAAGCTGAAAATTGGTCTGGTTAGGAAGGGGGTTTAAGTGCCCAGTGGGTAAGTGGTTAATGGATTTGGATGGGTCAGGGTGAATTTGCAACACAGAAATGAATAAGATCAGGGACTCATCCCCTATCAAGACAGCTCACTAGGAAGGTTCAGTGAAAGAAATCTGTCTGAAAGTCACTTCTGCTGTGCTGTCTCTTTAGTTAACCTTTATTGCTTTGGTTATATTTTTCATGTATTTAAATCAACTTTTAAAGGCTATAACCTTAAAAAATAAAAAAAAGTCATTATTTCCACTTCTGTCCCACGTCCCTGAATGTTGCACCTTTTACCTTCAGCGAAAGTTACCTTTATAGGATAAACTGTTAGGCCTCTTTCACACGTGCAGACAGTATGTCCGTATTTCATCCATCTGTTTTCGGATGAAATACGGACATACATGCATCCCTATATCATCTGTCCCCGCTATGGTCCGATTCTGCAGACAGAGGAAAATCCTATTTTTCTATCTTCTATTTTCTAACACGGACAGATGGTCCGTGTTCATCTGATCTCCCCCATAGGGACCGCAGTGTGCAGGGACCACACTGTCATCCGCCGGATCAGCGGGGATCAACAGAGCAATCCCCGCTGAGCAAGCGGATGTTCACGGGGCGCGGATCATCACGGATCTGTCCCGTGTGAAAGGACCCGTACATGTATCAGCACTGTTTCTTTATCCATGGAACCATCCTGTTACCCCCCACTTGACCCCCCCCCCCCCCCCCTGCATTAATGGTCAGTTTTAATGCTGTTAATCCCCACCCCACATGGGTTGTCAGTGGCAGGTCTGTTTAACCTTATTCAGTGTTTACTTACCAGATCACATGCTCCAGCGATGCTCTCCCTCATTACATCAGGGGCTGGATGATCAGTCTGTCTTACTGTACTGGCTTTATTTTAGTGCCAGGTGTGGGAACAAAGTATCCCAATACGTACTATCTCGCTGCCACTCTGCAAAATGCTCAACAGGTAGATGGACCCTGCCCAGGATGCGGTGGGTTGCACAGAAAGAACTGTTAGGCTACACACGGCCTGCAGCCCTCATGTTGGGCACCAGAGTCATAGAAGCACTAGATGTGTTCACATGAATCAAAACAGGCCTGTCCTATGTATAGCTTGCTGGTCATAGCGCACTTAAATGTCAGTGATGTGGATGGGCACAATGAACAATTCCCAACTGCATTGGGAACATGAATGAATGGGCAAAGCAGCCTTCCCATTACCTATACAGGAACAGAGAATACAAGTATGCCCTGCTTTTCCTCGCTTTCAGATTCACAGTACACTAACACGATCCCTTAAATTGGCTGTTTTGTTTCTCTGCAGGGTCATCGTAACTAGTACAATGTCAGACAGACATCCAGCTGAGTTGCATCTGTTCCGAAACTATGTTGCACCTGAAACTGGCCGAGATCCAACATTCAAAAAAGTTGCCTCTTTCCGTCCTGTGACAAGGCCAGAAGGTAATTGCAAAAATAAGTCTGTTGCATGAAGTTTTTTTATATTAAAATACATTTTCACCTTCCTCTGTAACAAAACTGTAAGGACTAGTTTACACTTGCAGTCAGAAGGCAAAAAAAAATAGGAGGTTGAGCTGGGGCCACTCCACACCTGCCCTGCAACCAGATACAATGAATGCGATTGTGGTACGGTGATGCAGGTTTTACAGGGTTAAAAGGGGCAGTGAAAGGGCAACATAATGCCTCCCAGGTGACTGTCAAACACCCTATAAGAAGAGATCCACTGCTAATCCCTAATGCCGCGTACACATGGTCGGAATTCTCGTCGGAAAAAGCTCTGATGGTTTTCCCGTCGGAATTCCGATGGAATTTCGCTCAAACTGTCTTGCCTACACACGGTCACACCAAATTCCGACGGTCAATAACACCACGCCTTAAAAAAACGTTCGACTGCACTATAAAAGGAAAGTTTAATGCTTCTGAGCATGCGTTGAATTGTTTCCGAGCATGCGTCGGAATTTTGCGTGTCGGAATTGCATACACACGATTAGAAAATCCGATATAAAGGTTTTCCGGCGGAAAAATTAAGAACAGGTTCTCAATCCAAAGTCCGTCGGAAATTCCGACAGAAAAAGACCGATGGGCATACACACGGTCGAAAAATCCGATGATAAGCTCCCATCGGACTGTTTCCATCGGAAATTCCAACCGTGTGTACGCGGCATAAGAGTGTTGAGAGGCTGAACTTGATAAATATCAGTGTGTTTTTGACCTTATTAATTATGTAGCTAAATTCTGAGTTAGAGTAAAACATATACTGAACAGTGTAGATAATAAAGCCTGCATCAGTGTGCAGATGTGTTTGTGCACATTTTAAATGTGGGTCTGGTATATTCTGTCAGTTTCCTTTTTACTTTATGCAGTGCTCCACTGCTCTTTACATGGGATTGCATGTGAATCCCAGTGGATAGTGCCAGGTCATAGTGCTTAAAAAAATAAAGGAACAATAAGGAGTTCCTACTGAAAGGACAAGCTGCCCCTATTGAGGAAGAAAAAGGAGTAGAGAGAGAGTGGATACAGCTAAAACACAAATTTTTACCAACTTAGAGATAAATGGTCAACAACATCTAGTGCGTGCTTAACAACCCTTATGCCCCGTACACACGGTCAAAAATTCCGACGGAAAACGTCCAATCGGACCATGTTGTCGGAAAATCCGGCCGTGTGTGGGCTCCATCGGACTTTTTCCGTCGGAATTTCCGACGAAAAAAAATTGAGATCCTGCTCTCATATTTTCCGACAACAAAGTCCGATCTGACTTTTTCCGATCGTGTGTAGAGAATTCCGACGGACAAAGTGCCACGCATGCTCAGATCAAATTACGAGACCAAAGCTATTGGCTACTAGCCTCTACGTAGTTCCGTTGTACGCAACGAACGTCACCACGTTCAGAATTATCGGATTGACAACTTTGTCCGACCGTGTGTATGCAACACCAGTGTCGAACAAAATCCGTCGGAAAAAATCCGATGGATTTTGTGGTCGTGTCGTGTGTACAGGGCATTAGGGTGTGCACAGTGGTGAGCTATTTATAAAATTGGTGGAAGACACAGAGGAATATTTGGAAACTGTTCGAGCCCTGGTTCACATTTGTGCGATTTGACATGTCCTAATCGCTGCGACGCCACACTTGCGGCACCGCACCGATTTAAAAAAATTGTTTCTGTACTACTTTTTGAGATTTCAGGGTGCGATTTTCATTGACATCTGTGCTCAAACCCGCACAGATGTCTGTGAAATCGGGACTGACATTAGGGAGTAAAATTGCACGAGTTCAGCTGAAATCGCGCTGCTTCTTTCCCGCAGTTCAGTGTGAACCTGGGCTCAAACTAATTTTGTACTGAGTACGTTATTTCCAAGGATATGGCCTTGGAAGATGAGGAATTGTTTCAGAATGGACTCTATATGATATACACAGTTTTATTTGCACTTATATTTTGTTATTGCAGATAAGGAGTGTTATCTCAATTGTTGATGTATGATTTCAATCAGTGCTTGATGGTTTGGACACTTTATATCGATCTTTATTTACCTAGCTAGTATTTATTACGTTTGAGAACCTAAAGAGCGCTGAGCTGCTTACAGTATTCATTCATTATCACAACTGATAATAAGCAAAGTAACTTAGTTTTAAAGTAGTTCTAACGACTGAAGGTTTTTTATTACCTTCATTCATCTTCATACATTCCATGCATGAAGGTAAAAAACCTTCAGTCTGCAGCTCCCTCCTGGCTCCTCCTGGCTCCCCCCCTTATACTCTTATACTCATCTGAGCCTGGTCCCAAACCAGCGATGTACTTAAAAAAAAAAAAAAAAAAGCTCTCCCAGGGGTGGCGCCGATCTGTGCTCTGTGTGTCACAGAGGCGGCTCAGGAGTGAGCATGCAAGAGTGTCCCTAGAGCAAGCAGCTTGCTGTGGGGGCACTCAGCAGGAGGGAGGGGCCAGGAGTGCCAGCATGGGACACAAGAAGAGGAGGATGGGGACTGCCCTGTGCAAAACCATTGCACAGAGCAGGTAAGTGTGACATGTTTGTTATTTAACCACTTAAGCCCCGGACCATTTGGCTGGCCAAAGACCAGAGGACTTTTTACAATTTAGCACTGCGCTGCTTTAACTGGTAATTGTGTGGTCATGCAATGTTGTACCCAAACTAAATTTGCGTCCTTTTTTCCCACAACTAGAGCTTTCTTTTGATTGTATTTGATTGCCTCTGCGATTTAAATTTTTTGCGATATAAACAGAAAAATACTAAAAATTTAAAAATATTTTTTTTTTTCAAAATTTTTGTTATAAGAAAAATCCAATAAACTCAATTTTAGTAATACATTTAGGCAAAAATGTATTCAGCCACATGTCTTTGGTAAAATAAAATGTCAATAAGCGTATATTTATTGGTTTGCGCAAAAGTTATAGTGTCTACAAATTAGGATTAATTTTCTGGAATTTACGCAGCTTTTAGTTTATGACTGCCCATCTAATTTCTTGAGGTGCTAAAATGGCAGGGCAGTACAAACCCCCCCCCCCCCCCCAAATGACCCCATTTTTGAAAGTAGACACCCTAAGGAAATTGCTAAGAGGCATGTTGAGCCCATTGAATTTTTTTTTACAAAAAGTTGTCACTAAATGATATATTGCTCACACATGCCATGGTTATATGTGGATTTGCACCCCAAAATACATTTTGCTGCTTCCCCTGAGTACGGTGATACCACATGTGTGGGACTTTTTGGGAGCCTAGCCGTGAACGGGGCCCCAAAATCCAAGCACCACCTTCAGGATTTCTAAGGGCTTTAATTATTGATTTCACTCCTCACTACCTATCACAGTTTCGAAGGCCATAAAATGCCAAGATGGCAAAAAAAATTTATAAAAATGACCCCATTTTGGAAAGTGGACAACCCAAGCTATTTGCTGAGAGGCATGGTGAGTATTTTGCAGCTCTCATTTGTTTTTGTAAATGAAGCGAGAAAAGAAAAATTTGTTTTCTTTTTTCAATTTTCAAAACTTTGTGACAAAAAGCGAGATCTGCAAAATACTCACCATACCTCTCAGCAAATAGCTTGGGGTGTCTACTTTCCAAAATTTGGTGATTTGGGGGGGGGGGGGGATTTTGTGCCATCTGGGCATTCCATGGCCTCTGAAACAGTGATAAGCAGTGAGGAGAAAAATCAAAAATGTACACCCTTAGAAAGCCGTGTGCTGGACATCACCCCGACACAGTAGACCTTTATGGTGCAAACTTTACACCATTGCTCGAACGCCTCAAGACTGATCTTTTACATTGGCACGCACTTACTCTGACATGGTTTGGCTGCTGCAATGCCCTTAAGATGACCTTACTGCCGAAGGTCTTGTACCTGATGCAAGCGCTACCTATCAGACTACCACCCACCTTTTTTAAACGCATCAATGCCATGTTTCGATCATTCATCTGGTCATACAATAAGCCACGCATCAAATTACAGATCCTTCACATGGCTAAGCACAGAGGTGGGCTCGGCCTCCCAGATATGAAGGCATACTACAGAGCAGTCCATCTCACTAGGGTGGTTGACTGGCATTGTCATGCAGAGGCGAAGCATTGGGTGGCCATGGAAGGGGAAGATTCGGGTGACACTCTCAGCAGCCGGCCATGGACCGCAGCCCCCATGCCTAGGGATCTACAGGCCCACCCAACGCTGGGCAGCACTCTGGCAGTAACTAGGGAAGCCTTCAAGCACTCTTCTTTATCCCCCGCGCCTTCGCCGATGGTGCCAGTGCTTGGCAACCCGGAATTTATCCCGGGTATACAGAATACAAACCTGCAACGCCTGGTGACGGGCTCCAAGCTTCGCCTATGCGACTTCTTAGGACCTGATGGCCAACTTTCCATACAAGCGGTAACGCTGGCAACAAACCCCCCCCCCCCCCGGACTTCTGGAGCGGACTGCAACTGCAGAACTTTCTCCGCAGCTGTCTACGGAAAACTGGTATATCTCGGCCACTTACAGATCTAGAACGTATATGTCATCAGGGGGCACCCATACGACATTGCCTCTCATTCATATACTCATCCCTAATACAACCTGTAGAGGGTCTTATCCCCCCATCCTTGATTAAATGGGAAGCGGAACTTGGAACCAGCTTTACAGATGACCAAAGACTAAAAATTCTACACTTTGCACAGAAGTCCTCCATCGCCACCAGGGTTCAGGAGACCTGTTACAAAATAACGACTCGCTGGTACAGGGTACCTGCTGCCCTTCATCGCATATTTCCCCAGGTCTCGGACCGCTGCTGGCAGTGTGGTACTGAGGAAGGCACAATGTTGCACATTTTCTGGTCCTGCCCTAGGTTTTCCTCCTTCTGGAGGGGGGTGACCGACACGATCAGACATCTGACCAATGTCTCCCTAGAGGACAATCCAGCGGCCTGTCTGCTTCATCTGACGGAACAACCCATCAAAAAATACCTAACTATTCAGCTACTCAACGTGGCTAAGGCTTGCTTCCCACTGTGCTGGAGATCGGAGAACCCACCAACGCAGTCCCTTTGGTATGCCAAAGTTAAAGAATTAAGAGACACTGCCACCCTACATGATAGGGAGGAGGCCTTCAGTGAGACCTGGAGACCCTGGCATTACTTCATTTACACAGACACCTACTTACAGGAAATGGCTACGAGCTCAGGCCCTGATGCGTCGACCCAAAGATCCGCCCCCCACAGTCAGAGGACCCCACAGTAACAGGGCAGCTATCTCTGTTATTTCTCACTTACAAACACGTATCTTTAACGCCCTTCTAGCTCCTTCTGTCAATCCCTTTCCCTTTGTTCTCCTTCTCCCCTCTGCTCTTACTCAATCTCTCTTCCTCTCTCCCTCCCTTCCCCCCACATACCTCCACCCCACCTGCCGCGGTTTGAGACCGCGGGTCCCCATTTTCTCCCGCAGTATGCTTCAGACATAGCAACTGTTGCCCATCCATGAGAGCTTGACAAGAGGAATGAAAATACTCACCATGCCCAGATTAGTTTGACTCTCATGTTTGGGTTGCTCGGCCTCAGATTTTTTCACTTGCACGTACATTAAACTAACCTTGCTGTTATCTGGTATAGTCTAACGAATGTATTAGCTATTAGCAGTCAGGAATAACGATGACTGGTCCACCTACTCGGCCCGGCGGGCTGTAACATTGCCCTGATATTGCATCCACTCCCATACTGTGCCTTATGCAGGGAATTGGTTCGGTTAGCCCAAACGATGTTTCTTACTCTAATGTTTTTTCATTCTCTGACTTGTTACATGTATTTTGAGAATGTTGACTATGCCATTTTTTTGTACTTTTTATTACTTAAATAAAGGAATAAAAAAAAAAAAAGAAAGCCGCGTGCTTGGTTTTCGGGGTCCCGTACGTGAATAGCCTCCCAAAAAAGTCTCACACATGTGGTATCCCCGTACTCAGGAGAGGCAACAGAATGTATTTTGGGGTGTAATTTCACATATGCCCATGGCATGTTTGAGCAATATATCATTTAGTGACAACTTTGTGCAAAAAGAAAAAAGAAAATGTGTTTTTCCCGCAAATTGTGTCAAAATATAAAATATTCAATGGACTCGACATGCCTCTCAGCAAATAGCTTGGGGTGTCTACTTTCCAAAATGGGGTCATTTGGAGGGGGGGGGGGGGGGGGTTGAATTGTCCTGGCATTTTATGCACATTTAGAAGCTTATGTCACACATCACTCACTCTTCTAACCACTTGAAGACAAAGCCCTCTGACACTTTTTGTTTACATGAAAAAATAAATTACTTTGAACCACCAAACATTATATATATTTTTTTTAAAGCAAAGGCCCTACAGATTAAAATGGTGGGTGTTTATTTTTTTTCACACAGTATTTGTGCAGCGATTTTTAATGCACTAAACACACTATATTGCCCAAATGTTTGATGAAATAAAAAAGATCATCTTAGGCCGAGTACATGGATACCAAACACGACATGCTTAAAATTGCGCACAAATGTGCAGCGGCGACAAACTACATACATTTTTAAAAGCCCTTAAACGCCTTTACAGGTTACTACTTTAGATTTACGGAGGAGCTCTACTGCTAAAATGACTGCCCTCGATCTGACCTTCACGGTGATACCTCACATGCATGGTGCAATTGCTGTTTACATATTAAGCCAGCCCGATGCTTGCGTTCACCTTTGCGTGAGAGTGGGAGGGGGGGGCTGCTTTTTTTTTTTTATTATTATTATTATTTATTTTGCTTTTTTATTTTGATTTTAAACTTTTCCTTTCATTTATTTTAATTTTTATCATTTTTATTGTTATCTCAGTGAATGTAAATATCCCCTATGATAGCAATAGGTAGTGACAGGCACTCTTTTTTGAAAAAAAATTGGGGTCTATTAGACCCTAGATCTCTCCTCTGCCCTCAAAGCATCTGACCACACCAAGATCGGTGTGATAAAATGCTTTCCCAATTTCCCAATGGCGCTGTTTATCCGGTGAAATCTAAGTCATGAAATGCTCGTAGCTTCCGGTTTCTTAGGCCATAGAGATCATTGGAGCCATTCTGGTCTCTGATCAGCTCTATGGTCAGCTGGCGGAACCACCGGCTGCATTCTCAGGTTTCCTGTTGGGACAGGAGAGCCAGAGAAAACAATGGAAGACAGTGGGAGGGGGGAGGGGGACATTCCCTCCCACTGCTTGTAAAAGCAGTCTAGAGGCTAATTAGCCGCTGGCTGAAAAGAATGATACTTAAACCCGCAGACATCATTCTGGTATAACCACTCAAAGTCCAGCAACATACCAGTACGTTGCTGGTCCTTGATGGGCATATATTGTAATCTTTTTTTTCATGCAGCCTGGGAGCTGAACGAAAAAAAGAGATTATAAAAATATAAATATAGCGCTCGCAAACATAATAATTAAATAAATGTGAAGAAATATGATAAACCAACACAAAGTCCAAAACAAGTAACTCAAGGTGCTCCAATCCAAGGTAAACAGAAGAAAAGTGCTTGAGAAACTTCAGGTGCACAACACCCCCTTATGTGTCCCCACTCACCAGATCCACATGACCCCCAGCTTTTCAGTCTGGAGGGTCAATTTAGGCTTGATATGGATGTCTTTAGGATGGGGTGTAGAAAGTCACTGTAGGGGTGTAGAAAGGAACTAATATTGAAGTATTTTTATTTTATATATTTTTTTTTCTTTTTTTTTTACTTTTTATTTTTACTTTTTATTTTATTTTATTTGTTTACACTTTTATTTGTAACTGTAATGGTTCGGTTTCAGGTTCGGGTTTCTCAAAATGCGATGGCATCTTGGAAGATCCTGTGAAAGTGTGCCTAGTCTGTGCAATGCTGTACCCTACGCTAAAACTCCACTAGTGTCTGGTAGCGTTCAAAACATTCACCAATGCAAAGATCAGGATTGTCAGGACAGCGGGGACAATAATACCTGCTTTCTGCAGACACAACATTTTTTTTCGGGGGCTCTTGGGTAGGGGTCCTCGGGAGGAAAAAGGAAAATGCCTCTCATGCAGCCTGGCGTACCTGAAAACAAAAAAATGGTTAACAATAAAACAGTAAACAATGTGCAGTGCTGTACCCTATGCTAATAATCCACTAGTGTATGGTAGTGTTCAAAACATTCACAAATGCAAAGACCAGGATTGTCAGGACAGGAGGGACAAAAATTAGGGAGTCATGCCTATATCTGCGCTTGCTACAGACACGACATCTTCTATGGGGGGGTCGTTGGGTAGGGGTAGCAGAGAGGACATACAGAAAATGCCTCTCATGCAGTCGGCTTACTGCATTTGGTTGGGGAAGGTGAGGTGGAGCACCGTCTGGAAACAGAAGGGCTCTGACGATCTCTTCCTGGAATTTAAGGAAGGATCCAGTCCGTCCTGAAGCTCTGTATAGCACATGAATACAGCCAATTGAAATAAATAAACAGACGCTTTTTTGTACCAGCGTCTGGCCTTACGGGCAACTAGGTACGGCGCCAACAGCTGGTCGTTGAGGTCCACCCCTCCCATATTTTGGTTCTATTCGTGGACACAAATGGGGTTTCTCCACAACACCAGTCGCCGTAGTAATTTGGACCGTCGTGTCTGCATGAAGCGAGGTAAGAACGAAAACATTCTTATTATCCCTCCACTTCATAGCGAGCAAATTATTACACTTCAAGCAGGCTCTCTCCCCCAGCCTAAGACGGGAATATACAAGTCGCTGGGGAAAGCCCCGGCGATTAGATCGCACTGTGCCACATGCTCCAATCTGCTGATCAAACAAGTGACTAAAAAGTGGCACGCTCGTGTAATAATTGTCCATGTACAAATGGTACCCCTTTCTGAATAAGGGTGACACCAAGTCCCACACAATCTTGCCAGCGCTTCCTATGTAGTCAGGGCAGTTTGTCGGCTCTACGTGACTATCTCTTCCCTCGTAAACCATAAAACTACATGTATAGCCTGGCCCTGTCACAGAGCTTATACATCTTGACCCCATATCTGGCACGCTTGCTGTAAAGATACTGTTTGAATGACAAGCGGACAGAAAACTTAATCAGGGACTCATCAATGCAGACAACTTGATGGGGAGTAAACAAGTCTGCAAAATGTTGGTTAACCACTTCAGCCCCGGACCAATTGGCAGCCAAAGGACCAGGCCCCTTTTTGCGATTCGGCACTGCGTTGCTTTAACTGACAATTGCGCTATCGTGCGACGTGGCTCCAAAACAAAATTGGCGTCCATTTTTTCCCCACAAATAGATCTTTCTTTTGGTGGTATTTGATCGCCCCTGCGGTTTTTATTTTTTTGCGCTATAAACAAAAATAGAGCGACAATTTTTAAAAAAATGCTATATTTTTTGCTTTTTGCTATAATAAATATCCCCAAAAAATATATAAAAAAACATTTTTTTTCCTCAGTTTCGGCCGATACGTATTCTTCTACATATTTTTGGTAAAAAAAATCGCAATTAGCGATTATTGATTGGTTTGCGCAAAAGTTATAGCGTTTACAAAATAGGGGATAGTTTTATAGCATTTTTATTAAATTTTTTTTTTTTTACTAGTAATGGCGGCGATCAGCGATTTTTTATTGTGACTGCGACATATGGCGGACACATCGGACATTTTTGACACATTTTTGGGACCATTGTCATTTATACAGCAATCAATGCTATTTAAATGCATTGATTCCTGTATAAATGACAGTTGTAGTGAAGGGGTTAACCACTAGGTGGAGGGGAGGGGTTATGGGCTGTGACGTGTGTTTTTTTTTACATTAGGGGGCGGGGCTGACGTCTGACGTCATTGATCGGCTTTCCCGATGACCGGGAACAGCCAATCAATGACAGGCAGAGTAGGAAGCGCGGGGAGAGGTTTGTTTACACATACCTCTCCCCGTTCTTCAGCTCCGTGACCCGATCGCGGGACACCAGCAGCGATCGGGTCCGCTGGTCCCGCGGCCGGGGTCACGGAGGTCCCCGATCGGGTCACGAGCGCGCCGCTGGCGGCGCGCACGCGACCCACGGGCAGGCATTTAAAACAATCCTGTACAGGTACGGGATTTTGCCTGCCCGTGCCATTCTGCTCACGTATATGTACATGAGGCGGTCGGGAAGCGGTTAAAGTGGTTTACGAGGGACCGAATTTTGTAGAGCCAATCGTATCCAGGGTCTCCACGAGGACGACAGAGTTCATTGTTGTTGAAGTGCATGAACCGCAAAATCTGCTTGTGTCAAGCATCAAGCCCTGGTCATGGAAGCAGAGAACACGGGCATATGGTACATTGGGTCAGTGGACCAATATGACCGCAAGATACTCATTTTAACTATGCCCATGTTGAGGGATAGGCCCAGAAAGGTCTTAAATTCAGAGACCTTAATTGGTCTCCAATCTCTGGCAAGGGAGGACTGGGGATTAGCGGCGATGAATTGAGCAGCATACAAATGTCTTTGGTCCACAATAGATCTATAGAGATCTTCGGTGAAAAACAGCGAATAAAAATCAAGTGACGTAAAATCAACTGTTTCCACCTGAATGCCACGTTGGCCAGTGAATGGGGGAAGTATGGGTGCCTCAGAAGTGGTGGGCTCCCAATTCGGATTGGCAAATTCTGCAGGAAGGACACTATGGGCATGACGGCCTGTCTTTGTCTTCTTGGTGGCAATGGGACACTACTTGTGCTTGCCACCTCGTCAGCTTGATTTGCACTTATGGGACTCGCCACGTCACCACGTGATACTGCAGTGCTGGATGTATGACCAGGGCGTACTAGGCCACTGGTGCTTGCCAGTTCACCAGTTGGAATAGCGGCGCAAGTACTTCTCTGCTTTATACGAGAGCCCTGTGGTTCTTGCACCTCAACAACAGCAAAAGAAGATCGGGGTCTGGTACGCCTGACCTTTGGCAGGGACTACAACTCCGTCGTCAGAGCTGTCTATCATGGAGCCGCTGTCGTCTACAGGATCGTATTCTGAGCCTGAATCTGACAGATGAGTGACTTCCTCTTCACTATCTGTCATGCTCAGAAACGTGTAGACCTCTTCACTACTGTACCTTTGATTTGCCATTTTGGGCTCTAAATTTACTGGTACAGTAGTGAGACTCACAGGTAAAAAAGCTCCTGACTGTCAGCAAATGTAACAAACGCTACAAAAAAACTGTTAGCGATCGCAGGGATCGGGCCTGACTCTGCGAACGCTGCAGTTATGTATAGGAAGGGGTGAGTTAATGGGACTTTAAATGAGGGTACGCTATGTGGAGAATTAAAAATAATAACAATATAAAGTGAAATTGAATCCACAATACAAAATTTATTATACCCTAAAATACATATCGAATGTTTTATATCAAATACATAGGCAGTCAACAGACTTTCGATTCATATGTTGCTACATTGTATACAATACAGATAAACATAGACACAGTAGATATACATGCTGTAGTACATCATTGTAATAGAGGAATAACTGTTGATATATAATGGCACTCTACGCGTTTCCTGGTATTTCAACCATTCATCAGGAGTGTTATGAGGTAGTAAACTGAGAAAAGGAGAGCAGGGGTTAATAATAAAAATAAGAGGAGGGCTGAGACTATCAGGTCTCACTGTAATGAAAATTACATTAGAGTACTCACAGGTGGTCCCTAGGCCCAGTTCGGTATCTACCAAGGCAAGCAGGGGTCGGAGGCATGATGTCGACCACCAGGGTTGAGGCGGGGGAACCCTTCCAGGGTGGGGAGCAGCCCCCGGAGCCCAGCATAGTGGTCACAGTCAAGACTCAATGGGCTATGTGTACACCAGAAGTGCATGGTATAACTGGAAAAAATGTGAGTCAAAGACAAAAATGGGGGGATTAGTATTAGTATAATGGGGTGTGAGGGTGAGGGAACAGGATATCTATGTGTTTCCATAAAGGAACTACATAATTGGGTGTGTAGAGAGTGATGGGCAGCTGCAACATACCTTAGGAGGATGGTTGATCTTCCAACAGGGAAGTAACCTGTGTGTAGGATTAGGATGTGTGTCGTTAGGGTTGAATCAAGCAAATGAACCACCTGCTACCTCCGGGTTGCTAATATACTCCCAACCACAGGGAGGGGCCCCGCTAACGCCATGTCTAATTGGCCACAGTGCACAGGAAAGGCGGAGGCACCCAGCTGCACATGGAGGAGCCATCAGCAGTGGGTCCCAAGCCCATTCCGTGTATGGCCATAGATGGAAAAAGAGTGACGTCTATTCAACGTCAAAGGCATCGCCAAAAATGGCGTGCAAGCATGGCGCCGATGAGCAGGGAACCAGGCCCCGCCACCACCCGGAGTGCTTGCACGCCATTTTTGGCGATGCCTTTGACGTTGAATAGACGTCACTCTTTTTCCATCTATGGCCATACAAGGGATGGGCTTGGGACCCACTGCTGATGGCTCCTCCATGTGTAGCTGGGTGCCTCCGCCTTTCCTGTGCACTGTGGCCAATTAGACATGGCGTTAGCGGGGCCCCTCCCTGTGGTTGGGAGTATATTAGCAACCCGGAGGTAGCAGGTGGTTCATTTGCTTGATTCAACCCTAACGACACACATCCTAATCCTACACACAGGTTACTTCCCTGTTGGAAGATCAACCATCCTCCTAAGGTATGTTGCAGCTGCCCATCACTCTCTACACACCCAATTATGTAGTTCCTTTATGGAAACACATAGATATCCTGTTCCCTCACCCTCACACCCCATTATACTAACACTAATCCCCCCATTTTAGTCTTTGACTCACGTTTTTTCCAGTTATACCATGCACTTCTGGTGTACACATAGCCCATTGAGTCTTGACTGTGACCACTATGCTGGGCTCCGGGGGCTGCTCCCCACCCTGGAGGGGTTCCCCCGCTTCAACCCTGGTGGTCGACATCATGCCTCCGACCCCTGCTTGCCTTGGTAGATACCGAACTGGGCCTAGGGACCACCTGTGAGTACTCTAATGTAATTTTCATTACAGTGAGACCTGATAGTCTCAGCCCTCCTCTTATTTTTATTATTAACCCCTGCTCTCCTTTTCTCAGTTTACTACCTCATAACACTCCTGATGAATGGTTGAAATACCAGGAAACGCGTAGAGTGCCATTATATATCAACAGTTATTCCTCTATTACAATGATGTACTACAGCATGTATATCTACTGTGTCTATGTTTATCTGTATTGTATACAATGTAGCAACATATGAATCGAAAGTCTGTTGACTGCCTATGTATTTGATATAAAACATTCGATATGTATTTTAGGGTATAATAAATTTTGTATTGTGGATTCAATTTCACTTTATATTGTTATTATTTTTAATTCTCCACATGGCGTACCCTCATTTAAAGTCCCATTAACTCACCCCTTGCTATTCATTAAATCAGGGATGGAGGCCGCCATGTCTCTCAAGGTATGTGTCAGGTCACGACCACATTCGCTGCAGTTATGTGTTTAGTAAGTGACAGTGATCGATCAATACTGCACTTGGGTGGGCTGGGCTGGGCGGAGGGGCAAAACGCAGGTGCTAGCAGGTATCTGGGCTGAAAAAACAGGTGGAGTGAGCGCTGTTAACCACACAATTGGGGCTGTTTACCAATCATGTATATGTATAAAAAAATGACAGCTTTAAAATATGACATATTTAAACAAGCAATGGCTGTAAAAGTCCATGAATGTCTATATCTGTAGAACAAAAGCAACTTCAGAAGGCAGACCAGTTTGAAGAAAAGAAGAAATAGTCTGGAGACACTGGAAGTTAAACAGAGGCACCACTCTAAGTGCAATAGTTAAAAATGTACTTTTAATAGAAACTGTGAATTCCGCACTCACATATTACAAATGACAGTCAGGCGTATGGGCAGTATCTGCCAAAAGTCCAGTAAAGAGCACCTGTCCAGGTAGTGGATAGCGGCGTGTGATCTGAGCGAAGATGTTTTCATCTGTTGCTGACAGTTCCGGTCCGTGGAACGCATGCCGACAACCAGGCAAATGTTGTCACTTCCGGTAGTGGGAGCCAATAGGCGACGCGTTTACGGAGCTACGCTCCTTCTTCAGGCCTATCGGATCAGATATTGATCCGTTCAGATACTATACTACTAAGGGAGGTGTATGCTGCGTGCGTGGGTGTTAGCGGTACTGGCACCTGACGGTACAGGAGCAGGAGCATTCGCTTGGGAAGGAGAGTCTTGGAGCGGTGGTTGTTTGTTTCTCACCTAAAACCTAACTGATATCACCCGCCGGGCGATCAGGGGGTTAAACCTTTATTAGGTAATAAATGGCGGGTGCCCTGACACTATAAAAAACAAACTAACCAGCGTCACCCGTAACAGTTATACGGTGATCACTGGTGCAAGGGTTAACTAGGGGGCAATCAGGGGGTTAAATAAAACCTTTATTAGGTAGTATATGGGGGTACCTGACGCTATAAAAAGCTGACGGTGAACCTAAATACTTACCTGGCTAACTAGCGTCACCTGTGACACTAATACAGCGATCAGAAAAACGATTGCTTATTGACACTGGTGACGGGGGGTGATCAAGGGTTTAAAACTTTATTGGGGGGTGTTAGGGGGGTACCCTACACCTAAAGGGGCCTACCACTAACTGCCCTACCACTTATAACAGTCACAAATGACACCAATGCAGTAATCAGTAAAAAAAAAAAAAAATGCTATTGGTGTCACTGTGACAGGGGGTGCAGGAGGGTGATCAGGGGGCGATTTGTGTGCCTGCGTGTTCTACTGTTAGTGTAGTGTTGGTGCAAACTTACTTGGATGTCTCCTCTCCTCGGCGGCGGAACGAAAAGACAGACACGAGGAGAGATTACATCACTTCCTCTGCTTCTGTTTACATTACAGGAACAGAGGAAGCATTCCATTCGCCAGGAGCGATTGCAAGGGGGTGGCCATGAATCGGTGGCCTCCCCCTCAGCAAGGATTGCTCCTGAAGCTAATCTGACCGCCACAGACACCCCCGCCCGCTGGGAGGCAGGGACGCCCATATGCCTGCCCGTGCCATTCTGCCGAAGTACATTGTCTCTGTGACAGTGGGCGAGATATCTACTGCTTGCGCCTACTGTCACTTTTTGAAAACGATGTGGCTGTACAGGGCTCCGCCCACACAGCCGAGTAATCCATTCACAGTTTTTATGAATGAATGAACTACAAGTATCGTTGGCCGTCGCGGCAGACAGCTTGTATTTCTTAATGAACTGCAAAGGTGCTGGTGAGCGTTCTTGTAGTTCATTGATTACTCCTGCACTTTAGTAACTGTCTGCCTGTAAAAAAAAGGTTTACAGTCACTTTAAATGTTGTGTTGTGGTTTTCTTTCTTATCCTTTTTTTTTTCTTTATTTTCACCTGGTGAACAGTAACACATTTCCTGTCTAAAATCACTATAACAAGCCTGAATTCACACAGGAGCGATGTGGCAAACTGCATGTGATTCGGACAGGGATCACACCGTATTTCCTGTTTAAATCGCATGCAATTTTGAAGTGCGGTTTGAGCCCATTCATTTGTATGGGCTCAAATCGCATTGCAAAGGTATCGGTTTTAGGTTTTGGAGCATTTGCACGAGTACTTGTCATGGTGATGCATTTGTTTAATTTCTAGGGGATGCGCTTATAAAAATTGTGAAGAGCTATTCGTCCTGTGAAACTATATATGTAAATGCGTTCTGTGCAAATGGGGGAAAGATCAAATGTTACTAGGCTATTTTCTCTCCAGGTTGAATTTTATTCATTCATAGTGAATAGAGTGATTTGTGAAGTGAGTGAAAAAAGCACATTATGGCCATTAAATAGAACTGATGATCATTGAAAATAAATACTTTTTCACAGTAATATTTTTTTTAAATAAATACACCCCTTGGGCTCCATTTTCAGAAGTAAACGATCAATGGTAGCCCACATTTGTACCAAATTTTAAGTATATCTAAACCCAAGAACAAAAAAATATTTTACAGCTTATCAGTCCTTGTGTGGTGGCGATTTATTTCTCTATCATAAATGATAGGACAGAGGGCATCTTCATATTTAATACAATAAGAAAAAAAGGAATTTGCGCCCAGCTCACCACAGCTTCAGTTTTTTTCTAGTATCTTTGGTGATGTTCATGCTTGTGCAGTCCTCACATTTTTTTTTCTCTCAACTTTCCCATTGAGAACAGGAGATTGGCCTATTTGCTTACTGCCATAAGAAATGGTACCTGGACCTAGAAATGTACATACAGGGGCAACCTATAATGTTAGCTGCTAATGTTCGGTGCACCAAATGGAAATTTTGGTACCAAAACCGAAAATGCAGGATGCACTTGGCCGAAAACCAAAATTGACAGTTTTTAAAAAAAATATATATTTTTATATATAGTTGTATTATATTTGACTTTTTAAATATCATTAATTTAAATGCATATGAATTTATTGTAAGCCATTATTGGCACCTTTAGTTCAAGAAAAATGTCTCCCTTTAAATTTTATGTATGTCTTCACACTGGTCTGTTGCGCTTCCATTGAGGTGTTAAAAATACTGCTTGTCGCATTTTTGGTCAGTTAAAAAAACTGCACCTCCTCATTGAAATGCATTGAAAACGCAGCAAGAACGCATCAATAACGCACCCATGTTATGTTTTTGATGCGTTTTTTGAGTCACGTGACCTATGAAAAACACACCATAAGCATAGTAAGATCGCTGCTAAATTGTGGTAAAACCGCATGCATTTTCAGTGCCATTATGGGCACCTTTTTCTTATATCGACAAAATGCCAATAACACAATTTTTCCCCAAAATTTCGGTGCATCTCTGTTTTTTTGCAAATCTTTTCACGATTTCCAAGCCAAATTAGCATGTTTGTCCCATTTTGGATCTAAAGGACTCAAAAAGTTCTGAGTGCAAAAGTTTCACATGAAACCGGTCTGACCTCACCTCTCCATCTGGGGAAATTCTGGCAGTCTCTGCATATCCCAATTTTCCAACCACACCAACGGTTCCTGCATTTTGCGGTGGATAACTGACACTTTTAGTTTGTAGCTCTGCTTTTCAGTCTGTATGCCAAGGTTTTGACTCCAGTCTCTGGTCTTCTGCGTACCCAGGATTTTCTGGTTGTGGGTTCTCCATGATGGTTCTGGGGAAGATGGTTGCTTCCTCCGAGGCAGTACCTTTTGCCCAGTTTCAGTCAAAGGCCCTTCAACAGAACATTTTGGTAGATGGGCAGAAAAATGCAGTGGCTGGATTCCCTGATGCTCCTTCATGCCAAGACAAACCATGCTGATCCTGGAGAGGGGGAAAAATGTTCCTGCCTCTGTCCAAGTTTTTTGTGACAGATGCCAGCCTAGTAGGCTGGAGTGGAGTCTAGGAAAACCTCTTGGTTCAGGGAACCTATTCAGTGCCTATCCACTCCTGAAACTGGGGACAATTTGACTTGCTTTGTTTGGTATACTTGGGAGGTTTACAGAGAATGCCACAGTGTTCATCAATCACCAGGGGGGGCCAGAAGTCACGCTGTTCGAGTCGGCTTTCATTTTGTCTTGGGCTAAAGGTACATATTCCTGGCATGGAGAACATGCAGACAATCTTCCTCAGCCTTTATTGACTGAATTTGGGGGGGAAAGGGCTCTTCACCTGTAGGTGTTCCAGGTGCTCTGTAAGAGGTGGGTAACACCGGATGAAGATCTTCTAGTGTCAAGCTTCAAAGCAAAGCTGGACAGATTCGTATCCAGGACTAGTGATCCAAGTATTTGTGATGAATGCTGTGGTGAAACCGCAGGAACAGTTTTCTGCAATTTCTTATTTCCTCTGATACAGCTTTTACCTCACCTGCTTTTCAGGCTACACTTGGAAAGGATTCCAGTAAGTTTTGGATTGCAGTGGCCTGCAGTACCATGGGACAAACAAGGAGCAAAAAAAACCACCCCCAATATGTGTCGTCCATTTTCTATCTGTAAATGGGTCAGATACGGAATGACACAGGAATCTTACGAGTCCAGTCCATGAGCCCCTCCTAAGCCTCATGGACTGGACCCATAAGATTCCTGTGTCATTCCGTATCTGAGCCATTTACAGATAGAAAATGGACGACACATATTGGGGGTGGTTTTTTGCTCCTTGGTAATATCCAGGATCTTTCCTGTATTTTGTAGCGGCTCCACCTTGAATGGGTCCCTGGGAGATTCCAGTATCCATGTGAGTGGCTGGGCAGAGTCCTATACCCAGACCAGCCCCCTTAAGGAATCATTATTCTAATTTGCACCTTGTGGCCACCCATGTCCGGGGAGATCCAGATCCAGTGCTGAGGTCCTACGATCTATGTTGTATCCCGGTACCATCTACTTACAGGCTTGGTTTAAGCTTGCCTCTGGTAAGCCTAATAATAGAGCGGTGGTGGATCACATTCGGTGGTGGATTTCTTATTGCATGAGTTGGATACCACATTGCCACATGTATATGTCTTTATCACTTTGGACACCTACTGTCACACATCAATAATTTTTCCAGGACTTGGATTTTTGTAGCAATCTCACAAGGACTTTTTATCAATTTTAGTTTTTTTGTGTTTTGCTGGTCATTTTTGGCACCATTTTTATTTAGGGTGTATAATTTATGTATGTGCACTCATAGTTATTTTGATTTCATAGTCACTTAAGTTCATCTAGTCATTTCACTTATGATCTACAATCAATTTTTTATAGCGCGGCTTTTTTGTTAATTATTATCTTGTTAGTGTGTATATCTCACATTTTTTAGCTGCAGCTTTCCAATTTCTGTTTTAGATAATAGTTATCACATTCCAAAGGGTTTAGCGCGGTGTTAGCTCCATTTTCTCCTTTTTTACAGTTGCTGGCTTTAACAGCATGGCTGTTGAAGCCAGGTTCTTGAGAGACAGGGTTGTCTCTGACTCCGTTATCCCTACACTTCTGATCCCGTTATCCCTACACTTCTGATTAGGAATGTGATTTTGTGGGAGATTTACTATCATACTTGGATGTCTTACTTTGCCTCGGACTTGAAACTTGGACCTCAAAACTTGGAATTTGGAATTCATAATCTAGAACTTAGAATTTCGAACTCAGAATTCGAAATTTAGAACTTGGAATTGAAATGTTTGAAAATCAGAATTTGGAATTTGATATTAAAAATTTGGCACATGGAACTCAAAATTCTAAATTTGGAACTCGCAGCGTTTCAGAGTTGGTTGCTCTTGCCTGTTAAGAACCATAACTGGTCATTCATTCTAACAACGCGTTACCTGAGCCGTCCACCTCAGCTGTTCCACCTTAAAGCAGAGTTCCACCCAAAAGTGGAACTTCCACTCATTTATCTCCACCCCCTCCCTCCGGTGCCACATTTGGCACCCTTCAGAGTATTCTGTTCCCACTTCCAAGAGTCTTGGCCACGGTTGATAACGTCACTGCTCGGCTCCCTCTTCTTCCCCCCGTCACCGGGCCAGTAGGAGAGCGCAGCGGGTGCCTCGTGCATGCGCAATAGCGACCCGGCGTGAAGCCGTAATGCTTCGCAACCAGGTTCCCATACTGGCTATGGCGGTGGCAGCACCCGACAGCTGATGGAAACATCAGTTGCGGTGCCGACATCGCTGGACTCCAGGACAGGTAAGTGTCCTATTAATAAAAATCAGCAGCTGCAGTATGTGTAGCTGCTGGCTTTTAATTTTTGCAGTGGTGGGCATACCGCCTCGTTAACCAGGATACCGTGTGATCTTCTTTCTGTCTTAAACCTCTGATACCTGGGAAAAATCTCTTCATACTTTGGATGTGGCTCATGCAGTTAAAATATAAATTCACTTTTGAAAAAAGAAAACATAAATGCCCATTTTTTTGCACGTAAAAAAGATATGCATTCGCAATTTTTTTTAGGAGCCTGGAAAGCATTGCACCAGCAATCAGCACTGATATTGCTAATGCCATGCAGGTCTCCTGTAGACTGTCAGTGTGAGCTGTCACGATGTACGGGCAGGCAGTTTCACACTGACAGAAAGACTCAATGAACTACCACAGCACTTAACAGTGCCGTGGTAGTTCATTGAGAACTACAAGCTGACATCAGCAAAGGATGTCGTACTTACTTGTAGTTCATCCATTTACAGAACTCTGTTAATGAATGCAGCGGCTGTGTGGGTGGAGCCCCGCACGGCCACAATCTTTTCAAAAAGTTACTACTAGTACAGGGAACTTCTCCCCGTACTGCTGTCACATGGAGAGAAGGGAGCGGCTGCAACAGTGGGAACATGTTACATGTTCTACCCTAAAAACAGGTGTAATATGTAACATGTTCCCAAAGGTGAACTTCTCCTTTTAAGATTTGCCTAAAGTCAACAGCTGCTGATTCTGTTTTTGTGCTTCATGAAGGCCCATGGAAGGGTCATGCAGCTTCCAAATCTACCATTTTTAGAAGGATCCATGGGCTTATTTCTCAGGCTTACAGTCCTAAATGCAATTTCTGCCATTTCCTGTAATGGCTAATTTTACCAGGAAACTGGGCTATCCAACATCGGGCTTCATTAGCTCAAGCTTTTAATGCTGCTACTTAGTAAAATTGTGAACCTAGGACCTACCAGATCTACCAAGTTCTACCAGGTGGATCTTCAGGGCTCTGTGGACATGACCTTTGGTCAGAGGGTCTTACATGCGGCTGCATGAGGATCTCATCTGTTTTGTGGAGCCTGTTGGCTTGTTGCTGTGTTGCCATCCCCTCATATTCTGTCTTTTGGGACTTTCCTATCGTAATGGCTATGAAAATGCCCTGAGTCCTTTGATGTCTGCAAAATCCTTTTCTTGGAATACATCACAGTGCATCACAGGACACAAGTATCCCACTCCTATTTTTTTCAAGGCTTGCTAGAAAAGTAAATCTGTGCTGAGCTGGGAGGGGTTTTTGATTTCTGCTGTTTTTTGCCAGTGTCCAATCACCTGGAGGTGGCAGTTAACCCTATCATAATGCATATGAAGGTGTCCGGTGTCCTGTGATGTACTCCAAGAAAAGGAATTTAAAGGTAAACTAAAAATCCAATTTTTCATTCATCAGACTAAAGAACATTTTTAGCAAGTACAGAAAATGCCTGTTAATTTTTCCATAAATGCAGTATCCTTGTCATGTCTTGTGAGAAGGACTGGAAGAAAAAACAATCTTATCTATCTTGTGTAACCTACTAATCCCATCACCCATTTAATTTAAATGATTAAAAACAGACCTGTTTGAATTCCAGCCTGTGTGGGAAAACTGGAGATGTGAATCTAGCCACCCTGGAAGCGTGTTATTCACAGGATTATTGGGTGGAAATAAAGGCACAAAGCCCAACAAATAATCCTAATGCAGCCACCTCATTTAAGAACTGGTGAGCTGCAATATATTCTATTTTGTTTGTTTGGGTTTGGATACGCTTTAACTTAAAAAGCTGTAAAAAAAAAAAAAAAGAAATACGAATTTGTATTAAAGTTCATGATTGATCATTAAATCATTCCGTAAAGACCTTTGTACTTTGCATCAATATTTTTACTTACCACCTGCAGGTGAAGATGTTGAGGGAAGTGAAAGCTTAGATTTGTCCTGGGAAGGTATGACTAAAGTGTCCCGCTAGCTCCACTCAACTGTTACCCTGCTTGGCCATAGGCTATAGATGGATTGTTTTCTAGAGCGCTTTAGATCTAGACTTGCCAAGGTCAGTCCAATGCCACTAGCTTCCAGTTGTAAGACATTTTATATAGATTATTACTTTGTAGTGCAATTCTTTCCTAATTTGATTTATATTCAAATAGCCAATATATTGATGATACTATGGCTGTCTCTCTCTTGATTTATTTCACTCTCTTTTTTGTATACCTTGTTATCTTTCTTTCTTCCTTTGCTATTCTGCTTGCAGAGCAACTGGTGTGGCGCGCAGCTCGTTCCAGTGGTGCCGCTCCATCGTATTTCCGCCCTATGGGTCGTTTCCTGGATGGTGGGATGCTTTCAAATAATCCCACCTTAGATGCCATGGCAGAGATCCATGACTACAATACGTGCAAGAAGCGTCAGGTGAGGATGTCTTTCTACTAGATTGGAGTAACAACTACATATAGACAAAGACTTCATTCAGAGTTTTAGTCACATGGCTTACCGCATCAAGCATTGTGACATGCTAATTGTATCCAGTCTGGCTTGTTTTGCCTATTGAGAAGTATGTCTAGTTTTGTGGTATAAGATAAATGAATCATGTTTACTATATTGTATGTGGCTTCTTGGTTTTGCATTCAGGACATGCTACAGAAGGTAAATCCTTCCACCGTATAGCCTTCTAAAAGATCGTTTACAATTTCAAGTAAAATTTCCTATCCTTCCTTTCTTCTTTTCAGGGTCAAAGTGAACAGGTTAAGAAATTAAGTGTGGTGGTTTCATTGGGAACTGGAAAGCCCCCCCAAATTCAGGTTGGCACTGTTGATGTGTTCAGACCGTCTAACCCATGGGAGGTTATGAAGACTATGGTCGGAGCAAGAGAACTAGGCAAGATGGTGGTGGATTGTGTATGTATCATTTAAGCAGTGCCTTCCTGTTGTATTTGAGCTATACTTATTATGTTATGCATTCGGGTATACTAAATATTCACAGTTTAACCAATGCAACGAATCAGATTAGTTATTGTAGTCAGACAAATGTAGTATGGTATCTGTTTGGTTGCTGTGGTTTACTGGATTTTCTTGATTTCTTTATTGCTTTAGCCTATAAAGATGAGCGCAAAAGATAATAGTGCTAAAACACCCCCTTTTTGAGCCATTTGAGTCTTAAGCCCAGGCCATACACAGAGCATTGACTTTAGTTCCAAGAGGGTGTAGGCTTTAATTATGGCTTGGAGAAGTGCTTCTAAAGGTAGAAGGTTTTTTACCTTAATGCATCCTCGGCATTAAGGTAAAAACCTTCTGTGTGCAGCTCACCCCCCCCCCCCCCCCCACACTCAGAAGGGGACGAGCCACCATTGCACAGAGCAGATATGTATGACATGTTTAATATTTTTTTTTCCCCATTCCTTTAGAATCACTTTTAGGCTCTGTTCAAAGCCTTAGGCAAGGATCCAAGGAGCTTGATTAACAAAGATACTTGCAGGCAATACAAGGTGCCTATACTCCAGCATTTCTGTTCCAGATTAATATAGGTGGCCTTAAAGGATAAGTTCACCTTTTGGTAAAAAAATTATAAATGCACAGATTTTTGCAGGAAAAAAAAATGTGCATTTATTATTTTTTCCTTAAGGAGCCTGGACAGCATTGCACCCTTGATTAGGGATGGAATGCCAGACTCCTGCAAATAAGCTGCAGCTTTCAGCCTATACCTGCATACAGGCTGGCTGTTTACAAGCAGGGCTTGTGAATAAACTACCAGGCCACTCATCAGCGACCTAGCAGTCCATTCAGGACTACAATCCGTCAGCCGCAGAGGCTGACAGCATTTGTAGTTCAAGTCATTTAAAGTGGATGTAAACTAGACTAGTGTATGAGATATGTAAATCACTTGTCACTCACAGCAAGGGGGCGTTTTTGACAAAGTTTTCAGCACTTTGTCAAAATTTTTCTAACTGAACAATAAAAGAGGATTTCTCAGGGCTGGAGTAAATCTGTGTGGCAAGACTGGGCTCAAATGAAAGGAAATCTTATTCTCTACATTATGACATCAAAAAAAATAATTGGGGTTTACATCCACTTTAATGATGCGTCTGTGTGGGTGGACAGCAGGCGACAGGATAAGTTCCCTGCTCGCTGTCACTGGGGAGGGGCTGCAGCTACTGGAACATGTTACATGTTCCACCCTAAATAGAGTTGGAACGTGTAACATGTTCCAAAAGGTGAACTTATCCTTTAATACTTACCTTCATATGCCCAGAGGGCTACACAATAGCTTATTTTTTGTAATATTGTGATTGTTATAAGATTTTAAGTTATTAAAACAAGTGTTCTCTCCTTTTTGGGGACACCGGTGCTCTTGTAAGGGTGCAGCCACTGGGGGTCAGTGTGCAGCCCGTGTGTTGGGCATTGTGTGCTTTTTAGATATATATGAAAACTAAACATGGTATTCCAAAATGAGAGCAATGTTAAGAAAAAATAATTTTGCACTAGTCTAGACATCTTTGTAGCATCAACAACCAATTTGCTTCCTGTTGTTTTACCAGTGTACAGATTCAGATGGTCCAGCTGTGAATAGAGCCCGAGCATGGTGTGAAATGATAGATGTTCCTTATTTCAGGTGAGCGTCCCGTAGGCTGTGTATTGCTCTTTAAAACATTACTCAGCTTTTAGATTGTTTCCTTTCTGAGCAGTATGATATACTCTTCTACTACTGGAAACAGAAAGAGTTGGCTTAACCGCGCTTATGATAATAAGGAGTAGCCTTGTAAATTTTCAGTGAATACACGGCTGCTTCTGATTCACCGAGGTGAAGATCGTGATCGATCTGATCTGCCTTCCTCTCCAGCTTGGCCAGTCAGAGGAAGCCTTGTATTCATTGATAAAAATGCAAGGCTTTTCTAAATGGTAGGGATATGGCAAGGGCAACTCTCTGTACATTCAGTAAAATGCCTCTTGCACACGATACTCCTGTTTGAGTATCTACTTTTTCAGATGTTTTTTTATTTATGTATATTCACGCTGATGCGTTTGCGCAATTTTCGCACACATTTTGGCTCATGCGATGACAGTGTGAAAGGGCAAATCTGTGTGCATTTGCGTAAATTACTGACCAAATTTTAAATATAAAATTTTTTTAACTGAAGAATACACAGCGCTTGTTTACACACGTGTGTGCATAGGCACATTACAATTAATGGGCTGTATTTTAGCTCATTAAAAAAATAAGCTGTACTGAGCATTTTTAAGCTGCAGTGTGCAAGAGGTTGTAGAGGGAAAGTCTATTGGACTGCAGCCAGAACGCAGCACCACTTACTGTATGTAGCACAAGCTACTAATTTATATCACACATTCATTTGGTCCAAGCTGACCCAAACAAATTATTTCCAGGAAACCTTGAATTCCCTTTTAACTACTTGCCTACCAGCCACGAACACCTCCTTCCTGACCAAGCCATTTTTCAGCTTTCAGCGCTGTCGCATTTTGAATGACAATTGCGCGGTCATGCAACGCTGTACCCAAATAAAATTTTTATCATTTTTTCCCCACAGATAGAGCTTTATTTTGGTGGTATTTGATCACCTCTGCGGTTTTTATTTCTTGCGCTATAAACAAAAGAAGAGGGACAAGTCTGAAAAAACATAATATTTTTTACTTTTTATTATAATAAATATCCAATTTTTTTTTTTTTTTAAACAAATTTTTTCCTCAGTTTAGGCCGATGCGTATTCTTCTACATATTTTTGGTAAAAAAAATCGCAATAAGCGTATATTGATTGGTTTGCGCAAAAGTTATAGCGTCTACAAAATAGGGGATAGATTTATAGCATTTTTATTATTATTTTTTTTTTTACTAGTAATGGCGGCGATTTGCGATTTTTATCGTGACTGCGACATTGCGGCGGACACTTCGGACACTTTTGACTCATTTTTGGGACCATTCACATTTATACAGCGATCCGTGCTATAAAAATGCATTGATTACTGTATAAATGTGACTGGCAGGGAAGGGGTTAACGCTAGGGGGCGCTGCAGGGGTTAATGTGTACCCTATCTTGGTGATTCTTACTGTGGGGGGAGGGGACTGACTGGGGGAGGAGACCGATCGGTGTCCCTATGTACAAGGGACACACCATCGGTCTCCTCTCCTCTGACAGGACGTGGATCTGTGTGTTTACACACACAGATCCACATCCTGCTCGATTACCGGGCAATCGCGGGTGCCTGGCGGTCATCGCGACCGCCGGGCACGCGCACCGGGGCCCCAGCTACGCGGCGGGCGCGTGTGCGCGCCTCCCGCGGCGCGCGCGCCCCCCAGTGGCCAAATTGTAGACGACGTCATATGACGGCGGCCCGCCACAGTAGCTGCACCGTCCCGCCGTCATTTGACAGTGGGCGGTCAGCTAGTGGTTAAATTCTATCCTGTGAGACAATTCATACTCTCTGCATAGTGAGTGAGGATAGCCACACTAATGCCGCATACACACGAGCGGATTTTCTGTCGCAAAAATCTTGGATGTTTTTTCTGATGGAATTCCGCTCAAGCTTGGCTTGCATACACACCGTCACACAAAAGTTTGCTGAACTTTCGGCCGGCAAGAACGCAATGACGTACAACACTACGTCGAGCCGAGAAAATTAAGTTTGATGCTTCCGAGCAGGCGTCAAATTGTTTCCGAGCATGCGTAGGAATTTTGCGCGTTGGAATTGGTACAGACGATCGGAATTTTCGATCAGAACTTTTTCCGACCGAAAAATTGAGAACCTGCTCTCAATCTTTTACTAGCTGGAATTCCGCCAGCAAAAGTCCGATGGAGCATACACACGGTCGCATTTTCTGACCAAAATCTCTCATTGGACTTTTGCTGGCTGAATTTCCGATTACCAGGTAAAAATAAGCCTTAAAAATAAAACTAATGCCGCCACCTTATTTAAGATGTAATATTTACAGTTTCTGGGTTCAAATATACTTTTTAAGATGAAAATGAAAAGTGCATTAGTCATTAAACATATAAAAGCATAATTCTCCAGGGAAACTTAAATCAGCATATAAACAGATTTTCCTACCCACACAGCTAGCAGTGTATATCTAGATATATGTCTACTTAACAATTACAACAACACTATTTTCTTAATTTTATTTTTTCCAATACAGATTAAGCCCACAACTGCAAACAGATGTGATGCTGGATGAAGTTAGTGATGCAGTGTTAGTTAATATGCTGTGGGATACACAAATCTATATCTACCAGCAGAGGGAAGAAATTCAGAAACTGGTCAGACTATTACTTGAACCTTGACTACTACATTTGGAAACACTATGAAGGTATGTGTAGGCACAGAAAGGTAGTTTACTCATTTGTAAAAATTAAGAGTCTTACAGTGCTGTGAAAAAGTTATTGCCCCCTCCCATGCTGAATCATGAATAAACTGTGATTAACTACACTTTTTTGAAAAGCGGAGTTAAATTTCACTTGCCACACCCAGGCCTGATTAGTGACAGACCTGTTGAATCAAGAATTCACATAAATAGAAGCTGTCTGACAAAGTGAAGCACACTAACAGATCACAAAAAGCCACACATCATGCCACAATCGAAAAAAATTCAATAACAGATTAGAAACAAATTAATGTACATGTATCGGTCTAGGAAGGGTTTGAAAGCCATTTCTAAGGCTTTGGAACTCCAGTGAGCCACGGGGAGAGCCATTATCCACAAATGGAGATAACATGAAACAGTGGTGAACCTTCCCAGGAGTGGCTGGCCTACAAAAATTTCTCCAAGAGCATGACGAAGAGTCATCCAGGAGGTCATAAAAGAACCCAGAACAACATCTAAAGAACTGCAGGCCTCAGGTAAGATCAGTATTCATGATTCAACAATAAGAAAGAGACTGGGCAAAAATGGCATCCAAGGGCAAAGCCACTGCTGACCAAAAAGAACACAAAGGCTCATCTCACATTTACCAAAAAAATATTCTGTGGACCGATGAGACAAACATTTAACTTTTTGTAAAGTGTGCGTCCCGTTACATCTGGCATAAAACTAATACAGCATTTCATAACAAGAACATCATACCAACAGTCAGACATGGTGGTGGTAACTTGATGGTCTGGGGATGCTTTGCAGCTTCAGATCGGGACGACTTACCATAATTGATGGAACCATGAATTCTGAGCTCTATCAGAAAATCCTAAAGGAGAATGTTCGGCCATCAGTTCGTGACCTTAAGCTCAATGGCACTTGGGTTTTGCAGCAGGACAATGATCCGAAACACAACAGCAAGTCCACCTCCAAATGGTTCAAACAAAGCAAAATTTAGGTTTTGGAGTGGCCTAGTCAAAGCCCAGACTTAAATCCAATTGAGATGCTGTATCATGACCTTACAAAGGCCGTTCATGCTGGAAAACCCTCCAATGTGGCTGAATTAAAACAATTCTGCAAAGAAGAGTGGGCCAAAATTGCTCCACAGCAATGTGAAAGGCTCATTGCCAGTTATCGCAAATGCTTGATTGCAGCTGTTGCCACCAGGGCGAACAGTATTATATTGCGCAATAGGATAGTCACGCAACTGCAATATGAAAAATCTAAACATAAATTGTTCTTCCATAAACAAAAAAATATTTGAGCATGGGAGGAAGGGCCGATAAAAAGACAGATGAGAGCTTTTCATCAGAAAATGCGACCGCGTGTAGGCTCCATCGGAATTTTGCTAGCCGAATTTAAGACAGCAAAGAATTGAGAGCATGGTCTCAATTTTTCAGACGGAAAAGGTTTCTATCGGAAATTCCGATCGTCTGTAGCAATTCTGACACGCAAAATTCCTACGCATGCTCGGAAACAATTCGACACATGCTCGGAAGCATTGAACTCGTTGTAGTGTTGTACGTCACCGCGTTCTTGACGGACGGTATTTGGTGTGACCGTGTGTAGGCAAAACAGTTTGAGCGTAATTCCGTCGGAATTCCATCGGGAAAACCGTCCGAGCTTTTTTAGAAGAGAATTCCGATCGTGTGTATGCGGCAATACACTGCACCCCAAACCTTGCCTTCTGGGGATATATCCAGAACCAGATATGGATAAATTCACTAAAATCTTCCTAAATAAAACACTTTTTTCAGCATTGAAAGTCCTGGCAAGACAGTGGATGAGAACAAATTCACCTGAATTCAGTACATGGATAGCAGAAGTGAATAACAGCTTACCATATATAAAAACTCATATATAAGCACAGAGGCTGTCCATCAAAATACACTAACATTTGGGATAGGTGGCTACAAACCTCAGAAACTCTTAGTTAGTAAGGCAAACCTTTCTCTTTGTACCTCTAAATTTCCCTCCATCGTATTTGTTATTTAACCGCTTGCCGACCACCTCACACAGATGTACGTTGGCAGAATGGCACAGGCAGGCAAATGGGCGTGAAAAGAAACAAGAGAGAGAGGCGCCTCTGGGTGCAGACTGTATAACAGTTTTAATATTTGTGCAAAAGACAATGATAAAATACACTCACATTTGGTAGGTGAGTGTTGAGCATAAAAAGTGTCCTGTGTGGTTGGAGTCAAGCGCTGGGGCTGGATCTGTGCAGGGGTTCTTGTCCACAGGCTGAGGCAGATGTCTTCCTGGCCGTCCGTGGTGGATGGGGTGCCAAAGCGAGGCTTGGAACTCAAGCATACAATCCAGGCAAGCAGCGATGACGTCACAGCATGCGACGCGTTTCCTGAGCTGGCAGGGCCGTGTATCATGTGACGACCGCGCTCCTTTGTCAAGCCTGACAAGCCTGTTCCCACTGGATGGCTGCCATTGCTACGGACTTATTTAGTACACCCCACCACCCCTCCCTGTCATATCCCTGGTCATTTTTATTTTATTCGATTCATTGTTATCCAGAGCATCTTGATAAATTCCCATGCACTAAAGTTGAAATAGTGGGTATACCTATATACACCAGCTTCTGTGTATTCAGCATTTTGCTCTGTGTGTATGTGTATATGTATATATATTTGTATACATATATATATATGTATATGTATTTCTTCCAACCACTGGAAAAAAAAAGTTTTTGAATCATTGTGTTTTGGCTGTTGCGCCATTTACTTGTATTATAGGCAAATGGGCGTACCTGTACGTCCCTTTAAATTTGCCGCCTATCGGGTGTGCACACACCGCGGTAACGTGCCTGAGGGTCCCGGGAACTTGATGTTCGCTGGCGGGCCGCGATTGAAAAGCAATGCAGTGTGGAGAGGTAGAACGGGGATATGCCTATGTAAACAGGGGATTTCCCCGTTCTGCCTAGTGACATGACAGGGATGTACTGCTCCCTGTCATCAGGAGCAGTGATCACTGTCATGTCAGTGGTAGCCCATCCCCCCTACAGTTAGAACACCTCCCTAGGATACACTTAACCCCTTGATTGCCCCCTAGTGTTTAACCCCATCCCTGCCAGTGTCATTTACACGGTAATTAGTGCATTTTTATAGCACTGATCCCTGTATAAATGACAATGGTCCCAAAATAGTGTCAAATGTGTCTGCCATAATGTTGCAGTCACAATGAAAATTGCAGATCGCCGCCATTACTAATAAAAAAAATGTAATAATAAAAATGCCGTAAATCTATCCCCTATTTTGTAGACACTATAACTTTTGCGCAAACCAATCAATATATGCTTATTTTTTTTTTTAATACCAAAAATATGTAGAATACATATCGACCATATCGGATATTTATTATAGCAAAAAGTAAAAAAATATTGCTTTTTTTTTTCAAAATTGACGCTCTTTTTTTGTTTATAGCGCAAAAAATAAAAACCGCAGAGGTGATCAAATACCACCAAAAGAAAGCTCTTTTTGTGGAAAAAGGACGTCAATTTTGTTTGGGTACATCGTCGCACAACCGCGCAATTATCAGCTAAAGCGTTGCAGTGCCGAATCGCATAAAAAATGGTCTCGTCAGGAAGGGGGTAAAATCTTCCGGGGCTGAAGTGGTTAATGGTGACTAAGTGATGAAGAAATGTATGTCAACAATGTACCATGAGTATTCTTAATATCTGAATATTCTGATACTGTATATGTGTAAATGTGTGTCTCAGCATGTAGTATAATATATACGAGATGTCTGTTAGAAATAACCATTGGTAAGATTGTCAAACATATTTGACATTTCCTATGCATACATGTTTTTTGTAAATTGTTATCTTTTGTTACAATAAAGATACTGTTTGAAGCAGCCTTTCTCAACCTTTTCAACACAGAGGAACCCTTGAAAAAGTTCTCCAGGCTCGGGGAACCCCTGCCAAAAATTAGAAATCTATAACTCATGATACATTAGTGTGATGGTCAGTGGGAAGAATGGTCTTTACACTTGTGGTCATTGGGAAGAATTACCTCCTACGAGAGGCAGAAATGGCCCATTGCTGAAGGAACCTATAGCAACCTCTGGAGGAACCCTAGGGTTCCACGGAACAGTGGTTGAGAATCACTGGTTTAAAGTAAAAAAAAAAATGATTACCTTTTTTGTTCAATCTGCAGCTCTGTCATTTTCTGTAAAATGCACCGCAATTTGGCCCCCCACATGTAATTTCCTGCTTGTGTGATTGGCTTACTGATTTTCCCAAAAGTCTGCACTAAGATACAAATCAGATTTTGATCATCCCCTGCGACAAAAATGCTCTTTTTGGTGAGATGCTCTTAAAGGGAAATCACATCTAGGGGGATGCAGACACCACAATTTTCCTCATTGGAGCCCTGCAGGTGTAGCAGCTGATTGATAATTATAAATCACCCCCATACAGATTCACTTGATTCACATGAACACAGACAGACAGCAATTTCTTCAGAATAACATGAAGCAGGAATCTGCAACAAAGTCCTTGCAATTTTTTTAGATCACCCAGAGGGGAATGTTTTTTTTTTTCTCAACAAAAGTGAAGTTACTCTTTAAAGCGGTTATAAAGGCATTTTTTTTAATTTAAATTCTAAACCTCTTATACTACCCTGCTCTGTGCAAGGGTTTGCACAGAATGGCCCTGAACCTCCTCTTCTGGGGCCTCCGCTGAGGATCCTTGCTCCTACTTTTCTGTGTCTTCCCCCATAGCAGGCTGCTTGCTATGTGGCAGATGTGTGGGCTCAATCCCATGCCGGACTGTGTGTGTGTCTATAGATTCCCCACTCTCTCTTTACATCTGATTGCAGCACAAGCCAATGACTTCCACTGCTTGTGAGAGCTAGAAGAGGGGATAGACAACCGGCAGCCAGTCAGAACGCTGGATTGATACAGTACTCGTGTAAGTGTTTGGGGAGGTTGTTACAGCAAGTGGCAAACAGTTTTTCACTTTTATGCAAGGATGGGCTCAGGTGTGTTTGCAGCTCCACATGCCCGAGCCCACTAGGAAGCTTACACTGCGCAGCGCTAATCACAGGCAGTGAGACATTTCCCAATCTCTGCACCGTGGATCGGGAAATATCTCACTGCCAGTGTAAGCTTCCTGGCGGGCTCAGGCATGTGGAGCTGCGAACATGCCTGAGCCCAGCCTTACCCCTAACACTTACCTGAGGTCCCTTTCTGTCCAGCTATGTCAATGAGTGTCTCAGCCATCCGAGATTCTTCCTCCTGATTGGCTGGGTCACAGCTGTGGCGCCATTGGCTCCCGCTTCTGTCAATCAAAGTCAGCTAGCCAATCAGGGGACAGAGGAAGCAGGGCTCCGTGTCTGGGTGCAGGGAGCTGTGACTCGGCTCAGGAGGGGCCAGGATCACAGAAGAGAGACCTGAGAAGAGGAGGATCTGGGCTGCAAATCCACTGCAACAGAGCAGGTAAGTATAAAATGTTTGTAAAGTTTTTTTCCTATAAAAATAACAATCACTTTAAAGTAAAAAAAACGTTTACCTTTAGAACCACTTTAACCACAGTATGAGGATGGACCCCATGGAGGCTCTGCTAAATAAATCCATTCTAGAGAAGCAAACAAGCTTAGTAGCGTTAAAGTTAGTGTTGCCAAGCAGAGGCGTAGCTTGAAGCCTGTGGGCCCTGATGCAGAAGTTGACCTGCCCCCTCCCCACTACCACCCGCAACTTTCACTGCGGGCCAACATTTTTCCATTATGCACCACAATACTTTAAGTGACTAAAGAGTTATTAAGCCTGTTGGATGGTGCGAAACATGTCAGGGGGCGTGACGGTATTGACTGAGGCTTTTACATGTATACATCCATACTAGGACTGACTAGGGTGAGTGGCAGTTTCTTGCTTAACCACGTAAGCCCCTGACCATTTTGCTGGCCAAAGACCAGAGCACTTTTTGCGATTCGGCACTGCGTTGCTTTAACTGACAATTGCACGGTCGTGCAGCGTGGCTCCCAAACAAAACTGACGTCCCTTTTTCCCCAACAAATAGAGCTTTCTTTTGGTGGTATTTGATCATCTCTGCGGTTTTTATTTTTTTGCGCTATAAACAAAAAAAGAGCGCCAATTTTGAAAAAAGCGCATTATTTTTTTTTTTTTGCTATAATAAATATCCCCCAAAAAAATATAAAAAAAAATATTTTTCCTCAGTTTAGGCCGATACGTATTCTTCGACATATTTTTGGTAAATAAAACGCAATAAGCATTTATTGATTGGTTTGCGCAAAAGTTATAGCGTCTACAAAATAGGGGATAGTTTTATGGCATTTTTATTAATAATTTTTAAATTTTTTTACTAGTAATGGCGGCGATCAGCGATTTTTATCGTCACTGTGACATTACGGCGGACACATCGGACAATTTTGACACATTTTTGGGACCATTGGCATTAATACAGCGATCGATGCTATAAAATTGCATTGATTACTGTAAAAATGTCACTGTCAGTGAAGGGGTTAACCACTAGGGGGCCGGGGTTAAGTGTGTCCTGGGGAGTGATTATAACTGTGGGGGGGATGGGCAAGCAGTGACACGACACTGATCGCTGCTCCCGATGACAGGGAGCAGATGATCAGGGTCCTGTCACTAGGCAGAACGGGGAGATGCTGTGTTTACATCGGCATCTCCCCGTTCTTAAGCTCCGTGACACTTGCGGGCACCCGGCGGACATAGAGTCCGCGGGTCCCGCGGGCACGGTCACAGAGCTCACGGCAGACGCGCGCGGGAAATTCAAAGTAATGTACAGGTATGTTACTTTGCCCAGCCGTGCCATTCTACAGACGTATAAGTACAGGAGGCGGCCGGCAAGCGTTTAAAATGTGAGCCTGACTAGGATTATAATGGCACCGGACAGATATGCTAGGGTAGTGTTTTTCAAAGTGATAAATCATGGAGATATGGATGGATTGATGTGTTTACTTTAAATATTAAAAGTAAATTAAATAGTGTTTTTAGTTTGTGGAGCTCAGATGGCATGTAGTAATGCTTTAAAAAGGAACTTCAATAAAACCAGCAACTATTGGGACAATAAACACCTGGGTCAGGACTATATAATACACAACATAATGTATAGAGTGCAGGGGTGAGGAGTAAGTAACATACAAAACAACATGTAGAGTGCAGCAGTTAGAATGAACCCTGTGTTCACATTGGGGTCCATCCTTATAGTTTCATAGTTAGTAAGGTTGAATAAAGACATCAGTCCATCCAGTTCAACCTGAGTGTCTACAATTGTCCCTATCCCTGTACATATTGCACACTCACATCGGTCCCTACCCTCAAGAAGCCCACAATCCAAGTTCCCCATTCATATACTAGGGCCAATTTTTAGACAGAAGCCAATTAACCTACCTACATGTCTTTTTATATCAAAGTCTCAAGCATTTCCCTATACATCAGGGTTCCAAGAGTCCCTCCTTACATCAGAGTCAATAGCATTCCCCCTTACATCAGAGTCTTCAGGGTTCCCCCTTGCATCAGAGTCTGCAGGGTTACCCTTTACAGTGTAAAAGGAGAACTCTGTGGACCCTGATGTAAAAGGAGAACTCTGTGGTCCCTGATGTAAAAGGAGAACTCTGTGGTCCCTGATGTAAAAGGAGAACTCTGTGGTCCCTGATGTAAAAGGAGAACTCTAGTCCCCGATGTAAAAGGAGGAACTCTGTTAGGGAGATCTGGAATAAAAGGAAACTCTGATGTAGTGGGTCTCTGAACGCCAGAGCCTCCCCCCACTTACAGAACAATCCCAGTTTCCCTTTACATTCAGGTCTGCATCATTCCCTTTACATCACAGTCTACAGTGTTCCCTTTTTATATCAGGATCCACAAGAGTTCTCCCTTGCACTGTAAATGTGAATTCTGCCAACTCTGATGTTGTAATGGGGAATGCTGAGGACTCTGATTTAAAGCGGTAGTAAAAGCATTTCAAACAAAAACAAGCCCTGTAAGGTAAAGGCATAATGACTCCGGCTGCTTGACTGGATGAGTCGCGATCACATGCACGGGAGTTTCTGCAGTGGCACACAGTTCACAGTGATGTCACGGCTGCTGCTCAATCAGTGCAAGTTTAGGAGTTATTCATTTAAAAAAAAAAAATAAGTATACTACCACTTTAGGCTGCATTTACACCTGAGCATTTTCAGCTCATAAAACACCTGTAAAACGCCCCAAAGAAACGCCTGAAAAATGCCCAACAAGCAAAATCTCATTCATTTCAATGGCACCTGTCATCACGATGACTCCGGTGACCACAGACCACCTTCCACAGAGTGAATACACTAAAGTGTGTGTGTGGGGGGGGGGGGGGGGGGTCTGGTCACTGATATAAGGCTTGATTGATATCAGTGACCGCCTTACTTTTGTGTATTCACTCCCCCCCCCCTTACATAAGCGATCTGACCCCCCCCTCCCCACACAGACTGTGACCTCTTGGCTGGAGCTGTGTCATTCACACTGACCTCTGTAATTTCTCGCCGGGTACAGGGCACTGAGGTTAAGCTTCGCCTTTGCCTCTTCCAACTCTGAGTCCCAGGGCAGCACTCCTTGCATTTTTTAGAAAAGGTGCCAAACACCATGATGTCACTATGCCTACCCAAGCCCGCCTTGAGCACACCCTGAACCCAAACATCACTTTACTGCTTTTAGAACTGCGCATGTGCAGTTGCAAGATGACCTGTGGCCTTATTTTGTTTATGGGCAGTGGCTGCCATTCCCACACTTTAAGCCTGGTTTCACACTGGTGCGTGCAGCATGTGATTCGCACAGGAATCGCAACGCATTCCTGTGTACATCACATGCAATGTCTGTGCGGTGCGATATGAGTCATACATTTTGTATGGCTCAAATTACATCCGCACAAAAATGGTGCAGGACCCTTTTTTCCCTGCACCTGAATCACATCTCATGGGTGTTCACAGCAATGTGATGTGATTCCGCCAATCGCACTGTGTTTTGTAATCTGTTTTGGGGTGTCGTTAATCTAACATTGACACTCGCAGCAGATCGCTTGAATGTCACGTGATTGCTATGCAGTGCAATGCGGGGAAACGCAGGGAATCTTCTGCATTTCCCGCATCGCATCAATGTGAACCAGGGCTTACTGGCACAGTAAAATTGGCTGAGTTTTACAAATTGCCCCCCCCCCCTGCCCATCTTCTAGTACTACTCTATTTGACACAAAAACACCTTGGCCCCTCAGGAGGTGTTAGGGAATTGTTTACCAACATTTCTGTAAGTGTTGTGGTGGGTTTGTGTCTGTTCCCAGCTGTCAGTGTTCCCACATGACAAGGAAGGAGCTGCTAAATGCCTGATGTACCGGCTCCTTCCTCCGCTCTCCATCCTGCCAGATCTGGGACACGGAGACCGGAGGAGCACACGGAGGGGAGCGGAGGAGGACACGGAGGGGGACGGAAGGAGGACAAGGTGGGAGACCTTAGGAGCACAGAGGAGGAAACGGAGAAGGACACAGGACATTTGGTGGTGATCGGTGCGGCAGTGGGGGCCGTTACAAGCACTGATCTCCCTGTATAGATTTCAACAAAGCATCACTGCCACACCGATCATCCCCTGACTGCCCAGGTATCAGATTAGGCATCAAAGCATTTGCAAAGTACTAGTGCAAATGCGTCGGTATCCGTATCGGTGCATCCCTAATTATTAGTAATGAAAAGTTTACATTCATTAACCAAGATACCCATAAAAAGTTTAAGAAAAATTGGTCTCCATGGTTACAACATACAAAGCCTAGAGAGTTGGTTTCTTTATCTTACATCACTGGACACAGAGCCACAGTAATAACTGTATAGGTTATATGGCACCTTCAGGTGATGGACACTGGCACACCTTAAACAGGAAGTTCAATTCCCCATATAACCCCTCCCCTTACCGGGAGTACCTCAGTTTTTTCGTCAGTGGTTTAGGTGTTGGTCACGAGTATAGATGTGCTGAGCTCCGCTATAATTTTCCTTACTGGGGGAGGTCATGCAACCGGATCTATTCAAAGTGTCTCTCTTCCAGACCAAACTGAATGGTACCCGAGCCTCGAAGAAACAAGGTTTTACCTGTAACACTTCTCTTTTTAGAGAGCTGGACCCCGGGATCCAGTATTTGTTTTTTTCGGCCATATTCCTGGCGGGGTGCTTTTTAGAGGCCCAGGGCTGTAGATCACCTGATAAAAAGGGGGCCCCAGTCCCTGAAGGTTTTTAAACGGAGCCCACCATGAGAGGTGATGATTGGGTCTGTTACCACAGAACCCTGCAGCTGGATAAGGTAAGGGAGATTTCTTAGGAATTTTTTTTCTAGTACTACTCTATTTGACACAAAAACACCTTGGCCCCTCAGGAGGTGTTAGGGAATTGTTTACCAACATTTCTGTAAGTGTTGTGGTGGGTTTGTGTCTGTTCCCAGCTGTCAGTGTTCCCACATGACAAGGAAGGAGCTGCTAAATGCCTGATGTACCGGCTCCTTCCTCCGCTCTCCATCCTGCCAGATCTGGGACACGGAGACCGGAGGAGCACACGGAGGGGGAGCGGAGGAGGACACGGAGGGGGACGGAAGGAGGACAAGGTGGGAGACCTTAGGAGCACAGAGGAGGAAACGGAGAAGGACACAGGACATTTGGTGGTGATCGGTGCGGCAGTGGGGGCCGTTACAAGCACTGATCTCCCTGTATAGATTTCAACAAAGCATCACTGCCACACCGATCATCCCCTGACTGCCCAGGTATCAGATTAGGCATCAAAGTATTTGCAAAGTACTAGTGCAAATGCGTCGGTATCCATATCGGTGCATCCCTAATTATTATTAATGAAAAGTTTACATTCATTAACCAAGATACCCATAAAAAGTTTAAGAAAAATTGGTCTCCATGGTTACAACATACAAAGCCTAGAGAGCTCCAGGTAAAGTCATGGGAAAGGTTTTTTTTTTCTCCTAGGAATGTCCCCTCACCTGGATAACTTTCCTCCAGGCAGAGGGAGCATGACATTAGACGGTGGTATTCCTTGTCGCTCCAGCCGCCATTATGGCGGTTCCCTTCAGCAACTCTCCTCCTCTCCTCCACCCCAGTCCTCCTCCATGCGGTCTGGTTAGGATCAGAGCCCGCTCGCGCGGGAAAACTATCTATTTTAAAATAGATGAGGGAGGGGGGCACTGTGGGTGGTTGGAGGAAGGGGGGAGGGCTTAGCGGCATTGGCGGGCTTCAGGGTCCACAACGCGGGCTGTATAGCTATAAAATGCCCCTCTTTTCAGGTGCATACAGCTAAAGGAGGGACACAGAGCGGACGGGTGGCATGTGAGTGGATGACACAGGCATTCCCAGGCACATTTACTTAAGCATCAGGCTGAGCTTAATAGCAGCGGCAGTTGCTGGACTATTGCTCAGCAGTGGGTGCATTTTTTTGGTGGTACCTCTGCGTTGTGCTCAGCACTATGACCAGAGGAGGTGGTTCAAATGCCACAAAAACCAAGGACACAAAGGGGTTGCCCTCAGGTCCTAAGGACCCTCCCTCTGCAACACCAACCCGATCTAAGGAGGCTGGTCAAAGTGAGCCATCAGGGTCATCAGGGGCTGCAATTGCTTTCGACACTTCAGCCCCTGTCTATATAACTGAGCAGGTTTTCTCCTCAGCTATGAGTGGTTTAGGAGGAAAGATTAGTGGCTTTAATCACGTCTTCACAGAGTGGAAGAAAATGCATTAGGTCCCCTTCTACCACCAAGGATCCTCAATCGGAGGAACTGTGGGAGGGAGAAATTAATCCCCCTCAGGAGACCGTGAACAGGCTGATGATTCCTCTTCCGAGGAATCAAGTGGGTAAGGACCCTCTTCAGCTTCACGTGCTGAGAAGTTGCTGGTGCATTCTCTTACTGGAATGGTCCTCTCCACATTTAAGCTACCCTTAACAGAGTTAGTTGAAGAGCCCACTTCCTGTTTGGGTTCACTAAAGTATCCGCAAGTTTCCTGTCCATTCATTACTAGAAAAGCTTATGTATTCTGAGTGGAGAAAAAAGTTTTCAACACTTTATGCTATGGAGGAAAAATGTACTAAGATACCTAAGTGGAGTATACCAGCAATTGACGCTGCTATATGCTTTGTAAATAAAAGTTTAACTTGTCCGGTTGACAATGCGCAAATGCTTAGGGATCCAACTGATAAAAAATTGGAATTCCTGTTATAAAAACATTTGCTCCTTGGCAGGTTCAGTGGCTCAACCTGCAGTGCCGGCAATTGGGGTATGTCAGTCCTTGAGAGACCATTTCAAACAGGTACTCAAGGTGTTCCCTGAACAGCAGGCCCAGGAAGTAGCTGAGCTGTCAGCAGCTTTGTGCTTTGCAATTGATGCAATCAGAGATTCTATTCTTCAAACCTCTCGCCTTACGATTGGGCTGGTACATATGCGTATAATCTTATGGTTGAAAAGTTGGTCAGCCGAAGCGCCATGCTCCTGGCTGTTTTTCCTTTCCGCTGTGAAAAGCTGTTTGGGGAGGATTTGGACGAATATAGCCCAAAAATTTCAAGTGAAATAAGTACCCTTTTGCCAGTTAAGAAAACGAGTAAATGTCCCTCATTTAAACGGGCTCTTTCTCCAGTGCCAGAGGATGTGAAACCCACATTCTAAAGAATCGTGGGGTTTCAGGCTCAGTGATACCTACCTTCATTAATGCAAGGAAGCCAGCTTTGAGTCATTTATTATAGAGTCTGGAAGGCAAATGTTTCTTGGTGTGAATCCAGGGGTTGGCATCTTAGGTAGTATGTCATAGTTAGAATACTTGCCTTTCTGTAAATGGGGCTAGAGATGAAACTGGCCTTGAGTATTATCAAGGGCCAGGTCTCGGCCTTATCAGTATTGTTTCAGCGTCCACTTGCTTCGCATTCTTTGATCCAAAGCTTTATACAGGGGGTTAACGCGGCTTAATCCACCGGTTAGAGCACCCCTGAACCCTTGGGACTTGAATTTAGTTCTGTCAGCATTACAGAAACAGCCTTTTGAGCCGATATGACTTTGTCCTTTGGTCCTTTTGACAAGGAAGCTTGTTTTTCTGGTAGCCATTTCTTCTACAACTAGGGTATCAGAGTTGGCAGATCTTTTTTCTAAAGAGCCATATTTAATTGTTCACAAGGATAGAGTAGTATTGTGTCCTCATCCTAGCTTTCTGCCAAAGGAGGTTTTAGGTTTTCACATCAACCAGGTTATTGTTTTACCTTCATTTTTTCCAGAACCCTGTTCTAAGGAAGAAGGGTCACTACACTCTTTGGATGTAGTGAGAGCAGTGAAGATTTATTTGAAGGCGACTGCTCAGATTCGGAAGTTCGAAATAGATGTTTTGTTCGTGTTGCCTGAAGGTCTTAGGAAAGGACAGGCAGCATCGAAATCCACTATTGCCAAATGTATTTGGCAGGTAATTATTCAAGCTTATGGCTTGAAGAGGAAGGTTCCAACTTTTCAGGTCAAAGTGCACTCCACCAGGGCTGTTAGTGCTTCATGGGCAGTGCATCACCAGGCCTCCATGGTTTAAATCTGCAAGGCCGCAACCTGGTCTTCAGTCCATACATTCACCAGATTCTATCAGGTGGATGTAAGAAGGCATGAGGCTATCACCTTTGGGCGCAGTGTGCTGCAGGCAGCAGTATAGGTCCTCAGGTCTGATTGCACCCTACTTTTGTTTGTGTCCCCTCCCCTCAGGTGGCATTGCTCTGGGACATCCCGTACAGTTATTACTGTGACTGTGTCCCGTGATGTACGATAAAGAAAATAGGATTTTTATAACAGCTTACCTGTAAAATACTTTTTTCTTGGAGTACATCATGGGACACAGAGGTCCCTCCCCTATTTCTGGTTACACGTGTATTGCTTTGCTACAAAACTGAGGTACTCCCGGTAAGGGGAGGGGTTATATGGGGAATTGAACTTCCTGTTTAGGGTGTGCCAGTGTCCATCACCTGAAGGTGCCTTATAACCCATACAGTTATTACTGTGGCCCTGTGTCCCGTGGTGTACTGCAAGAAAAGGATTTTACAGGTACGCTGTTATAAAAATCCTATTTTTCTAGCCTACGCAATTTACTACTTGTCAAGTTTGGTTCCTATTCTGATGAGTAAGCACAGCAGGTTGTAGTAAACAAGCTTTCAATATAAAGTCCCTGCTAGAAAAGTTATGGGTAAAGGTATGAGTTAAAAAGTTCCTCTAACTAATATAACTGTAAGACCACAGTGACATTTTTGCTTTGAAGTATTTGTGTAATGCCTAGGCCATAAATGGCAAAGTTAATATTTTCCCCTGTATAGCATGTCTATTAGCTTGTAAACCAAACCGATTACTACTGATATGCAGTGCAGTTGTTTAGACTTTACACCTTAGCATTTCTGAGCTCTTTGTTGTGTAGATGATTTAATATTATCACAAGTACTCCTCCCAGCTGTTGACATTTGAATGGTCTTTTATTACACTCATTTAGCCTCATGTTTTTAGAATTCAAGCAGCATTTCTTAAAACTGAACTTTGGGGGAAATCCAAATAGTACCCTTTGCAGTGAGGCTCCCCCACTGCATATTATGGTTTAGAAAAGGTCTACAGGCGCTCAAGCTCTATTATTTACATAGATGGAACCTTGACATTTGAACTTGGTTTCAGGGATTAAAACCTATTTCATAATAAGCAAAGCTACAGGGAAATCGTATTTATCTATCAAATACGTTTTGGCTCAGTGGATGCTTGCCGAAGTCTTCCTCTATAGATCACTTGTATTTTTTATATTAAGTATGGCTAAAATAGCTAGGGACCTTTTTTGGCTTTGTTTGTCCTTAACAGGAGGAAGGCAATATTTTGTCTTTCTATCAGAATTTAAAGTGTTACTAAACCCACAACAGTAAAATCTGTCTGTATATGCAGAATAGCATTCTTTTTATACTCACTGGGGAACTTAAGGGGTTAATCCTCTGAATTGTGTAAAAAGGCTGTTTGATCCTATATACACAGATCCTCCCTCTTCTGCAGGGTCTCTCTTGGCAAGGTCAGATAATACACAGTCAGAGTAGTAAAGCTGCACATGCTCAGTTTGGTCTTTATTTCTGGAGAGAATATTTCCTTGTTGAGCTGAGCTTTTCAGGTCACATGATATTGACATCACACATGTGGGTGTGTATACAGATCCTAAATGACAGCCCAGTCCCTCTCTCCTCCTCCATGCCCAGTAACTAAAAAAAAAACACAGTGGGTTGGATGTCACATCTTGATTCATGGATGATCCGCCTCCCATAACAGCATGAGGACACAGTCTGTAGTGGAAATCTCCTCCTACCTGAACACTCAACACTTGGGCAGACCCTGCAGTTTATCACGTGACCGTGGTATACAGATAAGCCAAAAAGGTATATAGTGGTAGTATTTTAATGTATTTTAATGTAAAAGGAAGATTTATAAGCTGTGGGCACTGCGGGGGAGGAGGTATTTTCATATTACTGGGGTTGGTAACACTTTACATTTTTTGTCTTTCCTTTTTCCTTTCTTGCTATGGAGCAAGTTGATGCTGAAGCACCTTTTAAGGAAGGTGACTGGCTGGAAGGGGTTTACACTTAAGATTGTAATGTGTCAGAAATTTTTAATAGAGGAAAAGCTAACAAAAGCTTTAACCACTTCAGCCCCGGAAGAATAATTAGGCTGCTCAATGACCAGAGCACTTTTTCACAATTTGCATCCTTTTTTTCCCACAAATAGAACTTTCTTTTGATGGTATTTGATTGCCTCTGCAATATTTATTTTTTGCGATATAAACAGAAAAAGACTGACATTTCTACTTTTTGTTATAAGAAAAATCCAATAAACTAAGTTTTAGTCATACATTTAGGCCAAAATGTATTCAGCCACATGTCTTTGGTAAAAAAAAATGTCAATAAGCATATATTTATTGGTTTGCGAAAAAGTTATAGCGTCCACAAACTAGGGTACATTTTCTGGAATTTACGCAGCTTTTGGTTTATGACTGCTTATCTCATTTCTTGAGGTGCTAAAATGGCAGGGCAGTACAACCCCCCCCCCCCCCCCCCCCCAATGACCCCATTTTGGAAAGTAGACACCACAATGAAATGCTGAGAGGCTTGTTGAGCCCATTGAATATTTTTTTTTTTGTCACAAGTGATTGAATAATGACAAAAAAATTGATAAAAAAAATAGAATTACACAAAGTTGTCACTAAATGATAAATTGCTCACACATGCCATGGTTATATGTGGAATTACACCCAAAAATAAATTTTGCTGCTTCTCCTGAGTATGGGGATACCACATGTGGGAGACTTTTTGGGAACATAGCCACGTACAGGACCCCGAAAACCAAGCACCGCCTTCAGGATTACTAAGGGCGTAAAGTTTTGATTTCACTCCTCACTACCTATCACAGTTTCAAAGGCCATAAAATGCCAAGATAGCACAACCCCCCCCCCCCCCCTCCCCCCCCAAATGACCCCATTTTGAAAAGTAGACACCCCAAGCTATTTGCTAAGAGGCATGTTGAATCCACAGAATATTTCATATTTTGCCACCTTTTTTTTTTTTGCCGCCACTAAATTATACGTTTATACGTATAATACATATTCTGGAATTTACGCAGCTTTTGGTTTATGACTGTTTATCTCATTTCTTGAGGTGCTAAAATGGCAGGGCAGTACAACCCCCCCCCCCCAATGACCCCATTTGCTTCTTTTTGCCCCCCCCCCTCCCCCCACTGCTTGTAAAAGCAGTCTAGAGGCTAATTAGCTGCTAGGATTGCATTAAAGCCGACCGCTGGCTGAAAAGAATGATACCAAGATGATACCTAAACCTGCAGGCATCACTCTGGTATAACCACTCAATGTCCAGCAATCTGCCAGTACTGGTCCTTGTTGGGCTGAACGAAAAAAGAGATTGATCGGTGGGTATGCCCACCATTCGAATACTGCCCTTCATCCACCCACTTCTAATGATGGGCATACATGCACCATTCTTTTTTAATTAAGTGTGGTGGTGAAATCACCTACTACAGCGCTGGAGTCACTGATTTACGTATCGTGAGAGCAAACGCTGTTGCTGTCAAGAAGAATAAATCAGTGCTGCAGCTGAATGGCGTACCTGCTAAGCAAATGAGGGTTAACAATAAAACAAAGTAACATTACAGTATAACAGTAAGACATATACCATACCTGCAAAGCAAATACAATAAAACATAGTAAACATAAAAAAATTTTAACGGCAATCTGTGCCTAAAAAATATATGCCGAAGCATGGGGCAATCCGCCCCTAATGCTAGGAGAAAATCGCTCCTCCACCCCTGCCCCCATGAGTGGACAGTAGAGAGCGAACATGAGAGAGAAAACAGTAGAGAGAGAGAAGAAAAATAAAACTACAACTATTTTTGGCTTTTTTATTTTATATTTCTTTGTGTTTGTGTGTTTTTTTTTTCACTTTTATAAAAACTGTAAACTGAACGTTGCAAATTAGGGTCTCTCAAAATGTGATAGCCATCTCATCTTTTGAGACCCTGTGTTAGTGTGCCCTAGGACTGTGTAGTGCTGTAACCTACACTGATTCCCCGTACACACGGTCGGACATTCCGACGACAAAATCCGTCTGATTCTTCAGACGGATTTTGTCCGAAACTTGTCTTGCATACACACGCACAAAGTTGTCTGAAAATCCGGAACGAGGTGACGTACAAAACGTTCGGCGGGACTATGAAGAGGCCAGTAGCCAATAGCTTTCGTCTCCAAATTTATTCTGAGCATGCGTGGCACTTTGTGTGTCGGAATTCTCTACAGATGATTGGAAAAAGTCTGATCGGATTTTTTTTGTCGGAAAATTTTAGATCCAGCTCTCAAACTTTTTTCGTCAGAAATTCCGATGGAAAAAGTCAGATTGAGCCCACACACGATCGGATTTTCCGACAACATAATCCAATCATACTTTTTCTGTCGTAATTGCTACTCCACTAGTGCATGGTAGCATTTGAAACAGTCACCGATGCAGAGACCAGGTTGGTCAGGACAGGAGGGACAATAAAAGCGGTTGTCAAGCCTAAATCTTCGTTTTTGCAGATACGACATCTTCTTTGGGGTGTTCTTTGGGTAGGGGTACCAGGGAGTACATACGAAAAATGCCTCTCATGCAGCCGGCTCACTGAATTTGCATTGGGAAGGTGGGCCATAGCACCGTCTGTAAACAGAAGGGCTGTGACGATCTCTTCCTGGAATTTGAGGAGGGATCCAGTTCGTCCTGAAGCGTTGTATAGCACAAAAGCGTTCAGCAGAGCCAATTGAAATAAGTATACAGACACTTTTTTGTACCAGCATCTGGCCTTACGGGCTATTGGGTACGCTGCCAACTGGTCATTGAGGTCCACCCTCCCATATTAAGGTTGTATTCATGGACACAGAGGGGTTTCTCCACTACAGTAGTCGCCGTAGGAATTTGGACTGTCGTATCTGCGTGAAGGGAGGACAGAGCGAAAACATTCCGTGAATCCCTCCACTTCACTGCTAACAAATTATTACACTTCAAGCAGGGTCTCTCCCCCCGTCTAAGTCGGGATTCTACAAGCCGTTGGGGGAAGCCTGGCAATTAGATCGCACAGTGCCACATGCGCCAATTCCATAGTCAAAAAGGTGACTAAAAAGTCTCACGCTCGTGTAATAATTGTCCACGTACAAGTGGTACCCCTTTCTGAATAAGGGTGACACCAAGTCCCACACAATCTTACCAGCGCTCCCTATGTAGTCTGGGCAGTTCTCCAGCTCTACGTGACTATATTTTCTCTTGTAAACCATAAAACTATATGTATAGCCTGTTGCACTGTCACAGAGCTTATACATCTTGACCCCATATTTGTCACGCTTGCTGGGGAGATACTGTTTGATAGACAAGCGGCCTGAAAAATTAATCAGGGACTCATCAAGGCAGACAACTTGATCGGGAGTAAACAAGGCTGTAAACTGTTGGTTGAAGTGGTTTACGAGGGGCCGAATTTTGTAGAGCCAATCAAATCCAGGGTCACCCCGAGGATGACAAGAGTTCATTGTCTTTGAAGTGCATAAACCGCAAGATCTGCTTGTATGGTGTCCTGGTCATGGAGGCAGAGAACACGGGCATATGGTAAATTGGGTCAGTGGACCAATATGATCGCAACTGACTCACTAATGACACCAGTACAGTGATCAAAAAAATATATAAACACTGCACTTAGTGACAAAGTGACAGGGGGTGAAGGGGTTAACTGGGGGGCAATCTGGGGGGGGGTGACAAGTGTATCTACGTGAACTGGTGTCAGTGTAGTGTTGGTGCACTTACTGTCAGATGTCTCTTCTCCTCTATCTGTAACGGAAAAGAGTTCAACGAGGGGAGATGAAATCACTTCCCCTGCTGTATTTACACTTACACATGCAGAGGAAGGATTTCATTCGCCAACACCGATCACCAGGTCCAGGCCCATTACCATTGGCCTGGGGATTGATCAGTTCTGGATTGAATGCGATCGTCGCGGCTGCCTAGAGGGCGCACGCGAGTGCGAAATATACCTACGACGCTACGCGCAGCCGGGCCAACCTGCTGCAACCTATTAGTGGCCATCAGTGCAGCCTCATCAGCGCACATAAATGAAGGAGAAAAATTACCTGTTTGCAACATTTTATAACAAACTATGAAAACTTTATTTTTTAAATCTTGATCTTTTTTTCGTTTGTTTAGAAAAAAATAAAAACCCCAGTAGTGATTAAATACTACCAAATGAAAGCTCTGTTTGTGTGAAAAAAATGATAAAAAAATCAATTTGGGTACAGCGTTGCATGACCGCGCAATTGTCATTCAAAGTGTGACAGCGCTGAAAGCTGAAAATTGGCCTGGGCAGGAAGGGGGTTTAAGTGCCCAGTAGGCAAGTGGTTAATCGGATTTTCACTTAAATATAGTGTAAAGACGGTTGAGTCTCTTGCAAGTTTCTATGAATAATATTATAAAAACATAATTATAATAATATGAACTATATTGCTTCATCATTAGTTCTATGAAAAAAAATTTTTTTTATGCATGATGTAATATTTAGACCATTCTTTTGCTGTTTAAAGCTGAATTCCAGTTATGGATTTCTCTTTCTGCAGGGTTAAATTGGTTAACCACTTCCCGCCCGGTCAAAAGCATATTGACGTCCGGGAAGTGGTTCCGTTATCCTGACTGGGCATCATGTGACGTCCTTCAAGATAACATGCCGTGCCTGCCCATCAGTACCCATTCATGCCACCTATACGTGCCACCCATAAGTACCCATCAGTGCCACCCATAAGTGCCCACCAGTGCCGCCTATGAGTGCCCATCAGTGCTGCATACCAGTGCCACCTATCGGTTCCGCCTATCAGTGCCCATCATCAGTGGCCGTCAGTGCCAACTCATCAGTACGACCTCATTGGTGCCACCTCATCGGTGCCCATCAGTGCCCGTCATTGAAGAAGAAAACGTACTTAAAAAAAAAATTAACAGAAAAAATTTCGGTCTTTTTTTATTTGTTGCGCAAAAAATAATAATCGCAGGTGGTGATAAAATACCACCAAAATAAAAAAATTTGTGGGAACAAAATGATAAAACATTGGTTTGGGTACAGTGTTGTATGACCGCTCAGCCCTGGAAGATTTTACCCCCTTCCTGACCAGAGCACTTTTTGCGATTCGACACTGCATTGCTTTAACTGACAATTGCACGGTCATGCGATGTTGTACCCAAACAAAATTTACATCCTTTTTTTCTCACAATTAGAGCTTTCTTTTGGTGGTATTTGATCACCTCTGTGGTTATTTTTTGCGCTATAAACAGAAAAAGAGCGACAATGTTGAAAAAAACACAATATTTTTTACTTTTTGCTATATATATATTTATCCCCCAAAAATATATAAAAAAAAAAAATTTTTCCTCAGTTTAGGCCGATATGTATTCTTCTACATATTTTTGGTAAAAAAAATCGCAATAAGCGTATATTGATTGGTTTGCGCAAAAGTTATAGCATTTACAATATAGGGGATATTTTAATGGCATTGTTATTATACATTTTTTTTTTTTTACTAGTAATAACGGCGATCTGTGATTTTTTTGGGACTGCGACATTATGGCGGACACGTCGGACAATTTTGACACATTTTTGGGACCGTTGGCATTTTTACAGCGGTCAGTGTTATAAAAATGCATTGATTACTGTAAAAATGTCACTGGCAGTGAAGAGGTTAACCACTAGGGGGTGATCAAGGGGTTAATGTGTTCCCTAGTGTGTGTTATAACTGAAGGGGGAGGGTACTGTGTAGGGGAAGAGATAGATCGCTGTTTATACTCTGTAAGAACAGACAATCTGTCACTTCTCCCCTCAGAGAACCGGAAACTGTGTGTTTACGTGTGCCCCGATCGATCGCAGGAGCCTGGCGGTGATCGAGACCGACAGGCACTCGCATCGGCTCCGTGGGCGAGCAGGGGGGGGCGCGTGCGCCCCTAGCAGCCACAAGGCGAAGCAACATTACATAACGTTGTTTCGCCCAGCCGTGCCATTCTGCCGCAGTACAACTTCGGCAGCTGCTTGGCAAGTGGTTAAGGTTAAACCTCTTTTCTTCTAATTTTAATGAGTGGCCACGTGTCTTGTTAAACTCCCTTCTGCAAAAAAGTTTTATCCCTATTGTGGGGTCACCAGTACGGTATTTTTAAATTTAAATCATATCCCCTCTCAAGCGTCTCTTCTCCAGAGAGGATAAGTTCAGTGCTCCCAACCTTTTTTCATAACTAATATCCTCCAGACCCTTTATTAGCTTTGTTGCCCTCCTTTGTACTTGCTCCATTTCCATTACATCCTTCCTGAGGACTGGTGCCCAGAACTGGACAGCATACTCCAGGTGCAGCCAGATCAGAGTCTTGTAGAGTGGGAGAATTATCGTTTTACCTCTGGAGTTGATCCCTTTTTTAATGCATGCCAATATTCTGTTTGCTTTGTTAGCAGCAGCTTGGCATTGCATGCCATTGCTGAGCCTATCATCTACTAGGACCCCCAGGTCCTTTTCCATCCTAGATTCCCCCAGAGGTTCTCTCCCCCCCCCCCCCCCCCAGTGTATAGATTGCACTCGTATTTTTGCCACCCCAATGCATTAAACTTTAAACATTAAACCTCATTTGCCATGTACGTGCCCACCCCATTAATTTGTTCAGATATTTTAGCAAGGTTTCCGCATCCTGTGGAGAAGTTATTGCCCTGCTTAGCTTGGTATCGTAGCTTAGTCCCATACACAAATACAGAGATTGAACTGTTTGCCCCATCCTTCAGGTCGTTTATGAACAAATTAAATAGGATTGGTCCCAGTACAGAACCCTGAGGGACCCCACTACCCACTCCTGACCATTCCGAGTACTCCCCATTTATCACAACTCTGAACTCACCCTTGTAGCCAGTTTTCAATCGATGTACTGACCCTGTGGTCCATGCCAACGGACCTTAATTTATGGGGAACTGTGTCAAAAGCTTTTGCAATATCCAGATACACCACATCTACGGGCCTTCCTTTATCTAGATGGCATCGGCATTCTTCATAGAAGGTTAATAGATTGGTTTGGCAAGAACGATTGTCAAGAACGATTCTTCCTGAATCCATGCTGATTACTGATAAATCGGAGACTAGTAAAATATTTACAGGTTCTAACCCTTCAACATTCTAAACTGAAAAATATGTTTTCTGGAGCTGACCTTTAAGCAGTATTTGCATTTAATCACTACACGAGGAGTGGCTGTAATTAAAAAAAATTGGTTCTGAGTGAATTTATCCTTGCATCCTTTCTTTTTTGCAGTTGTACCTGTCCTATGATAGGACAGGCACAATGAAAGTGACTCTGTTCCATGTAATCACTGTGACTAATTTCAGGAAATTCAAGTGTAAACACTGGCTGCGACAAGCAGTGAGAGGGCATAGCTGGTTGCACATAGAAGCCAGTGTTTGTGTTCAAATCACAGTACCCCGACCTGATCACAGGGCTTCAGTACACCAGATCACAGTGTTTCTACCTTATCACAATTCCCCTACCTATTTAGAGCCAGCCCTTGAGTACCACCAGCACCACAATACAGCCAGTGCCAGTGTTTCCAGTGTTTAATCACAGCCAGTGCCACAGTTTACCTTTTCATCTTAGGATGTCTGCTTTCCAAAATGTGCTCATTTTGCAGGTTTCTTGACTATCTTGGCACTTCAACAAATATGATATGTAGTCAGGCAATCAAATTTGTAATTTATGCTCCTTAAAAGTCTGAAGGTACACCTTTTGAGCCCCTTTATGTGGCTAGGCATAAAAAAAGCCCCACACTTGTGGAGAAGTGGCAAAATGTGTTTTAAAGTGTAATTGTAAGTATGCCTATGCCGCATGTAAGAACTAACTTGTTGAAATGACAACTCAAAATCTTTACTTAGTTTCTCAAAAAATAGTGGCAAAAAATTAGAACTTCAAAACACTCATCATGCCTTTTTACTAAATTACTGTGGGGTGTCTACTTTCCAAAAAGAGGTAATTTTGGGGTGTTTATATGGTTTTAGCATTTTGTAGCCTCAAGAAATGTAATCGACAAAACCTCAGGATTCATAAATTTCAACGACAGTATACTGCAAATGTACTATATAACTCTATAGCTTTTAAACAGACTAAATAATGTATGTTTTTTTTTTCTTTTAACCAAAGACAGAACAAAACTTCTTTTTCTTTTTTTTCTAACCACTTCAGCCCCGGAAGGATTTGTCCCCTTCCTGACCAGGCCATTTTTTGCAATTCGACATTGCGTCGATTTAACTGACAATTGCGCGGTCGTGTGACATTGTACCCAAACAAAATGTATGTCCTTTTTTCCCTAACAAATAGAGCTTTCCTTTGGTGGTATTTGATCACCTCTGCGGTTTTTATTTTTTGCGCTATAAAAAAAAAAGAGCGCCAATTTTGAAAAAGCACAATATTTCGTAGTTTTTGCTATAATAAATATCCCCAAATGTTAAAAAAAAGAAAAAACATTTCCTCAGTTTAGGCCGATATGTATTCTACATATTTTTGGTAAAAAAAATTGCAATAAGAGTATATTAATTGGTTTGCGCAAAAGTTATTGCATCTACAAAATAGGGGATAGATTTGTCCTTTTTATTATTTTTTTTTTTTCTTACTACTAATGGCGGCGATCTATTTTTTTGTTTTTATCGGGACTGCAATATTGCGGCAGTCAGATCGGACACTTTTGACACTATTGTGGGACCATTAGCATTTATACAGCGATCAGAACTAAAAATAGCCATAAACTAAAAATAGCCATAGATTACTGTATAAATGTCATTGGCAGGGAAGGGGTTAACACTAGGGGGCGATCAAGGGTTAACTGTGTTCCCTGGGTGTGTTCTAACTGTAGGGGGGATGGTACTGACTAGGGGAGGAGAGAGATTGGTGTTCATACTTAGTATAAACACACGATCTCTCTCCTCTCCCCTGAGAGAACCAGGATTTGTGTGTTTGCACACACAGATCCCGGTTCTCGCTCTGTCATTGCGCCCGCCGGGCACACACATTGGCTCCGGGTGACACGCATGTGCGCATGCCTCCGACGGCATGCCTGCTGTCACGTCTTAAAGGAGCGACCTACAGCTACAGCGATTTGCCCAGCCGAGCCAACCTGCCGCAGTATAACTTTATACTAGTAATGGTGGCGATCAGCGATTTTTATTGTGACTGCGACATTATGGCGGACACATCACATTTTTGACAAATTTTTGGGACCATTGTCATTTTTTACAGCAATCGCTATACAAATGCACTGATTCCTGTGTAAATGACACTGGCAGTGAATGGGGTTAACCAGGAGGTGGCAGTGTAGGGGTTAAGTGTGTCCTAGGGGCGTTTTGCTAACTGTGGGGGGCGTGGCACATCACTGATCTCTGCTCCAATCACAGGGAGCAGAGATCAGTGTCACTGTTGCTAGGCAAAACGGGGAGATGCTTGTTTACTATAGCACCTCCCTGTTCTTCCTCCCCGTGAGACACAGCGATCCAGTCCACGGGACCCGCAATCGGACTCACGGAGGTCCCGACCGGCGCGGCGGCAAATTCAAAGGGACGTACCTGTACGCCCTTATGCCTGTGCATGCCATTCTGCCGACTTACATCGCCGTGCGCCGGTCAGGAAGCGGTTAATTTTAAGAGGGAAGTTTCAGGATTTTTTTTTTATTTTAAATAAAGAATTTTGAATGCAGCCTTTTCAGTGCCCATCTGCAGCCTCGCCATTGCCCATTAATGAAGCCTGATCAGTGCCCATCTACAGCCTTGCCCATCATTGCTGCCTAATCAGTGCCCATATGCAGCCTTTCCATTGCCAGAATAGACAGAGCCTGATCTCCTGTGTACTCAGCTCACAGTCATGCCCAGTCCCGCCCCTTAGCCCGGGGTCGGACTGGGCGTCACTGCGAGCCGAGCTGAGTACACAGGAGAACCGGCTCTGTCTATTTTGGCAGCGCTCGTTCCCTCCTTCCCCTCCGAGGCAGACCTATATTGGTGTATAACACGCACACACAATTTGCCCCCTATTTTAAGGGGGGAAAGTGTGTGTTATACGCCCATAAATACGGTATATAAAATATATTTGAGTACTTGATGATGAAGGGGTTGTAACATCCTGGTACTGTGGTGGTTGAATTAAATAAAAATGTCAATACTGTTTTATAAAACAAACTTTAGTAAAAAGTAACATATATGGAGTCTCCATGCCTTGAACAGTTAGGCCTCATGCACACTGGACATTTTTTTTGACGTTTTTACAGCAGCTGTTTTTGGCAGTAGACGTTTTTTTCTACAGTCATTAAACTCTCCATCATGTTATCCTATGTGTCCATGCACACATAGGCTGTTATCAGCAGTTTTGAGCACTGGCGTTTTTGAGCAGTAAAAAAAAATCCAAAACTAGTGGGTTTTTGAGAGATGTTTTTTATCTGTAAAAACAGACTAACCCTCACTCGGGAGCCGGGGGGGACAGAGGATGGGGAGGGAGGATGACACGTAGGACGTAGGGGAGGGGCCTGACAGCGGCGTCTGTGAGAGGAGATGGAGGATGTCTCGGGTTACCAGCTGGAGCGGATCGTGGTGTAAGCACGCTAGGCTCCGATGGGACGCTCTATCTCTCTCTCCCCTGACCTTGCAAGCAGCTCTGGTAGCAGCTCCACACTCGGAAGGCGGTGAGTGAATGGAGCTAGTCGCAGTCTGAGCGTCTATCACAGACGAAGCCGCCTGTGTCATCGGACCCCCCGGCCCTTCCCCCCTCGCTTCGCTCCTTGTCTCCCTTCACTCCTTATCTGCCCTCCTCAGCTAAATGCGTTTTTCTTTTTTTTGTCCTATATCCCTTGTGAGATACATGCAAATGTCTGTGCTGGGAGGAGAAGTGTGGGAGAGAGCAGAGGCACCTTGAGCGCCGTACAACGGCAAGTGAATGGCAGGAAGGAAAACAATCTGCTCAACTAAGAGACAGAGGAAGGTACCCCCCCCCCCACCCCTCACCTCAGGTAAAGAAATTACGGACTGTGTTATTGTGTTGCAGTATGGTATAACAAGCTGATAAAGTCTCAAAGGTCCGGGAAGGTTTGGGGGACACTTTTTCATAAAAAAATCAGTATATAGCTCTGCTCTAACAGAAACTGAAAACCATTAACCATTAACGGATTTCCTGTGCTGTTATTGATAAGTCTGTGGTCCTGAATTCATCTTTATTGTACTGGACGCATATGCAGTTGTTCCTATAGAACAAATAGACTTATTACCTATTCTGGAAAAAAGAAAAGGAAAGACCTATGTGTGCTAGGAACCCTGTAAACGCTTTGTAGAACTGTGTGTTTAAGGATTTCTGGAGAAGGAGGCAAGGGTTTTGTTTTTTGTTTTTTCAACCAGGAAGGCTACTCCAATTTCTGACCTTCAATTGAGAGTGGGGTTGCAGAGGCCACAGAGGCAATAGACACTATCAGATACTATATTTACAGGACTGTGGGGAAAAAAAAAAAAAGTGAGATAAGGTCCCTATGCTGCCTTTAATAACCAGACAAAGGTTTCACGTAAAGGATAAATAAACAGCTCCGCTCTTCATCACAGTAGACAATTCAACAATAGTAGGAACATCATGCTATTCATGGAATTTCTGTGCTCTGTTTGAAGTGTTCGGGCAACTTTGACTCGCAGTAGGGGGAAAAAAGAAAGGAAAAAACAGGGGGCTATGTAGAGGTCTCGGTTAACATATTGAATACTTTGATACTTTGATAACGGTCGGAAATGTCTTCTCTAGTATTACAGTGTGTTCTCCAACCCTAATTTGGAGGTTTATCCTTTCAATTGCCCTAGGACTGAGAAGGGGGTTACATAAGCAGCGAAGGGTAACCCACTTTTTAGGGTGCAACTTATTTATCTACTTATTTATTTTCCCTTTTCGGTTCCTCGCCGTGATACTCACTCCTGACATTTTGCTAACTAATAGTTCACGGACTTGGCGTATAACACCAAGGATTAGTCGCATCGCCTCCCGTGTGGAGGGAATCACCTCGTTCAGTCGGGGAAGAGGCAGGAGAGGCTTGAAAAGGAGAAACGTATCAACCAAACCAGTGCACGATTAAGGCAGGAAGTTCCGCTGAGACGACTCTACACTGATAGACCATCTGTGAATATCACCTCTAGACTACACAAGGGGGAGGGGGGAACGCGGAGAGCAAGAGCTAGAGCGATTTCTTTAAACCCACTTAAGGGCTAACTCAGTACGCAGCACGTAAAGGTCATCCCCCATAAAAGAGTGCTGCTTTTCCAAAAAACGTAAAAGCTGGATAAGGAGAGGTGAAAGAGGAAAGTAGAAAAGAAAGAAAAAAGGATCACCCTGGGGAGAAAGAAGCTCACAGAGGGGAAAATGAAGGGAAGGACACAAAAAACAAATGAACCTAAAAACCCAAAAGAAAGTTTAAATTCAAGCACGATCCAAAAATATCTAAAAGAAGCAAGTCTAAAAAGTCCTGGAATAGAAAAAAAACAGGGGGCAAAAGAAAAAAGGAAGGAACCTACAATAACAACATCATTAATAGAAGATCAGGGCGCTTACTCCAGAGAGGAAATGGATACCGAGATTGACCCTAACATCAGTAGAATGGAAGTCCAGAGGAACATTGCCCAAATCCCTACTAAGGACGAGATGTCAGAAATGTTTGCGAAGTTGGAAAACTCAATAAAATCAGAAATATCAAACGTAAGGACGGATATGGGCCACTTGTTATGGCGAGTAGAGGAGGCAGAGGAACTAACAGAAAAACAAGCGCAGGAAATCTTAGAATTAAAAGTACAAGTGAAGAAAATGCATACAGAACATAGAGATATACTGTACAAAATGGAAGAACAAGAAAATCAAAGCCGTCGTCAAAACTTGAGGATCAGAGCAATCCCAGAACAACAGGGAGAAGATCTGACAGTCAAAATGAAAAAAATATTTAATCCGTTACTGGACAGAGGCGAAAATGACGATTTGAAGATTGACCGCGTTCATAGGGTGCGCAAACCTCCAGGCCTTAGGGAAGATATTTCACGCGATGTAATTATTAAATTTCATCTGTACGAAGACAAAGCAAAGATCTGGAGCAAACTTAGAGGCTACAATTTGACGGATCCGCCCTTCGGGTCTTTTCAGACCTCTCTGCAGGAATGTTGGCCCGGAGAAGGCAATTGAAACCCTTATTAGAGCAACTGAGATTGGCCAATATAAAGTACAGTTGGGGCTTTCCAGCAGCGCTACTAGTCCTAAGAGATGGAAGGACAATAAGACTTAAATTTATAGAGGAGCTCGAAGATTTTTGCCACAAATTAGATATCCCAGTCCCAGACATTCCTAGAGGATGAAGGGAGTGGAGGGGGTTCGATGGGGGGTGATGCGGGGGGGGGGGTGGCGGGTTTAGGAAAAATTAAGTGATAAATAGAACAGCGGCCTGTATGGGGACGGGGGCACTCGAAGAAAGTTCACTCCCACCCCTGTCTGCACTTCTTTTCAGGTGCAGATAGGGATGGGACTGTTACAGATGGCCGCAGTCAGAGCCACACCCTTGGACATATGGTTCAGTGGTTGGGCAGAGATTGGGTGTCCACCTATAGAGCCAAGGCCGGGAGATGGCCAGGGAAGGGGGGGAGGGTGGGAGAGGGGGGAGGAGGGAGGGGGGGAATATAGGGGAAAGGAAGGGAAAGGACCCACCTTGCAAAAAAGACCCACCATGGAAATTCAAAGGAGTTTAAATAGAATAAGGCCGGAACTAGGAAAAAAGCGGAGCATTTTTACGTGGAGAGGATTTAGATGACAGAGGTAAATTTGGTAACCTATAATGTAAAGGGTTTGAATTCCTTACTTAAGAGGTCCAAATTAATAAAAGAACTAAAGGAGCTTAGAGCAGATGTGGTGTTTCTTCAAGAAACCCATTTATCCCTGGAAACAAACATTAAATTGAACTCTGAAAATTACCAGACGTGGTACTATGCGGATTCTCCTATAAGCAGGGCAAAGGGGGTAGCAATTGGTTTTGAGAAACAAATCAGGTTCACATTGATCGAGAGGATAACAGACCCCGATGGGCGTTTTTTGTTTTTAAAGGGTAAAGTAGGCGATAGGACTCTGACCTTAGCAAACGTATATTGCCCTAATAAAAATCCTATAGGTTTTCTGATACAGATTCTAAATAGGCTCGCTAAATTTAAGATGGGGGAGGTTATTTTGGCCGGGGACTTCAATTTCTGTTTTGAACCAGAGCAGGATTGTACGTCCCGGGCACAGGGGACAGGTAAGGGTTTACTAAGAAAGTTCAAATGTAAGATGAAACAATGTCAACTGATTGACGTGTGGAGGGTACAACATGAGAAAATACGAGATTATACTTTCTTCTCCCCTGTGCACGGGACGTATTCGAGATTGGATTATATAGTGGTGGAACATAGAACGTTGGACCAAGTGAAGTCCACACAGATAGGAATCTCTACACTGTCAGATCATTCCCCAGTGTCGATGAGGATTGAGATGCCCGGGATACAAAGGCAACCGTCTAGCTGGAGATTAGATGAAATTCTCCTGCAGGATGGAAAAACGGTGGAACAGATTCAGAAGGAAATTGAATTTTTTTCCAGTATCAATGAAACAGAGGGAATCTCTAGTGCCACCCTATGGGAGGCGCACAAAGTGTTTATTCGGGGTGTTCTCATTTCCATCGGCGCCGGGAAAAAGAGGGAAAAAAAAAGACAAATGCAGACGGTAATTAACGAGATTCAAAGACTAGAACAAGAACACAAGAGACAAAATGGGCAAAAGCAGGAAGTCTTTCATTTACTGGTTAAAAAGAGAGACGAACTCAAAGATTTGACAGAACAGGAAATAAATAGGACACTCAGTAAAAGGACGAGGGAGAGATATCGCTGGGACAACAAGACAAGCAAATATTTAGCAGGAAAGTTAAAAAAGCAGAAAGCATTAAATTACATTGAAAAAATACAAAATAAGAGGGGGGGGGATGGTGCACACAACAAGGGAGATAGCCAAAGTGTTTAAAAATTATTACGAAGCTCTATATTCGGTAGGCCAGAAAGAACCACAGGATAGTAAGAGGTCAGAGAAAATGAAAGTGTTCCTTGATAAAAGTACACTGCCCCGCTTGTCAGAAGAGGAAAGGTCTTACATAGATAGTCCCATCACTGAAGAGGAAATATACAAAGCCCTGAAAGACACGGAGCTAGGCAAAAGTCCGGGCCCAGATGGCTTTACCGCTATCTACTTTAAAAAATTTAGCAAAATCCTAGTACCCAGGCTGACTAAGTACATGAATGGTCTTGGGACAGAATTTAAGATGGGAGCGGAGGCCCTACAGGCCTCAATAACGTTAATTCTGAAAGAGGGTAAAGACAGCACACTCTGTTCAAGTTACAGGCCTATAGCACTCCTGAATGCTGATACTAAATTATACGCTAAGGTGTTAGCAACCAGGCTGAAGGAGAGGTTGACCGACCTGGTCCATCCGGACCAGGTCGGATTCATCCCAGGAAGGGAGGGGAGAGACAATGGGGTGCGCTCTCGCCTCTTGCTTCGGGTGCTGGAGGAAGGTGGGTCCCCAGGTCTACTCCTGTCAATGGATGCCGAAAAAGCATTCGACAGGGTAGACTGGGGACTCATGGTTGGAGCCTTGGAGACTATGGGAATTGGCCCCCGGATGATCAAATGGATTGGGGTTCTTTACAATGAACCCCAGGCATTTGTGAAAGTTAATGGTATTCCTTCTTCAAAATTTACAATGAAAAACGGCACCAGACAGGGTTGCCCGCTATCTCCCTTGTTGTTCATACTTTCCCTTGAGCCCCTGCTATCCGCTATCCGAAAAAACCCGGATATTAAAGGGATTATGGTAGGGACAGATGAACATAAGCTAGCAGCGTTCGCGGACGACGTTCTGTTCTACATTACTAATCCAAGGATAACGATTCCGAGCTTACTAAAAACGCTAAAAGAATATGGGGAGATTTCAAACTTAAAAATAAATCCCAGTAAGTCCGAAATATTAAATACCAACATTAGTAAGCAGGAAGAAGCCAAATTGATAAAAGAATTTAACTTTCCCTGGAAAAAAGAGATCAAATATTTAGGAATCAAATTAGCACCCACAATCAAAGAAATATATAATATTAAATTTATCCCCTTACTAGACGAAATTAAAACTGAAATTAAAAAGCTCTCAGGAACTTCATTATCCTGGATTGGCAGGATCAATGCGACGAAGATGGTGCTGGCCCCAAAGATTCTTTATAAGCTACAGATGCTCCCCATGTCACTCCCACAAATATTTTTAAAAACATTGAAAAGGCTAATATTAAAATACATATGGAATAATCAAAAACCGAGAATAGCTTTCAATGTTTTAAGCAGGGGAAAGAAACAAGGGGGGTTAGCGGTGCCGGATTTTCAAAAATATCATAATGCGATTGTTCTTACTCGGGTGATTGAGTGGGCGAAAGAGGCCAATGAAAAAAGATGGTTTAGACTAGAAAAAGAAATGAGTGGCACACAGTTGGGAAGAATAATTTGGAACCCCCCACAATATAGAAATATGGGACTAGGTACACATGAAATTACACATACAGCGTTAAAAATTTGGGATCGGATTCACGCACTAAAAAAATGGACATACAATTCTCCACTAATTTATTTGAGTCAGAATGATTTTTTTACACCCGGGAAAAAAGAAGTGGGGGGAAATTGGATAAAAAAAGAAAATGCAAAAATTAAGGATATAATTCACCAAGGTAAAATTAAAACGTTTCAAACACTGAGTAGGGACACTGGGTTAATGAAGGTAGATGTATGGCGGTTCCTCCAATTGAGTCACTTTATTGAAAAATTGCCTCATCCATTAAGAGAGAAAGAGGATTATAGACCACTAGAAAAGCTTTGTTTAAAGGCCCACTCAAGAAAGAACATAGGGCGAATTTACAAAATCCAGACGGGGGGTGACGGTTTGGAGGACCCGCCCTACATAAAGAAGTGGGAAAGAGAATTAGGAGCACGATGTAGTACACAGAAAGTGAAGACAATTTTAAAATTATTACACAGTTCAGTGGTGGACAATAGGTCGATAGAGACAAATTTCAAATGCCTCGCAAGGTGGTACATTACACCTGACATAATCAGTAGATATACTGTAGATCAATCTGCGGAGTGCTGGCGTGGGTGTAAACAAGTGGGTAATGCCGCTCATATCTGGTGGGAGTGTCCCGTTATTAAAAAGTATTGGAATGAAGTCCGTCAGCTAATAAAGGAGGTCATGGGGGTAGAAATAGCAGACGAAGAAGAAAATACCACAATGATGTGACTTAAAGAAAGAGACAGAAATGAACGTTAAGTTGAATAAAAGTCTCTTTAATGTTCGCTGAGGTGGAAAAAAAAAAAAAACAGACTAACCCTGATAAACGCTGATAAATGGTCGAAAACTTTGCTCACCAGCGTTTTTAATGTTTTTGATCCATTGAAAAAAAAAATGTTTTTCTTAAAAAAAGAAAAAACGCCAAAAAACGCTATTGCAAAAACGTTGAAAAAAGTTGAAAAACTCACTGCAAAGCTACTGACGTTTTCATAACGTTATTTTAACATCCAGTGTGCATGAGGCCTTATACTTAAAGTGATTGTAAAGCTTTTATTTATTTATTTATTTTTATTTTTTAAATAACAAACTTACCTCCTCTGTGCAAGGGTTGTGCACAGAGTGGCCCTGATCCTCCTATTCTGGGGTCCCCCCACGGCGCTCCTGGCACCACCTCTTCTCGAATGCCCCCATGGAGAGCCGCTTTCCATGGGGGCACTCGTGCGGGCATGCTGCTGCGTCCATTGACACAGACAGCAGGACTCGGCCCTGCCCCCGACTCTCGTTTCACTGGATTTGATTGACAGCAGCGGGAGCCAATGGCTCCTGCTGCTATCAGACTATCCAATGTCCGAGATATCTGAGACAGCAGCTGGAGCTGCTGTGTTTATCCCCGTCGCTGGAACAATCGGGCTCAGGTAAGAAAAAAAAAGGGGGGGGGGGGGTTGTGCAGCACAAAAGGTTTTTCACCTTAATGCATAGAATAATTATTTTCCACACTGTAGCATAATTGAATCTGGATCTCTGTGATCTGATCTGAATAAAAACTGTGCATTGCAAGCATATCAGTGTTGGCATTTAAGATAAGACTGGGATTTTAAAACTGCTTTTCAAAATGAAGCCAGCACATCATGGCATACAGCTGGGTGTGAGCATCACAAAACCAGGATTCCTGAGCCATTGTAAAAGCAATAGGATCTAATAAGCCATCTTTCTCTGACATCAAGGTAGGTTTACCTTTGTGGAAATCCAAATGACATAATACTACCGCAATCAATCAAATGGAAGGTATTTGATTGATAGGTTATTGTTCTGTATGATTGTAAAACAGCAAAGGAATATTATGCCATTTTATATGCTCCTTCATGATTTCTTGTATTCTAGTATGATCATCTCCGTTCACACTAAACAAAGAGTGAGTTGATCAACATCAAGATGAAGTAAAATGCCTTTAAAGATCTCCCTGATCATCCGATTTTAAACATCTCTGAAACTATTGCATATCCTGGAGCACAGAGTACAAAGAAGATTTGCTACCTTCATCCCAAGATCAGTCCTACTACCCACATTTCACAACTTCTGTGACCGCATCGTTAGAAGGGTATTAACTGTTCAGATGGCAAGAGGTGGCCTTATCTCTTGATGCATATGTATTGCTATGTGTTTTCTGTATTTTTTCCAAATCTGATACTCATATCTGATGAGAAAACAAAACAGCTCTGGTGTTAACTACTTACCGTATATACTCGAGTATAAGCCAAGTTTTTCAGCACATTTTTTTGTGCTGAAAGTGCCCCCCTCGGCTTATACTCGAGTCAAGCACTTTTCTGCAGCTGACCCGACTTTGGGGCCCCGTATCTCGGGGCCACTTGGTGCTAGGAACCCCAAATTTGGTGTGCAAACCCAGTGGAACCAACACTACAACATATTCATTTGGGGTTACTAGCACCAAGTGGCCCCAAGATACAGTGCCCCAAATTCGGTCAACTGTGTTCATCTGCAGCAATGTCATTTCAGGACCCTTTGGGTCCAGAGACCCCAATTTTGGCTGCAACTAGGGGGCATCTAGGAACCCTTAACTACCAAGTTTGAAGTTCAGGGGACCTATGGCTGCAAATGGGCACAGTGAGGCATGCAAATGGGCACAGTGAGGCTGCAAATGGGCATTGTTGACCCTCTTTTCCACTTACAGTAGCTGCGCATTTTTCACCCTAGGCTTATACTCGAGTCAATAAGTTTTCCCATTTTTTTGTGGTAAAATTAGGTGCCTCGGCTTATATTCGGGTCAGCCTATACTCAAGTATATACGGTACGTTTATTACTGATATTAATGATATCATAGCTCTAGTAAAGATCCTCAGTTATTTAGTTCTGAGTTTTATATTATGCACTTATTTCCCTATTGTTGTCACCTACGCCCTAGTGCAGGGGTATTGAATAAAAAATTAACGGAGGTCCGATCCATAAAATTTTCTTCCAACAGAGGTCCAAATGAATCGTCTTTTTGTGCGATGACTCAGATTATTCACGTCACAGCCCCCTCCTCTAAAATCACAATCTCGTTTTCCTCAGTCACCCTTTTACATCTCAGTTTTGCCTTGACAGTGGTGTCCTCTGCCCCCCTATCACATCACACCCCCCCACAGTAGTGTCCCCTGACCCCCCCCCCCCCACACCGTCCTCCATCCAGTAGTGTCCCCTGCCCCCACTTTCACATCCCGTCACAGCCCCCATTTTGCCCCCCCTCAGCTCTGTCCCATTCACATTTCAGCCCCCTAATCTCCGCTACGATTCACACTGAAGCCCCGCCCTATTCACATTGCTGCCCCCCTCAGCTCTGCCTGCCATTCACATTGCAGCACGCCTAAACTCTGTCCCCCATTAATATTGCAGCCCCCCCTCAGCTCTGCCCCCCATTCACATTGCAGTTCCCTCACCTCTGCCCCCTATTCATTGTAGCCCCCTAAGCTCTGCCCCCCATTAATATTGCAACCCCCTCCACTTTTCCCCCATTCATATTGCCTCCCCCCATTCACATTACAGACCCCCACAGCTCTGCTCCCCCCATTCACATTGCAGACCCCCACAGCTCTGTCCCTCTAATCACAGTGCAGCCCCACTCAGCCGCTATAGCTCTGCCCTCCATTCACATTACAGACCCCCACTAAATCTGTCCCCCCATTCACATTGTAGACCCCTCAACTCTGCACCTTCACTCTTCTGCCTTTCTTGGGTACACAGAGTGGAGAGCAGGAGGCAAGGAAGCTCTAGACAGTGGGAGAAACCACAGCTTTGGATGGAGGGCAGGAGCTGCCAGGGTTATCTTTTCAAGTGTCCCAGCAGGTGATAGGTTGCTAGGACCGCCCTTCATCCTAACAACCAATCACCTGCTGGGACACTTGAAAACTCCAGCAGTCCCTGTCCTCCAACCAAAGCTGCTTTGTCTCCCAATTTCTGTCTAGCATTGTCCCACGGCTGCCGTGCTGTGATGACAGTGGCGGCAATGAAGAACCCGTTTTGGATGGGACAGTGACTCTGTCCCCATCTGGCCCAACGGTCCACCATTTACTGATACCTGCCCTAGTGGATTCTTTATTGTAATATCTTATGCATCCAGCTGGCCCATGTGACCCAGTTAACTCTTAAAGCTAAAATCAACCTTCCATAAGAGCATAAGGAGATCTGAAATCAAGACATTTCAAAGTCCTTGAAGGGGCTCAAACTTTATCACACTCCTGCCAAAATGGATTGGTCTATTGTTGGTAGAATTGCCCTTTAAGAAAAATAACTGGAATGTATGTCTTCTGTTGCTTAATCACTAAAGTAGGACTCTAATCAGATTTATTTTATAGATTGTAATTCCCTCTAGTTTTTATCGAGGTCAGTGTCACCAATGATGAGATTCCCCCTCCTTTACTTAAACCTTCATAGGGACAGAATATGAGGGGAAATCTTCACAACCTGAACACAAACGGCAATAAAAATGTGACATTGGCTATGACATTTTCTCAGTGCAAAGGGATAAGCAACATTTACATAGTTACATAGTTAGCTAGGCCGAAAAAAGACACAAGTCCATCCAGTTCAACCATAAAAAAAAAAAGAAATAATAAATAATAATAATAAAAAATATCGTGCAATCCAATATACCCAATTCTATACCCACATTTGATCCAGAGGAAGGCAAAAAAAAAAAAAAACCCAGCAGAGTATGCTCCAATCTGCTACAGCAGGGGAAAAAAATCCCTTCCTGATCCCACTAGAGGATCCTGATTTCCTTGGATCAACTTTACCTATAAATGTTAGTACCCAGTTATATTATGTACATTTAGGAAAGTATCCAGGCCTTTCTTAAAGCAATCTACTGAGTTAGCCAGAACCACCTCTGGAGGGAGTCTATTCCACATTTCCACAGCTCTTATTGTGAAGAAACCTTTCCGTATTTGGAGATGAAATCTCTTTTCCTCCAGACGTAAAGAGTGCCCCCTTGTCCTCTGTGTTGACCGTAAAGTGAAAAACTCAACACCAAGTTCACTATATGGACCCCTTATATATTTGAACATGTTGATCATATCCCCCTTATTCTCCTCTTTTCAAGAGAGAATAAATTCAGTTCCTCTAATCTTTCCTCATAGCTGAGCTCCTCCATGCCTCTTATCAGTTTGGTTGCCCTTCTCTGAACTTTCTCCAGTTCCCCAATATCCTTTTTGAGAACTGGTGCCCAAAACTGAAATGCATATTCCAGTTGAGGTCTTACTAATGATGTGAACAGGGGCAAAATGATATCTCTCTCTCTCTGGAGTCTATACCTCTCTTAATACAAGAAAGGACTTTGCTTGCTTTGGAAACTGCAGCTTGGCATTGCATGCTATTATTGAGCTTATGATCTACCAAAACCCCCAGATCCTTCTCCACTACGGATTCCCCCAGTTGTACTCCCCCTAGCATGTATGATGCATGCATATTCTTAGCCCCCAGGTGCATAACTTTACATTTATCAACATTAAACCTCATCTGCCACATAGTCGCCCAATTGGACAGAGCATTGATGTTGGCTTGTAAATTTGAGACATCCTGTAAGGACGTTATTCCACTGCATAGCTTGGTGTCATCTGCAAAGACAGAAATGTTCCTTTTGATCACATACCCCATTTCAGGCTGTAGTTCCACTGTTTTTTTAGTTTCCTATTTGGAAGATATCTAGCTATTGCTGCTCTTTTGACAACGTATACTAATTTGTGCTTTAGTAACATTGCACTGATACTGATTTATGTTTAAATTCTATATTATAAGACTGCTTTAACATAATGTATAAACAGCATTGTGTGTATAATAAATACATTTATTTATATTGTCTTTGTTTTTTCCACCAGACAGAATGTGTTATACGGAATGGTTTACACAGTTGCCATTAGCTAATAATGCAAAGGGTCAAAGTTTTTTTTTATAATTAAATATTTTACACACACACACAAAAGTACATTCTTCCATTTATACATTTTATTTGGTGGGCAACCAACAACATACATTCTTGAAATGTATGTATTTGTGGGACATCCAGGAAATACAATGCATTCATACAGTAAATCGACCCCCCTTCACATTTTGTTATGTTGCAGCCTGATACTACAGTTGGTTAAATGTCATTAATCTACACTTAGTACCCCATAATGACAAAGTGAAAACTTTTAGAAATGTCTGTGAATTTATAAAAAAAAACTGAAAATCACATACAGTGCTCAGCATAAATGAGTACACCCCAACAGATTTGTCAGAAAACCTTTCCTTTCAGAATTAACATTTTCTATGGGACACTAGGATACAAAATACGCCCACAAATGCGGGCCATTGATTACAACCAAGATATGTTAATTTTAACACACAAAAAAGTATTTTTCCTAACAAATTAATTCAAGACCATGTTGCAAAAATGAATACACCCCAATGAAAGTTTTAGGCGCAAAGCAAAATTTTAGACAACAAAATGCTAATTAACAAGAATTCAACTTTAGCTGAGTCTAATTATTCATTAACCACTTCAGCCCCGGAAGATTTGGCCCCTTAAAGTGGAGGTTCACACAAAAATGGAACCTCCGCTTTTCGGAATCGTCCCCCCCTCCGGTGTCACATTTGGCACCTTTCAGGGGGGAGGGAGGTGCAGATACCTGTATAATACAGGTATTTGCACCTACTTCCGGGCATAGACTCCCGAGTCTACACCCCCCCCCCCCCCCCCCGCATGCGTAGTAGGGAACCAGGAAGTGAAGCCGCCAGGCTTCACTCCCTGATTCCCTTACCGAAGATGGCCAATCGACAGATCGGCTTCGGGTACCGACATCGCGGGCGCCCTGGACAGGTAAGTGTCCATATTTTAAAAGTCAGCAGCTGCAGTATTTGTTTTTAAAAAAAAAAAATCGGCAGACCTCCGCTTCAGTGACCAGGCTATTTTTTGCGATACTGCACTGCGTCGTTTTAACTGACAAGTGCACAGTTGTGAAAATTTGTACAAAACTTGTCCTTTTTTCCCCCCCACAAATAGAGCTTTCTTTTGGTGGTATTTTATCACCTCTGCGATTTTTTTTTTTTTTGCTCTATAAAAAAAAAAGAGCGTCAATTTTGAAAAAAAAAAAAAAAAACAATATTTTTTGCTATAATAAATATCCCCCAAATCTTTTTTTAAAAAACGAATTTCTTCCTCAGTTTAGGCCAATATGTATTCTACATATTTTTTGTAAAAAAAAAAATCGCAATAAGCATATATATTGATTGGTTTGCGCAAAAGTTATAGCATCTACAAAATAGGGGATAGATTAATGGCATTTTTATTATACATTTTTTTTTACTAGTAATGGCGGTGAGCTGCGATTTTTATCGGGACTGAGACACTGCGGCGGACACTTTTGACACTTTTTTGGGACCATTGACATTAATACAGCGATTAGAGCTAAAAATAATCACTGATTACTGTATAAATGTCACTTACAGGGAAGGGGTTAACACTAGGGGCGATCAAGGGGTTAACTGTGTTCCCTATGTGTGTTCTAACTGTGGGGTGAATGTGGCTGAGTAGAGCAGGAGACAGATCTTTGTTCCTACTTAGTACAGTAGGAATAGACAGACAGTCTCCTCTCCCCTGACAGAACTGGGATCTGTGTGTTTACACACACAGATCCTGGTTCTCGCTCTGTCACGATCGATTGCGTGTGCCCGGCCGTCATCGCTCCGGGTGACACGTGCGGGCATGTGCGTGCCTCTGGCAGCGTCTTAAGGAGCCGACATACAGCTACGATGGCTCACCCAGGGGAGACATCCTGCCACAGTATAACTGCGGCAGCTGGTTGGGAAGGGGTAAAAAAGGTGTCCAGCAGACAGTTGATTATAAAAAGGCATTACTTAAAGAAAGCCCCTTCCCATTTCATGCTGTCAGGAATGGCACCACATGGAAGAGAAATGTCACAAGGAAAGTGAAAGAAAATTATTTATTTAAACAAGAAAGGTGAAGGCTACAAGAAGATCAGCAAAGCTTTGCTTATCAGTCAGAATACTGTAGCAAAAGTGATACAAAAATGTAACAAAGATGGAAACATCCCGGCCAACCACGGAAGTTAACACCTCAACAGGAGCGTCTTCTGATGGAAAGGGTTGAAGAAAATCGCCATGCAAGTTCACTGCAGTTAGCTAAAGAGGTAGAAAGTCAAACTGGGGTGATTGTTTCCTGTGACACAATTTAACATACACTGCAGAGGAATGGTATGCATAGGTGTCACCCATGAAGAAAGAGAAGATGCTCTTGGTCATTGTGCACTTTTCCAACATGACAATGATCCAAAACAGACATCTAAGGCCACTGTTGCATTTCTTTATTTTTTTATTTCTTTTTATTGAAAATTCTTCTTTGGTAGTACAAAACAGGGCCATTGGGGCATACCCCAGCCGACAGGTGCACATAGTCATGTGCATAACATAGTACTACTAACATATTATCTAAAAGCTAACATAACTAAACACAACCCAATCTCTGCTCAGGTAACACCTGGTAGGATTTTGATATGAGATATTTTTTTCTTGGGGGACTGTCTCTCGGTTTTAGTTATTGGCCCTGGACTCTATAGGGACCTTTGAGAATAAATGTATAATAAATGTAGTGGTTATGGTTTTTAGGCTGGCCTCTCCGACTATCCATCTGGGGTTTAGGCATCAGTGCTCAGCAAAGTTAGACAGAGGTAGAGAAGATCTATCAGGGTTGATCCCCTGAGGGCTGATCATCTATTGTGGAATCCGAGTCTGTCCACAAATGCCAGACCTTGTCATATTTTTTGGGGCATCCTCGGGACAGATATGTTGCTTTATAGAGGGGTATCATTGCGTTGACTAATTGCTTCCATGAGGACAGTGTGGGGGGAGTGGTTGACTTCCACTTTAGTACAATGGCTTTTCTCGCATAGAAAAGAAGGATACCTATTAGGGTGCGTATTGCTTTGGCAAATGCCAGTTGTTCCACTAGGCCAAGGAGGCAGACACTAATTGTCAGGGGAATAGGAATAGTAGTCAAACTATGAATGAATTGAGTTACCTCCCGCCAATAGTCCTGAATTTGTGGAAAATCCCACAATATATGCATGAAATCTGCAGGGGTACCAGAGCATCTCCAGCAGCTGGCCAACACGGCTGGATATATGCGGTGGAGGCGCTGGGGCATATAGTAGATCCTGTGTAGGATTTTGAATTGGATCAGTTTATCCCTAGTGGCAAACAGCGGCTGGAGTGGATAGTCCCACATGTCTTCCCAGTCCTCGCTGTCCAGTTCCTTAATAATTGCTTTAATCGCCAGTGTTAAAGGTACCGGAGAGCCCCCCAACCCCTATAAAGGGCGTTGCGGAGGGCCTCAAAGGATCCCAGTTGAGCTGCCTCTAGGATGACTGACGCATTGGTGTCATCTGAGACCAACCAGTTATGTGCATGAGTGAGCATTGCCGCCACATAGTAGGTGTGAAAGTCTGGGCAGGCAAGTCCCCCCTGTGTCCAGGGTCTACACAAGATTTTCTTACTGAATCTAGCTGGGCGTGATTGCCATAAAAAGGAGGCCACTGTGGAATCCAATTGTTGGAATAGAGTCTTGGGTATCCAGACCGGGGAGTGTCGTAAAATATACAGCAAGACCGGGAGTAATTTCATTTTAATTAAGTTAATTTTCCCTATAAGTGATAATGGGAGGTTCGACCAGGCCTTCAGTTTCAATTTACACTACTGCAGCACTGGGGACAAGTTAAGATTGCTAAAGTCCTGGGTATTGGGAGAGCTGTTGATTCCTAGATATTTGATGGTACTTGCCCATTGTAGAGGTGAAGCAGGGTCACTCAGCTTCTTTGCCCCGGGATCTATGGGTAGGATAAGTGATTTGCTCCAGTTGGTTCGGAGGCCAGAGAGAGCCGCAAATCGGTCCAGTAGCCAGAGCGCTCCGGAAAGCGAGGGACCAGGGTCCCGGAGGAAGAGGATTAAATCATCCGTGTATAATGCTAGTTTCTCGACCACCAAACCAACAACCTCGCTCGATCTCCGTAAGGCCTCAGCCAAAGGCTCCATTGCCAGGGCAAACAGTGCATGGGAAAGAGGACACCCCTGTCTTGTCCCCCTCATAATTGGAAAAGATGGCGAGAGCCTACCATTGAGTTTAATTTGAGCCTTGGGAGTCTTGTATAGTATGCCGATCCATTTCCTGAAAGCTGGGCCAAAGCCTTCCAGAACCTGCATCATATAGGACCATCTAACCATATCGAAAGCCTTTTCAGTGTCAAGGGATACCAGGACCCGGGAGGCATTCTCCTCAGGTGGGAGCTGGAGATGCATAAAGACTTGCCTAAGGTTTATGTCTGTGGACTTGCCAGGCATGAAACCTGTCTGATCTATGTTGACAAGAGATGGTAGGACCTTCATAAGTCTATTGGCTAGCACTTTGGTTAGTATCTTAAGGTCATAATTCAGCAGTGAAATGGGTCGGTAGGATGAGCAGCAGGTAGGGTCCTTCCCTGGTTTGGGCAGCAACACTATATGTGCCTGATACATACTATCTGGCAACCTCTTGGATTCTAAGCAATCTGCAAACAGCTGAGTTAGTTTGGAGACCAGTATGGCAGCGTGTGTTTTGTACCATTCCCCAGGTAAACCATCGGGGCCCAGGAATTTGTTGTTGGGCAAGGAGTAGATTGCGTCCTCTATCTCCTGTCGTGTAAAGGGTTTATCTAGTGTGTCCCTGTCCTCCTCGGACAGGAGAGGCAAGGTGAATCCCCCTAAATCCTCCAAAGTGGCATCTACCAAGTCAGAGAATGGATCATCATTAGGGATGGGCCCAGTGTTCGATTCAAACCCACGTTCGAATCGAGCACCGGGCGTTTGCCCGCTCGGTGAGCCCAGAACTATTTGGGCCGTTCGCATCACATTCGTGTGATGCGAGCGGCCCGCAATGCATTTCGCTAGTCGCAGTGCATTGCTGGCTGATGATTGGCCAAGCATGCACTGTGACCCCGCATGCTTGGCCAATCACAGCGCCGGCAGCGAGGAGAGCAATAATTGGCTACAGGCAGGACGCCTGTAGCCAATTATAGCTCAGGGGCTTTAGTACACGCCCCACTGTATAAAAGGCCGCCGCGCCGGTGGCCTAGTGCACTGTGTTCCAGCTGTGATTGTAATATAGGCAGACTACTGATGCTGATGCTGATTCGTTATTATTACTACAGAATACTGATCATTTGAATATATATTCATTCTGCTGATTGCACTGCTGCTGACAGTATCTGCAGTGCTGTGCTGTCTTATACATTCTGCTGTGCTGACACTGCTGAGTGGTGACATTATCTGCTGCTGAGTCTAACTTTATCTGCTGTGATTCTGGGGATTAGTCTGGTGTGTGCGTGCTGTTAGTACAGCATTGCAGTATCACCTTTATACTTCTGGCCTATTGTGATCTAAGGCAGGCAGGCATTTATAGGAGCTAGCGTGTGTGTCTGCTGTGTTAGTACAGCACACATAAAACCACCTCAGCCTCTCTATCTGTCATAAGGCCCTGTTGTTGTCATCTAAGGCAGGCAGGCATTTATAGGAGCTAGCGTGTGTGTCTGCTGTGTTAGTACAGCACACATAAAACCACCTCAGCCTCTATCTGTCATAAGGCCCTGTTGTTGTCATCTAAGGCAGCCTTTATCTGCCGTAAGGCCCAGTTGTTGTCATCTAAGGCAGGCATTTATAGGAGCTAGCGTGTGTGTCTGCTGTGTTAGTACAGCACACATAAAACCACCTCAGCCTCTCTATCTGCCATAAGGCCCTGTTGTTGTCATCTAAGGCAGCCTTTATCTGCCGTAAGGCCCAGTTGTTGTCATCTAAGGCAGGCATTTATAGGAGCTAGCGTGTGTGTCTGCTGTGTTAGTACAGCACACACAAAACCACCTCAGCCTCTCTATCTGTCACAAGGCCCTGTTGTTGTCATCTAAGGCAGGCAGGCATTTATAGGAGCTAGCGTGTGTGTCTGCTGTGTTAGTACAGCACACAGAAAACCACCTCAGCCTCTCTATCTGTCATAAGGCCCTGTTGTTGTCATCTAAGGCAGCCAGGCATTTATAGGAGCTAGCGTGTGTGTCTGCTGTGTTAGTACAGCACACATAAAACCACCTCAGCCACTCTATCTGCCATAAGACCCTGTTGTTGTCATCTAAGGTAGCCTCTATCTGCCGTAAGGCCCAGTTGTTGTCATCTAAGGCAGCCAGGCATCTACAGGAGCTAGCGTGTGTGTCTGCTGTGTTAGTACAGCACACATAAAACCACCTCAGCCTCTCTATCTGCCGTAAGACCCAGTTGTTGTCATCTAAGGCAGCCTCTATCTGCCGTAAGACCCAGTTGTTGTCATCTAAGGCAGCCTCTATCTGCTGTAAGGCCCAGTTGTTGTCATCTAAGGCAGCCTCTATCTGCCGTAAGGCCCAGTTGTTGTCATCTAAGGCAGCCAGGCATTTATAGGAGCTAGCGTGTGTGTCTGCTGTGTTAGTACAGCACACATAAAACCACCTCAGCGTCTCTATCTGCCGTAAGGCCCAGTTGTTGTCATCTAAGGCAGCTAGGCATCTACAGGAGCTAGCGTGTGTGTCTGCTGTGTTAGTACAGCACACATAAAACCACCTCAGCGTCTCTATATGCCGTAAGGCCCAGTTGTTGTCATCTAAGGCAGCCTCTATCTGCCGTAAGGCCCAGTTTTCATCTAAGGCAGCCTCTATCTGCCGTAAGGCCCAGTTGTCATCTAAGGCAGCCAGGCATCTACAGGAGCTAGCGTGTGTGTCTGCTGTGTTAGTACAGCACACATAAAACCACCTCAGCCTCTCTATCTGCCATAAGGCCCAGTTGTTGTCATCTAAGGCAGCCTCTATCTGCCGTAAGGCACAGTTGTTTTCATCTAAGGCAGCCTCTATCTGCCGTAAGGCCCAGTTGTTGTCATCTAAGGCAGCCAGGCATCTACAGGAGCTAGCGTGTGTGTCTGCTGTGTTAGTACAGCACACATAAAACCACCTCAGCCTCTCTATCTGCCGTAAGGCCCAGTTGTCATCTAAAGCAGCCTCTATCTGCCGTAAGGCCCAGTTGTTTTCATCTAAGGCAGCCTCTATCTGCCGTAAGGCCCAGTTGTTGTCATCTAAGGCAGCCTCTATCTGCCGTAAGGCCCTGTTGCTGTCATCAAAGGCAGCCATCTGCAGGAGTTAGTGTGTGTGCTGTGTGACTCCAGCACAATATACACTACCCGCTACAATGCCTGGAGGACCGCCAAGGAGAGACAGACAGTCCCGAGGCAAGAACACAGGGCAAGCAGACTCTGTGTGTAGACAGTGCTAGTCGTGGACGTGGACGTGGTCGTGCATCGTCATCAGCACGTGGCCATGGGACACGCTTGTCCTTGTTTTCGGCAGCTGGACATGTTGAGCCGCATCATGCCAAAGGCTTGGTAGAATGGATGACCAAGCCCTCCTCATCCTCTCTCACCCAGGCTCACGGTACTGGCAAAGCAGCTGCCAACGTGTACTCAATGGCATCATCAGGCACCCCTTCCCTAGACCCACCATGTCCTCCTGAGGAGTCCCCCGAACTGTTTGAGCACAGTGTTGGGTACATGCTCCAGGAGGATGCCCAACGTTTTGAAGGCTCGGATGATGATACCCAGCTAGAGGAAGGCAGTAGCGTGAGCGCAGAGAGAGGGGATGCTCAAGGACAGCAATCTGGCAGTCATGTTCCACCAGCTGCAGCTTACTGCCAGGTTTGCTCCAGTGGTGAAGAGGGAGGGGATGATGAGGTCACTGACTCCACGTGGGTGCCTGAAGGGAGAGAGGAGGAGGAGAAGGAGGAGGCGGCACATGTCCAACGAGGCAGGATGCCCTCCGGAGGCCAGCTAGAGGCCAGCACACCAACTGAATCACACCGCAGAGCTCCGCCTGTGCAGGGCGCTGCCTCTGCACGCTATCACAAAAGTTCTTTGGTGTGGGCCTTTTTTGAGACGAGTGCATCAGATCGCACCACTGGTATTTGCAACGTATGTCTCAAGCATATCTCGCATGGCCAAAACATCAGCCGCTTGGGCACCACAAGCATGACCAGACATATGTCGACCTGCCATGCAGCTCGTTGGCAAGCGCACATTAACCACTTCAGCCCCGGACCATTTGGCAGCCAAAGGACCAGAGGTCTTTTTTCAATTTCGCACTGCACTACTTTAACTGGTAATTGCGCGGTCATGCAATTTTGTAACCAAACGAAATTTGCGTCCTTTTCTTCCCACAAATAGAGCTTTCTTTTGATGGTATTTGATTGCCTCTGTGATTTTTATTTTTTGCGATATAAACGGAAAAAGAGCGAAAATTTTGAAAAAAAAAGAGATTTTCTACTTTTTGTTATAAAAAAAATCTAATAAACTCAATTTTAGTCAAACATTTGGGCCAAAATGTATTCAGCCACATGTCTTTAGTAAAAAAAAATGCCAATAAGCGTATATTTATTGGTTTGCGCAAAAGTTATAGCGTCTACAAACTAGAGTACATTTTCTGGAATTTACACCGCTTTTAATTTATGACTGCCTATTTCATTTCTTGAGGTGCTAAAATGGCAGAGAAGTACAAAACCCCCCCAAATGACCCCATTTTGGAAAGTAGACACCCCAAGCTATTTGCTGAGAGGCATGTTGAGCCCATTGAATATTTTTTTTTTTTAGTCCCAAGTGATTGAATAAAGACAAAAATAAAAAAGATTTTTTTTTTTTTCAAAAAGTTGTCACTAAATGATATATTGCTCACACATGCCATAGTTATATGTGGAATTGCACCCCAAAATACATTTTGCTGCTTCTCCTGAGTATGGGGATACCACATGTGTGGGACTTTTTGGGAGCCTAGCCGCGTACGGGGCCCCGAAACCCAAGCACCGCCTTCAGGATTTCTAAGGGTGCAAATTTTTGATTTCACTCCTCACTACCTATCACCGTTTCGAAGGCCATAAAATGCCAAAATAGCACAAAACCCCCCCAAATGACCCCATTTTGGAAAGTAGACACCCCAAGCTATTTGTTGAGAGGCATGGTGAGTATTTTACAGCTCTCATTTGTTTTTGAAAATGAAGAAAGTAAAGAAAAAAAACATTTTTTTTTCTTTTTTTCAATTTTCAAAACTTTGTGACAAAAAGCGAGATCTGCAAAATACTCACCATACCTCTCAGCAAATAGCTTGGGGTGTCTACTTTCCAAAATGGGGTCATTTTGGGGGGTTTTATGCCATCTGGGCATTCCATGGCCTCCGAAACTGTGATTGGCAGTGAGAAGTGAAATAAAAAAATTCCACCCTTAGAAAGCCTGAAGGCGGTGATTGGTTTTTGGGGTTCCGTACGCAGCTAGGCTCCCAAAAAGTCCCACACATGTGGTATCCCCGTACTCAGGAGAAGCAACAGAATGTATTTTGGGGTGTATTTCCACATATGCCCATGACATGTTTGAGCAATATATCATTTAGTGACAACTTTTTGTAAAAAAAATATATATTTATTTTTTTTTCATTATTCAATCTCTTGGGACAAAAAAAAAAAATATTTAATGGGCTCAACATTGCTCTCATCAAATAGCTTGGGGTGTCTACTTTCCAAAATGGGGTCATTTGGGGGGGGGGGTTTGAACTGTCCTGGCATTTTATGCACAACATTTAGAAGCCTATGTCACACGTCACCCACTCTTCTAACCACTTGTAGACAAAGCCCTTTCTGACACTTTTTGTTTACATGAAAACATATTTTTTTTTTGCAAGAAAATTACGTTGAACCCCCAAACACTATATATAATGTTAAAGCAAAGGCCCTACAGATTAAAATGGTGGGTGTTGCATTTTTTTTTTCCACACAGTATTTGCGCAGCGATTTTTCAAACGCATTTTTTGTGGAAAAAATACACTTTTTTTTATTTTAATGCACTAAAACACACTATATTGCTCAAATTTTTGATGAAATAAAAAATATGATCTTAGGCCGAGTACATGGATACCAAACACGACATGCTTTAAAATTGCGCACAAACACGCAGTGGCGACAAACTACATACATTTTTAAAAGCCTTTAAAAGCCTTTACATGATACCACATTAGATTCACGGAGGAGGTCTACTGCTAAAATTACTGCCCTCGATCTGACCTTCGCGGTGATACCTCACATGCATGGTGCAATTGCTGTTTACATATGACGCCAGACCAACGCTTGTGTACGCCTTTGCGCAAGAGAAGGGGGGGCAGGGGTGCTTTTTTTTTTTTTTTTTGTTTTTTTTTTAATTTATTTAGCTTTTTTATTTTATTTTTAAACTGTTCCTTCCATTTTTTTTCTTTGTTATGATTTTTATTGTTATCTCAGGGAATGTAAATATCCCCTATGATAGCAATAGGCAGTGACAGGTACTCTTTTTTTGAAAAAATTGGGGTCTATTAGACCCTAGATCTTTCCTCTGCCCTCAAAGCATCTGACCACACCAAGATTGGTGTGATAAAATGCTTTCCCAATTTCCCAATGGCGCGGTTTATATCCGGGAGGGGGGACATTCCCTCCCACTGCTTGTAAAAGCAGTCTAGAGGCTAATTACCCGCTAGAATTGCTTTTACATGAAAGCCGATCACTGGCTGAAAAGAATGATACCAAGATGATACCTAAACCTGCAGGCATCATTCTGGTATAACCATTCAAAGTCCAGCAACATACTGGACATATATTGTAACCACTTCAGCCCCGGACCATTTGGCAGCCAAAGGACCAGAGGTCTTTTTTCAATTTCGCACTGCACTACTTTAACTGGTAATTGCGCGGTCATGCAATTTTGTAACCAAACGAAATTTGCGTCCTTTTCTTCCCACAAATAGAGCTTTCTTTTGATGGTATTTGATTGCCTCTGTGATTTTTATTTTTTGCGATATAAACGGAAAAAGAGCGAAAATTTTGAAAAAAAAAGAGATTTTCTACTTTTTGTTATAAAAAAAATCTAATAAACTCAATTTTAGTCAAACATTTGGGCCAAAATGTATTCAGCCACATGTCTTTAGTAAAAAAAATGCCAATAAGCGTATATTTATTGGTTTGCGCAAAAGTTATAGCGTCTACAAACTAGAGTACATTTTCTGGAATTTACACCGCTTTTAATTTATGACTGCCTATTTCATTTCTTGAGGTGCTAAAATGGCAGAGAAGTACAAAACCCCCCCAAATGACCCCATTTTGGAAAGTAGACACCCCAAGCTATTTGCTGAGAGGCATGTTGAGCCCATTGAATATTTTTTTTTTTTAGTCCCAAGTGATTGAATAAAGACAAAAATAAAAAAGATTTTTTTTTTTTTTCAAAAAGTTGTCACTAAATGATATATTGCTCACACATGCCATAGTTATATGTGGAATTGCACCCCAAAATACATTTTGCTGCTTCTCCTGAGTATGGGGATACCACATGTGTGGGACTTTTTGGGAGCCTAGCCGCGTACGGGGCCCCGAAACCCAAGCACCGCCTTCAGGATTTCTAAGGGTGCAAATTTTTGATTTCACTCCTCACTACCTATCACCGTTTCGAAGGCCATAAAATGCCAAAATAGCACAAAACCCCCCCAAATGACCCCATTTTGGAAAGTAGACACCCCAAGCTATTTGTTGAGAGGCATGGTGAGTATTTTACAGCTCTCATTTGTTTTTGAAAATGAAGAAAGTAAAGAAAAAAAAAAAAATTTTTTTTTTTTTTTCAATTTTCAAAACTTTGTGACAAAAAGCGAGATCTGCAAAATACTCACAATACCTCTCAGCAAATAGCTTGGGGTGTCTACTTTCCAAAATGGGGTCATTTTGGGGGGTTTTATGCCATCTGGGCATTCCATGGCCTCCGAAACTGTGATTGGCAGTGAGAAGTGAAATAAAAAAATTACACCCTTAGAAAGCCTGAAGGCGGTGATTGGTTTTTGGGGTTCCGTACGCAGCTAGGCTCCCAAAAAGTCCCACACATGTGGTATCCCCGTACTCAGGAGAAGCAACAGAATGTATTTTGGGGTGTATTTCCACATATGCCCATGACATGTTTGAGCAATATATCATTTAGTGACAACTTTTTGTAAAAAAAAATATATATTTTTTTTTTTTTCATTATTCAATCTCTTGGGACAAAAAAAAAAAAAATATTTAATGGGCTCAACATTGCTCTCAGCAAATAGCTTGGGGTGTCTACTTTCCAAAATGGGGTCATTTGGGGGGGGGTTTGAACTGTCCTGGCATTTTATGCACAACATTTAGAAGCCTATGTCACACGTCACCCACTCTTCTAACCACTTGTAGACAAAGCCCTTTCTGACACTTTTTGTTTACATGAAAACATATTTTTTTTTTGCAAGAAAATTACGTTGAACCCCCAAACACTATATATATTGTTAAAGCAAAGGCCCTACAGATTAAAATGGTGGGTGTTGCATTTTTTTTTTCCACACAGTATTTGCGCAGCGATTTTTCAAACGCATTTTTTGTGGAAAAAATACACTTTTTTTTATTTTAATGCACTAAAACACACTATATTGCTCAAATTTTTGATGAAATAAAAAATATGATCTTAGGCCGAGTACATGGATACCAAACACGACATGCTTTAAAATTGCGCACAAACACGCAGTGGCGACAAACTACATACATTTTTAAAAGCCTTTAAAAGCCTTTACATGATACCACATTAGATTCACGGAGGAGGTCTACTGCTAAAATTACTGCCCTCGATCTGACCTTCGCGGTGATACCTCACATGCATGGTGCAATTGCTGTTTACATATGACGCCAGACCAACGCTTGTGTACGCCTTTGCGCAAGAGAAGGGGGGGCAGGGGTGCTTTTTTTTTTTTTTTTTTGTTTTTTTTTTTATTTATTTAGCTTTTTTATTTTATTTTTAAACTGTTCCTTCCATTTTTTTTCTTTGTTATGATTTTTATTGTTATCTCAGGGAATGTAAATATCCCCTATGATAGCAATAGGCAGTGACAGGTACTCTTTTTTTGAAAAAATTGGGGTCTATTAGACCCTAGATCTTTCCTCTGCCCTCAAAGCATCTGACCACACCAAGATTGGTGTGATAAAATGCTTTCCCAATTTCCCAATGGCGCGGTTTATATCCGGGAGGGGGGACATTCCCTCCCACTGCTTGTAAAAAGCAGTCTAGAGGCTAATTACCCGCTAGAATTGCTTTTACATGAAAGCCGATCACTGGCTGAAAAGAATGATACCAAGATGATACCTAAACCTGCAGGCATCATTCTGGTATAACCATTCAAAGTCCAGCAACATACTGGACATATATTGTAATCTTTTTTTTTTCATGCAGCCTCTTGGCTGAACGAAAAAAAGAGATTGATTGGTGGGTATGCCCACCATTAGAATACCTCCCTTCATCCACCCACTTCTAATGATGGGCATACATGCACCATTTATATATGCCGATGCATGGGGGCATCCTCCCGCAAAAGTTATGCCGTGTACACACGGTCGGAATTTCGACCGTATGTACGTGGCATTAGGAGCCAATCGCTCCCCCCCCCTGCTGCCCCCATGCTTCGGCATATATGCTCTTTTTTTTAACTGTGGTGGTGAAATCACCTCCTACAGCGTTGGAGTCGCGGCTTTATGTATCGTGGGAGCAAACGCTGTTGCTGTCAAGATAAATAAATCCGCGTTGCAACTGAATGGCGCACCTGAAAACAAAAAAATGCTCAACACTAAAACACACAGTAAACAAAATTACATACCTGAAAAGCAAGCATGATAAAACATAATAAAACATAATAAAACATAATAAAACATTGCAGAATAGAATGGAGTAAAAAAAGAGCAACAATAGAGAGAGAATAGAGTGAGAGAGAGAACAATAAAACGACAACTATTTTATTTTTTTTTATTTTTTTTTGAGATTCACAGGTAAAAAAGCTCCTGACTGAAGCGACTGAATCAAAACGCTACCACAAAAAAAATGTTAGCGATCGCAGGGATCAGGCCTGACTCTGCGAACGCTGCAGTTATGTGTGCTTAGTGTTTTGTAAGTGACAGTGATCGATCGATACTGCACTTGGGTGGGCTGGGCTGGGCGGAGGGGGAAAACGCAGGTGCTAGCAGGTATCTGGGCTGATCCCGCTAACAATGCGTTTTTTTTTGGAACCCTAAACTGCTGGGACGCTAGTATAGATCTGATCAGATCAGATATTGATCTGTTCAGATACTGTGCCACTAAGGGAGGTGTATGCTTTGTGCGTGGGTGTTTGCGGTACTGGCACTAACCTGGGGCGACGCAGACCTTATTTGACCCTAAAACCTAATTGATATCACCCGCCGGGCGATCAGGGGGTTAAACCGTTATTGGGTAATAAATGGCGGGTGCCCTGACAGTATAAAAAACAAGCTAACTAACCAGCGTCACCCGTAACAGTAATACAAAAAAAAACTGGTTACCTAGCGACACTAATGCAGCGATCAGAAAAACGATCGCTTAGTGACACTGGCAAAAGGGGGTGAAAGGGTTAACTAGGGGCAATCAGGGGGTTAAACCTTTATTAGGTAATATATGGGGGTACCTGACGCTATATAAAAACCTGACGGGGAACCTAAATAACGAAATAACTAACTGGCTAACCAGCGTCACCAGTGACAGTTATACAGTGATCACTGGTGAAAGGGTTAACTCTAGGGGCAATCAGGGGGTTAAAACCTTTATTTAGGTTGTAATATGGGGGTACCTGACCTATAAACCTATTTATGAACCTATATAAACATGGCGGTTACCTAAAAAAAAAAAAATGGTTACCTAGCGACACTAATGCAGCGATCAGAAAAACGATCGCTTAGTGACACTGGCAAAAGGGGTGAAAGGGTTAACTAGGGGCAATCAGGGGGTTAAAACCTTTATTAGGTAATATATGGGGGTACCTGACGCTATATAAAAACCTGACGGGGAACCTAAATAACGAAATAACTAACTGGCTAACCAGCGTCACCAGTGACAGTTATACTGTGATCACTGGTGAAAGGGTTAACTCTAGGGGCAATCAGGGGGTTAAAACCTTTATTTAGGTTGTAATATGGGGGTACCTGACCTATAAACCTATTTATGAACCTATATAAACATGGCGGTTACCTAAAAAAAAAAAAATGGTTACCTAGCGACAGCAGTGACACTAATACAGCGATCAGAAAAACGATCGCTTAGTGACACTGGCAAAAGGGGGTGAAAGGGTTACCTGGGGGGCAATCAAGGGGTTAAACCTTTATTAGGGGGGGGGTGGGGGGCTACCTTGGACCTAAAACTAACTGCCCTGACAGTTATTACAGTCACACTGACACTAAATGCAGTGATCAGTAAAAAAATGATCACTGCAATTAGTGACACTGTGACTGGGGGGGGAGGGGGTGATCTGGGGGGTGATCAGGGGGTGACAGGGGGGTGTTTTGTGTGCCTATGTGTACTGGTGTCAGTGTACTGTTTGTGCACTAACCTTTAGATGTTCACAGCTCGGCGTTCCGGTCACATAGACCGGCGCACCGAGCGTGACATCACTTCCTCTGCCTGTGTTTTGATTGACACAGACAGAGGAAGCATCTGATTCGCCAGGAGCGATCGCGAGGGGGTGGCCAGAAACCACTGGCCGTCCCCTCATCCCGGATCGCTCCTGAAGCGATCCCGACCGTCCCCGCCGGCCGGGGGGGGTCCGATCGGACCCCCCACCCGCCGGAAGAATGGCACGTACAGGTACGTGGTTCTGCCTGTACGTGCCATTCTGCCGACGTATATATACAGGGGGCGGTCGGCAAGTGGGTAATCTTTTTTTTTTCATGCAGCCTCTTGGCTGAACGAAAAAAAGAGATTGATTGGTGGGTATGCCCACCATTAGAATACCTCCCTTCATCCACCCACTTCTAATGATGGGCATGCATGCACCATTTATATATGCCGATACATGGGGGCATCCTCCCGCAAAAGTTATGCCGTGTACACACGGTCGGAATTTCGACCGTATGTACGTGGCATTAGGAGCCAATCGCTCCTCCCCCCCCCTGCTGCCCCCATGCTTCGGCATATATGCTCTTTTTTTTAACTGTGGTGGTGAAATCACCTCCTACAGCGTTGGAGTCGCGGCTTTATGTATCGTGGGAGCAAACGCTGTTGCTGTCAAGATAAATAAATCCGCGTTGCAACTGAATGGCGCACCTGAAAACAAAAAAATGCTTAACACTAAAACACAGTAAACAAAATTACATACCTGAAAAGCAAGCATGATAAAACATGATAAAACATAATAAAACATTGCAGAATAGAATGGAGTAAAAAAAGAACAATAGAGAGAGAATAGAGTGAGAGAGAGAACAATAAAACGACAACTATTTTTTTTTTTTTTTTTTTTTTTAGATTCACAGGTAAAAAAGCTCCTGACTGAAGCGACTGAATCAAAACGCTACCACAAAAAAAATGTTAGCGATCGCAGGGATCAGGCCTGACTCTGCGAACGCTGCAGTTATGTGTGCTTAGTGTTTTGTAAGTGACAGTGATCGATCATACTGCACTTGGGTGGGCTGGGCTGGGCGGAGGGGGAAAACGCAGGTGCTAGCAGGTATCTGGGCTGGTCCCGCTAACAATGCGTTTTTTTTTTTGGAACCCTAAACTGCTGGGACGCTAGTATAGATCTGATCAGATCAGATATTGATCTGTTCAGATACTGTGCCACTAAGGGAGGTGTATGCTTTGCGCGTGGGTGTTTGCGGTACTGGCACTAACCTGGGGCGACGCAGACCTTATTTGACCCTAAAACCTAATTGATATCACCCGCCGGGCGATCAGGGGGTTAAACCGTTATTGGGTAATAAATGGCGGGTGCCCTGACAGTATAAAAAACAAGCTAACTAACCAGCGTCACCCGTAACAGTAATACAAAAAAAAACTGGTTACCTAGCGACACTAATGCAGCGATCAGAAAAACGATCGCTTAGTGACACTGGCAAAAGGGGGTGAAAGGGTTAACTAGGGGCAATCAGGGGGTTAAAACCTTTATTAGGTAATATATGGGGGTACCTGACGCTATATAAAAACCTGACGGGGAACCTAAATAACGAAATAACTAACTGGCTAACCAGCGTCACCAGTGACAGTTATACAGTGATCACTGGTGAAAGGGTTAACTCTAGGGGCAATCAGGGGGTTAAAACCTTTATTTAGGTTGTAATATGGGGGTACCTGACCTATAAACCTATTTATGAACCTATATAAACATGGCGGTTACCTAAAAAAAAAAATGGTTACCTAGCGACACTAATGCAGCGATCAGAAAAACGATCGCTTAGTGACACTGGCAAAAGGGGGTGAAAGGGTTAACTAGGGGCAATCAGGGGGTTAAAACCTTTATTAGGTAATATATGGGGGTACCTGACGCTATATAAAAACCTGACGGGGAACCTAAATAACGAAATAACTAACTGGCTAACCAGCGTCACCAGTGACAGTTATACAGTGATCACTGGTGAAAGGGTTAACTCTAGGGGCAATCAAGGGGTTAAAACCTTTATTTAGGTTGTAATATGGGGGTACCTGACCTATAAACCTATTTATGAACCTATATAAACATGGCGGTTACCTAAAAAAAAAAAATGGTTACCTAGCGACAGCAGTGACACTAATACAGCGATCAGAAAAACGATCGCTTAGTGACACTGGCAAAAGGGGGTGAAAGGGTTACCTGGGGGGCAATCAAGGGGTTAAACCTTTATTAGGGGGGGGTAGGGGGCTACCTTGGACCTAAAACTAACTGCACTGACAGTTATTACAGTCACACTGACACTAAATGCAGTGATCAGTAAAAAAAATGATCACTGCAATTAGTGACACTGTGACTGGGGGGGGAGGGGGTGATCTGGGGGGTGATCTGGGGGTGACAGGGGGGTGTTTTGTGTGCCTATGTGTACTGGTGTCAGTGTACTGTTGGTGCACTAACCTGTACATGTTGACAGCTCGGCGTTCCGGTCACATAGACCGGCGCACCGAGCGTGACATCACTTCCTCTGCCTGTGTTTTGATTGACACAGACAGAGGAAGCATCTGATTCGCCAGGAGCGATTGCGAGGGGGTGGCCAGAAACCACTGGCCGTCCCCTCATCCCGGATCGCTCCTGAAGCGATCCCGACCGTCCCCGCCGGCCGGGGGGGGTCCGATCGGACCCCCCACGCGCCTGAAGAATGGCACGTACAGGTACGTGCTTCTGCCTGTACGTGCCATTCTGCCGACGTATATGTACATGGGGCGGTCGGGAAGTGGTTAAAGACCCACACCAAAGAACAAAGCGGACCTCTCCTTGCTCCTCATCAGCTGGGATCTCCAACCCCACTATATCTTCAGTCCTCTCTGAAAGCTGCACTGAGAGGAATGAAGGTGTAGAATTAGGTGTGTCACAGCCAAGTACTTGAGGGCACTCTGTTAGCAGTACACCGACGTCCGATTCTACCAGGCAAATTTCCCTGCCCCAGCTGCTGGACCGTCGAAAGAAGTTTACTCCCAGCCATCCACATGCCCAGCGGTTGAATGCTAGCTTGGCTAAATTGCTAGCACTTCAACTGCTGCCTTTTCAGTTGGTAGACGCGGCCACCTTCCGTGAGTTTGTTCAATGTGCGGTTCCTCAGTGGCAGGTTCCCAAACGCCACTTTTTCTCACGGAAGGCGATTCCGGCTCTCTACCGGCATGTGGAAAGCAATGTCCATGCCTCGCTGGACAGGGCGGTCAGTGGTAAGGTGCATATTACCGCTGACTCGTGGTCCAGCAGGCATGGACAGGGACGTTACCTGTCTTTCACGGCCCATTGGGTCACCCTTTTGGCAGCTGGGAGGGAATGCAGGACAAGGTGCAGTAGTGTTGGAGGTTGTTCCGCCACCACGCCACCAAAATGCTACTACTGGTTGTGACACACCTCTCTCCTCCACCCCCTCCTCTTCTTCTTCCTCCATGGCCTCTTCGAGTGCTCTGTCCTCGGAACCAGCGGTGCTCCGTAGGTGTACAAGGGGCTACGCAAGTTCGCAGGCAAAAAGATGCCATGCCGTGCTTGCGCTGGTGTGTTTGGGGGACAGGAGCCACACTGGGGCAGAGGTTCTGGCAGCTCTGCAGGGGCAGGCCGAGAGGTGGTTGACGCCACGCCAGCTTAAGCCAGGAATGATGGTTTGTGACAATGGCACCAACCTCCTCTCTGCCCTGCGACAGGGACAGCTGACCCATGTGCCCTGTATGGCTCACGTCCTCAACCTGGTGGTGCAGCGGTTCTTGGGCAGGTACCCAGGCTTACAGGATGTCCTGAGGCAGGCCAGGAAAGTCTGTGTGCATTTCCGCCGATCGTATAATGCCAGTGCTCGGCTGGCTGAGCTGCAAAAGGAGTTGAACCTGCCCAAGAACCGCCTTATATGTGACATGCCCACCAGGTGGAACTCAACGTTGGCCATGCTGCAGCGACTGCACACACAGCAGAGGGCCATCAATGAGTACCTGTGTGACTACGGCACCAGGACAGGGTCAGGGGAGCTTGCATTTTTTTCCCCACACCAGTGGAGCATGATCAGGGATGCATGCACTGTCCTGTCACCATTTGAGGAGGCGACGAGGATGGTGAGCAGTGACAGTGCATGCATCAGTGACACTGTACCTCTTGTCCACCTGTTGGACCATACGCTGCGTAGGATAATGGACAGGGCACTTGAGGCAGAACAGAGGCAGGAAGTGGAGGACTTCCTTGCCTCTCAAGGCCCCCTTTATCCAGACAGTGTTCCTTCTCTCCCACCCATCACACAGGAAGAGGAGGAGGAGGAGGATTGTGTCAGCATGGAGGTGGAGCCTGGCACTCAGCATCAGCAGCAGTCTTTTAGGGATGATTTACAGTCCCAACAAACCAGTGGACTTGTACGTGGCTGGGAGGAGGTGGCTGCCGATCATGTCGTCCTCAGTGACCCAGAAGACTCCGGACCGAATGCCTCAGCTAACCTACGTTGCATGGCCTCCCTCATCCTGCAAAGCCTGCGAAAGGATCCTCGTATTCTTCGGGTTAAAGAAGAGGGACCATTACTGGCTGGCCACTCTCCTTGATCCACGGTACAAGGGTAAGGTGCGTCCTTATCTTGCCGTCGCAGAGGGAGCAGAGGATGAGACATCTCAGGGAGGCCTTGCAGAAAGGTCTGTGCAACACGTTCCCAGAGACTGGGAGGTTACAAACTCCTGGTCCTGGACGACGAGTTGCTGAGGCTTCGGTCAGTAGCAGAAGGAGCGGTGGGGAAGGTGGACGTCTGACCGATGCGTTCAGACAATTTTTTAGTCCGCAGCCCCAAGGTATGATCGGTTCCAGCAACCATCGCCAGCGTCTGGTATACATGGTGCAGGAATACCTAGCGGCAAGGTCAGACTTGGACACCTTTCCCACCGAAAATCCTCTGGCTTACTGGGTCTTGAGGATGGATCACTGGCCAGAGCTTGCACAGTATGCAATTGAGCTACTGGCCTGTCCTGCATCCAGCGTTCTTTCCGAATGCACATTCAGTGCTGCTGGAGGCTTTGTCACCGATCACAGGGTGCACCTGTCCACCGACTCGGTTGATCGACTGACCTTCATAAAGATGAATCAGTCTTGGATCACGACCAGCTACCAGGCACCTGAAGCTGATATTACTGAATAATTTATAATGTCACATCCCTTCAAGACTGCCTATGCTGATGCTGAGTGACTGTCCTGTTATGTTGACTGACTATCCTCTTCCTCCTCAATGATCCTGATGATATCTTGGAAGAACATTTTTGTTTCTGGGTGCCACCACCAGTGGCTAAGGCCCAATTTTTCAGCCCCTGTTTAACAGGGGCGTGTAATTAAAATTTTTAGGCAATGCTTTGCAACAGGTCTGACTGCTGTGCTCAGAGTACAGTATCTGTGAGGGGTTGCAGTGTTGTGGCACCAGCACCAGTGCCTAAGGCACAATTTTTCAGCCCCTGTTTAACAGGGCGTGTAATTACAATTTTTTAAGCAATGCTTCGCAACAGGTCTGATTGCTGTGCTCCAAGTACAGTATCTGTGAGGAGTTGCATGTTGTCGCACCAGCACCAGTGCCTAAGGCACAATTTTTCAGCCCCTGTTTAACAGGGGCGTGTAATTAAAAAATTTTAAGCAATGCTTCGCAACAGTTCTGACTGCTGTGCTCCAAGTACAGTATCTGTGAGGGGTTGCAGTGTTGTCGCACCAGCACCAGTGCCTAAGGCACAATTTTTCAGCCCCTGTTTAACAGGGCGTGTAATTACAAATCTTGATCTAATAGTTCACAGCAGGGCCCATTCCTGCGCCCACCAAGAGTAACTGTGAGGGCTTACAGTCTTGTGGCAACACCGTCCACCACCACCACCAAAGGCCCAATTTTTCTGCCCCTGTTTAACAGGGGTGTGTAATTACAAATCTTGATCTAATAGTTCACAGCAGGGCCCATTCCTGCGCCCACCAAGAGTAACTGTGAGGGCTTACAGTCTTGTGACAACACCGTCCACCACCACCACCAAAGGCCCAATTTTTCTGCCCTGTTCAACAGGTGCATGCAATTACAAATCTTGATCTAATAATTCACAGCAGGGCCAATTCCTGTGCCCACCAAGAGTAACTGTGAGGGCTTACAGTGTTGTGACAACACCAACATGTAATGGGGCAAATTTCTGCAGAGTATATATGGCAGGCCCCTACTTTCAAACATCCAACTTACAAACGACTCCTACTTGCAAACGGAAGGAGAAAACAGGAAGTGAGAGGAAATCTACCCCTAGGAAGGGAAATTCTATCCTGTTAGATTTAATTTGGGAAAAAGGTATCTCCTCTCTACTGATGCTTTATCACCAATCCTTGTTTCAATAAAAACCCCACTTTTCCAAAAACATTTGTCATTGGGACGGAAAGTGAGGTTAAATGTTCTGAACAGGTGCACAGGCAGCAAAACAAATGTTACAGGGGTGATAACCCTTCCCTATGTTCTCCAAAAAGCTTAAAAATTGTTTTTTTTTGGATGTTCCTGTTCAGATTCTACTTAAGAACAAACCTACAGTCCCTGTCTTGTTTGCACCGCCTGTATACTGCTGTTCAGAGTATATAGGGTTGTAGGTATAGGGTTTTATTTTGGGTGGGGTTCCCCTTAATATCCATACAAGACCCAAAGGGGCTGGGGTGGGGGGGGGGGGGGGGGGGGTGATGGGGTAGCCATGCCATTTTTTCTCAAAGATTTTCAGCCATATTGCCAGGACAAGACATGACATTAAAGCCGCAAGCGGTTTCAAATGGCTTCTTTTTTTCCTTTACAAATGTCATTTTGTGCAGGGACAGTTCTAAACACGGGAAACACATGCCACTTCACAGGCATATTTTAGACACCCCCCAAGTACCATAGTTAAAGGAATATTTCACTTTTTTTTCCACTTTATGCATCATTAAAATGACTGCTTCCGAAAAAATGTCAGTTTTTAAAACTTCTTTTTGCATTGATATATGTCCCCTGGGGCAGGACCCGGGTCCCCAAACCTGTTTTATGACATTAACATGCATAGTGGCCATTATAATTAGCACTTTTGATTTCGAACGTTCGCGTCCATTGTAACGAATAGGGTTCGAAAATTCGCACGAACTTTCGGTCCGTTCGAAGGTTCTGGTGCGAACCGAACCCGGGGGTGTTTGGCTCATCCCTAATCATCATACAGTTTATTGTAGAAGAGATGAAATTCCCTTAGTATACATTCGGGTCTGTAACCTGGCAGCCAGTGGAGTCTGTATTCTAGGGATCACTGTCTGGAGTGTGGGTTCTGCCACCAGGTTGGCTAGTAGTTTTTCCATTTTTGTCCCCTGATTCAAAAAGCTTGGCTACAAACTTCCGTGCATTAGATTGCACCAGCGAGGTGCAATGGAGCTTCAAATCTCTTCTCGCTTGGGCTAGAGTCAAATAATTTTCGGGTGTTGGACTTCCCGTGAAAAGTTCCAGTGCCAACCATTCACACTGTTCCAGTTGTGCGGTCCATGATGCAAAGCCGGCTCTCACTGTCTTAATAGAGGAGACGTACTCTCCTCGGGCATGAGCCTTACCTGCCTCCCAGACCACATCAAGGGAAGCTGACCCCTCATTAAGAGTCCAGTATTCGGTGAGTTTGGGCTCTACTAATTCCTGGATTTGAGGGTTGCCTATCCAATGGGACGCTAGCCTCCAGCATCCTGGCTCACGGGAGGTACCGAGAGACAAGCCCAGCTCCAGCTGCGAGTGGTCCGATAGACCTGCCGGGAGATAGGAGACTGCCCCAACCCGAGTTAGAGTAGAAGCAGACCCAAACAGTAGGTCTATGCGAGACCCTGATCTATGTGAAGCTGAGAGATGTGAGTAGGTCCTATCCTCCGGATGTCTGCACCGCCAAACCTCCTGGAGACCAAAAGTCTCGGCCCAAAGGGTCAAATCAGGGGGGGGCAGATCTAAGGGGGTTAGTAGTGTCCTTGGTAGGATCTAGGATGGCGTTGAAGTCCCCTCCAACTATTATATTGCAGACTTGGAGGGGGGCTATTTTTGTAAGGATGGTGTATAGGATGGTGGAGTCAAACGGAGGAGGGACATATACATTGATTATCGCCCAGTGTTGGGCATGCATTTCAAGAATTAAGATGAGGTACCTTCCCCCCGGATCAGTGAAGACCTGCTCTACCGAGCAAGGGAGTGACTTGCTCAGCAGAATAGTCACACCTCTCGCATAGGAGGAGTAGGTGGCATGAAATCCTTGTTTTACCCAGGCCCGCTTGAAAGTCAGGATTTTACTGCCCAGTAGGTGGGTTTCTTGGAGAAACAAAATGTGAGGTTCATGAGACTGCATAAACTTAAACATCAACAATCTTTTCACCTTGTCATTCAGTCCTCTAATATTCCAATATATCAACTTTAAATCTATACCCATTTAGAATAGAGAAGCTTAATGACAATAGGAGCACAAAAAAGCCCATACCCATTAGTGTCCTGTCCATAGGTCAGTTGTAGAGGTGGTCCAGATGATACAGTCGTCCAAGGTTTCTGGGGAGGAAAGAGGTAAACAGAAGGAAAGCCCAAAATAAAGACAACATAGTCCAGCAAGAAAGATGGTGTGGAACCTGAGCAGGTGTGGTAATCAACTAAATGTACAAGTAACGCCCTACCGCCTGGCATAACCCCAACTGTCACCAAGGCAGTTTCTCACCCTAAACTTGATAGAAGATATCTCCTACTGGAGGCTCAGAATCTCTGAGAATTCCCCAGCTTGTGTTCAGCCTATAATAGTAGGCGATGTTTAGGGGATATGTATCCCAACACAGCAATGAGCACCAGGCGGTCCTGAGCCGTTGTACAGTTCCTCCGAGTATTGGAGTTTCTCCAGACAGATGGATAGCACCAGGCCCTCCGCTCCATAGAGAGAAAAAAAAAAGAGACTAACAACAAGAAACAAAAATCTAGTGGGGGGTTCACGTGTAGAGGTACATTTGAGGTAACTCCGGAGTTTACAGGTAGTTTAGTAGGATAGAGCAAACAAGGATGTGGAAGATCCATGCATGAGATGAATTAGTGAGAAGGTACTTCTAACGCAAGCTGGTCAGCCAGTCATCAGCATCCGCTGGGTTGTCAAAGAAACAGGTCGCTCTGTTGTGTTGGACCCGTAAGCGGCTTGGGTAGAGCATGCCATATTTAATGTTCTTATCTCTGAGTTGTCTGTGGACATCATTAAAGGGTTTTCCTCTTTCTCTGCAGATCAGCCGAAAAGTCAGGGAAAAGAAGAATAGAAGAGTTGCCATATTTGAGTGTGAAATGCTTGCGGGCCTCCGAGAGTATCTTGTCCCTGTCCCGATAGGTAAGGAAGTGGACCAAGAAAGGTCTGGGAGCATTCCCTGGGTTGGCTCGCCCCGGGGCACCCGGTGGGCCCTTTCAACCATGTATGTAGGGGGAACATCGGTGAAGCCCAGTAGGTTTTTAAAGAACTCTTCCGCGAATACAGGAGGATGGTCCCCTTCTTCTCCCTCAGGCAGTCCCAGGACTCTAACATTGTTGCGCCTCAGTCTATTTTCAGCGTCCGATTTTGCGACAAGGGACTACTGTGCCCTGCAGCTCAGCAATGGAGGTAGCATGGGTGGCCGTAAGATCTTCGGTGGCTGATATTCTGGACTCAGTTTCGGTCATTCTCTCCCTTATTTTGTTAAGGTCGTTTCGTATGAGGTTGCACTCCTCAGCCAGGTGGTCGATGCGCACCAGCAGCGAAGTCCTGCTTTGCTCGATCGCAGCAAGGATCATGGCCGTGCTGTCCTGAGGTAGTGGGGCTGACTCCTCCGCCATTTCAGCCCCGCCGGGGTCCATTTCCAAGTCGGCCAGCAAGGCCCTAAGCCGCCCTACCAGTACTGGGTCTGTTCACGGGTAAGATGGCAGTGGTGGCCGGAGCGGTGTGTTGGTCTTTGTGGCTTTGGAGGACCCCTTCCCCTTTTTGGAGGAGGAGGACATCTGACAGTTCAGGGATGGGATATTTGTTCGTGCCCAGGTGAGCAATCAGGAGGCAGTTGGTGGGCGACTAAGCTGGCAGTAGGCGCTGAATCCCAGGAGAGTATACGCTGAACAGGCTGTCAGTGTTTGCCAGCAGCCCCTCACTACACAGCGGACACACATGCAGAGTCAAGGTGGTGAGGATGTGATGCTGGGAACACCTGAGTGGGAGAGGCCCAGAGCAGTATGGCTGAAGCAGAGGGGTGGCAGATGACAGGAGGCACTGGGTCCTAGGAGCTCACAGCCAGCACAGGTAAGCAGTCTCTGCTGAGCTGGGGAGCACATCATGCCTTGACAGGGATGTGGATGGGTGGCAGGGCAGGGGGAGACAGAGGGTCCACTCACCTGAGTTCGGGCAGGCTGGCCGCAGCGCCCCTCCGGCGGGATGGCAGTTTAGGAAACACCAGTGCTTCACAGGCCTTACTAGGCCGCACCAGGCCACGCTAGGCCGCGGCCGCCACGGATGTTCCCAGCAGCCGAACGGGCCTCCGGACTGTGCCAGGCAGGTGCATGGGCAGGCAGATGTGGACGGAGGGCAGTCCCTTACCTCCAGTCCAGCCGGAATAAGTTCTCCTCAGAGCACCACAGGCCGACGAGATGGCGGCGGCCGCAGGCCCTGACGATGATCTCTTATTTATGGTTTAGAGCCTTACGGACGATACGAGTAAAGATGACATACAGGATTAACACAAACTTACCAACATGAAATGGACCTGAAAGTGTGCCTTGGTCTATCGTACGGTACACCAAATAAGGGGGCATACCCTAGATAAGGAGTGATGAAATGAGAGTAGCTATGAAATGATGTGAAATGAGTATTCTGTTTGGAGTAAGAATACTTGAGAAATGCCCTAAGAAGGGGAAGGGAGGGTGGGTATCTCACACAGGAAACCGACAAAAAACGTCAGGAAGTGGGCTGGTTATATACCCTCCGGGCTCCTCCCATAACTTCAGGCCACCATACTTGCCTTCCAATTTATGGTTTAGAGCCCTACGGATGATACGAGTAAAGATGACATACAGGATTAACACAAACTTACCAACATGAAATGGACCTGAAAGTGTGCCTTGGTCTATCGTACGGTACACCAAATAAGGGGGCAAAACCTTCAGGTAGGGAATAGCTCAATTGGCGAGGTAAGTTACTGGGTAAGCTTGGCCAACGCCTGGGCCATTCCACTTGTGGATTAGGTATACAGTGGGAGAAGCAGGCTGACTCCCATCTACCTAGTCTCTAGATGATGTTGTTCCGGATGCCCTGCCGGAATGCTGTTGCAGCTGCCCCGACCCGAATAAAGTCGGGAATACCGACTGAGGTTCAGGGGTAGGTTGCTGAGGAGAATCCGGGAAGGTTCCATGAACAGGGACGTGTTGAGTGATTCCACAGGGAAGGCAGAAGAGGGCTGATGTCTGGTTGACTGGAAATAAGTGTGGCCGACCGGTTCAGTGTGGCGACTGGGCACCAGTTACTGTGGTTTTGTAGAGGTGTGTGTCCGCTTCCGCCCTAGCCGATGAGTCTCTGACCCGGTCAGGGTATAGGATAAAATGATACTGGTGACGGACTAAGTTACTTGCGTAACCCTGGACTAGCCGGGTGGTTTGCAGGTAAACTCGCTGAGTCGTAGAAATCCGTAGAGGCCAAGTGTATGGCGGCTGGCAGGACCGTACTGGGAGAAGACTTAATGGGGAAATGGCCAGGATGGTGGACATGTCCCTGAAGACCTTTCCGGTTATCGGAAGTCGCTTGGGCCGACTACAGGCTGACGTTTCCGAATTCCGCGCGGAACGGCCTGTACTGCAGGGAACGAGACTACAAAGGTGTCGTGGGGTCCTGGAGGGACGTGTAGTGTCGCACACCAGCCAGGTACAGCCGTACGGTCTTGTGGGAAAGTGTCAGGAGTGAGTGGCAGTAGGAAATAAGGCGAGAATTCGTTAACGCTGGACGGCACTGGGGGATATAGAGGCAAGAACTTGTTGAATGCCCTCCAGGCGGTCTAATAGGCCTTGCGGGTATTGTAGGAGAGTTACGGGCTGATGAGGTTGGTAGCTAACGGTAGGAGCTGAGTTACTCCCGGGCCAGCCGTGACCAGTCCGGGGTAGTGACCGACTGGGGACTGGCTCCAGGCATCTGTCTGAAGAAGGACACCTAGCTAAAGGAGGAGGCGGCTCTGCTGCTAAGTTGCGCTTCCCCGGGATGGATGAACAGTAGAGGTTACACTGATGCTGAAGGGACAAGTGGACCAGCCTACGAAGGAAGGACATGACGGCCCTGGACTTGGACCTGCCTAGCTGATGTTCTCTGCTGTGGCTAGGTTGTCGGTTGTAACGCTACGATCTGTCTGGAGCAGCTGTGGCCCCATAAGTGAGCAGCTGCCACAATGGGGTAGAGCTCAAAGAGGCAGACGTTGTGACGAAGCCGGGTGTGGCCAGTGCCTGTGGAGGCCAGGGGGCTGTAAACCATAAATGGCCAAAAATGGCGACACCCTGTGGAAGCTGTCGCCTCTGTCACCACCCATGGTGGCAGGGGGACACAGAGGGAATGAAGAGTGAGACGCCTTCCCAGTTAGACAGGAACTCCTCCCACATGGCCAGGTCTGCTACTGCTGCGGCATCAAGACTGATGACCCGACCTGGGTCCTGGTTGTTTAAAAATGACCCTAGCTTGTTGGGATGCCCTGGGGTTGTCCCTGGTGGTTCTATCAGCAGGGAGCAGTCCAGTTAGTGGGCAACCTCCTGGCACTGTGCTTTCCCAGGAGGACCCACGTGAGGGTTTTGGCGAACGTGTTTAAGCCAGGGGCTACTATTGGGCCCGCAGGTTGATTCGGTAGCGAAAACGGTATGCCTCCTTTGATGCCCTGCCAGCACCGAAGGGAGGGACGTATGGGCAACCACTCGAAGGCATCTGACATGTCTGAGTAAGAGAGTTCGAGACTGGAGGAAGAGTGAGGCGCTAACAAATCGTAAATTAGACGTGTCTTCTTCCCCTTTTTTATTTTTTTTTTCAGCACTTTTCCCGGTCTAATTCTGTCTGGAGGAGTTGGTCGATGGCTAGATCCTCTGTGGCCACTGAACGTAGGTTCCTGCACTCATGGGTGGTGTGGGGCAGGGAGATGAGCCGGATGTGGAACCCGTCTGAGATGCCTGGATGCGGTAGATGGCCAGGAATGGCGTGGGATGTGAGGTCGATTAGATGCCGCGCCGTACGAGACTCCCCCAGCTTAGTCATGTCTTCCTCTGCTTGACCTCACCTAGGAGCCTGGGGTGCGCCCTCTGGCATAGGGTACATACACGTAGTAAACGACACTGGCTATAGCTGCCAGAGCCATAACTATAGATGTTGCAAATTGCAGAACAGACAGACAGCTTGGTGTCCACGATATTCCAGTCTGTAATGAAATGAAATGAAATGACAGACAACAAAACAAATGAAATGAAACGACAAGTTGCCTTTGATGAAATGAAACTCCCATGACAGAGGCCTGGCCCGGTCATACCGCATTGCGAGTGACTGCGAACCGGACTCTGGAGCATGTACTGAAATGGGACAACGGTGAAATGAGGCCCAATACCTGGGGCACACCGAGACGAATTGACAACACCGTAGATGCCATGGAATTCGAATCAGAGGGCAACTAGGTGAGGTGAAATGAATGAACTCCCATGACAGAGCCTGAATCGCCATGCCACTTGTTTAGTGACTGAGCACGATGGACTCTGGAGCATGTACTGAAAGGAGGCCGGTCCTGGGCACGCTGAGACAAATTAGTACGGGGAGATGACTAAATTTGTGTCGGAACGTGGTAAGGTGACACAGAAATGATATACCATGACAAAGACGAGAATCAAAACTGACCGAACCTTCGAAGTGAATCTGTCTCTGGCGCATGTATTGAAATGAGGCCGAGCAGCTGGGCGCACCGGATCGAATCGGTCGGTGCATCTTGCGGATGCGACAGGATTCGAATCGGAACGTAATAGGTGACAGAACGATGCCATGACAAAGACTAGAATCAACGACTGAGGCTACCACCGACAAGTGAATCCGTCTCTGGAGCATGTACTGAAATGAGGCTGAGCAGGCTGGGCGCACCGGATCGAATCGGTCAGAGCATCTCATCGGATGCGACTGGATTCGAATCGGAACATAATAGGTGACAGAACAATGCCATGACAAAGACTAGAATCAACGACTGAGGCTACCACCGACAAGTGAATCCGTCTCTGGAGCATGTACGGAAATGAGGCCAAACAGCTGGGCGCCCGGATCGAATCAATCGGTGCATCTGTGGATGCGACCGGATCCGAACCGGACATAATAAGTGACAGAAATGATGCCATGACAAAGACTAGAATCAAACGCCTGGGATCGGGACCAACTTAAAGATTCTGTCTCTGGCGCATGTACTGAAATGAGGCCGAGCAGCTGGGAGCACCGGATCGAAACGGTCGGTGCATCTGCGGATGCGACCGGTACGAATCGGAACGTAATAAGTGACAGAAATGAACCATGACAAAGACTGGAATCAGACGACGAGGCAACTTCTAAGTGGATCCGTCTCAGGAGCATGTACTGAAATGAGGCCGAGCAGCTGGGCGAACCGGAGCGAATCGTTGCATCTTCGATGCGACTGGATTCGAACCGATACGTAATAAGTGACCGAAACCATGACAAAGACTAGACTTGGGCCCGCATCCGTACGAACGGTGAGCCAGTCTCTGGAGCATGTATAGAAATGAGGCCGTAGTCTGGGGCACCCCGGAATGAATCAGTGCATCGGGGAAACGACTCGATTCGAATCGGAGCATAGCTGGTGACGGAAATGAAAAATGAAATGTGGTGAAATGATGAAATGATTGGCATGACCGAATGACTCGAAATGACTGGCATGATCAAATGGCTTGAAATGTTGGCATGATTGAAATGATATGAAATGATTGCCACGTTAGAAATGATGAAATGATTGCCATGCTAGAAATGATGAAATGATTGCCATGCTAGAAACTATGAAATGATAGCCATGCTAGAAATGATAAAATGATTGCCATGCTAGAAATGATGAAATGATAGCCATGCTAGAAATGATGAAATGATTGCCGTGATAGAAATGAATGAAATTACTCGACACGGTCGAAGTGATTCGTAATAAATTACATGCCAACAGCGATTCGAAATGATTTGCTAACAGAAATGATTCGAAATGGTGCGACATGACAGAATATGATACGAACTGACTTGACATGGTAAAAATTACTCAAAAGGACTGACATGCAAACAGCGATTCGGACGATTGCAGACACAGAAATGATTCGAATCGATGCGACATGACAGAAATGATACGAACTGGCTGGACCAGAGAAATGCTGCGGCGTGTGCGAACGGCACCGAAATGACTCGCCAATGTTTGAACGATTCAAACATTGCGCGACCTAACCGTGTGAAGTTGCAAAACGAGTGCCGGATGCGGCATCAGTGAGATTGTGCGATTCAACCACGTGAAATTGTGAAATGAGTGCCGGACGTGGCATGATTCAAACGACCTGAAATTACAGAAATGATTCGGAGTGTTGCGAACAGATCTGAAATGACTCGTCAATGTTTGAACGATACAAACAACTGTGCGATTCAACCACGTGTAACATATGAAATGAGTGGCGGATGCGGCATCGGTCGGCGTGTCGTGGGCGACCGACTGTGAGTCGTACGACACCTGGCGACGTCCGTTTGTTTGGTAAGGAACACGTGCGGGTGAAATGTTTGCGATTCGAGACATGTTTGTGAGTTTAAGCGTAACCACAGTTTAGTGACATGAAAACGATGCATGAAACGAAAAAATGGGAGCCGAAGCCCTACCTGCGACAGCCGAAACAGCTATGATTGTACGAACCTGCGACGCGGAACAGGAGCGCAACACGACACGAACGACAACGACTGACGAACACGAAACACGGAACTGCAATCCGCTGAGGAAGACAGGACTAACGACAAGGAACTCACGAACAGGAACTCACAAACGCTTGTCTCGAATAGTCGGCCCATGATGTCTGACGTATCAGATATCTCACACAGGAAACCGACAAAGACCGGCAGGAAGTGGGCTGGTTATATACCCTTCGGGCTCCTCCCATAACTTCAGGCCACCATACTGGCCTTCCAATTTAGATGGGCAAAATATTAACTATAGTAGTTTTTGTTGTGGGGTGTATTCATTTTTGCATCAAATAATTAGATTACAAAATCTTCAGTTTTACTCAAAGTTATATTATTAACCTTACTTTCATGTAATGAGCTAAACAAATGTTCTATAAAACTAAGTTTTGTCAACATTTTGGAAATTGTTCTTGTGTTCATTGAGATATTGATTAAAAAATATCTCTTCTCAAAAGGGGTGTACTCATTTATGCTGAGCACTGTATTCAGATCATTTACTCAGTACTTTGTTGAGGCACTTTTGGCAGCAATTGCAGGCTCAGGTCTTTTGGGGTATGACATGACAAGCTTTGCACACCTGGATTGGAGGAATTCCTGCCATTCTTTCTTGCAAATAGTTTCAAGCTCCGCCAGGTTGGATGGGGACCGTTGGTGGACAGCCAGAGTGACCATCGGGTTCTTGGTCATCTCTTTTAGGGTCATCTCCCCCAATTGCTCAGTTTGGCTGGGCGACCAGCTCTTGGAAGAGTCCTGGTTGTGCCAAACTGCTCTTGGGAACCTTCATTGCAGCAGAATTTTTTTGTAGCCTTCCCCAGATCTGTCTGGAACAACAAACAAAGTGCTACAACCCCCAAAATCTTATAAGGATATACAAGATGAGTTCAAAATATCTGTGCCCGGACTCGTGTAATACTGAACATCCAAAATCCAATGAAGAGTGTAAAAATCTTTATTTAATCCATAAAACCATACAAAGGAATAAATTGCTATAAATGTATGTGTTTCAGCCTCCTACATAGGCCTGAAGCCCCATACACACGGTCGGATTTTCCGATGGATTCTGTCCTATCGGACAATGTTGTCGGAAATTCCGACCGTGTGTAGACACCATCGGACAGTTTCCATCGGATTGTCCGACAGACCAAGTCCTAACTCCTGCTGGATAGATTTTTTGACAACAAAGTCCGATCACACCAAATCCGATCGTGTGTAGCGTAGTCCGACGGACAAAGTGCTACGGATGCTCAGATCACATTACAAGACCAAAGCTATTGGCTACTAGCCTCTACGTAGTCCCGTCGTAGGCAACAAACATCACCACGTTCAGAATGATCGGATTTTCCGACAACTTTGTCTGACCGTGTGTATGCAACACCAACATCGGACAAAGTACGACGGACAGGATCCGACGGAACTGGTCCTCGGATAATCCGAGCGTGTGTATGGGGCATGAGTCCTAATATTTATCCCCAGAACTGTGCCTTGCAATAATCTTGTCTGCAGGCAGTTCCATTGACCTTATGACTGTGATTCCTTTTATAGAGAGTTGTGTGCCTTTCCAAATCATGTCCAATTTATGTAATTTACTATAGGTGAACTCCAATTAAGGTGTAGAAAACTCTCAGCAACTATCAAGAGAAATGGGAGGCACCTGGGCTAAATTTCTAGTGTTGTTGCAAAGGGTCTAAATACTTAGGCCAAGCAGATATTTCAGTTTTTCCTTTTTCATACATTTGCAAACATTTTTAACATTTTATTCTCACTTTGTCATTATGGGGAGTGTAAATGAGAAAAAAAAATAAACAGCTGTAGTATCAGGCTACAACATAACAAAATTGGAAAAAGCAAAGGGGGTCCTGAACACTTTATGAATTGCACTGTATATGTAATAGTGTGAGCTTATCTAATACTAATAATATAGGTCAAAAAGGAATGTGTAATTGCCTATGAAAAAAGCTAATATGTTTTTAGTAACCTGCCTTCAATAGCCTGACACACCGAGTACTCCAAATATCTTTTCATTCATCCCTATTGTATAGGAGACCTGAAGCTGCGGCTGTATAAATCATTAAAGATTAAAGCGGAGTTCCACCCAAAAGTTGAAGCTCTGCTTATCTGTCTCCTCTCCCCCTCCGGTACTACATTTGGAGGGGGGAGCAGGTACCTGTCCCCACTTTTGTCGGACCTCGTCACGGCGAGGTATGTCAGAAGTCCGGCCCCTCTTCCTTCCCCCCGCTGCCAGCTATGGCAGCACCCAAGAGCCGATGGAAACATTGGCTGGGATGCCGACATCGCTGGATTCCAGGACAGGTAAGTGTCCTATTATTAAAAGTCAGCAGCTACAGTATGTGTAGCTGCTGACTTTTATTTATTTTTTTGTGCAGGGGTGGAACACCACCTTTAACACTAGACAGTGTTCCTTAACTACCACAGAGAAAAATACAATATTTTGTGCCCTGCCAGACAGGGTTGTGCTGTGTGTCAGACCTGTGTACATCCAAATACAAATTAATCTGCTGGTAAAACACCTTCCTGTTTTTCATTTTATTTGTGTACGTATTTAGCTGTTGCTTGGGAATTCAGTATTGGGTTTTTTACACAAGAAATATATACAGCCAGGCTTTAAAACAAGGGTAAGCATAAGAGCCCTTTCACACTGGGGCCACTCGTGCTTTAACGGTAAAGCGCTGCTCGTTTTAGCAGCACTTTACCGCTGTTTAAGCCCAACTTTTTGCCCGCTAGCAGGGCGCTTTTAACCCCAAAGAAGGGGGTAAAAACACCCATGTTGCGGTGCTTCTGAAACGCATTTTAGGCATAATGGGCAGAGGCGTTTTTGGGAGCTCTGTATACAGCACTCTAGCTTTCACACTCAGGCGGCCTAGGAGGCAGTTTTCAGGGGCTTTACAGGTGCTATTTCTAGCGCTAAAACTCCTGAAAACTGCCTCTGTGTGAAAGGGGGTCTAAGGTGTGTAGCACTGCCTTATACAGTTCCTAACTTTGTACAGCTAACACATTAGGATCCAATGACACAACAGCATGTGTGTTATCAAGTGTATAACACATGCAAGCTTGTGTATGATTTAGGCCCCTTTCACACTGGGGCAGGGAGCCGCGGTGACGGTAAAGCAGCGCTATATTTAGCGCTGCTTTACCGTCGTTTTAACCGCGGTTTTCGGCCGCTCGCGGTGCGGTTTTACCCCCGCGAGCGGCCGAAAAAGGGTTAAAGACCCCCCGCGTAGCGGCGCTTTGCGGCGGTATTGCCGCGGTTTCACCGCGGTGTCCCATTCTAATCAATGGGAAGGAGCGGTATAGGAGCGGTGAACACACCGCTCCTATACCGCTCCAAAGATGCTGCTAGCAGGACTTTTTTTGCCGTCCTGCTAGCGCACCGCTCCAGTGTGAAAGCCCACCGGCTTTCACACTGGAGTTAAAGGGGCCGGATTTTTTCATGCGGTGAACAGGCGCTATTTTTAGCGCTGTACCGCATGAAAAACGCCCCGGTGTGAAAGGGGCCTTAGTGTGCCTTGCAATGTGGTATTAATCATTGCAGTGTTTTTTTTTTTTGTTTTTTTACTCCTCAAATTCATTGTTATGCATCGCAGCACATCGTAAAGCCTACTGCTGTAGAACATGCTTTGCAAAAATGTGACATGCCATACTTTTTTCAGTGCACATCAACACCCAGCTTGTTGGTTCAAAATTAAGCAACGGGACTTTAGCTAATTACCTTGTTCTTGCATTGGGACTGCGTTAGGCAACTTATGACTAAGTTATGACTTCAAGGTTTTGTTTTATTAATCAGAACTCCGGGATTAATTGATTTAGAATAAGGTGGGACACTGTATTTTCCTGCATAATACATGTTGGCTGATGTTCACATTGTGAACACTCCAATGACAGAGCCTTTACTGGTCACTACAGTTAACAGTTGGACAGGTAAATGAGAAGGGGCAGGGCTTAATTTCAGCCTGGGAAGAAGACGAGGCCCCTATACAGCCTGGGCTTAAAATGCAGGGGTTGCACTAGACACAGTTAATTTGAGAATACAGGAACTTGCACTTAATCGGTACTGCTTGACTGGATACTTTTAGGGCTTGACAAGATTACTTTAACTATTACAAGATATTTAACAACAAACTTTTTAGACTGGAGATATTTGGCTTTTGATGTAGTAGGTTTTCACATCAACCAACATGTAGGAGACAGTTTTGTATGAGTTACTGAAGCATGCATTAACACTTGTTGGATTGCCATTGTAGAAGGAATCTATAGTTCATCTATGTAAGCAAATTCACAGTGATGGCCAAATTCCACAGAATAGATGGGCCACCCAAATCATTCAAGTATAACAAAAACTTTAAATTAAACTCGTTGATCCAACCAACAAATGTTATCCATTCTGACGAAACATTGCTTGTGGTATGTTAGCCTTACCGGTATGGGAAATGGTTTATTGACCAAACCTGAACAGCAGTGACTGTGGTATATTCAGAAATCAAGAAAGGACCACTGTTTACAAAAACATACACCAAAACAGTGACAGGACATAACTCTGCTTTCAATCACTGGCAACTTGAAAGCAACAGTTACCATAATATTTAGTCAACTGTTTAACAATAATACAAGTCCAAATGTACAGTACCTGTCCTAAATGCAGTTTCCTGCAATATGCGTTCACCAATAGTGTTCAGAAAGGTTGTTAAAATGTGGATATTACAGGAAACTGTTTTTAGTGCGGTGAACGTTGGACTTGTATTATTGTATATAGAAATTCATTTTTCCCTTGCGTGAGGTTAAGTGCTGGACCTTTTACAAAGATATGTGCTTTTACAACTGTTGGCTAAGCTGTCTGTTAACCTGAACAGAGAGAGAGGACTGAGTGGTGGGTGAGCTGTGGTCTCCTTGGAATCGCTGCACCTGTGTGGATATAGTATAGTTGGACTTTGCAAAAGCATTTGACACAATTGCACGCACACTAATGTGTAAGGAAGTCTATAGGCTTTGAAAATTTTGTCTGTAAATGGATATAATGTATTGAGACAGTAATGATTAATACTCTAAATTACCTAAGGTTAATAGTGGTGTACTAATACTAATATGTTCAGTTTAAATATTTATTCAGTTTTAGTTTTAGAATGTACAAATCAAAGCAATAATAGTCATCTTACAATACATTAGGGAATTCCAACAGGGAAAAGGGGTGGGGGAACAGAGGAGAAAATAGGGAGGAAGGAAAGAGAAAAAAAAATACAAGGGGTGCAATAGGACAATGGTCAAACCTTAAAGGTCAAGTTGACCTTTACAGAAAAAAAACAATACATGCACAAAGAAAAAAGTGTGCATGTATTATTTTTTTCCAGCAGGAGTCTGGAAAGCATTAGTAGATCATGGGTGCAATGTGGGCTCCTGCAGACATGTCCTTCAGTCCTTCAGCTTTCAGTCTATACTACTGTATAGGATTTCTGTTTGAAAGCCAGAGGACATGTCAGTGGACTACAAGAGCACTCATCAGTGCCCCCACAGCTAACTGAAACTACAGGTCTGGCAGCCGTGGAACAGACAGTACTTGTAGTTTGTTCTTTCACAGGACTCTATAAATGAATTATGTGGCTGTGTGGTTGGAGCTCCACACAGCCACGCTATTTTTGAAAAGTGGTAATCAATGCTTGGAGAACAGCCTCCATGTACTGTCACAGGGAGGGGGGATTAGGGGAAGAAGTGGTGAAATACCGGTGAAACTTGTAAGATGTTTACGTACTCTCATATATAGGTTTGTTCTTTATAGATATATTCACACATATACAAATAAACTCTGAAGTATACTCCTGAAGAAGCGGTCTTACCGCGAAACATGTAGAGCCTGAATTGATCAAGGACAACTATCTGATCACCTTCACGGATGTATATTCGTTTACTCTTTCAGTTCTTTTTCAGAGATTCTAGTTTATGTTTACTGTATTTTTCCCTAAAAGGGTTATTTTAATTATGTCTTGTTCTAAATACATTTATAGATTTTTACAACTCTTGTATGCGAGTCATTACTCTACCATGAAAGTCCATAGTTATCTCAAATCTGCTGTTTCTCTAAAGGTGAACTAATGCTTTATTGTGCCACACAATCCCAGGCAGAAATAGAATAAGATTTTGGTGGGATCTCTTCTGCATTGCAGGAGCCATAGGGGATAAGGAGCAGAGTATGAAAGCTATCAGCGGGGGATAGGAGCTCATTAATTCAGCCTTGAAAGCATCAGAAACCTTATGCGTCACCCAGCAAGTCCATGTTTATTGGACTTGATGGGTGACTTGGGTCTCTTCTGGATCATTCTTGTCGGTGGAAACCAGGGTCTCCGTGGTCATGATATTGCTTAAGTTTTGTGCCTATTCCACTATATGAGGTTAATGATTTTCCAGTACCCTTTCTGGCTTTAGAAAGAGACCCAGGTATCGACAAGGGGGGAGGCCCTAACATAGGAGACATATGAAAAAAACATTTCTCAAAAGGGTATGATTAGACGATAACCTCTAATGCATGAGAGTAAAACATTTCCCCCAATACTTATCGGAGAAAACTTGGTCCGGGTAGTGTAACCACTTGAATAGAAAAGGAAGTCTATCTCCAGATGTCCGCTATTTTAATGTCTGGTAAACCTGTGTGGGGTGAGGTGTCAGAAAGTAGTGCTTCAAGTGGGCTGGATTTGAGAGATAATGGCAAATGTTACTTACATTTGTAGATGAAACTACAAAGTTGTGTAGTAATACACCAGTCTGGATGTCTTGCAGGTATTATCATGGCAGGAGTTCTTATCTGGGTTGTGAGTAGCATAGATAATACCTGACAAAGTTAGGGCTATGAAGTCTTTGAAATTCCTGCATGTTTCAGAAACCTCAAGGCCTGGGTCAAAATCTGGTCTATTGAATAATGGAGTAAGAGGGCCAGGTTGGTGGGACAATTTTTTAAGTATGACTCTTGCCTAGCAGTAAAAAGGGTCGCTGGTTCGAATCCCAACCATGACACTACCTGCCTGGAGTTTGCATGTTCTCCCTGTGCCTGCGTGGGTTTCCTCCGGGTACTCAGGTTTCCTCCCACACTTCAAAGACATGCTGGTAATTGGCTTCTGTCTAAATTGGCCCTAGTATATGAATGTGAGTTAGGGACCTTAGATTGTAAGCTCCTTGAGGGTAGGGGACTGATGTGAATGTACAATGTATATGTAAAGCGCTGCGTAAATTGACGGCGCCATAGAAGTAACTTAAATAATAATAATAATAATTGGTTGCATCAGAGCTTTTTATGGGCTTCATAACAAAGGGGGTGAATACATACACACATGCCAATTATCATTTTTTTATTTCTAAATAAAATAGTTTTAGGTATATATTTTTCTAATTTCACTACACCAACTTATGCCCCATACACACGAGCGAAAATTCCGCCAGCAAAAGTCCGATGTGAGCTTTTGGTCGGAAATTCCGACCGTGTGTATGCTCCATCAGACTTTTGCTGGCGGAATTCCAGCCAGCAAAAGATTGAGAGCAGGTTCTCTATTTTTCAGTTGGAAAAAGTTTAGATCGTCTGTACCAATTTTGACGCGCAATATTCCTACGCATGCTCGGAAACAATTAGACGCATGCTCGGAAGCATTGAACTTCATTTTCTCGGCTTGTCGTACTGTTGTACGTCATGGTGTTCTTGATGGTCGAAAGTTCAGAGAACTTTTGTGTGACCGTATATATGCAAGCCAAGCTTGAGCAGAATTCCGTCGGAAAAACCATCCAAGATTTTTCTGACGGAAATTATGCCTGTGTGTACGGGGCATCAGACTATTGTGTTCTGATCCATCACATATATTGTAATTCAGATTAACCACTTGCCTACCAGGCACGAACACCCCCTTCCTGCCCAAGCCATTTTTCAGCTTTCAGTGCTGTCGCACTTTGAATGACAATTGCGCGGTCATGCTACACTGTACCCAAACAAATTTTTTATCATTTTCTTCACACAAATTGAGCTTTCTTTTGGTGGTATTTAATCACTGCTGGGTTTTTTATTTTTTCAAAAAAAAGACCAACAATTTTGGAAAAAAAATTTTTTTTTTACTTTTTTTCTGTCAGTGAATTTTGTAACTAAGTAATTTTTCACCTTCACTGATGTGCGCTGATGAGGCGGCACCAATGGGCACTGATAGGCTGAACTGGTGGGCATTGATGAGGGGGCACTTAAGGGCACTGATGAGGCGGCACTAATGAGGAGGCACTAATATGCCGCACTTATGGGCACTGAAAGGTGGCACTGATATGTGGCACTGATGAGCACTGATAGGTGTCACTGATGGGCACTGATAGGCAGCAGTGGCGGGCACTGATAGGTGGCACTGGTGAGCAGGGATAGGCGATACAGATGGGCATTGGTGGACAGCAGTGGTGGGCATTGATGTTCAGCACTGATAGGCGGCACTAATTGCCAGCACTGACTGTGATGGCTAATGGGCACTGATTTGTGGCACTTGTGGGCAGTGTGGGCACTGTATGCTGGCATTGGTGGGCACTGTATGCTGGCATTGGTGGGCACTCCATTTTTTTCACTGTGTAAAGAGCTGGCGTGGCTCTTTACACAGATTGGGTCGCACCATGTCCTAGCAACACGGTGCGGCCACGATTGCCCCCTCCGTGCCGCCGTCATATGACAGCGGCCCAGAACAAGAGCTGCACCGCCCCGCCATCATTTGACAGTGGGCGGGCAGCAAGCAGTTAAAAAACATTGAACTAAAGGCTGTAATGTAACAAAATAGGTAAAAAGCCAAGGGGGTGAATACTTTTGCAAGGCACTGTACATTCCCACAGCATTTGTTTGAGAAGTATCCACTCAAGCCAAACCTGACAGTAATGTGATTTCTGTTTCCATGACCAACTACTAAACGGACTGTCCCATGTAATGTTATGTCTGATTAATATAAAAAAAATTATATTGTTTAACAAACTAAACACAAGAGCAACATCCATACATGGGGGAAATGTTAGGGTCCTCGCCAACTGCTACAAGGATAACGTCAGTGGACTACCTGTGTGCAAAGTAATGTCACTGATTAACGCGTTTCGGCATTATATCTTCAGGTCAGTGATCTCACCCTTTTCATGCCAGTTGAAGCCTAAATAAAGGAAAATAGATATTAAATCCATATAGAGAGCTGTTTCACCTAACAAAGAATTGTTATTTCCATCTACTCAGCCCTGAGATTTACACAGCTCTGCCACATGACACTGCCTTTCCTAAAAGGGCAGGAGACTTGATTTTTCGCTCCTGCAGTTCCTGTACCAGTCCCCCCCCCCTCGGTCTTCACCTTGTGATCTGGCCAGTAACACACCTCCACTCTGTATGAATGAGCACAGAGGGAACATTTGGACCAACAGCATTGTCAGTCTGGGGAAGGGGAGTGTTAGAACTACTAACAGGTTCATATACACTAACAAAATGAATCCAAACTCCAGCTAAAACTGTATAAGCAGTTATAGCAACATTTTATATATTTTTTTCCTTTTGGGATAATGATTTTACACAAATGGTTTGTCTCATCCCTGTAACTGATACATCTGCAAGAGAGCTTGTCCTTTTTAAAAGACAACCAACTTACTGTCTGGATGACTAGGTGAAATGGATGACCCCATGAGGGGTTTTCAAGGCAGCGGATCAGATAGAAAAATAATACATGGAATTTAAAATGACATGAATTTTATTCTTAACAATGGTATTAAAGATAACAATGACCGTTAAAATGTGAGCTGTGGTACAGGAGATATAAAAGAACAATACAGATGAAACTAAACACAATTGTACACAATGTAAAAACACAGTGTTGGTAGTACAAGGATACTGACGCGTGTCGACCCCACTGGGGTCTTCAGAGGATTTGTTCACTGTAGAAAGGTTTACATGGACCGAATGGACGCAGCTGTGAGTGAGTGAGTGAGCGAGCATGAAGCTCAGGTGTTCTGTCCCACCTCCGCTCCTCTAATCGCTCTCCCAGTCTGCTAGATGCTGCCCGAGATAATCTTCCATCGTATTGAGCGGCCCGCCGGATGAATCACTGCTGCTGACACGCTGTGTAGTGCCTGTGCTTGAAGCGAGGCGAGCGCTTGCTTTGCTAGTAACGCCGCCCGCTTTTCTCTCTGCCTTTCCTCCCGCTGGAGCTTGCGGGGCTGGCGCTGTGGCGGGACCTGTAGCGGACAGCGCTGGCGCAATCTGCCTCTCCAACCCCCTCCGTTGACTGTCGGATCCCCGTGTGCCCGTGTGGACCTGAGAGTAGCCCATGCGGGACCTGCAACGGACTGAGCTGGCGTGCTCTGCCTCCTCTACCCCCGCTGAGAGCTGGACCCCTCCGTGTGCCTGAGTGGAGCCGTGAGTAGCCTGTGTAAAAATCTGACCTGATAGAGCCTCTGCAGTACCTCTCCAGGATAGCCTGATCCCCACACGGCTTGAGCAATGGGCTATGGATGGTCCACCTGATTGAGGTAACGGGGTGAGCCTGGGAAAGGGGGTAATATGCCAAGTGCCTAAAGACCTCCCCCCTGGTCTGAATAAACTGACTGTGTGCTGCCTGATAGAGGTGTTCTCTGACCTCTTACCAACATTTACCTAAAATAATATCAGGTCGGAGTTGCAAGACTGTAAGGTTGCTAAAAATTATTGATTAAGTTGGATCACTACTAGGAGGGAAGGAGTAAGGAGGGGGAAAGACCTTTATTTTTATTTATTTTTTCCCTCAAGGGTTACCCACCATTTGTTGAAATTTACCATGCTTAGCAAACATGCCGCTGACGAGACGGCGCACCTGGAAGGGGGCCAAAAAACCCGCACAGCCAAGGAGAAAGCAAATCAGGTGTCCGCCGCCGCAGCTGCCGCAGCAAAACTCGAGCACTTCGCCCATGCTCATGCTCCCACACAATCACCAAGTAAGGGGGGGCACCAATTACCAGTGACACAAGCAAAGACCCAGGGGTTGGCATCTGATAGAAGAAACTCCAGTCAATTATCACTGAACGCTACAACTCTACCTGCCAGAGGAACCACGAGCAATAAAGACCCTGGGGAGGGTAAGGCGGCACAGGTGGCAGTAAGCTCATTGGCATGCCCCACAACAGGGGGCCAGGAGGAACCCACACTCAGGGACATATTCGAAGCTGTTAATGCCTGCAAGGACTCTATATCTGGTCTCGATAGCCAACTGAATGGCATTAAAAACAAATTATTTTCAATGAGCCAGATACTGAGCAGCACAGTGGAAAGGACCACAGCGCTTGAGGGGAGGTTAAGCACGATCGATGACGAACTCCCCCCCTTACAGGAAAAAATCACAGGTCTTCAGAAGCAAATGGCTATTCAGGCTGCCAAGCTTGACAAACTAGAAAATAGAAGTCGCAGAAGCAATGTACGCTTAATAGGCCTACCCGAGAGGAGTGAGGGCCCCAATCCCGTAGCCTTCTTAGAAAATTGGTTTAAGGAAATATTTGGGGATTCCTCCTTTTCGCCACTATTTGCGATAGAGAGAGCCCATCGAGTCCCCACTAGACCCCGACAAAATTACGAACGTATTCGTCCATTATTGTTAAAATTTTTAAACTACAATGATCGGGCGACTTTATTACGCAAGGCTAGAGAACTGGGGGATATTTTTTACAAGGGGGCTAGGGTTTCTTTCTACCCGGATTTTTCCCCTGATCTTCAGAAATTGAGGGCAGAATTTATCCCAATCAAACGTACCCTTCAGCAACACAAAATTGTATACGCATTGTTGTATCCCGCCCGCTTGCGGATGACTGCTCTGGGTACGACTTTACATTTCAATACACCCGCTGAAGTCGAGGGATGGCTGGAGGAACATAGAAAGGATCTACAAGAGAGTCATGGATAATGGGCCATGGGAGGGAGTGGGGGTTGCATAGGGTATTTAGTGTCGCTATAAGTGCCTCTTTGGTTCTTGTGCCTCCCTTTCCTTCCTCCCCCCTCCCTTTCCATTTTCTCCCCCATCCCCCGCTGCGCCCTCTCCTTCCCCCCCCCCTTTTTTTTTGTCTATTCTTTTTTTTTTTCTCCCCTTGATCCTGCTCTATTGTCTACTGCATCATTGGCACTGGCACTGGGAGGGGGGGGGGGGGGAGGGGGGGTGGTTGAAGGGGATATCAAACCGTTTTTTTTTTTTTTTCCTTGCTTAACACTGCCACTTATTTTCTTTGACACTTGTTAATCGTCAATTGCACTTCAAATGTTTTATAAATGGTTCTTAATCACGTTGCACTGATATTAGACTAGGACTGAGGTGCAGAGGTGGGGTTTTTATGGAGGTTCCTACTTCTCCTTTTTCGTCCACCTGACGGTTATCACACCGTAAATTATATAAGGGGGCGGGATCATAGTGGGTGTTGGGGGGGGAGATGAATGGGGGGGGACTTTTATTCATTTTTTTTTCCCTTATATAGTATAACAATATTGCCCCACTGTTTATTGCACTAAAGGTACCGGGATGGGGTTGACGGGGACATCACTAACTGTCATTGTTTTCCTTGTCCACCCCCCTTTTTTTAATTTTTTGGCACTTGTTAATTGCCAACCGCATCACAAATGCTACATAACAATAATAATATTTTTTGAGCACATTGCACTGACATTAGACTAGGACCGAGGGGCAGTGAGGGAGCCTCCATGGACGCTCCTACTTCTCCTTCTCGCTCACTTGACGGTCTATAAACTGTCAAAAATATAATATGGCGGGATTATAGCGGGCGCCAGAGGGGGGATTGAATGGGAGGGAGGACTTTATATCTCCCCCTTCCCTTCTCTTCCCTGTTAGGGAGGGTAGGACACTTGTTTGTACACCATCATTGTACACCATCATTACAATGACACCGTAGGGGAAGGGTTGGATTAGGATAGCTTATTTAACATAGTATTATGGTGGGGATGGGACACCTGGGTGTTTGGGTGGGAGGAGAATGTTAGGGTCGCAGACAAACCCCTTGGGGGAGGCCCAGTCGGGCATGGGGGGGGCGAGGGATTAGGAGGGATGGGTTGGTTGGTCTACTGGGGATAGGGAGGGCTGGGCAGTACACACTACTGGTGTCCACCGGGTCGGCGGAGGTCGGTGCGCGGGTGCGGATGTCGGGGATGATGGGGGGGGGGGGGGGGTGGGGGGAGGGGACGGGTGAGCTCATTGGTTCGCTGTTGGGCTTCCCCTCCCCTCCCTGCCCCCCCCCCCCTGTGTCTTATGGTTAAAATCTCTATGGAGGGGAATAGAGTAAATTTGGTCTCATGGAATACCCGGGGTTTGGTCAACCTAAATAAAAGAGCGTTAGTCCTGTCAGCATTGGATGGGAGGGGACCCCGTATACTGCTTCTGCAGGAAACGCACCTCACTCCTGACACCGCTTCTCAATTATCTAGCCGCAAGTTCCCGGTCCAATACCACTCATTTCACTCCTCCTACTCAAGGGGAGTGAGTATTCTGGTTGGGAGAGGAGTACCTTTCTCCTGTAGCGAAATCTCTGCTGACGAACAGGGTCGTTATATATTCTTGTCTTGCCTGATCGGCAGTCAACCTTACATTATTGCAAACATTTATATACCTCCCCCCTTTAAGCTTGAGGTCTTGTACAAGTTACTTGAGTTTGTCCTGGATAAACCAGGAATTTCAATGATAGCTCTAGGGGACTTCAGCGAGGTGATAGATACGAGATTAGACAGATTCCCCATGCCCAATAGGCTTACTGTGGGGGAGGGGAACCGGCTGTCACGGTTTTTGGAGGAAATAGGGCTAAGTGATATATGGCGAACGCGCCACCCACAGGATAGACAGTACTCTTGCTTCTCGGGCTCCTATCGTACTCTCTCTAGAATTGATATGGCTCTGGGGAATGACGAGGCGAACCCGCTGGTGAAGGATATAGAGTATGGCCTGAGAGGGATCTCAGATCACTCCCCGCTGACGCTCAACATATGTACTGGGGGTAGAGCCAGCCTTAGGGAATGGTCGATCAATCCCTGCTGGCTGGAACTGATTGACAACCCCAGTGATTTGACTGCCAGGATAAGGGAGTTTATACAGATGAATGCGGGCACAGCGATGCCTGGAGTGATCTGGGATTCCTTAAAGGCCTACATAAGAGGCCTACTAATCCAGAAGATGGCAGCAATTAAGAGGAGATCGAGAGAGCAAGAGAAGGAAGCTAGGAACGAGGTAACGTTAGCAGAGCGATGCCACTTCGAAAACCCGACTCCTGCGAGTGAGAGGGAATGGCTTAATAAACAGCAAACCTATAAAATGTTACTTATTAAGAGAATGGAGAATAGGCAAATCTTCCAGCGCCAATATTATTTCGGAGAAGGTGAAAGGGTTGGCCATGCCCTCTCCCTCCTGATTAAAACTAATAATTCCCCTTCAACGATCACGGTGATCAGGGGGGCAAACGGGGATTTGGTTACTGACCCATCGGAGATAACGAACCTCATTGGTAATTACTATAAAACTCTCTACCAATCTACTAGGAATGGGAGCGAGGCAGCAATATCCAACTTCCTGCAGCAGATAACATTTCCAAACCTATCAGAAAAAGACAAAGTGGAATTGGAGGCGCCAGTAACTATGGAGGAACTGAGACTTGCAGTGGCAGCAATGCCCAATCAAAAGTCTCCAGGCCCCGACGGGTTGCCAATAGAGTTATATAAACGGTATGGCGAGGTATTGCTGCCTGAGTTATTGGAGACACTGAGGTGGGCACTGGATGGGGGTAGATTACCTACCTCGATGCTCGAGGCCAATATAATCTTGATACTTAAAGAGGGGAAGGACCGGCAGGAAGTCACCTCGTACCGCCCAATCTCGCTGCTTTGTTCCGACATTAAGATCTTGGCTAAGGTCTTGGCGATTCGCCTAAACAAATGCATACATAAACTAGTCCATCCAGACCAGTCAGGTTTCATTCCAGGCAGGTCAACCAGCACCAACATTAGAAGAGTTTTTCTCAATATGCAAATTCCAACTGACAATGCATGCTCCAGGGCCATTTTGGCCTTGGATGCTGTTAAAGCCTTCGACAGCCTAGAATGGGACTATTTATGGCTGGTTCTGGAGCGATTTGGCTTCGGGCCTTCCTTCATCAAGTGGGTTAAACTTCTATACAATGAGCCTAGAGCTAAAATTAGAGTGGGTGGGGACTACTCTGAGCCGTTTCAACTGGGGAGGGGGACTAGGCAGGGATGCCCCCTGTCTCCTCTCCTTTTTGTTCTGGCAATGGAACCCCTGGCGATCCTGACAAGAACACGTCCGGATCTCCAGGGATTCCGGCGCCAGCTAGGGGAGGAAAGAATCGCATTGTTTGCCGATGACGCCTTGTTTTTTATTGGAGACACTAACTCTTCACTTGAGGTAGTGATGCGCATGATGGGGGAGTTCGGGCAGCACTCTGGCTTAGTCATCAATTGGAGCAAGTCAGCCTTACTTCCGATGGCTAGACCTGGCGATCAGACACCCCCTATAGTTCCTGCCTTAGACGTGGTGACTAGGTTGAAATATCTGGGGGTCTGGATCTCTAACGATACAAACCACTACATTAGTGACAACCTAGCCCCATTACTGCTTAAACTAAAACAAAAAGTGGACATATGGAGTCGCCTCCCCCTTTCCGTAGCAGGGCATTGCAATTTAATTAAGATGGTCTGGCTCCCGCAAGTTCTTTATATCCTTCTCAATTCCCCAGTTTGGATTAGCCAGAAATGGTTCAAGAAGATTGAATCCCTGTTCCCGATCCCAATTAGAGAATTGATTTGGAAAAAGGGTCAAGCTCGGATCGGATTGCAGTCATTGCAGCTCCCTGTTGCGAGGGGGGGCGTGGCGATCCCGCACCCATGGCTATACTTTCTGTCGGCTCAACTCCAGCAAATGGCGATCGGTGGGCTCCTGGAAGGCGGGAGTGTTGGCAATAAAATGGTGATACTGGGTGCTCCCCATAACTCACTGATAGAGGCGCTGGAAGCAGATTCTTTCATACATAGGTGCCCGACGAGCGATTTAATGTCCAGAGTATGGAGGGCAATAAAACTATTAATGGGATACAACGGGTTGAATGAGTATACCCCACTATGGTATAATAAGAATCTAGGGGAAATAATGACCATAGAGAGATCTCCAGAGTGGGTAAGACAGGGAATTAGTCGGCTAATTCAGCTATACGAGGGAAAACATATGAAGTCATTTGAGGACCTGAGGCGACAATTTAACATTCCAAACAGGACTTTTTATAAATACTTGCAGGTTAGACACGGAATTCAGGCCCAATTTAGATCTTCGTCTATCAATTGGGATAAGACTCCCTTATTCCAGGAAATAACTAAGTCGAGACCAACGAGGGGCTTGATCTCCAGGATATACGATACCTTGGGAAACAGAGCTATGAGCTCCAAGGGACCTGATAGAAGCAGAAGGGGGTGGGAAAGAGATTTGGGGCCAATAACCCCGGAACAATGGGACAGGGTCCTAGAACAAGGCGGCCTAGTGTCAATATCCCCCTCACAGAGGGTCTCCCACCTGTTGCTAATTTACAGAGCCTACTATACCCCTCAAAAACTGTTCAAATTCGGTAGGAAGCCCAGAGATGAATGTCCGAGATGCAAGGCGACAGGCGACCTTATCCACATTGTGTGGAAGTGCCCAAAGTTGTTCAGGTACTGGGTAGAAATAGTGGACAGCTTGAATAGAATCTTTGGGACTACTCTTGAACCAGAGGTTAGGACTTGCCTTCTGGGAATCTTCGAGGATGGGAGTATACCACCTCTCACAAAAGTCGCCTTGCTGAGATGTTTGTACCAGGCAAGGCGGCTAATAGCGCAGAATTGGCAAGCTAGGACCCCTCCCTCTTCGATTAAATGGACAGCGTCCATTAACGCTATGATATGGTGCGAGAGGGCAATGTTTATTAGGCAGAATAACCTTAAGAAGTTTATTGGCATATGGAGCCCCTGGCTGAGCGAGCTGGGATGCATGTCGTGGGCGGGTAACAACGGGGTGGATAGACCCCCCCCCCCTCCATCGGTCCCATACTTGCAAATCCCCCTCGCACGTTTTGTTTAATTTTTTTTTTATTTTCCTTCTTTTTTTTTTCTCTTCTTTCCTCCGGCCCGCGCGCCGGCTCCGCCGACTTCCAGAACAACCGACAGGGAAATTGGGAAACCAGTAGTGTGTGTACGGGGGGGGGGGGCGGCTTTAGGGTGGGAAAAGTGGGTGGAGAAGTAGACCAGGAAACAAAAACCGATTTTTCAAACCAAGCTTGTATTTTTTGCCACAGAAACTTCATGGATTGTGTATGTTTTTTTTAAATGTTTGTTTGAAAATGCATCATAAAAATAAAGAAATAAAAAAAAAGAAATATTTACATACATTGAAAATTAATTCATATAAGTATAGGAATAATAGCAAACATGTTATAATATAGTTACCAATGATGCTATGTTGTACGGTTTCTCCTGAACCTGAAGTCCTCTAGAACACCGTAACTGGATCCCACCAAGAGTCCACGAACGGCCGGCACACCAACAGATATAGAAGAAAGAGAGCCTAAAAAATAACTAATGCAGCCATCACATCTAAGAATTGGTATGCTGCAACATATTAAATGTTTGCTTTGGGGTTTAATACTGCTTTTACATATAAGAACTGCATTAAAGTATAACTAAAGGCTTTTTTTTTAGTTTTGGATACAGTGGAATTAGATTACAACACCCGTCAGTTTTTATTGCTGCCTGTGCCCCCATTAGAGAGACCCACCCTCTCAATTGTTCCTGTTTAACGTTATCAGTGAAAGTGAAAGTAAAAGCAAATCCCAAATTGTGGATTGTCCCAAAAAAGTAATAGAGGGGAAATATTCTAATGGGGACACTAGCACTGGTGACCTGGGGGTCCCCAAGAAATTCTTTATTTGCAGGGATTTCCTCTCACTTCCTGTTTGGGCTTCCTCTTTGTCTCCCCAATGAGACAAAGGTGGCAAGAATAAACCTAGCAGAGGTGATAACGCTCCCTTATGCTATCCACAATGATATAAAAAGTTTTGCCTATAGTTCTACTTTAATCTCTCTAAACCTGCCTAAAATGTAGCTTTAATACAACCTTTGTCACCAATCTGCTCCCAGTCTACTGACCGGACAATGAGGTGACATCCTTAACCACTTAAGCCCCGGACCAATTTGCAGCTAAAGGACCAGGCCCCTTTTTGCGATTCGGCACTGCGTCGCTTTTAACTGACAATTGCGTGGTCATGCGATTTGGCTCCCAAACAAAAATAGCGTCCTTTTTTCCCACAAATAGAGCTTTCTTTTGGTGGTATTTGATCACCTCTTTTATTTTTTGCGCTGTAAACAAAAATAGAGCGACAATTTTGAAAAAAATGCAATATTTTTTACTTTTTGCTATAATAAATATCCCCAAAATTTTTTCCCTCAGTTTAGGCCGATATGTATTCTTCTACATATTTTTGGTAAAAAAAAACGCAATAAGCGTTTATTGATTGGTTTGCGCAAAAGTTATAGCGTCTACAAATAGGGGATAGTTTTATGGCATTTTTATTAATCATTTTTTTTTTACTAGTAATGGCGGCGATCAGTGATTTTTATTGTGACTGTGACATTATGGGGGACACGTCAGACAATTTTGACACATTTTTGGGACCATTGGCATTAATACAGCGATCAGTGCGATTAAAAATGCATTGATTACTGTAAAAATGTCACTGGCAGTGAAGGGGTTAACCACTAGGGGGCAGTGTAAGAGTTAAGTGTGACCTATGTGCTTTTTTTTACTGTAGGGGGGCGTGGCTTGGCGTGTGGCATCACTGATCATCTTTCCCTATGACAGGGAACAGACGATCAGTGACAGCCTCAATAGGAAGCATGGGGAGAGGTTTGTTTACACTTACCTCTCCCCGTTCTTCAGCTCTGTGACCTGATCACGGGACACCAGCGGCGATCCGGCCGTGGGTCCCACGGCCATGGTCATGGAGCTCAGGACCGGGTCGCGAGCGCACCGACCCGCGGCTGGGCTCTTAAGGAGCAACGTACCTGTACGTGCTTGTGCCCAGCCATGCCATTCTGCCGACGTATATGTGCATGAGGTGGTCCTTAAGTGGTTAAAACTCATTACTCAGCAAGCTTCCAATGTTAGACTGACAGCACTGTGTTATGCACTAGAGGATGATTGGAAAGAGTTGGGGAACCACCTGGAGACCTACCCCATAAAAATAAATGGCAAGAAAGTTCTAAAGAAAAAGGTTTTCAAGTGTATCAGACATGGTGCCCATAGAATCACTGAGAGGCTGATACAACTGAATGGATATATACAGTATATAATAGGGGGTTGCTGCGACACTTATGTTTTCTTATATTTTGCCTAATTCATGAAGCTTTTGGGTCTGACAGCGACTCGCGCACTAAATTCAGGTAGTTTTAAAATGTTCTGCTGTTACATTGTGGCACATTAAAGTCTTTATGAATTCCAGGGAATGTGTTCTTGTGTCTACATACACCCTGGAATTCATAAAGACTGGTGCAGACAGGTTTTGCTAAAGCGTCTCTCGTGCGTTCTAAAAGTGATGCATAATGCACCATCTTTATGTACCTGTATAGAGCTTGTACTTGATTTTGGCACAGCCTGCACCGCTTTTAGAAAGCATGTGAGACACTTTCACAAAATCTATCTGTGCTACTTTCTCTTTCTGTTCACCAAAAGAGAGTTGGTCATAATTTGCTCCTTTTCTTTAAATACAACATGTTGGTAATTTATTTTGAATTAGACGCATTCATTGCAACACAATGTAAAAGTGGAGCATTTTAGAACTACCAGAATTTGGTGCACAAGTTGCTGTCAGAACCAAGAGTGTGTGGCAAATGCTTCGTGAATTTGGCACAATACATTAACAAGAGGCATTAATGCTAGAAAAGAGCTGCAGCAGCTTTATTTAATTCCCCCAACAGAATACAGTGGTCACTGCCTAAATTACCTATTCTGTTTGCCATACGTGGTACAGGGACAAAAACTGCTTTCTTGTGTCATCCTATAGTAGGAGGAACAGACTGCATCTCTCCTGTCAGTTATTCCCAGATAATCAAATGGTGCACTCTTTAGCAGAGCACTTACTAAGCTCTGGGGTGTTCTGTTACTTGAATGATCAGGTATCATTGTACCTGGTGAATTATTAAACCATCCCTCTCTTCCCTGCAGCCTGTGATCAACGTCCAAACTCCATTGGCAGAGATACCCCTTCTTCCTTGCTGGCTCTAGGAGTGCAGCCATGGCTCGAGAAATGGAATCAATTTATACATCAACCATTGGATCTTATAAGGTGAGCCCACCGTGCCAATACATCCACATTAGAGCATGTAAACATTTAACCTGTAATATAGATGAAAATGATCTGTTAGAATGTAATATGGAATTAGAAAAAGGGACGATCTTGAGTATAAAGTAAAGAATACCAAACAATATTTTTGTAATTTATTGATATATTTATGTTAAATTTTTTATGTACAGTTACAAAATGTAAAGTAGTCAGCTGTTTTACCGGTAAGGTGTGGCAGACAAAGCTTGTGTGTCTGTGTATATGCAGTTGCCTGAACTTCAGTCTATATTATATGATCACAAGGTAGATATTAGATACATCACACACCAATACTGGTCAGTACACTGTGTTTTTTTTTTTCCCTTTCAGAAAATTTTAGGCCAGTTTAACCCATCCTTGGAGAACCTGGTATATCTTGGCAATAATTATCTCAGAGCATTAGGTGGTGAGTTTACCCTTTTGTGTAACTAATTAAAAAAAGTACCTGAAATGTACTTGCCCTTACCTATGTGAAGTATGCAAATGTATATGTGTATACTTTCTTTGTTTGCAGATCCTTCAGTAATAAGTTTGCTGTCTTTTGGTTATATGATTGCAAATTGTATTTCATCATAAGTATCTGAAATGCTCGTGTGCCATTTGTGTGATAATCAGTGGCTGTTTTAATTGATAATGGATGCTGGGAGAGACTGTGATATCCATTCCATACATCTAGTTATGTCTTATGAACCAGGATCCATTCCATACATCTTGTTATGTCTTATGAACCAGCCTTTTTGAACCTGAGTGCCTTGAGGTTACTTCAGGGGCGCCTTGGCAAATCTTAAAAAAATTATCAAAAATTGTATACAAGCCAGTGAGTGGATCAAGCCCAACTTTTAGTTACACAAAGCCACGGGTTTTCATAATGCACCATTATGACTTTCTAGACACTGGCACCTAAAGCTGGATATACACTATACAATTTTCCTTAGATTTTTTTCTTTAGATTTCCAAAAAAACTATAATATGAGGCCAAACCTAAACACTTTCAATGTGTATGCAATCAGGCAGGCCCTTGCACTACATAGTTGAAGGCAAATCTAAATAAAATCTAACAACAAAAGTTGTATAGTGTATATCGAGCTTAACAAACAATGACATCATCAGTTCATAAGGAGGTTGTCCGTTGCCCCCACAGCATCCTCGTTTGACCCCAGTAGGGTCTCCAGCTTTCATATTTAGGGGGGCACATGGGGGGACAGGGACAAAAGTAGGGGGGTCAACTATAAAATACAAATATATATATATATATATATATATATATATATATATATATATATTCTGGGGCCCTTTATTAGGATCCGCAATGAGACCCATTCACATGTTTTGCAGTGAGCTCCCTTCCTACTGTATTGGGACCCCCCAGGGTTGCAGAAAACAAGAGGTATGTCACCAGCACTCCAGAAAAATATAAGGGTCCAAAGCAGTGGGAGAACTACCTGGGTTGCAAAGGTTGCACTTGCAACCAGGCCTTGGTGTTCTTCCACTGTGGGGTTCCTCAGCCTCCTCTTGCTGTCCCACCCCTGCTATTGACAGCACTGGTCTGGTGTCTGTCGCTCCTTGGCAGCGGCAATCTATTAGGACCTAGTGCTGGTGGCATTATGGGTGCAGGGAAAAGCTGGCACTATTGGTTTTAGAGAGCTGAGACCCCAGCTGGTCAACTAGCAGCAGTAATGCTGTATAACCTTCTCTGTTGTTCTCTGTTGCCGATCGGGATGTGATCCAGGTGATGCTCCCAGTCAGATTCTATAAACAGTATTTATTAGTAGGGGTGAGCCGAACACCCCCGGGTTCGGTTCGCACCAGAACCTGCGGACCAAAAGTTTGCACGAATGTTAGAACCCTATTATTTACAATGGATGCGAACGTTTGAAATCTAAAGTGCTATTTATAACGGCCAATATGCATGTTATTGTCCTAAAAAGGGTTTGCAGACCCGGGTCCTGCCCCAGGGGACATGTATCAATGCAAAAAGAAGTTTTAAAAACTGAAGTTTTTTCTGGAGCAGTCATTTTAATGATGCATAAAGTGAAAAAAAAAAGTGAAATATTCCTTTAACTAGTAGCCGACCACCCACTGTCAATTGACGGCGGAGCGGTGCGGCTCTTGTGGCGGAACGCCGTCATATGTCAGCGTCTACATTTTGGCCACTAGGGGGCGCGCGCGCTCCCGCCACGTCGCTGGGGACCCGATGCGCGTGCCCGGCGGCCGCGATGTCCGCCAGGCACCCGCGATTGCCCAGAAACTGAGCAGGACGTGGATCTGTGTATGTAAACACACAGATCCACGTCCTGTCACTGGAGAGGAGACCGATGGTGTGTCCCTTGTACATAGGGACACCGAGCGGTCCCCTCCCCCAGTCAGTCCCCTCCCCCCACAGTTAGAATCACTAACATAGGGAACACATTAACCCCTGCAGCGCCCCCTAGTGTTAACCCCTTCCCTGCCAGTCACATTTATACAGTAATCAATGCATTTTTATAGCACGGATCGCTGTATAAATGTGAATGGTCCCAAAAATGTGTCAGAAGTGTCCGATATGTCCGCCGCAATGTCGCAGTCATGATAAAAATCGCAGATCGCCACCATTACTAGTAAAAAAAATAATAATAATAAAAATGCTATAAATCTATCCCCTATTTTGTAGACGCTATAACTTTTGCGCAAACCAATCAATATACGCTTATTGCAATTTTTTTTACCAAAAATATGTAGAAGAATACGTATCGGCCTACACTGAGGAAAAAATTTGTTTAAAAAAAAAAAAAAATTGGATATTTATTATAATAAAAAGTAAAAAATATTATGTTTTTTCAAACTTGTCCCTCTTCTTTTGTTTATAACGCAAGAAATAAAAACCACAGAGGTGATCAAATACCACCAAAATAAAGCTCTATCTGTGGGGAAATAATGATAAAAAATTTATTTGGGTACATCGTTGCATGACCACGCAATTGTCATTCAAAATGCGACAGCGCTGAAAGATGAAAAATGGCTTGGTCAGGAAGGAGGTGTTCGTGCCTGGTAGGCAAGTGGTTAAATATCGTACCTGGGGGTGTCTAAAGTATGCCTGTGAAGTGGCATGTGATTCCCGTGTTTAGAACTGTTCCTGCACAAAATGACATTTGTAAAGGAAAAAAAGCCATTTAACCACTTAAGCCCAGGACCAATTTGCAGCCAAAGGACCAGGCCCCTTTTTGCGATTTGGCACTGCGTCGCTTTAACTGACAATTGCACGGTCATACGATGTGGCTCCCAAACAAAATTGGCGTCCTTTTTTCCCCACAAATAGACCTTTCTTTTGGTGGTATTTGATCACCTCTGCGGTTTTTATTTTTGGCTCTATAAACAAAAATAGAACGACAATTTTGAAAAAAATTCAATATTTTTTACTTTTTGCTATAATAAATATCCCCAAAAAATATATAAAAACTGTTTTTTTCCCTCAGTTTAGGCCGATACATATTCTTCTACATATTTTTTGTAAAAAAAAATAGCAATTGGCGATTATTGATTGGTTTGCGCAAAAGTTATAGCATTTAAAAAATAGGGGATAGTTTTATAGCATTTTTATTAATATTTTTTTTTTTTACTAGTAATGGCGGCGATCAGCGATTGTGACTGCAACATTATGGCAGACACATCGGACATTTTTGACACATTTTTGGGACCATTGTCATTTATACAGCAATCAGTGCTATTTAAATTCAGGTGTATGCTGTGCAGGAGGCACACTACACTGACTGAATATTAGGCAGATGCCTGTGTTGCACAAATCAACTACACAACACCAGCAATGAGGGGGTAGATTCAGGTGTATGCTGTGCAGTGTGCAGGAGGCACACTACATCCACTGTAACAGCGCTAGGTTAGGAAGCAAAGCAAAGCTGACACTGTCCCTGCCTATCCTGCTCTCACCCTGAACACTACACTCACTGTAACAGCGCTATCTAAAGAAGTATAAAGCACAGCTGACACTGTCCCTGCCTATCCTTCTCTCTATGAAAGCCGCACAACACTACACAAGGCCGCCGCACTGGCGGCCTTATATAGTGTGGGGCGTGTACTAAACCCCCCTGAGCTATAATTGGCCACAGGCATCCTGCCTGTGGCCAATTATGTCTCTCCTCGCTTCCGGCGCTGTGATTGCACTGTGACCCAGCATGCTTGGCCAATCATCAGTCAGCAATGCACTGCGACTGGCGCAGTGCATTGTGGGCCATTCGTATCACACTAATTTGATGCGAACGGCCCACAAAGTTCTGGTTTCGACGAACGGACGAACGGGCGATGTTCGATTCGAACATGGGTTCGAATCGAACACCGGGCTCATCCCTATTTATTAGAATCAACAGTACAACTATTATATATATATATATATATATATATATATATATATATATATAAGCAACCATATGTTCAGCTGTCATATGGGCTACATGCCTGTAAGGTGTGGGCTTTGATCAATAAAAATCACTATCATATTTAACATTAGATTTGACTAGGAGCGTCACCTGGATTGCATCCCAATCAGCATGTCAGAGAAGAATCCACTGCTGCTAAGTAGGGAGCTCAACTGTCTACAACCATTATAGATGGGCTCGGGTGTGTTCAAAATCTCACATGCCCGATCCCGCCAGGAAGTTGACACTACACATCGCTAATCACAGGCAGAGAGACATTTCCCGATCTCTGCAGCTGGGGACCGGGAAATGTCTCACTGCCTGTGATTAGCCGTGGGCAGTGTTGGCTTCCTGGCAGGATTGGGCATGTGGGGTTTCAAACACGCCTGAGCCCCTCTCTAACAACCAATTGTGCTGACCATCCTGTGCATGCCCCATAAAGTAACCAGCACTGGGTCCTAATGTGCTGCTGCCATGGAGACATAGACCAGCACTGTCAATAGCCATTACAGGACAGCAACCCTGATAGTTCTGCCACAGTGGGAGGATTCCCACATCCAGCTGGAATGTGTAGATGGGGGAATTGGAACATTTTTTTTTTCATTCAACCTAATAGTTGAATGAAAAAAGTGATCAATGTATTGTCTGCCTAAGAGCTAAGACCAGCCATTAACAGTTTAAATCTCGGCCGGTTCAGCAGGACAGGCTAATGGACAGGCTGAATGTACCAAGTTGATCGATCAAATTGGGTACAACCAGCCCTGCCGGATACTCTTATGAATATCGCTAGCGGTTGCTATATCTGCTAGTCATAATCACTGTTTGTTGGGAGAATACAATTGCTCAGCGGGGGAGATTCCCCTATCAGCACTGTCTGTGTTGATGGGGGAATCATACAAATTTCTTTCCTGCAATCTGTGGTTCGCTGGGCTATGTAACTCTCTGCATACCAACTTAAACTCCATTCTGCACGCCTGCATTCCTTTGCCACCCAGTGCTCTCTGACATTTTTTTTGGACTATCCCCATCTTTAGCGTTTAGAGTGAAGCTTCATCTTGATGTGGGGACATGCTCACTAACCATTAGTTCACTTTCTGTATTGTTTTTGCACCCTCCATTTTGTTTTTTTTATGCATGGTTTTTGCACCCTCTGCAAGGTTCGCAGCTAAACCATGCAGTGAACTTTGCCTGACAGCTGTGGGGGATTCTGGGTATTGTAGTTAGGGATGAGGAGAGGAAAAAGGGGATGCCCAGGGTTTAGAAGTTGGCGAACTGAGAGATGCTTACACGCAGCCCCTGTTGGGCCCTCTGTTGACCTGATGAGCCCAGGCCCCATTCCTTATTAGGAATCCCTGCTTACACTTTAGCTCAAAGTAGATAAAGCATCCTGAGATCATCAAAACCTATAAATACTAACAAAGATACCTGGTCACTGACACTGCTCCAACTCCTCCCACCTAGGACTTACAATTGTTTAGTAGAGCTTCCATTACAGTAATGGACCAACAATTTGAGATGCATACATGGACCAAAACATGCATAATCTGAGTGTCATTTTATCACCTGGACCTCTATAAGCAAGCAGTTTACATCACTCACATTTTGGTTAACTGGTGGTTAGCGATGAAAAGGTACGCCTCATCATAACTTATACAACTTGGTATAAAAGAAAAGTGTGAAAAAGGAACTAAACATTTTGGTAACAACAAAATGGTCCCCAAAATTTTAATTTCTCTGCATCAGATAAATCATAATAAGCAATTAAAAATATTGATAAAAAGGTATACATACTGTAGATACAGTGGGAAAAATAATTATTTGATCCCCTGTAGATTTTGTAAGTTTGCCCACTTACAAAAAAAAGAAGGGTCTATAATTTTTTATTATAGGTGTATTTTAAATGATAGAGACAGAATATCAACCAAAAATCCAGAAAAAACACGATACAAATGTTATAAATTGAATTGCAGTTCAATGAGTAAAATAAGTATTTGATCTCCTACCAACCAACAATAATTCTGGCTCCCACATACTGGCTACAGTATGTGCTCATGTGGTACACAGATTGGTCCTGTCAATTTAAGAAGGTGCTCTTAATGACAACCCGTTATGTGTATAAAAGACACCTGTCCACAGAATCTTTCTTCCATTCAAACCTACCCATCATGGGCAAGACCAAAGAGCTGTCAGAGGACGTTAGGAACAAGATTGTTGACCTGCACAAGGCTGGAATAGGCTACAAAACCATCAGCAAGAAGCTTGTGAGAAGGAGACAACTGTTGGAGCGATTATTCGCAAATGGAAGAAATACAAAATAACCATCAATCGCCCTTGGCCTGGTGCTCTGTGCAAGATTTTGCCTGATGGTGTAAAGATGATCATGAGTAAAGTCAGGGATCAGCCCAGAACTACAGGAGCTTGTGAATGATCTAAAGACACACAATATGCCGCAATGGATTGAGATCCTGCAGCACCCATAAGGTCAACCTCCTCAAGAAGGCACATGTACAGGCCTGTCTAAAGTTTGCCAATGAACATCTAAATGATTCAGAGAAGGATTGGCAGAAAGTGCTGTGGTCAGATGAGACCAAAATTTAGCTCTTTGGCATTAACTTGACTCGCCATGTTTGGAGTAAGAAAAATGCTGACTATGAGCTTAAGAACACCATCCCTACAGTCGAGCACGGAGGTGGAAACATTATGCTTTGGGGCTGTTTCTCTGGTAAAGGTATAGGCCGACTTTGCCGCATTGAGGGGCCAATGGACAGGGCCATATATTGTAAAATCTTGTACAAGAACCTTCTTCCCTCAACCAGAACACTAAAAATAGGTCGCAGATGGGTCTTCCAGCATGTCAATGACCCAAAACATATCGCCAAAGGGGTGGCTCAAGAATTAAGGTCATAGGGTGGCCTAGCCAGTTTCCGATCCTTAATCCTATAGAAAATTTATAGAGGTAGCTGAAACTTTGAGTTGCGACAGCCAAGAAACCTTAAAGATTTAGAGAAGATCTGTAAAGGAGAGTGGACCAAAATCCCTCCTGATCTGTGTACAAACCTGGTAACCAGCTACAAAAAACGTCTTACCTCTGTTTCTCCACAAAGTACTAAGTCATGTTTTGCTTGGGGATCAAATACCTATTTTACTCACTGAACTGCAACTCAATTTATAACATTTCTATCGTGTTTTTTGGGGGGATTTTTGGTTGATATTGTATCTTTATCATTTAAAATACACCTATGATAAAAAAAAAAATTATAGACCCTTCATTTCTTTGTAAGTGGGCAAACGTACAAAATCTGCAGGGATCAAATAATTATTTTCCCCACTGTAAATCACATAGTTCCTTCAATAATTTACAATAATTCATATAACTGACAAATGAAAACATATACATGAATGCATGCAAGGCAGAGCCACATAGTTCCCTAATTAGAAATACATATATCTTTAGGATTAAAAATGATCTGCGGAAACATTGATTTAATAAAATAATAATAAAAATGTCATAATGTCCCATGAATCAATTCAATTTTATGTAAACCATAACAATGAACTTCTCAATGCACAAATGAAGAGCCCCTTTCGCTCATCCATTTGTAATGAAGAGGAATTCCAAAACACTTCGGTCTCCTTGCTTTTTCTCACATATAAAAATCCTGATGTATCAAGGTGTCAGTACTACGAATTTTCTTATATTTGTCAATCATATTCGAATCTGCCTTGAAATTTGAATCTGATGATACAGCAAGCAAAGGGAAGCATAGCTTAAGCCTAAGTTAAGCAGACTTTATGATTGCAGTCAGGGCCAGTGCAAGGATTTTTGTCCACACAGGCGAAGGTGCATATTTTGGTTCCCCCCCCCACATGGGATTGTCAAAGACTGCAGGCATGATGGCACATGGGATTGTCCAAGACTGCGGGCATGATGGCATATGTGGTTGTCAGAGACTGCGGTCATGATGGCACATGGGGTTGTCGGACACTGTGGGCATGATGGCATGGGGTTGTCAGACTGCATACAAACAAGGCAGATGGGATTGTCAGATTGAGACTTTGGGCATGATGACACATGGGCAGGGCTGATACAATAATATTTACAGCTTGCTTTCCCTACCTTTCACATAGATGGCCAAGAAAAATCTTCATCTGTGCTCCTCTTGGGCCTTCTGCTGGTCTTGGCCCCTCCTTGGGGTCTCAGTCAGCTCCAGGCTCCCAGGGCTTCCTCTGCAGAATGCAGAAATGGAGATGTTGGTGACCCTCTCAGCAGCCGCCTAGGTGGGAGGATTTTTTTTTTTCTTATCCAACGATCCTCGAGTCCAGGTCCAAGGCTGAAGGGAGAAGCAGAGAGGCGGCACTGCGGCGCGATGGGGGTGTCCGTGTCACTCACAATCTCTCTCTGTGCTGCAGCTGGCAGTGGAGGAGGCGTGCAGTAGGCAGGGCTGGCCTGGGATTCTAGTAAGCAGAGGCAAGCAGGCAAAGTCAGTGGGCTCAGCTGGGTTCAGTAGAGGTGCGAGGATGGCCTTCCCCCGTGCCAGCATAAGAACCTCTTGCGGAGCCCTTGATTTTGGTGCCCCCCTCCCCTGGTGCCCTCAGGCGGCCACCTTGGCTGCCTTATGCTGGCGCCGGCCATGCCTGTAGTGGACCTTTTAATATCCCCTCACTGCCCAAAGAAAAGTCATCCTAGTATTCATACCTCTTGGCAGCTCTGTTTTCACATTAGGTGCTAGGATAGCACAGCTATGATAGTGAGCTCATACTGACAAAGTCAGCCAACCAGTGACTTAGCCTGAACACAAATCTCTGCTTGTCAGTGTTCATGTGTTCTACCGCATTGACTTTACTTTGGAGTCAGCAGGAGGAACCTGGAACTGCTGTCAGATAAATATAGAATACCATTTATTAACATATTGGTTATAGATATACTTGCCTAATCCTCCAATCCCCTCAGAACAAGACCGTCCCCCTTGCAGTCTTGTTGTGCGGTGGACTGTTCCTGACGTCATCACACCCATAGAGCTGCTCGGGATGAGAAGACGTCAGGAACAGTCCCCTGCTGGTTCGTGATGGAGCACCATTTGCCACTGGAGAGGATCGGGTGCAACGAGCAGTTAACTCATGCAGTGCAGGCGAAAAAGAGGAAAAGCACCAGTACTTCCTGTACGCCCAGGAAAGCCAAATTATTAATTCTGCTGTTCCCAACACATGTAGCAGCTGCACCCGGCACCCAGCAGGCATCCCTGCAGTTCATCTCCTCAGCTCTCGCCCAGCTGCACGTCATGATCGGCACGCTGATCGCAGCAGTCTCTGATGTGCAGGCGAGAGTGGAAGTCCTAGAGGTCTGCTCAGCGGGGCCCCCCCTGGACACACTCGCAGTGCCCGCCTTGGCACTACCACCCACAGGTACGCCATACACTAGTTCCACAATTTTTCCTACACACCTCATGCCAGCCGGCATCAGGAAGGACCTCCTGGAGGGAAAGGATGTTAACCTGGCCTCCCTGCTCATCTCGGTCCACGATCTGGCCTAGAATAAGTACTACGCCTGGGGGGCCGTGTCCGTAGTTCTGAAGGCCAAAGACCCCAGGCTCAATCGCAAACTGTCGATCCCGAGTTTGGGCTGGCCTTCGACATGTTCAGGGACATGTTGTGCTCCGCCAACTCCGGCAGAAGGGAAGAGATGGATTTGTACCTTCATGCGATGGTTGACTTAGGGTACAAATATGGAGGCTCTGGGTTTTTACGACTACCACGCTCGTTCGCAGCCAGAGCTGCAGCGAAACTCGCCCAGTTCCAAACCAGCACGAATTGGAGCATCGTGGACACTGAGTTGTTCTGCCAACGGGTTTGCGCCGTTTGCCAGTCCTCCACGCACACAGCAAACTGGTGCTCTAACATGGATGCCAGATGTTCTTTGACCTTCCCCTCTACCTCTAGTGTCTGCCCCTATGCAACATCTTCAGGTGGACAAATTGGGATGGCCCGTCCAGTTACTAGGCAAGACGCCTATCTGCAACAACTTCAACTGTGGCACCTGCAGCTTCAACCAATGCCGACTGCTCCACATTTGTGTCAACTGTCATAGAGCTCATCCCAAGAGCACATGCACCCTCAAGCGTCCCAACTCATCTTGACTGAGCCAGGTGAACGTAAGATCACTGGAGTTCTACCTTTCCTCTCACCAGCATACACACTATTCCTGGTGCTTGGGTTATGCGCCCGCATATGTAAACGACGTCCAAACCATACATGTGAGGTATCGCCGTGAACGTTAGAGCGAGAGCAATAATTCTAGCACTAGACCTCCTTTGTAACTCTAAAAATTGAAACCGTTGCCTCTGGAGATTTTTAAGTACTGAAGTTTGGCGCCATACCACGAGTGTGCGCAATTTTTAAAGTGTGATATATGAGGTATCTATTTACTCAGCATAACATCATCTGTCGCATTATACAAAAAATTGTCTAACTTTACTGTTTTGTTTTGTTTTTTTCATGAAAAATTCATTTTTTTCCCAAAAAATTGCATTTGAAAAATTACTGTGCAAATACCGTGTGACATAAAAAAGTGGCGATGGCCGCCATTTTTTTCCCTAGGGTCTGCTAAAAAAAAATATATAATGTTTGGGGGTTTTGAGTAATTTTCTAGCAAAAAAATTATGATTTTTACATGTAGGAGAGAAGTGTCAGAATTTGCGCGGTATGGAAGTGGTTAAGCAGCCCACTCACCTGTGTTTCTTGTCGGTTCCAGTGCACAATACATCCCTCTTCTACAATCAACCATTACTTATCTTGGGTATGCCCCTTTTTGGTGTACCGACCAGCTGACCAGGGCACAGGTCTAAGTTATGTTGTGAGTCTTGTGGCGTCTTTATGTGGTTTCATGTCTATCTCGGTTGGAGGGCTCCGATCATAAATATATACATATATATGAGTCCTGTAAGTTATTTGTCTAAAATTGAATTTATGGACCTTAAAAATGATAAAAGGCAATATGGAAAAAGACAGTCAAGTCATTAACAACTATGGAACCAAACCCATGAAGCTTGCAATGTTTGGTAGCAGCCCTAACCATGTCACCACAATGTTTTTTTTTTTCATTTTTAACTCAATTTCTTTCTAAATATAGTGCATCCACTTCACCTAGATTGAAATAATAGAAAACAATGGAAAATCTTAGGAAATTCTTTAAAATAAGGATTTAAATGACTCGGATACTGTCATATGATAGGTCTCCATTGAAGATGTTACCTTGAGAAATTTTCTCCAATAGCCAGTTTAGACCAGCAGTTCTCCTCACAGATGCGTGCGACCGTTGTAAAAGCATTTTACCAAATTTGAGTACAAGTTCTAGACGTGTACATGAAATTGGAGCACACTGCACCATTTTTAGAACACCCGGTAGATACTTTCTCAAAATCTGTCTGTGACCAGTCATTATGAATTCCACTGTATATTTCCTCAGGCTGTACCTGAGTTGTATTTGTTATATGCACTCTTTAAAATAGTGTGACCTAACAGTGATTTCTTACATAAAAAATGCCTGGTCTCACTTTTTATCTCTGAAATTCTAGCCTAAAAAGTATTTTGAAATATGTGCAGATGATTCCTGTTATTTTTCTTTGTCCCAGCAATAGGGATGAGCCGAACACCCCCGGGTTCGGTTCGCACCAGAACCTTCTAACGGACCGAATGTTCGCGCAAATTTTCGAACCCTATTCGTTACAATGGACGCGAACGTTCAAAATCAAAATTGCTAATTATAACGGCCAATATGCATGTTAATGTCATAAAACAGGTTTGGGGACCTGGGTCCTGCCCAGGGGACATATATCAATGCAAAAAGAACTTTTAAAAACTAAAGTTTTTTCGGGAGCAGTCATTTTAATGATGCAAAGTGAAAAAAAAGGGAAATATTCCTTTAAATATGGTACCTGGGGGTTGTCTAAAGTATGCCTGTGACGTGGCATGTGTTTCCCGTGTTTAGAACTGTCGCTGCACAAAATGACATTTGTAAAGGAAAAAAAGAAGCCATTTGAAACCACTTGCGGCTTTAATGTCATGTCTTGTCCTGGCCATATGGCTGAAAATCCTTGAGAAAAATGGCATGGCTACCCCATCAAGTAGAATCTGAACAGGTACATTTTGAAGTGTAGCTCCATCCAAAAAAAATCTATTTTTAAGCTTTTTGGAGAACATAGGGAGGGGTTATCACCCCTGTAACATTTGCTGTCTTTGCACATCTCTTCAGAACATTTCACCTCACTTTCCGTCCCAATGACAAATGTTTTTGGAAAAGTGGGGTTTTAATTGAAACAAGGATTGGTGATAAAGCATCAGTAGAGAGGAGATACCTTTTTCCCAAATTAAATGTAACAGGATAGAATTTCCCTTCCTAGGGGTAGATTTCCTCTCACTTCCTGTTTTCTCCTTCCGTTTGCAAGTAGGAGTCGTTTGTAAGTTGGATGTTTGAAAGTAGGGGCCCGCCGTATATACTCTGCAGAAATTTGCCCCATTAGATGTTGGTGTAGTCACAACACTGTAAGCCCTCACAGTTACTCTTGGTGGGCACAGGAATTGGCCCTGCTGTGAATTATTAGATCAAGATTTGTAATTGCATGCACCTGTTGAACAGGGCAGAAAAATTGGGCCTTTGGTGGTGGTGGTGGACGGTGTTGCCACAAGACTGTAAGCCCTCACAGTTACTCTTGGTGGGCGCAGGAATGGGCCCTGCTGTGAACTATTAGATCAAGATTTGTAATTACACGCCCCTGTTAAACAGGGGCTGAAAAATTGTGCCTTAGGCACTGGTGCTGGTGCCACAACACTGCAACCCCTCACAGATACTGTACTTGGAGCACAGCAGTCAGACCTGTTGCGAAGCATTGCTTAAAAAATTGTAATTACACGCCCCTGTTAAACAGGGGCTGAAAAATTGTGCCTTAGGCACTGGTGCTGGTGCCACAACACTGCAACCCCCTCACAGATACTGTACTTGGAGCACAGCAGTCAGACCTGTTGCGAATCATTTTAAAAAATTGTAATTACACGACCCTGTTATACAGGGGCTGAAAAATTGTGCCTTAGGCACTGGTGTGGTGGCACCCAGAAACAAAAATGTTCTTCCAAGCTATCAAGGAATGGATCATTGAGGAGGAGGAAGAGGATAGTCAGTGAACATAACAGGACAGTCACTCAGCATCAGCATAGGCAGTCTTGAAGGGATGTGACATTATAAATTATTCAGTTATATCCGCTTCAGGTGCCTGGTAGCTGGTGGTGATCCAAGACTGATTCATCTTTATGAAGGTCAGTCGATCAACCGAGTCGGTGGACAGGCGCAGCCTGTGATCGTGACAAATCCTCCAGCAGCACTGATTGTGCGTTCGGAAAGAACGCTGGATGCAGGACAGGCCAGTAGCTCAATTGCATACTGTGCAAGCTCTGGCCAGTGATCCATCCTCAAGACCCAGTAAGCCAGTGGATTTTCGGTGGGAAAGGTGTCCAAGTCTGACCTTGCCCCTAGGTATTCCTGCACCATGTATATCAGACGCTGGCGATGGTTGCTGGAACCGATCATACCTTGGGTCTGCGGACTAAAAAATTGTCTGAACGCATCGGTCAGACGTCCACCTTCCCTACCGCTCCTTCTGCTACTGACCGAAGCCTCAGCAACTCGTCGTCCAGGACCAGGAGTTTGTAACCTCCCAGTTTCTGGGAACGCGTTGCACAGACCTTTCTGCAAGGCCTCCCTGAGATGTCTCATCCTCTGCTCCCTCTGCGACGGCAAGATAAGGTCCGCAACCTTACCCTTGTACCGTGGATCAAGGAGAGTGGCCAGCCAGTAATGGTCCCTCTCCTTGATCCGAAGAATACGAGGATCCTTCCGCAGGCTTTGCAGGATCAGGGAGGCCATGCAATGTAGGTTAGCTGAGGCATTCGGTCCAGAGTCTTCTGGGTCACTGAGGACGACATGATCGCCAGCCACCTCCTCCCAGCCACGTACAAGTCCACTGGTTTGTTGGGACTGTACATCATCCCTAAAAGACTGCTGCTGCTGCTGCTGATGCTGAGTGCCAGGCTCCACCCCCATGCTCACACAATCCTCCTCCTCCTCTTCCTGTGTGATGGGTGGGACAGAAGGAACACTGTCTGGATAAAGGGGGCCTTGAGAGGCAAGGAAGTCCTCCTCTTCCTGCCTCTGTTCTGCCTCAAGTGCACTGTCCATTATCCCACGCAGCGTATGCTCCAACAGGTGGACAAGAGGTACAGTGTCACTGATGCATGCACTGTCACTGTTCACCATCCTCGTCGCCTCCTCAAATGGTGACAGGACAGTGCATGCATCCCTGATCATGCTCCACTGGTGTGGGGAAAAAAATGCAAGCTCCCCTGACCCTGTCCTGGTGCCGTAGTCACACAGGTACTCATTGATGGCCCTCTGCTGTGTGTGCAGTCGCTGCAGCATGGCCAACGTTGAGTTCCCTCTGGTGGGCATGTCACATATAAGGCGGTTCTTGGGCAGGTTCAACTCCTTTTGCAGCTCAGCCAGCCGAGCACTGGCATTATACGATCGGCGGAAATGCACACAGACTTTCCTGGCCTGCCTCAGGACATCCTGTAAGCCTGGGTACCTGCCCAAGAACCGCTGCACCACCAGGTTGAGGACGTGAGCCATACAGGGCACATGGGTCAGCTGTCCCTGTCGCAGGGCAGAGAGGAGGTTGGTGCCATTGTCACAAACCATCATTCCTGGCTTAAGCTGGCGTGGCGTCAACCACCTCTCGGCCTGCCCCTGCAGAGCTGCCAGAACCTCTGCCCCAGTGTGGCTCCTGTCCCCCAAACACACCAGCGCAAGCACGGCATGGCATCTTTTTGCCTGCGAACTTGCGTAGCCCCTTGTACACCTACGGAGCACCGCTGGTTCCGAGGACAGAGCACTCGAAGAGGCCATGGAGGAAGAAGAAAAGGAGGGGGTGGAGGAGAGAGGTGTGTCACAACCAGTAGTAGCATTTTGGTGGCGTGGTGGCGGAACAACCTCCAACACTACTGCACCTTGTCCTGCATTCCCTCCCAGCTGCCAAAAGAGTGACCCAATGGGCCGTGAAAGACAGGTAACGTCCCTGTCCATGCCTGCTGGACCACGAGTCAGCGGTAATATGCACCTTACCACTGACCGCCCTGTCCAGCGAGGCATGGACATTGCTTTCCACATGCCGGTAGAGAGCCGGAATCGCCTTCCGTGAGAAAAAGTGGCGTTTGGGAACCTGCCACTGAGGAACCGCACATTGAACAAACTCACGGAAGGGGGCCGAGTCTACCAACTGAAAAGGCAGCAGTTGAAGTGCTAGCAATTTAGCCAAGCTAGCATTCAACTGCTGGGCATGTGGATGGCTGGGAGTAAACTTCTTTCGACGGTCCAGCAGCTGGGGCAGGGAAATTTGCCTGGTAGAATCAGACGTCGGTGTACTGCTAACAGAGTGCCCGCAAGTACTTGGCTGTGACACACCTAATTCTACACCTTCATTCCTCTCAGTGCAGCTTTCAGAGAGGACTGAAGATATAGTGGGGTTGGAGATCCCAGCTGATGAGGAGCAAGGAGAGGTCCGCTTTGTTCTTTGGTGTGGGTCTTTAATGTGCGCTTGCCAACGAGCTGCATGGCAGGTCGACATATGTCTGGTCATGCTTGTGGTGCCCAAGCGGCTGATGTTTTGGCCATGCGAGATATGCTTGAGACATATGTTGCAAATAGCAGTGGTGCGATCTGATGTACTCGTCTCAAAAAAGGCCCACACCAAAGAACTTTGTGATAACATGCAGAGGCAGCGCCCTGCACTGGCGGAGCCCTGCGGTGTGATTCAGTTGGTGTGCTGGCCTCTAGCTGGCCTCCGGAGGGCATCCTGCCTCGTTGGACATGTGCCGCCGCCTCCTCCTCCTCCTCCTCCTCCTCCTCTCTCCCCTCAGGCACCCACGTGGAGTCAGTGACCTCATCATCCCCTCCCTCTTCACCACTAGAGCAAACCTGGCAGTAAGCTGCAGCTGGTGGAACATGACTGCCAGATTGCTGTCCTTCAGCATCCCCTCTCTCTGCGTGCACACTACTGCCTTCCTCAAGCTAGGTATCATCATCCGAGCCTTCAAATCGTTGGGCATCCTCCTGGAGCATGTACCCAACACTGTGCTCAAACAGTTCGGGGGACTCCTCAGGAGGACATGGTGGGTCTAGGGAAGGGGTGCCTGATGATGCCATTGAGAACGCGTTGGCAGCTGCTCTGCCAGTACCCTGAGCCTGGGTGAGAGAGGATGAGGAGGGCTTGGTCATCCATTCTACCAAGCCTTCGGCATGATGCGGCTCAACATGTCCAGCTGCCGAAAACAAGGAAAAGCGTGTCCCATGGCCACGTGCTAGAAACAGAGCCTGCTTGCCCTGTGTTCTTGCCTTGGGACTGTCTGCCTCTCCTTGGCGGTCTTCCAGGCATTGTAGTGGGTAGTGTATATTGTGCTGGAGTCACACAGCACACACACTAACTCCTGCAGATGGATGCCTTAGATGACAGCAACAGGGCCCTATGGCAGATAGAGGCTGCCTTAGATGACAAGAACTGGGCTGACACACACACACACTAGCTCCTATGTGTGCTGACACACACACACTAGCTCCTATGTGTTCTGACACACACACTAGCTCCTATGTGTGTTGACACACACACACTAGCTCCTATGTGTGCTGACAACACACTATAGCTCCTATGTGTGCTGACAACACACTATAGCTCCTATGTGTGCTGACAACACACTATAGCTCTTATGTGTGCTGACAACACACTATAGCTCCTATGTGTGCTGACAACACACTATAGCTCCTATGTGTGCTGACAACACACTATAGCTCCTATGTGTGCTGACACACACACACTAGCTCCTATGTGTGCTGACACAAACACAATATAGCTCCTATGTGTGCTGGCACACACACACTAGCTCCTATGTGTGCTGACACAAACACACTATAGCTCATATGTGTGCTGACACACACACACTAGCTCCTATGTGTGCTGACACACACACACACTAGCTCCTATGTGTGCTGACACTAGCTCCTATGTGTGTTGACACACACACACACACTAGCTCCTATGTGTGCTGACACAAACACACTATAGCTCCTATGTGTGCTGACAACACACTATAGTGCCTATGTGTGCTGACACACACATACTAGCTCCTATGTGTGCTGACACACACACACTAGCTCCTATGTGTGCTGACACAAACACACTATAGCTCCTATGTGTGCTGTCAACACACTATAGCTCCTATGTGTGCTGACACACACACACTAGCTCCTATGTGTGCTGTCACACACACACACACACACACTAGCTCCTATGTGTGCTGACACAAACACACTATAGCTCCTATGTGTGCTGACAACACACTATAGCTCCTATGTGTGCTGACACACACACTAGCTCCTATGTGTGCTGACACACACACACACACTAGCTCCTATGTGTGCTGACACAAACACACTATAGCTCCTATGTGTGCTGACAACACACTATAGCTCCTATGTGTGTTGACAAAAAAATATAGCTCCTATGTGTGCTGACAAAAAAATATAGCTCCTATGTGTGCTGACAACACACTATAGCTCCTATGTGTGCTGACAACACACTATAGCTCCTATGTGTGCTGACAAAAAAATATAACTCCTATGTGTGCTGACAACATTCTACCAAGCCTTCGGCATGATGCGGCTCAACATGTCCAGCTGCCGAAAACAAGGAAAAGCGTGTCCCATGGCCACGTGCTAGAAACAGAGCCTGCTTGCCCTGTGTTCTTGCCTTGGGACTGTCTGCCTCTCCTTGGCGGTCTTCCAGGCATTGTAGTGGGTAGTGTATATTGTGCTGGAGTCACACAGCACACACACTAACTCCTGCAGATGGATGCCTTAGATGACAGCAACAGGGCCCTATGGCAGATAGAGGCTGCCTTAGATGACAAGAACTGGGCTGACACACACACACACTAGCTCCTATGTGTGCTGACACACACACACTAGCTCCTATGTGTGCTGACAACACACTATAGCTCCTATGTGTGCTGACAACACACTATAGCTCCTATGTGTGCTGACAACTGCCTCAGCTCCTTATAATGGGTTTGTGGTTTGTACACAGTAAGTATGTTACTTAATAGAAGATCACAACAAGTTATGTTCTGTGACTTGTTTTCCCAGTGTTAGGAAATGTAAATGAGGTTGATAGCGTTCCATAATGCACCTGTCTCGGGGCTTCCCGTGCATGCGTACGCTGACTCGGAGACCCAAGCTGTTATTCCCTGCAGCATAAGCCGTTCAGCGGGTCCCAACCAATGATTTATGGCTGGGACCCGCTGATCAGCTGAGCAAATGATAGAAGAGAGCCCTGTGTTAGTAAACAACACAGGGCTGTTTACAGGCAGCAGCGGTGTGCCATTTTTTTTTCTCCCTGCAAAGCAGCGTGTAAAGACAGTCACATTGGTTAGTAAAAACACACACACAGTAAACATTGTTACGCACACAGTTAACCCCTTGATTGCCCCTAAATGTTAACCCCTTCCAAGTCAGTGTCATTAGTACAGTAGCAGTGTATCATATTAGCACTGATCACTGTATTAGTGTCACTGGTGATGTCATTGTAGACGCTAGAACTTTCATGCAAACCAATCAATATACACTTATTGGGATTTTGTTTTACCAAAGACATGTAGCAGAATACATTTTGACCTAAATTTATGAAGAAATTCGATTTTTATATAATTCTTTTTATTGGATATGATTTATAGTTTTTCAAAAATGTCAGGCTTTTTTGTTTATATTATAAAAAATAAAAAACCCAGTGATCAAATCCCTCCAAAAGAAAGCAGTATTTGTGTGAAAAAAATGATATAAATTTTGTATGGGTACAGCTTGTATGACCGTGCAATTACCAGTTAAAATAGCACAGTGCTAAATAGCAAAAATGCCCTGGTCATGAAGGGGGTAAAACATTCCAGAGCTGCAGTGGTTAAGTATATACCTTGTAGTAGTTCTTTGATATGTTGCTTCTGCTGCTTGCAATACTCATTTATTACCGCTACACAAAAAAATCTACTACAAATTTCTTTTGGGGTGGAAATCAATCATAATGGGTTGCTGGTGCATGAAAGCCAAACAATTATGTAATGCAGGGGTCTCAAACTTGTGGCCCTCCAGCTGTTGTGAAACTACAAGTCCCACGAGGCATTGCAAGGCTGACAGTTACAAGCATGACTCCCACAGGCAGAGGCATGATGGAACTTGTAGTTTCACAGCTGGAGGGTCGCCAGTTTGAGACCTCTGATGTAATGGTAAAGTAAACTATTACATATGTAATTTATGTGATGCAAGAAAATGTGTTAATTATGCTGTTCATAACATTCTGTAATTGCATGTACAGCATTAAGGCATACACCAATCATGTTATGTAAAGGAGTTGCATCTTTTTAGGTTGCCCTTTGAGCTGCTTTAAAATGGCATCTCCCCATTGAATGATCAATCTTTTTAAAAAAATGTTTTTCCTGGTACATGTCCCTCAGATAAGTGCCCAGCCCCCCATGCCTTTCTTTGTCATTCCCTTTACTTTTAACTTCGAAAATGGAGATTACTGAAAACAAAAATTTGGCTCCTGTTTATTTATTTTATTTATTTATTTATTGGGGTTCAGATTTTGGATCTGAACTTTGATACCATTCGCCAGACCCGGGTACATTTGGCTCATCTTCACTATTAAAACTGAATTTGTTAGTACAATGTTTAACCACCTGATTACTTTGCACTTAAACCCTCCTCGTGACCAGACCAATTTTCAGCTTTCGGCACTAACGCACTTGGAATGACAATTGCGCACTCATACAACACTGTACCCAAATGAAATTTTTATCCCACAAATAGAGCTTTCTTTTGGTGGTATTTAATCACAGCTGGGGTTTTTATTTTTTGCTAAACAAATAAAAAAAGATGGAAAATTAAAAAATAAAATAAAATCATGTTTAATAGTTTGTTATAAAATTTTGCAAACAGGTAATTTTTCTGCTTCATTGATATGCGCTGATGAGGCGGCACTGGTGGGCACTGATAGGCTGCACTGGTGGGCACTGATAAGCTGCACTGGTGGGCACTGATAAGCTGCACTGGTGGGCACTGATAGCCTGCACTGGTGGGCACTGATAGGCTGCACTGGTGGGGACAGATAAGTCGGTACTGATGGGCACAGCAAAGATGGCACTGATGGGCACAGATGGGTGGCACCGATGGGCACTGATGGATGGCACTGATAGGTGGCACTGATGGGCACTGATAGATGGCACTGATAGGTGGCACTGATAGGTGGCACTGATGGGCACTGATAGGAGGCACTGATGAGCACTGGTAGGGGACACTGATGAGCACTGGTAGGTGACACTGATGTGCAGCACTGTGGGCACTGACAGATGGCACTGTGGGCACTGACATATGGCACTGTGGGCACTGACAGATGGCACTGTGGGCACTGACAGATGGCACTGTGGGCACTGACAGGTGGAGCTAGTGGGCACTTTTATTATTCAAAGGAGGGCACCATGGACCCTGGGCATATTGCAGTGAGAGGGACTGATGTCCCTCTCACTGCCGCCGGTGATCGCCTTTTTTTTTTCTCCTCGCGCTATCAGTGCGAGCAGGAAAAAAAGCAGATTACCGGCTCGGTTATTTTCACATGATCAGCTGTCATTGGCTGACAGCTGATCACGTGGTAAGGGGTCGGTATCGACCCCTTACTCGGATCTGTGATCCAGCGAGTTTCACAGACTCGCGGATCACGGAGTGCGCCACGCGCGCCCTTCAGGGGGCGCGCAGGCAGCTCCTTGCCCAGACGACGTCAATAGACGTAGTCCCGGCACATCAGATCCGCGCTGTAGCTGTCATTTGGCTATAGCGCGGATCTAAGGTGGTTAACCTGACTGTATACAGTATCTACTTTATTTGGGCATTAACGTGTATGTATAGTCCAAACAATTTTAGCTTTGAATAGAGTAGGAGAGGATTTGTCAAATTTTTTATTGCTGTCTATGTCCCAACTAGGTCCAAATTCACCTTCAGTATTTGTCTTTATGACCATTGTCACTGAGACAGAATGTGGTGGGAAATTCAGCATTTAAAGTTGTCATCAAACCTGGACATGATGTTAAATACGCAAATTTAAAGCAGTTGGAACTATACATACATTTTAAACTAATATGTGTGATCATCCATAAGAGTTTTTAACTCCCTCTCCTGGCTGTCTTTGCTGGACAGCTGTTAGGACAAAAATCAAAGAAAAATATAAACTAGTAAACTGTTCCTATATCCTTGTAAAATATGTTATCGTTGATAAGGCCAAAACCATATGCAAATAACAGCAAAACACAACATGTTCTGATTATTATAACCTGGAATATAATTGGTTAACAACGATGATTGCACTTTGCATGTTATCACTGCTTTACTTTACTTTTCTTTTCGCTTCCTCTTCCTTATTTTTCTGACCCAGTGACTGATCATCAATATTCATACCTTTTATCTTGAATCCTTATGAGAATTATAGTATAGTAACCTTCCCCTACCCCATCTCAGTATAAATTTAGTTCAACTTTTTGGACAGCTTGCGGGGGTAGGCTTACCACATCTTGCAGAAAGTGCCACTTGGGTGATAAGTGCCTGGCACTTTCTACACGGCACTTTAACTAAGGCACTTCTACTAAAAGCGAGTATAAATATTAGTGCTCCACACCAAGTTGTCTGGAAGTTACCTTTCATCTTTTCCCTTTCACTCAGCCTTCTTTTCCCCCTCTCTCCACCCTCCAACATACTGCTCATACTCATACTTATCTTTTTCTTTGCAATAGTGTCCTCTCTCCTCAAACTCCCTCAAACAATTTCTTTACTCCCCTCTCTCCAGTCCACAACCTGCACATATCTCCCTCACTTTTGCCCTCTCAATATTACTGTACTTATCACCTCCTGCTCATTCTGAGCCTACATAATGTCAACACTTCCACTTCACTGCAGCACCTGCCCCCTGCCTTCATATAAATCCCACTTCCACCTTACTGCCATCGCCCTCCTACTACTTCTAATGTCTGGGGATATCGTGCCAAACGCTGGCCCTCCTCCAGCCAACTCTCACCCCCAGAATTGGCAGTCTACCTCCTCTTACAGTAGCCATAACTTCCACTCTCTTATTCCAATTCCCCTAAATCCATGAGTCAGCCCCCCTTATGTGTGCCCTCAGAATTCCTACTCAGTCTCTAACAAACTTGCCTCTGTTAATTACCTTTTCCTCTTCAGCTCCCTCAATCTACTTGCTATTACTGAAACCTGGCTCCAGAAATCCAACACTACCTCCCCAGCTGCCCTATACCATGGTGGTATCCTCTGGACTCACTCACCCAGACCCAGCGGATGAAAAGGAGGTGGTGTCGGACTTCTCCTCTCCACACAATGCACCTTCCAGGTTCTTCCTACACCTCCCTCTCTTTCCCTCTACTCTTTCGAAGTGCACTGCATTTGTCCTTTTTCTCCAGTTTGTCCGTTTATTTCAGCGCACTTTAATTGTCACATACAACACCATCTCCTCCGCTCCTCTTTCTGTTGGTGTTCCCCAAGGCTCTGTCCTTTTGCCCCTCCTATTCTCTCTTTATACTTATTCCCTGGGCCAGTTGATAACCTCCCATGGCTTCCAATACCACCTTTACGCTAACGAAACCCAGATCTATCTCTCCTCTTCTCAACTTACCCCCTCAATCTCCTCATGTATCACACACTTACTGATTGACATATCAGTATGGATGTCACATCACTTCCTCAAACTCAATCTTTCTAAAACTGAGCTTGTAATATTTTCTCTCCCCATGACATTATCATTAAAATCAACGGCACAACCATTGGTCCCTCCTCACACGCCAAGGTGCTGGGTGTAATCCTGGACTCGGACCCCTCATTCCGCCCCCATATCCAATCACTGGCTACATCTTGTCGCCTTAACCTCTGCAACATTTTCAGAATTTGCCCCTTCCTGACTAACAACACCACAAAACAACTTTTTCACTCGTTGCTTATTTCTCGTCTCGACTACTGCAACTCTTTCCTCACTGGCCTACCCTTGCACAGGCTATCCTGAATTCTGCTGCTAGCATAATACACCTTACTTATTCGATCTGTGACTGCTGCTCCTCTCTGCCAATCCCTTCACTGGCTTCCCCTACCCCACATATAAAATACAAAATGCTAACCACAACATACAAGGCCATCCACAACAGAGCCCCCAGCTATATCACCAACCTCATCTGCATATATCACCCTAATCGCCCTCTCCACTCCTCCCAAGACCTCCTGCTCTCTAGCACCCTTGTTACCTCTGCCCATGCTCGCCTCCAGAACTTCTACAGACTTCTCCCATCCTGTGGAACTCCCTGTCCCAGAATGTCAGTATGTCTAAGCCCCTACCCTGTCCACATTTAGGTGATCCCTGAAAACTCACATATTCAGGGAAGCCTACCCCACCTCCACCAAAGAACTGTACCCAAGCCACCTCCATCAGATCAACCTCCGCAGCTATTCCCTTTTGTACCACCTCCCCCTGTAAGCTCCATGAGCCAGGCCCTCCCTGTCTTTCTGTATTGAACTGTATTGTGATGTCCCCTCTCTACATTGTAAAGCACTGCGCAAACTGTTGGATCTATATAAATCCTGTATAATAATAATAATAACAATAACAATAGTATATCTCTGGGAAGTCTTGAGGCTCTTGACTGGAAGAGATTTTGAGGATCAGCATGTACAGTGTACAGATATAACAATCTCACTTTTCTTTTCACTTCTGCTAATATAGCAGTATTGAATGAGGACAAACTACTACTGTGTTGTACTGCTACATAGGAAGTAATGGGAATATCAAAAAACATGAATTTAACCATTGATGTGCGCATCCATTGAGCAGGAAATTGTGGTGTTCTGCGCCTTCAGATCCCACAGGTATGGCCAGTTTGGCTTGATTATATAACCCTGTGTCAGGGCCTGGATTTGAACCTGGAACTTTTTCTGCGTCAGGCAATGTCTCTTCTTGCTGAGCTACCCAGAATGCTGGACAGTTCCCTGGACAATTCCTTGAATGAGCCTGTCTTGAACCTATGTTTATCCTGAACTCTGAACTCTTTGCTTCTCCCATAAACATCCTGATTTAAGCCATGTCTCTGCACTTCCTGTTTGCCAGATTATTGTGCCCACTGTTATAGCAACTGGTCTTTGAGCCTGACCACTGATCATGACACCCTGGTTGTAAATCCTCACATATACCCAGTGAAGTGATTGACCACAAGTGATATACAGAGATTAAACAAATCCTCCTACTTAAGTTGGACCTGTATATCTGTAGTCTTCTCTTCTCTACAGTCATTCAAGGTGCAGGATTTATACAGCTTGCCCGAGCTTCCAGAAAGCAGGGGGCAGGGAGCTGAGGTTACAATCTGCAGAGCTTAATGAGGAGAGTTGAGAGCTGTTTGGAGTGAAGGGACACATCCCCTTTTTACAGCACATAAGAATAGAGCTGAGGCTGTCAACCACAAGCTGTGTGCTGAAGCTCCCTACCCTTTCACCATTTTCTATTAATGTTAGGAAAACCTGTCAAAAGTGACTCATGTAAATAGCAGAGGAATGAGGCAGCAGACAGAAATTAAACTTATGCCACGTACACATGGTCGGAACTTCCAATGGAAACAGTCCGATGGGAGCTGTTCATCGGATTTTCCAACCGTGTGTATGCCCAGCGGTCTTTTTCTGTCGGAATTTCCGACGGACTTTGGATTGAGAACCTGTTCTTAATTTTTCCCGACGGAAAACCTATCAGATTTTCCGATCGTGTGTATGCAATTCCGACACGCAAAATTCCGCTGCATGCTCGGAAACAATTCGACGCATGCTCAAAAGCAGTAAACTTCCCTTTTATAGTGCAGTCGAACATGTTGTATGCCGTGGTGTTATTGACCGTCGGAATTTGGTGTGACCGTGTGTAGGCAATACAGTTTGAGCGAAATTCCGTCGGAATTCCGACGGGAAAACCATCAGAGCTTTTTCCGACGAGAATTCCGACCGTGTGTACGTGGCATTAGTCCTTTGGATTGAGACAAGTACATAGTATGCTTTGTTCATATTTCATGTCTGAGGTTTTCAATCACTTTAAGTAAGACTCCAGCCCAAAATCTTTCTAGATTGGATAGAATAAGGTAGAGTAGAACCTCTGCCATATTTTTATTGTTGTCTATGTTCCCTTTGTAGAGATCCACCCTCAGTATTTGTCATGGTAACTTGTAAATGTGACAAAAAGTGAGGATAAATTTAAAAATGTTAAGTCATCAGAAGTAAAGAGAAAATCTTTCAATAGTGACACATATTCCAATGAAAACTATCTAAGGTTCAGAGGTTTATTTTGGCTGCAATTATATGTTAACGCAAACCTGTGACAAGGCTATGGACCTTCCCTTTACACATTCATATAGTGGAACTCCTGGCATGTAACCCTCTGCCTCCTCACCCCCCTTCCCCTGATATTTTTTATTTTTTAAAAACCTATACGTACTTCTTTTCTTAAAGTCTTCTAACTGGTCCAGTGGTGTCACAGGAGGTTCCACTTCTTCCAGCAGCGGTGGTGGTGGGTGTGGGGGGGGGGGGGGGGGTGGGCATTCACTCACAGATCCCCTGCTGATTGGAACAGAGCAGGGTGGATGACATGTCCATGCCCACTCCGTTTATGTAGAGTGGACATGGACAGTACCTGCTCTGCTCTATGATCGGCTGGGATTACCCGGCTTCTGCTGTCTGTTTACAACCGGCTGCCTCCAATCCGGTCTGGCCAAACGGAAGAGGACTCAGTCCTCCTCTATTTTTTTAATGGGCCTGATCAGACCTGGAGGTAGACCAGTGTAAACAGACACAAGTCCATTTACACATGCATAGTCCATCCGATCAGGTCTGCCTGAAAAACTGACAGGTGGACCTGATTGGATTGCCTTTATGAAAGGACCCTAAATGTCCACACATTTACAACTGTGCAATCAATAGTTATTTTAGTTTTAAAAACTACAATGTTAATGCTAGATTTGAATGTACATGTTAGATGTGAACTAACTGCTGTTCTCTTTTCCCAGCTCTATCCGAAGTTGCTGAGAATTACTATATTGCCATTAAAAAGATAGGTGAACAGGCGCTACAGAACTCCACATGCCATGGACTGGGTAAGTACATGAAGCTGCTGGGACCAAATGCAGCCACCAGTAAAAATGCAACATTTTTAAAAGATGAGTTCACCTTTAGAGCATGTTGCGTGTTACACCCACATTTAGGGTGTAACATGTTCTAATGTTTCCATCCCCTCCATCACCCCTTGAATTTCCACCCGTGACAGTGGACAGGAGTTCCTTCGTCCTGCAGCTGCTGTCACATTCAAAATCCTATGGCTGTACAGACCTCTGCCTGCACAGCTGCATCATTCATTCACAGGGATCTGTGCAGCGGCAGCCCGTCCATAAGGGGCGCAGAGGTGCCACCCCCCTAATTTCTGTGCGCCAGGCCCCTAATCTCCATGCAGGATGCCTGATGCATAGAGTTCTACATGTTTTTTTTGTGACGCAAGTGATTAGAGCCGGAGGCTCTAATTGTCTTCAAAAAGGGGGGGCTTGGGGAGCAGAGCACTGCGCCCTGAGCCCATCCACTTGTGACAATAGCGAATCAACATATTGTCTTCCTGCTTCTCCTTCTGGCCAATCAGGACAGGAAGCAGGTCCTGAGACCGGATTGGGCGAGAGGAGAAGCGACCAGATTGGGTGGGAGGAGAAGCTGGAAAAGCTGCCGAAAGCACCCGGGTCCTGGATGGGGTATGTGCGGGGCTGACGACTTAGGAGCGGGGCTGGCGACTTGCGAGCGGGACTGGCGAGCAGGTATGCAAGCAGGGCTGGCGGGGGTGGGGGGTTTGTTTGCCACCCCCCCCCACAAAAATGGAGCACCAGCCACCACTGGATCTGTGAATGAAGAAACTACAAGTCCAGTCTGCCACAGTGACTTGTAGATTGCAATGGAATATGAGTGTGTTGATCGTCACACTCGTAGTCCACTGACACTTCCTCTAGGTTTCTAACTGAAAGCCCATATGGAGGATGTGTCTGCAGGAGCCTGAATTTTTTTTTTTAATGCAAAAAACATGTCAATTTATTATTTTTTCCCTAAAGGTGAACTTAGCCTTTAATTCACTGCAGACTTTGGCATGTCTTTTCCTGATTTTATTATGTATGGCAATCTGGTATTATAATGTACTGTATATACATGACCTGATATTTCCAAATTTAAAATTAAAATAAAATGTTGCAATACAGTAGATGGAGCCCTTCACTTGACTTGTGAATACTAATGTGGCCCCTTTTAAATTGGAAAACCAATGATCTAGATATAGTATACAATACATTAATCTGGCATTTTATTAATTTTTGTCATGTGATTTGTTTCATTTGAAAATATAGTTAAATTTATTGGTCTTTCCTTACGGTCTTTATATAGTCAATAAATCAGTGTGATTTCTGTCATAAAGTAGTGTCATGTTGCTATGGCAATGGCATATTTGTAAATGTCTAGATCTGAGATTTGCAGAGTTGGGTGTGACAGCCAGCAGATTATAGTGTGACATAGATTTGGAGTACATTATCTTGGGGAGGGTTGGACTTTGAACTCATTTAGCACACGTGTGTAAATCTATCTTCTATATGAATTGAACAGCAGCTGATCTTTACGTGTCATTCATTTGTACAGTGAGAGTCCATTCACACAGGGGCAACTTTGGATCCGACTTGAAGTCGCCCCAAGTTGCCTCAAGTCGCCCGACATGATAAAATCAATGTAAGTGAATGAGAGCCATCTTAATGCACACTACTGAAGTCGCTCTGACTTCAGAAAAGGTTCCTGTAATACTTCAATCTGACTTTTAGGCAATTTGTACCCATTGATTTCAATGGAAGTTGCCTCCAAGTCGGATCCCCTGTCTTAGGCCCCTTTCACACTTATACGACTTGTCCCACGATTTGGGACTGCAATGTAGCATGACAAGTCGTTCCCCATGATTTCCAATGACAGCCATTCATATTAGTGCGACTTCAAGTCGTTCCGACTTCAAAGTAGTCCCTGCACTACTTTGGTCCGATTTTGATGCCACTTACACAGGCATTCCTTGAAATCGTGGCAAAATCGCTGTAAAAATTGCGGTAAAATCGTGTGAAAGGGGCCTTAACTGAAGCAACTTTCCAGGAAGTAAAAATAGTTTTCTAGGCAAACCCCTCCCTCCCACAGAGCTGATTATTATGTGATTGGCCACTGGCAAAGTCCCCTGTCCTGGAGGCAACTTCAAGTTGCCTTGTAAGTTACCTCAAGTCGTGCTGTGATTCATACTCAAGTCGTGTCCAAGTTACCTCCCAAAATCACGCTGGAAGTCGTGTTGCCCCTGTGTGAATGGACTCTTACAGATTGTCCCTCATTTCCAGAGATAATCCTAGGTTTTGGAAATGCGTTCCCGGAAATGTATCTTGTTTTGAACTTTAATCAACTAGGAGTTAACATGTTCTAACAATGAATATTCAAATGAAAAATCAGACTGCACCTGCCTAAATGCACATTCAATAATATTAGTAAAAAGGAAATTCCAATTGGGTTTAAACATTTAAGTATAACTATAGGCAAAACTTTATTTTTTCATTTTGGATAGAGTAAAGGAGGGTTATACCCCCTGTAAGAATTTTTTTGCCATCTGTGTCCCATTGGTGAGATTTCCCTTCACTTCCTGTCCCATAGCCACACAGGAAGTGAGAGGAAATCCCTGCAAATTAAAGGAATTTCTTGGGGACCCCCAGCTCACCAGAACTAGTGTCCATATTGGAAGACTTCCCTTCTTTTACTTTTCTGGGGACGACCCAAAAGTTGTGATTTTCTTTTACTTTCACTTTCAATAACAATGGAAAACAGGACAAATAGAAAGGGTGAATCTCCTCAACAGGGACACAGACAGCGAAAAAAATTGACAGGTGTTCTAATCCCTCTCCACTCTATCCAAAACTAAAAAACAAGTTTTGCTTTTAGTTATACTTTAAGATGCAATATTTAATTTTTACTGTATAGAAACATGCTTTTTTATTATTTAGTCCCAAATAATAAATAAAGATAAGTTATATGCAAGACAATGTACATGCCCTAAAAAAAGAACTCCATGTCCTTGTTGCTGATCTCCTACCTTCACCAACTTTGCCATCCATGTTATTCTGAGCTCTGTAGTTCCTCTGTAATTTGCTACTGAACTTGCTGAAAAAACATTATTGCCTCGGGCTTTCCTGTTTGTAAGACCGCTGGCTTCTATCCCTCTCCTCAGCTCAGCCAGCGGTCTGAACGCCCCATTGTATTCCTCTGTAAAGCCGAGCAGGGAGGAAGCAGAGATGTTGTGGGTGGAGGGGGTCTCACAGCCCCCGGTCTGTGCCGCTCATGGAGGAGGTGTCCCCCTTCTCCTCTCTCCTCCCTCCTCCTCCTCTGCTCCCTGACAGTCTCTGTCCCGGCCGCAGCGGGGATCTCCCACTGTGTCAGATATAGTATATGAAAACGCTGCTCGCTGATCTCCCGCCCCCCGCCGTTATTATTCCTGCAGCTCCTTTAATGTTGCTGTAGGTCTCTTGGCAGCCTCCCTGATCAGTTTTCTTCTGTTTTTTCATCAATTTTGGAATCTTGGTAATGTCACTGTTGTGCCATATTTTCTCCATTTGATGATGACTTTTTACTGTGTTCCATGGTATAAATAATGCCTTGGAAATTCTTTTGTACCCTTCTCCTGACTGATACCTTTTAACAATGAAATCCCTCTGATGCTTTGGAAGCTCTCTGTGGATCATGACTTTTGCTGTAAGAAGCGACTAAGAAAATATCAGGAAAGACCTACTAGAACAGCTGAACTTTATTTGGGTTTAATCAGAGGCACTTAAAAACGATGGCAAAAGTGTACTATTTAACATGAATTTGAATGTGATTGTTTAATTTTGAACACATCCCCAGTTAAAAGAAAGTGTGCACTCACATTATTTTATTTTTTTATTTTTACCCCCCCCCCACCACCCCCTCAAAAAAGACCTCCATTTTTTTTTCAATTGGGTTGTACTGTTTATAGGTCACATTAAAGGTGGAAACAGTTCTGAAATGATTTATACTTGCCTCTCTTTTTTTAAATCACAGAAACCTGACATTTTAACAGGGGTGTGTAGACTTTTTATATCTACTGTACTTATTTAGGTTTTCAGTGGTATGCTTTAGTACTGAAAATTATTAGTGTCCTTGTAGTTTTGGCTTTGGTATCGTATGTGCCCCTATATACTGTTCCTGGAGTCGCCAACGCTCTGCTCCCCTTGTTCCTAGTCCCATCCCTGTTAATGCCATATTTATGTCAACGTCCTCTCATTTGCATATAGTGTACAGTACATAGATAGGTTGTTGGTTTGGTTTTGCTTCACTGTCATGTTTATTTTAACTTTTTTTTGCTTATGGTCTGTTGGTGTTATATTGGTGTTGTGTGCATTAATAAATCTTACTTTAATCATACAGTCTGATTTCAGTTTCCTTAGTGCAGCTACAGAGAACTAGCCATCCCTGTTGCTGGATGCCTGCTTTTGGTATCCCCTACATACCACTGACTGTCCTTTTATATAATTGAATAGTTAGTCTGGTTGAAAAATGTCCATCTACAGTGCCTTGAAAAAGCACCCATATGCCTTGAAAAAGCACCCATACCCCTTTACATTTTCCACATTTTGTCATGTTACCACCAAAAACCTAAATGTATTTTATTGGGACTTTATGTGATAGACCAACACAAAGTGGCACATAATTGTAAAGTGGAAGGAAAATTATAAATGTTTTTCAAAATTGTTTACAAATAAATATGTGGAAAGTGTGGCGTGCATTTGTATTCAGCCCCCTTTACTCTGATACCCCTAACTAAAATCTAGTGGAACCAATTGCCTTCAGAAGTCATCTAATTAGTAAATAGAGTCCACCTGTGTGTAATTTAATATCAGTATAAATACAGCTGTTCTGTGAAGCCCTCAAAGGTTTGTTAGAGAACCTTAGTGAACAAACAGCATCACAAAGGCCAAGCAACACACCAGACAGGTCAGGGATACGGTTGTGGAGAAGTTTAAAGCATGGTTAGGTTATAATAAAATATCCCAAGCTTTGAACATCTCACTGAGCACTGTTCAATCCATCATCTGAAAATGGAAAGCGTATGGCACAACTTTAAACCTACCAAGACATGGCCATCCACCTAAACATGCTGGGCAAGGAGAGCATTAATCAGAGAGGCAGCCAAGAGGCCCATGGTAACTCTGGAGGAGCTGCAGAGATCCACAGTTCAGGTGAGAGAATCTGTCTACAGGACAAGAAGTACCATTTGCAGTTTACGAGAAGCCATGTGGGGGACACAGCAAACATGTGGAAGGAGGTGCTCTGGTCAGATGAGACCAAAATTGAACTTTTGGCCTAAAAGCAAAATGCAATGGGAGCGGCGGTTCACCTTCCAGCAGATCAGTGACCCTAAACATACAGCCAGAGCTACAAGGGAATGGTTTAGATCAAAGCATATTCATGTGTTTGAATGGTCCAGTCAAAGTCCAGACCTAAATCCAATTGAAAATTGCTGTTCACAAACAAAACCATCCAATTTAACTTTTTGGCCTAAAAGCAAAATGCTATGTGTGGCAGAAAACTAACACTGCACATCACCCTGAACACACCATCCCAACTGTGAAACATGGTGGTGGCAGCATCATGTTGTGGGGATGCTTTTCTTCAGCAGGGACAGGGAAGCTGCTCAGAGTTGATGGGAGGATAGATGGAGCCAAATACAGGGCAATCTTAGAAGAAAATCTGTTCTCCTTCCAGAAGGACAAGGACCCTAAATATACAGCCAGAACTACAATAGAATGGTTTAAACATATTCACGTGTTAGAATGGTCCAGACCTCAGACGCTCTCCATTCAATCTGACAGAGCTTGAGCTATTTTGCAAAGAAGAATGGACAAAAACGTCACTCTCTAGATGGGCAAACTGGTAGAGACATACCCAAAAAGACTTGTAGCTGTATTTGCAGCGAAAGGTGGTTCTACAAAGTATTGAATACCAATCAACGCCACACTTTTCACATATTTATTTGTAAAAAATTTGAAAATCATTTATCATTTTCCTTCCACTTCACAATGATGTGCCAATCGGTGTTGGTCTAGCACATAAAATCCCAATAAAATACATTTATGTTTTTGATTGTAAAATTACAAAATGTGAAAAAGGGGTATGAATACTTAATCAAGACACTGTAATTCAACCAATAGAAGGACATTTTTCTTTGTAAAATCTCATACCATAGTATACCCATAGTTGATTCAGAAGAAGGCAACAAACCCCCATAAAGCTTCCAATTTGCTCCAGTAGGGAAAAAATCCTTCCTGATGAAGAGGCAATCGGATGTTTCCTGGATCAACTTACTATATAACTTACTTACTATATAACTATTAGTATCCAGTTATATTATTTGTATCTAGGGAAGAATCCAGGCCTTTATTAAAACAACCTTCTGAGCTGGCCAGAACCCCCTCTTGAGGGAGTCTATTCCACATGATCACAGCTCTTACTGTGATTAAGCCTTTCTGTATTTGGAGATGAAATCTCTTTTCCTGACGCCTTCATGGCAGCACACACTGGGTTGTGGCTCCGCCCCCACAACCTGACAGGATTGGTCTAACTATAAATTTGAAGTGGAGACCCCCGCTGCATTCTCTTTTTTATCCTCACCTGACAGGTTGGATGAACAGTTTCTCCTATTACAGATGAAAAAGCCTCTTACCGCAATCGCCCCAGCAGGTTCAAGTCTCTCCTGTTTTGAAATCCCTCCTATACAGTCTCTAAAGGAGCTATGGAGGGAACCCCCGTTCTGGTGGTCTCAGGGGGCATTTGGATGCTGATACAGTACGCTTTAAAGAAGCTTCATATTTTGCAGTGGACTCCCCTGGAATTTTTTTCTATTTTCTCTATTTTTATTAAATATTTCCTTTTACCCCCTAATTGGTCTGCTGGTCCTTGCTGTCCTCCGCTCTAGCCGTCATGGCCGCCGTTCGTTTCTGCTCCGCTCTGCGCACGTGCAAAGCCAGGTAATTGCAGGCTATCACTGTGCCCTTTCCCAAGATGGCGCCCGGGACACTCGGGAGGCTTCTGCGCATGCGCGACAGCATCATTTGGCCGCCATAATGGCGCCATTTTCAAATAGAGAGTTTTTTTCTCTCTGTATTGCTGATTCTGCACAAGAAGAAGCTGTATTCGCTCCTGCACATCAGAATTGGTTCAGACTGTAAAGGTAAGCCAGTCTCCTTCTCCAGAGCTCTCTTACAGACTTTTTTTATTAAAAAAAATAAAAAAAAATAATTATATAAATATACAATCTATCCTATTTTCTTTCATATATGTTCCTTCAGGCTGCCTTTTTTCCTATGGAGTCCACTGCCCACGCAGACCACCATCAGCAAACTAGGTAAGAGGCCGTACCGTCATAGGTAAGTATTGAAGAAGGGGAGAAAAAAAGAGAGCCAGACCACTAAATGCTGCGTTTTTTTGCCAGCCCTATCAGGTCAAGAGCCGCAAGTTCTAGGCATGGGAGAAGATCCAGTCATGCTTCAAGCAGGAGGTCCCGCAGAAGCCGCTCAAGGTCTCCCTCTTGCCACCGAAGACATAGCCACTCACGTCACAGCCATTTTTGCCACAGCGGCTCCCGTCATAGTCGGTCATACCACAGGCAGTCTCCTTCACCACATCGCCAGAGACCCGCCATACCCGACCTGCAGCCAACGCTTGCTGGGTATGTGGCGCACCAGCCCGGCCAGATGCACTAGCCTGCCGCTCATGCTTTAATGAAGCTATGAAAGAGAAAGAATCAGATGCAAGGATGGCTACAGATCTCATAAGAGAATCAGTGTGGGAAACCATACTGGAGTCAACAGCACCAATAATGTATAGATCGGCACCCAGTACATCATCGGCAGACCTCCATCACACCCAAGCGTCAGAATCCTCCCCCGAAAATGAGGATCAGGAAATGTCCGCAGGGTTCGATTTTTCTCTAGTTGAGCCTTTTGCGAAATCGGTTAAAGAAGCAATCGGCTGGGAAGAAGATAAGACAGAGCCACAGAAAGTTCAGAAATATTTCCCGAATTTAAAGATGGACCCTGAATCTTTCCCTTTTATAGGGGAGCTTGAGGATTTGATTAAGGACGAATGGGAGAGATCTGATAAGCTGTCCAGCCTTACCATCAGACTGGCCAAAATGTACCCTTTAACCGCTTCCCGACCGCCTCATGTAGATATACGTCTACAGAATGGCACGGGCAGGCAAAAGCACGTACGGGTGCGTCCCCTTTAAGTTGCCTGCCCGTGGGTCGCGTGTGCGCCGCCAGCGGCGCGCTCGCGACCCGGTCGGGAGCTCCGTGACCACGGCCGCGGGACCAGCGGACCCGATCGCCGCTGGTATCCCGCGATCGGGTTACGGAGCTGAAGAACGGGGAGAGGTTTGTGTAAACAAACCTCTCCCCGCGCTTCCTACTCTGCCTGTCATTGATCGGCTGTTCCCTGTCATCGGGAAAGCCGATCAATGACGTCAGACGTACAGCCACGCCCCCTACTGTAAAAAAAAACACCCCGCGTCACACTGACTCCTCCCCGCCACCTAGTGGTTAACCCCTTCACTACAACTGTCATTTACATAGGAATCAGTGCTATTTAAATAGCACTGATTTCTGTATAAATGACAAATGTCCCAAAAATGTGTCAAAAATGTCCGATGTGTCTGCCATAATGTCGCAGTCACAATAAAAATCGCTGATCGCCGCCATTACTAGTAAAAAAAAAAAATATTAATAAAAATGCTATAAAACTATCCCCTATTTTGTAAACACTATAACTTTTGCGCAAACTAATCAATAATCGCTAATTTCGATTTTTTTTACCAAAAATATGTAGAAGAATACGTATCAGCCTAAACTGAGGAAAAAAAATGTTTTTTTATATATTTTTTGGGGATAGTTATTATTGCAAAAAGTAAAAAATATTGCATTTTTTTCAAAATTGTCGCTCTATTTTTGTTTATAGCGCAAAAAATAAAAACCGCAGGGGCGATCAAATACCACCAAAAGAAAGCTCTATTTGTGGGAAAAAAAGGACACCAATTTTGTTTGGGAACCACGTCGCACGACCGCGCAATTGTCAGTTAAAGCGACGCAGTGCCGAATCGCAAAAAGGGGCCTGGTCCTTTGGCTGCCAATTGGTCCGGGGCTGAAGTGGTTAAAAGAGGCAAAAGTCAAGTCTCTGATTAATGCCCCCATCATCGATTCCTCCTTGATGAGCCTCGCCCGGCATGTCACTCTGCCAATTGAGGACGCCGTCTCCTTCCGGGACATTCTCGATCGGAAAATGGACCTAGAGCTGAAGAAAGCATATTCCACGGCCGGAGGAGCCTGTAGGCCAGCAATTACAGCGGCAGTAGCTAAAGCCATCTCAGGGTGGGCAACCAGGATAGAAAAAGACCTTCAAGACGGCATTGAATTGGAAAAAATAACTTCCTCTCTTCAGGAAATTAAACTGGCTGGCGACTTCGTAGCAGAGGCCTCAGTTGATATTATAAGATCCTCGGCTAGAGCAATGCTAGCCTCAGTCACAGCAAGAAGGGCCTTATGTCTTAAACCATGGATGGCTGATACTGCATCCAAAACAAACTGGTGCAGAATTCCATACGTTGGCTCAAATCTGTTCGGGGCTAAATTAGACTCCGCCATCTCCAAGGTAATGGGAGGGAAGTCAGGACTGATTCCCTCCGACAGGAGACCCAAGGTCCAGAAGGGGCCATCCTACAGAAGCAACCTCCCTCATAAATACAGGGAATCTAAATCCTACCGTCCTGGTAGGGAATTTAGAAGGGACTGGAAAATCGCAAGACCTTCCTTCCTGAGGATGCAAAAGTCCAAGACTACCCCGGTAGGGGAACAGCAGAAGTCCTTTTGAGAATTCGCCCGCCCACCCGGCAGCAGGGAGGCAGGTGGGCGCCAGCCTCAAAAATTTCATACAAATCTGGTCAAAACATATAAAAGATCTATGGACACTATCCACAATCAAATTTGGACACAAATGGAAATTCATGGACAGAATTCCAAACAATAACTTCCAGCCAACCAGACTGCCATCCTTGCTAACCAGAAGAAGACTACTAATAAAATACGTAGCAGAGTTAAGACAAAAGGGAGCAATTCTGGAAGTCCCATCAGATCAAAAGGGGAGAGGATTCTACTCCCCCTTATTTCTAGTAAAGAAGAAGACAGGAAACTTACGACCTGTATTGGATTTGAAAAAACTCAACAAGTGCATCAAAATAGAGGCTTTCAAAATGGAAAGTCTCCAATCCATACTCCTGGCAATAAATCACAGAGGTCTTTAAGGTTGTGCTCTCTCCTTTAGAAGTGAGCTGCTACAGGAACATCAGTTTGCTCTCACTGCAATATTTACTTGTCTGTTACGTGGTCCTTATAATTTCTGTCATCCGTCCTCCTCCAGTTTTGAACAATGACCAATGTCACGCAAACCATTTCCTGCGAGCCCAAGTTTTCATAGACACATACCCTGGAGATTTATCATCACAATGATCTGGGCTCACAGTTCAATACTGCAGAGACTGGTGCTGATGTCATCATGTCATGCTTATCATAAAAAAGAGGATAAAGGCAAAATGAGAATAAACAAATCTTTTAAAAACAGGTTTTGTTTATGCCACAGTTTTCTTTCCTTTGGAAACACAGAAATTATATTTTAACCACTTCAGCCCCGGAGCATTTGGCTGGCTAAAGACCAGAGCACTTTTTGCGATTTGGCACTGCGTTGCTTTAACTGACAATTGCGCGGTCATGCGACGTGGCTCCCAAACAAAATTGACATCCTTTTTTCCCCACAAATAGAGCTTTCTTTTGGTGTTTTTTGGATCACCTCTACGGTTTTTATTTTTTGCGCTATAAACAAAAAAATAAATCAACAATTTTGAAAAAAACGCATTCTTTTTTACTTTTTTTTCCCTCAGTTTAGGCCGATACGTATTCTTCTACATATTTTTGGTAAAAAAAAAATCACAATTATTGATTGGTTTGCGCAAAAGTTATAGCGTCTACAAAATAGGGGATAGTTTTATGGCATTTTTATAAATATTTTTTTTTTACTAGCAATGGCGGGTACATCGAGTCCGCAGGACCTGCAGCCGGACTCACGGAGCTCGCGGCGGGCACTTACATCCGCCCGTGATATGCTATCCAAGCCTCACGAGATCACGTACAATAATGTGATTTCGTGCAGCGGAGCCAACCTGCCGCAGTAAAACTGCGGCGGCTGGTCTGCAGGTGGTTAATACCAAACTCTCTATCAACCATGGAACCGGTTGATGTAATTTTCTGTACGGAACCGAAACCGAAATTTCAATTAGCAGAATTAGATACTAGAATTACAGACTTGTCTGTTATATTGTAATGCTGATATTCATCTATTTAGATGTAAGTGCAATATGTTGTGAATAAAGAAGCACATATGTAAACATACTTCACTATGGTGGTATATTTTGCGCTTTGAGCTCTGTCTCCAGCCAGTATACAGAGGGCTTTATCCCTTGGGAATGCACATACCTTAACATCCTGGACCAGAGATTTGGTTCTGTGGAAGGGACATGTGGCCCACCAGTTACCCCAAATAGGAGACAAGTTTACTTGACCTGTATTCTTATTGTCAGAATGTTTATACTGACATATTGAACAGTTCTATATTTGTGAAAATAAGCAAGGATCTATGATTAAGGAGATTCCCACAAATCAGCAAAATAACTCAAATTTGTTTATTCATGTTAACCCGAAGACAAGTTGGACTTGATAGACTTGTGTCTTTTTTCCACCTGACCTACTATGTAACTATATATATATATATATATATATATATATATATGTTGTTTTTAAAAAACCAAGGTAGCAAAACTGAGTAACTCCTTGAAAGTAATTAATAGCTATCAGTGGCTCAACAGGATGTGAAAACAAAAGGGTACTGATTTTGACACGTGACCTATAGGTCACCAGATATTGAAAACTCAAACTTACTTTAACCGCACATGGACAAACTTGTTATACCATGCACAGAATTGGTGATTTAACCAAGACTTATATTTGTGTATGTAAACCCGATTTTTTTTATTTTTTATGTCATAATGTAGAGTATACGATTTCCTATAATTTGAGCTCAGTCTTGCCACAAAGAGTTAATCCAGCTCTGAGCAATCCTCTTTTATTGTTCAGTGAGATAAATCTTGACAAACAGAGAAAAACTTTGTCAAATCCTCCCCCTTGCTGTGAGTGACAGGTGATTTACATATCTCGTGCACTAGCCTGAGAGACATGCATTATTTTTTAATTCCCTCCCACTCCTTTCTTATGCTGCTCTGCCAGGATTGGATGTTCCACACCTCAACATAATTGGGCATGCTGAAGTCATGTGGTTACTTTCCTGTCTTTTCACTGGATGTTAGAGATCATAGCAGAAGTTTAGTGTAAGAAATACACAGGAGAAAAAAGGAAAATTTATTGTCAAATACTTACCGTAATTTTCCTTTCCTGATGGACTCCATGGCAGCCTACGTGTGGGTTAACCCCGCCTCCTCTCCAATGCTATAGGACCCCATTCCCATAAATGAACACTCACCACTCCATACTGTGTTCCGTAACTAGCCTACTCTTATGACTCATGGGTGGGAACTCCGTCTGCCATGGAGTCCATCAGGAAAGGAAAATTACGGTAAGTATTTGACAATAAATTTTCCTTTTTTCTGACAGACTCCATGGCAGCCTACTTGTGGGAAATAACTAGCCGACCACACGGGTGGGTATGCTTTAAACAGAAAATATTTTAATTTAATCTATCAGCCGATAGAATTTTCAAACCAAAGTTTACAGAGGATAAAGAAGCAGGTTCAATGCAATAATGCGACATAAAGGTATTAATAGAGGCCCAAGAAGCTGCCTTGCATATGGTATCAGGAGCCACATGCCGGGCTGCTGCCCATGAAGTAGCCATTCCTCTATGAGGAGGAGGACGAGGAGGAGGAGGATGCGGCGTCACATGTCCAACGAGGCAGGATGCCCCCTGGAGTCCAGGTAGAGGCCAGCACAGCAACTGTACAACACCGCAGAGCTCCGCCTGTGCAGGGCGCTGCCTCTGCACGTTATCAGAAAGTTCTTTGGTGTGGGCCTTTTTTGAGACGAGTGCAGCAGATCGCACCACTGCTATTTGCAATATTTGTCTCAAGCGTATCTCGCGTGGCCAAAACATCAGCCGCTTGGGCACGACAAGCATGACCAGACATATGGCGACCTGCCATGCAGCTCGTTGGCAGGCACACATAAAAGACCCACACCAAAGAACTAAGCGGACCTCTCCTTGCTCCTCCTCAGCTGGATCTCCATCCCCACTACACCTTCAGTCCTCTCTGAAAGCTGCTCTGAGAGGACTTAAGGTGTAGAATTCGGTGTGTCACAACCAAGTACTTGCAGTACACCGACGTCCGATTGCAGCAGGCAAATTTCCCTGCCCCAGCTGCTGGACCGTAGAAAGAAGTACACTCCCAGCCATCCACATGCCCAGCGGTTGAATGCTAGCCTTGCTAAATTGCTAGCACTTCAACTGCTGCCTTTTCAGTTGGTAGACTCGGCCCCTTCCGTGAGTTTGTTCAATGTGCGGTTCCTCAGTGGCAGGTTCCCAAACGCCACTTTTTCTCGCGGAAGGCGATTCCGTCTCTCTACCCGCATGTGGAGGGCAATGTCCATGCCTCGCTGGACAGGGCGGTCAGCGGTAAGGTGCATATTACCGCTGACTCATGGTCCAGCAGGCATGGACAGGGACGGTACCTTTCTTTCACGGCCCATTGGGTCACTCTATTGGCAGCTGGGAGGGATGCAGGACAAGGTGCAGTAGTGTTGGAGGTTGTTTCCCGCCACCACGCCTCCAAAACGCGACTACTGCTACTGGTTGTGACACACCTCTCTCCTCCACCCCCTCCTCTTCTTCTTCCTCCAGTGCTCTGTCCTTGGAACCAGCGGTGCTCCGTAGGCGTACAAGGGGCTACGCAAGTACGCAGGCAAAAAGATGCCATGCCGTGCTTGCGCTGGTGTGTTGGGGGACAGGAGCCACACTGGGCCAGAGGTTCTGGCAGCTCTGCAGGGGCAGGCCGAGAGGTGGTTGACGCCACGTCAGCTTAAGCCAGGAATGGTCGTTTCTGACAATGGCACCAACTCCTCTCCGCCCTGCGACAGGGGCAGCTCACCCATGTGCCCTGCATGGCTCACGTCCTCAACCTGGTGGTGCAGCGGTTCTTGGGCAGGTTCCCAGGCTTACAGGATGTCCTGAGGCAGGCCAGGAAAGTCTGTGTGCATTTCCGCCGATCTTATAATGCCAGTGCTCGGCTGACTGAGCTGCAAAAGGAGCTGAACCTGCCCAAGAACCGCCTAATATGTGACATGCCCACCAGGTGGAACTCAACGTTGGCCATGCTGCAGCGACTGCACACGCAGCAGAGGGCCATCAATGAGTACCTTTGCGACTACGGCACCAGGACAGGGTCAGGGGAGCTTGGTTTTTTTCCCCACGTCAGTGGAGCATGATCAGGGATGCATGCACTGTCCTCTCACCATTTGAGGAGGCCACGAGGATGGTGAGCAGTGACAGTGCATGCATCATTGACACTGTCCCTCTTGTCCACCTGTTGGAGCATACGCTGCGTGGGATAATGGACAGGGCACTTGAGGCAGAACAGAGGCAGGAAGAGGAGGACTTCCTTGCCTCTCAAGGCCCCCTTTATCCGGACAGTGTTCCTTCTGTCCCACCCATCACACAGGAAGAGGATGAGGAGGAGGAGGAGGAGGAGGATTGTGTGAGCATGGAGGTGGAGCCTGGCACTCAGCATCAGCAGCAGCAGTCTTTAGGGATGATGTACAGTCCCAACAAACCAGTGGACTTGTACGTGGCTGGGAGGAGGTGGCTGGCGATCATGTCATCCTCAGTGACCCAGAAGACTCCGGACCGAATGCCTCAGCTAACCTACGCTGCATGGCCTCCCTGATCCTGCAAAGCCTGCGGAAGGATCCTCGTGTTCTTCGGATCAAGGAGAGGGACCATTACTGGCTGGCCACTCTCCTTGATCCGCGGTACAAGGGTAAGGTTGCGGACCTTATCTTGCCGTCGCAGAGGGAGCAGAGGATGAGACATCTCAGGGAGGCCTTGCAGAAAGGTCTGTGCAACGCGTTCCCAGAAACTGGGAGGCTACAAACTCCTGGTCCTGGGCGACGAGTTGCTGAGGCTTCGGTCAGTGGCAGAAGGAGCGGTGGGGAAGGTGGACGTCTGACCGATGCGTTCAGACAATTTTTTAGTCCGCAGCCCCAAGGTATGATCGGTTCCAGCAACCATCGCCAGCGTCTGATATACATGGTGCAGGAATACCTTGGGGCAAGGTCAGACTTGGACACCTTTCCCACCGAAAATCCTCTGGCTTACTGGGTCCTGAGGATGGATCACTGGCCAGAGCTTGCACAGTATGCAATTGAGCTACTGGCCTGTCCTGCCTCCAGCGTTCTTTCCGAACGCACATTCAGTGCTGCTGGAGGATTTGTGACTGATCATAGGGTGCGCCTGTCCACCGCCTCGGTTGATCGACTGACATTCATCAAAATGAATCAGTCTTGGATCACCACCAGCTACCAGGCACCTGAGGCGGATATAACCGAATAATTTTTAATGTCACATCCCTTCAAGACTGCCTATGCTGATGCTGAGTGACTGTCCTCTTATGTTCACTGACTATCCTCTTCCTCCTCCTCAATGATCCATGCCACCACACCAGTGCCTAAGGCACAATTTTTCAGCCCCCTGTTTAACAGGGGCGTGTACTTACAATTTTTTAAAAAAATGCTTCGCAACACGTGTGACTGCTGTGCTCCAAGTACAGTCTCTGTGAGGGCCGTGTTGCAGTGTTGTGGCACCAGCACCAGTGCCTAAGGCACAATTTTTCAGCCCCTGTTTAACAGGGGCGGTACTTACAATTTTTAAAAAAAAATGCTTCGCAACACGTGTGACTGCTGTGCTCCAAGTACAGTATCTGTGAGGGCCGGGTTGCAGTGTTGTGGCACCAGCACCAGTGCCTAAGGCACAATTTTTCAGCCCCTGTTTAACAGGGGCGTGTAGTTACAATTTTTTTAAAAAAATGCTTCGCAACACGTGTGACTGCTGTGCTCCAAGTACAGTATCTGTGAGGGCCGGGTTGCAGTGTTGTGGCACCAGCACCAGTGCCTAAGGCACAATTTTTCAGCCCCTGTTTAACAGGGGCGGGTACTTACAATTTTTTAAAAAAATGCTTCGCAACACGTGTGACTGCTGTGCTCCAAGTACAGTCTCTGTGAGGGGTTGCAGTGTTGTGGCACCAGCACAGTGCCTAAGGCACAATTTTCAGCCCCTGTTTAACAGGGGCGGGTAATTACAAATCTTGATCTAATAGTTCACAGCAGGGCCCATTCCTGCGCCCACCAAGAGTAACTATGAGGGCCTGCAGTCTTGTGGCAACACCGTCCACCACCACCGCCAAAGGCCCAATTTTTCTGCCTGTTCATCAGGTGCTTGCAATTACAAATCTTGATCTAATAACTCACAACAGGGCCCATTCCTGCGCCCACCAAGAGTAACTGTGAGGGCCTACAGTCTTGTGGCAACACCGTCCACCACCACCGCCAAAGGCCCAATTTTTCTGCCCTGTTCATCAGGTGCTTGCAATTACAAATCTTGATCTAATAACTCACAACAGGGCCCATTCCTGCGCCCACCAAGAGTAACTGTGAGGGCCTACAGTCTTGTGGCAACACCGTCCACCACCACCGCCAAAGGCCCAATTTTTCTGCCCTGTTCATCAGGTGCTTGCAATTACAAATCTTGATCTAATAACTCACAGCAGGGCCCATTCCTGCGCCCACCAAGAGTAACTATGAGGGCCTACAGTCTTGTGGCAACACCGTCCACCACCACCGCCAAAGGCCCAATTTTTCTGCCCTGTTCATCAGGTGCTTGCAATTACAAATCTTGATCTAATAACTCACAGCAGGGCCCATTCCTGCGCCCACCAAGAGTAACTGTGAGAGCTTACAGTCTTGTGGCAACACCGTCCACCACCACCACCACCCCCAATTTTTCTGCCCTGTTCAACAGGTGCATGCAATTACAAATCTTGATCTATTAACTCATAGCAGGGCCCATTCCTGTGCCCACCAGTCTTGTGGCTACACCAACATCTAATAGGGCAAATTTCTGCAGAGTATATACGCCAGGCCCCTACTTTCAAACATCCAACTTACAAACGACTCCTACTTGCAAATGGAAAGAGAAAACAGGAAGTGAGAGGAAATCTACCCCTAGGAAGGGAAATTCTATCCTGTTAGATTTAATTTGGGAAAAAGGTATCTCCTCTCTACTGATACTTTATCACCAATCCTTGTTTCAATTAAAACCCCACTTTTCCAAAAACATTTGTCATTGGGACGGAAAGTGAGGTGACATGTTCTGAACAGATGTGCAAAGACAGCAAATGTTACAGGGGTGATAACCCCTCCCTATGTTCTCCAAAAAGCTTAAAAATAGATTTTTTTGGGATGGAGCTACACTTCATAATGTACCTGTTCAGATTCTACTTAAGAACAAACCTAAAGCCGCAAGTGGTTTTAAATGGCTTCTTTTTTTCCTTTACAAATGTCATTTTGTGCAAGGACAGTTCTAAACACGGGAAACACATGCCACTTCACAGGCATACTTTAGACACCCCCCAGGTACCATATTTAAAGGAAAATTTCACTTTTTTTTTTTTCACTTTATGCATCATTAAAATGACTGCTCCCGAAAAAACGTTAGTTTTTAAAAGTTCTTTTTGCATTGATATATGTCCCCTGGGGCAGGACCCGGGTCCCCAAACCTGTTTTATGACATTAACATGCATATTGGCCGTTGTAATTAGCACTTTTGATTTCGAACGTTCGCGTCCATTATAACGTATAGGGTTCGAAAATTCGCGCGAACTTTCGGTCCGTTCGAAGGTTCTGGTTCGAACCGAACCCGGGGGTGTTCGGCTCATCCCTATCGTCCAAGCAGTTATTCTGCCGTTTGATAAATTACCATCCTTTATTTTGTCACTTTGTAAATATTGTAGCGGTTGATGTGCTGTTTCAATGATTATTTTCTCACCCTGAATGTAACTTCTAAAGTTTTGAAGGGCCCAGACTGTGGCTAACAACGCTTTCTCACAGTCCTCTACAGGTGACAGGGACTTACTTGCATATGCAATGACTTTGTTCAAATTGTCTTGTTTTTGACACAGTACCGCACTGATACTGAGGTTTGTCAACCTGTTTCCAGATAAAAGGGTTTACCCCCTCTGTGAATGTGTTAGACATGGGGCTTGGGTGAGTTTTTATTTAGCCCAATCATGGCCTGTTCCTGATCTTTTCCCCACGTCCATGGTACATCCTTCTTTATGTGAATAATTCATCATACCCAAAAATGATCTCGGTTCACTGATATTGGTAGGTGTTTTTGACTTCATCACAGCCCGCACTTTCTTCTTTTGGGGATTTAGGCCTTCGGAAGTAACCTTGTGTCCCAGGAAGTTAACTTTAGTACTACACCATTGGGCTTTCTGTAATGAGATTTTAACACCTGCATCTCTTAACCACTTCAGCCCCGGAGGATTTGGCTGCTCAATGACCAGAGCACTTTTTTCAATTTAGCACTGCGCTGCTTTAACTGGTAATTGTGTGGTCATGCAGTGCTGTACCCAAACAAAATTTGCGTCCTTTTTTTCCCACAAATAGAGCTTCCTTTTGATGTTTTTTTTTGCAATAGAAACGGAAAAAGACTGAAAATTTTGAAAAAAAATATTTTTCTACTTTTTGTTATAAAAAAATCCAATAAACTCAATTTTAGTCATATATTTAGGCCAACATGTTTTCAGCCACATGTCTTTGGTAAAAAAAATGGCAATAAGCTTATATTTATTGGTTTGCACAAAAGTTATAGCGTCTACAAACTAGGGTACATTTTCTGGAATTTATGCAGCTTTTAGTTTATGACTGTCTATCTAATTTCTTGAGGTGTTAAAATGGCAGGGCAGTACACCCCCCTCCCCCCAATTGACCCCATTTTGGAAAGAAGACACCCCAAGGAAATTGCTGAGAGGCATGTTGAGCCCATTAAATATTTGATTTTTTTGTCACAAGTGATTGAAAAATGACAAAAAAAGATTGGTTTTCCGGGTCCTGTACGCGGCTAGGCTCCCAACAAGTCTCCCACATGTGGTATCCCCATACTCAGAAGAAGCAGCGGAATGTATTTTGGGGTGTAATTCCACATATGCCCATGGCATGTTTGAGCAATATATAATTTAGTGACAACTTTGTGCAAAAAAATAAATAAAATAAAAAAAAAGTAATTTTCCTGAAACTTGTGGCAAAATTTTAAATATTCCATGGACTCAACATGGCTATCAGCAAATAGCTTGGGGTGTCTACTTTCCAAAATGGGGTCATTGGGGGGGGGGGGGGGGGGGGGGGGGTTTGAACTGTCCTGGCATTTTATGCACAACATTTAGACGCTCTTCTAACCACTTTTTGTCTACATTTTGACACTTTTTGTTTACATGAAAAAATATTATTTTTTTTGCTAGAAAATTACTCATTAGGTATTTTTTTAAAGCAAAGGCCCTACAGATTAAAATGGTGGGTGTTGCAACTTTTTTTTTTCACAGTATTTGCGCAGCGATTTTTCAAATGCATTTTTTCACTTTATGCACTAAACCACACTATATTGCCCAAATGTTTTATGAAATAAAAAAGATGATCTTATGCCTATATACTATCTATATATCTATATCTATATACCAAACACGATATGCTTAAAAATTGCGCACAAACGTGCAGCGGTGACAAACTACATTTTTGAAAGCCTTTAAAAACCTTTACAGGTTACCACTTTAGATTTACAGAGGAGATCTACTGCATGCATTGTGCAATTGCTGTTTACATATGACACCAGACCGACGCCTGCTCTCGCCTTTGCGTGTGAGCACGGGGAGTCAGGGGTTCTTTTTTTTTTTTTATTATTATAAATTTTTGCTTTTTTGTTTTATTTTCAAACTGTTCCTTTAATTTTTTTTTTATTGTTATCTCAGGGAATGTAAATATCCCCTATGATAGCAATAGCTAGTGACAGGTACTCTTTTTTGAAAAAATTGGGGTCTATTATACCCTAGATCTCTCCTCTGCCCTCAAAGCATCTGACCACACCAAGATCGGTGTGATTAACGTATTTATCGGCGTATAACACACACTTTTTCCCCCTTAAAATTGGGGGAAAGTCGTGGGTGCGTGTTATACACCGATCCCCACTGTTTGTGACCCGAAAAAGACCGAGCGCCGACGAAAAAGACTGAGCCGACTGCTTGGCTACGCTCGCAGTCCCGCCTCCCTGCTGTTTCTAGAGCGATCGATGCCGAAAAAGATCGAGCCGACTGTACTGTGTACTCGGCTTGGCTCCGCTCGCAGTCCCACCCAGCAGGGAGGCGGGACTGCGAGCGGAGGCGAGCAGTCGGCTCAGTATTTTTCGTCAGTGCTTGGTCTTTTTCGGCGGCGCTTGGTCTTTTTCAGCGGCGCTCGCTTGGTCTGTCTCGGCGGTGGGAAATTTAAACGTGGGCAGGGCTGCAAATGACACTGGCAAGCTGCAAATGACACTGGCAAACTGCAAATGACACTGGCAAGCTGCAAATAGACACTTGGCAAGCTGCAAATGACGCTGGACAAGCTGCAAATGAAGCTGGGCAAGCTGCAAATTATGGACAAGGCTGCAGATGCACACTGATAAGGCTGCATTGATGGGCATTTAAATGTAAAGCCCCATACACACGCGCGGATTATCCGAGGACCAGGTCCGTCGGATCATGTCTGTCATACTTTGTCCGATGTTGGTTTTGCGTACACACGGTCGGACAAAGTTGTCGGAAAATCCGATCATTCTGAACGTGGTGACGTTTGTTGCCTACGACGGGACTACGTAGAGGCTAGTAGCCAATAGCTTTGGTCTTGTAATGTGATCTGAGCATGCGTAGCACTTTGTCCGTCGGAATTCGCTACACACGATCGGATTTAGTGTGATCGGACCTTGTTGTCCAAAAAAGGACTTTGTCCATCGGACAATCCGACGTACACTGTCCGATGGTGCATACACACGGTCGGATTTTTCGACAACATTGTCCGATCGGACAGAATCCATGCGAAAATCCAACAGTGTGTATGGGGCTTAAGTTTTTTTTCCTTAAACTTCCCTCCTAAAGCTTTTTTTTTACTTAAAATGCCCTCCTAAACTTGGGGTGCGTGTTATACGCTGGTGCGTAATATACCGATAAATACGGTAAATGCTTTCCCAATTTCCCAATGGCGCTGTTTATATCCGGCGAAACCTAGGTCATGAAATGCTCATAGCTTCCGGTTTCCTAGGCCATAGAAGTGATTGGAGCTGTTCTGGTCTCCGATCAGCTCTATGGTCAGCTGACGGAACCACCGGCTGCATTCTCAGGTTCCCTGTTGGGACAGGAGAGCCCGAGAAAACCATGAAAGATGGGGTGGGATGTTCCCTATGTTCCCTCCCACTGCTTGTAAAAGCAGTCTAGAGGCTAATTAGCCACTAGGATTGCTTTTACATGAAAGCCGACCACTGGCTGAAAAGAATGATACCAAGATGATCATTCTAGTATAACCACTCAAAGTCTAGCAACATACCAGTACGTTGCTGGTCCTTGTTGGGCATATATTGTAATGTTCTTGTTTTCATGCAGCCTGTGGGCTGAACGAAAAAAAAAAAAGAGATTGATCAGTGGGTATGCCCACCATTAGAATACCGCCCTTCATCCACCTACTTCTGATGGGCATACATGCCCCATTTTCTTTTAACTGTGGTGGTAAAATCACCTCCTACAGTGCTGGAGTCGCTGATTTATGTATCGTGGGAGCAAACGCTGAAAAAAAATAAAATAAAATAAAAGTTTGTAATTTTTCTGAAACTTGTGGCATAATTTTAAATATTCCATGGACTCAACATGGCTATCAGCAAATAGCTTGGGGTGTCTACTTTCCAAAAAGGGGTCATTTGGGGGGGGGGGGGGGGGGGGTTGAACTGTCCTGGCATTTTATGCACAACATTTAGACGCTCTTCTAACCACTTGAAGACAAAGCCCTTTCTGACACTTTTTGTTTACATGAAAAAATATATTTTTTTTTGCTAGAAAATTACTTTGAACCCCAAACATTACGTATTTTTTTTAAAGCAAAGGCCCTACAGATTAAAATGGTGGGTGTTGCAACTTTTTTTTTTCACAGTATTTGCGCAGCGATTTTTCAAATGCATTTTTTGCACTTTATGCACTAAACCACACTATATTGCCCAAATGTTTTATGAAATAAAAAAGATGATCTTATGCCTATATACTATATATATCTATATATCTATATCTATATATCAAACACGATATGCTTAACAATTGCGCACAAACGTGCAGCGGCGACAAACTACATTTTTGAAAGCCTTTAAAAACCTTTACAGGTTACCACTTTAGATTTACAGAGGAGATCTACTGCATGCATGGTGCAATTGCTGTTTACATATGACACCAGACCGACGCCTGCTCTCGCCTTTGCGTGTGAGCACGGGGGGTCAGGAAAAAAAAAAGAGATTGATCAGTGGGTATGCCCACCATTAGAATACCGCCCTTCATCCACCTACTTCTAATGATGGGCATACATGCCCCATTTTCTTTTAACTGTGGTGGTGAAATCACCTCCTACAGTGCTGGAGTCGCTGATTTACGTATCGTGGGAGCAAACGCTGTTGATGTCAAGCTATGTAAATCAGTGCAGCAGCTGAATGGCGTACCTGGTAAGCAAATGAGGGTTAACAATAAAACAAAGTAACATTACAGTATAACAGTAAGACTTACCATACCTGCAAAGCAAATACAATAAAACATAGTCAAAATAAAAATAATGTTAACGCAATCTGTGCCTAAAAAATATATGGTGTCTTGAGGCTCTTTACAGGAGTAGCTTCCCCTAAAAAAGTATTCTTGGGTTTAACAGTGAGGAAATTGGATAGCTTTTCCATCTGTTCTGCCAACTAGATATGTGCACTGCCAAAAAATGTGTTCATTTTTGTTTTTTGTTTTTTTTGGAAATTCTGAAGTTTGAAATTTGGAAATTCGAAAATTTGTAATTTTGGAAATTCGAAAATTCGAACATTTGGAATTCGAAAATTAGAAAATTCGGAAATTCAAAAATCCGAAAATAAGAAGGGAAAACCCAACAATTAGAAGAACGAAAATCCAAACATTCAAAATAATAACTAACTAACTAATAATAACTACTATTAAGTAAAAACTATTAAATTATAGGTATTAGATTTTCCTTTCAAATTTGGCTGTTCGTGAATGTAACAAGTTTATCTGAAGTTACGAATTATCCAACATAAAGAATGCCGTATCTAAACAAATGGAACAGAACAAAATAATAATAAATAATAATACGTTTTTATTATTATTGTTATTTATTATTAATTCATTATGTTGCATTTGTTTAGCTACAGAATTCGTTATTATTGGGTAATTTGTAACTTCGGACAAATTCATATTCGTTACCTTCACTAACAGCCACATTTGAAAGGAAATTCCAATACCTATAATTTAATAGTTAGTAATAGTTCAATTATTATTAATTAGTTATTATTTCAGATTTTCGAATTTTCAGGTTTTAAAATTTTCGGATTTTCGTTCTTTTGAATTTTCGGATTTTCATTCTTATTTTTGGATTTCCGAATTTTCGGATTTCGAATTTTCGAATTTCCAATTTTTCGAATATTCAGCAAAATTCGGAAATACGGATATTTGCGAATTAACAAATTTTTCTAAATTTGTATAAAAACCAATTGGGAACGAAACGAATTGCACATTTCTACTGCCAACACACCAAACTGACTCTGCATCTGGTCCATTAGATCATGTAAATTACTTGTATTTTTGCAATGAACCCTATCTGTACGTGTGAGATACACCCTTTAGATACTGTTGCTCTATTCTGCTATTCTAAAAACACCCATTTAGGGCCAAAAAATATATTTTACAGTGTTTCCTGCATATCTGTACGTGTGAGATACACACTTTCGATACTGTTCTTCTATTCTGCTATTCAAAAACACCCATTTAGGGCAAGATCCTACATTTGAAAAATATGAGGAGAACGTCAAAGAAGGGACATGGCCCGGTCGTGGTGCTGCTGGTGGAGCTTCTGTTGCAGGGAGAGGACGTGGTTCGATCTGTGCCAGCTACACGCACAAGTGAAACACCTTCCTCAGGTGCGAGTAGGCAACAGAGCCTGCAGTGGTATTTGGTCGGGCCTAATGCGGCTCTACGAATGTTAAGGCCAGGACAAGTACAGGCGATAGTAAATTGGGTTGCTGACAGTGCCTCCAGTTCCTTCACATTGTCTCCCACCCAGTCTTCGCTGAAAGATCAGAGTTGGCACCTGCAGCCGATGTCCATCAGTCTTTCACCTCACCCCCTTGCAAATCAGCCAAGCAGTCTGAGCCCCAAATCATGCAGCAGTCTCTTATGCTTTTTGATGAATCTGTTAGCAGGGCTTCCTAGGGCCATCCACCTAGCCCTGCCCCAGAAGTGAAAGAGATTGTGTGCACCGATGCCCGACCACTTATGTTTCAAGATGTGTACATGGGAGGACCATCGCAGCACATCTCGATGATGACGAAACACAGGTGCCAACTGCTGCTGCTTTCGCAATTGTGCAGACCGACAAGGAGGGCAGGGGTGAAGACTGGGTGGAAGATGATGTGGAGGACGATGAGGTCCTCGACCCCACATGGAATCAACGTCATGCAGGTGACCTGTGTAGTTCGGAGGAAGAGGCGGCGGTCGCACAGAGCCACCAGCACAGCAGAAGAGGGAGAAGGGTGCAAAAGCGGAGCGTCTGTCCCCTAGACAGTATGCCTGCTACTGCCCAACGCAGCAAGGGACCGAGCACACCAAAGCCAGGTCCAAGGAGTTCCCTAGCGTGGCAGTTCTTCAGACAATGTGCTGATGACAAGACACGAGTGGTTTGCATGCTGTGCAATCAGAGCCTGAAGCGAGGCATAAAAGTTCTCAACCTGAGCACATGGGCGTCCGCAGGTAGGGGCAAGGGGGGTCAAGTGCCCCCCCCTGGAATCAGGGATCGGATCTTAAATTCAGCACAGTTGTGTCTCTGTCGAGGTGCCGCACCCGGGTGCCACCCACCAGTGGGGTGACACCATTAAGGTGCTGTCAAGTGTAGTGTGACTTTGGGCTCTTTTCCCTGCTCAGTCCAGCAGAGAACTTGGCGGTGCTGTGACAGAAGAATGGCGAGCTGCGGGCTATAAGAGGTTTCCCCCGCTCGCCCCACCCATTCTTCTGTCAGGGAGAAGAGACGGCGGCTCTCACCAGGTTCCCCACCCAGCTTCCTGCCCTGCTCCGTTCCTTCCCTATTGGCCATAACTGAGGGCCAATCAAAGGTGACTAGGAGAGGCAAGCTTCATGGGACAGGTAGTTCCAAAAGATTGGCGGCTCCATTTTCCACAGGGAGGAGGCTACAGCTCGATCAAGAGAGAGATTGAGAGACTGCAGCCTGGAAAGAAGCTGAGGGAGAGAGTGCTACAGGACGAGGAGTGTGCTGGGCGGAAGCCAGAGAGAGAGCCTGCCAGGGCCACAAAAGAGTCATGCTGTCCAGCACCACCAGAGAGAGAGCCACACTGGCCAGCACCACCAGAGAGAGAAAGACTGAGCCACTACCAGGGTACAGACATGCTACACTACTGACCAGTGTCGCCCTCGGGGAACCCAGAGTGAACGATCGTCCAGCCGGAGTGATCACTGCTGTAGTTTTGCTGGGTCTGGTAAGAGAGCCTGTTGGCCATTACCCATTACTTATCCTAGGGACTGTAATACGTCTGCAGACTCTGACCATAATAATGTGATAATGACATTGTCGAAAAGGGGCGGTGCATGGGTGACCCTAAAATTATGCCCCCCCTGAAAAAAGTTCTGCGGACACCCATGCCTGAGCACAACCTGCATGACCAGGCATCTAAGTGCAAAGCACGAGCTGCACTGGAGTAGACCTCTCAAAAACCAAGAAAGGTCTCTGGCTCCTCCTGTTTCCTCTTCTGCTGCAGTCTCTGCCTCTTCATCCACCTCTGTAGTCACAGTGGCACCTGCCAACCCGTTCAGCTCTCTATCTCCCAAACACTCGAGTGGAAGAGGAAGTACCCCCCTACCCACCCGCGATCCCTGATGGCATTGGCTGTCCCACAGTATGTCGAGCCCAGCCGCCACTATTTTTCCAGGCGAGCCATCCCTTCCTTGCACAACCAAGTGGGGGACAAAATCAGGTGTGCAGTGCGCAACGCCATCTGTGGCAAGGTCCACCTAACTACGGATACGTGGACCAGTAAGCACGGTCAGGGACGTTATATCTCCCTAACAGCACACTGGGTAAATGCAGTGGCGGCTGGGCCTGAGGCGGATAGTAGTTTGGCGCATGTCCTTCCACCACCGAGGATTGCAGGGCGCTTCAGTTTGCCTCCTGTTGCTAACTCCTCCTACTCCGCTTCCTCATCCTCTACCGCCTCCTCATCCGGTCAGCGTAAAACCTTCACCACCAACTTCAGCACAGCCAGGTATAAACGACAGCAGGCAGTTTTAAAACTTTCCTGTTTGGGGGAAAAACCCCACACTGCGCAGGAGTTGTGGAGGGACATGGAAAAACAGACCCATAAGAGTGGTTGGCGGTAGTGAGCCTGCAGCCCGGCCTGGTGGTGTGCGATAATGGGCGAAATCTTGTAGCAGCTCTGGGCCTAGCCGGTTTGACGCACATCCCTTGCCTGGCGCATGTGCTGAACTTGGTGGTCCAGAGGTTCATTAAAAATTACCCCGATATGCCAGAGCTGCTGCAGAAAATGCGGGCCGTCTGTGCGCACTTTCGGCGTTCTCACCCTGCTGCTGCTCGCCTGTCAGCGCTGCAGCATAACTTCAGCCTTCCCGCTCACCGCTTCATATGTGACGTACCTACAAGGTGGAACTCCACCTTGCACATGCTGGCCAGAGTGTGCGAGCATTAGCAGGCGATAGTGGAGTTTCAGCTGCAGCACGCACGCGTGAGTCGCTCTGCGGAACAGTACCACTTCACCACCAATAACTGGGCCTCCATGCGAGACCTGTGTGCCTTGTTGCACTGTTTGGAGTACTCTACCAACATGGCCAGTGCCGATGATGCCGTTCTCAGCGTTACTATCCCAGTTCTATGCCTCCTTGAAAAAACGCTTTGGGCGATGATGGAAGAGGATGTGGCACAGGAGGAGGAAGAGGGGTAATAATTTCCAAGTCTTTCAGGGCAGTCATTCACAAGTGACTACGAGGGTGTGTTCCTGCACCAACAAACGCCAGGTACACAATTGTCCAGCAAGGGCACAGTTCTGGAGGATAATGAGGTGGAGGATAAGGAGGAGGAGATGGAGGAGAAGGAACCATGTTCACAGCAGGGTGGCACCCAGACCAGCTCATGGCCATCACTGGTGCGTGGCTGGGGGGATACAGAGGACACAGACGATACACCTCCCACAGAGGACAGCTTTTCGTTGCCTCTGGGCAGCCTGGCACACATGAGCGATTACATGCTGGAGTGTCTCCGCAATGACCACCGAGTTGCCCACATTCTAACTGGTGCTGATTACTGGGTGGCCACGCTGCTGGATCCCCAATACAAGGACAACGTACCGTCCTTAATTCACTCACTGGAGCGTGATCGTAAGATGCGCTGGTATACGCGCTGCTGGTGGCATTCCCACTTGACAGTGGGGTCACGGTGGAAGCACAAGGCGAAGGCAGAGGAGGAGGAAGAGGTCGCCAATGCAGCCAGGGCACCACCAGCACCACCAGCACCTCAGAAGGCAGGGTTAGCAAGGCCGAAATGTGGAAAAGCTTTGTCAGCACGCCACAACAACCAGCACCACCATCTGAGATGGAACGTCTTAGCAGGAGGCAGCATTTCACCAACATGGTGGAGCAGTATGTGTGCACACGCCTACATGTACTGAATGACTAGTCTGCCCCCTTCAACTTCTGGGTCTCCAAATTGGGCACATGGCCTGAGCTTGCCCTTTACGCCTTGAAAGTGCTGGCCTGCCCTGCAGCCAGTGTATTATCTGAACGTGTATTTAGCACGGCAGGGGGGCGTTAACACAGACAAGCGCAGCCGCCTGTCCAGAGCCAATGTGGACAAGCTCACGTTCATTAAAATGAACCAGGCATGGTTCCCACAGGACTTGTCCGTACCTTGTGCAGAATAGACATGTATACCGGTGTTCTGACAAAAACTGTCCAGCCATTGGATAGTGTCTGCCCCGTACTGCGCAGGCGCAGCGCTTACGTAGTACGGAGGACAAGGAGATTCCGAAAATCTCCGAAGATGAACGGCGCCTGCGTCATGAGTGGAAGTTCAAGCCCCACCATCCAAGTGGACATATGGTAGCACATAGTAACAGGGATCCCTTGCGTGCTCGCTTCGCTCGCCACGCCTCGGGCATGGCCTTGCTTCGCTCGGATAATTTTTATTCTAACTCTATGTCCACTTGGATAGTGGGGCTTGAACCTTGACTCAAGGCGCAGGCGCCGTTCGTCTTCGGAGATTTTCGGAATCCCCTTGTCCTCTGTACTGTGCAAGCGCAGTACAGGGCGGACACTATCTGACGGGGGACAGAATTCAACATCACCGGCTTTACCCAGCCATTGTATTTTTGATCTTTCTCACTCTTTTGGGGTGTACCCTAATTTAAAAATAAAAAATTTTAAACAAAAAACAGTGTTGGCTACCTCGTCCTCCACCGCCGCTTCCACTTACACCGCCACATCCGCCGCCACCTCAACCTCCTACTCCATATGGACCTCGACCTCCTAGGTCAAGATTATTATTATTATTTTTTTTATTTCAAAGTATTTTATTTTGTATCACAAGAATAATACATTTTTCTTCTGTTTTTGCTGTGAGGTTGATTCCCAGGTATTTAATGGAAGAGGTACTCCATTGGAAATTAAATTTCTTTTGTAAGAGGTTTACAGTGTCTGGTGAAAGGGAAATGTTGAGGGCTTGTGACTTTGAATAATTTACTCGTAGGCCTGAGATCTTGGAAAATTCATCTAAGGAGTGGCAAAGATTGGGGAGAGAGGTTATAGGGGAGGTAAGGAATAGAAGGATGTCGTCTGCAAACAGGCCACATTTGTGAACCTGAGAGCCACATTGAACTCCTTGTATGTTGGGATCCCGGCAAATAGAGATGGTGAGTGTCTCAATTGCTATTGCAAAGATTAGCGGAAATAAAGGACAGCCTTGTCTGGTGCCTTTGGCTATATGTATTGGTTTGGAGTAGTAGCCTTGAAGCCTAATATAGGCTTTAGGATTTGAATAAAGAGCTTGGATCAGGCCCATAAACTTGTCGTCAAAGCCCCAACGTTCAAGGATTGTAAAGATGTATGGCCAGGAGACCGAATCGAAGGCCTTTTGAAGGTCCAGTGATAAAAGCATGCCTGATTGTTTTGGACCTCCTGGCCAGTTTGTCTGGAGGATGGAGACTATGGCTCTTCTGATCTGATCAGGGCCCTGTCTGCCTGGGATGAACCCCACTTGATCTTTATGAACATATCGGTTAATGAAGGAAGCTAGACGATTTGCAAGGAGTTTGGTAAGGATTTTTAAGTCGCTATTGATGAGGGAGATGGGTCTATAATTACTGACTTATATCACTGCAATGTAGGCTGTGTTTAGGTGAGGATCAAATGGGGTTCCCTGTGTCTTTGCATTAACATTTTTTGTCAAATGTGGAGTCAGGGTGGTGGTAAATGTCTTGTAATAGGGGTTAGGGAGACCATCGGGGCCTGGAGCAGAACCTGATTTAAGGTTCTTAATGACTTCCTGTACCTCTTCTTCTGAGAAGGGGGCCTCCAGTATATTATTTTTTATTTTTATTTATTTTGTGTTATTTTAAGTTATTTCCCTATCCACATTTGTTTGCAGAGCACTTGCCATGCTCTTAACAACATTTTGCTGCCATTTGCAGCCCTCTAGCCCTTTCTATTACTTTTTTAGAGCCATTTTAGTCCTCAAAAGTTTGGGTCCCCATTGTCTTCAATGGGGTTCGGGTTCAAGGTCAAGTTCGGGTCCCGAACTAGAACTTTTTTTGTGATGTTCGGCCTAACCCGTCGAACCCGAACATCCAGGTGTCTGCTCAACTCTAATAGTAAACTCCATAATTTTTTCTTTCGTTTTGTGTCAAGTTACCACAACACCATTATTATCTTGTATTTTTTAACCTCAAGGAGGTTGGTGTTGGTGTCCCTTGTTAATTTGACATTGTATTTTTAAAATGTACCTGCCTACTCACAAACAAACTGTCCTTTTTGAAGTAAAACAAATAGGCAAGTATTTGTGAAAAAGAAATAGCCATTTATTATGGGTCATAACAAAATAAAGAGGAAGGCAACGCTGGAGAAACTGGGGACATTTGCAAAGTTTTTGTACCCCAGGGCACACATCTATTATTTTACAGTCAAAATTGTTGGTCTAAGGAGTCCTTATAATAGTGAGCACAATCCGGTCCAGGACTACAAGAGATCCGGAACAGCAGCAGATGACATATATGTCCCCAGGCTGTGGTCATACAACAGCCTGCGTCTTTTGTCAGACCAGACTGAAACCAGGCCATCACTTTCTTGTCTTCCTTCTACGCTTGCTTCCACGCTTGCTTCCAGGCTGTGGCTCTGGTGTTGTAGTTGTAGCAGGAGGTGGAGGAGGAGGAGGACCATGGTTGAACTCAGAACTTGAACTAGCTTTGGCTAGTGAGTTTGCCCCTCAACCCCCTATTTAGGGCTTGTAAGATAACTTTCTCACATAAGAGGCGTTGGCCCTCCTCCATTTCCTGCATTTTGCAGGCTGCCATGTAGGCATAGTCCTCTTGAATATTGGGGGGGGGGGTTCTGAAGGCCGCAGTAGCCTTTCGAAATAGCCCAAGTGCTGCCTCCTCCAGATTACTCCTCTTCCTGGGAGTTTTTTTTGGAAGGCGGAAGGGAGGGACCTGGGATTCGAGCAGGCTACTGGGCCCGGCCACGTCCTGGCTGCCACTTACCCCCGCCACCTCCTGGCTGCCACTTTCCACGGCCTCCTCCTGGCTGAGACTTTCCTGTGTATAAAAAAGGGACATCGTTTTTGGTTCAAAAAATGCCATAAATCTATCCCCTATTTTGTAGACGCTATAACTTTTGCGCAAACCAATTTAATATACACTTATTGCAAATAATTTTTTTACCAAAAGTATGTAGAAGAATACATATCGGCCTAAACTGAGGGAAAAAAGTTTTTTTTTAAAAATGTGGGATATTTATTATAGCAAAAAGTAAAAGATATTGGGGGTTATTTACGAAAGGCAAATCCACTTTGCGCTACAAGTGCAAACTGCACTTGAATTTGCACTGAAAGTGCACTTGGAAGTGCAGTCGCTGTAGATCCGAGGGGAACATGCAAGGAAAATAAAAAACAGCATTTTAGCTTGCACATGATTGGATGATAAAATCAGCAGAGCTTCCTCTCATTTCAGATCTACCCCTCAGATTTACAGCGACTGCACTTCCAAGTGTACTTTCAGTGCCATTTCAAGTGCACTTTGCACTTGTAGTTTGCACTTGTAGTGCAAAGTGGATTTGCCTTTCGTAAATAACCCCCACTGTGTTTTTTTTCAAAATTTACGCTATTCTTTTGTTTATAGCGCAAAAAATAAAACAGCAGAGGTGATCAAATACCACCAAAAGAAAGCTCTATTTGTGTGAAAAAAAGGACGTCAATTTTGTTTAAGTACAGTGTCGCATGACCGCGCAATTGTCAGTTAAAGCGACACAGTGCCAAATTTTCCCCGGGCTGAAATGGTTAAGCTCACTGCTCCCTTTCTTTGATTCTAGCTCCCTCCCAGGCACAAATAATGTGGCCTGTGTGACAAAAGCAGATCTTTCTAGAGCTATGTCAGAATTCTTTGGAAAACGTTTACGTTCCTAGAACATTCAGTTTACAGAAGCCAAAAATGCTACACTTTCTCGCTCCCCCCTAACTTTGTTTATGAATCAGACATGGAACCTCCAAACATTTTTTAGGGTGAAATGAAGGAAAGGGAAGGTGATGAAGAGATTATAGCAGAAACTTCAGAGAATTTTGTAACCCCTGCTTTTATGAGCCACAAACTATGGCTTCTCAACAAATGCTCTGTACTGCTGACAAACTGATTGACACACTGGGGGTTATTTACTAAAGGCAAGTGTAAGTGGAAGTGCAGTCACTGTAGATCTGAGGGGGACATGCAAGGAAAACAAAAAACTGCATTTTAGCTGGCACATGAATGAATGATAAAATCAGCAGAGCTTCCCCTCCTTTCAGATCTTCCCCTCAGATCTACAGTGATTGCACTTCCAAGTGCACTAGTAGTGCAGAGTGGATTTGCCTTTAGAAAATCAACCCCTTATGCCGCGTACACATGAACGGAATTCTCGACGGAAAAGCCTTGGATGGTTATTCCTATGGAATTCCGCTCAAGCTTGTGTTGCCTACACACGCTCACACCAAATTCCAACCGTCGAGAACATACAACATGACGAGAATATTTATTTCAATGCTTCCGAGCATGCATCAAATTGTTTCTGAGCATGCGTGGGAATTTTGCGCGTCGGAATTGCTACAGACGATCAGAATTTCCGACTGAAAAATTAAGAAACATGCTCTCAAAATTTTGCTGGTGAAAATTCGGCCAGCAAAAGTCCGATGGAGCATACACACGGTCGCATTTTCTGACGAAAAGCTCTCATCTGTCTTTTGCTGGCTGAAATTCCGATCGTGTGTACGCGGCATTAGAGGCACCTTATATGCATGCCTTTTGACAGTGAATGTCTATTTGGGAAATCCCTTGATAAATGTATCAAGAGTCACTGGGGAAAAGTTACTTTTACCCCAAAGAAGAAGCCTAAGTCTCCCATGGCCACTACCTCTACTCAGCAAAAGAGACATTTGCACTAACCTCCAATCCAGGGCTTAGCACATCCTTTTAAGTCAACCAAGCCTGTCTCCTCACAATAAAGGGGCACTCTCACTCCTCTGAGTGATAGGACATCTATTGGCATTTGCACTAGTCTTGATCCGAGATGTCCTGGACCTCTGGATCTAATCTGTAATTTCAAAGGGGTACAAAAAATAATTTCTGTCTCTGCTCCCTCCTCGTTTCCTACCTGCTGTTATCAGTTCAAAGACCAGCAGATTCACTGGCCACCTTGCACAAGGAGTGGTTGCAACAGTCCCTCCAAAGGAAAGGCTCTGAGGTATTTATTCAAACCTTTGTCACAGTCCCCAAATCAAATGGTGGCATCTGCCTGATATTGGACTCAAAATCTCTAACCACTTTCCGACCGGCACACGCCGATGTGCGTCGGCAGAATGACACGGACAGGCATAAGGGCATACAGGTACGTCTCTTTGAATTTGCCGCTGAGCCATCACGTGCGCGGCGCGCGCTGATCGGGACCTCCGTGAGTCCGATCGCGGGTCCCGCCTTAATATAGCGCTGCTTTATCGCCGACGTCCGCACCACCCCAGTGTGAAAGGGGCCTTAGTGTGAACCCAGCCTTACTCTTTTGGAGGCACAGGATATTCATGTCACGGTGTACTTAGGATGACCTTCTTTTGAAAGACTCCTCAGGCACAAATTTGTCTGTCAACATCCTAAGGACGATTCCGATGCAAAGTGCAATTGAAGCAGTATTAAACCCAAAAGCAAACTTTTATTATATTGCAGCTTACCAATTCTTAAATGTGATGACTGTAGTAGTTTCCTTTTTAGGCTTTCTTTCTTGTATTTTCATCTGGTGATTTCATCTTGTGATTCAGCCAGTAAATCTTTTTTTTTTAAATCTTGCTGTTACAGGGATGGTGCTTAAAATTATCAGCTTTTATTTATGAAAAACCTTTGACTAAAAAGGTATACCAGATTGGCAGTATCCAAACTAAATATGTCGTTATAGGTGGCGGAGGTGACATCACCAGTACATGGGCGTTGCTGTGGAATGTGCATACCTCCCAACTTTTGAACTTTGGAATGAGGGATACTTGAGGGAGGAAGTAATTTGCGGCGCACATAGCACGCCACAGTGAAATATAGGTGTGGCCACACTTTTAACAGTAGGAGGGGCTTAAGAAATGTGGTGGACAGGAATGGCAGAGGAGAAGGGTCTGCAGGGCAGTGTGCGGGGGTCAGCAGGGCAGAGAAGAGGCATCACAAGGGCAGTGGATAGGGGGTCAGTAGAGCAGTGTAAAGGAGCCAGCAGAATGGAAGACAGGGGATTAGTAGGGCAGGGTACAGGGGTCAGCAAGATGGAAGACAGGGGGTCAGTAGGGTAGGGTACAAAACCAAAATCCCCCCACCCCCTCCCAGCACAAACCTCCCACCCAATCTTTCCCCTTTTACTCTTCCTTCCTAATGGCTCCTCCCGGTCACATGGGACCCCCATTGAGGTACCTTCAGGCTGGCAGCAGGCTGACTGTCCTCCTGAGTCCAGCAATCAGTGGGCGGAGCTTTCCATCATGGGGCCCCTCCTCTGCAAGTTTCAAAAAACTATTAGATAAGCACCTGAACGACCGCAACATACAGGGATATACAATGCCATACTGACATATAATCACACACATAGGTTGGACTTGTATCTTTTTTCAACCTCACCTACTATGTAACTATGTAACTTACACAGTGACAGATCGCAGTTCTGGCAGAGTGGAGTGCATGCTCCCCGCCTCCTCCTCTGTACAGGAAAACAAAACATCACAGCAGGAGGAGGGGTTGGGTTCAGTGCGCTCTACTCTACATTGTGCGTGCATGTGTATGTCAGAGGCAGCCGGACCGGTGAGGAGAGATGGCGGCTGCCATTCACAGTGTTACCTGCAGCGTTCAGGAATCTAGACACCCTCCCACATGCCGCAGGCGATCCGGGACTCAACGCTGATTCGCCGGAACTCCAGGACAAGGGCCAATTTCCGGGACGGTCCCGGCGAAACAGGGATGCTTGGGAGGTAGGAGTGTGCACTGTCATTAGTTTTTTACTACTGCATATGTGCTGGTTGTCAGTGGCCAGGTCCCTGCCTGTTTGTGTTAAGTTGATTAGTGCTCCTCTTCCTTGCTATGCTCCTTATGTGCTTGTCATTAGGTACACACATGCTTGCACTGCATTAGCAAAATTGAAGCAACACAGCTTAGAAGCAACATACAGCTGGCAATATAGAGTGAGCGTCTTGTTTTATTGTTATACATGTAATTTATTACTTTATGTTCATTTTTGCACAGGGGATTTTGTGTGTAAGCACTGCAGGAATTGTTTATAGTGTTTGATTTGTGCTGCTTTTGGAGGTTTTAGGCTGTCTCCTAGCTGGCTGCCCTACAGATCTTTTTAACCACTTGTTGCTCTCCTATTTGTGCTAGTTATTTATATAGTTAGTTATTTATTGTCGGAGTTAAGCTTTAGTTTGTTACTGTATTTAAATCTTCTAGAACTTCTAACACTCCCATCCCCACCAGACTGACAATGCTGTTGTTCAAATCTGCCCCAGTGCTCCTTTATCCTTTAGTGGTGTCTGTACAAGAGGTGTGTTAGGCCCCTTCACACATGCGGACCGTATGTCCGTTTTTCATCCATCCGTTTTTGGATGAAAAACGGACATACATGCATGTCTATGGGGCAGCGGGTGTCAGCGGATGAGTATCCGCTGACACCCGCTATTGTCCGCCTCCGCAATTGTCCGATTCTGCAGACGGAGGAAACCCTATTTTTTCATCCGTCTGCAGAGCGGATCGGATGAACACGGACAGACGGTCTGTGTTCATCCGATCCTCCATAGAGGAGAGCGGAGAACTGACAGGGCGGTCCCTGCACAGTGTGCAGGGACCGCCCTGTCATCAGCCGGCTCAGCGGGGAACAGCTGTGCGATCCCCGCTGAGCAGCGGATCTTCACGGGGCGGATCATTACGGATCCGCCCCGTGTGAAAGAGCCCTTACTGGTCAGGTCACCAGGGAAAATCAGAGGGAAAAAGCATAATAAAACTAATACAGCCACTAAATCTGATGCTGGCAAGCTGCAATATATTACAGTTTTGGTTTTAATACTACTTTAAAGTGATTGTAAAGGCAGAAGGTTTTTTACCTTACTGCATTCTATGCAGTAAGGTAAAAAATCTTCTGCATGCAGCTTTCCCCAAAACCCCACTTAAATACTTAACTGGGACTGATCTCAATCCCAGCGATGTGCAGGAGAGTCGCTGTCAATCAGAGCCAGTGATTAGGGAGCGGCCAGCAAGACCAAGCCCCACTCTGTGTGTCTTATGAACACACAGAGCAGGGCTTGGGAGCAAGCACGTATGAGTGCCCCCATAGAAAGCGACTTGCTATGGGAGCATTCGGTGTGTGTGTGTGGGGGGGGGGGGGGCCTTGAGCATCGGCAGGGGACCCGAAAAGAGGAGGTTTCACAAAAATAAAAATACAAACTTTGAATATTGCACTACTCCGCTTGCTCAACGGGGATCGCTCCGTTGATCCCTGCTGAGCCGGCGTATGACAAGTCTGTCTCTGCACTCTGTGCAGGGACGGACCTGTCAGAGAGTCCGCTCTCCCCTATCCGGCCAGACAGATGGAAAATAGGACATCCGTCCGTCTGGATTTTGCGGGGCGGATCGGATGTCAGCGGACATGTCACCGATGACATCCGACGTTCCATAGAGATGTATGGAGCGACCGTTCAGATCCGCCTGAATAAAAACTGACAGGCGAATCTGAACGGTCCGCATGTGTGAAAGGGGCCTAAGGGCTTTTTACCTGTGTTAATTTGTCACTGTTGCAATGAATACAAGGACAAAGGGTTTACCTTGCAGGGGTCAGTGTCAGCACAGTCGAGTATAACAACAAAATATTCAGCCTCATGGCTAGTTGTGAGACTTTTTGGGTCAGATTAGACCTGCAGACTGTTTCAGTACAGCCAGCATACAGCCTCCCTCTCCAACACACACACACTTGTCCCAGTTAAAACCTAAATTATGACCCCAACCATGATGCCGCTCTGGACCCAAATGGGCTTTTTGTCTGGGCATATCTTTTATGTTAATCCTTGTTCTTTTAACTCTTCAGGACAGGTCCTCATCCAGATGGCTGAAAGCTGCAAAAGTGCAAGTGCTGGACTTAATGTAGTGGTAAGAGGTATTTAATTGCATAAAGTAATTGTAGAACATTGTTTCTATAAAAAAAAAAAAAAATTCCCATTAACTTATTTTAACAAGAATATCCTTTTGATTTTCTAATTGTTGGAGGGGTCAGCTCAACATTCAATTTCAACTGCAAAGACAGGAAAATTAGAAGGAGCAGAATGGAAATTTTTTTTTCTTCACAAATTTCTAACAGTAAATGTGATTTTCTTTTAGGAAAGTCCATTCACTCTTCACATTTTTAAACAACATTCGTCAAGTCATCAAATGTACTGATGAAAATTTTCTGATAAATATTCGTATGAAAATCTACTAGTATATGGCCAGCTTTAGGCTCTTCAAATATGTTTATATATGCAACAACCAGTACAGTTTGAGTATTTGCAGACATATTTAGTCTATCAGAAGAGGCAGGAAGAGGACATGGTAACTCAATACTCTTGCCCACAAGCCAAGTAAAGATTGTAATACTGAAGTTCGACCTTGGTAATCTCCTAATTTGCATCATTGCTTTTGTCAGAGACCCTGTCGCCAGACCATTCATTTCAACGTAAATCTTCCTATAAAATTAAACTTATTTTATGCATGTTTACCTGTATAAGCCTTTGTTGTGTTCAAAACCTTGAGACTGCTACTTGGTTACACCAATTTGGATGTGATGTCAGCAGGCTCAGGGCTGTCACCCAAATGACACTCTATAGTGCAATTAGCGGACCTCCAGCTGTTGCAGAACTACAAGTCCCATAAGACATAGCAAGACTCTGACAGTCACAAGCATGACACCCAGAGGCAGAGGCATGATGGGACTTGTAGTTTTGCAACAGCTGGAGGTCCTCTAATTATTATTATTATTATTATACTGGATTTATAAAGCACCAACAGTTTACGTAGCGCTTTACAACTTGAGGGTAGACAGTACAAATACAATACAATTTAACACAGTAGGAATTAGAGGGTCCTTAGAGCTTATAATCTAAGAGGGAAGGTCAAGAGATACAAGAGGTAATAACTGTGGGCGATGTGCTGATTGAGAAGATAAATATACAGTTGTTAGGTGGGGGCCAGATAGGCTTCTCTGAAGAGATGAGTTTTTAGGGATCGTCTGAAAGTGGATAAAGTAGGAGAAAATCGGACAGATTGGGGTAGAGCATTCCAGAGGATGGGAGAGGCTCTGAAGAAGTCCTGAAGGTGAGCATGGGATGAGGTGACATGGGAGTTTGAGAGCAGGAGGTCTTGGGAGGAGGGAAGAGAACGATTAGGTTGGTATTTTGAGACTAGGTAAGAGATTTAGCTGGGGGCCAGGTTGTGGATGGCTTTGTAAGTTATAGTTAGTATCTTGAATTTAATTCGGTGGCTGAGTGGCAGCCAATGGAGGGATTGGCAGAGGGGTATAGCAGACGCTGAGTGGTTTGTGAGGTGGATGAGCCTGGCAGCAGCGTTCATGATGGACTGAAGTGGGGATAGCCTATTTAGAGGTAAGCCAATGAGGAGGGAGTTGCAGTAGTCGAGGCGGGAGATGACCAGGGAGTGGATTAGAAGCTTTGTGGTGACATTGGTTAGGAAGGGTATCTTGGAGATGTTCCAGAGGTTGAGGCGGCAAATTTTGGATAGCGATAGGATGTGGGGCCGAAAGGTTAGTTCAGAATCCGGGATTATACCTAGGACCTTGGCGTGGGGGGACAAGTTGATAGTTGAGCCGTTGATATTGACAGAGAAAGTAATTTCAGAGTTTAAGGAGAGCAGTTTCCGTTGAGTGTTGAGGGCGAAATCCAGACTGAAGTTTATTCATTTATTCATGGTCAGATGGTCACTTAGTCGTTTGTAGACCAGTCTTTCAAGAAGTTTGGAGGAGAAGGCGAGTAAGGAGATGGGAAGTAGGTTGTTAAGATTGGTGGGGTCCAGTGAGGGCTTTTTAAGTATGGGTGTGACTAGCGCATTTTTTACAGAGTTTAGGAAGATGCCACAAGATGTGAGTTAGAGAGTGCAGAATTGAGTCAGAGGGGGAGCGTAGCATTTGCGAGGGAGCAGGATCTAGGGGGTAGGTGGTTAGATAATTGTTAAATAAAAGTTTAGCAACCTCATTAATAGTAGCAGGGTTGAATGAGGGAAGTAATGATTGTATCTGTGGACATGGGGTGTTGCATGGGGGAGGTTTTTGCGCATTGGAGATCTCTTCATGAATTGTATCAATCTTAGTTTTGAAGTGATTGGCGATCTCCTGGGCAGTGAGTGAGTTGGTGGGTGGAGGCAGTGGAGGACAGAGTAAAGTGTTGAAGGTGGAGAAGAGTTGACGTGGACTGGATGAGAAGGTGTTAATGAGTGTGATAAAGTAGGTCTGTTTCGCAGTGTGAAGGCAGGAATAGTATTTTAGGAGGGCAGATTTATATTGTGTGAAGTCTTCCTGGAACTTAGTCTTATGCCACAGACGTTCAAGAGCGTGGCTACGTTTTCTGAGACTTCTAGTGTCATCTGTTTGCCAGGATTGTAGCAGTCGGGGCCTAATTCTGCGTGTAGTGAGGGGGGCAAGCTTGTCTAGGGAGGAAGAAAGTGAGCTCTTGTACATGAAAGTGGCTAGGTTGGGGCAGGACAGGGGTGAGATTTTGTCATAGAGGTGATCAGTAGCAGAGTAGAGAAGAGAAGGGTTCACAGATAGTAGAAGACAAGGTCAAGGGTGTTGCCGTTGGAGTGAGTAGGAGCCTGTATCCGTTGCTTCAGGACAATCGAAAAGGTTAGACTGAGAAGTTTAGAAGTAATAGTAGTGTTAATGTTAACAGGGATGTTGAAGTCACCGAGAATAATTATGGGGATTTCAGAAGAGAGAAAGTAGGGTAGCCAGGCAGAGAAGTCATCAAGGAAGGATGATACTGGTCCAGGGGGTCGGTAGATGACAGCAATGTGCCTCAAAAGAGGAGAGTGTCAGAGAGGGAGGTGGGTGCTGCATGGGGCTAGAAGGATTCCCACTCCACCTCCCTTCCGTCCACTTGGTCTGAGGGAGTGAGTCCAGAGAAGGCCACCATTGGAGAGGGAAGCAGGAGAAGTAGTATATGATTCATGAAGCCAGGTTTCCGTAATGGCAAGTAGGTTAAAGGAATTTGTGATCAAGTGGTCGTGGAGGGCGGTGAGTTTGTTACAGACAGAGCATGCATTCCAAAGGGCACAGAAAAAGGGGTGGGGGGCTGGTTTTGGGAAGAAGAGGAATAGAGACCAAGTTATGTGGGTTGCGGTTGCTGCCAGAGGGTGTAGGGGGATGGGAGCATTGGGCAAAGACAGATGGTGGTGGCCCAGGGTTTGGCGATATGTCACCAGAGGTTAGGAGAAGCAGGAGGGTGAGGGAGGTAATGTGGGAATGTGATTTATATGAAGGGGCATGTCTCAGAGTACTGGAGATTTTATCAGTATATTGATGTAGAATGAGCAAGAGTTGGTAGGAGCAGTAGTAGGGAGAGTACAGAAGGCAGGGTGATATGTATAAGCAGGGAGGTGGAGAAGAGGGGTGAAGGTAAGAGAGTTTGAGGAGAGCGGACACGAGTGTCAGAAGCAGTGGTAGAGAGCGCATGTTACAGAGTGGAAGGAGAGCTTAATAGAGAGACAGGTTCACCTGTAGTCTTTTAGGTGCTTTCCAGTGCAATTTTCTATATATGTTTGCTTCATGCAATCGCTGAAGTGCAGAGATTGAAGTGCATATCCCTGCTCTATAGTGTTCCTCATGGCTCCTCTGCTGGCAGCAACATAAAGGTTATGTAAAGAGGGAGATGCTGGGCTAACACAAACAGTAAATAGATACTCCCAATAGAGAGGACTATAATGTGAAAGGGGTAGAGAACTGTAATAAGGAATTGACTTTTCCTGGAGTACTCACATTTTCTAGCAAGTTCAAAAGCATTTTGCAAGTGAATAAAAAAATCAACATTTTTGGGAAGAAAAACCTTGCAGGTTAGCATTTCAAATACTTGATATTTCTATAATTTTATCTGCAATTTTTTTAGGTTGGTGACAGGGTCTCTCTAAGCATGAATCACCTGTCATCAGTAACAGTAATGCCGCGTACACACGTGCAGACTTTTGCCGGCGGACTTAGTCCAGCGGACAATCCCGCCGGACTTTCCAGCTGGGTCCGCTGGACTTTCCGAGCGTGTGGACTTGCCCCACACACGCACGGACTTCTCCGGCGGATAATCCGCCGGCCAAAAGTCCGCGGGACTTTTGAAAATGAACGGACTTGCCCACACACGGAGCAGTCCGTTCATTTCGAACGTAACTTCAGGTTACGTAGCTAGCGTAGGCAGTAAATGCCGCCGCGCTAGCTCCGTGACCTGGCATGGATTTAAAGGAACTCCCCACGCCGAAAAAACGGCGTGGGGGTTCCCCCCAAATCCATGTCAGACCCTCATCCGAGCACGCAGCCTGGCAGGCCAGGAAAGGGGTGGGGACGAACGAGCGCCCCCCCCTCCTGAGCCGTACCAGGCCGCGTGCCCTCAACATGGGGGGTGCCCTGGGGAAAGGGGGGCCGTGCGGCCCCCCCACCCCAAAGCACCTTGTCCCCATGTTGATGAGGACAAGGGCCTCTTCCCGACAACCCTGGCCGTTGGTTGTCGGGGTCTGCGGGCGGGGGCTTATCGGAATCTGGGAGCCCCCTTTAATAAGGGGGCCCCCAGATACCGGCCCCCCACCCTATGTGAATGAGTATGGGGTACGATGTACCCCTACCCATTCACCCAAGGTGTAAAATGTAAAGTACAAAAACACACACTTTTGAAAAAATATTTTATTGCACTGCTCCGGGGGTCTTCTCGCCGGACTCCCCCGCCATTTACCAAGCTCTTTTACCGAGCGGGGGAAATCCGGCTACCTTCTTCGTCGTCGCCGCCGTCGTCTGGGGGTCTCGATCCGCCTTCGGGGGTCTTCGGGGGTCTTCCGGGGGTCTCTTCTGTTCTTGCGGCGGTCGTCGTCTTCCGCGCCGCCGGCGCTTTCTTCTTCTTCTTGTTCTTCTTGTTCTTGTTCTTCTTCTTCTTCCGATGTTGACCCGTCGCTGTCTCTGCCCGGAATGCCTGTGCCGCTCTGCGCTGGGACTTATATAGGGACATGGGGGACAGGGTCACATGCTCATGTCACATGGTGACCCCGCCCCCTAGTGTTGTCACAGTCCCGGAGAATGCTGGGACTGTGACATCGCAAGGGGGCGGGGTCACCATGTGACATGAGCATGTGACCCTGTCCCCCATGTCCCTATATAAGTCCCAGCGCAGAGCGGCACAGGCATTCCGGGCAGAGACAGCGACGGGTCAACATCGGAAGAAGAAGAACAAGAACAAGAACAAGAAGGACAAGAAGAAGAAGAAGGCGCCGGCGGCGCGGAAGACGACGACCGCCGCAAGAACAGAAGAGACCCCCGGAAGACCCCCGAAGACCCCCGAAGGCGGATCGAGACCCCCAGACGACGGCGGCGACGACGAAGAAGGTAGCCGGACTTCCCCGCTCGGTAAAAGAGCTAGGTAAATGGCGGGGGAGTCCGGCGAGAAGACCCCCAAGACGGAAGAAGACCCCCGGAGCAGTGCAATAAAATATTTTTTCAAAAGTGTGTGTGTTTTTGTACTTTACATTTTACACCTTGGGTGAATGGGTAGGGGTACATCGTACCCCATACTCATTCACATAGGGTGGGGGGCCGGTATCTGGGGGCCCCCTTATTAAAGGGGGCTCCCAGATTCCGATAAGCCCCCGCCCGCAGACCCCGACAACCAACGGCCAGGGTTGTCGGGAAGAGGCCCTTGTCCTCATCAACAGGGGGACAAGGTGCTTTGGGGTGGGGGGGCCGCACGGCCCCCTTTCCCCAGGGCACCCCCCATGTTGAGGGCACGCGGCCTGGTACGGCTCAGGAGGGGGGGGCGCTCGTTCGTCCCCACCCCTTTCCTGGCCTGCCAGGCTGCGTGCTCGGATGAGGGTCTGACATGGGGGGAACCCCCACGCCGTTTTTCGGCGTGGGGAGTCCTTTTAAATCCATGCCAGCTTACGGAGCTAGCGCGGCGGCATTTACTGCCTACGCTAGCTACGTAACCTGAAGTCACGTGCTAAATGAACGGACTTGCCGATGAGCGGCAAGTCCGTTCATTTCAAAAGTCCCGCGGACTTGCCTACTAACGGCGGGATTGTCCGCCGGACTGCCAAGTCCAGCGGATAATTTTAAAACCAAACTTAAAACTTTGGCGCCAAAAAGTCCGCCGGACTTTGGCGCCAAAAAGTCCGCCGGCGCCCACACACGAGGGGATTATCCGCTGGACTTCAGTCCAGAGGATAATCCCGCGGGATAGTCCCTTCGTGTGTACGCGGCATAATTCATACTTATGGTGCAAACATATATGCAAACTGATTCTCTGCATACTCTTATGCTGCGTACACATGAGCGGACTTTTCGATAGACTTCCGACGGACTTTCAACGGAGTTCCGACGAACTTTTGGAATGAACGGACTTGGCCACACAATCACACTAAATTCTGACAGATTCGAACGTAATGACGTACGACCGGACTAGAATAAAGAAGTTTGTAGCCAGTAGCCAATAGCTAGCCTAGATTTTTTGATAGGAACTGGGTCTACCGGAGTTCCGGTGGGAAAATTTAAGACATGTTCTATTTCTAAAGTCTGTTGGATTTTTCCACAGCAAAAGTCCGATGGAGCCCACACACGATCGAATTGTCCGACAGCTTTGTTACGTCGGACCTTTGCTGTCGAAAAGTCCTCTCGTGTGTACGCGGCATTAGTATAATAGGATTATATGTAAAAGGCAGTAATTCAGTTGTTAGTTAAAATTTGATTTTTATGTTAGGTAATATTCCTTAAATGACTTGTACTAATGTCCATTGTTAACCTTTCTTTATGTAAATGCTAGTAATGCTGTAAATGCTAGTTCCCTGGGCAGCAGCATCTCTCCTAACACCGTCCGGGACACTGTGATGGCTGCACAGGGAGGAGGGTGAGTGCAGTGGAAAGAAAACTGCGTTACATCCAAAGTCCCGCTCTGCAGTGGCAGGGAAAGAAAGTGGAATGGGGCTGTCTCTTTACTGGTATGGGGCTGTCTGTATGGGGCTGTCTTTTTACTGGTATGGGGCTGTCTTTTTACTGGTATGGGGCTGTCTTTTTACTGGTATGGGGCTGTCTCTTTACAGGTATGGCGCTGTCTTTTACAGGTATGGGGCTGTCTCTTTACTGGTATGGGGCTGTCTGTATGGGGCTGTCTCTTTACAGGTATTGGGCTGTCTGTATGGGGCTGTCTCTTTACAGGTATGGGGCTGTCTCTTTACTAGTATGGGGCTGTCTGTATAGGGATGTCTTTTTACTGGCATGGGGCTGTCTCTTTACTGGTATGGGGCTGTCTGTATAGGGCTGTCTCTTTACTGGTATGGGCTGTCTCTTTACTGGTATGGGGCTGTCTGTATGGGGCTGTCTTTTTACTGGTATGGGGCTGTCTTTTTACTGGTATGGGGCTGTCTTTTTACTGGTATGGGGCTGTCTCTTTACTGGTATGGGGCTGTCTCTTTACAGGTATGGGGCTGTCTCTTTACTGGTATGGGGCTGTCTGTATGGGGCTGTCTCTTTACAGGTATTGGGCTGTCTGTATGGGGCTGTCTCTTTACAGGTATGGGGCTGTTTCTTTACTGGTATGGGGCTGTCTGTATAGGGATGTCTTTTTACTGGCATGGGGCTGTCTCTTTACTGGTATGGGGCTGTCTGTATGAGGCTGTCTCTTTACTGGTATGGGGCTGTCTGTATGGGGCTGTCTCTTTACTGGTATGGGGCTGTCTGTATGGGGCTATCTTTTTACTGGTATGGAGCTGTCTTTTTACTGGTATGGGGCTGTCTTTTTACTGGTATGGGGCTGTCTTTTTACTGGTATGGGGCTGTCTCTTTACAGGTATGGCGCTGTCTTTTTACAGGTATGGGGCTGTCTCTTTACTGGTATGGGGCTGTCTGTATGGGGCTGTCTCTTTACAGGTATTGGGCTGTCTGTATGGGGCTGTCTCTTTACTGGTATGGGGCTGTCTGTATGGGGCTGTTTCTTTACTGGTATGGGGCTGTCTGTATGGGGCTGTCTCTTTACTGGTATAGGGCTGTCTGTATGGGGCTGTCTCTTTACAGGTTTGGGGCTGTCTGTATGGGACTGTCTCTTTACTGGTATGGGGCTGTCTCTTTACAGGTATGGGGCTGTCTTTTTACAGGTATGGGCTGTCTCTTTACTAGTATGGTGCTGTCTCTTTACTGGTATGTGGCTGTCTGTATGGGGCTATCTCTTTACTGGTATGGGGCTGTCTGTATGGGGCTGTTTCTTTACAGGTATGGGGCTGTCTGTATGGGGCGGTCTCTTTACAGGTATGTGGCTGTCTCTTTACAGGTACAGGGCTGTCTGTATGGGGCTGTCTCTTTACTGGTATGGGGCTGTCTGTATGGGGCTGTCTCTTTACTGGTATGATGCTGTCTGTATGGGGCTGTCTCTTTACAGGTATTGGGCTGTCTGTATGGGACTGTCTCTTTACTGGTATGGGGCTGTCTCTTTACAGGTATTGGGCTGTCTGTATGGGGCTGTCTCTTTACAGGTATGGGGATGTCTCTTTACAGGTATGGGGCTGTCTCTTTACAGGTATGGGCTGTCTCTTTACAGGTATGGGGCTGTCTCTTTACTGGTATGGGGCTGTCTGTATGGGGTTGTCTCCTTACAGGTATGGGGTTGTGTCTTTACAGGTATGTGGCTGTCTCTTTACAGGGCTGTCTGTATGGGGCTGTCTCTTTGAAGGTATGGGGCTGTCTCTTTGAAGGTATGGGGCTGTCTCTTTACATGTATGGGGCTGTCTCTTTACTGGTATGGGGCTGTCTCTTTACTGGTATGGGGCTGTCTGTATGGGGCTGTCTCTTTGCTGGTATGGGGCTGTCTGTATGGGACTGTCTCTTTAATTGTATGGGGCTGTCTCTTTACTAGTATGGGGCTGTCTCTTTACTGGCATGGGGCTGTCTCTTTACAGGTATGGGGCTCTCTGTATGGGGCTGCCTCTTTGAAGGTATGGGGATGTCTATTTACAGGTATGGGGCTGTCTCTTTACTGGTATATGGCTGTCTGTATGGGGCTTTCTCTTTACTGGTATGGGGCTGTCTCTTTACTGGTATGGGACTGTCTGTATGGGGCTGTCTCTTTTAAGGTATGGGGCTGTCTCTTTACTGGTATGGGGCTGTCTCTTTACTGGTATGGGGCTGTCTCTTTACTGGTATGATGCTGTCTGTATGGGGCTGTCTCTTTACTGGTATGGGACTGTCTGTATGGGGCTGTCTCTTTTAAGGTATAGGGCTGTCTATTTACTGGTATGGGGCTGTCTCTTTACAGGTATGGGGGCTGTCTATTTACTGGTCTGAGGCCGTCTGTATGGGGCTGTCTCTTTTAAGGTATGGGGCTGTCTCTTTACTGGTATGGGGCTGTCTGTATGGGGCTGTCTCTTTACTGGTATGGGGCTGTCTGTATGGGGCTGTCTCTTTACTGGTATGAGGCTGTCTGTATGGGGCTGTCTCTTTGCTGGTCTGGGGCCGTCTCTTTGCCGGTCTGGAGCCATCTTTGCTGGTCTGGTGATGTCTCTTTGCTGGTCTGGGGATGTCTCTTTACTGGTCTGGAGCCATCTTTGCTGGTCTGGGGATGTCTCTTTGCAGGATTGGGGATGTCTCTTTGCTGGATTGGGATGGTTCTTGGGATGAATATCTCGTCGCCAACCACCCCCATAAACGCCCGCCCCACATCTCCGACCTACTCTCCCCAGGGACTGGGCTGCCAGTTTAAAATGCCCGGGCCTATTTCTTGTCCCAGTCCGGGCCTGTCCCTGGCTGACTGAGAACAAGTATACAGACTGGCAGTTCTGATTTTACTGTGACCTTCCTGATATGCTTGTATATATATATAAAATATAAAATTATACGTCAAAAATATAAAATATATATGGTACCCACTTAAAAAAAACACTCTGATAAAGAATAGAAATGTGTATAATGGTTGCCTCGAGAAAAAAATATAAATTAACTCTGCTCAGCTGCTCCCCTGATTGCACACATGTGAACAATAGTATAGATACGTATATAGAGGGCACTAATTCATGTGATAATCACAATGGTTAAGTGAGCACCTGGAAATTCAGTGCCAACTGTGAAATTACTCTACAGAAAATATTGCATCAAATCATATAGTGACATTTGGTGTTTAAACCACTACAAAGAATATATAAACTATATGAAAATAAAAATTGGTACATAAAAACATTGGATTAAATGTGACATTAGTGCTTTGACACACTACAGAAAATATATATGTGCACAGAATGAGAAAGGCCCAGTAGATGGTATACGAAATGATAATGTGAACACTGTATTCTTCTTAGTGAATTAAGAGTCTTCTATAGGTTTAACGGAAAGATCCTTCACCAACGAAGAGAAACGACACCCCACAGTGCCAGACAATTTGTCTGCTTACCAGATGTAGTGGACTTCTTTAATTAAAAAGAGAGTCATGAAAGCCTGTGCAGGATTGTGCCTGCTCACATATGGAGACTGTGTTATAGTGGAGGAACCTCTTTCCCCGATGGTCAGATAGGGGACATGAAAGAAACAATATATGCTCCCATAGCGTAATACTGTTTATTAAAATTGCATCAGAAACATAAAACGAAAAGCCAAATGACCTCTTACATTGGTTGGTGCCCACCCAGCACTGGGGCTGCTCGTATTACTGGCAACGTGTAGAGTGTGCGAGCCGTAGACCACCTCCATGGTTGGCGTGCGTTCCACCTGGGCGGCACAGTGGTGTAGTGGTTAGCACTCTCACCTAGCAGTAAGAAGGGTCGCTGGTTCGAATCCCAACCACGACACTACCTGCCTGGAGTTTGCATGTTCTCCCTGTGCCTGCATGGGTTTCCTCCGGGTACTCCGGTTTCCTCCCACAATCCAAAGACATGCAGGTAGGTTAATTGGCTTCTGTCCAGAAATTGGCCCTAGTATATGAATGGGGACCTTGGATTGCGGGCTCCTTGAGGGTAGGGACCGATGTGAGTGTGCAATATGTACAGGGATAGGGACAATTGTAGACACTCACTCAGGTTGAACTGGATGGACTGATGTCTTTATTCAACCTTACTAACTATGAAACTATGAAACTATGAAACCTGAGCAACAACAACAGCCAGAGAATCGGAAGTGGGATTAGGAAACGCGTGACCAAGGTGACGCTCCTAATATATATATATATATATATATATATATATATATATATATATATATATATATATATATATATATAGACACACACACACTCACTGGACACTTTATTAGGTACACCTTGCTTATACCAGGTTGGAACCCCTTCTGAACTGCCTTAATTCTTCGTGGCATAGATTCAACAAGGTGTTGGAAAACATTCCTCAGAGATTTTGGTCCATATTGACATGATAGCATCACGTAGTTGCTGCAGATCTGTCGGCTGCACATCCATAATGTGAATTTCCTGTTCCACCGCATCCCAAAGGTGCTCTATTGGATTGAGATCTGGTGACTGTGGAGGCCCTTGGAGTACAGTAAACTCATTGTTATGTTCAAGAAACCAGTTTGAGATGATTTGAGCTTTGTGACACGGTGCATTATCCTGCTGGAAGTAGCCATCAGAAGATGGGTACACTGTAGTCATAAAGGGATGGACATGGTCAGCAACAATAACTCAGGTAGGCCGTGGTGTTTAAACAATGCTCAATTAGTACTTATGCCGCGTACACACGGTCGGAATTCTCGTCGGAAGAAGCTCTGATGGTTTTCCCGTCGGAATTTCGCTCAAACTGTCTTGCCTACACACGGTCACACCAAATTCGTACGGTCAATAACACCACGCCTTAAAAAACGTTCGACTGCACTATAAAAGGGAAGTTTAATGCTTCTGAGCATGCGTCGAATTGTTTCCGAGCATGCGTCGGAATTTTGCGTGTCGGAATTGCATACATACGATCGGAAAATCCGATAGAAAGGTTTTCCATTGGAAAAATTAAGAACAGGCTCTCAATCCAAAGTCCGTCGGAAATTCCGACAGAAAAAGACAGATGGGCATACACACGGTCGGAAAATCCGATGAAAAGCTCCCATTGGACTGTTTCCATCGGAAATTCCGACCGTGTGTACGCGGCATAAGGGGCCCAAAGTGTGCCAAGAATACCCACACCACCACCAGCCTGAACCATTGCTACTAGGCACGATCGATCCATTTTACACCAAACTCTGACCATACCATCTTAATGTCGCAGCTGAAATCGACAGTCATCAGACCAGGCAACATTTTTTCAATCTTCTATCGTCCAATTTTGGTGAACTTGTGCGAATTCAGTTTCCTGTTCTTAGCTGACAGGAGTGGCACCTGGTGTGCTTTTCTGCTGCTGTGGCCCTTTTGCTTCAAGGTGCGATGTGTTGTGCATTCAGAGATGGTATTCTGCATAACTTGGTTGTAACAAGTGGTTATTTGAGTTACTGTTGCCTTTCTCTCATCTCAAACCAGTCTGCCCATTCTCCTCTGACATCAACAAGGCAATTTCATCCACACAACTACTGCTCACTGGATGGGAAGCTGGCTGCTGCATCCTTAACAACCGATGACTCATCAGCTGTCAGCGGGCTTCCCTGCTGAGAGCTGAACTGTAAATAAAAGAATGCTGGCAATGAAAAATTCTGAAAAAAACCTAAGCGTGGCCCCCCCCCCCAATCCATACCAGTCTCTTCAGGTCTGGTATGGATTTTAAGGGTGAACCCCACGTCAAAATTTGCCCCCCCACCCCAAAGCACCTTGTCCCCATGTTCCCCTTGCCTGTGGAACTATGGAGCCCACCAGAACTTTAAAACGCACAAAAATGAAAGGAAATGACACACTTACAGGAGTGGAGACAGTTGTTCCTCCAGCACTCATCGGTTAACAGATCACTCACCTGCAGACTCTCCCGAAGGGAGACTGAGACCTCCCTATGACAACCATACCCTATGGCTGCCTTGAAAATGGTGTTGTATAACATCCGTGGATTGGGCTCACCTAACAAACGCAACTACCCTGTTCTATTACTTATACACCAGCACTGCCGTCGCATGGAGACTGCCCTTATATCCAGGTGCCTCTTAACATCACCCGATGCTGCCACTGTAGGTCACGCCGCCTCAGCTACCACAGTGGAGCCGATACCTCTGACCGACCTTGTGCCATCCACATCAATATAATGTGATTATGAACATAGGTACCGGGCATGCCGTATCAATATAATGTGATTATGAACATAGGTACCGTCCTTGGCACTTGTGGGCCATATTATTGTCTTATTTATTATCATTTTACTATCATGTATCTATTCTGAATCATGTGTACATTTATTTATACCCCTGTATTATCATGTCTATGCCCTGCGATTACTATATGTATATGATATATGAAATTACTCTTTTACTATATATCTGTGATCAATAAAATAATCTTTACACCCACCTCCGCATTTTCAACTGCTTCATCTAAATTCCCAATCTCCTTTTTGATTGTACCGAATATAGGGATTGAGGCACCTTACCATGCCTCATTTAAAGTCCCGAAATCCCCCCCTGTTTTCATGTTCTATCTTAGCTGCCCTAATTGCACCCTTACATTTCTTATTGCGTTCTTTATAAAGTCTGAATGCTGATGATGATCCCTCAACCTTGTATTTTTTGAAGGCCTTCTTCTTTGCTTTTATATTCATTTTTACATTAGCGTTAAGCCATCCAGGACTTTTGTTCGCTCTTTTAAATTTATTACCCAATGGGATGCATTGGCTAATGCCCTTATTTAATACACTCTTAAAGCAAACCCATCTCTCCTCAGTGTTCTTTGTTCCTAAGATTTTAACCCAATTCATGCCTTCTAGCAAGGTTCGTATTTTAGGGAAGTTGGCTCTTTTGAAATTCAGTGTCTTTGTATTCCCCTTATGTTTCCTATTTGTGTGATTTATACTAAGGCCAATTGACCTGTGATCGCTGTTTCCTAAATTGCCCCGTATTTCCACATCTGTGATCAGGTCTGTATTGTTGGTAATCAGTAGATCCAGTAATGCTTTATTTCTAGTTGGGGAGTCTACCATCTGAACCATAAAATTGTCCTGCAAGACATTTAGGAACTGGTGAGCCTTAGACGAATGCGTGGTTTCCTCTGCCCAGTCTATGTCTGGATAATTAAAATCCCCCATTATGATAACACTTCCCATCCTTGCTGCTAATCCAACTTGTGATAGGAGATCCATCTTCCCCTCCTCCCTCAGGATAGGGGGCCTATAGCATACTCCCAGTATTATTTTCTTCTTAGCTTCATCCCTCTGGAGCTCTACCCATAAGGATTCCACCTAGCTCCCTTAGTGATGTCATCTCTTAATTTCACTTGTACATTATTCTTGATATATAGGCATACCCCTCCACCTATTTTACCCTCTCTATTCCTGCGATAAAGGTTATACCCTTAAATGGTTGCCAGCCAATCGTGAGAGTTGTTGAACCAGGTCTCTGAAATTCCCACACAATCCAGATCCTCCTCGTACAACAATATCTCTAGTTCACCCATCTTGTCCGCCAGGCTCCTGATATTGGTGAACATACATGTAGTTTGTCGCATACTATCCTCTTATTGGGTGTTCTGAAATTGCAACTAGGACTTGTTACTATACTTACCTTGGGTTTATGTGCTTTAGACAACCTACCACTAATGCCCCCAATACCACCCTCTGGAATATGTTCCGTGCTGACTATCTCTACCTCTGGGCCCTCCCCCGTTGCCTAGTTTAAAAACCCCTTTAACTTTTCAGCCATCTTCACTCCCAGCAGATCTGCACCCTCCTCATTTAGGCGCAGCCCGTCCCTTCTATTGTACTGTTGACCGACTGAGAAGTCAGCCCAGTCCTCCAGGAACCCAAACCCCTCCTTAATACACCAGCTCCTCAGCCAATTGTTTACTTCCCTAATTTCCCTCTGCCTTTTTGGTGTGGCTCGAGGTACCGGTAGTATTCCTAAGAATACTACCTTGGAGGTCCTTTTCCTCAATTTAGCTCCTAAGTCCCTAAAATCATTCTTTAGGACACAATGATTGATGGATGAGTAACATCTTGACACATCCCCAGTCATCAGGACCTGAGGCGGTATGGTGCAATGCTGTAACTTTTAATTTTCAACTTTTGGTTTCACTACATTCCTTTAAAGATCAGAACAGTATATCTTATCAAACTGTTTCCTGCTCTGTCTTGTCATTAGAGCAGATTTTTAAATAAACTTTCTTCATGATCCCATTGAGCGCTGATTTTTTTGATTTTACCACAGTTACCAGTGCATGTCAGAGCAGAAACCAAGCCATGCTGTCTAAGGAATTGTCTGTAGACCTCTGAGACAGGATTGTTTTGAGGCACATATCTGGGGAAGGGTACATAAAGATTTCTGCAGTTCACTCAGGTTGAACTGGATGGACTGGTGTCCTTATTCAACCTTACTATGTAACTATGAAGGTCTCAATGAGCACAGTGGCCTCCATCATCCGTAAATGGAAGAAGTTTGGAACCACCAGGACTCTTCCAAGAGTGGGCCGCCCGACCAAACTGAGCAATCGGGGGAGAAGGGCCTTAGTCAGGGAGGTGACCAAGAACCCGTTGGTCACTCTGACAGAGCTCCAGCGTTTTTCTGTGGAGAGAGGAGAACCTTCCAAAAGAACAACCATTTCTGAAGCACTCCACCAATCAGGCCTGTATGGTAGAGTGGCCAGACAGAAGCCACTCCTCAGTAAAAGGCACATGACAGCCCACCTGAAGTTTGCCAAAAGGCACCTGAAAGACTCTCAGACCATGAGAAACAAAATTCTCTGGTCTGATGAAAAAAAGATTGAACTCTTTGGCCTGAATGGCAAGTTTCATGTCTGGAGGAAACCAGGCACCGCTCATAACCTGGCCAATACCATCCCTACAGTGAAGCATGGTGGTGGCAGCATCATGCTGTGGGGATGTTTTTCAGTGGCAGAAACTGGAAGACTAGTCAGGATCGAGGGAAAGATGAATGCAGCAATGTACAGAGACATCCTTAATGAAAACCTGCTCCAGAGCGCTCTGGACCTCAGACTGGGATGAAGGTTCCTCTTCCAACAGGACAATGACCCTAAGCACACAGGCAATGTAACAAAGTGGCTACTGAACAATCCTGTGAATGTCCTTGAGTGGTCCAGCCAGAGCCCAGACTTGAGCCCGATTGAACATCTCTTGAGAGATCTGAAAATGGCTGTGCATTGACGCTCCTCATTCAACCTGCTGGATCCTGAGATGTCCTGCAAAGAAGAATTGGAGAAATTGCCCAAAAATAGGTGTGCCAAGCTTGTAGCATCATATTTAAAAATACTTGAGGCTGTAATTGGTGCCAAAGGTGCTTCAACAAAGTATTAAGCAAAGCTACTACTAATCAGTGCTGGAACTACCGCCATAGTGACCCACGCATTTGCTACTACTCGGCTGCGGGCCCCATCCTAGTTAACAAAAAATATTACTTTTTCCCTGCCGCCGCTAGAGGTCAGCGGCCGGCTGAGATTTTGTCTCCGCCGGCCGCCATTTTCCCGAAGACCAGACGAGTTAGACAGGAAGCCTGCCTAGTTGCTTCAGTAGAAATAGAGCTGTGGCGCCGCCCACCCCCCGCCCCTGGTCTGTCTGTCATCTGTGACCTGCTGTCGAAATGGGTGGGGAGTGGGCGGTGCCGCAGCTCAATTTCTATTGTAGCCGGCCGGCTCCGCCTCTATTTTGTACCCCCCTGGGAGACACTGCTGTTGGGATATAGAAGGGCTCAAATGGGGGGGGGGGGCACCTGAGATGTAAGGAGGCACTCCGCTGGCTGGGGACACCTGAGATGTAAGGAGGCACTCCGCTGGCTGGGGACACCTAAGATGTAAGGAGGCACTCCGCTGGCTGGGGACACCTGAGATGTAAGGAGGCACTCCGCTGGCTGGGGACCTGAGATGTAAGGAGGCACTCCGCTGGCTGGGGACAGTGACACCTGCTACTAATGTAGATTTTTTTCATTTTTTATTTTTAATAAATCTCCAAAGATTAAAAACAAAGTTTTTTTCATGTTGTCATTATGAGTTATTGTTTGTAGAATTTTGAAGAAAATAATGAATTTAATTCATTTTGGAATAAGGCTGTAACATAAAATGTGGAAAGAGTAAGGCGCTGTGAATACATTCCGGATGCACTGTGTGTGTTTGTGTGTGTGTATATATAGAATTTTTATGGTTGTGGCCCTAAGACCGAGACAGATGTGGATCACATAAACACGCAACAAGACTTGCAACATAAATGGGCCCCTTTATCGCGCACTGGAACCGAATACAGGGCAAGGGCGAGTGGTGAGCTTAAATACCTATCGGTTCCTCCCATAAATTCAGGCCACCATACTGGCCTTCTAATTTATGGTCGTGGCCCTAAGACCGAGACAGATGTGGATCACATAAATACGTGACAAGACTTACAACATAAATAAACCTGAGGTGTTGCTTTTGGTCATCTGGTAGGTAAGCCAAGAATAGGGGCCAAAAATAAGCCATCTCCATCTCCACTTGAGGGTTCGGAATATATGTGGCGAAGCAGGCGGACTTCCATCTGCATCTTTTTTTTTTCAAATATTTATTTTATTGAATTTTACAAACAGAAACAAAGTGTGGGCAACACCCCACAATATAGAACTTAAATGTACACAGTAGAGGTCGCAGCCTCTCGAAGTCGTAACATAAGCTTAACAGATATGCAACGTGATAGCTGTAATGTGTCCAGCTGTCTATCTTCATATATATGTGCAATAAAATCACACGCTTAAGCTTCATATGACTGTTAGTATAAAGTCCCCTTAAGTTGTGTAGGCGTAGGTCGAGAGGGCTCTATTTGGTCAAGGTGTTGAGAGGTATAGGTAGAAGGAAGTTAAGAAGGTAGTAGAGAGAGTGGGAGGGAGTGGGGGAGGGAGGAGAAGGAAGGGGGGGGGAGGGGGAACTGGGTTACTTCGGTAGTTGTCATCTTTATAGAAGTGAGCTATGTCGAATGGCGCTATGTTGCGTATATGTCCCGTATCTTAAGCTCCCAACAGGCTTTTCCCTTCATCTGAAAATACAAACATGTTCCAGTGGAACCATGTCTTCCTATATGCTTCTTGTTTATCCTGGGCCGTTAAAATTAGGTCCTCCAACCTATTTATTTCTTCCACCTTCCGGAGCCACATTGCTGTGGTTGGTGGGGTTTGTTGTTTCCATAGAAGGGGAATACATGATCTAGCTGCGTTGGTCAGGTGGCGTAGTATGGATTTTCTATACCGTTTGGTGGGTAAAGAATATACCTGGAGTAAGAAGAATGCCGGGTCGTCAGGGATCTGGTATTCCGTGAACCTTTGGGATATGGTGCGGACTGCAGTCCAGAAGGGGGTCAATTGGGGACAGGACCAGAACACATGTATCATCGTTCCTCTTTCCCTTTGGCACCGCCAGCAACATTCTGGTGTGTCAGGGAAGATCGTGTGCAGCCGACTTGGTGTTAAGTACCACCTGTTCAAGATCTTAAAGTTAGTTTCCTGTGTTTTTGTGCACAGGGCGGATTTGAGGGCAAGGCTGGTCATGGATTGTTTCTGGGGTGCAGTAAAGGTGCATTGTAGTTCTCTTTCCCATTTTACTATGCATGGGAGGTCTGGTGGCAAGGGGGGTGTATTCAGCAGGGTATACATGCTTGAGAGGATCTTTGTCAATGGTTCCTTACCAGCCGCAAGTTCCTCAAACGAGGTTAGAGGTCTGCTGTATAGTTGAGGGTTTGGGATGCTGTGCAGGTAGTGGTGTAGCTGCAGAGCGTTCCAGAATGGTACTCGGTATCGGCCAGTCGGGTCTGTCAGTTCCGTTATGTTGGGCCACCTATCTCGCAGCACGAAGTGTGATGCCGTCGTCTGGTCCTTATTTATTAGTGTCTGGTAGCTCGTTCGGGAGTTCCCCGGTGGGAAACTGGGATTCCCCAGAATCGGGGTTAAGGGCGATGTTTTGGTCGTCTGAGATAGTCGAAGTGTTACCCGAAGGCATTGGCGCATGGTATTCCCTATCAGGGGATGTAGTTTAGTTTCTTGGGTTATTGAGTCATAGCACCAGATCGCTGTTTTTAGGGGCGTGGGTGTCTGGTTTTGCTCTATTTGGGCCCATAGTTTCAGTTCCTGGTGTCGACCCCAGTCCACCACTCTCCCCAGGTGTACCGCTTGGTAGTATTTCCTGATGTCTGGGAGTGCTAAGCCTCCATGTTGCTTGGGTGCCGTCAGCTGGGTACGTGGCAATCGCGGCTTCTTATTCGCCCAAACAAAACGGGTGAACATAGCTTGTACCTGTCGGAAATAAGTGGGCGGAATTCTAATAGGGAGTGCCTGAAACAGGTATAGGAACTTGGGTAGTATGCACATTTTTAGTAGGTTGCATCTCCCGAACCAGGAATGCAACCCTTTGTTCCAATTTTCTAGGAGTGTTTTCGTTTCTGTCAATAGGGGAGGGAAATTAGCTGCAAATATTCGGGTCATGTCAGGAGGTATATTGGTACCGAGGTAAGTCAGGGCAGTCTCAGTCCATCTAAATTTAAAGTTTGACTGTAAGGTCCTAAGGTTTTGGGTTGGTATTGCTATCCCCATGGCCTCGGATTTGCTGTAATTTATTTTGAGGTTGGACAGTCTTCCGAATTTCTCTAGTTCGCTAAGGAGGTTTGGTAGTGAAATCATTGGCTCGGTCAGTGAAAAGAGCATGTCATCCGCATACGCCGATATTTTGTGTTGTTTTCGTCCGTCTGATATTCCATGGATGTTTGGATTTAGTCTCACCGTCGAGAGGAAGGGCTCTAGGGATAGGGCATACAGGAGAGGGGACAGGGGGCATCCCTGCCGTGTGCCATTTGCTATCTTGAAGGAGTCTGATAAGACTCCATTCGCTTTTACTTGAGCTGTTGGGTTGCCGTATATCCCAGCTATTCTATTAAGCATTACTTCGCCCAGACCTACTCCCTTCAGCACCTCAAACATGTACGACCAGTTAACCCGGTCAAATGCCTTTTCGGCGTCTGTGTTGAGTAGAATGCATTGGATCTTCTTGGTTTTTGCTATATATAACAGATTCAGCACCTTGGTGGTGCTGTCTCTAGCTTCCCTGGTGGGTATGAAGCCTACCTGGTCCAGGTGTATGAGGTGCTGCAAGTGTAGCGCTAGTCGGGATGCCAATATTTTGGTGAACAGTTTAAGGTCCACATTTAGTAACGATATAGGCCTGTAGCTGCCACATATCGCTGGGTCCTTCCCCTCCTTATGGATCACGGAGATGTGGGCACTTAAGGTGTCTCTCGCGAACGTCCCCCCTGTCCCTACTGCGTTAAAGACCTTAAGCAGATGGGGACCTAGTATTGGAAGCAAGGTCCTATAGTATTGTAACGTATAGCCGTCCGGCCCTGGTGCCTTTCCTGGCTTCATCTGCTTAATGGCTTGTTGCACTTCCAACAAAGTTATAGGGGCGTCTAATTCTCTCTGGGTTTCTGAGGGTAGGGTTGGTAGTCGGGCGGAAGCGATGTATTCTTCCATGTCCCGCAACGGCGTTGTCACTGGTGGTAGATTATATAGTTTAGCGTAAAAGAGTTCAAATTCTTGGGTAATTTGTCTGGGAAGGACTGCTCTGGAACCCCCTGGTTTGTTGATGTGCGGAATATACGTGGTGAGTTTATGGTCCCTCACCGACCGGGCCAATAACCGTCCACATTTGTCCCCTGACTCATATGTCATCTTGCGGCATCTCTGTAATGCTGCTTTGGCTCTATACTGGAGAATATCGTTGATCTGTTTCCTGATTAGGTGTAGGTCACCTTCTGTTGCCTGCGTGGGGGCATGTTTATGTCTGGATTCTGTGACATTGAGGTCGTGTAGTAATTGGGTCAGTTTTTGGTTGCGGTCTCGTTTGATGCGGGCTCCGTGTTTGATAAGGATGCCCCTTATCACTGCCTTATGGGCTTCCCACAGGGTCCCTGGTTCGCAGTCTGCGGTGTCATTTTCCTGAAAATAAAAGGTCAGTTCTCTGGTAACTTCTGCCCGAATGTCTGGGGATTGAAGGAGGCTCTCATTTAAGCGCCAGAACCGGTGCTTGGGGGAGGGGGAGTCAGATATATTGTATGTCAGGAATATGGGTGCATGGTCCGACCATGTTCGGTTTCCTATGGACGTGTGCTCCACAGAATGCAGCTGGTTATGGGGGATCATGAAGTAGTCGATTCTGGTGTATACTCTATGCATAGGTGAATAGTATGTGAAGTCTCGTTCACCCGAGTGTTGCAGGCGCCAAGCGTCAATCAGCTGCAGTCTGTGGAGCGCTTTAGATATACGTTTAAGTTGACTAACTGGTATAGAAGTCCTACCTGTCGAGGTGTCTATGGAGGGGACCATTGGAGCGTTAAAGTCGCCCCCGAGAATTAATTGTCCTTCTTTAAAGTTCTGAAGTTGTGTCATTGTGTCCTCAAAAAAGGTGGCCTGTTGTTCATTAGGGGCGTATACGGCCGCTAAGGTAATCTGCATGGTTCCAATTAGACCCTTCAGAAAAACAAAGCGCCCCATAGGGTCTGTGTGGCATCCCTGGCATTTCCAGGGTACTTTACTGGATATTAATATGGACACTCCCTTGGATTTGGCAGTTGGGTTAGTAGAGTGGTATGCCGCCGGGAAGTGTCTGCTACGTAGATAAGGAAGTTTCTTGTTTTTAAAGTGGGTCTCTTGTATAAAGGCTATGTCTATTCGGGACCTTTTCAGCTCGTCTGTCAGGATGTGTCTCTTCTCTGGCGTGTTTAGTCCTTTAGCATTAAGCGATAGTATTTTAATGCCTTGTGGTGTCATGACGTCTTTGGCGTTGTCTACCGGGTGGGGGGGGTGGGGGGTGGTGTTTGGTAAGGTAGGTAGTATAGTACTGGGGGGGGGGGGGGGGAAAGGAGGGGAAGATAGAATAAGTGTAGTCAGAAAGAAGGAGAAAGTATTTGGCGGCTGTCCGCCTAGTGGGAGCCGGGTCTAGTACCCAGTCCCTTAGTAAAGTGCTTTATTGCTGCGTGCGTCGCTCGGAGGGTCAAGGACGTCTCCCAGCGAGTCACGCTACCCTATGTGGGGGAGTGGCAGAACACGGACATAAGAGCGAGCTCCCCGCCGTCTCCCCCCCGCATCATGTCTGTTGGTAGTGCATATACACATGGCTATCAAAATAGTCAACGAACAACTAGTAATATAATAATATAAGGTAAACGAACCCTATATAAACAAAATCAACAATTAGGATGGAAAAGAAATGAACGAAAATAAAATAAAAAAAAAAGCAGTGCATCTTATCAGGCTAATGCTTCACCAATTTCCCCTGTGGCATACATCCTCTTGTTCCAAGTGGCCTAGCATATCCTCCCGCTCTTTCCCATTGCATAGTTTAAAACTATGCCCGTTCCCACCCCCTCCCTCCTTCCCCTATTAGCTTTGCAGCTGGTTTATAATGACAGGATATCGTAGCCTAGGGATATCAAGTAAATTATCTGGGCTATCTCACAACTTTTAACTCGTATTGATACATTGCTAAAATTGCACCTGTAGTCCTGTAGGTGGCGGTTTCCCAACGTTCATTCCTGCTCTTGTTCGTGTAACCTGTCCTCATCACTCCCCCTTCAGCAACATAGCCAGCTCTGTCAGGTCTCCAGACCTGAGGGTTAGGTGTCTGAGAGTTCTCCGTGGTGGGTTCTCTGTCGGTGGAAGGGGAAAGACTGTCCAGGCCCCATCCCTTCGTCTGCAAGAGTGTCCCTGTCTTTCGTTGCTGTGCATCTATTTGTTGGTCTCTCTCCATCCGGGTTTGCGTGTTTAAGCTGGTAGGAGCGCCGATGCCAGTGATCATGAGGGGGCTCTACATGTATAAGCGGTGCGTGCTTCGGGCCCGGGCTAAGATCAGGGGGATTGGCAATCAAAGAAAAAATTGTGAGACCGGTCAGGTGGGGCTTGGATCCTGTTGGTAAAAGGGGTCTTCAGTCGCAGGTTGGACAGCTGAGATCTTCCTCGTATTCCGCTGTACAGGGGTGTGCTAAGCTATGCGGCTTTGGTGTTGTGGCATGTCCGGTCTCCAGTCTAAGCCATCTGCGACAGCGTTCCTCTAAGTATGACCAACGATGGCACATTGTGGGGGACATTGGGGGAGTACGGGGTGGGTTTTCCCATTATAGTGGGTGGTGGGGCGTCAGGGCGGTCCACTGCTGTGGAAGCTGGGGCCTTCCTTGGCAACTGTAGATTTTGTAATAGCTATGGCACAGGGGTGGGTGATGTACCGTTCTCTTCTACATGAGTACTGCTTTTAACAGGGGAAGCAAAGAGAGAAACAAAAGCTTAATGGTCAGGTTAGGACTCACGTGTGGTGTCTTGTGATGCGTCCCACGGCCTGCGGCGGCTTCCTTGCCTCCTGGGGGGGAACTCCTCTCTCTGTCTGGTGGTTTGCGGTCTTCCCTGTGATCTTGGAAGGAGGGCCAGCCAGTCTGGAACTTCGAAGGGGTCTGCGCCCAGGAAGGTAAATAGCTCCGGTAGGGCCTCCGGCTTGCGCAGGGTGAAGTAGCGCTGTTCTCTTCTAAAGGTCACAGAGAGAGGGTATCCCCAGCGGTATGTGACTTGTCTCCTGCGGGCCAGATCTAGCAGAGGTTTCAACATGGCTCGTCGCTGGAGTGTGGGTCTGGAGAGGTCCGGCAGTATTTTAAGGGTTGCGCCGTCGAAGTCAAGGTCGCCCGCCTCCCAGGCTTTACGGAGCACCTGCTCCTTGTGGGTATAGTGGTGGAGTCTGCAGATGACATCCCGTGGCCGTAAGGGGTCCGTGGGTTTCGGGCCCAGTGCCCTGTGGATCCTGTCAATCTCTACTCTCTCCGGGAGTGCGATTCCTTCAATGGCCCTGAAAATGGCCACCGCGGTGTCCACCAGGTCCTCCGCGCCGGTAGCCTCAGGCAGGCCTCGGATCCGCAGGTTGTTCCTGCGGCTCCGGTCCTCCATTTCCTCCATACGTAGCTGCTGGTCAATCAGGGTCTCTGCTTGGGTCTCCTGGGCTCTTTCCACTGACGTAATTCGTCTCTCCATCGCTGCTAGGGAGGATTCCCCGGACTCCAGTCTGGTGGTAAGGGCGGTGATGTCCGTTCTGACTTGTTTCATTTCTTTGCGGTGTGCCTCTTCCACCGTGCAGATCAGTGCGGCAATGTCTGCCTTAGTAGGCAAAGCTTGCAAAAGTGCCCGTAACTCCGGGTCTACTCTGCCCGTCTGGAAGTTTGCCTGTGAGGGTTCCCCCTCCTCGTACCGGGTGTCCGACGGAAAGTCCTCATAGGTATCGGAGGAGTGCGGTCCGATGGTCGGGCAGGGAGAGGGGCCCATTGACCCACTGTCTGTTTCTTCCGCACGTGGCGCCGCCATCTTAAGTTCCGGCGAGCCGAGCTGTGATAGCAGAAATAAACGTCTGATTTCTCCCGTTGACGGGGTCTGAGAAGCAGGTTTTAGTGGCTTGTTGTTCTTCTTGGTGTTCTTTTTCTTTGCGGTGTGCATAGTGCTCTGGAAGTTGGTCTAAAATGCAGGGTAAGCTGGAGACGGCCGGGAGCTCAGGAGAACACGTCTCTATTCAGCCATGTCCAGGCCACGCCCCCCTCCATCTGCATCTTGATCACATGGAACTCCATGCTGAGATGTGGCTGAGGCTGTGCCGATCCAGAAGGAATGTCCAGAATACCACCCAGGGTCTAGGCCTAAGTTGACCAGTAGGACCCTAACATGTTTGATAAACTGACTGCCACTCAGGGGTTTGAACGAAAAAGGCAGTAACGGGCTGGAGACTGACTGGCTGGGTAGGTGAGAGAGCAGACGGTCAAGGGCACCAGGCGTTGCAGTTACTGGGCACCAGGCATTGCTGGTCCTGAAGAAGTTGATATCTACTCCGATTTGTTGCATTTTGGAGACCGTAAGATGAAGGGCATAATGGTTTGGGAAGCGAGTCAGCAGGTGTCTGTACAGTACCTGCAGGGCCGATCCCAGGGTCACAGACGCCTGGGTGCAGAAATATTTCTGGCGCCCCCACATGGGCGTGGTCATCTTACTAACTCCTCCCCTTTACAAATATTTCTATGGCAATGACTCAAAAATGCTCCCCTAAATCTCTTCGTTACCCTGGGATCCTCCCATGACCGTGGTGCTCTCTCTCTCTCTCTCTGGTTGTGCAGGTACAGCGTTGCTCTCTCTCTGGTGGTGCAGGTACAGCGTGGTGCTCTCTCTGGCTTCCCCCAGCACAGTCCCCTCTTTTTTCTGTAGCACTCACTCACACAGCTTCTTCCTGGGTTTCAGGCTCAAAATATTTCGCCCAGCAGATACATGCTGGGGGCTGAAGTCTGCTGCCTGTGGACAACAATGGGGCTGACAATTTTCCGGATTACATGTCCCATAATGCTCCACTAGCCTCTTCTGATTGGCCCTTTGCTGTGGCCAATGGGGAGGGAAGCAAACTGGGCACCAAGCTGGGCGAACAAGATGAGAGCCGCTCTCTTTTCCCTGCTGACAGGAGAAAGGGGGGGAAAGCGGGGACATACGCTGACATCCCTCAGCTCCCCTCTCTCTTGTCACAGCGCGGCAGCTTGTGTTCACTGGCGGATTGCACCCCCCGCCCCCCCCATAGAGATGCCCAGGGCTGCTGTTAGAAATCATGGGCCCCATACAGCCTACATGACACCCCCCTCCAAAAAATAAAAAATAAAAACAATATTTTAACTAAAAATACACGACAATCATTATTAGAAGACACAAACACAACAAAACTTCCAAATTACAGGTGGAACAGGATGGTACACATGGATGGAGGCAGGAAGGTACAGAATGGGGCAGCAGGAGGGCACAGTACAGAGGGGGGCAGGAAGGTACAGTATGGGGGGCAGGAGGGCACAGTATAGAGGGAGGCAGGAAGGTACAGAATGGGGCAGCAGGAGGGCACAGTACAGAGGGGGGCAGGAAGGTACAGTATGGGCAGCAGGAGGGCACAGTACAGAGGGGGGCAGGAAGGTACAGTATGGGGCCGCAGGAGGGCACAGTACAGAGGGGGGCAGGAAGGTACAGTATGGGGGGGGCAGGAGGACACAGTACAGAGGGGGGCAGGAAGGTAGAGTATGGGGGGCAGGAGGGCACAGTACAGAGGGGGGCAGGAAGTTACAGTATGGGGGGGGCAGGAGGGCACAGTACAGAGGGGGGCAGGAAGGTACAGTATGGGGGGCAGGAGGGAACAGTACAGAGGGGGGCAGGAAGGTACAGTATGGGGCAGCAGGAGGGCACATTACAGAGGGGGGCAGGAAGGTACAGTATGGGGGGGGCAGGAGGACACAGTACAGAGGGGGGCAGGAAGGTACAGTATGGGGGGGGCAGGAGGACACAGTACAGAGGGGGGCAGGAAGGTACAGTATGGGGGGGGGGGCAGGAGGACACAGTACAGAGGGGGCAGGAAGGTACAGTATTATGGGGGGGGGGCAGGAGGACACAGTACAGAGGGGGCAGGAAGGTACAGTATTATGGGGGGGGGGGGGCAGGAGGACACAGTACAGAGGGGGGCAGGAAGGTACAGTATGGGGGGGGGTAGGAGGAGACAGTACAGAGGGGGGTAGGAAGGTACAGTATGGGGGTCAGGAGGACACAGTACAGAGAAGGAAGGAAGGTACAGTACGGGGGGGGGCAGGAGGACACAGTACAGTGGTTAGGAGGGTACAGTACAGGGGGAGCAAGTGGGCACAGTACAGGTGTAGGGGCACAGTATAGGGGGGCAGGGGGGTACAGAACAAGGGTAGGGGCATAATATGGGGGGCAAGAGGGTACAGTACAGGGGGAGCAAGTGGGCACAGTACAGGGGGGAAGGGCACAGTACAGGGAGAGGGTAAGTAGACACAGTACAGGGGGCAGGAGAGTACAGTGTAGGGGCAGCAATGTATTCTACAGATATGGTGTCCACAAGCAGAGCTGCTCAGAGAAGTTGCTGTTACAGATCCCACCTATTCTGGCAGGCTGTCACTGGACTAAATCAAAACTGGAATGACATCTCCCCCTCCCCGTTCCCCTGCAGAGATTCTGGCTCTCTTCTTGCACTTTGCAGGGGAACCCCGAGGCCGAGCATCTTATTACTGTTGCTGTTTGTGTGGGTGGGATGTGTACTGCACCAATCCCTACTGACCCTCCTCTCCTATTCATTGCATGTGATTGGTGCAGTACACATCCCACCGATACAAGCAGCAGCAGTAATAAGATGCTCCACTTCAGGGTTCTTCCTTAGCCCCTGAAAAAAATGGGGGTGGGGGATGGGGCAGTGGGTAAGAGATAGGGGTGGGTAGAGGAGAACTGGAGTGAAACTGGGGGATCCTGGTCTGTATAGGGATACAGAAGGAGGAGGATTTGTGCTGGAATGAGGGAAGGGTGGAGGAGAGGCAAATAGATGGAGGTCAAGGGGCTGGAGAGAAATGGCTTGTGGCCATTTGCAATGTTTGTGTATGGGGGGTGGGGGGGGGGGGGGCACACCTGTGTGAAGGTGAAGCGCCTCCAGAGAAGAAGACTGGGAGGGGGAGGGGAGTGAGGGACTATTGTTGGGAATGTGTCAGGAAGAGAATTCCAGTCACTTGGGAAGAGGCTAAATTAGCATGGCTGATAAATGTTGGCAAACTAACTGGCTGGGAGAAGGATAGCAAGGCTTAACAAGGACCTGAGAGGGAAGAAGTGTGACCCGCAGAGATGGATGGATCTGTGCAAGGATGAAAGGGAGCAGGACAAGATAGTGGCTGCTGCGGAGAGGGAGAGGGAGAGACAGCTGGAGTCTGGAGATATGAGAGACGGATAAGGTGACTGACCTGACATGCAAATAGCCAACCACAGCGAGGGAACTGTTGGCAGAACAGTGACTGCTGGGAGGAATCTTCAAGACCCATTCATGCACCTAGGACCCCTGGGCAGTTCCTAGAGGTGCCTGTACATTAAGAGCACCAACTCTCACTGGAGACACATCCACCGGGACAGGAAAGCGCTGGAGTGCCCAGACACACACAGGGGGATCATATGTGACCTCATATGTGACCCAGACAGGGAAGCAAGCAGATCAGTGTGGTGTGACAAGTACAGGAACGATGCCCTGTGTGTCTCTCCCTCCCGCATTCAGCTGACGAAAAGGAGAGACACACAGGGCATCGTTCCTGTACTTGTCACACCACACTGATCTGCTTCACTGTTCTGGCCCTCCTGTGTTTCTGGGACCCCCCATTAGCAGCCCTGACGCCACTGCACACAAGGAGAGGAGGAGGGAGGGGAGCACTCTGGCACTTCGGCACCCCCCCCACTTCAACGCCCGGGTGCAGAGCACCCCCTGCACCCCGGCCAGGATCGACCCTGAGTACCTGACTACTGGTACTACCAGAGGTGAACTCACTAGGTCATAGGAAGCCGTAGAAAGCCAGGTAGATGGCCGCCTGGATGACCAGGCTGGGCAAGAGGCCAAAGGGGGAACATGTGAGGATTTCGGACATGCCCCTAAAGATAGTGCTTGTAATGGGTAAGCGCTTGCCATTGGTAGCGGGCTGCTGCTTCTGAACTCCGCACAGCAGGGCTTTCACTGTATGGGCTGTGAACACAGATGGCTCTCCAGGATTCGGTAAGGGCAGGAATTGCTGAATACCGGTTAGGTACAGCCTGATAGTGTTATGAGCGAGAGCCAGCTGTGTATGGCAATAAGATATGAAGGCTAGGATGTGAGTGACGTTGTCTGCTGTGGTTCAGGGACAAGCGGCTAGGAACCTGCAGTAGGTTTCCTAAGCTGTGCGATAAGCCTTTAGTGTGTTGCGAGACAGCGAGTGGTTGATGAGCCAGGTTGCATTGACAAGATGTGGCTTCAACCCATTGTTAGTTGAGACCAAGGTGGGATAGGAGTAGATGATAGGTCGGCTCCGGATTCCTGCTGGAAGAATGAGACAAAATTGAAGTGAGACAGTGCATCTGCTGTGGCATTGCACTTGCCAGGGATATGCTCACAGTAAATGGTAAATTGGTGATGTAGAGATAATTGCACCAGCCAGCGCAGGAAGGACATGACGGGGAGCGACTTGGATCTACCCTTAACAATGATGTCAGCTGTAGCCTGGTTGTCTGTGGGGAAGAGTACTGTCTGACCTGTCTACGTGTGGCCCCAGACTTGGACTGCTGCGACAATGGGCAGCTGTCTTTTAGTACACCCCTGTGACCGGTTAAAATTGTGAAGGACCGACCTAACACGGGCTAGTTTGTCAGAAGGCAGGCTATCCTGCAAAGCCTGCATGTCTAGGACGATGCCTAAGAAGGTGATGGAATGTTCCGGACCTTCCACTTTGTGTTCGGCTATAGGTACATTGGGATTGCTGAAGACCATTCTTAGCTTGTCTAGATCTACCGGGGGTATGTCTGGCCGTTCAATGAGCAGAAAGTCATTGAGATAATGGATAACTCTGTGGCAGTTGGCCTGGTGTGATAGGATCCAAGTGAGGGACTGTGCGAAAACGTCAAACAGCCACGGGCTGCTTTTAGAGCCAAAGGTCAGCTTGGTGGCAAAATAGTAAAAAAAGAATCCCTCCACTTAATGCCATGGCACTGTAAGAGGGATGGCTTGATAGGAAGGAGTTTAAAGGCACCTGCGATATCCGCTTTGGATAGCCAGGCGCCAGTGCCTATCTTAATGATGGCCTGGATGGCCATGTTGACTGACGCAAACTTGAGAGAAAATTCCTCTGAAGGGATCAGGGAGTTCAGACTAGGGATATGTGATAAATGAGGTGCAGACAAGTCTTAAACTAAGCAGAGTTTATTTGTGAACTTGCCCTTGACAAGCCCAATAGGGCTGACTCTCCAAATCTGGAAGGGTGACTGTGAGAAGGGGCCAATGATGAACAACTTGTATAACTCCATCTGTAAGAGGGTGTCTATGGCTTGAGCATCGATGACGGCTGACTGCAGGTTCTTGCACTCATGAGTAGAGAGGGGTAAGGTGATGAGGCCGGTGTTTAATCCTGCTGTGAAGCCGTGTAGCAGGAATATGGTCAGTGAAGGGGTAGGGTGTGTGGAGAGGTAGAAGCGAAGCCACCGGACTTCCACCTGGCTTATTCAGGATTTGTTTAGCTGCTTTAGATGACAAGTGGTCTTTAGGTGTGCCTTGTGGCATGAAGTGCAGATGTGCAGTAGGCAGCACTGGCTGAAGGAGCACCCGCCTTGGTTGAAGTTGATGCATATCACCGCGCCCCCCCGCTGAAAAGACTGGTCGTCCCAACTTGTCTACCTGCTGCTGTGAAGGTGGGCCTGACAGGCCCTGGTTGAAGCCGGAGGTGGAAGGAAAATTGAAGGGGCATCTTGTGGCTGCCTCAGAGCACCAATTTGCTGTGTGGGCGGAAGATTTGCAAATCACACAGAGTGGGGAACCAAGACCATCAAAGTGGCGACAAAACAGTTCTGTGTCTGAGACGCTCCAGTCAGTACTCTACGGCTAAGATAGAACACGAAAGACACATAGCGGAGGAGAGCAAAAGTAAAAAAGCAAAAGTAAAAAAGGGAGGAGAGACCATATTGGCCCCAAAAAGAATGAAGAAGGACATCTGGTTACAAAGGATGGGGAGATGGCGAAGGTATTGAATTTATTCTTCTCCTCAGTCTTCACAAGGGAATCGGGGGGCTTCAGTAACCAAAACTGCAGTGTTTATCCTCATGACACATCACAGGAAGCACCTCCATGGTTAACAGAGGACAGAATTAAAATTAGACTTGGGAAACTTAACATTAATAAATCACCAGGACCAGATGGCTTGCACCTGAGGGTACTTAGGGAACTCAGTCAAGTAATTGCCAGACCTTTGTTCCTAATTTTTACTGTCAGTCTACTGACTGGAATGGTACCAGCTGATTGGAGAAAAGCCAATGTAGCACCAATATTTCAAAAGGGCCCAAAATACATCCCTGGGAATTACAGGCCAGTTAGCCTAACATTAATAGTATGTAAACTCTTTGAGGGGGTGATAATGGACTATATACAAGATTTTAGTAATGAGAACAGTATCATTAGCAGTAATCAGCATGGATTCATCAAGGATCGTTCTTGCCAAACCAATCTACTAACCTTCTATGAGGAGGTGAGTTGCCAGCTAGATAAAGGAAGGCCCGTAGACGTGGTGTATCTGTATTTTTCAAAAGCATTTCACACAGTTCCCCATAAACGTTTACTGTACAAACAGAGGCGTAGCTTGAAGCTTGTGGGCCCCGATGAAAAAGTTGACCTGCCCCCCCGCTACTTCCACCGCACACCAAGATACTCAAAGTGTCTTAAGAGTTTTGAGTTCCCAAAGTTCCCCTTTACATCAGAGGACAGGGATTATCACTGGAGAATCAGAGGACAGGGACCCCTGGCAGGTCACTTGGCAAAGCTCCTTTGCCATCCCAGCACTGTATACAGCCCCCCCCCCCCACACACACACACACACATACTACACAGGGCTGAAATTACTTTTATGTCCCCCTTTGCTGACCTGTGAAGTTCTCTGGTGGGAACGGCAGTGTAGTGGCATTAGGCAGATACACCCTGTGCAGATCATGGCTAACTGGCTGTGTTGTAAAGAATTAAGATTTCAGCCCTGCAGAGGAGGAACAGTATAGAGTGCTGTAATGGGAAAGGAGCTCAGCAGCCGGGCATAGCATGCAGAGTGGAGGGGGTGGTCAGGGGGCTTTGGGAGGGGGGCAACTTAGATCTGAGAGGGCAAAGCCATGTGACACAAAATCAGGAGCCAGCAGGGGCCCCCTGTGGAGGTGTTACGGGATTTGTGTTAGCAATTTCTGAAGTTTTCTCTGTCAGTGTTGGCAGGTGTTGGGGGAAGGTCACCTCCCGAAGGTGTGTGTCTTTTCCCCAGTTGTCAGGGAAGTGGGGTAAGTAGACATCCCCGGGTGGGGGGTACAGAGAATCCCAGCTGGTGACTAGGACACACTGAGCAGTGTCATACCTCACCAGTGACATCGGTCCCATCGTGGTTACAGGGCGACACTCTCCTCCTCTTGCCTCGCTGAGCTTACCATTCCATGTTGCCAGCACACAGCACAGACACTTCCCCATCCTGGGCTGTTCTCACCTTGTTCTCCTCTCCATTCAGGAAATGGCTCACAGCTTCTCCCCAGCCAATGGGAACAGAGGGGTGTCGACTGTGGAAGGCAAAGTAGAAGCCCAGTACTGAAGCGTGGCTGTGGGGCCCTAGGGTAGATCGGAGCTGAATTTTGTGGAGGATATGATAATATGACAGGGAGGCTGCAGGGGCCCCCTGGAGCTAGGGGCAGGGTTGCGATTGTGAACCCTGCAACCCCTTATGCTACGCCCATTTGTACAAAATAAGGTCCGTTGGCATGGACAATAGGGTGAGTACATGGATTGAAAACTGGCTATAAAGGCGAGTTTAGAGGGTGCTGATAAATGGGGAGTACTCAGAATGGTCAGGGGTGGGTAGTGGGGTCACCCAGGGTTCTGTGCTGGGACAAATCCTATTTAATTTGTTCATAAACGACCTGGATGATGGGGTAAACAGTTCAATCTCTGTATTTGCGGACGATACTAAGCTAAGCAGGGCAATAACTTCTCCGCAGGATGTGGAAACCTTGCAAAAAGATCTGAACATATTAATGGGGTGGGCAACTACATGGCAAAAATATGAATGCAATCTATACACTGGGGAAGAACCTCTGGGGGAATCTAGGATGGAAAAGGACCTGGGGGTCTGTTAGGGATGGAGCCTAAACACAGGCATCCAACACAAGTGAACAGATCGATGGGCTGCACTAAAGGAATCAGGCTCCAAAAGGTAGTGATAAGATATATTTATTAATAATAAAGACACACATAAACACAGCAACCACAAACAAGCAAGAACACAAATAACACAGCAAACCCCCAAGCCCTAATCTAACTAACTAACTATACACTTCAAGGAAATGGAACATATATATATACAAGGCAGGGAGGAGAGACCAAGGGGGAAACAGGAAGCAAGGGAACATCAAGGCAGGAGACAGGGGACGGGTCTCAGGAACCAGGTAAGGGGGACAACATCCAGGACAGGGCAGGAAGCAGATAACGGGTCAGGTTACAGGTTACAGGTACAGGTACAGGTTTCAGGTCCAGGATCAGGTTTCAGACAGGCAAGACAGGGCTACAGAAAGGAATACTGAAGCACTGAACCTCAGTGAAGGACAGGCTTATATACCCAGCAAATCCACAACAGGTGTAGCCTGATTCCTGGCATGTCCATCTGCTGGGAGACCCCCGCTGGTGGCCACCAGAACTGCACCCTTTGATGTTGAAGGAAGTAGTGACACCACCAGGCGATCCAGGTAATAACACCATTCCTGACAATGTCCATCGGCTGGGAGACCCCTGCTGGTGGCCACCAGAACTGCACCCTTTGATGCCAAAGGAAACAGTGACACCAGCAGGCGATCCAGGTAATAGCACCGTTCCTGACAGTTCCCCCCCCTAAGGAGTGGCCTCTGGACTCCAAAAAGTCTTCTCTGTGACGGCAGACTTCCTTGCGCTCTCTGGCCAGAGTCTCTTAACCTACTAGGAGGCGTGCCACCCGAGTCCGACAATGGGACATGTACCCCACCACCAGGGTCTGGAAGTTTAGATCTGGAAATAAAAACAGACAGGGCAGCAGGCTCCGGGTCATCAGGCTGGGCAGCGGGCACCAGGTCATCAGGCTGGGCAGCGAGCTTCGGGTCATCAGGCTGGGCAGCGGACAGGAACTCATCAGGCTGGGCAGCGGACAGGAACTCATCAGGCTGGGCAGCGGACAGGAACTCATCAGGCTGGGCAGCGGACAGGAACTCATCAGGCTGGGCAGCGGACAGGAACTCATCAGGCTGGGCAGCGGACAGGAACTCATCAGGCTGGGCAGCGGACAGGAACTCATCAGGCTGGGCAGCGGACAGGAACTCATCAGGCTGGGCAGCGGACAGGAACTCATCAGGCTGGGCAGCAGACAGGAACTCATCAGGCTGGGCAGCAGACAGGAACTCATCAGGCTGGGCAGCAGACAGGAACTCATCAGGCTGGGCAGCAGGAATGGGCACATCAAGCTGGGCAGTAGGCACGGGCACTTTAGGCTGGGAAGCTGGCAGCGGGTCATCAGATTGGAAAACTGGCAGCGGGTCATCAGACTGGAAAACTGGCAGCGGGTCATCAGACTGGAAAACTGGCAGCGGGTCATCAGACTGGAAAACTGGCAGCGGGTCATCAGACTGGAAAACTGGCAGCGGGTCATCAGACTGGAAAACTGGCAGCGGGTCATCAGACTGGAAAACTGGCAGCGGGTCATCAGACTGGAAAACTGGCAGCGGGACATCAGGCTGGAGGGCTGGCACCAGGACATCAGGCTGGAAGGCTAGTACTGGCTCTTCAGGTTGGATTGCTGGCACCTCCGGCTGGAACTCAGGCGCTTCAGGCTGGGACAGATTAGTGGGTGTGGAGGCAGATTGGGTTACTGGCAGGATCGTTGTGGTCGGGAAGAACTTTCGTTTTTTTCTTTGACTTGGTCGCTGAAGCTTTGTAGGTTGGGGGTGCAGCAGACAGGAAAGGAGTGTTGGGGTATGGCAGAGAAGAGGTAGGGGAGTTGTATGCAGGATAGGTACAGGGAGAGGAGACCGGATATGAATATTTGGTTGGGAGCAATGTATACTGGGTGGCAACTGAGTTTGGCATGGGTGATGGGGAAACATACATTTGTGGATTTGTAGGCAGCTGAGAAGAGGCAGGGGGGTTAAATGCAGGATAGGTACAGGGAGAAGAGACCGGATATGAATATTTGGTTGGGAGCAGTGTATACTGGGTGGCAACTGGGTTTGGTATGGGTGATGGGGAAACATACATTTGGGTAGGCTGGTGTCTGATGGCAGAAGTGGTTTGTTTGGCTGGGGCTAATTGCATCATGCCAGACCATGCTGAAAGTATGGGTTGTACAAATTGTGAATTCAAGTTTCCCTGTCTAACAAAAGACTGCGCAGACACAATGCATTCAGAAATCACCTGTGGGGAACAGCCAGAGTAGTGCTCAAAAAAGTTGTTGGGATCATCTTCAAAAAGCCATACTAGGGATACAACCTGATTCATATCAAAAGGGGGAGTGAAATCATCACGGCCCTCAGGAATACAGGGCAGGGCCAGCTCAACACAAATCTGGATCAGAGGCTGCACGTACTCAAAAAGAACACTGCCCTGATCAACGAAATCATGGGCTATACTGACACACTCCAGTAGTTGCTCCCTAGTATAGCCACCCAAAGTCTGATAACAAAAAACTCTGTCATCCGTTGCTAGGCGCGAGAGGTACAAAATGTCTTCCAGATGCATTTTTCCTGGCATAGCAAGTGTCCAGACCCAATTCCCAAGTGCAGCCGATCTGTTTGTATGGCTTCAGTATTCTGTTAGGGATGGAGCCTAAACACAGGCATCCAACACAAGTGAACAGATCGATGGGCTGCACTAAAGGAATCAGGCTCCAAAAGGTAGTGATAAGATATATTTATTAATAATAAAGACACACATAAACACAGCAACCACAAACAAGCAAGAACACAAATAACACAGCAAACCCCCAAGCCCTAATCTAACTAACTAACTATACACTTCAAGGAAATGGAACATATATATATACAAGGCAGGGAGGAGAGACCAAGGGGGAAACAGGAAGCAAGGGAACATCAAGGCAGGAGACAGGGGACGGGTCTCAGGAACCAGGTAAGGGGGACAACATCCAGGACAGGGCAGGAAGCAGATAACGGGTCAGGTTACAGGTTACAGGTACAGGTACAGGTACAGGTACAGGTACAGGTACAGGTACAGGTACAGGTACAGGTACAGGTACAGGTACAGGTTTCAGGTCCAGGATCAGGATCAGGATCAGGATCAGGTTTCAGACAGGGCTACAGAAAGGAATACTGAAGCACTGAACCTCAGTGAAGGACAGGCTTATATACCCAGCAAATCCACAACAGGTGTAGCCTGATTCCTGGCATGTCCATCTGCTGGGAGACCCCCGCTGGTGGCCACCAGAACTGCACCCTTTGATGTTGAAGGAAGTAGTGACACCACCAGGCGATCCAGGTAATAACACCATTCCTGACAATGTCCATCGGCTGGGAGACCCCTGCTGGTGGCCACCAGAACTGCACCCTTTGATGCCAAAGGAAACAGTGACACCAGCAGGCGATCCAGGTAATAGCACCGTTCCTGACAGGGTCCTAGTAGATGATAGGATCAGCAATGGCATGCAACAAGCTGCTGCTAACAAAGCAAACAGAATATCGGCATGCATAAAAAAGGGGATCAACTACAGAGATAAAACGATATGCTATCCACTTCTGGGCACCAGTCCTCAGGAAGGATGTACTGGAAATGGAGCGAGTACAAAGAAGAGCAACAAAGCTAATAAAGGGTCTGGAGGATATTAGTTATGAGAAAAGGTTGCGAGCACTGAACTTGTTTTCTCTGGAGAAGAGACGCTTGAGAGGGGATATGATTTCATTATACAAATACCATACTGGTGACCCCACAATAGGGATAAAGCTTTTTCGCAGAAGGGAGTTTAACAAGACTCATGGCCACTCATTAAAATTAGAAGAAAAGAGGTTTAACCTTAAACCATGTAGAGGGTTCTTTACTGTAAGAGCGGCAAGGATGTGGAATTCCCTTCCACAGGCGGTGGTCTCAGCGGGGGGCATTGCTAGTTTTTAAGAAACGATTAGATAAGCACCCAAACGACCACAACATACAAGGATATACAATGTAATTCTGACATATAATCACACACATAGATTGGACTTGATGGACTTGTGTCTTTTTTCAACCTTACCTACTATGTAAATTATGTAACTATGTAGCTCCTCACTCCTGCTGGCAGTGGTAGAACAGAGGACAGCTCTGAATATCCTGAAGGCCAGGGGTCTGGAGTCTTTCGACTTGACAACTACTGATAGGTCCCCCCAGGCGTAAGATTTGTTGTCAGCTAAGTCATGGGCTGAGATGAGCAGGGATGCCAAACTGACGTCCTTGCCCTCTAGTATATCCTGCCTGACGTTGGCTGGGACAGGCTGAGCGGGGAGGACGACAGGTGTGGAGCCTGGTGTACCTGCTGTCATCTGGACCAAGACCGGATCAGGGAGGGCCATAGGTGGGCGAACTTCCAAAAGTGTGACTCTGGTCTGGATGTCCGAAACTGTTGCGGTTAAGGAGGAGACCAAAGAATGCAGATGGGAAATGGCCCCCGGGGGATGGATTGCAGGGATGCCTGCTGGGTGCTGGGCCTGGCTGCAGCAGGTAGGGTTGGGAAGGGGAGCCTGAAAAGCTCTGCCTTCCTGGCTGTAGCGGGAAAGGGAATATTTCTGCGTCTCAGAAATTAGTTTGGGGATGGTCCATGCCCTGAGGGACTGTACGCTGCCGCGCTCTGAGCCCTCGGAGGGTGACAGAGGGGCAGGTGTGGATTCCTTGTGTCCAGCCTGTGACATGGCTCTGGCTAGAAGACAAAAAGTGGGGGTGCTAATTTTAAGAAGAGCCATAGGATAGAGAGTGGAGTGGTAAAAAAACTCAGAGAGGAAGAAAAAGAGAAATACAGGAAAAGAAATGATAGGCGTAGACAGGAGCTGACAGTGTTCTGTTGTGGCACAACTACAGTATCTCACAAAAGTAAGTACACCCCTCACATTTTTGTAAATATTTTATTATATCTTTTTATGTGACAACACTGAAGAAATGAGACTTTGCTATAATGTATAGTAGTGAGTGTACAACTTGTATAACAGTGTAAATTTGCTGTCCCCTCAAAATAACTCAACACAGCCATTAATGTCTAAACTGCTGGCAACAAAAGTGAGTACACCCCTAAAGCCACATACACACGATCGGACTTTTCGGCCGGACTGTCCGGCAGACCTAGTCCGCCAGACAATCCGCCGGACTTTCCAGCGGAGGTCCGCCGGACTTTCCAAAGGTGTGGACTTGCCCACACATGCCCGGACTTTTCCGGCGGAGTTTTGGCGGAAGTCCGCGGGACTTTTGAAATGAACGGACTTGCCCCACACACGGAGAAAAGTCTGATTATTTAGAACGTGACTCCAGGTAGACTGGACTAGAGAAGGAAGTCAATGCCGCCGCCTCGATCGGCGACATTGACACCTCGCTAGCCCTATCACCTGGTATGGATTTAAAGGGGAATCCCTACGCCGAAAAAACGGTGTGGGGGTTCCCCCCTAATCCATATCAGACCCTTATCCGAGCACGCAGCCAGGCCGGTCAGGAAAGGGGTGGGGGCGAACGAGCGCCCCCCCCTCCTGAGCCGTACCAGGCTGCGTGCCCTCAACATGGGGGGTGCCCTGGGGAAAGGGGGCCCTGCGGCCCCCCCACCCCAAAGCACCTTGTCCCCATGTTGATGAGGACAAGGGCCTCTTCCCAAAAACCCTGGCCGTTGGTTGTCGGGGTCTGCGGGCGGGGGGGCTTATCGGAATCCGGGAGCCCCCTTTAATAAGGGGGCCCCCAGATCCCAGCCCCCCATCTTATGTGAATGAGTATGGGGTACGATGTACCCCTACCCATTCACCTAAGGGAAAAAAGGGTAAATAAAAAACAACAACATTTTTAAAAATACTTTATTGCACAGCTCCGGGGGTCTTCTTCCGTCTTGCGGGGTCTTCTCGTCGGACTCCTCCACTATCTTCTGCTAGCTCTTTTACTAGCTGGAAGAAGAAGAAAGCTGAGGCCCGGCAAGAACGGAAGAGCGGGACAAGACCCCCAAAGTCGGAACAAGACCCCCACACGATGGCGGCGACGAAGGAAAAGAGCTAGCAGAAGATAGCAGAGAAGTCCGGCGAGAACACCCCCCAAGATGGAAGAAGACCCCCGGAGCTGTGCAATAAATTATTTTAAAAAATTGTATTTTTTATTTACACTTTTTTCCCTTAGGTGAATGGGTAGGGGTACATCGTACCCCATACTCATTCACATAGAAGAGGCTTCCTTCTGGGACAACAGCCATGCAGACCAATTTGATGCAGTGTGTGGCATATGGTCTGAGCACTGACAGGCTGACCCCCCCACCCCTTCAACCTCTGCAGCAATTCTGGCAGCACTCATATGTCTATTTCCCAAAGACAACCTCTGGATATGACGCTGAGCACATGCACTCAACTTCTTTTGTTGACCATGGTGAGGCCTGTTCTGAGTGCCATCCTTCGAAAATAGAGTGTCATGTATAGACATATGTAACAGAACTAACGCCTGGAGAGCAGGTCCAATGATGTATGTGAAGTAACAGTATAGTGCAAGGGTGCTGCAGAGTGATGTGATAAAAAAACCTGTGAACTACGCACCTGACTGACGCTCTAGTAGCGAGGTCCTGATTAGGATCGAAACTCGGCCGACCGGCAACACCTGCAGTAGCGGTGACATAAGTGCAACAAAAAATTTTTTTTTTTACTTGCCCTTTTTGCCCTTTGTATGTGACTGGCCCTGGTGACGATGCAATCATTGATTTTATTTTTTTTAACCTGGGAAATAACGTCCATCGTGGTGTAGGACGGAACCTGAACTTGACTGACCTGAGGGAGAAAGACAGACGGAAAATAATGAGTGGCTCGTATGAATGCCACTGGAGATGAGTGGCCGATTAAGTGCCACTAAAATCAAGTGTGGTTGTGTGAGTGCCACTGAGTGTGCTTGCAGCGATTTGCAAGAAATTATTTTGAGATGTGTGCTTGCAGCGTTTGCAAGGAGTTTATGCTGAAAGGCATGTTTTTGCAGCGTAGCAAATGAGTCTATGCTGAGGAGCCTGTTTGTAGCAAATGCATAGGGTATATGCTGAGATGCATGTATTTTGCAGCGATTGATAGATGTGTTTTCTTGCAACCATTGCAACAAAGATAACCTACTGATAGGCGAAAAGAAAAGGATAGCAGAAAAGGATAGCAGAAATAGTATGTGTAGGAACAAACTGTGAAAATGACATACGTAGCGAATAGTAGATTTATGATAGGGCGTGTTACGAATTGGTGTGCGGAATACTGGTGAAGCGAACGCTGTGCCGCCGGTGCGATTGGGTTCGGTTTGGAGTGTGATGCACGTAGCTGCTGACACGATCCTAATTGGTCAAAGCAATGATATAAATAACGAATCGTAGGGTATGGTACGAACCGCTACAAATTGGTGCGTGGGAATGCGAGTGATGCAAAGCGCTGTGCCGCCAAGGCGACTAGGCTTGAATTGTATTGATGCGTATGGCAAAAAGTGAGTGAGGCAACAAAACGTTAGTAGGGTATGGGGGAGATCGGTATGAATTGGTGGGGGACGTATCCGATGCGAACCATTGTGCCGCAGATGCGACTAGGTACGAATTGCACTGCGGTAAGTGTGCCATGCATCTGATGTTAATCGGAGAAGAAACAGCGAACGGGCCTGTAACCACTGCATACTGGAAGCCTACGAACGATTCGTAAGCTCCTCGGCAGAACCGAACAACGGAACGGGGAACATAACGAGAAGCAAGCTGGTTGAACATGATACGACAAGAGGGGTTACGAATCCTACCTATGACAGCGAGCAAGACTTGATCGACAAACCACGAATAAGCAACCGCAACGTACTGTATTCGGAAAAACAGACTAACGAACACGCAGTGAGCTGAAGAGTCAGCCTGGTGACGTAACAAATTTCTCACTGGAACCGACACAGAGCAATGGCGAGTGGTCAGCTTAAATACCCATCCTTCCATAAATTCAGGCCACCATACTGGCCTTTATATATATATAAATATATATATATATATATATATATATATATATATATATATATATACGGTGTATATAGTATATATATATATATTATATATATATATATATATATATAGATTAGTATACATTTATATTCGATGACAGAAAGATTGGATGTAATGATGTATTGTCTTTAGAGATGGTCTTTCATTTTATAATTTGATTTATGTAGTTTCTAATGAGAGAACTGTGTAGCTCTCTAAATATAGCCTGATAATAGCTGTGTCTTTAGCCTAGTATACATGGGCCGAATGCCTGATGACGTTGGCCAGTTCAATAAAAACGTTCCGACATTCTGCCTGTGTGTACGGCAGCCGGCTATGTGTGTATGGCAGGTGTGTATGGCAGGTGTCTATAAACACACTGAGATAAATGATACATTTTTATAATTGATCTAAATTCCAATAAGAATAATCAGTATATAAGCGACTAGCCATTTGATCCATATGCCACACACTGGGGAGTGGATTTCGATCTTTGATAGTTAAAGTGTTTGTTACGCCAACATTTCTTGTTCAAATTTTTTATTGAAGGAAAGAACAATAAATCTCGACAGGATTCATCGAAAATAAATTCTCCCCCAGGATAAGGGGAGGCATTAGTAGTGTAATGACACAGTACAGAGGTGGGGGGGGGGGGCAGCTGAGAAGAAGGAGGTGGAGGGCAAGGAGGGGGAAGAAGCTATGAGTCTGGTCCATATGAGTAGGCAGAGTTATCTATAAGGCTATTCAAGGTAATAGTAAAGCGTAATCGAAGTTGGGAGGGAAGAAATGGTCAACCCAAGGTTTCCAACAGCGTTCAAACTAAACTTTTTGACCCTGTTTAAGAAAATTGCTTCTATTTTGGCGTGAACCATGGCTCTGGTAACCCTATTTTTGTTTTCCAAGATAGTAAGGTGGGGGGTTTTCCAGGCCTTCGCAATGGTTTGCTTCACAGCAGTTGTAACCTGCAAAAGTAGCTTGAATTGAAGATAGGGTCGATCAGGAGGTTTCTTATTGAGTAGAGCCATGGTTAGGTCAGGGACTAAGGTGTTGCCAATAAGGGTGGAAAGGATATTGAAATGTCAGCCCAATATGATTGGGCTAGCGGGCAACTCCACCAGATATGAAAGTGTGTCATTGTCTGGACAACCTCAGAAACAAGCAGGAGAGTAGGATGGAAGATATTTGGCAATCCGGAAAGGGACCAGGTACCAGCACATTAATACTTTTGTAATTTGCTTCAGAGGCCTCAACATTCTGTGAAGCCGATTTTGTGGCAGCCCAGATGTTGGACCAGTCGGTAGCGTCCAGTTGTAGGCCCAGGTCCGATTCCCATTTGTTTACGTAGTGTAGAGATGTGTGTGGAGGTGGATCTACCAGTTGTAAGTAGAAAGTGGAGATCAAGCCCCGTGCATAGGGATCTTTCTTGCAAATATGATCAAAGTTTGTCATGTCAGGTAGCGAGGAGTCTGTACGTAAACATGAGGAAAAAAAAATGTTTAACCGCTAGCCGACCAGTGCACGGCGATATACATCGACACAATGGCATGGCTGCGCAAATGGGTGTACAGGTACGTCCCCTTTAAGACGCGGCATTGTGGGCCCCCTGGACTTGATGTCCGCCGGTGTCAACAAGGCATTACCCCGTTCTGCCTAGTGACATGACAGAGATCTACTGTTCCCTGTCATCGGGAGCAGTGATCGCTATCATGTCAGTTAGAATCACTCCCTAGGACACACTTAACCCCTTGATCGCCCCCCCCCCTAGGGTTTAACCCCTTCCCTGCCAGTGTAATTTATACAGTAATTAGTGCTTTTTATAGCACTGATCGCTGTATAAATGACAATGGTCCCAAAATAGTGTCAAAAGTGTCCGAGGTGTCTGCCATAATGTCGCAGTCACGATAAAATCGCAGATCGCCGCCATTTTAAAAAAAAATGATTTAAATCTATCCCCTATTTTGTAGACGCTATAACTTTGGCGCAAACCAATCAATAATCGCTTATTGCGATTTTTTTTTGATTTTTTTTACCAAAAATATGTAGAATACATATCGGACTAAACTGAGAAAGAAATGTGTTTCTTAAATCCACGGGTCCCATCACCACACCTCGTGAGCCCTCTCCCTTAGGTATTAGACTCACTAGAAGGATTATGAACTTGCGCCTGTAATAAATCCATTCCTGGATCCAGGACTGTCTTTAATCTTCAGGCTGACTCTGCTCTTGATTTCAGCGATCAGTGGGCGGAGATTTCTGTGACAGACCTGGCTGGGACACAGGCTGTTGGAGGGGACTGAACGCGAGCCTATTACCTTGGGATTATGGGCCCTGGCATTTGGGGGAACAGTGCTCTTTGAGCTGCAAGCCTGGGACCCCTGAGCTGGTGGTACTTGGATTCAGGTCCATGCTGCCCCCCCAATACACATAGAATCTGTATGTGTATTTGGCATATTAGCAAGAGACGCTAATGTGATGACTCATGAACTCCAGCCACCTGTCTGTTGTGTTAATGAATATTGTCTGGCTTGTAAGAGTATTTCACCTATTGTTGTGTGTGCTAATTAACCCTGCAATTGAATGATGGAGCCCAGTGTTGATTGAGATAATTAGCTCATGCTAATTAGGTTAGGCTTGTCATCTGGCTGTATATAAGTGTGACATGTCAAATAAAGATTCATTCCTGATGTACCCTACACTGGTGTTGTCTGGTGACTGGGTAAGCTAAGGGGGTCTTGGATTGTGTGGTACCGGACAGAGGAAGCAGTTACGGCGGACATCTTGGGTACGAGGTCCGTCACAATTGGCTGGCAGCGGTGGGATCGTGCTTCCTTGTCGTGAACACATCCAAACCATCACCTGGATCCAAGGCCCGCATAGCAGAGGTACAGATACGTCATCATGGAAGAGGAATTCGGAAGGAGGTTGCGAGAGATGCGGATACAGCATAGAGGATCAGTATCGGTGCAGGTCCTGCTGGGATGGTATGATTCTGTTCGCCTACAACTCTGGAAAGAAGCGCTAGCCTGTGAGCAGCGACACCAGGGAAAAGTTCTCCCCTCCATCCATGTAAGGTACTGGTCGCAGTATGAAGTACGATTGCTGTTATTGGGGGAACAACCGAAGCAGGAGTGGACAGCTGAGTTAAGCAGGCTGATCCGGGCAGAAATGCGTTTGGACGAGAGCTACAGAGCCCTCCGATGGTATGTAGCACAAGTGTGCCCGTGGACAGCGGATGACAGGCCCACGGAAGGCTTTGATTATAATGGCCTGGGATTGTTGTACTGGAGGCTGTCCGAGGACCCCGACTTTGGGAGTGATCTGGAGTGGCGTTTGGAGGAAATAATGGAGCACAGAGAGCAGAGATTGAACGTCTCGGAAGTGCTCTGGGCACAGGAAGATTTGGAGTTCCTGGCCGCTCAGGAATGGGAGCTGGAGATCGCCTACATACAGCTGCTAGACACTGCTCAGCAGCAGGGTGGGGCTCCCTTTGCCTGGGACTATCAGGAAATACCAGCAGACAGCTCTGAAATCCTGGCTGAAGAGTCGGCGATGTGGCATAGTAACAGAGTGCTTTGCCCACCTGCCCCCGCAGCTATGGATGCAGAGGTCTTATGGCGGATGCAGCAAGTGCTGACTGACCTTGATGATCCTGTTACTGCACAAAACGAGGTTGGATGGAGGAATATGCCTGTCCAGCAGCATGCCAGAGAATCGGCAGTGGAAACTCTGGAGATTGCCGTCCCCAAACCTGAAGTGCTGACAACAGGGCAAAGCTCTGCTAACTGCTGCCCAGCATCAACAGCAGTATCTGGGGAGTTACAAGGAACTTCCCCAGCTGAAGCGCTGGTCACCGGACAGAGGGTCCAAGACCTCTGCCCCACACCTGTGTCAGTTTTGGAGGCTCAGGGTGAGAAGGTGGCGATCGCTTCCCAGCAGCAGATACAGGGGAAGAAGGGAGAGGAGGTGTTTGTTGTCCCTCCTCAACAGTCGGCCAGGGGGGAGAAAGCGGTCTTTCCTCCCCAGCAAAGATCAGTGCACCTGGGAGACAATACCACAGACATGTCATCCCAGCAGCCAGATGAGGGAATGGAAAAGGAAGCAGCCGGCTCCCCTTCCCAATGGCAGCTACACAATTTGGGAGTGGAGGAAGCCAGCCTCCTGCCCCAACGGTTAACCAGAGCGGAGGATGTGGAGTCCCCAGCAGAAGTGCTGGCAACAGGGCAGAGTGCTACCCACCTCTGTCCAGCACCAGCCACAGCTGCGGAGCTCCAGGGAGCTGGGGCAGTCGGCCTCTCTCCCCAACAGTTAGCTGGAGGAGATGATGTAGGGAAGCTCCTAAACCCACCTGAACTGCTGGCAACGGAACAGAGCGCTGCTGGCCTCTGCCCGCAATTAAAACAGGACAGATTCCCTGTAAAGGTGGATGGGAATGCAGTCTCCACCAGTATAACCCAGGGATGCTGGGCGGTCGGCCCAGATCCCCAACAGCAGGATGGAGTGAGCCCAGTCCCCCTGTCTTCTCTCCAGCGGCTGAAAAGACTCCAGGGAGAAGGGCCAGTCCAGGCCTCTCCCCAGCGGCGGATATGTTCTTTGAGAGAGGCAGAGGTTGGCTGGGTGAGTGCTCTGTTTGGAACAATTTGTTTGGGGTACTGTGTGGGTACAGGCATTAGAGGACTGGAACCACTGACTAACTTCGGAGTCAACCCGTCTGGGGTCTCCTCCTGTGTTAGTCTCCTGCCGAAAGGGGAGAAATGTGACAGACCTGGCTGGGACACAGGCTGTTGGAGGGGACTGAACGCGAGCCTATTACCTTGGGATTATGGGCCCTGGCATTTGGGGGAACAGTGCTCTTTGAGCTGCAAGCCTGGGACCCCTGAGCTGGTGGTACTTGGATTCAGGTCCATGCTGCCCCCCCAATACACATAGAATCTGTATGTGTATTTGGCATATTAGCAAGAGACGCTAATGTGATGACTCATGAACTCCAGCCACCTGTCTGTTGTGTTAATGAATATTGTCTGGCTTGTAAGAGTATTTCACCTATTGTTGTGTGTGCTAATTAACCCTGCAATTGAATGATGGAGCCCAGTGTTGATTGAGATAATTAGCTCATGCTAATTAGGTTAGGCTTGTCATCTGGCTGTATATAAGTGTGACATGTCAAATAAAGATTCATTCCTGATGTACCCTACACTGGTGTTGTCTGGTGACTGGGTAAGCTAAGGGGGTCTTGGATTGTGTGGTACCGGACAGAGGAAGCAGTTACGGCGGACATCTTGGGTACGAGGTCCGTCACAATTTCCATCTCCTCTGCAGACTTGCACAGACCTCTCAGATCGTGGTTGTAGCAGAGTGGAGTACACGCTTCCCACCTTTCATTTCTATTTTAAACTGAATGAATTGTTTTAGAAGGTGATAGTTTACAATCATTTTAAGACATGATTGTAACTTGCATCTCTGTTTCTACCATGTAATCTCATAATTCTTGTATTCATGAACAGAGTATCTCAGTGCCGTTGATTGAAAATTATCAAAAATAATCAAAAATTTGATTGCCGTTGATTGAAAATTAGCAAAATGATCAAAAATGTTCTTCATTGGCCGATCGACTCAGGTTGATCCAAACCAATCTATGTAAAATGTCTAAATACATCGGAAGGGAAGTTAGGGCTTTTTTGATTGCTTTAATTAAATCACACATCACTTAGAACAAAACATGTGTATGGTGAAGTGACCATGGTGCCATAAATCAAAATGACCCTCACTCACAGTGATTTACGGCACCCCTGAACTGCCACTTCAGGGGGAAAATTCACCACAGGCTTTTCGTCACAACCCTGACCAACAGCCCAGGCCAGAGCAGCCCCCACCCCAGCCAGGAAGGCCTGAAGTTCTGGCAGCTTGGGGAGAGCCCTTACCATTAAGCTTAACCCTCGCCCCCATTACTCCTACCTAATTACATTTGGGAAATACTAACCGCTCCCCGGGTGGGAAAGGGGAGCCAGTGTTCTCTCCCGAAAAACTGACTGGAGCTAGAACTACCCCAATCTAGGCCAGAAGGCCAGGGACCTGACCCTCTGGCCAGACCCGATGCAGCACCCATCCTCACCAGGAGCACCTTTCCGGACGGATCAGACTTGACTCCGTTGACATCTCTAAGGGCCCCCAGACACCGGTCACTACTGAAACCGCACTTCCAGGTGCAATGACACCATTGGATTTGCATCTGCCCTCCCCAAACTTGGGAGTGACATTGCGCCTCCACTGGCAACTGATAAGAACAGATACTATACTTAATCTTAGCCAAAAGGCAGAGAAGCGCCAAGAAGCAAAGTGTAGTGCACATGAACAGCCCCAATGAAAAAGTTTTCAACAGCAGACTGTGCAGCACTGAGGACCTTATGTAACTGCGATCTCAGTGGGTCGGGGAGAGGTGAGAGTACTACTGGGAGGGCAATCTGGGGAAGAAATGTGTCCCTGATATTTATGGGTATCAGGAAGATATGACTCACTCCCTTCCACCCATGTAACTACTCCTTGGTGATCGGCCCAGAGTTGTCATGTGAAGCGTGGAGAGAAGAGTACTCAGGTCTGTGTAAGCACCAACTGTAATCTCACAAAGGGCTTACAAAGGGCTTCTCTTAGTGATGATTGGAGTGGCAGGAAAGTAAAGGGAAGCTATATATTAGGTGCTACTGTTGTCACCTTTAAAGTTAACCAGTTGGATACCCAGCATAGCCAAAGCACTAGGCCAGTGGTTATCAACCTCAGTCCTCAAGTACCCCAGCAGGCCAAGTTTGCAGGTGTTCCTTTATCTTGCGTGCTTTAAATTAAAGTCAATGGTTTGGTATTTGGGACAGCTATTTTATCTAAGAGATATTCCCAAAACATGGCCTGTTGGGGGTACTTGAGGACTGAGGTTGAGAACCCCTGCACTAGGCTACTTTAAAGGATTTTTATATTGAGAGAACATGTATGCTGAAATTGTAGACCTTTCCTTCTAAATTGTTAGATGTTTGTATGGCATTCTAAACCTGTAGTGCTTTTTACACCACTGACCACAAACAAGTATATAGATCATGTGTTTGGACTTTACACTTACTTGCATGCTTGGTGTGGGTCAGGGACTCAAAACATCCAAGCCAGTGCCAGAAACAGCAAAGCAACAAACATTTTCAGAAGGAATGTAATGTAATAATAAAGTCAGTAATGATAGATTACATGTTTCTATTTCTGTTCATAACTGTACTGTAATGACAAGCATTTTGCTACCAACATTACATCATTAATATAATCTTGATATTCTCTGTTTATCTGTCATTGTATTTTTCTTATCTCTCAGGATCCTCGGGCAATTTTCGTAGTCGCTCTAACTCCTTTGGTGAGGTGGCAGTAGCAGCTGTGGCAGCAGCTGCATCCAGTACAGGGATTATAAAGGTTCAAGCTATTGTCGATCACAACACAAAAGGAAACCACACCTTGTTACAGTTTTCTAAAGGAGATATGATTACTGTCATGGTGCCAGAAGCCAGAAATGGTTGGCTGTATGGGAGACTGGACTCTCTATCCAAGTGAGTCTTTATTTAGGAAGTCTCTTTGTGCTTGCTGTAAATAATCCTTTCTAATTAGTTCCAAACTGATTAAAGTGTATGATAAGCTAAATATTTTTTCTAGTTTTCTATAAGTAAGGAAGAGTTGTGACCTGTGTCATGTTTTTACTGCTTTCTGAGGCTATGTTAGAGTTTTCACCTCAACTTCTATCATGCTGACAAAAGTTTTGTCTTATCCCCCGTACACACGGTCGGAAAATCCGACCACAAAATCCATCAGATTTTTTCCGACACTGGTGTTGCATACACACGGTCGGACAAAGTTGTCGGAAAATCCGATCATTCTGAACGTGGTGACGTTTGTTGCCTACGACGGGACTACGTAGAGGCTAGTAGTCAATAGCTTTGGTCTTGTAATGTGATCTGAGCATGCGTGGCACTTTGTCCGTCGGAATTCGCTACACACGATCGGAAAAAGTCCGATAGGACTTTGTTGTCGGAAAATTTGAGAGCAGGAGATAAAACTTTGTCCGTCGGAAAATCCGACGGAAAAAGTCAGATGGAGCCTACACACGGTCGGAATTTCCGACAACATTGTCCGATAGGACATTTTCCGTCGGAAAGTCCGACCGTGTGTACGGGGCAAAAGAGTAAGTGAAGGAACATATGCAACAGAGACACAGACAGAAATACAAATCTGGGGATTTATCCCTCCCCTAGTCTACTAAAGAAAGCCATATTTATTTCTGCTTTTGTTTCTGTTGAGGAGTTCCTTTCACTTTCTGTCTGGTCAAACATTGTCATAGGCAGGCAGGAATTAAGGCTAAAAAAAAAAAAAAACCTAAATAGCAGTAACCTCCTCACAAAGGTTTTAATCCTCCCGACTCTATCCAAAACTAAGAAAAAACATTTTGGCTGGACATACACTTTAAGTAAAATCAATGATTTTGCTATAATTACATGTGTCCTTTATTGTTCAGACACCAGGCTAGGGCGAGCAAGCTGTGTTGCCCAACATGATGGAAAAAAAAATCCATTGTTATCAAACTGGCATGGATATTAGACTTGCCGCATAGATTTGCTTCTCTTTTACTATGTACACCGTAAAATAACGTAAACGTAAAATATATGTACAACGTATATATATATTGCAGTATATATTATATAATGTATATATATTTGGCCAAATTTACTTTTTGATTCTAGCCAACAAACTCGAATGTGCTCATAGTGCAAGTTCCCTGATAAATTTATGAACAATTTTTAAGCTCCTTTTTTAAAACACATACATAGTTAGTAAGGGTGTATAAAGACACCAGTCCATCCAGTTCAACCTGAGTGAGTGTGGGTGTCTACACTTGTGCCTATTCTTGTACATTGTGTCTCATATTATTATTTATTTAAAGGTACCCATATAGCGCGTCAATTTACGCAGCACTCCACACATACATTGCACACTCACATTGGTCCCTACCCTCAAGGAGCCCACAATTCAAGGTTCCCAACTCACATTCATATACTAGGGACAATATTTGGACAGAAGCCAATTAACCTACCAGCATGTTTTTGGAGTGTAGGAGGAAACCGGAGTACAAACTCCAGGCAGGTAGTGTCGTGGTTGGGATTCAAACCAGGGACCCTTTTTACTGCTAGGCAAGAGTGCTACCCACTACACCACTGTGCTGCCCCTTGCAACTTACTATAAATTGGAAATTAATGACTATAACTGCCATATTATTATAGAAATAATTCCAGTATTCCTGTGTTCCTTCTCCTCAGCAAATGTTTGCTAAGGATAGGACTCAGCTCTGATGATTCCAGCAGAAATAAAAGATCATATTACCGTATCTAATCATCTGCTATGTACTAATAGACAGTAGAGGGCTGTGCATGACTAAATAGCTGTTTTAAAGGAAGCAGTGCTTACAATGAATGTAGCTGCTGTGTGCAGACAGCCTGCACCCCTTGGTTTGCAGATATTTCAGTGTGAGTGAAGGAGGGGTCAGTGTAAATGTACAGTTATCTAAAAAAGCAAGTACACCCCATGGAAATGTATGCATTTTTTTACATATTTGAACAAGTAAACATTAAATTGGAATTAAACTCCCTCAATCAACATTAACTATATTTAATCCTAATGTTGCTAACATTAGTAAATAGATTGGAAGGTGTATTATATTTTCTTGTTTTAAAGTTGTTGTAAACCCTCTGGGAACACTTTAACCTACAGGTAAGCCTAGATTAAGGCTTACCTGTAGGTGCAAGAAATATCTCCTTAGCCTACCCGGTTAAGGAGATATTTTACAAAAACCGGGCACCGATGTCTACGGCACATGCACGCCGTAGACAACGACGCAAGCGCACTGAGCATGCCGTTAGTGAAGGTTAACATGTCGCCACTGACGGCTTCCGCGCGCAATGCGCCGGAGTGACATCATCGCTGCTCCGGCCACTCACAGCGCCGGAACAGTGATACCCGGAAGGAAGATGGACGCTTCCGTGAGAAGAGGGTGACATTGCAGGCTCCTGTGTCAGGTAAGTGACACATAATGAGTAGCCCATTATGCTTTACCTTTGCAGGGAAACAAAGAGGAAGTAAACCCATCAGGGTTTACTTACTATTTAACCTTTCTTTTTACATTTCTGGTTCCTGGCCTAGGCCAGCTATACATCCCAGGAGTCTTCATGGGCAATTTTTTTTATTCCCATTTGGGGAAGGGAAGGAGGGGCTTTCTAAGCTTGGCACACCCTCCTGCCTGCATACCTGAGCTAAGGACAGATGGATTTCATCAAGTAAATGCTACATGAATCATCTGCCGTTACTCAAGATGACTGTGACTGGGGGGGGGGGGGGGGGGGTTTAAAGTGAAAAAAATAAAGCATGGAGGTGAGTTTCCTGTGACTATTAAAAATGATTTAAATAGCATTTTCAGTTTGTGCTGTCAGCTACAGTTTAGCTCCACTTTAAATCTCCATTCAAAAAGTGCCACCAGATAAAGGTGATATACAGTACTTGAACAAATGACACATAAAGTTGAAGTGCAAGATTAAAATTTGCCATTTATCATACAGGCAAAAACCAGGCCCTCTAGACCAATATGTTATGCACTAGAGAAACAAAGTTAGAGTTGTCGCAGTAGACAAGTTTAATACAAGCTAAAGACAGCATTTCAGGAGAAGAACCTCATACCATCTGTGATGCTGCTTCAGGGCCTGGACAGCTTGAAGCGTTAGAGTCAACTATGAACTCTGCATTATATCAAAGGGCACTTTGAATGTAAGGCCATATGTCCAAAAAATGTTATGAAAATAGATATCTCAACACGATAATGAGCTGAAGCACACCATTGAAATGTTGTGGGGGATTGGAAACTGGGAGTTTGTGCAGGGAACCCAGAGCAAAAACTGAAGGAATTTTGCATGAAGGAGTGGTCAAAATGTTCAACAAGTTGATGTCAGAGACTGGAGGGCAGTTATACAAAATACCTTCAAGAAGTTATTTCTACTAATAAAGAGGGCAATGCTAACTTCGAGGCTAAGGGTATACCTTCTTTTTTCACAGTACAGCATTACATCTATTTATATTTTTGTTGAATAAATGATTGAAAAGGCAAATTTTACTTGATTGTTTATTCAAGTTTAAAACCTTAACCTGTAGGCATTGCTTGATTAAAGAGCTAATGGTTGCCTGTTTAAATATGCTGGAAAAGTCAACGATTTCCATAGGTATACTTGCATTTTCAATTGATTCCGTTTTATAAACCTGGTTTAAAATTGTAGCAGTTACAGACTATTTAACTTATAAATCCAGGAACATTCACAGGAACTTTTAATTATGTCTGGCAATTTATTAAAGATATAATGAAACCTCTGCAAAGCTGAAAATCACTAAAAACCATACAAGCTTTTTGGCCTCGGTGGAAAGTACTCTGTAACTCTTAAATATAAATAAAGAGTTGAAAAGAATAGCTGATAGATGGAAAAGAATCCTCAATTGTTCCTTCTTTGTTGTCTACATAGGACTGGCTGGTTCCCCGAGGCTTACGTAAAATCAGTGGATGCAAGCCAAGATTCAAGGCAAGAATGCAATTATTTATTTATAGAGGAGGGTGAAGGATCTAGTCTATGCTTCTTGTGCTACAGAAGTTTGTAAAGGGTCATATTGTGTTCTTTTATTCTGTGTAAATTAATCTATATTACCTACTTTCAAAATATCTAAAATAATTATATACAGAATAAAACATAAACAACATTCCATGCAGGTAATTCCAATGTTATTATAGTAAATATTATTGCAGAAATGTACATTTGTATTCTTTTGTGTGCTGACTCCTCCTCTTCATGTCATAGCTGAGTATGATGCAATGGAAGTTTTTTATATCCACATATAAGCTGTATTTCCAGAGTGATAAAGAGGGGCAGCAGACAAAGACACAAACAATATGGAGGGTAATAAAATGTAGCAAACTGACTTTTTATTCTAAATTATTTACAATAAAAACAAGAGCATCAGTTAAAGCAGAACTGTAATCTGCTAATATTTTCTCTTCATTGGTTTCTCCTTTCCCACTTCATCTATTTGCTCATTAAATTATAAAGTAAAACCTTTACATTTTAATTGTATACCTTTTTTAGAGCCAGTGACATTGTCACTAGGTTTCTTTGCTTCTCTGTGCAATGCAGGCAGATCATAGCTAGTGGGAGGGAAAAAAGGGTGCTGTACAGGAAGCTGTGGTAATACCAACAGCTGATTCCCCTATATAGATCGTTGGTTGTCACTAGAGCAGTGGTTCTCAACTCATGCCCTCAGGACCCACTAACAGGCCAGATTTTAAGTATTACCTTGGGGAGATGCACACTAGAATACTGAAATCACTGAGCAGCAAATTATATCACCTGTGATGTATTTCCGTTATCTTGCAAACCTGGTCTGTTAGTAGGTCCTGAGGACAGGAGTTGAGAACCACTACACTAGAGGGATCACAATCAGGGGAAGGGGGCTCTGATTCCCCTATATAGATCTTTAGTTAGACGCCATTAACCACCTGAGATCCGCGCTATAGCCGAATGACGGCTACAGCACGGATCTAATGTGCCGGGACTACGTCTATTGACGTAGTCCCGGCCACGAGCTGCCTGCGCGCCCCCTGAAGGGCGCGCGCGGCGCGCTCTGTGATCAGTGAGTCTGTGAGACTCGCTGGATCACAGATCCGAGTAAGGGGTCGATCCCGACCCCTTACCACGTGATCAGCTGTCAGCCAATGACAGTTGATCATGTGACAATAACAGAGCCGGTAATCGGCTTTTTTTCCTCCTCGCGCTGACAGCGTGAGGAGAAATAAAAAAAGGCTTTCACCAGCGGCAGTGAGAGGGACATCAGTCCCTCTCACTGCAATGTGCCCAGCAATGTGCCCAATACCCAATGCCCACTATTGCCTAATAAAGTGCCGCCTACCAGTGCCCACAGTGCCATCTGTCAGTGCCCACAGTGCCATCTGTTAGTGCCCACAGTGCCAGTGCTGCACATCAGTGTCACCTACCAGTGCTCATCAGTGTCACCTACCAGTGCTCATCAGTGTCCCCTACCAGTGCCCATCAGTGCCACCCATCAGTGCCATCTATCAGTGCCCATCAGTGTCATCCATCAGTGTCATCCATCAGTGCCACCCATCCGTGCCCATCAGTGCCATCTTTGCTGTCCCCATCAGTACCGACTTATCTGTCCCCACCAGTGCAGCCTATCAGTGCCCACCAGTGCAGTCTATCAGTGCCCACCAGTGCAGTCTATCAGTGCCCACCAGTGCCGCCTCATCAGCGCATATCAATGAAGCAGAAAAATTACCTGTTTGCTAAATTTTATAACAAACTATTAAACATGATTTTTATTTTTTTTTAATTTTCCATCTTTTTTTGTTTGTTTAGCAAAAAATAAAAACCCCATCTGTGATTAAATACCACCAAAAGAAAGCTCTATTTGTGGGAAAAAAATGATAAAAATTTCATTTGGGTACAGTGTTGTATGACCGAGCAATTGTCATTCAAAGTACGTCAGCGCCAAAAGCTGAAAATTGGTCTGGTCACGAGGGGGGTTTAAGTGCACAGTAATCAGGTGGTTAAAAATGCAGTGTCTACTTCTGGAGACCTCACTTACAAAATATATCGATAAGCTAGAATGAGTCCAAAGACAGGCAACAAAAATTGTGAAAGGTTTGGCGGATAAAGCATATCAAGAGAGACCTCAGGAATGTAATATAGTCTGGAGGAAAGAAGGGAAAGGGTAGACATGACCGAAACCTTTAAGTACATTAAGGGTGTGAATAAGGTTCTGGCAGGCAGTATTTCCAATAAATCGCTAACATCAAGAACACGGGACATGACCTAAACTAATGGGAGGAAAGTTCAAAACTAAACCTAGAAAGTATTACTTTACAGAAAGAGTGATTGATGCTTGGAGTAGACGTCTAGCAGAGGTAGTGAGTCAGTCAACAGTAAGTTTGTTCAAACATGCATGAAAACATAGGTCTATAGGTAAAAAAAAAAACATGTAAAAAAAAAATGTAAAAATATATAAACAAAAAATGGGGCAGACCCAATGGTCTTTTTTCTGACAAAACATGGTTTTGGGATTAATAAAAAAAAATGTATTTTGTTCATTTTATTTTCTATGTATACATTCATATATACTTAAGCTGCATTTTCAAATAAAAATAACAGAAGGGAGCCCTTCTAAAGGCGGAAGGCATCACTGATATTTGAAGGGATAAGTGACAGTGTTAATTACTTGTATGTATTGATGTCCACAGCTTCTGAGCTAGATATGTTCTTTATATAAATGATGTCTTCATTCTTGATCAAATAAGAAAGTGTTGGCATTTCCAATAGCAACAAGGTTAAAAAAAAGGAAAGCATCTATGGGTTTGTACAGGTACTCCAGTTGACTTTCATTAAAGTTCTATCAGTCCTTTTATTAATTTAAAGCAGTTTAAAAGTGTTCTAAATGTTCTTCCTTCCAAATAGGTCTCCACCATTGCGCAGTGCTCATAGTGCTAACGATCTCCTGGATGAAAATGTCCGGCAACCTGCCAACATAAACCGCCAAAAAGGAAATGTGGCAAATGCAGCTCCTCCACCACCCAACAACAACAGCATAAAGGTAACGGTGCCAATAAAATGCCCTGACGGTTGACTTTGTCTACTTTGTTTTGCCTATAGCAGCTATTATTGTACTAAAACAAAATTGTTGAGTCACAGTTTAACTAAACCACACAATGGTAATGATATGCTATCTGTAATTTTCAATCATACCATTTGGCAGAAGCATGTGGACTTTTTAATAAAATATCGCAAAGAGTACTGATGTACTGTAACCCACAAAAAATAGTCAGAATATTTTATACACTTTAATTTGAACAATTATAATTTACTAGTTCCACAACCACATATGATTTCCCTTATTCAACCAAACAATAATAATCTCTAGTATAGAAATAGCCTAATTTCCTTTGTGCTGAAAATATACATTAGTTAAATAAAAAAATTATTAAATATAAAGAGGACGATTTACTAAAGATGTTCAGAAACTTTACTCAAAAAATCATGTTAATATTCACTTTATTTATCCGGTCGGGTGAAAAACAAATTCCTGTTCACTTTAAATACCTACTCATGTGCAGCTGCTTTTCACATGATTGGATAACTGAAGTGAATACTGTATTCACATTTTTTTTTTTATTGAAGATTCTCCAACTTCTTTAGTACACCTCCCTACTTGTATTTTGGTATCTATTGGCTTTACTCTCTTTAGTTTTAAAACAATAATATTGCACTGTACAGTTCATATTGACTATTTCCAGCAACTGGTTGGAGTTATAGGCACATGTTTACATACTGTATTTACATATTTATTTACTGAAAAAAAAAACAGTTTACAAAGCTAAATAGCTGCAGCTTAAATTACACACAACTGAGTAACTCCCCCTCCCTTCTCTATTCATATAGAGCTATATGAAGCTTTGATTAGCAGAAACAGTCACAGAAAATATTTTTTCAGCACTCTCTTTCTCTTTAAAAAAACCCAGAATGCTCTGCAAAATCAGGGTCATTGGTACAATTTGTATTACAGGTTTTTAATATAAAGCTTTTTATATTAATAATAATAAAGATATAAAACATATAAGACTTTTTAACCATAAAAAAATAAATTGGCCCAAAACTGATTTAGTTGTGTTCATTGATCAAAACAGAAATTTAACTTGTTTCCACATAAGATAAGGATTCTCTCCAGAGAATATACTTTTGTTAGAAAAAGTGATAACTGTGCAGTCTTGGGCTCCATTCAGATCTGTGCGGGTCTGTATTCTACATGTAGGCAGCCCTTTCATTTCAGTGGGTTGCCCTACCTGCAGAAACGTGGGGAGAAGGTCCCCGACCCTTTTTTTAAGTGCACTACACCGAATTGCATGATGCTGAGGCACCATGCAGTTTAGCGTGCGTGAAAATGCGCCATGGTTTTCGATGCATGGGAGCTCCATTAAGAATTACTGGCACCCCTATGCATCTGCTAAAGTGCAGCACATTTCTCTGCAGAATTTTGTGCACATTTCCAATCTGCAGATCTGTGAACCTAGCCTTAAGCTGGCTATAAACTAATAAAAATAAACTTTATTTTATATAGCGCTTTAAACGGTGGCTTCTTTTTTTTTTTTTTTTTTTTAAATCTTTATTTAATTAATTCATTTTTACAGGAGACAGTCATACATCGTAATAAACAACGGTATAAAATTACAGTATTTCACATAACGACATTATGACAGTTCCCTTTTTCTCCCCTCCCGCCCCCCCCCCCCCCCCCCCCCCCCCCCCCCCCCTTTCCTCTTTGTATGACTAGTTTTTAGGCTATCTTCCTTACACCTGTTTCTCGAGCTGTGTTTCTATTTACTTGTTCCAACCCTACAACGCGTGGGCTTCTAACGGGTGATTTCAATGTAGTACCTCCAGGAGTCCCTAAAGTCGTTCCACTCAGACCAGTTATAGTGCGGTGCCCCAATTTCCCTTTGACCTCCTATCTGTTGGGTGGAACTGTCTAGTCTTTGGATCCCATTTACCCTGAGAATCCAATCTCGTGTCGTCGGAGCCTCAGGCTTTCTCCACTTCACCGGGATTAGATTTTTTGCTTCATTTAAGAAGGTAGGTATAAGGGATGAGATATATTGTTTCCCTGGCGTCCCTGTCTCGTGAAAGAGGACCGCCCAGGGATCTTCAGGTATCTGTATTTTAGTAATAATATAGATTAATTCTAGTATTTCTCTCCAGTATTTTACTATTACCGGACACCCCCACCAAATATGGGCCGCCGTTCCCTTCTCCTTGCATCCCCGCCAGCAATCTGAGGCTACGTTCCCCTGGATTTTGCTAGTTCTATCAGGGGTAAGATACCACCTGGCTAGGCATTTGTAGTTTGTTTCAACTGATTTGATTGGGAATGAAGCGCTGTGTGTGATTTTAAATATTTTCCCTAAGTTGTGATATGTGCTCTGTGAACCTAATTCTTCCTCCCATTTTGTAACGTATGGAGGTACACTCATATCCCCCTCGTTTATTAAAGTTTTGTAGATCTTAGATATTATGTTCTTAAGTGATTCCCGTACGCATAGAATCTCCAGGCTATTCAAGTCGTCCATACCGCGTAAAGGTTGCGGGAGGCTCCTTGCAAAATGTTTTAGCTGGATGTACCTCCATAGGTTAACGTGCATTAGCTCCGTGTTTTGACTCATTTCGAGTAGTGTGCGGATTTCCCCATTCTGTTTTAATATATCTTTTAATCGTGCCCCTTCTTGTTTTATCCAATTCCCTCCTACGTCCCCCCTACCCGGTGGAAATAGTGAATTATTTTTTAAAGCTATTAAGGGTGAATTATATTTCCATTTCTGTTTTTTAAATACCTTATCCCAATTCTCTAGTGTTACCCGTGTTATTTCATGTGTGTTGGTCCCCAAAGTGCGGGCTTTTGGTGGGTTCCATATTTCGTGTCCTAAGTGAGTGCTACTAACTGTATTCTCTAAGCTATTCCATCTCTTATCCCCATCCTTCGCCCAAACTATTGCTCTAGATAATGTTATTGCCATGAAGGTTTTTTCAAAGTCCGGGATGGCTAGCCCCCCCTTTTTTTTTTCTCTAGATAGGATCTTCGCTGAGATACGCGAAACGGTGGCTTCTTAAAGCACTTTACAAGGAAAACTTACAAGAAATACACAGGGTGACATAACAAGGGAAAAGGACAATTAAGTGAAAGCTTGAATAAAATTAAAAAGTTTTTAGATTTGATCTGAATGAGTTTAGAGAAGATGACTCTTTGGCGTTCTTAGGAAGTGAATTCCAGAGTTTTGGAGCATAGCAGGAGAAGGCTCTTGAGTGTAGGTGAGTAAGTTGAAAAAAGTTCAGAGAGATAATGGGGGGCCAAGCCATTAAGAGCCTTGTAGGTGAGCAAGAGGATCTTAAAGTCTATACGAAACCTGACGGGTAGCCAGTTCAAGGACTCCAGGATAGGGCTAATATGATCACTTGAACCAGACCTAGTCAGGAATCTGGCTGCAGAAATTAAACTAGTAGAATTGTGTAGAAGAATGTTCGTTCAATCTTCTAATCATTAGTGGAGACAAAGCGACATTCATTTTAAACCACAGTAATATGAAAACTCGAAGGAACAGGATGGAAATTCTTTCTTGAATGAACAAGTTTCTAATGGTGTATGTGATTTTCATTCAATATATTACAAAATTAAATGTTAAAGGAAACAAAATTAAAAGTAGTTCTTCATAGTTTCATAGTTAGTAAGGTTGAATAAAGACACCAGTCCATCCAATTCAACCTGAGTGAGTGTCTACAATTATCCCTATCCCTGTACATTGCACACTTACATCGGTCCCTACCCTCAAGGAGCCCACAATCCAAGGTCCCCATTCATATACTAGGGACAATTTCTTTTTGGACAGAAGCCAATTAACCTACCTGCATGTCTTTGGATTGTGGGAGGAAACCAGAGTACCAGGAGGAAACCCACGCAGGCACAGGGAGAACATGCAAACTCCAGGCAGGTAGTGTTGTGGTTGGGATTCGAACCAGCGACCCTTCTTACTGCTAGGTGAGAGTGCTAACCACTACACCACTGTGCCGCCCTAAGATAATAATATTATAAGATAATAATAAGATTATTCCATGTATGTCCATGTGTCTAGAATATATGGGATGTGACACTGTACATTGATATTGGGACCTGCTTTATAAAATCAATAAATTGAAGTACTTAAATAAAAAACATTCATCCAGACATTGAATGTACAAAGAAATATCTTACAAATTTTCATATGAATATTCTTAAGAATGCTTGTTTGAAAATCTACCAGTGTATATCCAGCTATAGTCTTGAGTGGTATATAATATTACCACTATACTTATCAACTTTTCCAGCTGAAATTTTTTATGGGTTGAAGCGGCCCATATAGATTTGGGTCTTTGGAGGTTATAATTAGGAAAGCAGAAGTTGAGAATGAAAAAACAATGTTGCTGGGAGCTTGTGAGCTAATGTTTAGCCTCAGGCCCAGAAGGTAGTTGTAATATCCATGGATCAAATGTTTATATGGTGAAGACATTTTCTTTATAGTCAAATCCTGATAAACCATTGAAAATACAGTTCTCTCTACACTGGCAAAGAATAACCCTTTCAGCTTTACATGTAGCTTTTACTCCTCTTTCCCCAGCAGGGTCCCTTTAGCTCCATCCTCACGACCATGACCCCAGAGCCAACCTTCTGGTGGATGCAGAATGACACCTCTGACTGTTAAACAGTATGCTCAGTGTTCCTACTGTCAATCCCTGCATGGGGGATCCCCACACTGTGGAAGCAGGGAAGGTTAGGGATGTGCAAGGGACATCTGTAAATTGGACCATATTGTCCAAGCAACCTGAGGCAAGAAGATTTGTAGCATTGTTCCAAACACCCCAAATCATGACAAAATGTTATGCCTCCAAACACCAAACAGGTTATTGATCTGATTCCAAAAAATAAGCAGCTGTGGTAGCTTCTGTTGAATAGCTAGCTTACTAGTATTGGATCCCTAAAACAGATTTTCGAACCCCACTCAGTATTAGGACTAACAGATTGCACACCACTAAACCAGACCACAGTGTGTGGAAAAACTCACTGCAGAGTGTGAGTGTAAGCTGTGGTGTGTGTTGTTTTTAATGAAAGGCCTCGTACAAATGTAGTTATACAACACATACATATGCAGGGACAATGAATATTATATGTCCACTGACTAATATATGTTTGGAGACTGATATTGCTGACCTTGGCTTCAGAAAATGCCAGTTCCCTGGCTTTCATGCTGACCTTCTTGCTCTTGCCTCTTGCTTACTTGATTTAGTTATCTAGAACAACTATGCAGATAAATACATCTGACTTTGGTATTTACTGATCTGCATGCTTCTTTTCAGTGAGCCTAGGCATATTGAAGACCATTGGTCAGCATCACAGCCAGTTAACCTGCATTTTTGAAACCCGAAAACAATGTCAGTCCCCACATTTGATATGTTTACTTTAAGCATTGATACATTAAGGAGGAGTTGTAGTGAATTCCTGTTCACCTTGAATCCGAATAGTGTAAAGATGCTTTTTAAATGATTGGAAAATTGAAGTGAATATTCACACCAAATTTTCTGAGTGAAGATTCTCAACTTCTTTAGCATAGCATTTAACATAGCATATCAACTCAGTTCTGTGCATGCTGGCCTAACCTATTAAATGACACGATATTAGCTTACCAGACCGGATAGAATCTAAACTTCCAATCATGTCAGACATTTTGTCTGACAGTGAGATTCGATTTTCCTACTTTCCACCTAAGCACCACATAGAGCAATTTACTTTTTTTTTTTTTGCCAACAGAAGAGTATTGATAGGTTTGTGGTACAATCCTGCATTTTACCACCCAGTTATTTGCATGTGTTTTTTTATATTTTAATTTTTTTCTTTTCCTCTGACTGTTTATCTATTCACCCACTTTGTGTTTACAGAAGGGTCCAGGAGGATTGCGTGAAAACCTCTTCCCTAGGTAGGAGTCAATATAATCTACCCATATTAATGTGATTGATCCCTTTCCAGTTATTCAAGATGTATTCGTTTTTCCTTGTTTTATGATAGTAACGATCTCAACCTTTACCATAGTTTTTTTTTTTTTTTTTTTAACATAGAATCAACATTTATAAAGCTCATATAAACAAAAATTATAATATTATGTACATTAAGCTTATCTTATTTACGTTTATATGTAAACAATTGAAGACTTTATACAGTATTCCCTTTAAAAGGGAAATCTGCTCAAAAAGGAACAGACCTAGACTGATGGTCTTGTTTAAATTGCTTTTACACCCAAGACTACTGGGTATCCAATACCCAAACAATCATACAAGCTTTTGGTATAGGCTGCATGTGTAACTGAACAGTAGACTGTAATGATGATGCCAACTGTAGCATGGAAAATCTTTGGGCACACTAGGTTCTTACCATGAAATTTGAAGGACCAGTCTGCCTATAAGAGATTTTAGTATTTGGAAGACGGATGCAGCTTGAATCTCCATTGAATTTGTATGTCTTTTTGCAACTCTGGTGAGGTATCTCTGGTACATGAATTCCCAATAGTTGCTATGATTTGCCTGTTTGCTTAATTGTACAGAATGGAGCAGGAAAAGTGACACTTCATAATGGCTTAAATGGGGCAGAGATGGGAAATCAGATGGGAAGATCTCACATCACTGTTTTCATAGATGAACACACTTCCATAAGTCCTAATGGAAATAAAAACATCTTAAATTGACAACAATAATAACATGACATTTTCATTGTCCTATTCTTTTAGGGGAACAAATCCATTTGCAACTGTTAAGCTTCGTCCTACAGTAACCAATGATCGCTCTGCTCCTATCATCCGATGAGATCTATGATGTGACCACAGCTTGCACTGTGAGTCATTCCTGCATTGTATGAAAACCAGTAGGTTCATGTGAGGACATCAAGTCTACTGTCTTGAACAGAGCCATTGGGATGACATGTCAAAATATCTAAATCTAGAAAGTTCTGGATTCACTGGCTACAAAGCAGATATTGCACATATTGTAAATTTGTTTGAACTAACCCAGTGATTTGTAAATATTCTCTATGAAGCTTAATGTCAGTGTTGCTTTAATATGAGTGATGTCGTCAACACTGTAAAAAACATCTCTTTTGTGTTGGTGTCAGCAGAAAATATACTGTGGCTTGGAAATCTTTTCAGACCCCTGTCCAGTACTAATTTTTCTGAATTATTTTGATCTCTGTAATAGTTCAAACTAAAAAAAACACTAAAACTGATAAGTATGTAACATTGATTTTTGTTTAGTAAAAAAAAAAAAAAAAAAATGATATATATATATATATATATATATATATATACACACACACACACACACAGTATCCCACAAAAGTGAGTACACCCCTCACATTTTTGTAAATATTTTATCAAATTATCATATCTTTTCATGTGACAACACTGAAGAAATTACACTTTACTACATGTAAAGTAGTGAGTGTACCGCTTGTATAACACTGTATACTTTCTGTCCCCTCAAAATAACTCAACACATAGCCATTTATGTCTAAACCACTGGCAATAAAAGTGAGTACACCCCTAAGTGAAAATGTCCAAATTGGGCCCAAAGTGTCAATATTTTGTGTAGCCATTATTTTCCAGCACTGTCTTAACCCTCTTTGGCATGCAGTTCACCAGAGCTTCACAGGTTGCCACTGGAGTCCTCTTCCACTCCTCCATGATGATATCATGGAGGCGGTGGATGTTAGAGACCTTGCGCTCCTCTACCTTTCATTTGAGGATGCCCCACAGATGCTCAATAGGGTTTAGGTTTTGAGACATGCTTAGCCAGTCCATCACATTTACCCTCAGCTTCTTTAGCAAGGCAGTGGTCTTCTTGAAGGTGTGTTTGAGGTTAATATCATGTTGGAATTCTGCCCTGCGGCCCAGTTTCCGAAGGGAGGGGCTCATGCTCTGCTTCAGTATGTCACAGTACATTTTGGCATTCATGGATCCCTCAATGAACTGTAGCTCCCAAGTGCCGGCAGCACTCGTGCAGCCCCAGACCATGACACTCCCACCACCATGCTCGACTGTAGGCAAGACACATTTCAGTTTCAGGGTCTTGGCTATCTTCTTATAGCCTAGGCTATCTTTATGTAAAGTAACAATTCTTTTTTTTTTTAGATCCTCAAAGAGTTCTTTGCCATGAGGTGCCATGTTGATCTTCCAGTGACCAGTATGGGAGAGTGAGAGTGATAACACCAAATTTAACACACCTGCTCCCCATTCATACCTGAGACCTTGTAACACTAATGAATCACACCAGAGAGGGAAAATGGCTAATTGGGCCCAATTTGGACATTTTCACTTGGGCTATAAACGCACTTTTGTTGCCAGCTTTTTAGACATGAATGGCTGTGTTGAGTTATTTTGAGGGGACAGCAAATTTACACTGTTATACAAGCTGTACACTCACTACTTTACATTTTTTCAGTGTTGTCACATGAAAAGATTTTATAAAATATTTACAAAAATGTGAGGGGTGTACTCACTTTTGTGGAATACTGCGTATGTGTGTGTGTATATATATATGTATATATATACACACACACACACATATTGCACAGACAAAATAAAGGGAGACAGTGCAGTTAGAATTCAATACAAGAGGGATCAGAGGGCCTAACAATCTAAACTTTCGTTAATATTTCAACAACCTTGCTTACTGGTGCTGTGCAACAGCTGTACATTACAGCTTGTTCAGAAAGCAATGATCTACTTCTTGAAAACACAGATTATTGATCTGAGCTCCCTCTGGTGATTATTATAGCTGTTGTCCTGATTAATCAAGTTACATTTACTGAATTAACTGCATGTATATTTGTTCTTCAAATTGGATCAAATGTTGTTAGGCTATTTTTTATCCCGGTACTATGTTTTTCAAGTATTAGATTAGTGTGAATCAAGAAAATACAACATTATGGCCACAAGATGGAGCCGATAATGCAGAAACACATATTTACTATGATCATCAGCTCCATCTAGTTTTTGCTCGCATTCATACAAAATATCCAGTACATGCAGTTTCACAGGAAGAATAGCTCTGTCATTTTTTTTAAGTACACCCCTTAAAGTTTATGTCCACACTTTACCCAAATGTATTCTCAGACCTCCCTCTCCCCCTACAGAGCACATCCCAGGATCATTTTTTTTTTTTACTTTTTACATCATTACCAGGATTGTCAATTTTTTTGCAGGGGCAGATCCTGGGAGCTCAGTTACTATCGATGTTGGCATGCAGAATATCACACTTTGTGACTATAAAAAATATCTGAGCCTGCACTTGCTCTGTTTGACTGATTTTCCCCTACCCCGCAGCGGTAATTTTCCTGTGTCACAGGGGTTAATACAAGCTGAGAGACCCATCATTTGCACTCGAGAGTGCCAACTATGCTTGCCCTTTCTGCCCTCCTCCTTTATTCACAGAAGCTGTACTCTAGTTTCAATGACTAAAAACGATTTATAAATGGAGGACAGGAGATTAAATGAAAGGTCCCACTCCTATATTCTTATATTATCTGCAAAATTTTACAGTGCAAGCAGTACCGGTCAAAGAACTGAAAATAAACATTTTGCTGAAATAAAAGTATAATGAAAAGCTGTACCTGGAAATATTTTTTGGAAAAATGTGCCTCTTCCTCTACCTATGCCACTAATGCCACGTATTGATGATAAATCCTCCATTAGGCTCAGTTTATACCTTAATGATTTGAAGCACTTTTCTAGTAGTCATCGTATGACGAAACGCGTAGGGTGTAGCGACATGCTTACATCATCGCTGTCCACAAGTCCCAGAAGCATGGCTTGTTGCTGATTTGACGGCACGCAAATTTGTTTTAAGGGCAATTTTACTACTACTTATGTAAGTGCAATTTGTAAGCTTCAGTAATAAAGCTATGTGGAGCCTTCTGTATTTTTGTTTTACGATACTACTTCCCTGATGCTCGGACAGATGGTACGAGGGATCCCTCTGATGATATCAAAGGTCCAGGCTGGGTATAGAGCCACAAGTGTAACTGACCTCCCATAAAAGGAGGTCTGTGCGAGCTGGTAAGCGAGCACTTTTATTTGAGTTGGTGGTGGTACTTTAAGAGGTTACACTTTTCAGGTGGTGGTTGGTGACGAAGAATAAGAAGCTTTCATACCGCTTGGACTTTTGTCACTGATGGTTAATTCATTATAATAGCGAATCTTTAATTGCATTACCTTTGGGACTGTTTCTATATCTCACAGAAAAGTTGCTGCTTAAATTTAAATTAGCACAGTTTTTATTTCCTTTTTTTTTTCATATTATATATTGCTTTTCTAGAAGTGCTTAAATGCTTGACATGGGGATTTCTATTGTTACCTATTATGCCAATTCCCATTTGAACATTGTCATTTGAAGCTCAAAAAGTACATCAACTTGTTTGGGGCCATCATGCTTTATTTTTCCCTGTAGACCCCAATAGGAGAGCTTTTCATTGGCTAGGGCAAAAAGGCTTAAGCCTGAAAAATGCATGAAGTAACTAAAGCTCGAGTGTGAAGCTAGCCTTAAAGTGTGTGCACAAAGCAACAATTACGGGAGTGTTGATCTCCTGTGTCCCCTGCAATGCTCCTACTGCCAACTAACAGACAAAGTAGTGACTTGGAGGTCAGTGAGAGATACCACTAAGCACAACACAGGGGACTGAATGACACGCTTGAAAATGTTGGTTTTTACACAGACTTTATAGGGGGATTTCACATGATTGTTATGGTGTTCAGCAGCATGGGCAGTGGGAGAGGTAAGTACCTACAATTCCCCCCCCCCCCCCATGCAGCTTCTCTTCTGCTTTTATTTGTGCAACAGACAGAAGGGTGTTTAGGTTAATTGCCACTTGAGGCGTCAGTTTTTTCCTCACTAGGAACTATACTGGCAATAGAAATTAACAATTGCCATTGCTCTTCATGTTTGTGTGATGCCCTGCATCATCCAAGTCTCCTAAGAGCAATCTGGCTGTTATGGACACACCTACTTAATTAGGGATATGTAAACTCTAATAATGAACTTTCCTTATTTGCTCCCTTTTGTTCTGGTAAATATACCTTTGAAAGTATTTTGTTATATCTTTTTCATACGTGTAAAAAATATATTTTGATCCTGACAGAAATCTCTTGAGTTGTTACCTTCCTGTGGTTGTTCCCTGCATTTTTATCAGTTAATATTGTTCCCATCTATCTCTGCAAACTACAAAACACCTCCCCACTATGTTATGGAGGAGAGGGGAATTTATTCTGTAGTCCTAAACACTTTCTGTCCTAGGGTGACAACTCTGCCTATGGTAGATATATTACAGTACAGTAAATCGGCGTTGCCACCCTAGGGCAGGAAGTGTGTTACTGGCAGGATCATAATGTGAAAATAAATGGAAAAAAAAGCCTAAAAAAATAATGTAGCAACTGCATCTAAGGACGGGTAGGCTGCAATATATAAAATGTTAGTGCTTGGGTTTAGATGTGCTTTACCTTTTGTGTCTGAAGTCTCAATTTGGATTATTTAGGACCCATTCACATGTAGTGATCTGGAATTGCAGGCAGAATCAGTGTGATTCTGCCTGCAATTCCAAATCTGCACTAAAGTAAATACACATTTCAGTTGTTTATTTTATTTGTCTAGCATAAGATGCGATAGGAAAGGGTACTAAGCACACATTTTCATTATGGGATTTGTTATTCATCATAATGAGAGAACTGATTAAGGGTCTGAAGATTTTTCAAAGCACTGTGTATACTAGAAATGTGCAAGTAGCATGTAATAAAATAATTTGTACATAAAACATGTTGAATAGAATTTTGATTGCTACATTTCTTCATAAAAGAAAGCACTTCTGAATAAATGATAATAAACAGAGGACTGACTGCATTACATTCATCATTGTTTCTTGTTTGTCACGTTATTTTAAAGTTTTACTGAGCATTATTAGAATACTAGGAGCAGTTATTTAAATATATCTACAGTAGCAATGTGTACTAATGATAATAAGTGTCCTTATTTATGTGAATTGAATAGTATTGCTTCTATATTTTTCTTTTAGGTAAACTGGTCTAATTCTACAAGCATACAGAGAGCCTTAATTATAAAACCAGAAAAAAATTGTGTTGCTGTAATGATTATTCAGATTCTAGCTGTAATTCTTACAGGACAGTTTTTTTCCTAAGGTTCATTGATTTGCACTGTTGCTTTGATGTTCAAAAAAGTTTTTTTTTTCCACCACATCATCTGAATGCATTGTCAGTGTTTAAAAAAAAAAAATTCCAGGCATAGTTAGCTTGTTAAACTTTAACTGGCCTTTGAATCACTACTCACTCAAAAGGAGTTGAATTTTCTTACAGTGAAGGATTTTAATATCCCCACTATATACAGTGCTGTGAAAAATTATTTGCCCAATTCCGGATTTTTTTTTTTGTTTTGTATATTTCTCACATTTAAATGATTCAGATCATCAAACAAATTTCAATATTACACAAAGATAACCCGAGTAAATTCTATATGCAGTTTTTAATTTTTTTCATTAATTAAGGGGAAAAAAGCTGTTCAATCCTGCCTGGTCCTATGTGAAAAAGTAATTGCCCCCTCCCATGCTGAATCATGAATGAACTGTGATTAACCACATTTTTTTGGAAAACTGAGTTAAGTTTCACTTGCCACACCCAGGCCTGATTACTACCAGACCTGTTGAATCAAGCAGTCACATAAATAGAATCTGTCTGACAAATTGAAGCACGCTAATAGATCACAAAAAAGCCACACATCATGCCACAATCTAAAAAATTCAAGAACAGATTAGAAACAGTGTCAGGGACTTACCAGGCGTTTCCAGGCTTTCCGTGCGCACACTGCGCGCACGCGTGCACGTTAGCGTGCACGTTAGCGCGCGCGGCGGCGCGCGCGTGCATGTGCGCATGCGTGAGAGCGCAATTGGCGCCAAAACGGGCTTTAAAAGCCCAGCAGTGACACTCAGCCAGTGCTGTGTTGTCTTAAGCTTCCTGCTTTGTCAGCCATCTGAAAATCTGATCTGATCTGAACGTGTGAACCTGTGATCTTCCGTTACCGACCCGGCTCTGTTTGGACTAATCTGCCTTCTCCTATCCGACCCGGCCTGCCTGACCTTGTCTGCATCTGCTTTTGGTTATCGACTCCTGCCTGCCTACCGACTCTGCCATTGCCTGCTCCTATCATCTGATTGATCTGCTGTTGCCAACCGGACTGTTTGACCTTGCCCTGCCGATTCCCGTTTGTCTGATCCGCCTGCTGCCTGGTTCTATTGTATCCTGCTTCACCACCTACAACTGCAGACTTACACCCTGTCATCTGCATACGGGCACTACTGGAGGACCTCCCTGTTGATCCAACACCTTCCTCTACCAACCAGGCACTAGTACCCCACTGTGCTCACGTGACCACTGTCCCCATCTCCAGTGGCACGTGAACCAGCGCTGTATGAGAGGTCTCCTCCTACAAGTCAGGCTCCACGTCCAGGTACGTAACAGTACAACACAGCCATGACTGAGCCTGCAGGAGAGACCCCTCCCATGACAGATATCTGCTCACACCTGTCAGCCCTCACCCAAGCCGTAAAATCCTTACAAGACGGTTATACCAGATTGGAGGGTCAAGTCCAGAACATCATTAACCCTGTACACATGGCTCCTGGTTCCGTTGCCGCACCTGCTCAGGCTGCTTCCTCTGCTTCTGTCGTCATGCTTCCACCTGAACCAAGGGTCCCCATACCTGAGAGGTTTTCAGGGGACCGAACTAAATTCCGGGCCTTCCGCAGCGCTTGTCAACTTTATTTCGCCCTGCAACCCCGGACTTTCTCACTTGAAGCCACTAAAGGGGGGTTTGTGATCTCCCTGCTGTTAGGAGAACCACAGATCTGGGCACACCGACTTCTCGAAGAGGACTCTATTTTGATTCAGTCACTAACGGCCTTCTTTGAAGCTATGTCCCAGCTTTATGAAGACCCTGAACAGGTAGCCACAGCAGAAGCCACCTTAACTACGCTCCAGCAGGGTCGCCGGGCGGCCGAGGATTACATCTCAGATTTTAGACGCTGGAGTGCAGACACTCAATGGAATGATGCAGCTCTACGGCATCAGTTCCGCATGGGCCTATCAGAAGGACTGAAAGATGAACTGGCCCGGGTAGGCATACCTGATACTCTTGAGGCTTTAATCACCCTAACAATCCAGATTGATCGCCGTCTTCGGCAACGTCGCACTGAACGGTCCTTTCAACATAATCGCCCTACTTGGGTGACTGCTAAAGCTCCAATTCCTGCTGCCCGCTACCTACCTCCACCTAACTTCCAGCCGACCCGCCCTGCACCTGACACCTCCGAGCCGATGCAGTTGGGACTGATTCGACCCACCTTAACCCCAGAAGAGCGCACGCGTCGCCACCAACTGAACCTCTGCCTGTACTGTGGAGCAACAGGACACTACGTGCGCAACTGCCCAGTCAAGATGCGTAAGTGCTCTTTCTCTGTTCCTGCCAGTCTTTCAGCACTTTCTGCTAACACAACCCACATTGCTCTTCCTCTCTCATTACAGCTCCAAGGAAGGACAATTCCAGTTAAAGCAATTATTGATTCCGGAGCATGCAGTTGCTTCATTGACTCTGCCTTCGCCAGCCAACACAACATTCCCTTACAGAATAAGACCCACCGACTTTCAGTCTTCTTGGCCGATGGCTCCCGCATCAGCTCCGGGCAGGTGACCCAAGAGACTTTTCCCTTACCTGCCATCACGTGCTCCCAGCATAAGGAGCTTCTGACCCTTGATGTTATCTCTTCCCCGTTGTTCCCAATCATTCTGGGCATTCCCTGGCTTCAGGCCCATAATCCCTCCATCAATTGGACTACCAGAGAGATCAGGTTCTTGTCCCCCTACTGCCAAGAACACTGTCAACACGAGTCTACTCAATCATCTGTCACCCTATTTTGCATGGACATTGATCAGAACCTACGCCAATCAGTACCCGAACCGTATCATGGGTTCCTCGATGTTTTCAGTAAAAAGGGAGCAGACTCTCTTCCACCCCATCGGGCATATGACTGCCCAATTGAACTTTTACCCGGGGCTGAAATTCCCTTTGGGCGCATTTTTCCCTTATCTGAAAAAGAACAGGAAGCATTAAAGGTTTACATCAACGAAAACCTGGAAAAGGGATTCATTCGCCCATCTACCTCTCCAGCTGGTGCTGGAATATTTTTCGTGACTAAAAAGGATCAGACTCTCCGCCCGTGTGTGGATTACCGGGAATTGAATAAAATCACGGTCAAGAACCGTTACCCGTTGCCCTTAATACCCAAATTATTCCAAAAACGAAGGTCTGCTACTATTTTTACGAAACTCGATCTAAGAGGGGCATACAATCTGGTCCGCATCCGGGCTGGGCATGAGTGGAAGACGGCCTTCCGAACACGGTTCGGGCATTATGAATATTTGGTCATGCCCTTTGGTCTATGTAACGCACCTGCCACTTTTCAACATCTCATTAACGATGTATTCAGAGACTTCTTAGATGTTTTTGTAATTGTTTATTTGGATGATATTTTGTTTTTTTCTGAATCCCTCAGCCAGCACCGGGAACACGTCTGCAGAGTCCTTGACCGTCTTCGCTTACATGGATTGTACGCAAAAGCCGAAAAGTGTCAGTTCGAGCAACAAGAGATTCAGTTTTTGGGTTTGATAATCTCCGCAACCGGTATCAAGATGGATCCCCAAAAGGTGTCTGCTGTTTTAGACTGGCCTGCACCCGTAGATAAGAAAGGTATACAACGTTTCATTGGTTTCGCAAACTTTTACAGGAAATTTATCAAAGGATTCTCTGCCATCATCGCACCTATTACACGATTGACCCAACAACACGTCAGGTTTCATTGGAGTACAGAGGCTCAAGAGGCATTTGAGAGACTTAAGAAACTCTTTACATCAGCTCCAATTCTCAGTCATCCTATCCCATCCTTGCCCTTTTTATTAGAAGTTGACGCATCCGAAGTGGGAGCGGTCATTTCTCAAAGACAGGGTAAGGAGGATTTGATACACCCTGTAGGATTTTTCTCTCGAAAGTTATCTCCAGCTGAGAGAAATTACGATGTGGGAGATCGGGAACTTCTTGCCATCAAGACCGCTTTGGAAGAGTGGAGGTATCTGTTAGAGGGCGCGGCCCATCCGGTATTAATATATACCGACCATAAGAATTTAGAATACCTGAGATCTGCCAAACGCTTGAGACCCCGACAGGCTCGCTGGGCCTTGTTTTTCACCCGCTTCTGTTTCCACATCACTTATCGGCCGGGATCAAAGAACGTCAAACCAGACGCACTGTCACGCATGCATGACAACCCAAAGGACTCACCTGCTCCTGACACAATTCTGCCCACAAACAGCTTCTTACTCTTACAAACAGATCTCTTATCCCTAATCAAAGAAGCTTCTACCCACTCTCCAAGGCCTTCAGGAACCACCTTGACATCACGAGATGGCTTGTTATGGAAGGGAAGTCAAATCTTTGTCCCTGAAAGTATCCGAGTTAAGGTACTGACACTACTTCATGATCATCCCTTAGCAGGACATTTTGGGGTACGGAAAACTCTTGAACTTGTACAACGTACATTCTGGTGGCCCAACTTAAAAGAGTTTTGTGGGAGATACGTCAGTTCCTGCCCCGTCTGCATACGGAACAAGACTTCAAGGAACCGAGCCTGGGGCCTGCTTAAACCCTTACCTGTACCGGACAGACCTTGGAAAATGATTTCTATGGACTTTATAGTCGAATTACCTCGCTCTGAGGGGTGCACAGCCATTTTCGTGGTTGTGGACCGCCTATCTAAAATGGCCCATTTCGTGCCCTTGAAGGGAACCCCATCTGCCATGGAGACGCCCCGTGTGTTTATCAAGGAGATCATCAGACTACACGGAGTACCTGCAAACATAGTCTCCGACAGAGGGGTGCAATTTACCTCACGCTTCTGGAAAGCACTTTGTAAAATCTTGAAGATCGAGCTCGCTCTCTCCTCAGCCTATCACCCGCAAACTAATGGGCAGACAGAGAGAACCAACCAAACCCTCGAGCAATATATCAGATGTTTTACTTCTTTTTCACAGGACAATTGGGTTTCCCTGCTGCCTCTAGCGGAATTCGCATATAATAATACCAGTCACTCGGCCACTAACCAATCCCCCTTCTTTGCCAATTATGGTTTCCACTTAACCTTTTTACCAGATTTTGTTTCAGAATCCCCAGTTCCGGCAGTTCAGGAGACGGTGGAGTTCCTCAAACGCAACAACCAGGTACTACAAGAAGCTGTGTCCAAGGCCCAGGCAGATAGCAAGAGAAACTTCGACCAAGGAAGAAGGGGGGAGCTGGTTCTGCAACCTGGAGATCAGGTATGGCTGTCTACAGACAACATTAAGTTGATTTGTCCTTCTAAGAAGCTTGCACCTAAATTTATGGGACCTTTTCCTGTTAAGAAAAAGATTAACGAAGTGGCCTATGAACTGTCTTTGCCTGACTCTCTTAAAGTTCACCCAGTATTTCACGTGTCTTTGTTAAAACCTGCTGTGCCTAATCCCTTCCCTGACAGAGGAACCGGCCTGCCTGAACCTGTTTTAGTGGATGGTAACCAGGAATATGAGGTGGAGGCAATCCTCAATTGTAGAAGAAGACACGGGCAAGTACAATTTTTGGTCAAATGGAAAGGGTACGGTCCAGAAAGCAATTCCTGGGAACCGGACAGTAATATACATGCTAAACGATTAGTTCGTACCTACCTGGCTTCCCACCCTGAGAAGGCAAGTCGCCTGGGCATCCGGAGGCTGCCCCTTGTGGGGGGGCAATGTCAGGGACTTACCAGGCGTTTCCAGGCTTTCCGTGCGCACACTGGTGCGCGGCGGGCGCGCGCGCGCGTGCACGTTAGCGTGCGCGTGCACGTTAGCGCGCGCAGCGGCGCGCGTGCATGTGCGCATGCGCGAGAGCGCAATTGGCGCCAAAACGGGCTTTAAAAGCCCAGCAGTGACACTCAGCCAGTGCTGTGTTGTCTTAAGCTTCCTGCTTTGTCAGCCATCTGAAAATCTGATCTGAACGTGTGAACCTGTGATCTTCCGTTACCGACCCGGCTCCGTTTGGACTAATCTGCCTTCTCCTATCCGACCCGGCCTGCCTGACCTTGTCTGCATTTGCTTTTGGTTATCGACTCCTGCCTGCCTACCGACTCTGCCATTGCCTGCTCCTATCATCTGATTGATCTGCTGTTGCCAACCGGACTGTTTGACCTTGCCCTGCCGATTCCCGTTTGTCTGATCCACCTGCTGCCTGGTTCTATTGTATCCTGCTTCACCACCTACAACTGCAGACTTACACCCTGTCATCTGCATACGGGCACTACTGGAGGACCTCCCTGTTGATCCAACACCTTCCTCTACCAACCAGGCACTCCTACCCCACTGTGCTCACGTGACCACTGTCCCCATCTCCAGTGGCACGTGAACCAGCGCTGTATGAGAGGTCTCCTCCTACAAGTCAGGCTCAACGTCCAGGTACGTAACAAACAGTAAGTAATGTACATGTACATGTATCGGTCTAGGAAGGGTTTCAAAGCCATTTCTAAGGCGTTGGAACTCCAGTGAACCATGGGGAGAGCCATTATCCACAAATGGAGATACCTTGGAACAGTGGTGAACCTTCCCAGAAGTGGCCGGCCTACAAAAAATACTCCAAGAGCATGACGACGACTCATCCAGGAGGTCATAAAAGAACCCAGAACAACATCTAAAGAACTGCAGGCCTCACTTGCCTCAGGTAAGATGATTCAACAATAAGAAAGAGACTGAGCAAAAAAATGGCATCCATGGGGGAGTTCCAGGGCCAAAGCCACTGCTGACCAAAAAGAACACAAAGGCTCATCTCACATTTACCAAAAAACATCTTGATTATCACCAAGACTTTTAGGAAAATATTCTGTGGACTGATGAGACAAAAATTTTACTTTTTGGAAGGTGTGAGTCCCGTTACATCTGCCATAAAACAAATACAGCATTTCATAACAAGAACATCATACCAACAGTCAGACAAGGTGGTGGTAGCGTGATGGTCTGGGGCTGCTTTGCAGCTGCAGAATCTGGATGACTTACCATAATTGATGGAGCCATGAATTCTAAGCTCTTTAAGAAAATCCTAAAGGAGAATGTCTGGCCATCAGTTTGTGACCTCAAGTTAAAGTGCACTTGGGTTATGCAGCAGGACAATGATCCGAAACACAACAGCAAGTCCATCTCCAAATGGTTCAAACAAAGCAAAATTTAAGTTTTGGAGTTGCCTAGTCAAAGCCTGGACTTTAAATCCAATTGAGATGCTGTATCATGGCCTTACACAGGCTGTTCATGCTGGAAAACCCTCAAATGTGGCTGTGGCTGAATTAAAACAATTCCACAGAGAAGAGTGGGCCAAAATTGCTCCACAGCAAAATGAAAGACTCATTGCCAGTTATCGCAAACGCTTGATTGCAGTTGTTGCTGCCAAGGGTGGCACAACCAGTTATTAGGTTTAGGGGGCAATTACTTTTTCACATAAAGCCAGGCAGGTTTGGACAGCTTTTTTGCCTTAATAAATGAACCATCATTTAAAAAATGCATTTTGTATTTACTTGGGTTATCTTTGTGTAATAATACAATTTGTTTGAAGATCTGAGTCATTTAAGTGTGAAAAATATGCCAAAATACATAAAATCAGAAAGGGGGCAAATACTTTTTCACAGCATTGTATGTGATTCCAAAGGTCCATAAAAGTTTAACTAGACTACCAGAAAGACTGATAATTTCAGCCATTGGAGGTCCACTTGAACGGATTGGCCTATACTTGGATTCCCTGATCGGAGGGATGGTTAAGGAATTGCCATCCTTCGTTCAGGACACCAGGGATGTCCTTCTGAGGATTGCCGGGGTGGAGGTGCAGAAGGGGGCTATACTGGCTAGTATTGATGTTGAGTGCCTCTACACCTCCATCCCCCCACGTATGTGGTCTGACCGAGGTAGCTCGCTTTTTGGAGAAAAAATATCCCACTATGGGTTCGCAAAATTAATTCATTTTGGAGCTGCTTGACTTCGCTCTTACTCATAATTGTTTCCAGTTTTCTGGAATAAATTTCCAGCAGACTAGGGGGACTTCCATGGGGGGCACCTTGGGCATATGTGTACGCCTGTCTCCACCTTAGACAGTGGGAGGAGAGTGATGTGTACTGTTTGCCGATGTATTCTTCGCCATGTACATCTTTGGATAAGATATAATGATATAATGTTTTGGTTATCTGGGGTGGGACTATGGAAGAATTACATCAATTAATTTCAGAACTAAATATTAATTAAAGGAATATTAGACTTACCTTTACCTCTAATACCCAAACTATATCCTTCCTGGATTTGTCTATATCTATCTGCAATGGCAGACTTGAGGCAAGAACGTTTAGAAAGCAGACAGCTGCTAACACATTGCTTCTGGCTTCTAGCCACCATCCTCCATCACTTATTAGGGGAATTCCGATCTCCGTATTCGTAGGAACTGTTCAGATGAAGCAGGCTATCGATCCGAAACAGAGGACCTCTATCGAAGGTTTAGGAATATAGGTTAATCACATAAAATAATTAGACAGGCACGAAAAAGAGCATTATCATCTAAACGGGAAAATCGTATTAAACCATCGGTACTACACCCTCTTCACCTGATTTATCCCGGTCCATATCATCACTAGATATGGATCACAGTGGAATGACGTTCGGTCCATTTTGGCCAAACATTGGCATACAGTGCCATGCAAAAGTATTCACCCCCTTGGCTTTTTACATACTTTGTTACATTACAGCCTTTAGTTCAATGTTTTTTTTTAATTATATGTGATGGATCAGAATACAATAGTCTAAGTTGGTGAAGTAAAATTAGAAAAATATACACATAAAACTATTTTTCAGAAATAAAAAACTGATAATTGGCATGTGCGTATGTATTCACCCCCTTTGTTATGAAGACCAGTTATGAGTATCTGTACATAGGACGACAATAAGCCATACGCTCCAAAGAGTTGGGCTTTATGGCAGAGTGGCCAGAAGAAAGCCATTACTTTCAGCAAAAAACAAAATGGCACATTTTGAGTTTGTGAAAAGGCATGTGGGAGACTCCCAAAATGTATGTAGGAAGGTGCTCTGGTCTGATGAGACTAAAATTGAACTTTTTGGCCATCAAAGAAAATGCTATGTTGGGCACAAACCCAACACATCCCATCACCCAAAGAACACCATCCCCACAGTGAAACATGGTGGTGGCAGCATCATGCTGTGGGGATGTTTTTCAGCAGTCGGGACTGGGAAACTGGTCAGAGTTGAGGGTAAGATGGATGGTGCTAAATACAGGGATATTCTTGAGCAAAACCTGTACCACTCTGTGTGTGATCTGAGGCTAGGACAGAGGTTCACCTTCCAGCAGGACAATGACCCCAAACACACTGCTAAAGCAACACTTGAGTGGTTTAAGGGGAAACATGTAAATGTGTTGGAATGGCCTAGTCAAAGCTGTGACCTCAATCCAATAGAAAATCTGTGGTCAGACTTAAAGGTTGCTGTTCACAAGCGCAAACCATCCAACTTGAAGGAGCTGGAGCAGTTTTGCAAGGAGGAATGGGCAAAAATCCCAGTGGTAAGATGTGGCAAGCTCATAGAGACTTATCCAAAGCGACTTGGAGCTGTGGTACTGCAAAAGGCTCTACAAAGTATTGACTTTAGGGGGTGGATAGTTATGCACATTGACTTTTTTCTGTTATTTTGTCCTATTTGTTGTTTGCTTCACAATTAAAAAAAAAAAAAATCTTCAAATTTGTGGGCATGTTCTGTAAATTAAATGATGCAAATCCACAAGGCACTGTTTCTTAAATAGATCAAATAGCTTGTCCCAAATTGTAGGGGCTAGACCACTGCTTTGTGTACAGAAGAGCTAGAAACCTTTAGAGACAATCTGGTCCATTCTGAGTTTGTACGTACCCTCACGAGTAATTGGTTATCAGAGGTGTCTCGGCCATGGGTCATGTTCCCCTGTTGACATTGCCTTATCTGCCGATTTGTGAAGCATACGAATACCTTCACCGATGTGGATGCGCAAAAGGTTCACTCAATTAAACATTTCATTAACTGCAGCACATCAAGGGTTTTATATATCCTTGAGTGTCCGTGCAAGAAGTTTTATGTTGGAAAGACCAAACGCCAGCTGCGCATCCACATCCGCATCGGTGAACTTCTGGGCAGTATCAGGAATCCAAAGACTGATATGCAAGAACGTACCCCTATAGCTCAACACTTTGAAAAATGTCATAGTTCCTCTGTTGAAGGTCCTAAAATTAAGGGCTTTTTTGCCCTCACTCTGTCCAAATGGAGGGGGGACTTTGACACAGTCCTCCTTCGTAAGGGAAAAGAGTGGATATTTAATTTAAAGCGGAGTTCCGCCTAATTTTTTTTTTTTTAAGTCAGCAGCTACAAATACTGCAGCTGCTGACTTTTATGGAAATATGAAATATGGACACTTACCTGTCCAGGGCACCCGCAATGTCAGCACTCAAAGCCGATCTGTCCTTCGGCGTTCAGGTGGAGGCGCCGCCATCTTCAGTAAGGGAGTCAGGAACCACAGCCTGGTTCCCTACTGCACATGTGTGAGTCACGCTGCGTGATCCCACTGGTCACTGTTGTCTTCTGGGACCTGTGTGTTTCCCAGAAGACAGCAAGGGGGACGGAGGAGGCACCGGATATGGTATAGATATCTGCGGCTATCTATGTCCGGAAGTGGGAGCAAATACCTGGATTATTTGACGTTAAATACCGTTTTTTTGGCAGCAGCTAGGGTCAAAATAAAAAATAAAATAAATAAGAAAAAAAAATGTAAGTGCATCGTCCCGCTGAACTTGCACGCAGAAGCGAGCGCATATGTAAGTCGCGCCCGCATATGAAAACGGTGTTCAAACCATACGTGAGGTATCGCCGGGATTGTTAGAGCGAGAGCAATAATTCTAGCCCTAGAACTCCTCTGTAACTCAAAACTGGTAACCTGTAGAAATTTTTAAACGTCCCCTATGGAGATTTTTAAGGTTAAAAGTTTGTTGCCATTCCACGAGCGGGCGCAATTTTAAAGCGTGAAATGTTGGGTATCAATTTACTCGGCGTAACATTATCTTTCAGAACCCTGATATTACGGGGATACAAATTGGGGCTGCACATTACAAGGTATCCGCTTACGCGGATGACCTTTTATTTTCACTTACGGAACCAAGTATATCCCTACCAAATCTCCTGAGAGAATTAGATCAATATGGAAATTTCTCTAATTTAAAAATCAATATGTCAAAATCTGAGGCCATGGGAATAGCTATCCCTCCACCGCAGACTGAAACTCTGAAGGCTAATTTTAAGTTCAGATGGACCACAACAGCACTTAAATATTTGGGTACGCTTATTCCACCTAAGATATCTCAAGTATATGCACTAAATTTTACACCTTTACTTAATAAAATACGGAACCTACTAGTTAAATGGCATCAGGGTTTCTTTTCCTGGTTTGGTAGGTGCAATATAATCAAAATATCAATCCTACCTAAACTAGTATACATGTTTCAAACTTTGCCGATCCTTATCCCCCAAGAATTCTTAAACAGATTAATGCGACAATAACCCAGTTTATTTGGGCCAATAAAAAACCCAGGTTACAACGCCGACTCATGACCATGCCAAAACAGTACGGAGAGATGGCGGTACCAGATATCCAGAAGTATTACCAGGCAGTACATATGGGGAGATTAATAGACTGGTGTAGACACGCAGATTTTAAATTGTGGCCAAGGTTGGAGCAACTTCAAAGTAGGATCCCATTAAAACGGGCAGTCTGGTGTTATGCAGATCTTAACCGGACCTTAAGAAAACACCCAATCATAGGCCCTACCCTGCGTATATGCTCCCGAATATGCGCCAGTACTAAGTTATCACCTGTCCACTCCCACTTGTACCCTATTGTGGGGAATCCTCGCTTCCCCCCGGGATTACAGGAGGGACCATTTAAAACATTATTGGAGTCACAATGTTATCAGGCCTCATACTTCGCACAAACAAGAACTTGGCCCTCACTAACGGTGTTGACCTCATCAAGAGACCGATTTAGTCTTGACTATTGGAGTGGGGCACAACTTCGACACTTTTTAAATACTCTTCCCACCCCAGACAGATTTCAACGACCGTTGACTCAGTTAGAAAAATTATGTGAAGAGAAAGGCCCATTATCTCATACACTTTCACAAATGTATGCGTTACTGATTACTCCCATTGAGGGATATATCCCTCCATTTATAACGAAATGGGAAATGATACTAGATAGGACCTTCTCCCCGGCGCAACAGAAACAAATAATAAATATGGCCTTAAAATCGTCGATATGTACACGAGTTCAGGAAACCAACTTTAAAATTTTGACAAAATGGTACCGTACACCCTCAATACTCCATAAATATTCCCCCTTGATTCCAGACAAATGCTGGAGATGTTCGGAAGACAAGGGGACATTATTTCATATTTTCTGGTCATGTTCGAAACTGGAATATTTTTGGAAGGAGGTGTATCGTATATCTCAGAAATTTACGGACTATATCCTAACTGAGGACCCAGCCCTATTTTTACTACATGTTTCGCATATACCAGAAAAGATATACAATAAATTAATCTTGCGCCATCTTTTTAATGCCGCTAGATCATGTATTGCATGGCAGTGGAGAGACCCAGATCCTCCCTCTATTGCTTCCTGGCTAACAAGAGTAGAGGAGATAAATAAGATGGAGGACCTGGTACTCTCGGCTCAAAATAATCACGAGAGATATTCGGAAACTTGGGCTCAATGGAATAAATTTAAACTCTCAGAAGAGGGGAAGGCCCTTTTTGTAAACTAAGGAGATTAAATATAAGTTGGGGTATTTAGTAAGTGCCCTTGTCTTCCCAGAGGGCGGTTATATATTGGTATTAGTAAATACCTCCTTTTCCTTCCCCCCCCTTTTTTTTTTTTCTCTTTTTTTCCTTTTCTTTTTTCCTTTTTTTTTTTTTTTTTTCTTTTCCCCTATTTTTTTCTTTTTTTCTGGATATGATTTGGCTTCCTTTTTTTCTTGTCAAAGATTTTTATTTATTTTCAAATAAAAAGACAGAAACAATAAACAACGAAAACGGAAAATAATAAGGTGCATTACATATATTCATTTTCATATATGAAATATCTTGTAATTAAATAAACACTAATAACAGCATGAGTATTATGCAGTCTAAAATGTAAATTAATGGGTTAGAAATCCGACACTGTGGAAAACGTCTAATAAGTAATGTTTCATGGATACAATGAGTAACCCTGAATCACTTCTAGAAACGTTATAAAAATGCCTCCAGACCATTTTACCACCCCAAATGGGTGCAAACTGTGGTAAAATGGGGGCAATTAAAAAGAACATGTATTACCATAACTAAGATAGTACTGAGAGTACACAGGCAAAATTAGTATATTAAGAATAATGAATATCAAGTAAGTATGATCGTAACCTAATGGTTACAGTGTACTTTAACTTCAAGATAAACAATCTGATGGACAAAACATGCTGGTATTAGATGCAAACGATTATGATGTCAAAATAAATGCATTCAATTAATATATTCCATAAAGGAATAAAAAAAAACTAAAGAATTAAAGATGTGAGATAGAGAAGAAGAGAGAGGAAAAATAAAAATAAAAGGAGAGAGAAGAAGAGGAAAGAAGGAAAGAGTTTCTCCAGGTGGTGATCTGCATATCAAATAGGACAATGTAATTTATCCACTAAAATAACCAATTAACTATTGAGGTAACAATAATGACTGGTCGAAGTCAGGGGGAAGGTAGTGTTTTACCCATGGTTGCCAGATCTGTTTAAATTTATCGATATTATTGTCTTCTATGGCCGACATTTTAGCATAAGTTAAAGCTCTATTCATTCTATTCTTAGCTTCCGCAACTATTAGAGTTTTGGATGTCCAGGCTTTAGCTATAGTTTGTTTAGCGGCAGTACTAAGCTGGAGGAAAAGCTTAAAGTGAGGGTGTGTTAGCGTTGGAGGTTTCAGGTTCAGAAGAGCCATGGCTGGATCAGGAGGTATAGAACATTCTAGAGCTTTAGAAGCCAAAGCAAAAATATTTGTCCAAAATTCTTGGACCACCAGGCATTGCCACCAGATGTGGAAATGGGTACCTGGGGAAGGACAACCTCTGAAGCCGTTGTTAGGATAGGTCGGGGTAGATTTGGCTATTCTAGCAGGTACCAGGTACCATCTTGCTAAAACTTTAAAGTTGGTTTCAACAGCGTGACAATTTGAGGAAGAGCTTTTTGTAGCTTGCCATACTTTGGACCAGTCATTAGTGTCAAGAACTCTGTTCATATCTACTGCCCATTTATCTGCATAGGAGGGTAATATATCCTTAGGGAGAGTAGTAAGTTGCTGATATATATCGAAGAGATAACACCTCTAATATGTGGATCACTTTTGCATATACGTTCAAATTGAGACATTTGATTAAGCGGTGTGCCAATATTTAGAAGAGGAGTGTAGAAATTTTTGATTTGCAGGTATCTAAAGGTTTCAGATCTTGGGAGTCCATGAGTGTCACATAGTATCGGAAATTCCATGATGTTGGAATTATTACACAATTGATATAATCAAGATAAATTTAAAGTGGACCAAGCAGAAAATGACTTCGGATACCTCCAGGCTGGGTAAAAGGCTGGATTTCCAAGGAAGGAGAGAAGAGGATTATGTGGGGATTGAAGGTTGGAAGGTTTACCAAATTTATCCCATATTGATAAGGAATGTTTCGTAATGGGATTAGAGATATGTGACCTATCTGTGGGGTGAATCCATAATATATTTGCAATAGAGATAGGGTCACAGTCTACAGATTCAATCAACACCCAAAGGGGTGCTTCTTCTTTAGAATGATATTTCGTAAGAATTGAGAGTTGTGCAGCCGAATAATAGGAAGCAAAGTTTGGTAAACCGAGCCCCCCTTTCAGTTTACTTAGATATAATGTGGTCATTGGTATCCGTGGTTTGATTTTCCCCCAGATGAAGGCCGAGACTCTACGTTGTGATTTTCTGAGGAAATATGCTGGTAGTGGGATAGGCAAAACTCTAAACAAATATAGAAATTTCGGTAAAATTTACATTTTTATTGCATTAATCCTTCCCAGCCAAGATAGTGGGAGAGAGGACCATTGTTTCATGTAATTAGTAACTTGTTTCAGTAAAGGGAGATAGTTGACTCTAAATAAATCTTTGAGTGAGGTTGTGAGTTGAACACCTAAATAGGGTAGCTGATTAGAAACCCAGTGAAATGGTAAAGTAGATTGGAGATGTAGGAGGTCGGTTTGTTCTAAAGATATGTTAAGTACATTTGATTTGGTAGGGTTAACTTTAAGTCCAGAAACTGTAGCAAATTTGTCTAATATGTTCAGTAAATTCGGAGCAGATATATGTGGATGAGATAGGAATATGAGAATATCGTCAGCAAAAAGGCATAATTTATGTTGATAACCACCTAATTCAATACCCTTGATATCTTGATTACTCCTAATTAACTGTGCCAATGGTTCGATAAGGAGGGCAAAAAGTAAGGGGGATAGGGGACAACCCTGTCTCGTACCTCTACAAATGTTCATCATTGCAGATTTATACCCGGCATATTTAATGTATGCTTTTGGGCTATCATACAACGAAGAGATCCATTTTAGAAAATTATTACCAAATCCCCATTTTTGTAGCGTATAATGCATATATGGCCAGGTGACAGAATCAAACGCCTTCTTAATATCTAGAGATATAAGACATGAAGGAATGTGTCTTGATTTAGCTGCGTTTATGAGTAGAAGAGCACGTCTGATGTTGTCACCTGCCTGTCTTTTTGGCATAAAGCCGGTTTGATCTCGGTGTATTAATTGACCTATAGTATTATTGAGGCGGGTAGCTAATATCTTAGCTAATAGTTTAATGTCAAGGTTGAGTAGTGATATAGGACGATAATTTGTCCATGAAGTAGCGTCTGAATGTGGTTTAGGAATCATCACTATAATGGAGGTAAGTGTTTCTGTGCGGAAGGAATGGTTTTCAAGGATAGAATTAAAGGCTCTGGTCAGAATCGGCGCTAGTATATGTGAGAACTGCTTATAGTATAATGCCGAGAATCCGTCAGGGCCTGGTCTTTTATTAAGTTTTAGGTGGTTGATCGCATTCAGGACTTCCGGGGTAGTTATTTGGCGTTCAAGATTATCACGTTGTAATTGATCAAGGGTGGGAAGGCTAATATTGGAAAACATGGTATCTGCTTTTGATTTATCAAACTCTTGGCAAGAGGAATATAATTTAGATAATTTGGAATGGAATACCTCCAGTATTTTTACTAGGGGTAATTGGAGATTTGTCAAGGAAGGGGAATACTGTAGCATTAGAATCTCCACATAGGACCAATGTACCAAATTTATGTGTATCAATAAGTTGGAAGAGATGGGACATAAAAGCTAGTGGTCGCTTGTTGGGGGCGTAATAAGAGACGACCGTGATAGGGTCGTCGGTGAGGTAACCTGTAATCAAAATGTATCTACCTTCTGGATCATTCAATTGTGACACAAGGGTGCATGGAGTGTTACGGTGGAAACCTATAAGGGTTCCCCGTTGTTTAAAGGAAGCAGAGGCAACATAAAACTGTGGATAAGTGGAAGAGAGGAATTTCGGATGAGCCTTATCTATAAAGTGAGTTTCCTGTAGGCATATAATATGGGCTTTTTTAGCATGAAATGTGCGCATATCTTTTGAGCGTTTGTGGGGAATATTAAACCCTTGTACATTTAAAGACAGAATATTTATAGGGGCCATGACTGCATAGCATAAATTACTATAAGAATAAAAATATGACTTACTTCTAGGTTCGTAATCACCACCTGGAGAGGGAAAAGATTAGAGAAAGCAAAACAGAAAAAAATAGAGTAGAAATAAAAAAAAAAAAAAAAAAAAAAAAATCGATCAACCCTTTTATAATAGCACATTAGCAATAATAAAAGATAATAACACAGGGTGTGGGAACGTCTACAGAACATATTCAGCATGTTCCGAGAGGTTCCAGAGCCATCATCAGAGACCCGCATAATCCTGACGGGTAACTGAAGATGGAACAGGGGGCTACAAGAATTTCCTGAGGGAGGAATAGCACCGGAGGACCACGGGAATATAAAAAAAACTTTTTAACAACCAAAAGTCCACTTTGTATAAGTACCTAAACAGAAAATAGAATATAAGGATGTTACTATATATTTATTAGTACAAATACCAATATGGGTAGGATAGTGAAATAAGAGAAAAAAAGAAAAGAAAAGTCAGGTATCTATACTAAGACACTGGATCTTAGAAGGCATATTAGAAAAAGAATGGTCAAGTCTCGACTAAAAATTTCCTAATAGAGATTAGAAAGTGGTGTGGGAGTATTGGAGATTTTTAAATTTTCAATCAAGGCAGATTGAAGGTCTTCCGGGGATCTACAGATGTACTTAGTTTCGAGAAACGTAAATTTTAGAGAAAAGGGAAATTCCCAGCGATAGGTAATATGGTGTTGTTGCAGGATTTGCAGCTGGGGCTTAAGTGCACGTCTTTTAGCAACCGTGAGAGGAGATATATCAGCAAAAAGCTGATATGTGTAACCCTGGAATTGCAAAGATTCTTTGTCCCTAGCAGCCGCCAATAGTTGCTCTTTGGTTCTGTAGTAGTGGAATTTAGCAATTATATCTCTTGGTGGGCCATTTGTTTTGCGGGGGGGCTAGAGCTCTGTGAATTCTATCGAATTCTATTCTTTCCACAGGTATACCAGGCTGTAATTCTTGAAGTAGCGCTGTTATAGTAGCCGGGAGATCAAGGACAGTCTCAGGAATTCCTCTTATTCTCAGGTTCGATCGTCTGTCCCTATTTTCCTGGTCTTCTAAACGAGACTGTAGTGCAAGATTTTCTTCCTTTAGAATTTCAAGCTCTGAGGTGTTTTGCTGTGTGAAACCATCTAGGTCGTCCACTCTAATTTCTAGCTCAGCTGTTCTCTGCCCCAGCTCTCTAATTTCTTTAGTCAGTTTATCAGTGATTCTGTCAGAAGTCTTCTTTAGGGCTTTGTGTAGCATAAATTCAAACTTTTTAAATATATCTTCACTATTCTCAGTCTGAGTTACCTCAGTATCTGAATCTGTGCCTGCTGTTTCCTTAGTAAACTGTGAAGGCGCTGTCTTACAGCGCTGTGTAATAGCCTGTGAGGAGATAGCTGTCGCCATTCTTAGGGTCTGCCTGGCCGGTGCCGTTTTAGATAGTGGCGCTTTAATTTTCGATTTATGTCCTCTCAGGACCATTATATATTCACCTGGGGTCTAGATGGGGCTTATGGTGCTGATTTGTACCGTTCGCGGTACCGCTGGGACCCGTAGTCCTCCGGCTATCTCCTCCCTCGGAGTGGGGCTCTAAGCCAGGACGTCCGCCCGCTCAGGCATCCGCGCATGCACCCTTGGCTTCCAAAAATAAAAAAAATAAAAACAAAAAAAACATTATCTTTCATAAAATAGAAAAACTTGGGCTAACTTTACTATTGTCTTATTTTTTAAATTAAAAAAAGTGTATTTTTTCCCCAAAAATTTGTTTGTTAGACCGCTGCGCAAATACGGTGTGACATAAAGTATTGCAATGACTGCCATTTTATTCTCTAGGGTGTCTGAAAAAAAGTATATAATGTTTGGGGGTCTAAGTAATTTTTTTGCAAAAAAAATATTTTTTTGGTTACCTGTTATAAACTCCTGAAACAGACTACCACAATGTCCTGATGAAAGGAGAGGACAGAGCATCAGTGAGAGATCCGGTGAGATTGCTCCTGGGACGCTGCTCCCGACTTCCTATGCTAATTTCATTGCTGTTACCACCGCTGTGTGGATGTTTCCTCACCCATGACTATCAACCTGAGTGACTTCACCATCCCTCCACCCTCCTGTGTATTTTCATCATATAGCCTTGGAGCATACCTCTTACTGCAACTGTGCATGTCAGCACCTGTCAATACAGCCTAAGTCCGAATCACATTGCCGGCTACTGTATTCTATACATGGACTGTTTCTTGATGTGGCATGATAGCATGTGAAATTTGCATCCCATATTGATAGCATGTGAAATTTGCATCCCATATTGGCCACTGCTGTTCACTACTAAGTGCTGCTTTCAGTTTATTCAGCCAGTTGACTGGTGAGAGTGGGTTATGAATGAGAGCCCCGGGTCCCCCTTTTATGAGTTCCTGACAACATTGTCATGATCGTTTTTATGATTGTGTGGGGATGGTTGCTTTTTTTGTGAATTTTCCAATTTGTATTGATAAACATCATTTTTGATAAGTATACCGCTGTGTGTTTCCCCTTGGAGTTACCTTTACTTTGGTACCTTGATACATTAGTGTAACTCCATCACATCTAGGTGGTGCTGTTGCAGAGGTTTTTTTTGGCGCGGAAGTCAGTGCTGGGGACAGCGTGGAGTGAGAGGAAGTTTGTATCAGGAAGCTAGTTGTTGGGTAATTTGGACAGGGTATACTCCCTAATCCTCATTAAATTATTAGGTACGATGCCCGGCTGGTGTGGAGATGCGACTTGGTGTACATCTTGTGGCATGTATGCGTTCCTTGATCATCTGATCGAGGGCGAATACTGCTGTGCAAAATGTAAGCACATTGTTTCCCTGGAGGCCCAGGTTCTGAATCTAGTGAAGCAACTGTCAGCACTGAGAAGACCCTCCACACTAAAGGAGAGCCGGGAACGTACCCGGTAGGTGCCGGAAGGGGCCAGCACAGAGGCGGGTGGATAAAAAGAGGTGCAGGCACTAGAAACGAGTAGATGGGTGACAGTCAGGAAGGATAGAGGGGGAAGTGCCAGGAAGGCGGATCCTGGGCGGGAGCATCCCAATAAGTACACTCCATTGAGTGACATTGGTGAAACTGGTCAGGGACCAGCACTGCTGGAGCTGAGGGAACTCTCCTAGCTGCCAGGGGAAGAACTCCTCCAGTGAGAGTGAGGGGGAAGCAAAGGAAAAGGATAAACAGATTCTGGTGGTAGGGGACTCAATTCTTAGAAGAACAGAGAGGGCAATCTGTGACAAAGAGCTAAAGCGCGGAACTTTATGCTGTCTACCGGTCGCTCGGGTTCTGCACATCACGGATCTGGTGGATAGATTATTGGGAGGGGCTGAGGAAGACCCGGCTGTCATGGTGCACATTGGCACTAATGACAAAGTCAGAGGCAGATGGAGTGTCCTAAAGAATGATTTTAGGGACTTGGGAGCTAAATTGAGGAAAGGGACCTCCAAGGTAGTATTCTATACTACCAGTGCCTTGAATCACACCAGAAAGGCAGAGGGAGATTAGGGAAGCAAGTGGGTAAACAAAGGGTAACAAAGGGTAAACAAGTGGCTGAAGGGCTGGTGTAGTAAGGAGGGGTTTGGGTTCCTGGAGAACTGGGCCGACTTCTTAGTCAGTCACCAGTTCTATAGAAGGCACAGACTGCACCTAAATGAGGAGGTCTGCTGGGAGTGAAGAAGGCCGAAAAGTTAGAGGGTTTTTTAAACAAGGCGATGGGGGGGGGGGGAGGGTCCAGAGGTAGATATAGTCAGCAATGAACATATTCCAGAGGGTAGTATTGTGAGCATTAGTGGTAGGTTGACTAAAGCACATAAACCCAAGGTAAGTATAGTAACAAGTCAAAATACATCCCTGGGAATTAGACCAGTTACCCTAACCTCAATAGTATGCAAGCTCTTGGAGGGGATGATAAGGCACTATATACAACATTTTATGAATGAAAGCGGTATCATTAGCAGTATTCATCATAGATTCATGAAGAATCGTTTTTGCCAACCAATCTATTAACCTTCTATGAGGAGATGAGCTGCCATCTAGATAAAGGAAGGCCCGTAGACATGGTGTATCTGGATTTTGCAAAAGCATTTGACACAGTTCCCCATAAACGTTTACTGTACAAAGTAATGTCCGTTGGCATGGTCCATAGGGTGAGTGCATGGATCAAAGTGGCTACAAGGGCGAGTTCAGGGGGTGGTGATAAATAGGGAATACTCGGAATGGTCAGGGGTGGGAACTAGGGTCCCGCAGGGTTCTGGGCTGGGACCGATCCTGTTCAGGGGCGGACTGACAAGTCGGTGACTCGGGTGCCGCCCGAGGGCCCGGGGCCATTAGGGACCCGGACTCGGCCACATGAGGGGCCACTTGAAACGGCTGTATTAAATGCCGCGATGCCGCTAACAATACTGCTAACGGCGCGCGGCTCCCCGCCGGCCCCTCCTTCCCTCCCGTCCGTCCCAGGTGCTTCTACTGTATGCGTCGTGACGTCACCTGGGACGGACGGGAGGGAAGGAGGGGCCGGCGGGGAGCCACGCGCCGTTAGCAGTATTGTTAGCGGCATCGCAGCATGTAATACAGCCGCTTCAACCGGCCGAGTCCGGGCCCCTAATGGAAGAGAAGAGTGGAGGGGCCGGCGGGGAGCATCAGCATCGGCATCGGTGAGTAAATTACCAGGATCGCCACAAGTGATGGGGGGTTGGTACAGAGTCACGGGCCCCGGGTCCCCCCACCCCACAGTGTCCCCCTAGCCCACAGTGTCACCCCACACCACAGTGTCCCCCCTACCCCACAGTGTCCCCCCACCCCACAGTGTCCCCCTGTGTGCATGTCCCCCCCTGTGTGTGCTCTCTCCCTCCAGTGTCCCCCTGTGTGTGCGTGTCCCCCCCTGTGTGTGTGCTCTCCCTCCAGTGTCCCCCTGTGTGTGCGCTCTCCCTCCAGTGTCCCCCTGTGTGTGCGCTCTCCCTCCAGTGTCCCCCTGTGTGTGCGTGTCCCCCCCTGTGTGTGCGCTCTCCCTTCAGTGTCCCCCTGTGTGTGCGTGTCCCCCCCTGTGTGTGCGCTCTCCCTCCAGTGTCCCCCTGTGTGCGTGTCCCCCCCTGTGTGTGTGCTCTCCCTCCAGTGTCCCCCTGTGTGTGCGCTCTCCCTCCAGTGTCCCCCTGTGTGTGCGCTCTCCCTCCAGTGTCCCCCTGTGTGTGCGTGTCCCCCCCTGTGTGTGCGCTCTCCCTCCAGTGTCCCCCTGTGTGTGCGTGTCCCCCCTGTGTGTGCGCTCTCCCTCCAGTGTCCCTCTGTGTGTGCGCTCTCCCTCCAGTGTCCCCCTGTGTGTGCGTGTCCCCCCGTGTGTGCGCTCTCCCTTCAGTGTCCCCCTTTGTGTGCGTGTCCCCCCCTGTGTGTGCGCTCTCCCTTCAGTGTCCCCCTTTGTGTGCGTGTCCCCCCCTGTGTGTGCGCTCTCCCTCCAGTGTCCCCCTGTGTGCGTGTCCCCCCCTGTGTGTGCGCTTTCCCTCCAGTGTCCCCCTGTGTGTGCGTGTCCCCCCCTGTGTGTGCGATCTCCCTTCAGTGTCCCCCAGTGTGCGTGTCCCCCCTGTGTGTGCGCTCTCCCTCCAGTGTCCCCCTGTGTGTGTGTGCCCCCCCCCTGCGTGTGCGCTCTCCCTCCAGTGTCCCCTGTGTGTGTGTCCCCCCCTGTGTGTGCGCTCTCCCTACAGTGGCCCCCCCTGTGTGTGTGCTCTCCCTGCAGTGTCCCCCCCTGTGTGTGTGCTCTCCCTCCAGTGCCCCCCCCTGTGTGTGTGCTCTCCCTCCAGTGTCCCCCCTGTGTGTGTGCTCTCCCTCCAGTGTCCCCCCTGTGTGTGCGCTCTCCCTCCAGTGTCCCTCCCTGTGTGTGCGCTCTCCCTCCAGTGTCCCTCCCTGTGTGTGCGTGTCCCCCCCTGCATGTGCGCTCTCCCTCCAGTGTCCCCCTGTGTGTGTGCGCCCCCCCCTGCGTGTGCGCTCTCCCTCCAGTGTCCCCCTGTGTGTACGTGTCCCCCCCTGCATGTGCACTCTCCCTCCAGTGTCCCCCCGTGTGTGCGCTCTCCCTCCAGTGTCCCCCTGTGTGTGCGCCCCCCCCCCCTGTGTGTGCGCTCTCCCTCCAGTGTCCCCCTGTGTGCGTGTCCCCCCCTGTGTGTGCGCTCTCCCTCCAGTGTCCCCCTGTGTGTGCGTGTCCCCCCCCGGGTGTGCGCTCTCCCTCCAGTGTCCCCCCCCTGTGTGTGAGCTCTCCCTCCAGTGTCCCCCCCCTGTGTGTGAGCTCTCCCTCCAGTGTCCCCCTGTGTGTGCGTGTCCCCCCCTGCGTGTGCGCTCTCCTTCCAGTGTCCCCCTGTGTGTGTGTGTGCGTTCTCCCTCCAGTGTCCCCCTGTGTGTGTGTGTGTGTGTGTGTGTATGTGTGCTCTCCCTCCTGTGTCCCCCTGTGTGTGTGTGTGTGTGTGTGTGCGCGCGCATTCTCCCTCCAGTGTCCCCCTGTTTGTGCGCTCCCCCCCTACAGTGTCCCCCATTGTGCTCTCCCTCTCCAGTGTGCCCCCCCCAGTGTCCACCTGTGTGCTTTCCCCCCCGCCACACACACAAACACACACAGTGTCCCCCTGTTTGCTCTCCCTCCCCCCTGTGTCTCCCTGTGCAGGTGTGGCTTGAGTGTGGGGACCAAGGGGGCCCCATGATCTTCTACTGCCCGGGGGCCCCATGAGTTGTCAGTCCGCCCCTGCGTAAAGGAGCCTTGGGGGCTTATATAAAACACTCCTGGTAAAGGAAGGGAAGGATCCAACACTATGCTCTAGCTTTAGGCCAATATCCCTTATTAATGAAGATATGAAAATTTAAGCGAGGATATTGTCTGAGAGACTAAAGCTATATATGCCAGAATGTATAGGAAAAGATCAAGCAGGCTTTGTCCCTGGGAGAGAAACAAGGGACAATATTCTAAAAACAATTCTATTAATGCATGAAGCAAAAAAAGGTAAGAAACCCATTCTTTTCCTATCAATAGATGCTGACAAGGCCTTTGATAGGTTAGATTGGGACTTCATGCTTGGGACACTGCATACATTTGGCATAGATCCACGCATGCTTAGGTGGATAATGGCTCTGTACCCTAAACCTACGGGCCAAATTCAGGTAAATAGAACCTTATCAGAAGCCTTTAGGCTCTATAATGGTACACGTCAGGGCTGCCCATTCCCCCTTAATTTTTGTGTTTTCTCTGGAACCCTTTTTAGCTTCTATAAGAGCTAATTATGAAATTAAAGGTATAGAAATTGTGGGACAAGAATACAAGACATTCGCTTTCGCGGACAATATTATGTTCTATATAACGAATCCCACACAAACCCTCCCAAAGGTTTTGGGAGAACTGAGCAGCTGTTAGGCTGTTTCGAATTTAAGGATTAATATGGAGAAATGGAGATATTAAATATCTTGTCTCCTCAACTGAAGGTAGGATCCTTAGAGCTCTCTTTCTCTTTGTGTGGAAGCAAAAGGGATAAAAAATATCTGCGAATAAGCCTAGCAGTATCAACAATAGCTCTATACCAAGATAACTATTTACCGCTATTGAAAAAAATTAAACAAGACTTGAAAGGTTATCATGGTTTGGTAGGATAAATGTGATTAAAATGATGATCTTTCCAAAAGCTCTGTATTTCTTCCAAAGACTTCCGATTTATATCGAGGGGGTATAGATTCACTTATGTATATATATTATTTATTTAGTGAATACTTTCCCCAATTCCTTCCAGGTTTATTGAGTGCTCTTGGCCAATTTCTCATATATATATATATATATATATATATATATATATATACACATATACACACATACATATATATATATATATATATATATATATATATATATATATATATATATATATATATATATATATATATATATGAAAAATTGGCCAAGAGCACTCAATAAACCTGGAAGGAATTGGGGAAAGTATTCACTAGATAAATAATATGGTTAGAGTAAAATTGAGTGAGGAATGGGGGATAGGCACTTCACGTTAAGGAATAATGAGTTGGGGGGGGGGGTTGTGGGGGTGAATGTAAAAACATATAACATATAAATTACAAAAAAAGGAAGTGAAGGAGAAGGGGAGAAATGGGAAGGAAAGAGGAAAAACATATATATATATATATATATAAATGTAGCGGGGTCGTACCCCTTTTAGGGGAAAAGACTACATTCCCCATAATTCCCCAGGCTCCCGGGCTGCTTGTTTCCGCCCGAGAGGCTGCTGGGGGAGGTGATTAAAAGGAGGAGGAGAGACCGCCTCTTCCTCTTCTGACTGGGCTTCCTCTTGTGACTGGTCTCCCTCTTCTGACTGTGCTGGTGACGCGGAGACTTGTTCCTGAGGAGACACCTGTGCGGACCGGGCCTGCTGAAGGCCTGAAGCCTGGGCCTTGCAGCAGGTGGAGAGAGACTCTCATCCCTCAGAGTCAGCAGCAGCGGAGCGGAGACTCTTCCCTACAGTCGGTCGGTCGGAGTTGAGGACCGGAACGCAGGGGCTGTGACGGAGGAGACCGGACGCCGCCATTGGAGGGACCGGAGCTGAGGACGGTACCCCAGGATTGGTGACAGAGCTGAAAGGCTCATCCTGCATTGATACACACATTTTCATGCCTATTGAACTGCCAAGGCACAATTTACCTCAGAGCAGCAAATGTTACTTTCTGTGGATTACAAATACACCATTTAAAGCTACATGTGCACCACCTCTACAGATCTATTGCCGGTGAAGAATACTGTACTTATTCAAGGACTGAGCTCTATTGCTAGGGATCAGGCCTGGTCCGTTAGGTAGGTGTAGATAGATTTATTGCACCTCAGGGGTGCATAGCAGAAGGTCGCTACACTTGGCGCTCCGTTTCCCCATTGCTAGTTTGATACATATATGTGTATATGTTAAAGTGCATATTGCAGGGACCTGCTAAAGTATTGTAAGTCATATGTTTAAATGCATGTTACTATTTCTTTTCCTTACTGCCAAAGTAAAGCCAGTTATTCTTATCTCAGCAGTCTGCTTGTGAGTTCATACCCATTACACTTAGAGTATAAGTGATATTTATATGTGCATAGATACATACCCCTTTACTAACTGTGCCAGAGCGGGTAGAGCAAATTGCCGGGGGTTGGTGGAGCTGTACTCAGGGACCCAAAACAAACCAGCGGCCCTCTTAACTGGGGGTATCGCTACATATATATATATATATATATATATATATATATATATATATATATATATATATATATATATATATATATATATACATATATATATATAATTTTTTTTTTTGGGGGGGGGGGGGATCAGGAGCTAAGGGTGTAGTATCTCTACCTTAAAAAAAAAAAAATTGATCATGAATTTTTAGAAATATGGCCATTTCAGAGGCAATGTTAAAGGATAGAGCCATTCTTTTTGTATTTGTATATGTGTTTGTGTATTTTTTTTCTGAATGTTTTAGATTTATGTGTTTGGAATGATATGGAATATAATAATTTAAGAAAAATAATTGAAATACAATATTGCAGAAGTAACTATTTTCCATGTTCCCAGTATCAGTGCCATCTGCTAAAAGGGCTGCAATGCTTTTTAACTGTGGCTGGCAAAGCACTGATCCCTAGACACTGAAAAACATCTGAAGTCCCCAGTGTCAGGGTGTAAGTAATTGAGTTTAATAAAGTAATATGGATGGAAGAATTGACAGTGAGGCTACAGGAAAGATAACCAAAGTTTATAAAACTTTATGGTATACTTAGAAGGAATTCTCTAGATCAGAGAGACTGCAGTCTTTTCTCAGACAAAAATCCCTGGTACACTTAGAGAAAAGTCTTATGATCGTTTGGTGGAGTTGGGTGGTCGGTGTCCAGAGGTTTCCCTTTTTTTTCTGTATGTGTTTTTTTTTGTGGTATAGGATTTGTATTTAAAATGGAAGGGTTCAAAATATAGAGGGTTGTATATAGACATAAAGAGCGGAACATACAAAATCAACTGGCATTATCTATAGCACTATTTTAGGATGTAGGAAACTTGACGGTAACTATGAAAGTAAGTTAAACATATTGTAAGATTGGGTGATAAGGACTTTGTATTAAAAACAAAAAAGTCTCAAATAGTATAAAAAACAAAACAAAAAAAAAACATCTTGTGGCTGTCATTACATGCATGATTTATGAATTATATTTTATTAGCTTACTATAAAACGCTTGTGTTACTTTTGTAATGTTGTTATATTGCCACCTTGTGGAAATTAATTATATTGTTGGTAACATGAAGCAATCAGTGTTATTCATATGTGATGAGTGTCCAGTTACTAAATGTGCTACAAAATGAATATGCCTACATTTTGGTTAAAGTGAGATTTAAAATGTGGTTTGCACTATCAGGAAAAGATTAAACCTCAAATCCTGAGTTGAGCTTTAAAAATAAACAGCCATAAAAGACTAGACATGTGCACACTGAAATATTTTGTTTCGGAATTTTGTTTTCGCCCGAAAAATACATTTATTTAGTTACCGAAATTAGTTTTTATTTATTTTGTTTTTCGTTAAAAATTGCATTCGTCCAAAAAGCCTAATTAATTAAGGTTGAATCTGTCATTGAAGGCTTATGGTGTCTGTTGAATGTTCAAATAAGATTCGACGGAGCAGCTAAACTGTACAAGGCCGTATAGTTTAGCTGCTCCGTCAAATCTTCTTAGAACTTTCGACAGACACCATGAGCCAAAGATTTGATGTTTGTTTGTTTTTCGATGCTTTGTCGAATCTTTGTCGTTCATGTTGAATGTACTGTATATAGTTCAAACAGAAAATGAACTGGTGATAGTGATCAATGATCAGACAGGTAACAAGATAGGGTATATAGAATCTATATAGAATCTCAATCTATAATATAGAATCTATAATAATAAATCCCCCCCCCCCCCCCCACCCACACCACGGGCAGCCTCTGAGGCTATCACAACACTAGCAACACTAGTATCACTATCAAGTTCACAACACTAACACAATAGATTATTATGAAAAAGTTAAGTTGAACTGTAGCTTGCTTCATTATTGTTCTGCTGCTGTGCTTATGCTTAATTGCTAAATAATTTAGGTTCTCTGACAAATGGACCAGCTAAGATTGACTGTCTTCTGAAATGATTCAGTGTGTGTGTCTCTCTGCTAGCAATCTTAAGTGAAAGTAAGTTGGCTGTACGTGTGTACTTAGTTTTAGCTATTTTTCTGCTCCTCCTCTTTGGTTACAATCAGCCAATAACATTCATCATCATCATTATTTTTATTTTACTTCCCCCACCCAATTCCAGCAGTCGAATCTTTTCTCTCTATGTCGAATCTTTTCTCTCTATGTCGAATCTTTTCTCTATGTAGAATAATCTTGGACTAATAGAGTTAAAGCAGGATTCCACTTTTCGGAACCATCCCCCCCTCCGTGTCACATTTGGCACCTTTCAGGGGGAGGGGGGGTGCAGATACCTGTCTAAGACAGGTATTTACACCCACTTCCGGGCATAGACTTCCACAGGAGTCTATGCCTCTTTCTGTCCCGCCGCGCTGTCTGCCTGTCTTTAAAAAAAATATATTTCAGGTGCAGACCACAGGTTCGATAGACACAGATTGTTATTGTCAGCGTCATGTCGCATCTCCTATCTATATCGAACTGTTGTCGCAACGAAAACGAAAATAAAGCATTTGTTTATGTCGGATCTTTCGTTTTTCGGATTCTGCACTCTCGTTATCTTTTGTTAAAACGATAGGGAAAATACCTGAAATTTGGACAAAAATGCAGGTCAGGTGGTTGGCTGTGGAATAATTTCACTTGCTCATCCTTCTGTCTCTGACTGGATTTCTCTGGTGCCTGTTCTGTCTCTTGCTACTCTCCAGCCTCAGCGGTCTCTTCTTGCCCTCAAGCATTATGCCCAACTGCAGGGGTATGTTCCAGCAGGTCTGTGTGTCAATACGTACCTGTTCTGGTTCAGCTCACTTTTTAAGGTGTAGATAAAGCTGTTAGAAATCCTGTATATAGCCATACAGAACAGATGGACAGTGCACAGTCCACCTAAGCTTTGCTGCTCAACTGTAGACAGGAAAATTAACTTTTATTATAGAGAAAAGACATAGAATTTAACCATAGATGCAGCTAAAAGCTTATAAACACCACCATCTACTGGCTGAAAAATATACCTGTAGTTGTTGTACAAAAATACATGAATGTAATTCAACACTCCCACTCAACAACTACTCCTTATATTAGTTCCATTTCGAAAATCTCAGTTCTACAAATCTGTTTCAGTTCACTAAGGCTGCTTTCACACTGGGCCGGGGGTGCGTTGATGGTAAAACGCAACCAATTTTAGTGGTGCTTTACCTTCGTTTTAGCGGCGCTATTCAGCTGTTAGCGGGGCGCTTTTAATAAAGGGTTAAATGCACCCGTGTAGCGCCGCTGCCAAAGAGCTTTGCAGGCAATTCAGCAGTGGTGCCCATTCATTTGAATGGGCAGGGGCGGTGAGGAGTGGTGTATACACCGCTCCAAAGATGCTGCTTGCAGGACTTTTTTTAATGTCCTGCCAGTGCAGCGCCCCAGTGTGAAAGCACTCTGGCTTTCACACTGGGACTACAGGGGGGGTGTTTTTTAGGTGCTATTTTTAGCCCAAAAGCGCCTGAAAAATGCCCCAGTGTGAAAGGGGTCTAAGAGATGTTATCTCTTCATCAGCAGCTCTGATCCACTTTTGTTTATCATCTCATCCCATGAATTTGGATCAGGTTTTAATGCTTTGGAAGCAACTTAGGACAGACGTTTGGCTGGGATGTCTTTATTGTTTCTGGTGAATTTCCTGATTGCAGGCAAAGCCTCTTGTGGACTGGTTTCTTCATTTACGGCATTTGAATTGTCTGCGTTAATTTCTAGTTCTGTGTCACTTTATTGCTTCTTCATGTGACACTGATGCAGAATTTCCCTCAGTTTGAAGCATTTGTGTTAGTTCATGAAATTTTGAACACACTGAAGTGTAATCGACAATTACACTTCTACTGATGGCTGCCTTGTTTGTGTTATGGTGTAGAATTCTGTACCATTTTGAGATCCACTGTACCCCACAATTACACTTTCCTTTGCGCAAGCATCACATTTGTACGTTTTTCTTTTGGGATGTGCACATAGGCTTTATTTCCAAAAATGCTTAGATGGTTCAAATTTCGGGACTCTTCCATTCCACAGTTCATATGCAGTTTTTTCAATTGATTTTCCTGGTAGTCGATTTTGGAGGTAGCACGCGGTCATAACTGCCTCCCCCTGTATGTGGTCGGCATATCTGTATCAAACAGCATGGTTATTCCACTCTCACAGAGTACGGTTCATTATTTCTGCAACCCTATTTTGTTCTGGGTTGTATGGTATAGTATGGGTAAAGGGTGTAGGGCTCAAAACACAAAATGATACAAAGACATAAAGTTCATGGTTAAAAGTTCATCTCTATAAACAGAAAGAAACTAAAAACAATTACAAAGTCCACCAGGAGGAAAATAATCAGAATCCACCATGGGAATATGGAAGAAATTATATAGATCACCCAATATAACTGACCCTTACCATCAGTGTATGGGTTATACTCACGATTCCGGGTCACCTAATTGCTGTGATAGTCTCTAATTGGCTACCACAGTGATCAGTCACTGTGAAGCCCGCCCTCATATTTTCTCTCTCTGTGAATGGAGGAGAGATATGCATGTTATCTTTCCTTATTCCTTGCAGAGAGAGACAAAAAGTGTGTGTAAATAAAATAATAAAAGTTAAAAAATAAATTAAAAAAACCTAGATTGATGTTTGAATTAGGTCAGTGCTAGGGTTAATGTTTGGGTCAGGGTCAGTATTTTTTTGGACAGGATTCTTTTTTTTAAAATTAGTATCAGTGTCAGTGTGTTTTAGGTAGGATAAAAAAAAAGCAAAATGTGCACTATTGTTTGTGGGCTAAAACGGAAAATTGTATCATACTTACCGTAATTTTCCTTTCCTGGTGCCAATCCATGGCAGCATACATGTGATAGAGCTCCGCCTCTACTCCGCCTTCAGGACTAGTGAATAGCATAAATTAAAGGGCATAGCCCCTCCCCCAACATTCTTCGTAATATAGAATACCGAGGGTGGGAGTTTATGCTGCCATGGATTGGCACCAGGAAAGGAAAATTACGGTAAGTATGATACAATTTTCCGTTTTCCTGGTGCCTCCATGGCAGCATACATGTGATAAATAACTAGCTCACATGGGTGGGTTTAATGCTTTAACAAAAAATAAACTTTAATCAAACACAGACATAGCAGCATGAAGCGCTTTTCTCCCGAACTCTACGGTTGTAAGAGCCCCGGGATCAATACGATAATGTTTGAGGAACGTGTGTCGGGAAGACCAAGCCTAATGTTTCAAGAGAAACATTTGCCCTCGCTGCCCAAGATGCCGATACTGCTCTTGTTGAAGGAGCATTCACCTGAGCCGAAACTTGCTGTGGCTTCCAAGTAGGCCCTGAGAACTTTGGATATGTCTAACTCATAACAGGAGTTTGATTCTGAGTCCATGAAAACTGGTAACGCCCATGGTTCTGATAGGTTTGCCGTTGAGGTGACCTTGGGTGTGAAACCTCTGAGAGGGCGAAGTTCTACCCTATCTGGAAAAAAAGGATATGTGATCATCCCCAATGCCCAGGGAGTGGATTTCCGAAATCCTCCTGTCGGATGTAATAGCCAACAGAAAAGTTGTTTTTAAAGTCAAGTTACAAATTGAGACCTCTTCAACCGGTACAAACGGATGAGTGGATAAGACTTCCAATATTAGAGGAGGATCCCACTTTGGAAAGAAACGTCTGGATGGGGGACACATCTTCAATACTCCCCTGAGGAACGTAACCACTAGAGGGTCTTCTGCCCCCCTGGTGTTAGTTGCTGCAGAAGTTGCGGAAACTTGTACCTTGAGGGAACTCTGGCTGAGCCCCAAATCGAGACCAGTTTGCAGAAAACTCAGAACATCAGCAGTGGAAAGAGAGATAGGATCAAATCCTTTTCCTGGGGCATAGGATAAAAACTTGTCCCAAATTCTTGCATAGATTGTGTTGGTTGTAGGCTTTCTAGCTTTTAACAGGGTGGATATGACCTCTTGGGAACAGCCTAACGATTCAAACCTCCTCCTTTCCACTTCCATACACAAAGATCCAGCTTCTGTGGGTCTGGATGGTCCAGCCTGCCCTGGGTCAACAACTGCAGAAAGGGAGGAATTCTGATCGGATGATCCACACTGAGGTGCATGGCTAGTGGAAACCACGGTCTCTTCGACCAATAGGGTAGCACTGCTAGCACTTTAACTGGTTCGTTCAGGAGTCTGAGGAGAAACCTCGAAATGAGTGGGCGAGGAGGAGAGGTGTAAGCTGTCTTGAAGGTCCAAGGACAAGATAGCGCATCTACTCCTTCTGCCTGTGGATGTGGAAGGTGAGAGAAGAATCTCCTGATTTTGCAATTCTCATGCGTAGCAAAAGATCCACCAGTGGGGTCTGCCCTAGATTGGAGATTTGGATGAACACATGGGGATGTAGAGACCACTCGTTGTCCCCAAACCTCCTCGATAAGACATCTGCCTCTGTGTTCATCTTGCCTGGGAGATACATTGCCCTGAGGTCTACCAGGTTCCTCTCTGCCCAGAGCATTACAGGTTCCACTTCCCTCAGAAGTGTCTTGCTGTGGGTGCCCCCTTGTTTCTGAAGGTACGAGACCGCCACCTTGGTGTCCAAACATAGAAGTACTCTCTGTCCCTTGACCTGAGATGCAAAAGAGGTTAAGGCTAGAAATGCTGCCCTCATTTCTAGGACGTTGGATACTGTCCCTCTGGTGGGAAAGGACCATCTTCCCTGAATTCTCTGCAATGGGCACCCCACCCCTGGCCACTCGCATCTGACGTAATTGTGGACCATGAGTGGGAACCCAAATGATAGAGCCGGGAGAGATTCTCTGGATTCATCCACCAGTGTAATGACCACTGCTTATTAGCGTTGTTAAACGGATTGTCTGAGACAGATGTTGTCGTCTCCATTGTATTAAGAATCCCGTCTGGAAGTGTCTCAGATGCTAGTGAGACCATGGAACTAGAGGTATGCACGAGGACATCGTGCCAATAAGGCTCAGACACTACAAGGCTGATAGGCGGGATCTCTATGACCTTGAATACCTTCTGAATGATGCCCTCCATCTTCATCTGGGGTAAAGAGACTGTGCCTAGGAGCGTACCGAACATTGCCCCTAAGTAAACCATCTGCTGTGTTGAAACTAATTGGCTCTTCCGAGGGTTCACCAGCCACCCGAACTCCGACCACGACTGGAGAAGAATCTCCCTGTGGACTAAAAGGTGGCTCGAGTTTTTTTTGACAGCAAGAGGATATCGTCCAGGTAGTGATAAATTCTTAACCCCCTCTCTCTCTCATAGGGGCCAAGACAGATATCAATGCTTTTATGAACACCAGAGGGTAGGTGCATAGCTCTAAGGGCAGAGCTTGAAATTGCAGGTGGACATGACCCACTGCGAACCTTAAGTATTTTTGGAAGGATGGTAGAATAGGGATGTGGAGGTACGCATCCTGCAGGTCTATCGAGATTAATCAATCTCCTGGTTGTATGGTTTGTATGATCGTTTGGAGTGACTCCATCTTGAAGCTTTCGAGATGGATGTATTGATTTAGCTTTTTCAGATCTATTACAGGTCTCCAGTCGCCTGTTTTTTTCTGCACCAGGAAAAGGGTGGAAGAAAAACCTGTAAAATCGATCTGATGGGGGGACAGGTATTGCTGCCCCTTGACGCTGCAGGGACTCCAAAAAAATTGGTTTAAGGCCAGTGCCTTCTGTGGGGAGGCTGGTAACTGTCTCTTTGAAGGACGTGTGAGGAGGCTGCTGAGAGAAAGTCCAGAAGTGACCGTACCGGATCGTTGCTAGGACCCATGGGTCTTGACATTTGGAGGCACAGATGGGGAAAACGTTTTTTTAACGCTGACGTCACTGGGGGCGTTTCCTCCCCGCTGACGTCAAAAGGACTTTGTCCCCTCCTGGGGAGCAGTGAGGGACTTGTACTTTCTGGCTCCCAGAAAAGAAGTCTGGGTGCCTCTCCACGATTTCTTGTTGTCCCTAAAGGGGCGAGACTGCCTGAAGTCTCTAGAATTTGATTGCCGGAATCGTGATAAATAGGCCTTTGTTCTCCGGACCTTCCTGTCCTGAGGAAGTAAGCCAGATTTGCCCCCTGTTACTCTGGAGATTACTTTGTCGAGTTTCTCAACAAACCAAGATTTTCCATCAAGGGAAATCTTGCACCAATTCTGCTTTGATGCTAGATCGGCTGTCCAAGGCTTTAGCCATAAGGCCCGCTTTGCCATAACAGAGTTGCAGCATTGAATTGGCTGAACACCAGATTGTGTCAATTGCAGCTTCTCCCACGAAATCCGCCAACTTAAGCTCCTCCAGAGCTTTGATTATGTCATCTTTGGGAACGTCTTGGTGCAGGGATGTCTCAATATTTTCCGTCCAAGCCCTGATGGCATTGGAAACAGATGTCAGCGCAATGGCTGGTCTGCAAGCCACCCCTGCTTCTAGATAGATGTATTGATCTAGACCTCAAATGGAGCTATCTAGGGGATCCTTGAAAGACGTTGAATCCTCCATTGGCATTGTTACATTTTTTGCCAGACGCACTACAGCCGCATCAACCACAGTCATTGAACTGAGTATCCGAATCTGCCAGTGGATACATTTTGCATAAACGTGCTACAGAACACTCTATCAGTTTTGTTCCACTCATCCTCTATGATCTCCCCCATTAATGGGAAGAAGATTTGGTTTCTCTTGAGGAATGAGAAATAGTTTTTTGATTTTTGAGGAGGCCCTTCCGGGTCTTCCCAGGCAATGTCGCTCCTCACCGCTTGTACAAAGGGTTGAACCAGGGAGAAATTGAAACCAGACAGTTCTGTATCATCTGAGGACTCCTCGGATGAATCTACCGGTGGGATTTGTTTAGCTGTTTTTTCCTGATGGAGGCAAAGGAGTACTAACAGCTGATGGGCCTGAAATGTCAGGGTCCAAATCCAACACCTGGGCAGCTTGTGAAACCGGGTGAGCTGGAATCATGGCCATCAGTTCAGAAAGAGTTTTTCATGGTTTGCTTAAGCAGGTCAACCACCTGCTGGCCTTCTAATTCCCGGTTAGCTGCGTAGTCCCTGAGACAGTCTCTGCAGACGAGCATATCAGGGAGTGGAACCGCGCCACAGGCCCAACATTTTTTCCTTGACGCCCGCGGTGGAGGCGAAGGCGAATAACGACGTCTATAAGATCCTGATCTTCTGGAAGATTTATGATGAGAAGAGCGCGGTCTTCGCTCAGGACTATCGTCATTGTCATAGCGCCTTGAGGACTTTCTGGACCGCTTTGAAGAAACAGGGCTGAAACAAACAAAGTTTGTCAGTGGCGCACTCTTTTTTTTTTTTTTTTAAATACTCACGTACAGGTGGTCCACATACCTATTGGATATGAGAGGATCTTGGCTTTGTGACGAATGGCTCATGGTAAATAATGGGCAGGAGGATCAGCTGTAGTAAGGCGAAGTAATAAAGCAAAAAGAAATAGAGTCTATTGCACACCAAATTTTTAAAGGAAGTCAACGCAATAGGAGTGAGATAAAAGTATAAGGCTGGCCATACACTACCCAACCCCCGTCTATAGATCTCCCTCAGATCTATAAAAAAACATACAATATGTGGTCAAATCTAATCACCCCCAATTTGCATGCAATCAGGCAGGCCCCTGTACCACACAGTTGAAGGCAAACCTAATGGAAATTGAACAAGAAAATTGCATGGTGAATGGCCAGCTCCACACATACCTGTAATGCTGAAGTAATCTGGACTGCAGGGCATACACCTGATATGCAGAGCAGCCCTGAGTCCAATTTAGAGCCAACATTTTAAAGCTAAAAAGGGAGAGCAGCTTAATTAAAAAGGACCTACCCTATTACTGGCAAAAAAAAAAAAAAAAACAAACAAAACCAAGGCCACGGCAAGAGAGTGAGAACCCTGAAGGGTAGTACAAAAAAGCTAGAGAAAAAACCTCAGAAATAGCAAGGAAACGCCCGTTCTGCACATGTGCAGACCAGGAATAAATGTCTTAAAGGGGACATTTTTTTTTTTTTTTTTTTAAACCTATAAACTTTAACCACCAGGGCTCAAAAACAGTGCAGACATGGAAGCAAAAGGAAAACCTAACCTGACCAAGAAGGAAGAGAATCTGATCCTCCTGCCGTCATCACCAGCATTCGTTTTTCTGGAAATTCAGCAGACTGCGTTCCTATGAGGAAACTCTGCAAGACCCCAAAAGATCCTCAGAAGGGGTTCCCAGTCTTATCAGTGCATTGAGCGGCCCAAGAACAGGGACTGCGCATGGGAGAGGCTTAACCCGGCGGACGCTGCCGACTGCAGAGGTATGGCCATACATACTGCTACTCTTCACCAGTCAAGAGGAATGAGGAAAAAAAGGAGAATGTTGGTGGAGGGGCTATGCCCTTTAATTTATGCTATTCACTAGTCCTGAAGGCGGAGTAGAGGCGGAGCTCTATCACATGTATGCTGCCATGGAGGCACCAGGAAAAAGTATTCACACCCCTTGAAATTTTCCACATTTTGTCATGTTACATCCAAAAATGTAAATATATATTTATTGGGATTTTATTTGATAGACCAATACAAAGTGCCACATAATTGTGAAGTGTGAGGAAAATGATAAATGGTTTTCCAATTTTTTTACAAATAAATATGCGAAAAGTGTTGTGCATTTGTATTCAGCCCCCCTGAGTCAATACTTTGTAGAATCGCCTTTTGCTGCAATTACAGCTGCAAGTCTTTGGGGATGTCTCTACCAGCTTTGCACATCTAGAGCGTGACATTTTTCCCATTCTTTGCAAAATAGCTCAAGCTCTGTCAGATTGGATGGTTTCATCCGTGAACAGCAATTTTCAATTGGATTTAGGTCTGGACTTTGACTGGACCATTCTAACACATGAATATGCTTTGATCTAAACCATTCCCTTGCAGCTTTGGCTGTATGTTTAGGGTCATTGTCCTGCTGGAAGGTGAACCTCTGCCCCCATTGCTTTTGCTTTTAGGCCAAAAAGTAAAATTTTGGTCTCATCTGACCAGAGCACCTTTTTCCACATGTTTGCTGTGTCCCCCACATGGCTTCTCGCAAACTGCAGGCGGGACTTCTTATGGCTTTCTTCTTGCCACTCTTCCATAAAGGCTAGATTTGTGGAGTACATGACTAATAGTTGTCCTGTGGACAGGTTCTCCCACCTGAGCTGTGGATCTCTGCAGCTTCTCCAGAGTTGCCATGGGCCTCTTGTCTGCTTCTCTGATTAATGCTGTCCTTGCTTGCCTGTCTGTTTAGGTGGACAGCCATGTCTTGATAGGTTGGCAGTTGTGCCATACTCTTTCCATTTTCAGATAATGGATTGAACAGGGCTCCGGTGCTTGGGATATTTTTTTTATATCTTAACCCTGCTTTAAACTTCTCCACAACTGACCTGTCTGGTGTGTTCCTTGGCCTTCATGATGCTGTTTCACTAAGGTTCTCTAACAAACCTTTGAGGGCTTCACAGAACAGCTGTATTTATACTGAGATTAAGTTACACACAGGTGGACTCTATTTACTAATTAGGGGGACTTCTAAAGACAATTGGTTCCACTAGACTTTAGTTAGGGTTATCAGAGTAAAGGGGGCTGCATACAAATGCATGCCACACTTTTCACATATTTATTTGGAAAACCATTTATCATTTTCATTCCACTTCACAATTATGTGGCACTTTGTGTTGGTCTATCACATAAAATTCCAATAAATCATATATTTACATTTTTGGATGTAACATGACAAAATGTGGAAAATGTCAAGGGGTGTGAAAACTTTTTCAAAGCACTGTACATCTAACATACACATATGTGGTATTGCTGTGATCCTCAGGAGCAGGAGAATGTATTTTGGGTTGTGCTTTGGTGGAAGGTTATGGTAGTGTCAAGAAATATACAGCTCCATTAAAAAAAAAAAAAATGATTTTTTTTTTTTACTGTTTTGGGCCAGTTTTCATTTGATGATAAAAAAAAAAATCAGGAAATATCCATTACCATTTACCACCAAATGAAAGCCCAATTTTCCTGAAAAAACAAGGTATAATCCAACTGGATGCACAAAGTAGTTGTGATGATATGTACGGTTTTACTAACACGTCGTAAAATTGTACTTAGGCAATAAGATTTGTTTTAACCTTAGGCACGAAGGGGTTGATTTTACTAAGTTGCTTTTGATACACCACGTGTCCTGTGAAAGCAGCTTCCCTTTGACTCGTATTCTAGTCACCTTTTTTCTTTTGTATATTTTTTCTTTTTTCATAATACATATGCTGCAGGGACCGCACTGACAGTGAGTTGCCATATTTCTAAGTTTAAACCATTTTACCTCTTTATTAGCAGTAAAAGGTTCTAGTTCTTTTCCACTATATCCATTCAACTGGGGAGATAAAATACTGCATGTTTTCATTAACCACTTCAGCCCCGGACCAATTTGCAGCCAAAGGACCAGGCCCATTTTTGCGATTCGGCACTGTGTCGCTTTAACTGACAATTGCGCGGTCGTGCGACCTGGCTCCCAAACAAAATTGGCGTCCTTTTTTTCCCCACAAATAGAGCTTTCTTTTGGTGGTATTTGATCGCCCCTGCGGTTTTTATTTTTTGCGCTATAAAACAAAAATAGAGCGACAATTTTGAAAAAAATTCAATATTTTTTACTTTTTGCTATAATAAATATCCCCAAAAAATATATAAAAAAACATTTTTTTTCCTCAGTTTAGGCCGATTCGTATTCTTCTACATATTTTTGGTAAAAAAAATTGCAATTAGCGATTATTGATTTGTTTGCGCAAAAGTTATAGCGTTTACAAAATAGGGGATAGTTTTATAGCATTTTTTAATTATTATTTTTTTTTTTTACTAGTAATGGCGGCGATCAGCGATTTTTATTGTGACTGCTACATTATGGCGGACACATGGGACATTTTTGACACATTTTTGGGACCATTGTCATTTATACAGAAATCAGTGCTATTCAAATAGCACTGATTCCTATGTAAATGACAGTGGCAGTGAAGGAGTTAACCACTAGGGGGCGGGGGAGGAGTTAGTGTGACGTGTTGTGTTTTTTTTTTTTTACAGTAGGGGGGCGTGGCTGCACGTCTGACGTCATTGATCGGCTTTCCCGATGACAGGGAACAGCCGATCAATGACAGGCAGAGTAGGAAGCGCGGGGAGAGGTGTGTTTACACAGACCTCTCCCCGTTCTTCAGCTCTGTGACTCGATCGTTGGACACCAGCAGCAATCGGGTCCGCTGGTCCCGCGGCCGTGGTCACAGGGCTGCCAACCGGGTCGTGAGCGCGCCGCCGGTGGCGCGTGCGTGACCCCACGGCTATGCAATTAAAGGGGACGTATATATACGTGCCTTTACCTAGCCGTGCCATTCTGTAGACATATATCTACAGGAGGCGGGCGGGAAGCGGTTAAATAAATATTGCATGTTTCAGAAAAATATTGCATGTAATATTTTAGACGTGTTTCTTAGTGAATGACAAAAAAAAGTTTTTAAAAGCTATGCAGTATTTTATTGCTGTCAGGAACGGTGCTATTACCTGGATCGCCTGCTGGTGTCACTGTTTCCTTTGGCATCAAAGGGTGCAGTTCTGGTGGCCACCAGCAGGGGTCTCCCAGCCGATGGACATTGTCAGGAATGGTGTTATTACCTGGATCGCCTGGTGGTGTCACTACTTCCTTCAACATCAAAGGGTGCCGTTCTGGTGGCCACCAGCGGGGGTCTCCCAGCAGATGGACATGCCAGGAATCAGGCTACACCTGTTGTGGATTTGCTGGGTATATAAGCCTGTCCTTCACTGAGGTTCAGTGCTTCAGTATTCCTTTCTGTAGCCCTGTCTTGCCTGTTCTGAAACCTGATCCTGATCCTGATCCTGATCCTGATCCTGATCCTGATCCTGATCCTGTACCTGTACCTGTACCTGTACCTGTACCTGTACCTGTAACCTGACCCGTTATCTGCTTCCTGCCCTGTCCTGGATGTTGTCCCCCTTACCTGGTTCCTGAGACCCGTCCCCTGTCTCCTGCCTTGATGTTCCCTTGCTTCCTGTTTCCCCCTTGGTCTCTCCTCCCTGCCTTGTATATATATATATGTTCCATTTCCTTGAGTGTATAGTTAGTTAGTTAGATTAGGGCTTGGGGGTTTGCTGTGTTATTTGTGTTCTTGCTTGTTTGTGGTTGCTGTGTTTATGTGTGTCTTTATTATTAATAAATATATCTTTATCACTACCTTTTGGAGCCTGATTCCTTTAGTGCAGCCCATCGATCTGTTCACTTGTGTTGGATGCCTGTGTTTAGGCTCCATCCCTAACAGAATACTGAAGCCATACTAACAGATCGGCTGCACTTGGGAATTGGGTCTGGACACTTGCTTTTGTCAAGGAAGATGCAGCTGGAAGATATTTTGTATCTTTCACTCCTGGCATTGGAAGAAAGGGATCTTTGTTATCAGACTTTGGGTGACTATACTAGGGAGCAACTACTGGAGTGCAACCGTATAGCCCATGCTTTTGTTGATCAGGGCCATTTTCTTTTTGAGGACGTGCAGCCCCTGATCCAGATTTGTGCCGAGCTGGCCCTGCCCTGTATTCCTGAGGGCCGTGATGATTTCACTCCCCCTTTTGATATGAATCAGGTTGTATCCCTAGTATGGCTTTTTGAAGATGATCCCGGCGACTTTTTTGAGCACTACTCTGGCTGTTCCCCACAGGTGATTTCTGAATGCATTGTGTCTGCGCAGTCTTTTGTTAGACAGGGAAACTTGAATTCACAATTTGTACAACCCATACTTTCAGCATGGTCTGGCATGATGCAATTAGCCCCAGCCAAACAAACCACTTCTGCCATCAGACACCAGCCTACCCAAATGTATGTTTCCCCATCACCCATACCAAACCCAGTTGCCACCCAGTATACACTGCTCCCAACCAAATATTCATATCCGGTCTCTTCTCCCTGTACCTATCCTGCATTTAACCCCCCTGCCTCTTCTCAGCTGCCTACAAATCCACAAATGTATGTTTCCCCATCACCCATGCCAAACTCAGTTGCCACCCAGTATACATTGCTCCCAACCAAATATTCATATCCGGTCTCCTCTCCCTGTACCTATCCTGCATACAACTCCCCTACCTCTTCTCTGCCAAATCCCAACACTCCTTTCCTGTCTGCTGCACCCCCAACCTACAAAGCTTCAGCGACCAAGTCAAAGAAAAAACGAAAGTTCTTCCCGACCAAAACGATCCTGCCAGTAACCCAATCTGCCTCCACACCCACTAATCTGTCCCAGCCTGAAGCGCCAGAGTTCCAGCCGGAGGTGCCAGCAATCCAGCCTGAAGAGCCAGTACTAGCCTTCCGGCCTGATGTCCTGGTGCCAGCCCTCCAGCCTGATGTTCCAGCCTTCCAGCCTGATGTCCTAGCCTTCCAGCCTGATGTCCCAGCCTTCCAGTCTGATGTCCTGGTGCCAGCCCTCCAGCCTGACGTTCCAGCCTTCCAGTCTGATGTCCTAGCCTTCCAGCTTGATGTGCCCGCGCCTGCCGCCCAGCTTGATGTGCCCGCTGCCCAGCTTGGTGTGCCCGTGCCTGCTGCCCAGCTTGATGTGCCCGTGCCTGCTGCCCAGCTTGATGTGCCTGTGCCCGCTGCCCAGCTTGATGTGCCCGTGCCTGCTGCCCAGCTTGATGTGCCTGTGCCCGCTGCCCAGCTTGATGTGCCCGTGCCCGCTGCCCAGCTTGATGTGCCCGCTGCCCAGCTTGATGTGCCCGCTGCCCAGCTTGATGTGCCCGTGCCCGCTGCCCAGCTTGATGTGCCTGTTCCTGCTGCCCAGCTTGATGTGCCTGTTCCTGCTGCCCAGCTTGATGTGCCTGTTCCTGCTGCCCAGCTTGATGTGCCTGTTCCTGCTGCCCAGCTTGATGTGCCTGTTCCTGCTGCCCAGCTTGATGTGCCTGTTCCTGCTGCCCAGCCTGATGTGCCTGTTCCCGCTGCCCAGCCAAAAGTGCCCGTACATGCTGCCCAGCTTGATGTGCCTGTTCCTGCTGCCCAGCTTGATGTGCCTGTTCCTGCTGCCCAGCTTGATGTGCCTGTTCCTGCTGCCCAGCTTGATGTGCCTGTTCCTGCTGCCCAGCTTGATGTGCCTGTTCCTGCTGCCCAGCCTGATGTGCCTGTTCCCGCTGCCCAGCCAAAAGTGCCCGTACCTGCTGCCCAGCTTGACGTGCCCGTTCCTGCTGCCCAGCTTGATGTGCCCGTTCCTGCTGCCCAGCTTGATGTGCCTGTTCCTGCTGCCCAGCCTGATGTGCCTGTTCCCGCTGCCCAGCCAAAAGTGCCCGTACCTGCTGCCCAGCTTGACGTGCCCGTTCCTGCTGCCCAGCTTGATGTGCCCGTTCCTGCTGCCCAGCTTGATGTGCCCATTCCTGCTGCCCAGCTTGATGTGCCCGTACCTGCTGCCCAGCTTGATGTGCCCGTTCCTGCTGCCCAGCCTAAAGTGCCCGTGCCTACTGCCCAGCTTGATGTGCCCGTTCCTGCTTCCCAGCCTGATGTGTTCCTGTCTGCTGCCCAGCCTGAGGTGTTCCTGTCTGCTGCCCAGCCTGAGGTGTTCCTGTCTGCGGCCCAGCCTGAGGTGTTCCTGTCTGCTGCCCAGCCTGATGAGTTCCTGTCTGCTGCCCAGCCTGATGAGTTCCTGTCTGCTGCCCAGCCTGATGAGTTCCTGTCTGCTGCCCAGCCTGATGAGTTCCTGTCTGCTGCCCAGCCTGATGAGTTCCTGTCTGCTGCCCAGCCTGATGAGTTCCTGTCTGCTGCCCAGCCTGATGAGTTCCTGTCTGCTGCCCAGCCTGATGAGTTCCTGTCTGCTGCCCAGCCTGATGAGTTCCTGTCTGTTGCCCAGCCTGATGAGTTCCTGTCTGCTGCCCAGCCTGATGAGTTCCTGTCTGCTGCCCAGCCTGATGAGTTCCTGTCTGCTGCCCAGCCTGATGAGTTCCTGTCTGCTGCCCAGCCTGATGAGTTCCTGTCTGCTGCCCAGCCAGATGAGTTCCTGTCTGCTGCCCAGCCTGATGAGTTCCTGTCTGCTGCCCAGCCTGATGAGTTCCTGTCTGCTGCCCAGCCTGATGAGTTCCTGTCTGCTGCCCAGCCTGATGAGTTCCTGTCTGCTGCCCAGCCTGATGAGTTCCTGTCTGCTGCCCAGCCTGATGAGTTCCTGTCTGCTGCCCAGCCTGATGAGTTCCTGTCTGCTGCCCAGCCTGATGAGTTCCTGTCTGCTGCCCAGCCTGATGAGTTCCTGTCTGCTGCCCAGCCTGATGAGTTCCTGTCTGCTGCCCAGCCTGATGAGTTCCTGTCTGCTGCCCAGCCTGATGAGTTCCTGTCCGCTGCCCAGCCTGATAACCCGAAGCTCGCTGCCCAGCCTGATGACCTGGTGCCCGCTGCCCAGCCTGATGACCCGGAGCCTGCTGCCCTGTCTGTTTTTATTTCCAGATCTAAACTTCCAGACCCTGGTGGTGGGGTACATGTCCCATTGTCGGACTCGGGTGGCACGCCTCCTAGTAGGTTAAGAGACTCTGGCCAGAGAGCGCAAGGAAGTCTGCCGTCACAGAGAAGACTTTTTGGGACTCTTCCACTTTTACATGCACTGCCAGATCTAGGGCAGAATGGAGTGTCCAGAGGCCACTCCTTAGGGGGGGGGGGGGACTGTCAGGAACGGTGCTATTACCTGGATCGCCTGCTGGTGTCACTGTTTCCTTTGGCATCAAAGGGTGCAGTTCTGGTGGCCACCAGCAGGGGTCTCCCAGCCGATGGACATTGTCAGGAATGGTGTTATTACCTGGATCGCCTGGTGGTGTCACTACTTCCTTCAACATCAAAGGGTGCCGTTCTGGTGGCCACCAGCGGGGGTCTCCCAGCAGATGGACATGCCAGGAATCAGGCTACACCTGTTGTGGATTTGCTGGGTATATAAGCCTGTCCTTCACTGAGGTTCAGTGCTTCAGTATTCCTTTCTGTAGCCCTGTCTTGCCTGTTCTGAAACCTGATCCTGGACCTGAAACCTGTACCTGTACCTGTAACCTGACCCGTTATCTGCTTCCTGCCCTGTCCTGGATGTTGTCCCCCTTACCTGGTTCCTGAGACCCGTCCCCTGTCTCCTGCCTTGATGTTCCCTTGCTTCCTGTTTCCCCCTTGGTCTCTCCTCCCTGCCTTGTATATATATATATATATATGTTCCATTTCCTTGAGTGTATAGTTAGTTAGTTAGATTAGGGCTTGGGGGTTTGCTGTGTTATTTGTGTTCTTGCTTGTTTGTGGTTGCTGTGTTCACGTGTGTCTTTATTATTAATAAATATATCTTTATCACTACCTTTTGGAGCCTGATTCCTTTAGTGCAGCCCATCGATCTGTTCACTTGTGTTGGATGCCTGTGTTTAGGCTCCATCCCTAACAATTGCATTTCTTAAAGCCGCATATGCCGGTTTGTGAATGGAGCCCCATATCACTTGATATTTTAGTGAACTGCAGTTTTGTGAATTTAGCCCAATACGTCATCTTAGAAACAGGGATGCTTAGGAACAGTTTGCTTAATTGGCCACAAGGTGGCAGCACAATACGGTAGAACAGAGAATCAGAAGAATTAATTTGCAAACAAATGCTCTGGCACAAACTAGAAAAAACAAACTTTCAGTTCCCTGGGAAGAGAATTGTATACATTTCCCACTAGGAGGTTGACTGTTGATGTTAGTTCAGGTAACAGGTCATTGGGATCCCATGGCAAGCTCCACAAATGTAAGGCTGGAAAAAATGTTGGTCTTTGTTGACATGAAGGTAATACCACCCCACTGGCAGGGCAGTATTCTGGACCACTGTGGCTTATCGGCAGCCTGTGCAACATTGGAAGGGCCAGCACCTCAGCACAGCACCTCATGTGCCATGTCATTGTTGTCCCATCAGGCTTTGTCCTCTGAGCCCTGGAGGACAGGAAGCAGTGCATAAAAATTCCCTGGGTGAGTCCAGGAGTCCTGGGGATTGTGGGAAAAGGGATTTAGGAGACATGCACCCACTGCTAGACAAGGTGGGTAAAAAGTGACGCCACTACACTATTATCTTGGGCAAGATGAAGTCCTAAGTCTCAACACAACCGTCTCTATTAAAAATTAGTTCCTTGCAGGATAACGCCTCAGACACTTATTTTACAGAGGTAATAGTTATACCACCTTGGTGAGAGTAGACAGAGGAATGTCTCTAATGGGTTAATATGCGATTTCCGAATCACAGAAAATTAAATTGTCACAGACAAACCGCATGGTAGGCCATCTGTGCTATCTGCACGTTGTAGAGGATGCAAGCCTTAAAAGGGCCAAGGAAAATAGTCTAAGAACACCAACCAGATCTTCACCAGAGCACTCCACAAAGAGTGATGGACTTTCCTGGTGGGTGTACCAAGTTTTGACCCTCACCTGTCCAGAGCGTGTACACTAAACCAGAATATGGCACACAGTTGGCAGGCGATATTGTGACAGACTTTGGGCTGCAGGAGAACCATGGCCTGGAGAACTATGTGTTATAATGTGTTCTCAAGTTGTCCAGAGCTGGTCGCTAATATCTTGTAGCTTCTTATGCAAGTTAGTCCGGGGAGCCCGGCAGGGTGTCCGGAGTCTGTCACATTTGGTTGGCAACGGTGGGATGCTTTCTTGTGCCTGGAACATCAAAAGCACCAACGAGACCTTGTCGGATGGATCTTTGCTACTCCAGCCTTAAGCAAAGCACACTGAAGGATCTGCTGGAATCAAGGGGACAGAATACCAGCAATAGGTCAAAGGCAACTCTAATTGAGGAAGCGTGACCAGGCCAGCAACCGAAGCAGAGGGCCAGCTAAGGAAGGGTCCAGGATGGCTGAGCTCCAGCGAGAGATCCAGTGGCAGCTATACAGCACCACTGCCCCCCAAGAGGTGATCACCCAGATAATTGCAGACACGACACGTCTGGAAATGCTTGAGGTTCAGAAGGAGATCAGGGGTACTGCAGCTGCAGAACGGGGTAGCCGCAAGAAACTTCCCTACGCAGGGAGGAAATCGACCGGTACTGTCATGTCTTCGAGACCCAGTGCGATCTCCAGGAAATTAACGAAGCTGACTGGGTCACTATCCTTATCAGTAAGCTGTATGGTCGAGCACTGGATGCTTTTGAAGCCATACCTGGGGAAGACAAAAAAGACTACGAGCGAGTCAAGGATTGACTGCTGTCAAGATACGCAATCACTCCCAAAGCTTATAGGTCCAAATTTTGCAGCCTATAATGGAAAGAGGGCCAGCCCTATACGGAATGGGCTCATCAGATATCCCGATTGGTAGATGCATGGTTCTCCTGCTGTCAGGCAACTACCTTAGCGGATGCTGCCCAACTGATCCTACTGGAACAGTTTTACAACCATTCCCCTAGTAAAGTGGGTCAGCCAGTGGGTCCAAGACCAAAAGTCCTTGATGGTAGTATATGGACACCAGGAGATCCCACCAACTGGAGCCTCGTGGCATCTCCAGACTAGGGATGGGCCCGGTGTTCGATTTGAACCCATGTTCGAATCGAACATCGGGCGTTCACCCGCTCGGCGAGCCCAGAACTATTTGGGTCGCTCGCATCAAATTCGTGTGATGCGAGCGGCCCACATTGCACTGCGCCAGTCGCAGTGCATTGCTGGCTGATGATTGGTCAAGCATGCACTGTGATTGGCCAATCATAGAGCCAGCGGCGAGGAGAGCCATAATTGGTCACAGGCAGGATGCCTGTGGCCAATTATAGCTCAGGGGGTTTAGTACACGCCCCACATTATATAAGGCCGCCGCGCCGGCGGCCTCGTATATTGTGTTCCAGCGTGTCACTGTGATATGTGGCTGTGATCCATTCTGCAGTGCTGCTGACTGCTGACATTATCTGTGCTGTGATTCTGGGGATTAGTGTGTGCGTGCTGTTAGTACAGCATTGCAGTATCACATTAAAACACCTTCCTTCCTTTCTTCATCCTGTTGTGTCATCTAAGGCAGCCATCTGCGGCTAATGAATTGCCGGTTCCCGTAACACAGAGAACAGTCATTCATTGAAAGTCATTGATAAAAATAAAGTCATTGATAAAAAAACAAAAAAAAAGCGTGGGGGTCCCCCCAAATTCAATTACCAGGCCCTTTAGGTCTGCTATGGATATTAAGGGGAACCCCGGCCAAAAAAAAAATGGTGTTGGGTCCCCCTCAATATCCATACCAGACCCTTGAGGTCTGGGATGGATTTTAAGGGGAACCCCGGCCCAAAAAAAAAAAATGGCGTGGGGTCCCCTCAAAATCCATACCAGACCCTTATTCGAGCACGCAACCTGGCAGGCCGCAGGAAAAGAGGGGGGACAAGAGCGCCCCCCCTCCCTCCTGAACCGTACCAGGCCACATGCCCTCAACATTGGGAGCCCCAAAGCACCTTGTCCCCATGTTGATGAGGACAAGGGCCTCTTCCCCACAACCCTGGCCATTGGTTGTGGGGGGTCTGCGGGCGGGGGGGCTTATCGGAATCTGGAAGCCCCCTTTAACAAGAGGACCCCCAGATCCCGCCCCCCCTGTGTGAAATGGTAAGGGGGTACAAAAGTACCCCTACCATTTCACCAACAGAGTGTTAAAAATGGTAAAAATGACAGGAGACGGTCTTTGACAATTCCTTTATTAAAATCTTCTTTCTTCTGGTCTTCCTTCTTCCTTTCTTCTTTCTTCTTCCTTCTTCCTTTCTTCATCTTCTCCTTCCGGCATCTTCTTCCATCTTCTTCTTCCTCTGATCCGCTTCTTGTTGCTCTGGTCTTCTCATCCGGCATCTTCTTCCACGGCGTCGGTGTCTCTTCTGGGCCGCTCCATGCAATGGGAGGCTCCCGCTGTGTGAGGCTTCGCTGCATCTGACAGGTCTTTTATAACGGAGGGCGGGGCCACCTGGTGACCCCGCCCCCTCTGACGCACGGGGACGTCATGGGGAATTCCCTATTGCTCTCCCCATGATGTCAGAGGGGGCGGGGTCACCAGGTGGCCCCGCCCTCCATTATAAAAGACCTGTCAGACGCAGCGAAGCCTCACACAGCGGGAGCCTCCCATTGCGCAGAGCGGCCCAGATAAGACACCGACGCCGTGGAAGAAGATGCCGGACGTGAAGACCAGAGCAAGAAGAAGCGGATCGGAGGAAGAAGAAGATGGAAGAAGATGCCGGAAGGAGAAGATGAAGAAACCGAAGGATGAAGAAAGGAAGAAGGAAGACCAGAAGAAAGAAGATTTTAATAAAGGAATTGTCAAAGACCGTCTCCTGTCATTTTTACAATTTTTGTCACTTTTTTGGTGACATGGTAGGGGTACTTTTGTACCCCCTTACCATTTCACACAGGGGGGGCCGGATCTGGGGGTCCCCTTGTTAAAGGGGGCTTCCAGATTCTGATAAGCCCCCCGCCCGCAGACCCCCACAACCAATGGCCAGGGTTGTGGGGACGAGGCCCTTGTCCTCATCAACATGGGGACAAGGTGCTTTGGGGGGGACCCCAAAGCACCCTCCCAATGTTGAGGGCATGTGGCCTGGTGCGGTTCAGGAGGGAGGGGGGGCCGCTCTCATCTCCCCTCTTTTCCTGCGGCCTGCCAGGTTGCGTGCTCGGATAAGGGTCTGGTATGGATTTTGAGGGGGACTCCATGCCATTTTTTTTTTTGTCCGGGGTTCCCCTTAAAATCCACCCCAGACCTCAAGGGTCTGGTATGTATTTTGAGGGGGACCCCATTTTTTTTTGTCCGGGGTTCCCCTTAATATCCATAGCAGACCTGAAGGGCCTGGTAATTGAATTTGGGGGGACACCCACGCTTTTTTTTTTTTTTTTTTTGTTTTTTTATCAATTACTTTTTTTTTTATCAATGACTTTCAATGAATGACTGTTCTCTGTGTTACGGCAGCCGACAATTCATTAGCCGCGAGTGATTTTAAATAGCTTTTTTTCCTGCAAAAATGACACTTTGTGCAGGGACAGTTCTAAGCACGGGAAACATGTGCCCCTTCACAGGCATACTATAGACACCCCCAGGTACGAAATTTAAAGGAATATTAAAATGTTATTGTTTCACTTTAAGCATTATTAAAATCACTGCTCCTGAAAAAATGGCCATTTTAAAAAAAAATAATTGCATTGATACATGTCCCCTGGGGCAGGACCCAGGTCCCCAAACACTTTTTATGACAATAACATGCATATTAGCCTTTAAAATTATCACTTTTGATTTCGAACGTTCGCTAGTAAGTTTAGCACCTTTACAAAGTGACTACATTCATGTTGTTGTAATTTGTAACTGGCCAACCCAAAATATTGTCCTTCACTTTCAAGCAATGTTTGACATTACCTATTTCTGCCCACAATAGATTGTGGTGCTAAATCTTCCTTTTGTACATTCTCATAGGGGAACGAAGACTCGGGACGTCTGAGGAAACCAGAAAACCCACACCTCCCAAAGAAGGGGAAAAACCAGAAGCAGAGGAGGAGGAGGAAGGAGAGATCATCGAACTTGGAGAACTTGTCACCACAACAGGTGAGTGTGGGAGAACACAGCTACTGGTAAGCTAATCAATGTATGCCTGCCTCATTTCCAAGAGCCTTTATTTTTTTTTGGTGTTTTTTTTTAGGTGACGTGGATGTTATGGAAGAAGAATCGCACTTTACGACTGAAAGTGCACACGTACTCATCGGGGAGATTATGGTCTGCAATCGAGATCTAGATGAGATAAAGAAAAACATCAATGATGTTCAACAAAAATTGAAGAACATCATTGATGTTTTAGGTAAAATCTGAAAACGCACCAAGTAATTAACACACATTTGTGGCTGTTTGTGACAACATTTGCAACTTAAGAACTGTGGAAAATTTGGAACATGCACACATTGTGTCCACATGTGCTAGCTTCCATCATGGTGGATGAATGACAACGTTTTGGGGGTGCAACCACTTTACTAACTACTAAAGTGGGTGTGGTGAAGGGGTTGCACCCCCAAAACACGTCCATTGATCCCCATGATGGGAAATTGCACTTTTGACCATTCTAGTCATGTGTTTTACCATCTAATGTCCATTTTGACACCCAAATTGTGTGCATGTTCTAAATTACCTTTTTCAAGGGGTGCCCCCCATGTGATGAAGGCAAGATCAAACACACTTTCAACATATAGTCATGTCTGATCTTGTCTTCACTTTAGAAAGTTGAACTTTGCAAGTTCCTATGTTCTGTCTGTTCTGTTTTGCTCCATGCCTGGTTTTAACAAATGCGGAATGTTAGTAAACAATGTTCCAAAGAACCAAGATCTTGTCAGTTTTGCCAAGAAGTTTTGAAAGGCACGTGTGAATGTGTTGTAAGTAAACTTTTTTAATCTAAAAAATGTGTGGCTTCCTTCTTTAAAAACACCAAAGCATTATTTATGTCAAAAGTTAATGATTTGGGGGGCAATGGGTGTTATTTACTAAAGGCTTTTCCAGTTTGCACTGCAAGTGTATTTTCCAGGGCACTTTTGCAGTGCACTTGTAGTGCATAGTGAATTTGGCTTATGTAAATGACACCCACAGTGGTTTCTACGAAAACCCGTAGCCCAGCATTTTTGTGAATACACACATTTCTGTCATGGTGAGGAAAAGGAGTATTTTGGGTGTCAGTTATGCACTACAAACCTATTACACCGTCTTTTGGCTTTACACACACAACATGAGAAGATTCTTTTTGGGAAGAGGAGACTGTTACCTCCTTTTGCCCAGAAAGTGCATTCCCACTGTTGAAGCTAAAGGGCAAAAATATCCAACACAAATAAGCTAGAATACACCTACAACAAACACAAGCAGGAAATGACAAGAAATCATAGGTATGTTTAAAAAATATATTTATTAAAAAATGCCTCTCACACATCGTCAGGCAGAGCAATGGCCCCCCTACCCACAAAGTAGTCCATATATTGCTCGCGGACCTCGCGGGCATTTAGAGGGGCAAGCCTGGACGTGCCGCTTGAAGGGCTGTGAGGTCGGCATTGGAAGGCCCGTCCACATCTGGGCCAACGGCCACCACATAGTTGCTGTGTGTCCTTTCAAAAAGTTGTGCAATATGCAGCAGGCAAGAACTATGTGGTTCAGTTTGTATTCCGCCAAGTTAATAGCCGTCAAAAACAGGCGGAAGCGGCTGGCCAGGATCCCGAAGGTGTTCTCCACCACTCTGCGGGCTCTCGGCAGCCTGTAATTGAAGACCCTCTGGTCTGGGGTGAGGGTCCTCATCGGGGAAGGGCCTCATCAGATGGGGAGTCAGCGCATCAGATGGGGAGTCAGATGGGGAGTTTAGCATTCTCCTCTGGATGTGGCAAACACAGACTGCCACTCTGGAGACGCCAATAGAACTCTGTGTGTGCAATGGCACCACCATCCGAGATCCGGCCGTTCATCCCCACGTCCACATACAAAAACTCGTATGTCGCCGACACCACCGCCAACATCACTACACTATTAAACCCCTTGTAATTATAATAGTAGGACCCCGAGTTGGGGGGTGGGATGATGCGGACGTGTTTCCCATCAATTGCACCTCCGCAGTTAGGAAAGTCTCAACGGCTGGCAAAGTGGGAGGCCACAGTCTGCCATTCCTGTGGCGTGGAAGGGAACTGTGGAGTGAAACAAGAAAAAAAAATTAGTCACTTTGCACATAAACATTGCAAGCAGATTAGACAATAACATCTTGGAACAAGATCAGACTTTAAAATTGTAAGCTGGAAAGTATTTTCACCCAAAAGTAGAGGGTCCCCCTAGCAGATTACTCACCCCCCATCAATCCCCCCACTTCTGATGGGCCATTGACAATAACTAGGGGTTTGGGGGGGGGGGCTTTGGACAGGTAACCCTCTCCACTTTATTGATTGCCAAATGGCTCAATAATGTGTGCTAGTTTGGCCAGACCCTCCTTAACAAAACACTATTGGCAGCCCAGAGGAAACCTAAAAGAACATTCCAAATAACACCCCCCACCCCAAAAAATTATGGAAGCACATTTTGACATTCTGCAATTACCTAGCAAGCTAATAGGAGGGAAAGAACACAAAAAATTATGAAATGGAAAGTAGGGAGCCAGCCCCTTGCACTACATGCTTTGCTGAATTCATCCCTAAAGATGCCCACTATAAAGAGGTAGGTATATAGTGTGTATTGACCTTGGGAAAGCCAGCAGATAGAGGATTGGTAGCATCTGACAGAGCAGTAGGGGGAGGGGGTTCCTAATGAGTTTGGCACCCCCCCCCCCAAAAAAAATGGAAACAAAAGGGGCTCTGCATGAAGTAAAACACACAGCAAAAAAATTTTTAGGGGGTGTTTGGGGGAAAACAATACTATGCAGCAGACAAAATACATTGCTCAAGGGACTAGGCCATAGGTGTCTATTGGGCCAGAAGAGCATGCTGGGGAGGTAAGTGAAGGGAAAAATGCATGAAGGAGAAAAGGGGCACAGCATATTAGAGCATATTGCAATCATGGTAATTAGGGAAGGAGGTCAAAAATACAAGACATTAGCAAACAGAGCATACATAGAAGGGAATAGTAAAGTAGAAATGTTACCTTAATATAGTCCTCCTGCAGGACCTGGATGATGGCAGAACAGGTCTCTGGAATAATGATTCCAGGGCCTGGGGAGAGATACCTGAGGAGAACTACAAATCCTGAAGGCTTCTCCCTGTCGCCAAGTACCTCAACGTGGCAACAAGCCTCTGCTCGGAGTGATGGCTTGTCTCATGCAGGTATCCTGCCGGCTGATAAAAGGGGTCAGCAAAGCCAAAAGACGGTGAAAAACGGGGTCCGTCACTCGGAGAAAGTTCCTGAAATCATCAGGATTATTCTCCCAGATCTCACAAAGCAAAGGCATGTGCGAGAACTGATCACGCTGAAGCAACCAATTCTTGGTCCACATACTCCTCGTCACTCTGTTCATGGACGGGTCTTGGCTCAAAGCTAAAAGCCCGATACCAATTCCGCATACAGCACGAACTCAGCGACGAGTACGTACGGGAAACATCGCTCACAAACGGTCGGCTGGTCAGAACGGACAAACAGAAAAGACCGATAAACAGCAAGGCCTGAAAGAACGAAATGAATACCAGAAACGAGCAGACAATAAGCAGTGCAAATCAAAGCGTCCTATATCAAGATATAGGCCGCAATGACCAACAAATGCGAACTGACTACACGCACTAAAAAACAGATACGCACGTCAAGCACAAACTGAAGAGCAGTAACGATCTGAGTCACAAAACTGAGAAGCGTGAATTGTAAGTCCCCAAACTTCAACTAACTCGTGATAAACACGGGATCAGCAGAAGGAGCCCAACGGGTGCAGGACGTGGTGCTGAACTTCACTTTTCTAGTCTCGTGGAAGACGACTTACGTCACGATGTTCTTGCAGACCGGAAATTCCGACAACGTTGTCCGACCGTGTGTATGCAACACCAACATCGGATAAAGTCCGACGGAAATGATCCGACGGAACTGGTCATCGGAAAATCCGAGCGTGTGTACGGGGCATTAGGGCTCTCCACTCGTAGGGACGGGCATAAGAGGACGTTGGGTTACTTGCTATGAATTGTTGTGCATACAGGTTGCACTGGGCCACAATCGATGCAAGCATGTCCACAATCGATGCAAGCATTTTAAATTGAAGAAATCTATCAGTGAAAATTTTTCTGTGTCCACCTGGACTCCTGGGTGGGCAGTGAAAGGGGGAACGTTAGCTTCCCCTGAATTAGGAGGAAGCCACAAGGGGTTTTGAAGGGAATAGGGAAGGCTAGCATGGGACCTAACCCTTTGGGGCTGAAGTGACACCCCACTGGAACTTGGCCTTTGCCGAGGTACTGCGGTGCTGGTGGATGGCACTGCGGTACTGGTGGATGGCACTGCCTCACCAGTACGCCTTCGTCTGGCGGGCGGACTCTCATCTTCTTCCTCTGAGGCTGTCATTGTAGCACTACTTAGGACAGGAGCGTAGTCCATGTCGGACTCAGAAGGGGGGGCGTGACCGAACCTGAATAGGAGGAGGAATCCGAAGCGGAGAGCTCCCCGTTGCTCTCGTCGGCCGCAAGATTGTCTTAAGCCTCCTCGGCTGAAAATAATCTTTGTGACATGCTGATCATAAATGGCACTGATATGTGACACTGATGTGCCAGGTTACACTGACAGGTGACACTAACAGGTGACACTGATGTGGCAGGTGGCACTGACAGATGGCACTGATATGTGGCACTGACAGATGGCACTGATACGTGGCACTGGTGACAGGTGGCACTGACAGATTGCACTGATACGTGGCACTGGTAACAGGTGGCACTGACAGATTGCACTGATACGTGGCAGTGATGACACGTGATACTGGCAGATGGCACTGGCAGATGGCACTGGCACTGGCAGATGGCACTGGCAGATGGCACTGGCACTTGCAGATGGCACTGGCAGATGGCACTGGCAGATGGCACTGGCAGATGGGCTGGCAGATGGGGCTGGCAGATGGCACTGTATGTGTACTGAGGGCACTGTAAAATGTATTTTTCTATTGGTAACACTCACTGACACAGATCGCTCTCTCTCTCCTCACACGCTGTCTCTGTGTGAGGAGAGAGAAAGCCGGCAATGAGAGATGATCTCATATGTTTACATTTGAGATCATCTCTCATTGGCTGCTGAGATTGCGCTGTAAACGGCCGCTGTGATTGGCTGTTTACAGTGATCTGTGATTGGCCGTGTCTGACAGACAAGGCCAACACAGATTTTCCCCGCTGCGCGCCCTCGAGGGTGCAAACAGGATGTAAACAGTAGGACGTCCAGGGACGTCCTCCTGGCAGGGAGCGTCCGCGCTGAAGCCGTCTTTCGGCTATAGCGCGGGCACGAAGTGGTTAAAAAAGGCCTGGATTCTTTCCTAAATGTACATAATATAACTGGGTACTAACATTTATAGGTAAAGTTGATCTGGAGAATATCCAATTGCCGCTCAGGAAGGAATTTTTTTGTCCTGCTGTAGCAAATTGAACCATGCTGTGCTGGGGTTTTTCGCTTTCCTCTGGATCAAATGTGGGTATAGGATTGGGTGTATGGGATTGTATGATTTTTTTTTTCTATTGGTTGAACTAAATTAAACTAAAAAGTTGAACCCCCCCCCGCCCCCCTTGTTAATTCTTTTTTTGTGTTTTTTTTACAGATTACATTGCATTGCAAGGTGTTCTGTTAATGGACAAGAGGAGATCCTATTGTCTTGTGTCCACAAAAGCATATTTACTGAAAGTGTTTTTTGTTTAAATGACTGGGCTGAGGTTCATATGTGTCTGTGGCACAATAATCAAAGCATATTTTATGGTACAAGGAGGCTCAGGTTTTGTTTAACCATGCCCACTAAGCCCCTCCCATTAGTAAGTTTGGTCACTCCCATCATCTATTGCAGCATGCACAGTGCATTTCATTACTGTTCTCCGTGGGGGGCTTAAAGGTGCTCCAGAGTTTATACAATCCTAGCAATACCTCTGGGGATGCACTGAGAGCTATTCCTGTGCCCCCACCTGACAGAAGTGACTGCAAGTGACTGCACTCCTTCCTCCAATTTCAGCCAACTGTGTGTGTGGTAGAGAGCTGTGCTGAGAGGGTCTGTCTCAGCATGGCACAGCTGGAAAGTGAGGTCAGACTGGCCATCTTCCTGTCTCCTGACCAGAAAAGACCCCCTAAATGGGACTTTGACAGACCACCACCATGTACAACACAAATATAGAATAAAATATTTTATTGTAAATCGTAAAAATAGATGACTAACGTCAGAGGCACAGTACGCAATATAATGCACAAAATGATGAAATGAAAAAACATAAAAAACATGTAACAACAGGTAGCACTTAAGCTCTCGTGGGGGTTGTGGATGCCCCGAGACCCAAGGGCATTACTATTTACAATAAAATATTTTATTCTATATTTGTGTTGTACATAGTGGTGGTCTGTCAAAGTCCCATTTAGGGGGTCTTTTCTGGTCTGTATTTAGGGATGGGACCACCATAATGTGATTTCTACTACAGCGGGAGTCTTCCCTTTTTTGTCTTCCTGTCTCCTTGTCACGTTAAGTATCACATGACCCAAGACCAGAAGAAGGAGAAGCTGCATTAATTCCTGGCAGACGCCACAAAAGTCTAGATGGCTTAACTCCAATGTAAAAATGCATATAGAAGCAAAGGAAAGGGCCTTCAAAAAATACAAGCTTGAGGGATCATCATCAGAATTCAGACTTTATAAAGAATGCAACAAGAAATGTAAGGGTGCAATAAGGACGGCTAAGATAGAACATGAAAGACACATAGCGGAGGAGAGAAAAAAAAATCCCAAGAAATTCTTTAAGTATGTAAACAGTAAAAAAGGGAGGACAGGCCATATTGGCCCCTTAAAGAATGAGGAAGGACATCTGGTTACAAAGGATGGGGAGATGGCGAAGATATTGAATTTATTCTTCTCCTCAGTCTTCACGAGAGAATCGGGGGGGGGGGGGCTTCAGTAACCAAAACTGCAGTGTTTATCCTCATGACACATCACAGGAAGCACCTCCATGGTTAACAGAGGACAGAATTAAAGTTAGACTTGGGAAACTTAACATTAATAAATCACCGGGACCAGATGGCTTGCACCCAAGGGCACTTAGGGAACTGAGTCAAGTAATTGTCAGACCATTGTTCCTCATTTTTACTGACAGTCTACTGACTGGAACGTACCAGCTGATTGGAGAAAAGCCACTGTAGCACCAATATTTAAAAAGGGCCCAAAATACATCCCTGGAAATTACAGACCAGTTAGCCTAACATCAATAGTATGTAAACTCTTGGAGGAGATAAGGGACTATATACAAGATTTTAGTAATGAGAACGGTATCATTAGCAGTAATCAGCATGGATTCATGAAGAATCGTTCTTGCCAAACCAATCTAGTAACCTTCTATGAGGAGGTGAGTTGCCATCTAGATAAAGGAAGGCCCGTAGATGTGGTGTATCTGGATTTTGCAAAAGCATTTGACACAGTTCCCCATAAACGTTTACTGTACAAAATAAGGTCCGTTGGCATGGACCATAGGGTGAGTACATCGATTGAAAACTGGCTACAAGGGCGAGTTTAGAGGGTGGTGATAAATAGGGAGTACTCGGAATGGTCAGGGGTGGGTAGTGGGGTCCCCCAGGGTTCTGTGCTGGGACCAATCCTGTTTAATTTGTTCATAAATGACCTGGAGGATGGGGTAAACAGTTCAATCTCTGTATTTGCGGACAATACTAAGCTAAGCAGGGCAAAAACTTCTACGCAGGATGTGGAAACCTTGCAAAAAGATCTGAACAAATTTATGGGGTGGGCAACTACATGGTAAATGAGGTTCAATGTAGAAAAAATTAAAATAATGAATTTGGTTGGCAAAAATATGAATGCAATCTATACACTGGGGGGAGAACCTCTGGGGGAATCTAGGATGGAAAAGGACCTGGGGGTCCTAGTAGATGATAGGCTCAGCAATGGCATGCAATGCCAAGCCACTGCTAGCAAATCTAACTGAATATTGGCATGCATTAAAAAGGGGATTGATTCCAGAGATAAAACGATAATTCTCCCGCTCTACAAGACTCTGGTCCGGCCGCACCTAGAGTATGCTGTCCAGTTCTGGGCACCAGTCCTCAGGAAGGATGTACTGGAAATGGAGCGAGTACAAAGAAGTGCAACAAAGCTAATAAATGGTCTGGAGGATATTGGTTATGAGGAAAGGTTGCAAGCACTGAACTTATTCTCTCTGGAGAAGAGAAGCTTGAGAGGGGATATGATTTCAATTTACAAATACCATACTGGTGACCCCACAATAGGGATAAAACTTTTTCGCGGAAGGGAGTTTAACAAGACTCGTGGCCACTCATTAAAATTAGAAGAAAAGAGGTTTAATCTTAAACTACGTGGAGGGTTCTTTACTGTAAGAGCGGTAAGGATGTGGAAAAGGCAGTGGTCTCAGCGGGGGGCATCGATAGTTTCAAGAAACTATTAGATAAGCACCTGAATGACCACAACATACATGGATATACATGGATAAGGTAATACTGACATATAATCACACACACAGGTTGGGCTTGATGGACTTGATGTACTTGATGTGTCTTTTTTCGACCTCACCTACTATGTAACTATGTAACTGGGGTGTAAACTGTAAGTACATAGGGGATGGGGCAATAACTCAGCCCTAGACCTTCTCATAACTTCCCCAAGAGCCTCTTTGCTTCCTCCTTCGCTTAGGGCTAGCACCTATATGACCAGGGACCTAGATTAATTTCCTTGTCCATGTGAGTTCCTGATTTCTTGTGTTGCTGATTCCCTGGTTACTGACTTTAGTTTGTATACGACTATACTTCTTTGCTGGTGGTCCTGATTTTCCACTCTCTGTTGTTGATATATTTGACAGACTCCGGACACCCTGTTGGGCATTTCCGCCAAGAAGCTACTTCCCAAGTCCTGGAACATGAGACCAATTTATCTGGCTATAGAAACCCCAAGGACCAGACAACACCAGCGTTGGAGTACACCAGAAAATGAACTGCTTTATTTTTAGAAACACTGAATTTATACAGCAAAACCATCAGATAAGGGCTACTCCCATCATCTCAGACAAAGGTCACCTTACACAGTAGAGCTAGTCCTATTATCATAACAATGACCCCCTTAGACTGTCGGGCTCCCCGAACTAACTTGCATAAGAAGCCACAAGCAATTAGTGACCAGCTCTGGATAACTTAAGAACACATTATAACACAGAGTTCTTCTGCAGCCCAAAGTCTGTGACAATACTCCCCCCCTGTTCCATAGTCCGGCAGACCTGGCTAGATCCAATACGGGTCAGCTTGGGGATGTCCGAGAGCTATAGTACAATCAAAGTTCAGTTTGCCAAGAAAGTCCATCTGCGTTGCCGTTTTGTCGGCCCGGCCTGTACTGCACAGTAAAGTTGTAGGGCTGCAGGGCAAGACTCCATCTCAATAAGCGTTCGTTGTCCCCGGATACTCAATTTAACCAGATCATAGGGTTGTGGTCTGTGAGCAGTGTGAAGGATCGTCCATATAGATACAGCTGAAGTTTTTTCAAGGCCCACACCAGCACCAAAAATTATTTTTCTATGGCTGCATACCCCACCTCCCGGGGTAGTAGCTTGCGACTGATGTAGGCAACAGGGTGCTCACTGCTGTCAGCTTCCAGTTGGCTTAGCACTGCTTCCAAACAGAAGGTAGAAGCATCTGTATGTACACAAACATTTGTTTGGGTCAGGAGCAGCCAAAACTGGGGCAGAAACCAAAGCTTGTTTTAGGCACTGGAAAGCATTTTCACACTCTGGGGACCACAGGACCTGGCAGGGAAGATTCTTTCTGGTCAAGTCCGTCAGGGGTTTAGCTATCATGCTATAGTCGGAAACAAACCTACTATAGTATCCTGAAGTGCCTAGGAATGCCAAGACCTGGGTTTTTGTCTGGGGGGTGGGCCAGTTGGCAATGGCCTCTACTTTAGCTTGTTCAGGGCGCTGTTGCCCATGGCCTACCCAATGCCCTAGGTACTGAACCTCGGACATCTCTATGCTACATTTCTCTGGCTTTAATGTTAGTCCCGCAGTCCTGATGCAGTCTAACACAGTACCCAGTTGGAGTAGATGTTCCTCCCAGGTATCGCTGTAGATTGCAATGTCATCCAGGTATGCACAGGCTCATCCTGAAGGCCATCGAGGAGTTGATCTACCATCCTCTGGAACGTCACGGGACCATTTTTAATTCCAAATGGCATAACCTTAGACTGGTACAAGCCAAAGGGGATGATGAATGCTGACTTCGAAACAGATTCTGGGTCCAGAGAAATCTGCCAGTACCCCTTGCATAGGTCAAGGGTAGTTAGGAAATTACCTCGGGCAATGTGATCTAACAGCTCATTGACCTGGGGCATGGGGTAGGCGTCAGTCATTGTGCAGTCATTTAGTCTGTGGTAATCTACGCAGAAGCTGGTAGTAAAATCCCGCTTTGGCACTAACACTACTGGGAATGCCCAGGGGCTCTTGGAGGGCTTGATGTCTCCTAAATCAAGCATGTCCTTTATCTCCTGCCTCATACCCTCTCTCACTGACTCAGGTACCTTGTAAGCCGCCTGCCGTATAGGTGACTGTCCCGGAGTTTCCACTCGGTGCACTGTCATAGTAGTGTATCCAGCCTTGGTGGAAAACATTTCCTGATGTTGCCTAAGGACAGGCCTGGCCTGGTCCTGCTGCTCCGGCCCTATCTGCCCGTCTAACCTCACTGTCTCTACACCTGCTCTGTCCCCATCTCTCACCGGTAGCTCTGGCAGGGGAAGGTTCTCGGACTCTTCCCTGGCTGGAGCACATATGGCAGCTATCTCCTCAGGCCTCTCTTGGTACACTTTGAGCATGTTCACATGTAAGGTCCCCTGGACTCTTTCATCTGAGCACTTAGCTACCAAGTAGGTAGTGTCACATATTTGCTGCACTACCTTGTAGGGTCCCTACCAAGAGGCCTGTAATTTGTTCGACGGTGTCCATGAGTTCCTTCAGGCGGTCCCTGAGTGCTAGTACGTACCCTACCAAAGAGGTCTCTTCAGCCCCTACACCTCCTTCCCAATGGGCTCCAAGTAGATCTAGTGACCCCCTTACCCGTCTCCCATACAATAACTCAAATGGGGAGAACCCCGTTTCTCCCAATCCCGGTGAGAAGCAATTGCTTTAGCGTTCCATTGAACAGCTCACACAGTCCATTAGTCTGGGGGTGGTAGGGAGAGCCATGTATAGGCTTAATTCCACAGAGCTTCCACAACTGCTGGGTTAGGTCCACAGTAAACTGAGTCCCTTGGTCTGAGATAAGCTCCTGAGGGAAACCCACCCTGGCAAAGATTCGGAGCAGGGCCTCCACTACTGTCTCTGCATGGATGTTTGTCAGAGGAACTGCCTCCAGGTAACGAGTAGCATAATCCACCACCGTCAAGATATATCTCTTCCCAGAGGGACTGGGTCAGGGTAATGGTCCTACCAGGTCTATGGCTATCCGGCTAAAGGGCTCAGCTATGATCAGTAGGGGGTACAAAGGAGCTTTAGATCGGTCGCCCTTCTTTCCCACACGCTAATAAGTATCACAGGTACGGCAATACTGTCTAATATCCCCAATTATTCCTGGCTAAAAGAATAGCTGAGTCAAACGTTGAACAGTTTTGGTCACTCCAAAGTGACCAGCTAGGGCAGGGGTGCCCAACCAGTGGCTCACAGAGCCCTCTGATGTGGCCGCGACTTCTTGCCCTGGGATGGCAGGTTGGCAAGCCCAGATTGCAGGTTGCTGACCTGCCATCCCAGAGCATCAGTATTGCGAATGAAGCCGACGGTAGAGGAAGCAAACGCCTGCAGAGCTTCCTGTATAGCGCCGGCTCCTGTCATAGGCGGAGTGATACCAAATGCGCTCTGCCTGGGACCGCAGCAGCTGGCAATAACTGAATGGAACTCACCAAAATCACAGTGTATGTAAGGGCTAATATGTGTTGTAGTGGTTACTGGGCTGCTTTCAAACTGAACCGCAGGTGCACCTGCAGGTTACCTGCACTGAGCCATAGACTTCTGGTTTTACCTGCGGGTTGGGGGTGCTTTCAGAAAGTGCACAAAACCTGCAGGATATAATAGAATTGTATGGCAAAGTGCAGCTAACCCACAGGAAAACCACAGGTAAACTGTGCTGCACCTGCGGCGTGGGCAAACCACAAACCATCAGTGTAAAAGCTGTCTTAGGCCCCTTTTACACGATTGGTCCAACCCAATCGGACCCTCTATTCACCTCTATGAAGCGGCAGATGAAAACAGACTTGTGTCCATTTACACTTGCCTACCTCAGATCCGATCTGCTAAAAAAAACAGAAGTGAATCCATTCCCTTCCATCTGATCAGATCAGAGGGCCCATAGAGTAGAGTGGGCTGTGTCTGTGTCCACTTTGCATATGCAGAGTAGACACGGACCTGTCATCCACCCACTCCGCTCATTGTGGCCCGCAACTGGTTACTAAGTCGCTTAAGTGGTCCTCGCTCTTCGAATGGTTGGACACCCCTGAGCTAGGGGAATGTCATGTTCGATGCTAAGCAGGTCATGCCAATATTTCTGCGGCACGACCAGCTGTCCATTGGGCACTGGATGAGATCCCTTCCCTTCGGTCACCCGATAAAGTAATTCCCGATCTCACTCTATCATTTCCCTTTCTAATCCCCCGGGGTCCAACCCTGCCCTCTCCCCTGTTCCCAGGTAAAGTCAGTCGGGTAGCCCATGTAAAGGGTGGTACAGTCTGTTCGGGGTTAGGGAAGTTAGGCCTCACCTGGGTCCCATCATCGAATGCCTCCTCCGCTCACCTTGCTTGCTGCCGGGTGGTCACAGGGAAGGCTTCTGGGGATAAATCCACATGGAAAGATGAAGAAAGATGTCCCAAATCATTTCCAAGTACAACCTCTGCGGGTATATCTCTCATAACTCCAACTTCCACGTCTCTGTATCCCGAGCCCCAGTCCATATGCACTTGGGCCGTAGGGATGCATAAAACTTTGCCTCCAGCCACTCGCACAGCTATGGACCTCCCGGTTTTCCCAGTCATTGTAACCATCCTGGGTTGCACCAAAATAATAGTAGCTCCGCTGTCCCTGAGTCCTTGGGTCGCCCATACGGCCTGTCGGTGATGCCTGCGATTGTCATCAGCAGCAGCTTATAGGTAGATGGTGTGGTGGCTTCCAGGTAATGAGCAGCCGCTTGGGCTGGGCCAGGGGCAAGACAGTTCCATGAAGTGACGTTGACATTTTGAGGACAGTTAGCTCGTTGTTGTCCCATTAGATTACACCCATAACAGCCAGGCCCGGTCTTCTTGATGGGTATATCCGGTCAGACCATTTCAGGGAGGGCGACTGACTGCTGGGTGGATGGCTGGAAATGGGCAGATGCTGGCGGTGGTCTGGAGTAGGGATGAGCTGAACACCCCTGGGTTCGGTTCGCACCAGAACCCGCGAACAGACCTAAAGTCCGTGTGAATTTAAGAACCCTATTAATTACAATGGACGCGAACGTTCGAAATCAAAAGTGATAATTTTAAAGGCTAATATGCATGTTATTGTCATAAAAAGTGTTTGGGGACCTGGGTCCTGCCCCAGGGGACATGTATCAATGCAATTATTTTTTTTTAAAACGGCCATTTTTTCAGGAGCAGTGATTTTAATAATGCTTAAAGTGAAACAATAAAATTTTAATATTCCTTTAAATTTCGTACCTGGGGGGTGTCTATAGTACGCCTGTGAAGGGGCACATGTTTCCCGTGCTTAGAACTGTCCCTGCACAAAGTGTAATTTTTGCAGGAAAAAAAGCTATTTAAAATCACTCGCGGCTAATGAATTGTCGGCTCCCGTAACACAGAGAACAGTCATTCATTGAAAGTCATTGATAAAAAAAAAGTAATTGATAAAAAAAACAAAAAAACTAAAAAAAAAAGCGTGGGTGTCCCCCGAAATTCAATTACCAGGCCCTTCAGGTCTGCTATATATATTAAGGGGAACCCCGGACAAAAAAAAAATGGGGTCCCCCTCAAAATACATACCAGACCCTTGAGGTCTGGGGTGGATTTTAAGGGGAACCCCGGACAAAAAAAAAATGGCATGGAGTCCCCCTCAAAATCCATACCAGACCCTTATCCGAGCACGCAACCTGGCAGGCCGCAGGAAAAGAGGGGAGATGAGAGCAGCCCCCCCTCCCTCCTGAACCGCACCAGGCCACATGCCCTCAACATTGGGAGGGTGCTTTGGGGTCCCCCCCAAAGCACCTTGTCCCCATGTTGATGAGGACAAGGGCCTCGTCCCCACAACCCTGGCCATTGGTTGTGGGGGTCTGCGGGCGGGGGGCTTATCAGAATCTGGAAGCCCCCTTTAACAAGGGGACCCCAGATCCGGCCCCCCCTGTGTGAAATGGTAAGGGGGTACAAAAGTACCCCTACCATGTCACCAAAAAAGTGACAAAAATTGTAAAAATGACAGGAGACGGTTTTTGACAATTCCTTTTTAAAATCTTCTTTCTTCTGGTCTTCCTTCTTCCTTTCTTCATCCTTCGGTTTCTTTCATCTTCTCCTTCCGGCATCTTCTTCGTCATCTTCTTCTTCCTCCGATCCGCTTCTTCTTGCTCTGGTCTTCACGTCCGGCATCTTCTTCCATGGCGTCGGTGTCTTATCTGAGCCGCTCCGCGCAATGGGAGGCTCCCGCTGTGTGAGGCTTCACTGCGTCTGACAGGTCGTTTATAATGGAGGGCGGGGCCACCTGGTGACCCCGCCCCCTCTGACATCATGGGGAAAGCAATAGGGAATTCCCCATGACGTCCCCGTGCGTCAGAGGGGGCGGGGTCACCAGGTGGCCCCGCCCTCCGTTATAAAAGACCTGTCAGATGCAGCGAAGCCTCACACAGCGGGAGCCTCCCATTGCATGGAGCGGCCCAGAAGAGACACCGACGCCGTGGAAGAAGATGCCGGATGAGAAGACCAGAGCAAGAAGAAGTGGATCAGAGGAAGAAGAAGATGGAAGAAGATGCCGGAAGGAGAAGATGAAGAAAGGAAGAAGGAAGAAGAAAGAAGAAAGGAAGAAGGAAGACCAGAAGAAAGAAGATTTTAATAAAGGAATTGTCAAAGACCGTCTCCTGTAATTTTTACCATTTTTAACACTCTGTTGGTGAAATGGTAGGGGTACTTTTGTACCCCCTTACCATTTCACACAGGGGGGGGTCGGGATCTGGGGGTCCTCTTGTTAAAGGGGGCTTCCAGATTCCGATAAGCCCCCCCGCCCGCAGACCCCCAGAACCAATGGCCAGGGTTGTGGGGAAGAGGCCCTTGTCCATCATCATCTTCTTCCATCTTCTTCTTCCTCCGATCCGCTTCTTCTTGCTCTGGTCTTCACGTCCGGCATCATCAACATGGGGACATGGTGCTTTGGGGCTCCCAATGTTGAGGGCATGTGGCCTGGTACGGTTCAGGAGGGAGGGGTCGGCGCTCTCGTCCCCCCTCTTTTCCTGCGGCCTGCCAGGTTGCGTGCTCGAATAAGGGTCTGGTATGGATTTTGAGGGGGACCCCACGCCATTTTTTTTTTTTTGGGCCGGGGTTCCCCTTAAAATCCATCCCAGACCTTAAAGGGTCTGGTATGGATTTTGAGGGGGACCCCCCGCCATTTTTTTTTTGGCCGGGGTTCCCCTTAATATCCATAGCAGACCTAAAGGGCCTGGTAATTGAATTTGGGGGGACCCCACGCTTTTTTTTTTGTTTTTTTATCAATGACTTTATTTTTATCAATGACTTTCAATGAATGACTGTTCTCTGTGTTACGGGAACCGGCAATTCATTAGCCGCAGATGGCTGCCTTAGATGACACAACAGGATGAAGAAAGGAAGGAAGGTGTTTTAATGTGATACTGCAATGCTGTACTAACAGCACGCACACACTAATCCCCAGAATCACAGCACAGATAATGTCAGCAGTCAGCAGCACTGCAGAATGGATCACAGCCACATATCACAGTGACACGCTGGAACACAATATACGAGGCCGCCGGCGCGGCGGCCTTATATAATGTGGGGCGTGTACTAAACCCCCTGAGCTATAATTGGCCACAGGCATCCTGCCTGTGGCCAATTATGGCTCTCCTCGCCGCTGGCTCTATGATTGGCCAATCATGCGGGGTCACAGTGCATGCTTGACCAATCATCAGCCAGCAATGCACTGCGACTGGCGCAGTGCAATGTGGGCCGCTCGCATCACACGAATTTGATGCGAGCGACCCAAATAGTTCTGGGCTCGCCGAGCGGGTGAACGCCCGATGTTTGATTCGAACATGGGTTCAAATCGAACACCGGGCCCATCCCTAGTCTGGAGATGCCACGAGGCTCCAGTGGGTGGGATCTCCTGGTGTCCATATACTACCATCAAGGACTTTTGGTCTTGGACCCACTGGCTGCCCCACTTTACTAGGGGAATGGTTGTAAAACTGTTCCAGTAGGATCAGTTGGGCAGCATCCGCTAAGGTAGTTGCCTGACAGCAGGAGAACCATGCATCTACCGATCGGGATATCTGATGAGCCCATTCCGTATAGGGCTGGCCCTCTTTCCATTATAGGCTGCGAAATTTGGACCTATAAGCTTTGGGAGTGATTGCGTATCTTGACAGCAGTCAATCCTTGACTCGCTCGTAGTCTTTTTTGTCTTCCCCAGGTATGGCTTCAAAAGCATCCAGTGCTCGACCATACAGCTTACTGATAAGGATAGTGACCCAGTCAGCTTCGTTAATTTCCTGGAGATCGCACTGGGTCTCGAAGACATGACAGTACCGGTCGATTTCCTCCCTGCGTAGGGAAGTTTCTTGCGGCTACCCCGTTCTGCAGCTGCAGTACCCCTGATCTCCTTCTGAACCTCAAGCATTTTCAGACGTGTCGTGTCTGCAATTATCTGGGTGATCACCTCTTGGGGGGCAGTGGTGCTGTCACTGGATCTCTCGCTGGAGCTCAGCCATCCTGGACCCTTCCTTAGCTGGCCCTCTGCTTCGGTTGCTGGCCTGGTCACGCTTCCTCAATTAGAGTTGCCTTTGACCTATTGCTGGTATTCTGTCCCCTTGATTCCAGCAGATCCTTCAGTGTGCTTTGCTTAAGGCTGGAGTAGCAAAGATCCATCCGACAAGGTCTCGTTGGTGCTTTTGATGTTCCAGGCACAAGAAAGCATCCCACCGTTGCCAACCAAATGTGACAGACTCCGGACACCCTGCCGGGCTCCCCGGACTAACTTGCATAAGAAGCCACAAGATATTAGTGACCAGCTCTGGACAACTTGAGAACACATTATAACACATAGTTCTCCAGGCCATGGTTCTCCTGCAGCCCAAAGTCTGTCACAATATCGCCTGCCAACTGTGTGCCATATTCTGGTTTAGTGTACACGCTCTGGACAGGTGAGGGCCAAAACTTGGTACACCCACCAGGAAAGTCCATCACTCTTTGTGGAGTGCTCTGGTGAAGATCTGGTTGGTGTTCTTAGACTATTTTCCTTGGCCCTTTTAAGGCTTGCATCCTCTACAACGTGCAGATAGCACAGATGGCCTACCATGCGGTTTGTCTGTGACAATTTAATTTTCTGTGATTCGGAAATCGCATATTAACCCATTAGAGACATTCCTCTGTCTACTCTCACCAAGGTGGTATAACTATTACCTCTGTAAAATAAGTGTCTGAGGCGTTATCCTGCAAGGAACTAATTTTTAATAGAGACGGTTGTGTTGAGACTTAGGACTTTCATCTTGCCCAAGATAATAGTGTAGTGGCGTCACTTTTTACCCACCTTGTCTAGCAGTGGGTGCATGTCTCCTAAATCCCTTTTCCCACAATCCCCAGGACTCCTGGACTCACCCAGGGAATTTTTATGCACTGCTTCCTGTCCTCCAGGGCTCAGAGGACCAAGCCTGATGGGACAACAATGACATGGCACATGAGGTGCTGTGCTGAGGTGCTGGCCCTTCCAATGTTGCACAGGCTGCCGATAAGCCACAGTGGTCCAGAATACTGCCCTGCCAGTGGGGTGGTATTACCTTCATGTCAACAAAGACCAACATTTTTTCCAGCCTTACATTTGTGGAGCTTGCCATGGGATCCCAATGACCTGTTACCTGAACTAACATCCACAGTCAACCTCCTAGTGGGAAATGTATACAATTCTCTTCCCAGGGAACTGAAAGTTTGTTTTTTCTAGTTTGTGCCAGAGCATTTGTTTGCAAATTAATTCTTCTGATTCTCTGTTATACCGTATTGTGCTGCCACCTTGTGGCCAATTAAGCAAACTGTTCCTAAGCATCCCTGTTTCTTAGATGACGTATTGGGCTAAATTCACAAAACTGCAGTTCACTAAAATACTTTACTAAAATATCAAGTGATATGGGGCTCCATTCACAAACCGGCATATGCGGCTTTAAGAAATGCAATAAAATACTGCATAGCTTTTAAAAACTTTTTTTTGTCATTCACTAAGAAACACGTCTAAAATATTACATGCAATATTTTTCTGAAACATGCAATATTTATTTAACCGCTTCCCGCCCGCCTCCTGTAGATATATGTCTACAGAATGGCACGGCTAGGCAAAGGCACGTATATATACGTCCCCTTTAATTGCATAGCCGTGGGGTCAGGCACGCGCCACCGGCGGCGCGCTTACGACCCGGTTGGCAGCCCTGTGACCAGCGGACCCGATCGCCGCTGGTGTCCAACGATCGAGTCACAGAGCTGAAGAACGGGGAGAGGTCTGTGTAAACACACCTCTCCCCGCGCTTCCTACTCTGCCTGTCATTGATCGGCTGTTCCCTGTCATCGGGAAAGCCGATCAATGACGTCAGACGTGCAGCCACGCCCCCCTACTGTAAAAAAAAAAACACAACACGTCACACTAACTCCTCCCCGCCCCCTAGTGGTTAACTCCTTCACTGCCACTGTCATTTACATAGGAATCAGTGCTATTTGAATAGCACTGATTTCTGTATAAATGACAATGGTCCCAAAAATGTGTCAAAAATGTCCCATGTGTCCGCCATAATGTAGCAGTCACAATAAAAATCGCTGATCGCCGCCATTACTAGTAAAAAAAAAAAAATATTAATAAAAATGCTATAAAACTATCCCCTATTTTGTAAACGCTATAACTTTTGCGCAAACAAATCAATAATCGCTAATTGCAATTTTTTTTACCAAAAATATGTAGAAGAATACGAATCGGCCTAAACTGAGGAAAAAAAATGTTTTTTTATATATTTTTTGGGGATATTTATTATAGCAAAAAGTAAAAAATATTGAATTTTTTTCAAAATTGTCGCTCTATTTTTGTTTATAGCGCAAAAAATAAAAACCGCAGGGGCGATCAAATACCACCAAAAGAAAGCTCTATTTGTGGGGAAAAAAGGACGCCAATTTTGTTTGGGAGCCACGTCGCACGACCGCGCAATTGCCAGTTAAAGTGACGCAGTGCCGAATCGCAAAAATGGGCCTGGTCCTTTGGCTGCAAATTGGTCCGGGGCTGAAGTGGTTAATGAAAACATGCAGTATTTTATCTCCCCAGTTGAATGGATATAGTGGAAAAGAATTAGATCCTTTTACTGCTAATAAAGAGGTAAAATGGTTTAAACTTAGAAATATGGCAACTCACTGTCAGTGCGGTCCCTGCAGCATATGTATTATGAAAAAAGAAAAAATATACAAAAGAAAAAAGGTGACTAGAATACCAGTCAAAGGGAAGCTGCTTTCACAGGACACACGTGGTGTATCAAAAGCAACTAAGTAAAATCAACCCCTTCGTGCCTAAGGTTAAAACAAATCTTGTTGCCTAAGTACAATTTTACGACGTGTTAGTAAAACCGTACATATCATCACAACTACTTTGTGCATCCAGTTGGATTATACCTTGTTTTTTCAGGAAAATTGGGCTTTCATTTGGTGGTAAATGGTAATGGATATTTCCTGATTTTTTTTTTATCATCACATGAAAACTGGCCCAAAACAGTAAAAAAAAAAATCATTTTTTTTTTTTTTTGTAATGGAGCTGTATATTTCTTGACACTACCATAACCTTCCACCAAAGCACAACCCAAAATAAATTCTCCTGCTCCTGAGGATCACAGCAATACCACATATGTGTATGTTAGATGTACAGTGCTTTGAAAAAGTTTTCACACCCCTTGACATTTTCCACATTTTGTCATGTTACATCCAAAAATGTAAATATATGATTTATTGGAATTTTATGTGATAGACCAACACAAAGTGCCACATAATTGTGAAGTGGAATGAAAATGATAAATGGCTTTCCAAATAAATATGTGAAAAGTGTGGCATGCATTTGTATGCAGCCCCCTTTACTCTGATAACCCTAACTAAAGTCTAGTGGAACCAATTGCCTTTAGAAGTCCCCCTAATTAGTAAATAGAGTCCACCTGTGTGTAACTTAATCTCAGTATAAATACAGCTGTTCTGTGAAGCCCTCAAAGGTTTGTTAGAGAACCTTAGTGAAACAGCATCATGAAGGCCAAGGAACACACCAGACAGGTCAGTTGTGGAGAAGCTTAAAGCAGGGTTAAGATATAAAAAAAATATCCCAAGCACCGGAGCCCTGTTCAATCCATTATCTGAAAATGGAAAGAGTATGGCACAACTGCCAACCTATCAAGACATGGCTGTCCACCTAAACAGACAGGCAAGCAAGGACAGCATTAATCAGAGAAGCAGACAAGAGGCCCATGGCAACTCTGGAGAAGCTGCAGAGATCCACAGCTCAGGTGGGAGAACCTGTTCACAGGACAACTATTAGTCATGTACTCCACAAATCTAGCCTTTATGGAAGAGTGGCAAGAAGAAAGCCATAAGAAGTCCCGCCTGCAGTTTGCGAGAAGCCATGTGGGGGACACAGCAAACATGTGGAAAAAGGTGCTCGGGTCAGATGAGACCAAAATTTTACTTTTTGGCCTAAAAGCAAAACGCAATGGGGGCAGAGGTTCACCTTCCAGCAGGACAATGACCCTAAACATACAGCCAAAGCTGCAAGGGAATGGTTTAGATCAAAGCATATTCATGTGTTAGAATGGTCCAGTCAAAGTCCAGACCTAAATCCAATTGAAAATTGCTGTTCACGGATGAAACCATCCAATCTGACAGAGCTTGAGCTATTTTGCAAAGAATGGGAAAAATGTCACGCTCTAGATGTGCAAAGCTGGTAGAGACATCCCCAAAGACTTGCAGCTGTAATTGCAGCAAAAGGCGGTTCTACAAAGTATTGACTCAGGGGGGCTGAATACAAATGCACAACACTTTTCGCATATTTATTTGTAAAAAAATTGGAAAACCATTTATCATTTTCCTCACACTTCACAATTATGTGGCACTTTGTATTGGTCTATCAAATAAAATCCCAATAAATATATATTTACATTTTTGGATGTAACATGACAAAATGTGGAAAATTTCAAGGGGTGTGAATACTTTTTAGCCCACAAACAATAGTGCGCATTTTGCTTTTTTTTTATCCTACCTAAAACACACTGACACTGATACTAATTTAAAAAAAAGAATCCTGTCCAAAAAAATACTGACCCTGACCCAAACATTAACCCTAGCACTGACCTAATTCAAACATCAATCTAGGTTTTTTTTATTTATTTTTTAACTTTTATTATTTTTATTTATTTACACACACTTTTTGTCTCTCTCTGCAAGGAATAAGGAAAGATAACATGCATATCTCTCCTCCATTCACAGAGAGAGAAAATATGAGGGCGGGCTTCACAGTGACTGATCACTGTGGTAGCCAATTAGAGACTATCACAGCAATTAGGTGACCCGGAATCGTGAGTATAACCCATACACTGATGGTAAGGGTCAGTTATATTGGGTGATCTATATCATTTCTTCCATATTCCCATGGTGGATTCTGATTATTTTCCTCCTGGTGGACTTTGTAATGATTGTTTTTAGTTTCTTTCTGTTTATAGAGATGAACTTTTAACCATGAACTTTATGTCTTTGTATCATTTTGTGTTTTGAGCCCTACACCCTTCACCCATACTATACCATACAACCCAGAACAAAATAGGGTTGCAGAAATAATGAACCGTACTCTATGTGAGAGTGGAATAACCATGCTGTTTGATACAGTTATGCCGACCACATACAGGGGGAGGCAGTTATGACCGCGTGCTACCTCCAAAATCGACTACCAGGAAAATCAATTGAAAAAACTGCATATGAACTGTGGAATGGAAGAGTCCCGAAATTTGAACCATCTAAGCATTTTTGGAAATAAAGCCTATGTGCACATCCCAAAAGAAAAACGTACAAATGTGATGCTTGCGCAAAGGAAAGTGTAATTGTGGGGTACAGTGGATCTCAAAATGGTACAGAATTCTACACCATAACACAAACAAGGCAGCCATCAGTAGAAGTGTAATTGTCGATTACACTTCAGTGTGTTCAAAATTTCATGAACTAACACAAATGCTTCAAACTGAGGGAAATTCTGCATCAGTGTCACATGAAGAAGCAATAAAGTGACACAGAACTAGAAATTAACGCAGACAATTCAAATGCCGTAAATGAAGAAACCAGTCCACAAGAGGCTTCGCCTGCAATCAGGAAATTCACCAGAAACAATAAAGACATCCCAGCCAAACGTCTGTCCTAAGTTGCTTCCAAAGCATTAAAACCTGATCCAAATTCATGGGATGAGATGATAAACAAAAGTGGATCAGAGCTGCTGATGAAGAGATAACATCTCTTAGACCCCTTTCACATTGGGGCATTTTTCAGGCGCTTTTGGGCTAAAAATAGCACCTAAACCCCCCCCCCCCCCCCCCCCCGTAGTCCCAGTGTGAAAGCCAGAGTGCTTTCACACTGGGGCGCTGCACTGGCAGGACATTAAAAAAAGTCCTGCAAGCAGCATCTTTGGAGCGGTGTATACACCACTCCTCACCGCCCCTGCCCATTCAAATGAATGGGCACCACTGCTGAATTGCCTGCAAAGCTCTTTGGCAGCGGCGCTACACGGGTGCATTTAACCCTTTATTAAAAGCGCCCCGCTAACGGCTGAATAGCGCCGCTAAAACGAAGGTAAAGCACCACTAAAATTGGTTGCGTTTTACCATCAACGCACCCCCGGCCCAGTGTGAAAGCAGCCTTAGTGAACTGAAACAGATTTGTAGAACTGAGATTTTCGAAATGGAACTAATATAAGGAGTAGTTGTTGAGTGGGAGTGTTGAATTACATTCATGTATTTTTGTACAACAACTACAGGTATATTCTTCAGCCAGTAGATGGTGGTGTTTATAAGCTTTTAGCTGCATCTATGGTTAAATTCTATGTCTTTTCTCTATAATAAAAGTTAATTTTCCTGTCTACAGTTGAGCAGCAAAGCTTAGGTGGACTGTGCACTGTCCATCTGTTCTGTATGGCTATATACAGGATTTCTAACAGCTTTATCTACACCTTAAAAAGTGAGCTGAACCAGAACACGTATTGACACACAGACCTGCTGGAACATACCCCTGCAGTTGGGCATAATGCTTGAGGGCAAGAAGAGACCGCTGATGCTGGAGAGTAGCAAGAGACAGAACAGGCACCAGAGAAATCCAGTCAGAGACAGAAGGATGAGCAAGTGAAATTATTCCACAGCCAACCACCTGACCTGCATTTTTGTCCAAATTTCAGGTATTTTCCCTATCGTTTTAACAAAAGATAACGAGAGTGCAGAATCCGAAAAACGAAAGATCCGACATAAACAAATGCTTTATTTTCGTTTTCGTTGCGACAACAGTTCGATATAGATAGGAGATGCGACATGACGCTGACAATAACAATCTGTGTCTATCGAACCTGTGGTCTGCACCTGAAATATATTTTTTTTAAAGACAGGCAGACAGCGCGGCGGGACAGAAAGAGGCATAGACTCCTGTGGAAGTCTATGCCCGGAAGTGGGTGTAAATACCTGTCTTAGACAGGTATCTGCACCCCCCTCCCCCTGAAAGGTGCCAAATGTGACACGGAGGGAGGAAGGGTTCCGAAAAGCGGAAGTTCCACTTTAGGGTGGAATCCTGCTTTAACTCTATTAGTCCAAGATTATTCTACATAGAGAAAAGATTCGACATAGAGAGAAAAGATTCGACATAGAGAGGAAAGATTTGACTGCTGGAATTGGGTGGGGAAGTAAAATAAAAATAATGATGATGATGAATGTTATTGGCTGATTGTAACCAAAGAGGAGGAGCAGAAAAATAGCTAGAACTAAGTACACACGTACAGCCAACTTACTTTCACTTACGATTGCTAGCAGAGAGACACACACACTGAATCATTTCAGAAGACAGTCAATCTTAGCTAGTCCATTTGTCAGAGAACCTAAATTATTTAGCAATTAAGCATAAGCACAGCAGCAGAGCAATAGTGAAGCAAGCTACAGTTCAACTTAACTTTTTCATAATAATCTATTGTGTTAGTGTTGTGAACTTGATAGTGATACTAGTGTTGCTAGTGTTGTGATAGCCTCAGAGGCTGCCCGTGGTGTGGGTGGGGGGGGGGGGGATTTATTATTATAGATTCTATATTATAGATTGAGATTCTATATAGATTCTATATACCCTATCTTGTTACCTGTCTGATCATTGATCACTATCACCAGTTCATTTTCTGTTTGAACTATATACAGTACATTCAACATGAACGACAAAGATTCGACAAAGCATCGAAAAACAAACAAACATCAAATCTTTGGCTCATGGTGTCTGTCGAAAGTTCTAAGAAGATTTGACGGAGCAGCTAAACTATACGGCCTTGTACAGTTTAGCTGCTCCGTCGAATCTTATTTGAACATTCAACAGACACCATAAGCCTTCAATGACAGATTCAACCTTAATTAATTAGGCTTTTTGGACGAATGCAATTTTTAACGAAAAACAAAATAAATAAAAACTAATTTCGGTAACTAAATAAATTTATTTTTCGGGCGAAAACAAAATTCCGAAACAAAATATTTCAGTGTGCACATGTCTAGTCTTTTATGGCTGTTTATTTTTAAAGCTCAACTCAGGATTTGAGGTTTAATCTTTTCCTGATAGTGCAAACCACATTTTAAATCACACTTTAACCAAAATGTAGGCATATTCATTTTGTAGCACATTTAGTAACTGGACACTCATCACATATGAATAACACTGATTGCTTCATGTTACCAACAATATAATTAATTTCCACAAGGTGGCAATATAACAACATTACAAAAGTAACACAAGCGTTTTATAGTAAGCTAATAAAATATAATTCATAAATCATGCATGTAATTACAGCCACAAGATGTTTTTTTTTTGTTTTTTTTTATACTATTTGAGACTTTTTTGTTTTTAATACAAAGTCCTTATCACCCAATCTTACAATATGTTTCCTGACAGGCTCCATGGCAGCATACGTGTGCGTTGGCCCCGCCTCCATAACTACCCAATAGGACCCCTCTCCCATAAATCTTTGCTCCTGGCTGCTATCCGTGTTCCTTTTTTGTCCTCCTCCGTAGGACCATGTGGTTCTCCTACCTGAAGATGACTTCACAGCGATCGATCGGCCGAATGACTGAATTGTTTCCTCCGATAGGCCTTGACTGTTAAGCAGGGTATGGAGAGTAATTGCAGAGTAGCGCTGAAGAAAAGGTTATCTTACCTTAAAAGTGCGCCGGCCTGTTTACCTGTTGCTACAGGTGGCCCTTATCTGCTGGGAGGTCCGGTGTGTGCGTGCCTTGGATCGTTCGGCCAGGTGATCGTTGGTGGAGTGGTGAGTCTGTATCTGTCCATGGCAGCAGTGTTTATGTGTGTGCCCATTGATTGTATTCTTTTCCTCTATCTGTTGCTATTTCTATGCTGTTTGCTGGACGCTTCTGCGTTCCAGCAAACTACTCTCTTCGATTTCCGGGTCTGCGGGCGTTCTGCGCATGCGCGGACCCGATGTGAGAGCGAGGCTTGGTTCTCGCGCATGCGCGCTGAGGACCCCGGCGTCGGATGACGCCGATGACGTCACGGGCGGCAAATTTAAAAACCTTGCAAAGCTGACAGAGCCCTGGGAATGATTGCGGACGCCACAGCGACTTCCCGGGGCTAGTATTTCGGCTGGTAGGTAGGTAGGAACAGTCCTTTATGCTGGGCTTGGTTGGATTATTGCTGTATTTGGTCTGAAGATTGTATTTTTTACTGCAGTGTCAGGCTTGGTGTTTTGGACATTATGGATGCTTCACTGCCCCCTAGTGGCCAGCCCGCTCATGTTAGGTAGGTCCTAAAGTACATTTTTTTTATATTTCTAATATTGAAGAGAGTAAGCATAGGCAGCAAATATGACCTGTCCCTTCTGTCTGTCTCTCTGTGTTCACAGCCCTTCCAAATCTGATCCACAACCTAGTGCCTATAGACGCAGTGGATCGTCAAAATCGCACCACCACAAATCCTCCTCAAAATCCAGCCACCATAGGTCCGCCAGGTCGGAACAGCGTGACAGGGATTATTCCCGCCCCCCTGTGGCTCACTCCAGCAAAAGGCCAGAGAAAGCATGTTGGGGGTGCAAAATGCCTGTACCAGCAGACAAATCCTTATGTGACCATTGTTTCACTAAGGCAGCGGATGAGAGAGACGGCGCTGACCAGCGCCTAGAATCAATGGTGAGACGAGTGGTAAAAGAATCCCTGCAGGAAAGGGAAGCTCAACAGCCCTGTGAATCCCCGGCAGACCCGCTAGATCCTATAGTAGGAGAGGGGGTACTACAAGAAACATGGGATTCATCCCAACCTAGCCGCCATTCTGCCCTTGTCTCAGACAGTGAATCGGATCCAGAAGATCCAGTTTTGGGGTTTGACTATGGTTTGGTTCCCTCCCTGGTTAAAGCAGTGAGAGAGGCTCTGAAGTGGGAAGATCCTATCACTTCCCCCCCGAAGCAGAGGAAATTTTTTAAACAGCTCAATAAGGAGCGTCAATTTTTTCCGTTTCTGTCTGAATTGGGTGATATTATTTCAGAAGAGTGGAGCAAGATGGACAAAAAGAGTTCCATGCAATCCAAAATCCTTAAACTTTACCCCTTCAAGGAAGAAGATGTGAAACACCTGGAGTCAGCTCCAATGGTAGATGCAGCACTTATGCGTCTGGTGAGATATGTGACTCTCCCCTTAGAAGACACTGTGTCATTCAAGGATCCTTTAGAGAGACGGATCGATTCAGATCTAAAGAAAATCTATTTGACCTCCGGGATGGCGTGCAAACCAGTGCTTGCGATCGCAGCAGTGTCAAAGGCCATAGAATTCTGGGCTGACAGCATTGAAGAATACCTGAGAGGCATTTCAATAGACACAGCTAAAGACTCACCTATTCAAGAGATTAGGATGGCTTCAGCCTTCTTGGGGGAGGCATCCATTGATGTCATTCGCCTGATGTCTCGGGATATGCTGGCAGCCGTTTCGGCGCGACGTGCGTTGTGGCTCCGTCCGTGGCTCGCAGACCCTGCTTCTAAGCAGGCTTGGTGCCGCACCCCCTTTGAAGGGTCCTCATTATTCGGCAATAAGCTTGATTCTGCCATATCCCGGGCCACAGGTGGGAAATCTGGGTTTCTCCCTCAGGATAGGCGTCCTCAAAATCAGAGACGCTCTTTTCCAAGAAGACAGAATGCGGATCGTGCCAGGGATGCACGCAGCTATAAACCCGGCCGAGAATTCTCCAGGACATGGAGGTCCAGGCAGTCTTCTTTTAAGAAGGCCTCTAAAGGTGGTTCCTCTGGGAACCAGGATTCTGGGAAGTCCTTTTGAAATTGGGCCCGCTCAAACATGTCGGGTGGGGGCCCGTCTTCTCCACTTCAAACATGTTTGGGCGGCCTCAATTCGGGACTATTGGACCGTAAAGACAGTATCGTCCGGTCACAAGTGGGTCTTCTGCAACACTCCAAAACTCAGATTCATCCCTACTACTCTTCCAAGCTCAGAAGAGAAAAGACAGGTCCTGTTGACCTACGTAAGCTGTTTATTGGAACAAGGAGCAGTCGTACCCGTCCCAGAGGAAGAGAGGGGCGAAGGCATGTATTCACCCCTGTTTTTGGTGCAGAAGAAGAACGGCACATGGAGGCCAGTAATAGACCTGACTCACCTCAACTCATTCATCCGCAAGGAGAAATTCAAGATGGAGTCCCTACTTACCATACAACAGTCAGTACACTTGGGAGACTGGTTAATATCAATCGACCTGAAAGACGCATATTTTCACGTGCCTGTGACAAAGGACTTCCACAAATTCCTCCGCTTCGCGGTAGGCAACCAACACCTTCAGTTCATTTGTCTACCCTTCGGGTTAACCACGTCACCCCGGGTTTTTTCCAAGGTGCTATTGGCGGTAGTGGCTCTTCTCAGGGTCAAGGGTGTGCGTCTCCACCATTACTTGGACGACCTGCTTCTACTATCTCAGAGCAAGGATCAGCTATTAGATCACAAAGAGGTTGTCATCTCTACCCTGCAAGAGTTCGGGTGGCTCCTGAACTTAGAAAAGAGTCAGCTAGAGCCATCTCAGTCCCTCGTGTTTCTGGGCGCTCTTTTCAACACCGTGGAGGGTTCCATCTCCCTCCCAGAGGAGAAAATCATGGTAATCCGAGACAGGATTCAGGCGGCACGTGGATCAACTCACCTTTCTGCTCTCCAGTGCCTGAAAATAATTGGTACGATGACGGCAACCATTCCCATGGTGAAGTGGGCCCAGTGGCATACCCGTCCCTTTCAGAAGGGATTTCTGCATCAGTGGAACTCTGTCGACCAGAATCAGCGCATCTTCCTTACCCCATCTATGAGGACATCTCTCCTCTGGTGGCTTCAGGGGAAGAATCTGCGCAACCATCATTCGATTGTCCCCATCTCATGGATCACGGTGACCTCAGATGCCAGCAACCAGGGTTGGGGCGCTCATTGCCTTTTGGAGGTAGCTCAGGGCAGGTGGACATGCCAGTCTCAAGGAGTCGTTTCCAACATCCTGGAACTGAGGGCAGCCTTTCAGGCACTCCTATCCTTTCGCCATCTAGTGTTGAACTCTTCCGTCATGCTAAGGTTGGACAACACAACAGCAGTGGCATACATAAGGAAACAAGGCGGGACTCACAGCTGGTCCCTGTTACAAGAAGTGGAGCCTTTAATGAGTTGGGCGCAAAAGAACTTAGCCAACATCTCGGCAGTATACATTCCGGGGGTCCAGAATGTGCAAGCAGACTTCTTGTCCCGGGTCGAGTTGGACAACAACGAGTGGTCCCTCCACAGAGAAGTTTTCGAGTGGCTCCTAACACTGGGTGTGTCTCCGGAAGTCGACATGTTCGCTTCCCCGTGCAACTTCAAGATACCGAAGTACTTTGCGAGGTTCAGGGACCCTCAGGCGTTCGGGATAGATGCTCTCACGACCAGTTGGGATTTCCAGAGGGCCTATGCCTTCCCTCCAGTCCCGGTAATTCTACAGTTTCTGCGGAGGCTCAGAACAGAAAAAGTGGAGATTATTGCTGTCATTCCATTCTGGCCCAACAGGCCGTGGTTTCCTCTGCTGCTGCTCCTCAGCTATCAAGACCCAATTCCCCTACCTCTCAGGCCGGATCTATTGTCTCAAGGCAAGACGTTACACCCGTTTCCAGCGTGTCTGCACCTCAAGGTGTGGTTCTTGAGAGGGGAAGGCTAGAGGCGCTTGGTTGCCCGAAAGAAGCGATTCCAACTCTTCTTAATGCCAGGCGAAGAAGCACTAATAGGGTGTATGAGCGCATTTGGTCCAGGTTTGCTGAACACATGTCGTCAAGAGAAAACTCGTGTAACTCTCCAGAGGTTCATGATATCCTGAGCTTTCTTCAGTCTGGACTAGATTTATCCCTGGCGGTCGGTTCATTAAGGGTGCAAGTGTCAGCCATCTCAGCCTTCACGGGAGTCTCATGGGCGAATCACGCCTTAGTTCGTCAATTCTTTAAGGGTGCCATCAGGCTCAGACCACAAAGAAGACCCAGGTTTCCCAAATGGGACCTTCCATTAGTTTTGGATTTCCTGTCAAATCTTGGGAAAGATTCATCTCAACCTTTGTCTGTTAAGGATCTTACTCTAAAGACTATCTTCCTAGTGGCGATAACGTCAGCGAAAAGGGTATCAGAGATCAGGAATCTGGGTTCAGAGGAACCTTTTCTGACCTTTTTTGAAGACAGAGTAGTGCTGATTCCTATGTTAGGGTCAAACCCTAAAGTGACCACAGTCTTCCATGAGAATCAGGAGATTGTACTCCCTACTTTCAAAACACCAGATGTCCAAGAGATCCATCCTCTTGATGTAGGCCACACCTTAAAACAATATCTGGAGGCAACAGCTCCATTCAGGCAAACGGAATTCCTCTTTGTCCTTCTTCATGGCAAGAATAAAGGGATGCGTGCGTCAATTAGGTCAATTTCCGCATGGATTGTGCAGACGATTCAAAGGGCATACAGAGCTAAGGGCTTGGCTCCTCCTGAGGCAGTGACGGCTCATTCAACACGGAGCATCTCGACTTCGTGGGCAGCTTCTCGGCATGTGGCGCCTGATGTTATTTGTAGAGCGGCCTCTTGGTCCACAATTAATACTTTTCTTTCTCATTATTGCGTTGAACCAGCTGCGCTGTCTTCTATTAATTTTGGTTTACAAGTATTGTCGTTGGACAATGTTAAATAAATTTTGGTTTTCTTTGCTCAACATTTTGCCCACCCGAGTGTGTTTTGGCGAGTTATTTCCCACACGTATGCTGCCATGGAGCCTGTCAGGAAAACGGAAAATTTATATCAAATACTTACCGTAATTTTTCCTTTCCTGATAGGCTCCATGGCAGCAGGAGTTCCCTCCCAAATGTCTGGAGTAGGCTAGTTACAGAACACGGATAGCAGCCAGGAGCAAAGATTTATGGGAGAGGGGTCCTATTGGGTAGTTATGGAGGCGGGGCCAACCCACACGTATGCTGCCATGGAGCCTATCAGGAAAGGAAAATTACGGTAAGTATTTGATATAAATTTTCCGTTTTAACTTACTTTCATAGTTACCGTCAAGTTTCCTACATCCTAAAATAGTGCTATAGATAATGCCAGTTGATTTTGTATGTTCCGCTCTTTATGTCTATATACAACCCTCTATATTTTGAACCCTTCCATTTTAAATACAAATCCCATACCACAAAAAAAAAACACATACAGAAAAAAAAGGGAAACCTCTGGACACCGACCACCCAACTCCACCAAACGATCATAAGACTTTTCTCTAAGTGTACCAGGGATTTTTGTCTGAGAAAAGACTGCAGTCTCTCTGATCTAGAGAATTCCTTCTAAGTATACCATAAAGTTTTATAAACTTTGGTTATCTTTCCTGTAGCCTCGCTGTCAATTCTTCCATCCATATTACTTTATTAAACTCAATTACTTACACCCTGACACTGGGGACTTCAGATGTTTTTCAATGTCTAGGGATCAGTGCTTTGCCAGCCACAGTTAAAAAGCATTGCAGCCCTTTTAGCAGATGGCACTGATACTGGGAACATGGAAAATAGTTACTTCTGCAATATTGTATTTCAATTATTTTTCTTAAATTATTATATTCCATATCATTCCAAACACATAAATATAAAACATTCAGAAAAAAATACACAAACACATATACAAAAAGAATGGCTCTATCCTTTAACATTGCCTCTGAAATGGCCATATTTCTAAAAATTCATGATCAATTTTTTTTTTTTAAGGTAGAGATACTACACCCTTAGCTCCTGATCCCCCCTCCGCCCCCCCCCCCCCCAACAAAAAAAAAAAATATATATATATATATATGTTTTTCCTCTTTCCTTCCCATTTCTCCCCTTCTCCTTCACTTCCTTTTTTTGTAATTTATATGTTATATGTTTTTACATTCACCCCCACAACCCCCCCCCCCCCCCAACTCATTATTCCTTAACGTGAAGTGCCTATCCCCCATTCCTCACTCAATTTTACTCTAACCATATTATTTATTTAGTGAATACTTTCCCCAATTCCTTCCAGGTTTATTGAGTGCTCTTGGCCAATTTTTCATATATATATATATATATATATATATATAATATATATATATAATATATATATATATATATATATATATATATATATATATATATATATATATATATATACAATCAATAAATAAGTAAGGCAAAAGTGCAAGAACAGTCCGTGGGGGTGAGCCCTTTCCTAGTGTGGGCAAAGTGTGGTTTGCTATGGCGCTGGTGACAAATCCTGGTGGGGTATAACGGTATCGGTGCTGGTGGTTATTGTGACCAGTAGCTGCAGGTGGTTCCTGATCTTCCGTGGAATATAGTAATGGATGTACCCTTACCTTACCGCTGTAAGGTAACAGCGTGTATATGTGTTAGCTGGTTCTCAATGGGGCTTCTGTGTCCTATGGCGGGCGGCTCCCTTTAAATCCAGGTGTTTGGGCGTCTCTTTTACTGGGGTTTACGCTCTAGTTCAGGTGTATGTGTCTCGCAAAAATGGATAAGGAGAGGAAGGGTCTCGATAGTGTAGTACGTTTTTAAAAGGTTTTATTCAATACAAGTAAAGTACAGTAAACTCACATTTATGTTGCTCAAAATTGCATGGGATAAACGAGCATCGAGCTCGTACCTCGCTTCCGGTATCTAGTGTCCCTTTGCGCATTCGTCACTGTCACGTGACTTCTTCAGAGGTGGTTACTAGATGCCAGAAGTGTCCTTTTATTTGCTGTTAATTGGTATTGCCGGTGGCCATTTTGGTGTGGTCATTTCCGCCGGAAGTGTCTCGGCGGCCATTTTTTTTTTTTTTTTGTCTGGTCGCCGGAAACGGCCCGGCGGCCATTTTAATGGAAGTCTGTAATGTAAACATCCGTTCTCCGGCGAAGAGTATTCTCTGGTCACCGGAAGTAGTTCGGTTGTTTTGCTAGGGAGAAGTATATTCATACAGTGGAGGCTAGCTACAGATTAACGGCATGCATAATATACCATAGTTAAATCTGGCTATATAGCCTTATTTTAATAAAAGGATAAACGAGGACATAAGAATATATATGTATATAAAAAAATATATATATATAAAAATGAGCATAATGGGGTATAAAAACAATAGATATAATACGACATCTTGGGGTAATAAAATTAGTAAAAAAATTTATAAAGGAGATATAATTCTCTCTATGTAGTAAAATTGTGGCATTTTATTGAGTAAAATTCTTGGTAAAAATCCTGGTTAGAATTATCTTGGTTTAAAATTTGCATACCGGAAGCGACGTAGTTTGCTCATAGTATGGCATGCATGTGTATATAAATGTACATACATAAAAGGTAATAAGACATATCTGTGTCTAAAAAAGATAAGAAGCAGTGGTGAAGATTCCGAACCGGATAGGTGAGCAAAGAGCAGTTGTGTCAGAGGAGGGCGTCTAAGAGAGAGTGTGGGAGTGACTGGATCTGGTTGGGCCTAAAAATTGCTTATGAAGCAATTTAAGTCGAAATCGATATTTAATCCTTGGGGTACGAAGGACTCTAGCGTGTGTATCCATTTAGATTCTAACTGGCTGATGGTTCTAACTTTATGTCCACCCCGCCAGTGTCTCTTGTAGGCTTCTATTCCCCAGAATCTCATGTGTGATGGGTCTTTATTATGATGTGTGGCAAAGTGCCTGGACACACTATGCTTATCATAGCCTCTCTGAATATTTTTCACATGTTCCTTTATTCTAATTCGTAGGAGTCTTTTAGTGCGGCCTACGTATTGCAGCCCGCAGTCGCACTCCAATACGTAAACAGCTCCCTCGGTGTTGCAACAGATGAAGTCTTTAATTTCGTAACTGTTGCCTGTGCTTGTTGCGGTGAAGTCCTTCTTTTTTGTGTTAGGGTGTTTCGTTCTTGTGCAAGCGTAGCAACGTTTGCAAGGAAAGAACCCTTTACCAGTGAAAAATGATAGGCCTCCTTTGTTCGGTGGATCTGGAATGTTCCTAACTATCCTGTCTCGAAGGGTTGGTGCTCTTTTATAAATGAATTTGGGGATTTTTGGAAGGATTTCTTGCAGCTGTTTATCTGCAAGCAGTATGTTCCAGTTCTTTTTAATGATCATTTCCATCTGTTTGTGTTGTATATTGTAGTCAAGGATTATTGGTACTGTATCTGTGGTGGTTTGTTTGGGTTTATCGTTAATTAGCGTTTTCCGGTCCATATTTGTTACCTCCGTGATTCTATTCTGGATAAATTCTTTGTTATATCCTTTTTCCATAAATCTCTGTCCCATCTTGGTTGCTTGAGCTTTAAAGGTTTCTTTGTGGGTGCTGCGGCGCTGTGATTGGCCAGAGCAGAGAAGACGTCGCTCCGCGCACGCGCGCGGGAGACTTCGACGAGCCGAAGTTGTGAATGGGGATTAACCCTGTGAATGCACCGTCAACGACAACGTTGTAAAACTTTTTGGCAAATATCTCCTAAACCGTGTAGGTTTAGGAGATATTTCTTGTACCTACAGGTAAGCCTTAATCTAGGCTTACCTATAGGTGAAAGTTCTAATTGAGGGTATACAACCACTTTAAGATCTACCAGAACACCCAGATCCTTCTCCACTATGGATTTCCCCAGTTGTACTCCTAGTATGTATGATGCATGCATATATTTAGCCCCCAAGCGTATAACTTTACATTTATCAACATTAAACCTCATTTGCCACATAGTTGCCAAATTAAACAGTGCATTGAGGTGGGCTTGTAAGTTGGAGACATTCTGTAAGGACGTTATTAAACTGCATAGCTTGGTGTCTGCAACGACTGAAATGGTACTTTTAATCCTAGACCCTATATCATTTATGAAGATATTAAAAAGTAAGGGTCCCAACACTAAACCTTAGGGTACTAATCACTAATAACCTTAATGTACTCCTAAAAAGTTCAAGTGCTGTTGGAGAACCAGCATATGACAGCCTATGTAATGAATGTTAGCCCTCTACAGCCAGATGGGAACCCGAAGCACCAGGGATGGTGTTGTGCAAAAGAAAAAACAACAAAAGATTCCTCTTAATCCAGTGCTAGGGGGTAATGGCTACAAACCACTTGAGACATACTGTTACATAGTTTCATAGTAGGTGAGGTTGAAAAAAGACAGAAGTCCATCAAGTCCAACCTATGTGTGTGATTATATGTCAGTATTACATTGTATATCACTGTATGTTGTTGTCTTTTGTCGTTAGGTGCTTATCTAATAGTTTTTTTGAAACTATTGATGCTCCCCGCTGATACCACCGCCTGTGGAAGGGAATTCCACATCCTTGCCGCCAGAGGCGCCTCTAGGCTTTGTGAGGCCTTAAGCGAAACTTACACATGAGGCCCCAAACACGCCCATAATGGGAAAAAAAATTCAAGCAATTAAAATGGCTGCAAAAAGATGCACAGATCTAGCAGACAGTTCATCAGCAACACTTCCAGGGCAACTGCCACACCCACCAGACATATGCAGCCAATAAAACATCTAGGAGAATGGGGAGGGGATGTCACTGCGTCATTCCACATCCACAGAGGAAGTAGAGTGGGGTGACCCCAGCACAGTGCAGGGGGAGAGAGAGAGGGGAGGGAGATAGAGGAGGGGGTGGAGGGAGATAGAGGAGGGGGTGGAGGGAGAGAGAGAGGGGGTGGAGGTGAGAGAGGGGTGGAGGGAGAGAGAGGGGGGAGGGAGAGAGAGAGGAGAGAGAGAGGGGAAGGGAGGGAGAAAAAGGGGAATAAAGAGAAATAGGGGGGGAGAGAAAGGGGGAGAGAGAGGGGGATAAAAAGAGCGAGGGGGAGGGAGAGAGAGAAAAAGGGAGGGGGAGAGAGAGGGGGGGGAGCAAGAGATTGTGAGTCAAAGGGGGAGACAGAGTGGGTGAGAGAGAGAGGGAGCGAAAGGGGGTGAGCGAGAGGGGGAGAGAGAGGGGGAGCGAGAGGGGGAGAAAGAGAAGGTTAGCGAGAGGGGGAGGGAGAGAGGGGGGGTGAGCGAGAGGGGGAGAGAGAGGGTGCGAAAAAGGGGGAGAGAGACAGGTTGAGCGAGAGGGAGAGAGAGAGGGTGAGCGAGAGGGGGATAGAGAGAGAGAGGGTGACAGAGAGGAGGGTGACAGAGGGAAAGAGAGAGGGGAGGAGGAAGAGAGGAGAGGAGGGGGGATAGAGGGGAGGGAAAGAGAGGAGGGGGAGAGAGAGAGGGTGAGAGAGAGGGAGGGAGGAGAGGGAGAAGAGGAGAGGGAGAAGAGGATAGGGAGGGAGTGGTGGGAAGGGGTAAGAGAGAGAAGAGTGTGGTGAGAGAGAGCGAGAAAGAGAGGGGGGTGACAGAGAGGGGGTGACAAAGGGGGAGGGGAGTGAGAAAGAGGGAGGTGAGAAAGACAGAGGGGTGAAGGAGAGAGAGAAGGGTTGTGGGAGAGAGGGGTGGTGAGAGAGAGACACACAGGGGTGAGAGAAAGGAGGGTGACAGAGGGAGGGGAGAAAGAGGATGGAAGAAGAAGAGAGAGATAAAGAAAGAGGGAGAGAGAGGATGGGGAGAGAGAGAGGGGTGACAGGGGGTAATAGAGAGAAGGGGGGAGAGAGAGAGGGGGAGGTGAGAAAGAGGGGGTGAGGGAAAGGAAGGTGAGAGAGATTCATAGCCCTGTCCCTGTCTGCACCCCACCTGTGTGCCATGTCCCAGTCTGTGAGAGCACAGGGGGGCAAATAGTAGGGAGGAGCTGGAGAGTGCTGGGGGGTGGGGGCCGGAGATTGCTGGGGGCAGAAAGCACTGGGAAAGGTGGAGAGCACAGGAGGGGTGGGGGCTGGACAGCGCTGGGGGGGAGCTTGAGAGCAGGGGCAGAAAGAATTGGAGTGGAGGGGGGGTGATGGAAAGCACTGGGGGAGGAACCAGGGAGCACAAGGAGGGGCTGGAGAGCAGGAGAGGTTGAGCCAGGGAGCACAAGGAGGGGCTGGAGAGCAGGAGGGGAAGAGCCAGGGAGCACAAGGAGGGGCTGGAGAGCACGGGGGTGCAGAAGAATTTTGAATTTAGGAGGATCGGTTGGGAGACTGCACATAGTGGAATTGATTTTTTCCATATTTTTCCATGCAGCCACTGAATGATCACTTATCTTCCTCTCGATCCCGCAGACATTCAACGGCTGCAGGAGGAATATGGAAAAATCAATTGCACTATGTGCAGTCTCCCCACCGCTCCTCCTATTCAGGCACAAGGGGGGGGCTGCACGGGCATTCACGTTCTCTCCGGTCGGTCAGGCAGAATAAGGACATTGGAGGCGGAGCTCAGCTGGATAGTTTCAGGGCCCCCCCTGCCCAACTGCTGAACCGAATAGAAGGCAGGTGCGGAGAGGTCGGGTGAGTGGCGCAGGCTGAAGGAGCAGCTCAGCTGCGGGTGCCACATGGACATGCCGCCCGCATGCCTTGTAGAGATGGCACCTGGAGCCGGGTGCTGTCATCCAGCCGCTGCCGCCACCTAGAGGCCTCTACTGTCCGGCTCCCCGCACCTGCTGCCACTGGACTGGGATGGTTCGTGATGAGGCTGTGACATCAGTGATTAATCACAGGCAAATTAGGCGGCTGCGAGGCCCCTATGAGTGTGAGGCCTTAGCGACCGCCTATTTTGCCTAATTAGAGAGCCGCCTCTGCTTGCCGCTCTTACAGTAAAGAACCCTCTATGTAGTTTAAGGTTAAACTTCTTTTCTTCAAATTTTAATGAGTGGCCACGTGTCTTGATAAACTCCCTTCCGCGAAAACATTTTATCCCTATTGTGGGGTCACCAGTATGGTATTTAGAAATTGAAATCATATCCCCTCTCAAGCGTCTCTTCTCCATAGAGAATAAGTTCAGTGCTCACAACCTTTCCTCAACTAATATCCTCTAGACCCTTTATTAGCTTGGTTGCCCTTTTTTGTACTCGCTCCATTTCCAGTACATCCTTCCTGGGGACTGGTGCTCAGAACTGCACAGCATACTCTAGGTGCAGCCGGACCAGAGTCTTGTAGAGCAGGAGAAATATAGTTTTATCTCTGGAGTTGAACCCCTTTTTAATGCATGCCAATATTCTGTTTGCTTTGTTAGCAGCAGCTTGGCATTGCATGCCATTGCTGAGGACCCCCAGGTCCTTTTCTATCTATTTTTGCCACCCAAATGCATAATTTTACATTTTTCTACATTAAAGAACAGATTACTGGGAGGGGCTGGGGAAGACCCAGCTGTCATGGTGCACGTTGGCACCAATGACAAAGTCAGAGGCAGATGGAGTGTCCTAATAAACGATTTTAGGGAATTGGGAGCTAAATTGAGGAACAGGACCTCCAAGGTAGTATTCTCAGGAATACTACGGGTACATCGAGCCACACCAGAAAGGGAGATTAGGGAAGTAAACAAGTGGCTGAAGAGCTGGTGTAGTAAGGAGGGGTTTGGGTTCCTGGAGGACTGGGACGACTTCTCAGTCGATAACCGGTACTATAGAAGGGATGGACTGCACCTAAATGAGGAGGGTGCAGATCAGCTGGGAATAAGGATGGCCAAAAAGTTTAAGGGGTTTTTAAACTAGGCGATGGGGGGGAGGGTCCAGAGATAGGAATAGTCAGCGTGGAACATATTCCAGAGGGTAATATTAGGGGCATTAGTGGTAGGGTAACCAAAGCACATAAACCCAAGGTAAGTATAGTAGCAAGTCCTAATTGCAATCTCGGAACACCCAAGAGGATAGTATGTGACTGGTCAAAATATAGTAACGCATTAAAGTGTTTGTTCACCAATGCCAGAAGTCTGCCAAGCAAAATAGGTGAGTTGGAAGCTCTGGTGCATCAGGAGAGCTATGATGTAATCAGTATTGCTGAAACTTGGCTGCAGTCCTCACATGACTGGGCTATAAATATTCCTGGCTTTGCATTCTTTCGGAAAGACAGAGTTAAAAGGAAAGGTGGAGGGGTCTGTCTGTGTGAGAAGTGATCTCAAAGCGAGTGTGAAAGAGGACCTGGGGGATCGAGAGTGTGATGAGTCTGAAGCATTATCGGTGGAACTGCATACAGATGTGCGTCGTTCAAAGTTAATCATTGGAGTTTGTTATAGACCACCCAATGTTAATGAGCAGGTGAATACTCAGCTCCTTGCACAAATGGAAAGGGCTGCAAGGGCTGGGACAGTGATAATAATGGGGGATTTTAACTACCCAGAAATTGACTGGAATAATGGCACTGCTGGGACAGTTAAAGGACAAAAATGTATAAACCTATTACAGGACAATTTTATGGTCCAGTTTATTGAGGCCCCAACCAGGAATGATGCTCTTCTGGATCTGGTAATCTCAAACCATGCAGAGCATATTACAAATGTTCAGATAAAGGAAAATCTGGGTAGCAGTGACCATAACATGATTTAATTTGATGTTAGTTGTAAGCAAAAATCACATACGGGAAAGATAAAAACACTTAATTTCAAGAGAGCAAATTTTCCAAGGATGAGGGCTGCTCTCCAGAACTTAGACTGGGAGAGAATATTGGCAACAATGGGCACAGAACAGAAATGGGGATTCTTCAAAAAGACTGTTTGTGAACTCACTGCAAAGTATATTCCCATGGGCAATAAATTTAAAAGGCTAAAAATAAAACCTATGTGGCTCACGGCCAAAGTTAAAAAAGCTATAAACTATAAGAAAAGAGCTTTTAAAAAATATAAAAATAAATGTTACAAAGAATATAACAGAATATGTGAAAAGGAAATCAAGGATGCAAAAATTCAAAACGAAAGACAGATTGCAAAGGATAGTAGGAAAAACACCAAAAAATTCTTCAATCATATTAATAGTAAAAAGGTCAAGTCTGAGCATGTAGGCCCTTTACAAAATAATCTAGAGTGGGTGACTGGGGACAAAGAGAAGGCTAATTTATGAAATATTTTATTCAGCTCTGTGTATACAAAGGAGCATGGGGGAGATCATGTCCATAATGGGGGTGGTAGTGACACAGCCCCAAATCCACAATGGCTCAAAAGTGATATGGTCCAGAAATATTTAGACAGAATTAAGGTGGATAAAGCACCTGGACCTGATGGCATCCACCCACGGATCCTAAAAGAATTGAGCTCTGCAATTTCAAAGCCATTGTATCTAATTTTTAGGGACTCATTAATGACAGGAATAGTACCACTGGATTGGCGCAGGGCGAACGTGGTGCCTATATTTAAAAAGGGAACAAAGTCTTTACCAAGTAACTATAGACCTGTTAGTTTAACTTCTATAGTTGGGAAGATACTGGAGAGATTAATAAAAGACCACATAGACGAGTTCTTGCAGGAAAAAAATATTTTAAGCAACAGACAGCATGGGTTCATGAAAGACAGAAGTTGTCAGACAAACCTCATTTTTTTTAAGAGGTGGTAAGTAAAACCTTGGACAGAGGGGTGGCGGTGGACGTGGTATACTTGGATTTTGCAAAAGCGTTCGACAGTTCCCCACACACGGCTCATGTGTAAGGTAAGGTCTACAGGTTTGGAAATATCGGTTTGTAAATGGATAGAAAACTGGCTAAAAGACAGAATTCAGAGAGTAGTGGTTAATGATTCTTACTCTGAATGGTCTAAGGTTATCAGTGGTGTACCCTAAGGTTCAGTGCTGGGACCCTTACTTTTTAATATCTTTATAAATGATATTGGGTCTGGGATCAAAAGTAACATTTCCGTCTTTGCAGATGACACCAAGCTGTGCAGTGGAATAACGTCCTTACAGGAGTTCTCCAATTTACAAACCGACCTCAATGCTCTGTCTAATTGGGCGACTGTGTGGCAGATGAGGTTTAATGTTGATAAATGTACAGGTATGCACTTGGGGGCTAAGAATATGCATGCATCATACATGCTAGGGGGAGTACAACTGGGGGGATCCATAGTGGAGAAGGATCTGGGGGTTTTCGTAAATCATAAGCTCAATAATAGCATGCAATGCCAAGCTGCGGTTTCCAAAGCGAGCAAAGTCCTTTCTTGTATTAAGAGAGGTATGGACTCCAGAGAGAGAGATATCATTTTGCCCCTGTACAAATCATTAGTAAGACCTCATCTGGAATATGCAGTTCAGTTTTGGGCACCAGTTCTCAAAAAGGATATTGGGGAACTGGAGAAAGTGCAGAGAAGGCCAACCAAACTGATAAGAGGCATGGAGGAGCTCAGCTATGAGGAAAGATTAGAGGAACTGAATTTATTCACCCTTGATAAGAGGAGATTAAGGGGGGATATGATCAACATGTATAAATATATAAGTGGTCCATATAGTGAACTTGGTGTTGAGTTATTCACTTTACAGTCAACAAAGAGGACAAGGGGGCACTTTTTACGTCTAGAGGAAAAGAGATTTCATCTCCAAATACGGAAAGGTTTCTTCACAGTAAGAGCTGTGAAAATGTGGAATAGACTCCCTGCAGAGGTGGTTCTGGCCAGCTCAGTAGATTGCTTTAAGAAAGGCCTGGATACTTTCCTAAATGTACATAATATAACTGGGTACTAACATTTATAGGTAAAGTTGATCCGGGGAAAATCCGATTGCCTCTCGGGGGATCAGGAAGGAATTTTTTCCCCTGATTTAGCAAATTGGAGCATGCTCTGCTGGGGTTTTTTTTTTGCCTTCCTCTGGATCAACTGTGGGTATAGAATGGGGTATATGGGATTGTATGATATATTTTTTTTTTTTTTTTTGTGGTTGAACTGGATGTGTCTTTTTTCAACCTAACTATGTAACTATGTAACTATGTAAACCTCATTTGCCATGTAGATGCCCACCCCATTCATTTGTTCAGATATTTTTGCAAGATTTCCACATCCTGCAGAGAAGTTATTGCCCTGCTTAGCTTAGTATCATCCGCAAATACAGAGATTTAACTGTTTACCCCATCCTCCAGGTTGTTTATGAACAAATTAAATAGGATTGGTCCCAGCACAGAACCCTGGGGGACCCCACTACCCACCCCTGACCATTCCGTGTACTCCCCATTCATCACCACCCTCTAAACTCGCCCTTGTAGCCAATTTTCAATCCATATACTCGCCCTATGGTCCATGCCAACGGACCTTATTTTGTACAGTAAACTGTTATGGGGAACTGTATCAAATGCTTTTGCAAAATCCAGATACACCACGTCTATGGGCCTTCCTTTATCTAGATGGCAACTCACCTCCTCATAGAAAGTTAATAGATTGGTTTGGCAAGAACGATTCTTCATGCTGTAATCCATGCTGATTTCGGCTAATGATACTGTTCACTAAAATCTTGTATATAGTCCCTTATCATCCCCTCCAAGAGCTTGCATACTATTGATGTTAAGCTAACTGGTCTGTAATTCCCAGGGATGCATTTTGGGCCCTTTTTAAATATTGGTGGTACATTGGCTTTTCTCCAATCAGTTGGTACCATTCCAGTCAGTAGACTGTTCGTAAAAATTAGGAACAATGGTCTGGCAATTACTTGACTGAGTTCCCTAGGTACCCTCAGGTGCAAGCCATCTGGTCCCGGTGATATATTAATGTTAAGTTTCCCAAGTCTAATTTTAATTCTGTCCTCTTCAATTTTGGTTACTGAAGCCCCACCGATTCCCTCGTGAAGACTGAGGAGAAGAAGAAATTCAATACCTTCGCCATCCCCATCCTTTGTAACCAGATGTCCTTCCTCATTCTTTATGGGGCCAATATGGTCTGTCCCCCCTTTTTTACTGTTTACATACTTAAAGAATTTCTTGGGATTTTGTTTTTCTCTCCTCTGCTATGTGTCTTTCGTGTTCTATCCTAGCCGCCCTAATTGCACCCTTACATTTCTTGTTGCATTCTTTATAAAGTCTGAATGCTGATGACGATCCCTCAACCTTGTATTTTTTGAAGGCCTTCTGCTTTGCTTTTATATGCATTTTTACATTGGAGTTAAGCCATCCAGGACTTTTGTTAGCTCTTTTAAATGTATTACCCAATGGGATGCATTGGCTAATGCCCTTATTTAATATGCTCTTAAAGCAAACCCATTTCTCCTAAGTGTTGTTTGTTCCTAAGATTTTATCCCAATTTATGCCTTCTAGTAGGGTTCGTAGTTTAGGGAAGTTGGTTCTTTTGAAATTCAGTGTCTTTGTATTCCCCTTATGTTTCCTATTTGTGTGATTTATACTGAAGCCAATTGACCTGTGATTGCTGTTTCCTAAATTGCCCTGTATTTCCACATCCGTGATCAGGTCTTTATTGTTGGTAATCAGTAGATCCAGTAACGCTTTGTTTCTAGTTGGTGCATCTACCATCTGCACCATGAAATTATCCTGCAAAACATTTAGGAACTGGAGAGCCTTAGATGAATCCGTGGTTTCCTCCGCCCAGTCTATAGCCCCATACACACGGTCGGAAAATCCGACCACCAAATCCATCGGATTTGGTCGGTTTGATTTAGTCCGACACTGGTGTTGCATACACACGGTCGGACAATGTTGTCGGAAAATCCGATCATTCTGAACGTGGTGACGTTTGTTGCCTACGATGGGACTACATAGAGGCTAGTAGCCAATAGCTTTGGTCTTGTAATGTGATCTGAGCATGCGTAGCACTTTGTCCGTCGGAATTCGCTACACACGATCGGAATTGGTGTGATCGGACTTTGTTGTCGGAATATTTATAGAGCAGGAGATAGAACTTTGTCAGTCGGACAATCCGATGGAAACTGTCCGATGGTGCCTACACACGGTCGGAATTTCCGACAACATTGTCCGATAGGACAGAATCCATCGGAAAATCCGACCGTGTGTATGGGGCTTAAGTCTGGATAATTAAATTCCCCATTATGATAGCACTTCCCATCCTTGCTGCTAATCCAAATTGTGATAGGTGATCCATCTCCCCTCCTCCCTCAGGTTAGGGGGCCTATAGCATACTCCCAGTATTATTTTCCCCTTAGCTTTATCCCTTTGGAGCTCTACCCATAAGGATTCCACCTCCTCCCTAGATCCCTTAGTGATGTCATCTCTCACATTCACGTGTACATTATTCTTGATATATAGGCATACCCCTCCCCTTTTTTACCCTATCTATCCCTGCTAGTGATGGACGAACTTCCGACGGGATGTTTCGCAAACGTGATCCGCGAACGGGCCCCATTGACTTTAATGGCAGGCGAACCTTAAAGACCTCCAGGTCATATTTTCAGCCACAAAATACTTACTAGCTGTGCACACATAGTTCCACAACATGGACACTGACATACCAGAAGTATTAAGTGAATTTGGGATCGACAATGACAAGCATTCTTTTTTTATCTGTGAAACTTTGTCAATTGAAGGCCATGGAGGAGAGGCAAGGTCAGGCCAGGCTATGAAGGGGGTGCAGGAGATGATCAGTGCCACAGTCAGGGCAGCGCAGTCCTGTGCCAGTGTCCCAGTGTGCCAACCTGTGCTTGAGCCCCTGACCCCTCCCTCTGCCCGACCCTTACCCCCACCTATGCAGGGCTCCACTGTGGTGATCCGGAGGTGCCAGTCCAGTGCTGATCCTCAGCCATGGTGCTGGCACTGCCTGCTGATTGGCTTCTCCGCTGCTATCTCCCTCACTGACACCAGCACTGAGATAGAACACTGACAACAGCACCGCGATAGAGACTGAGCACTGACACCAGCACCGAGATAGAGAGCACTGACACCAGCACCGAGATAGAGAGCACTGACACCAGCACCGTGATAGAGAGCACTGACACCAGCAGCGTGATAGAGAGCACTGACACCAGCACTGAGATAGAGAGAACTGACACCAGCACAGAGATAGAGAGCACTGACACCAGCAACTCGCTGCGGGACCCAAAAATACGACACCGCTCAACCTCTTCAAACAGGAGGGTATGAGCATATAGTACGGTGTGCTTTTGTTGTACAAGTGAGCCAAAGGTAGAAAAAAGGTCTGTCTGCTAGATTATATAAATCGTTTATAGAGTTACGCATATACATGGTCTACTGGTCACATGTCTTGAATTTCTCCGAGATCCATGCCTCATTAATTTTTAGAAATGTGAGGTAGTCAACACTGTCGCGAGCTAGGCGAGTGCGCTTATCGGTCACGATCCCCCCTGCTGCGCTGGATGTCCTTTCGGACAGGACACTGTACGAGGGGCAAGCCAACAGTTCCTCACTCTCTCATACTGGTCACTGGAAGTTCAACATGACACCTTATGGCAAAGAATTCTTTGAGGATCTAAAAAAAGGATTGCTGCTCTACATAAAGATGGCTTAGGCTATAGGAAGATTGCCAAGACCCTGAAACTGTAGCTGTAGCACAAGGGCCAAGACCATACAGCGGGGGCCCCCAGATCCCGCCCCCCTTATGTGAATGGGTATCGGGTACACTGTACCCCTACCCATTCACCAACAAGTGTCAAAGTAAAAAACACAAAAGACAGTTTGACAATCCCTTTATTAAAAAAAAAAAGTGTTCCATGATGTCCATCCTTCTTCAATCACTGCGCTGACGGACACAAAAAACAAACAAACTCTGCCTCGATGGGAGGCGTCCTGCCGACTGTTGTCTTTTCGCAGTGACAGCTGTTATAGAGGCAAGGGCGGGGCCACCTGCTGATGTAACCGGATGACCCCACCCCCTCTTACGGCACATGACATCAGAATGGGCGGGGTCATCCGGTTACGTTTTTTTTAGGGTCCTTCGTGCCGTGATTGAAGAAGGATGGAAATCGCAGGACACTTTTTTTTATTTGAAAAAAAGGAATTGGCAAAAACTGTCTTTTGTGTTTTCTACTTTGACACTTTTTTTTGGTGAATGGGTAGGGATACAATGTACCCCATACCCATTCACATGGGGGGGACAGGATCTGGGGGGCCCCATGTTAAAGGGGCTTCCAGATTCCGATAAGCCCCCCACAGACCCCCACAACCACTGGGCAAGGGTTGTGGGGATGAGGCCCTTGTTCCCAATCAATATGGGGACAATGTGCTTTGGGGGGGACCCCAAAGCACCCTCCCCATGTTGAGGGCAAGTGGCCTGGTATGGATCAGGAGGAGGGGCGCTCGCTCGTCCCCCCCATCCTGACCTGCCAGGCTGCATGCTCGGATAAGGGTCTGGTATGGATTTTTTTTTATTTTGGCATGCGTTACCCCTTAAAATCCATACCAGACCTGAAGGGCCTTGTAGGGATTTTGGAGGGGACCCCCACGCTCTTTTCCTGCAGCCTGCCAGGTTGCGTGCTCGGATAAGGGTCTGGTATGGATTTTGAGGGGGACCCCACGCCATTTTTTTGACTGGGGTTCCCCTTAAAATCCATCCCAGACCTCAAGGGTCTGGTATGGATTTTGAGGGGGACCCTACGCCTTTTTTTTTGGGCTGGGGTCCCCCTTAATATCCATCCCAGACCTGAAGGGCCTGGTTATTGAATTTGGGGGGACCCCCACGCTTTTTTTTTTTTTATCAATGAATGACAGTTCTCTGTGTTACGGTGCTTTTAAATAGCTTTTTTTCCTGCAAAAATTACACTTTTTGCAGGGACAGTTCTAAGCACAGGAAACATGCCCCCCTTCATAGACAACCTATAGACACCCCCCAGATGTGATACTGCAATGCTGTACTAACAGCACGCACACACAAATCCCCAGAAATACAGCACATAATGTCAGCAGTCAGCAGCACACTGACACACTGACACTGAAACACAATATGCGAGGCCGCCGCCGCCGCGGCCTCTTATACCGTGGGGCGTGTACTAAAGCCCCTGAGCTATAATTGGCTACAGGCATCCTGCCTGTGGCCAAATATGGCTCTCCTCGCTGCCGGCACTGTGATTGGCCAAGCATGCGGGGTCACAGTGCATGCTTGGCCAATCATCAGCCAGCATTGCACTGCGACTGGCGCAATGCATTGCGGGCCGCTCGCATCACACGAATGTGATGCGAGCGGCCCAAATAGTTCTTGGCTCGCCGAACAGGCGAACGCCCGATGTTCGATTCGAACATGGGTTCGAATCGAACACCGGGCCCATCCCTACAGAAGAGCAATCCTGTCTGCTGGTATGCCCTTCCTGACAGATGGCCCTTTACAGCCCTGCACTTCTGGCATGTAGAAATGATCAGATGGCTTTACAGTCACTTGGGTAATCCAACACAAAACTCACAAGCAGCATGAATAAAAGAAAGGAGTTTGTTTTCAGCTCTCCACTGCTCTACCATAACTGTGTGGCAGAGAAGGGGTTAATCCTGCCATTTACTTGTTGAATGATCACTCAGAGGCCAACATTAGTCATGGTGGCAATACAGAAAGTTTGGCATTTACTTGATGTCCTTTATTGGCTAACTTAAGTTATTAACCACTTGCCTACTGGGCACTTAAACCCCCCTCCTGCCCAGACCAATTTTCAGCTTTCGGCGCTCTCACACTTTGAATGACAATTACTCAGTCATGCAGCACTGTACCCAAATTAATTTTTTGTCCTTTTTTCCCCACAATTAGAGCTTTCTTTTGTTTTTTTATTTTTTGCGCTATAAATGGAAAAAGAACAAAAATTGAAAAAAATAAAACACATTTTTCTTTGTTTCTGTGATAAAATTTAGCAAATTATAAATTTTTCTTCATAAATTTTGGCCACAATTTATACTGCTACATATCTTTGGTAAAAATAACCCAAATTAGTGGATATTATTTGGTCTGCGTGAAAGTTAGAGAGTCTACAAGCTGTGGTGCAAATCATACAAAATTCATCACATCTGATGTACTGGTGGCCTATCTCAATTCTTGCGACCCGAACAAGCCAGGAAAGTACAAATACCCCCCAAATGACCCCTTTTTTGAAAGTAGACATTCCAAGGTATTTAGTAAGAGGCATGGTGAGGTTTTTAAAATGTTGTCATTTTTTCCCACAACTCTTTGCAAAATTAAGATTTTTTTCCCCACAAAATTGGCATTGTAATAGTTTATTAACCACTTCAATACCAGACACTTAGACACCTTCCCGCCCAAGCCAATTTTCAGCTTTCAGCAATGTTGCAATTTGAATGACAATTGCGCGGTCATGCTACTCTGTACCCAAACAAATTTTTATATCATTTTGTTCCAACAAATAGAGCTTTCTTTTGGTGGTATTTGATCACCTCTGCGATTTTTATTTTTTGCGCAACAAACAAAAAAAGACCGAAAATTTTGCAAAAAAACAAGGTTTTTCTTTGTCACTGTTAATTTTTTTTGTAAATAAGTGCGTTTTCTTCTTCAATGACGGGCACTGATAAGGCGGCACTAATGGGCACTGATAAGGCGGCACTGATGGGCACCGATGAGGTGGCACCAATTAGGGGGCACCGATGAGGTGGCACTGATGATGGGCACTGATAGGCGGCACTGATGGGCATTGATAGGTGGCACTGGTATGCGGCACTGATGGGCACTCAGGTGGCACTGATGGGCACTCAGGCGGCACTGACGGGCACTCATAGGCGGCACTGACGGGCACTCATAGGCGGCACTGACGGGCACTCATAGGCGGCACTGACGGGCACTCATGCACACATATATGTGGCACTGATAGGTGGCATGGATGGGCACTGATAGGTGGGCATGGGTGGGCACGGATGGGCACTGATAGGTGGCACTGATGGACGCTGATGAGTGGCACTGATGACACTGATGGGTGGCATCCCTTTTTGCATCCCTTTTTTAAACTTTTTTTTTTATTAAATATGATGTGCCAATCAGTGCCCATCTGTGGGCACTGATTGGCATATTTTTGGCATTTTTTTTAACATGTGGATGGCCATGGGGGATGTACCTGGCCATCCACATGCTGGGGGCTTCCCTGGTGGTATTGGGGGCTTCCCTGGTGGTCCTGGGGGCTTCCCTGATGGTCTAGTGTGGGCATCTGAGGGGGGGCTGCGCTGATAAACAATCAGCGCAGACCCCCCCTGTCAGGAGAGCCGCCGATCGGCTCTCCTCTACTCGCGTCTATCAGACGCGAGTGAGGAAAAGCCGATCAACGGCTCTTCCTGTGTACATCGTGATCAGCCGTGATTGGACACGGCTGATCACGTGGTAAAGAGCCTCCGTCGGAGGCTCTTTACCGAGATCAGTGTAGCGGTGTGTCAGACTGACACACCGCTCCACCGATCGCCGCGATGCGCGCCCCCCACGGGCGCGCGGCGGCTGTTATCCTGAAGGACGTCATATGACGCCCAGTCAGGATAACGAAACCACTTCCCGGACGTCAATTTGCTATTGACCGGGCGGGAAGTGGTTAAAGGAAAAAAAGACACACGGCTGGAGAAGGTTTAGTTGCTGCTCACCCCTAAGAGGTAGCAAAAAGACAAAGGGTTTATGGGGTTTTTAGGCAGCGATTTGGAAAAAATTGCATATGATACCACGCTTTATCTAAATATAAAAAATATAAATCTTTATTATTCTTTAATAAAGATTTATATTTAGATAAAGCGTGGTATCATATGCAATTTTTTCCAAATCGCTGCCTAAAAACCCCATAAACCCTTTTGGGGGGATTTTTTTCTTTTTGTAATAGTTTATTTCTCTCACATGGCATGTGTATACTACAAATGACACCCCAAAATAAATTCTACTACTCCTCCTGAGTATTACAATACCACATGTGTGGGACTTTTCCACAGCCTAGCCACATAGAGAGGCCCAACATGCAGGGAGCGCCATCAGGTGTTCTAGGAGCATAAATTACACATCTAACTTGTTGACTACCTATTACACTTTTGAAGGCCCTGGAGCACCAGGACAATGACACGTGACACTGACATGGCACTGATGTCAGATGGCACTGATACGTGGCACTGATGACAGATGCCACTAATACGTGGCACTGATGACACATGACACTGATGACTGATGACACGTGACACTGATGTGGCACTGATGACACGTGGCACTAATACATGGCACTGAGGACAAATGCCACTAATACGTGGCACTGATGACACGTGGCACTGATGACAGATGGCACTGATACGTGGCATTGATGACACGTGACACTGATGACAGATGGCACTGATACGTGGCACTGATGACAGATGGCACTAATATATAACACTGATGACACGTGACACTGATATGGCACTGATGACAGATGGCACTATGTGGCACTGATGACACGTGGCACTGATGACAGATGGCACTTATATGTGGCAGCGATGACACATGGCACTGACAGGTGGCACTAGGGACAAATGGCACTGGGGACAGATGGCACTGGCAGGTGGCACTGGGGACAGATGGCACTGTTGACAGATGGCACTGGGAACAGATGGCACTGGGGACAGGTGGCAGTGGGACAGATGGCAGTGGGGACAGGTGGGCACTTTATTTTCTTTTTTTTTTTTTTTTAACTGACTGCTGCAGCGGTTCATCTCTCCCTCCTCACACGCTGTCTCTGTGTGAGGAGGGAGAGCCAGCGATGAGAGATGACCTCATATGTTGTCATCTCTCATTGGACACGCCGATCGCGCTGTAAACGGCCGTGTCCAAGGGACATGGCCAGCACAGAACTTGCGCGATGCATGCTCGCGGGAGCGCGCAATGCGGAAGTAAACAGGCGGACGTCCAGGGACGCCCTCCCGGCAGTTAGCGTCCGCGATGCAGCCGTCTTTCGGCTATAGCGCGGGCACGAAGTGGTTAAAGATGCAAGTTTAGTTAGATATGTTTCGTTTTGAGATACACAGTGAGTTCTACGCTGTTATGCACATGGCTATGTGCACCAATTGGCCGGGGTATGCCCCAAGTGCCCTGTTTTTTACCTTCACAGTGACATTTTTCAATAACAAGAATTTTCCCAAAAAAAATAAAGATTTTGGGATAACCTCAATCCCTTCTTTAGTCTCTATATATTTCATTATTTGATGGCTAACATGGTACAATGCACCACAACTGTCATTGCGGTAATAAAAAGTAATCAATTTTAAGTTCAAAACAGGACACCGAGTTATCCAAGTGGAAGAGACAATGTAAATTCAGACATTTGATTATGGGAAAACCCTATATACACCCAATTAATTAATATACTGCAACAGTGTGCACTACAATGCCCTACTGATATGAATAATGTTCAGTTCTACTTAATTTAAATATTCTGAAATTGCAGAATACCCAAAAAAAGATAAATGTAAATCTGCAAAAAAGGATGTAGAATCAGACAATTTTTGAAGACAGACTGCAAGGAATAGGTAATCGTCTCTTCATAGTTCAAAGTATCTGGAAATGATGCCTACGGATTAAAAAAATATATAATCATTTTGCTGATAGTGTAAGCTTCATACACTGGTTTAAAGGCAGTAATGCTTTGTAATTAACTGCTATCACTGTGCACCTTTGCCCTCTGTTTTGTAAAGGCAATATACATCAGACGTCACACATCGCCATGCGTCACTGGCACAGAGTTCAGGGGGTGGGATTTACCATGCTGTGCTGACCCTGTAACCTCCATCCATAGCCTGCCTAAGGGTTTATGGGTGATAAAAAGGACAAGGGATGAAAGAGAACTCAGGGTCCACACACCCCTCCCCTCCTCTGTTGGTACTTGTGAGCTCCTATTGTTGCTTGTGTACAGATGCCCATTGTTCAAGCTTAGCAACGCCAGCCAACCAACCATATACAAGCCATGTTCTCTTGTTTTATCCAATGAGATTGTTATCACACTCTCATTATGTGTTCTCTAATCTTCCTGTATGGAGATCAATAGCATCAGTTCTAATAAATTTTACCGAGCCATTACATGGTTGTGTACGTGGTACAACAGATCTGACTGGACAGTCCTGGGAAAAAGACTGTTTGCAGTGATGGAGTTTTTTGGCTTACACTCTGTTGTTCTCCAAGGTAACAGTGGTTACTGAGCATTATTTATTGCGTGCACAAGCATGAATGCATGCAGGTTATGTGTGCCTGTTGGGGGAAACTGATGTACAGTGTTTGACCATCTGTTAGGACTACTATGTTCTTGCTAGATTTATACAGGTAATTATTCATCATGGATGATGCATTCCTGTCCCTATCAGTGTTAAACTCTTCTAATAAGCACCATCCTTTGTAGTGGCGTTTGCTAGTATGGGCACTAGGGACGCAGTACTTCCCCTGTGCCATTCCTCTTTGTGGATTCTAGCAGGAAGCAGCTGGAGAACAAAGTATAGACTCTCAGGTCTGGGATGGATATTAAGGGGAACCCCAGCCAAAAAAAAAATGGCGTAGGGTCCCCCTCAAAATCCACACCAGACCCTTGAAGTCTGGTATGGATTTTAAGGGGAACCCTAGCCCAAAAAAATGGCGTGGGGTCCCCCTCAAAATCCATACCAGACCCTTATCCGAGCACGCAACCTGGCAGGCCGCAGGAAAAGAGGGGGGGACAAGAGCGGCCCCCCTCCCGCCTGAACCGTACCAGGCCACATGCCCTCAACATTGGGAGGATGCTTTGGGGGTCTAAGACCCCTAAAGCACCTTGTCCCCATGTTGATGAGGACAAGGGCCTCTTCCCCACAACCGTGCCCGGTGGTTGACAGGACAGGACCGTCTGACAGGTCTTTTATAATGGAGGGCACCTGGTGACCCCGCCCCCTCTGACGCACGGGGACGTCATGGGGAATTCCCTATGGCTTTCCCCATGACGTCAGAGGGGGGCGGGTCACCAGGTGCCCTCCGTTATAAAAGACCTGTCAGACGGAGCGGAGCCTCACACAGCGGGAGCCTCCCATTGCGCAAAAAAATCACTGGAGCAGTGATTTTTTTGCATTGATCACAGGAGCAGTGATTTTAATAATGCTTAAATTGAAACAATAAAAGTGTAATATTCCTTTAAATTTCGTACCTGGGGGGTGTCTATAGTATGCATGTGAAGGGGCGCATGTTTCCCGTGTTTAGAACTGTCTCTGCAAATAGTGTCATTTTTGCAAGTAAAAAAGCTATTTAAAATCACTTGCGGCTAATGTGTATTGTCGGCTCCCATAATACAGAGAACAGTCATTCATTGAAACTGAAAGTCATTCATAAAAAAAAAGTCATTGATAAAAAATAAAAAAAATGAAAAAAAAAAGCGTAGGGGTCCCCCCAAATTCAATAACCAGGCCCTTCAGGTCTGGGATGGATATTAAGGGGAACCCCAGCCAAAAAATAAAATAAAAAATGGCGTAGGGTCCCCCTTAAAATTCATACCAGACCCTTGAGGTCTGGGATGGATTTTGAGGGGAACCCTAGCCAAAAAAAATGGCGTGGGGTCCCCCTCAAAATCCATACCAGACCAGAAAAAATTTTGCATTGATACATGTCCCCTGGGGCAGGACCCAGGTCCCCAAACACTTTTTATGACATTAACATGCATATTAGCCTTTAAAATTAGCACTTTTAATTTTGAGCGTTCGCATCCATTATAACTAATAGAGTTCTAAAGCTCGCACGGACTTTAGGTCCGTTTGCGGGTTCTGGTGCGAGCCGAACGGGGGGGTGTTCGGCTCATCCCTAATTCCGAGCATGCGTGGCACTTTGTGCGTCGGAATTGTGTACACACGATCGGAATTTCCGACAACGGATTTTATTGTCGGAAAATTTGAGAACCAGATCTCAAATTCCTATGGAAAATGTGTGATGGAGCATACACACGGTCGGAATTTCCGACAACAAGGTCCTATCACACATTTTCCATTGGAAAATCCTATCGTGTGTACAGGGCATTATTATGGGTCTGCTGCTTTACTTCTTTTATGTGGATGCAGCAAAATCAAAGTACACTTTTTAAAATATAATTTTTTATATGTTTGAACAGGATTGTTTCTGGCAAACAGGTGCAAAGTTAGAATAATTAATGCAAATTAGGCTCAAAATCACAGAGAACATGCATACACTGCAGAATAAAACAAAACAGATTATGGAAGTTGCAGAGCAACTTCTCTGCAAAGTCTTAACAGCAACTTCTTTGTGGCTCAGTTAGGTTTGCATGTGGCTGCATAGAATTGTCTCTATAAGGGCGCATTCACACTTGCAAATGCATCCGAACTGCGATTACATGCGAATCGCTGCTTCTGGGCTTATAAGCCTTACTAACTGATCCGTAGCTACTGCCCCTCCCTACCATTTCCTTCACTGGCTTCCATTAGCCCAATATATAAAATTCAAAATACTAACCCCAACACTGCCCCAACATCACTAACCTCATCTGAAGGTACTGACCGAATCATCCACTCCGCTCCTCCCAAGACATCTTGCTCTCTCGACCCCTTGTTACCTCCTCCCATCCTCACCTCTAGGACTTCTCCAGAACCTGTCGCATCCTCTGGAACTCCCTACCCTAGTATGTCCAGTTAGCGCCTACCCTCTCTGCCTTTAGGCAGTCCATGAAAACTCATTTATTTAGGGAAGCCTACCCCACCCCCACCTAAAAACTGTACTTTGACCACCTCTATCAGATTATCTCCCTCAGGTGTTACCTTTTGTACCAACTCCCCCTCCCTTTAGATTGTATGTTTCAAGAATAGGGCCCTTCTATTCTTTCTGTATTGAGCTGTATTGTAATCATACTGTCTCCCTTTATATTGTAAAGCGCTACGCAATCTGCTGGCGCTATTGACATCCTGTATAATAATAATCATGGTCACTTTCTTGTAAAAGCTCATGTTGCCATTATATGCAAGTCATTGGCCTTGGATGCAGACTGCCTGCATCCACGGCTGATCACTCGCATGTGATCACTGCAAAAGCGATGCGAGTGGCCATGATTAAGGTGCGAGAGTCGGCAGCCTCTCATTACTTTCAATTGGGCTGCTAATTGCTGGAACCCTTACCTGGGGTTCTCACATCTAATCGCAATACAGGTGCATTTACAAATGTGAAAGCACCCAGTCTTGCTGAGAATTACTACTTCAGCAAAACAGTTCAGAACATAAACTCGAGTATATAAGCCGAGGCACCTAATTTTTCCTAGCACCAAGTGGCCCCGATATATACGGGGCCCCAAATTCGGGTCGGAAAATTTCATTTTCTGCTGCAGAAAAGTGCTTGACTCGAGTATAAGCCGAGGGGGCATTTTCAGCACAAAAAAATATGCTGAAGAACTCGGCTTATACTCGAGTATATACAGTACTTTGTTATTGTCCTCATAAACATCATTCCTCACAGTAATACAGGCAAACAGCTGGAGGGATCCAAAAGCCAGAGGACAAAGCTACACCCTACTGGAACTGGAGAAGCCTGGTAGCAATTGAGGAGAGTAGTTGAATCTTTTACAGAAGCTATTAGGTTCTTGCTCGGCTGCCTGAATGCCTGTTCTAACAGCGAAGGGCCGCTTACCTGGCTGCAGATCACCTGCCCAGCCACTTCTGCCTCACAAGCTGTGACCTCTCAGAGCTGCTGAGAGAGGAAAGCAGAGAGATGTATCTGCACTAGGACATTCAGGAACCCAGGCAGTTTTGGAAAAATTTGTTAAAAGGGCCTGTGTCTGAGCATTGCAAGTAAATGGGTACTCCGTTATATGTTATTCTCAGAAATGTTTTAACATGCTGGATAATTTTTGTTTCATAATGGAAACTCTGAGCTAGGGTACTAACTAAATATATATCCAGTACGGGTCAATTCTGACCTTCCTCTACTACATGTATAAAACATAATTTTTTGCTAGAGAACTACTTGGAACCCCCAAACATTATATCTTTTTTTAAGCAGAGGCCCTAGAGAATATTTTTGGGAAAAAATACACTATAATAAATTTTAATGCACAATAACACAATATAATAATTAATTGTTTGGTAAAACAAAAGATGATGTGACATCGAGTAAATAGATACCAAACATGGCACGCTTTAAAAATTGTGTCTGCCCGTGGAACGGCACCAAACTATGGTATCTAAAAATACCCATAGGTGACATTTTAAAAGGTTACCAGTTTAGAGTTACACAGGAACGAGCTAGAATTATTACTCTCACTCTGGAATTTGTGGTGATACATCACATATGTGGGACAATCACAGTTTACATACACAGGACTAGCGCATGCATTCACATTTGTGTGCGAGCATGGGCAGACGGGGGCACTTAAAACATTATTTTTTTTTTATTATTTATTTATTTTTTATTTTAACACTGTTTCTTAAATTCGTTATCACTTTTATTGCTATCACAAGATAATAACAACAAGCAGTGACTGGTCCTCTTTACTGAGACAAGACGTTTCCCCTCCCCTTGACAGCTTCGGATCAAACTTAGATCGGTTCGATCTGAAGCTTGCTTAAGCTGGCAGCGGGAAGTAAACAACAGACAGATACCGGAAGTGATGAGAAGAACAACATCCATTCCTTCCAATGTGTCTCAGGAACAGGATGCCACCAAACGCATCCTTACTAGGTTCTCTCGTGCGATCAGCGGAGGGAGGGCAGTGGGACCCTCTTCCACCACTTGTAAAGGTACTCTAGTTGCTCTTTAACTGCTCTTAACTGATTACTTTTACCGGCTTCAGAATCACTGGCTGCAAACACTGATACATAGGTCATTACACCTGCAGCAATGACCAAGATATCACCCTTCCTATCCAGCGATGTACCAGTATATCACTGGACTGGAAGCAGTTAAAGAATATCTAAACTCAAGAACAAATATTGATTGTGTTGCAGTATTGCTGTCCTCAGATGTAGTGGCTACATTTGTTTTCTTTTTTCACACTTTTTTCCTTTATTTTAACCTGATAGTCCTGCCATTAACAAATTTCCTGTCCTGGGTGACAACTGTAATGAGCAACATTGTTACAAGTGGCGGCTCTCTCCACTCTACCCCCCCTATATGATAATGGATAGATTCATGCATAGCATGAACCTATCTATGGCCGCCACGGCCACCCCCTATTCATGCATCTTTCAGGGCACCGAGTGCATGAATTACAGCCGCAGGGTTGTTTTTTTTGAAGCACCCGATTAGAGCCAGAGGTTCTAATAGGCTTCAAAATCAGGTGGGCTCGGGACGCAGAGGATGCGCTCCAATCCCACCCAGCTATATATATATATGGACTGCGCCAACTATTAAAACATTTTTTCTATATTTGTGTACCACCACTTTTATCTTTAACCATGAACCTTAATACTGTATATTAGTGCCACAGTGCCCTGGCACTGTGCATGCCAAAGAAACCTTATATTCAGTGATTAGATATACCCTCAGGCACTATTATCTACACCCTTCAAAAATAATATAGTATAAGATATAAGATAGTATCTGTGTACGTTTCCTATACTCAAAAAATAAAAAACATATAGAAACACGTTTCCCAAAGTATGAAATTCAAAACCATACATCCAATGTTAAAGTGAAGATATGTTAAGGACAAACAATTAAAAAAATATCACTGCTGCCATAAAATAAACAATATATAAAGGCATATAAATATCAATATATATATCTTAAGTGAAAAGTCTAATACACTCAGTGCAATAAACGTTTCCAAGTGACTAATGAGTAGGGATGGGCCCGGTGTTCGATTCTAACCCATGTTCGAATCGAGCACCGGGCGTTCGCTCGCTCGGCGAGCCCAGAACTATTGGGGCCGCTCGCATCAAATTCGTGTGATGCGAGCGGCCCCGCAATGCATTGCGCTAGTCGCAGTGCAATGCTGGCTGATGATTGGCCAAGCATGCACTGTGACCCCGCATTTTTAAAAGCACTTGCGGCTAATGAATTGATGGCTCCTGTAACACAGAGAACTGTCATTCATTAATAAAAAACAAAAAAAAAAGCGTGGGGGTCCCCCCAAATTCAATAACCAGGCCCTTCAGGTCTCGGATGGATATTAAGGGGAACCCCAGCCAAAAAAAAAATGGCGTAGGGTCCCCCTCAAAATCCACACCAGACCCTTGAAGTCTGGTATGGATTTTAAGGGGAACCCTAGCCCAAAAAAATGGCGTGGGGTCCCCCTCAAAATCCATACCAGACCCTTATCCGAGCACGCAACCTGGCAGGCCGCAGGAAAAGAGGGGGGGACAAGAGCGGCCCCCCTCCCGCCTGAACCGTACCAGGCCACATGCCCTCAACATTGGGAGGATGCTTTGGGGGTCTAAGACCCCTAAAGCACCTTGTCCCCATGTTGATGAGGACAAGGGCCTCTTCCCCACAACCGTGCCCGGTGGTTGTGGGGGTCTGCGGGCGGGGGCTTATCGGAATCTGGAAGCCCCCTTTAACAAGGGGACCCCCAGATCCCGGCCCCCCCCTGTGTGAAATGGTAAGGGGGTACAAAAGTACCCCTACCATTTCACCAAAAAAGTGTGAAAAATGGTAAAAATGACAGGAGACGGTCTTTGACAATTCCTTTATTAAAATCTTCTTTCTTCTTTCTTCATCCTTCGGTTTCTTCATCTTCTCCTTCCGACGTCTTCTTCCATCTTCTTCCATCTTCTTCTTCCTCCGATCCGCTTCTTCTTGCGCTGGTCTTCTCGCCCTTCTCGTCCGGCATCTTCTTCCGTCGGCGTGGGTGTCTCTTCTTGGGCCAATCCGCGCAATGGGAGGCTCCCGCTGTGTGAGGCTCCGCTCCGTCTGACAGGTCTTTTATAATGGAGGGCACCTGGTGACCCCGCCCCCTCTGACGCACGGGGACATCATGGGGAATTCTCTATGGCTTTCTCCATAACGTCAGAGGGGGGCGGGTCACCAGGTGCCCTCCGTTATAAAAGACCTGTCAGACGGAGCGGAGCCTCACACAGCGGGAGCCTCCCATTGCGCGGAGCGGCCCAAGAAGAGACACCGACGCCGACAGAAGAAGATGCCGGACGAGAAGGACGAGAAGACCAGCGCAAGAAGAAGCGGATCGGAGGAAGAAGAAGATGGAAGAAGATGGAAGAAGATGACGGAAGGAGAAGATGAAGAAACCGAAGGATGAAGAAAGAAGAAAGAAGATTTTAATAAAGGAATTGTCAAAGACCGTCTCCTGTCATTTTTACCATTTTTCACACTTTTTTGGTGAAATGGTAGGAGTACTTTTGTACCCTCTTACCATTTCACACAGGGGGGGGCGGGATCTGGGGGTCCCCTTGTTAAAGGGGGCTTCCAGATTCCGATAAGCCCCCCGCCCGCAGACCCCCACAACCACCGGGCACGGTTGTGGGGATGAGGCCCTTGTCCTCATCAACATGGGGACAAGGTGCTTTTGGGGTCTTAGACCCCGAAAGCATCCTCCCAATGTTGAGGGCATGTGGCCTGGTACGGTTCAGGCGGAAGGGGGGGCCGCTCTCGTCCCCCCCTCTTTTCCTGCGGCCTGCCAGGTTGCGTGCTCTGATAAGGGTCTGGTATGGATTTTGAGGGGGACCCCACGCCATTTTTTTTGGCTAGGGTTCCCCTCAAAATTGAAACTGAAAGTCATTCATAAAAAAAAAAGTCATTGATAAAAAATAAAAAAAATGAAAAAAAAAAAGCGTAGGGGTACCCCCAAATTCAATAACCAGGCCCTTCAGGTCTGGTATGGATTTTGAGGGGGACCCTACGCCATTTTTTTTTTTTTTTTTTTTGGCTGGGGTTCCCCTTAATATCCATCCCAGACCTGAAGGGCCTGGTTATTGAATTTGGGGGGACCCCTACGCTTTTTTTTTTTTCATTTTTTTTATTTTTTTTATCAATGACTTTTTTTTTATGAATGACTTTCAGTTTCAATGAATGATTGTTCTCTGTATTATGGGAGCCGACAATACACATTAGCCGCAAGTGATTTTAAATAGCTTTTTTACTTGCAAAAATGACACTATTTGTAGAGACAGTTCTAAACACGGGAAACATGCGCCCCTTTACATGCATACTATAGACACCCCCCAGGTACGAAATTTAAAGGAATATTACACTTTTATTGTTTCAATTTAAGCATTATTAAAATCACTGCTCCTGAAAAAACAGCTGTTTTTAAAAAAAAAATTTGCATTGATACCCAGGTCCCCAAACACTTTTTATGACATTAACATGCATATTAGCCTTTAAAATTAGCACTTTTAATTTCGAGCGTTCGCATCCATTATAACTAATAGAGTTCTAAAGCTCGCATGGACTTTAGGTCCGTTCGCGGGTTCTGGTGCGAGCCGAACGGGGGGTGTTCAGCTCATCCCTACTAATGAGTCCCAATTGAATAACCACAGTGAGTGATCAGCCAACTCCTGTTAGTTCATCTCTTAGTTGTGCAGCTAAATTCCACAACCACTTATAGATTGGCCACTCGCCAGAAACAGGTGAATATGCGCCTTTGGTTCATTATTTGGATAACCACTCCAAACAATGGATCACTCTGCAACCTCTTCAGACATGACCATCATGGTGTAGTATATCTAAACTTGTTTTATTTAAAAACTGTAAAAAAGACTATTGCAATCACGGTAAACGTGCCCCAGTGTAATTCCTACTCCGCGTGCGTTCCAAGCCATTAGGCAGGAAATTACGTCAAAATCTCCCAGCAGCCTCTACGCCTTTCACAAATGTTGATTGCATCATCAGGAAGCTGCTGAGATGATGATCTACACTTTATTTATACTACTAGTTGCCATCCCTATTATTATGCTTCCCTGTGGTGGTTGGCCTCTTTCCCACCACCGGAAGCGATGTACAATATACAGTATTAAGGTTCATGGTTAAAAATAGAAGTGGTGGTAAAAAAAAATTGAAAAACATTTTTTAATAGTTGGCACAGTCCATATATATATATTTTTTTCTTTACAGCCAACCCGAGAGTAAAGTGGGCTTGTTTTGACTCCAGCAGACATACACGATTGGCACAATATACATATAAAAAATGTTTTGATTCTTTGCGCCGGTACCTTGTGTATATATATATATATTATATATATATATATATATATATATATATAATGTGTGTTACAACAGAGAATGAATATTTGCTGTTGAAACACTGATCCTCAATCCGGACAGGGAGGCCGCCGAGCAGGGGAAGCCACAGCCGAGCATGGGAAGCTGCCGCCGAGCAGGGGAAGCCACCGCCGAGCATGGGAAGCTGCCGCCGAGCAGGGGAAGCTGCCGGTGATGGGGTAAGTGTGACTGACCGACCAAAGGGAGGGTGGGGGGTTTGGGTGACATACTGTTTGCTGCCCCCTCCAAAAAAAAATATTTTTACCCTAAAAGGATTTAGTTTAAAATAAAAGGCAAAACTTGTGTATAGATGTAAAGAAAACATTATAAATACCTTTTTCCATTATTTTTTAAAAGAGATCACATTACCTCTGTTCACAGCTGCATAAGAGCTGGGGGGAGAAGAGAAACAGCATTACACTGATGTTCCCAGTAAAAGGCTGTGCCGGGGGGGGGGGGGGGTTGTCAGGACAACTCTGATCATTGGAGAGAGCAGGATGAGTTCCCAGCATAGCTAGAGAACTGACCACAGACACTTTTTTCATACAAGTACATGGGATAACATAGACATATCAGGAATATGAAATGTTAGGTTTACATACTCTTTAAATGAGAACATAGGTGTTCAAAAGAGACAAATTAAATTGATAAAAAAAAAAACATAAATGAAAACAATAACCCATACCAACCAGGGCGTCTTTAACCACCTGATTACTTTGCACTTAAACCCCCCTCGTGACCAGACCAATTTTCAGCTTTTTGGCGCTGACGCACTTGGAATGACAATTGCGCGGTCATACAACACTGTACCCAAATTACATTTTTACCATTTTTTCCCCACAAATAGAGCTTTCTTTTGGTGGTATTTAATCACAGCTGGGGTTTTTATTTTTTGCTAAACAAATAAAAAAAAAATGGAAAATTAAAAATAAAAATAAAATCATGTTTAATAGTTTGTTATAAAATTTTGCAAACAGGTAATTTTTCTGCTTCATTTATATGCGCTGATGAGGCAGCACTGGTGGGCACTGATAGGCGGCACTGGTGGGCACTGATAGGCTGCACTGGTGGGACAGATAAGTCGGTACTGATGGGCACAGCAAAGATGGCACTGATGGGCACGGATGGGTGGCACGGATGGGCACTGATGGATGGCACTGATAGATGGCACTGATGGGCACTGATAGGTGGCACTGATAGGTGGCACTGATAGATGGCACTGATAGGTGGCACTGATGGGCACTGATAGGTGGCACTGGGCACTGGTAGGGGACACTGATGAGCACTGGTAGGGACACTAATGAGCACTGGTAGGTGACACTGATGTGCAGCACTGGCACTGTGGGCACTGACATATGGCACTGACATATAGCACTGGGGGCACTGACAGATGGCACTGGGGGCCCTGATAGATGGCACTGGGGGCACTGACAGATGGCAGTGGGGGCACTGACAGATGGCACTGGGGGCGCTTTTATTAGAAAAGGTGGGCACCATGGACACTGGGCATATTGCAGTGAGAGGGACTGATGTCCCTCTCACTGCCGCCGGTGATCGGCTTTTTTTTTTTCTCCTTGCGCTGTCAGCGCGAGCAGGAAAAAAAGCCGATTACCGGCTCGGTTATCATCACATGATCAGCTGTCATTGGCTGACAGCTGATCACGTGGTAAGGGGTCGGGATCGACCCCTTACTCGGATCTGTGATCCAGCGAGTCTCACAGACTCGCGGATCACAGATCGCGCCGCGCGCGCCCTTCAAGGGGGCGCACAGGCAGCTCGTTGCCGGGACGACGTCAATAGACGTCATCCCGGCACATCAGATTCGCGCTGTAGCCGTCATTTGGCTATAGCGCGGATCTCGGGTGGTTAAGGCAGAGCAAAAGGGGCAGCTGCCCTGGGCCCTGTCATTGTTGTGGGGCCCAAAGCAGCTACCTCATACTTGCCAACTATCCCGGTTTAAATTTTCTTGTCCATTTAAGTTTTAGTTCCGTGCTGTGTCCCGATATTTCGGTGTGAAGTGCTGCTACTAATGCTGCCCAGCTCTGCCCCATTGTTGTGATGACTCACCTGAAGACCCTGTGTTTACATGTAAATAACCAGCATTGATATGTAAATAGTGGCTGTATTCATATGTAAATAGCCGCAGAGCAGCGGCATTCATATGTATATCATGCCCCCCTGAGCTCATATCCACCATCACCTCTACTGAATGCTGCCCACTGGGGAGATAAAGGGGCATGCTTGAAAGTCCTGCCTGTGGTCATTCAGCCTAACATCAGCCTGTTCTGCAAAGGTAAGCAAATTGGTGTGTGTGTGTGGGGGGGGGGGGGGGGGGAGCTTGTGTGGGGTGTTCAGAGGTTGGCAGAAAAGGAATTACAGTTTGGGTGCACAGGTGAGTAGGGAGGGGATCTATAGAGATAAGGAAGGTGGGTGCAAAGATGAGCAGAGGTGGCAGGTAGAGTTAAAGGGGTGGAGGGCTGGAGTGGAGAGGATAGGGAGGTTTGGGGTTAGCAGGGGTTTTAGGGTGCAAAGGTGTACTGACAGGGTGGATAAAGATGTAGGTCGCATGTAGGGAAGCCCAATTATTTCAATGGGCTGCTCTATGCGCTAGAAATGCAGATGAAAGTCCATGTCAGCAGATGCGTGAGTGTGTTATTGAGTGTGTATCTGCTAAAGGGCAGCATGTTTCTGTGGTGCCAGGAAAGCAATTTAGAATGCGTTCCCAACACACACAAATGTGAACACAGGCTAAAGGTCTCAGTTATATTGGTGGTCAGTGTAAATCTTCTCATTACATTGGGGCTTGGTGTAGAATCCTTTCATTCACACTAGTGGCCAGTGTGAAGCTTCCCCTTACATTAGTGGTCAGTGTAAATTCCTCCTTACATTGGTGGTACTGTGAATGCTCCTATTACATTAGTGATCAGTGTAAATCCCCTTTACATTGGTAGTCAAGGTAAATCTTCTCATTACATTGGGGCTTGGTGTACAATCCTTTTATTCACACTAGGGCTGTTACTGATTAAAATGTTTGTGTTCGATTAATCGTTTTTTTTAAATTGATTAATCGACTAATTTTGATTAATTATAACGCACATAGTTTTTAAAATTTTTGTACTGTAATGTCCACATCTACCACACATACTGTAATGTCCACATCTGCCCCACATACCGTAATATTCACATATATGATTGTCGGCTCTGTCCGGAATAGACAGCAGGCAGACCCGTTCGTCCGCAGAGTAGACGGCACAAGCAGGCGGGTGATAATGACGTCAGCCCGCCGCTACTAAGCCACTGGACCAAGATGGCCGCCGCACCGGAGCTAGGCTGAAGCAGCGGCCTTTCCTATTGGCGAGACCACGGAGCTCAATCCGAATCGTCCTCGATTAAAATAATTTTGATCGATCAAAGAAATTAACGATTAATCAAACAATTAATCGTTAATTTCCGCAGCCCTAATTCACACTAGTGGCCAGTGTGAAGGTCCCCCTCCTTACATGGTTATTGTGAATGTTTCCATTACATTAGTGGTCAGTGTAAACCCCTATTACATGGCCAGTGGCCAGTTTTGAAACTCCTCTTTATATTGGTAGTCTGTAAAAAAAAAATCAGCATTGACATTGATCTCAAAATGTTTGCCCAGGGTCCAGTCAATATTAAAGATGGCGCTGATACCAACATACACCAGAGGACCATATGCAGTATAAAAAAAAACAAACATTAAATAAATTCTATCATTTACCATAATGCTGCCATATATCTGCAACCATCAGTGGCGGAATTATAGGGGTCGCCGAGATCGCCATGGCGACCGGGCCCCTTGCTGCAGGAGGCCCTTGATGGCCCCCTGTACTCTTTGATAGGAGGGGAGGCTGAGAGGAGCTCCCCGATCGTCAGCCAAACTGTAATCGGACTGTGCAGGGAGCTTCTCACATACCTAAAGTGAAAGCAGTGTGTGCTGTGCTGTGCTCTTTATCTCCCCCTACAGTGCAGTACCCGGCAGGAAGAAGGTAAATGTCAGACTTTTTTTATGACTATCTACTGTATGTGTGTTTATATGTGTGTGCATGCATGTGTGTGGGGGTGTGCATGTGTGTGGGGGGGGGGGGGCGTGGGGGGGGGGGGGTGTGCATGTGTGTGGGGTGTGCATGCATGAATGTGTGTGTGTGTGTGTGTGGGGGGGGTGGGTATGTGTGTGGGGGTGTGCATGCATGTGTGTGTGTGTGTGGGGGGGGGGTGCATGTGTGTGCATGCATGTGTGTGGGGGTGTGCATGCATGCATGTGTGTGTGTGGGGGGTGTGCATGTGTGTGTGCATGCATGTGTGGGGGGTGTGCATGCATGTGTTGTGTGGGGGGGGGATGCATGCATGTGTGTGTGGGGGGTGTGCATGCATATGTGTGTGGGTGTGCGAGCAGGTGGTGGGGATTCACAGTGGCAGCATTTGGCACACCGGCAGCATGTAATGGGCACACCGGCAGCATTTGATGGGCACAGTGGTGGCATTTGATGGACACACTGGCGGCATTTGATGGGCACAGTGGCGACATTTGATGGGCACAGTGGTAGCGTTTGATGGTACAGTGGCTACAATTGATGGGCACAGTGGCGACATTTGATGGTACAGTGGTGGCGTTCGATGGTACAGTGGCTGCAATTGATGGGCACAGTGGCAGCATTTGATGGGCACAGTGACGACATTTGATGGCACAGTGGTGGCGTTTGATGGTACAGTGGCTGCAATTGATGTTTTTATTTCAGAATTTTTCAGTTTGCTTGCGCCCCCCTAAAAATTTTGAGCACCAGCTGTCACTAGTTTATATGTGCATTTATATATATATATATATATATATATATATAAATATATATATATATATATGTGTGTGTGTGTGTGTGTTTTTATATAAAAATGAAGAAATCGGTTCCTTTATATGCAGCCACCTACTTGTGACTGGGCCCTGGTGTTCCAACATCGGGCTCGGAGTAAAGAGCTTTGTCCAGAGGTCGGCGGGCCCTCCATGGTTTCTTGCATCGGGGCCCTGAGGGTTCTAGTTACGCCACTGGCAACCATGCATCCTATTTAAAGATTTAAAGTAGAACTCAGCATTTGATGGACACACTGGCGGCATTTGATGGGCACAGTGGTGACATTTGATGGGCACAGTGGTGGCGTTTGATGGTACAGTGGCTACAATTGATGGGCACAGTGGCGACATTTGATGGTACAGTGGTGGCGTTCGATGGTACAGTGGCTGCAATGGATGGGCACAGTGGCAGCATTTGATGGGCACAGTGGCGACATTTGATGTCACAGTGGTGGCGTTTGATGGTACAGTGGCTGCAATTGATGTTTTTATTTCAGAATTTTTCAGTTTGCTTGCGCCCCCCTAAAAATTTTGAGCACCAGATGTCACTAGTTTATATGTGCATTTATATATAAATATATATAGTGTGTGTGTGTGTTTTTATATAAACATGAAGAAATCGGTTCCTTTATATGCAGCCACCTACTTGTGACTGGGCCCTGGTGTTCCAACATCAGGCTCGGAGTAAAGAGCTTTGTCCGGAGGTCGGGGGGCCCTCCATGGTTTCTTGCATCGGGGCCCTGAGGGTTCTAGTTACGCCACTGGCAACCATGCATCCTATTTAAAGATTTAAAGTAGAACTCAGTGGTTAGTTGCTTCGAACAGGCAAGAAATCTTTCCTAAGTGCACTGGACATTATATGGACCACTTCAGAAAGGTTAGGGGCTAAGATTTGTTTCTGCTTACTAGTGATCTAATCTAACACTTTTAATATTGTAAATACATCTCTTCCTAAATCCTACAATAGCATGCATTGCAGATCTTTTATCACATGAGGTTAAATGACTTTAAACACTCTGTAAACCAGATCACATGAATACTTAGAAGCAGCTTGCGATTTAGAAAGAGTATTGTTACAGTTTTGATCCATGTGTATCATGAGCATCTGGTTAGCACGCTTACATTTCTGTTTGGTCAGGGCTATCTTACAACAATTTGTTGCTGAACTGGTTTCATGGGTTTGTGCAATCTACAGGCAAAATTTTTTTTTTCACATTCCGATCTCATCCGGAAAAGAGGATATGAAATAAATAAGTTTAGTGAGAGGATGTCATATATGGTTTCTGCATATTAGATCCTAGACGGGATTGCTCAGACTATGTAACCAATTATAAATAATGAACAATAAAGACAGCCACAGACGGTTTCAAATCTCGACCGGTTCAGCAAGAACCGCCGAGATTTGAACCACATATGGGTAAACCGAATCTACAAGTTGATCGATCCATCAACTTGGGTACAACCAGCCTGTTGGATTTTACATGTGATTATTGCTAGCGGATATTATAGCCGCAACAGTAATCAAGGTGTTCTCCCAGGGGGAATGGCCCCCCTCGCCGCAGGAAAGAAAATTGTTCTGTCTATGATCGGCTTAAGAGATGCAAAAGCGGTACATGGTCTAGGTAAAATGGAACTGACCATAAACAGGACTTGAGTATTTGAAAAATGATGATCAGAAGTTTGAACATCTGTATGAATAGGTTAAATACATCTTATCAGCCATGCTGTAATCTCTAATTATACTAATTGCTTAGGCTTAATTGGTTGTAAATGGTGTTAAACAATGGTCGTGCTTGACACTAAAGGGATTAAAACTTTAACTGTAATTAGCCATGGAACCTTTGAGGTCAGAGGTCACAAAAGTAACACTACTCCTAACTGTATCTTCAAAGAGTTCTGTGCTCAACAAATTTCACTTGCTGTGCATTCATTTATATTTGCCAGAACATGAAGGCTGGACAATGCCAGCTAGTGATACAGTGTAATAAAGCTGACCATGGAAGAAGTCTTCTGCTGCAAGCAGGTCCACTTTGAAATGTATTAACAAGTCATTCTGTTTGTTAATATGTATACAGAAAAGACAAGGTTATCATTATTATGCTGATATAAAGGTCTTTTGGGCAGATGAGCAGAGGGTTAGGCCCCATTCACACCTGAGCATAGCGTTTTCAGGCAAAAAATCGCGTGCGATTTTACCGCGATTTTGCACCGTTTTTTTACGGCGTTTCGCCGCGGTTTTGTGCAGGGCAAAAGGTCACCAATGTAAAAAGGAGAAAAGCCCAAATCTGCCTAAAAAAAAGATTCCTGAACTTGTTTGAGCTTCAGGCATTTTTGAGCTTCTGGCTTCAGATGTTTTGGAGTGGAGATGTGAACCATCTCCATAGAGAATAATTGATTTTGTCCCCTCCGGCGTTTTCAAGCTACAAAATGCCCAGGTGTGAATGGGGCCTTACAGTGGTGGGCAGATGTGCAGGGTAGTACAGCAGTGGGGCAAATGTGCAGGGGGTTACAGTGGTGGGACAGATGATTCCCCTGCTCACAGTGATTTGAGGTGTGAAGGTGCATGAATTGGGGCTGATCTGAGGTGTGGAGTTGCAGAAATTGGTGTTGATCTGAGGCGTTAGAGTGCAGGATGTTAATTTCTCACTACTAAAGTAGTTTACAGCATTTATTTTATAAAAAATCCTTTTCGTGATTGAGAGTAAGTTGACATTTTTTGTTATAAAATCGGCACGCTCAATTTCTTTTAAAAAAAATGTCAGCACACTGTGCTCAAAAAGTTGCCTACCCCTGATCTAGTTCAACCAATAATAAAAAATAAAAAAAAAACATACAATCCCATATACACAATCCTATACTCACAGTTGATCCAGAGGAAGGTGAAAACCCCAGCAAAGCATGATCCAATTTGCTACAGCAGGGGAAAAAATTCATTCTTGATCCCCCGAGAGGCAATCTGATATTCCCTGTATCAACTTTACCTATAAATGTCAGTACCCATTTATACTATGTACATTTAGGAAAGAATCCAGGCCTTTAACCACCTCAATACAGTGCCCTTACACCCTCTTCCTGCCCAGACCAATTTTTAGCTTTCAGCGCTCTCACAGTTTGAATGACAGTTACTCAGTCATACAACACTGTACCCATATGAAACTTGCGTCCTTTTTTTCACACAAATAGAGCTTTCTTTTTGTGGTATTTAATCACTAGTGTTTTTTTTTTTTTTGTGCTATAAATAAAAAAAGACCATAAATTTTGTGAAAAAAATGCCTTTTTCTTTGTTTCTGTCATAAAATTTTGCTAATTATTAATTTTTCTTCATACATTTTGGCCAACATTTATACTACATATCTTTGGTAAAAATAACCCAAATTAGTGGATATTAATTGTTTTTTGTGAAAATTATAGAGTCTACAAACTATGGTGCCAATCACTGAAAATTGATCACATTTGATCAGGTCTTCAGTACATCAGGTGAATCTCATTTCTTGAGACACTAACAAGTCAGGAAAGTACAAATACCCCCCAAATGACCAATTTTTAGAAAGTAGACATTCCAAGGTATTAAGTAAGTAGCATGATGAGTTTTTTTGAGTTGTAAGTTTTTCCCACAATTCTTTGAAAAATTAAGATTTTTTTTTTACAAAATTGTCAAATTATCAGGTTATTTCTCACACACAGCATATGCATGCAACAAATTACACCCCAAAATACATTCTGCTACTCTTCCCGATTATGGCGATACCACATGTGTGAGACTTTTACACAGCCACATACAAAGGCCCAACATTGAAGTAGCACCTTCTGGCGTTCTACAAGCATAAATGGCACATCTCATTTCTCAACCACCTATTACACTTTTGAAAGCCCTGGAGCACCAGGACAATGGAATTGCCCACAAAATGACCCCATTCTGTAAAGCAAACACCCCAACGTATAATCTATGAGGCATAATTAGTCTTTTGAATGGTTCATTTTTTTTCAGAAGTTTTTGGAAAATGTGGAAAAAAAATGAAAACGCATTTTTTTTACACAAAGTTGTCAATTTATAAGACATTTCTAACACATAGCATGTATATAGCAAAAATTACACCCCAAAATACATTCTGCTACTCCTTCCGAATATGGCGATACCACATGTGTGAGACTTTTACACAGCCAGGCCACATACAGAGGCCCAACATTGAAGTAGTACCTTCGGGCGTTCTAGGAGCATAAATTACACATCTCATTTCATTCCTACCTATCCCATTTTTGAAGGTACTTGAGCACCAGGACAATGGAATTACCCACAAAATGACCCCATTTTGGAAAACAAACACCCCAACGTATATTCTATGAGGCATGGGCTGCAAATAGGTACTCGGGTACTTTGATGAGCTGCAGACAGGTACTCGGGTACTCTGATGGGCTGCAGACAGGTACTCGGTTACTCTGATGGGTTGGTGACAGGTACTCGGTTACTCTGATGGCATGTTAACAGGTACTCGGGTACTCTTATGCAGTGGCGTCACTAGGGTTGGTGTCACCTGGTGCAAAAAAAAAATGGTGTCACCCCCCCCACCAACTATAGTCCCCCCTCAGTACAGACACCCCTCCACTAACTACAGACCCCCCTCCCACAGTATAGATCCCCCTTCCTCAGTACAGCCCCCCCACTAAGTACAGACCACCCTCCATCAATATAGACCCCCTCCCTCAGTATAAACCTCCCCCCTCCGTACAGACACCCCTTCAGTGCAGACCCCTCCATCAGTACAGACACCCCCACCTCGGTGCAGACACCCCCCACCTCGGTGCAGACACCCCCCACCTCAGTGCAGACACCCCCACCTCAGTACAGACCCCCCAGCATTACAGACTCCCCCCTCAGTGCAGACCCACCCAGCAGTACAGACCCCCCCAGCAGTACAGACACCCCCCCTCAGTGCAGTCCCACCTCAGTTACAGAGCCCCCCTCAGTGCAGTCCCCTCAGCAGTACAGACACCCCCCCCCCTTAGTGCAGACCCCCCTCAATACGGACACCCCCCTGGGTGCAGACCCCCCAGTGCAGACACCCCCCCAGTGCAGACCCCCCCTCAGTACAGACACCCCCCTGGGTGCAGACCCCCCCAGTGCAGACACCCCCTCAGTGCAGACCCCCATAGTACAGACACCCCCCCTGGTTGCAGATACCCCCAGTGATGACACCCCCAGCAGTACAGACAACCCCTCAGTGCAGACCCCCCTCAGTACAGACACCCCCATCCGTGCAGACCCCTAGTGCAGACAGCCCCCAGTACAGACCCCCAGTACAGACCTCCCATACAGACACCCCCAGTACAGACACCCCAATACAGACGCCCCCAGCAGTACAGACACCCCCTCCCCTCAGTGAAGACCCCCCCATTAGTATAGATGCCCCCCTTACAGAGAACAGATGATACACACAGCGGTGTGTGTCCCTGGAGCTCGGGCTCCTCCTCCTCTGTGGATGCAAACAGAGAGGAGAGGGAGGCAGGTTTGTTCCGCTCCGCTGGAGGGACACAGCCGCGGCGTGAGACACAGGGCAGTGGAGGTGTTAGCGCTACCCACGGGTGTCAACCCTCTGGCGGGTGTCACCCGGGTATGGCCCGCACCCCCCCCGCACCCACCTAGCAACGCCACTGCTCTGATGGCCTGGTGACAGGTACTTGGGTACTCTGATGGGCTACAGATAGGTACTCGGGTACTCTGATGGGCTACAGATAGGTACTCAGGTACTCTGATGGGCTGGTGACTGGTATTCGGGTACTCTGAAGGGCGGTGACAGGAACTCGGTACTCATATGGACTGTGACAGGTACTCGGGTACTCAGATGGACTGTGACAGGTATTCGGGTACTCAGATGGACTGTGACAGGTACTCGGGTACTCAGATGGACTGTGACAGGTACTCCGATGCACTGTGACATGTACTCGGGTACTCTGATAAACTGTGACAGGTACTCATATGGACTGACAGGTACTAAGATGAACTGTGACAGGTACTTTGATGGGTGGTGACAGGTCCTCTTTATTGGGGGGGCAATCAGTGTGATTGGTGTACACTGTAAGTGGTAACGAAATGTTACTGCAATCTCCTTCTCACACAAGATCGGTGAGGAGGAGAACCCGGTAACATCTCGTTACCACGGTTTGTTGACATTTAGTGATCGGCTGTGATCCTTTCACATGGTAAACAGCCGCCGGCCAATGGCTGTTTACCAGCGTCGGTGATGAGCAGTGTTCCCGGGAACACGCCGCCACCGATGTGCACGCACAGCGCGCTCGAGATCGTGCGCATGCGCCGTGCAAAGTGGGGCGGTACCACCTGTGATGGGCCATGACTTCATCATGGCCGATCATGTGGTAAACAGCCATGTCGAATGACTGTTCACCCCCCTCAGTGGCAGGCGATGTCTCCGTGACACGCCGCCACCGAAGGAACAGGGATGCGTGTACACGATCGTGCGCATTCCCTATTTAAATGAACGAGAGCCGCGCCGCCTGGCCGTTATATGACGGCCGGCGGTCGGCAATCGGTTAAGGTAATCACTGAGCTGGCCAAGACTACCTCTAAAGGGAGTCTATTCCACATTTTCACAGCTCTTACTGTGAAGAAACCTTTCCGTATTTGCAGATGAAATCACTTTTCCATTAGATTTGTATATCTGTCCCCTAAATAATTACATTTTCTGGGGTTCTGCCAGAGAGAACAACCAGTGACATCACCTGATATTTTTCTAAATCATTTATGCAATGCAGTCTAGTTACCTCGTCTCCCCTCGCCCAGCCTGTGACAATGGACAATGAAGGCACAGTATGGCTGATAAGGCCACCTTTCTGCTTCCTCCTCTGTGTTGCTATGGGCATTTGTATAGTGACTTTATTGAAATAATATAGAGTTTTTTAGATTTAGTAACAGCATGTCCACAGAAGGCCTCTTCCCCCTCCATTGATATGTAAATAAACCAGATAGCCAGGTATTGAAGATGAGTTGGTGTTTGCAGGAAGTGGGGGGAGGGGCATGGAGAGGGTTGGAAAGAGACATGTGTTTTGGGAAAAGAGGGAGTTGGTTTTTTGGAAGGACAAAGGACAAGATGGCTTTGAGGAACTGGATATCGTTTGAGACGCATTTGTGAGAACAAGGAACTATGAAGGACATCTTAACCCCTAAGTTGAGTAATTGTTTAGTTTACCTAATGTGTACATATTATACATCCTTATATGTGAAGCTATAAGTTGTGATGTATTGTATTGTTCATCCTACAGTTTGTATGTGCAGATTTTTCCCTGTTTAGTAAAGCATTAATACACTTCAGAGGTCAAGTCTTCCTTAATTTTACCACAAGAACTTAATAGATAAACGCAGGCATAACATTTGGGGGCTCGGCCGTTATTTGTGCTAAAATTTCAACTGAAGCAGACCTGTTTTATATTGTGTGTTTTGTTGCTTGTGCTGGGGAAAAAATGCTGCGTACACTGTTTAGGAGGAGTAAGGCTGCAAAGATTTCTGGTGTCCAGGAGGACTTGAAGGCGTGCACCCTTCCTATCTGGGCCAGAAATAGTCAGTGGATGCCTGTTGCAAAGGAGCTAGCTAGATATGCGTCTCCTTTGAACAGAGCTTGGGGGGATGGAGTCTGTGATCTTTCCTCAGATTTTAGTCTCAAAAGTTTTGGGTTCAGTAAGGGAGAGATGCGGGCAGTTGCTGTGTTTGGTTTGCACTTCCTGCATGCTCTACATATTGAATCTGAAAAGAGGGAAAAGGCGGAATTAGAAAGAGATTTACTGAAGGAGCAGCTTGTAGTGGCATCCAAGTGTTTGGAAGAAACTGCAAGCAAGGACAAAGATTTAGAAAGGAGGGTAATCAAAGTTAAACCTGCAGTGGCTTTGAAGTGTGTTCAAACCCCTGTAGGCCGAGCTGAAGATTTGAATGAGCGGTGTGCAGCCCTCATGACCAAGTCTAATGATGCTCTAACAAAGGACAAAGGCCCAAAGCCTGTAAGCAGAAGTAGGATATGTGCCACTGTTACTTCTCATAACCGGGAAGCAGAGGATTTGATCAGCTCAAATGACCGAGTTGAGTCAGATACAAGGAAAGCAAGGCCTATGATCTCCAGGAGACACATGTGGATTGATTTACTTAAGGTGGGGGTCCCTAGAGAGGAAATAGATGGGATTCCTACACCAGCATTGTTTAAGAAGTGGAAGCAAATGGTTGGGAATGGTAGATTCAGTCACATTAAGTGTTTCTGTTGCCATAAAATGGGGCATTTTGCAAAAATGTGCCATGCTGTGAAGGCTGAACAACAGCAGGCCTGTGTGCTTCCCAGGACAGCACGGAGAGACATGCAAGTTTATTCGTTACGTTGGAAGTCAATGCCTTTCCGTGAAAGTATTTCAAGGCAACAGTGGGCACCCTACAATAGTTTTGCAGTTAGAAATGGGCAGATAGAGAAATGTGAGCAGTGAGCTATGTTTTTAGGCACAGTTGGAAGGAACATATAATCTGCTTTGTCTCTTACTCTTTTCAGGTATTGAGCATCGAGAGGTGGAGCAGGCAGAGCAGATGACCATACTGGATGGGAGGAGACAGACCAGAAGAGAGCCTGAGAAATGGTGGCTGAATTGGAGTGGACTTCCATCTGAGCATTTTCCTTATGACCAAGAAGAAAAGAGACTTTTCATCTGGGACTTTTACAAACTGCCAAAAGACATTGTTAACCCTGCTCAAAAGTCAGCCTTCCAGGGACAAACCAATCGTCTGACCGCCCACAAGATGGGGGTCGAAAGGGAATTTGTTCCTCCCATTTATACGGGGGGTTTATTTTGCCCTTTCCTGGACAAAAGGCTTGAAGAAGTTTCCTATATTATCCTATAAAGTCAAGAGGTGGTATGTGTTGCTATGGGCATTTGTATAGTGACTTTATTGAAATAATATAGAGTTTTAGATTTAGTAACAGCATGTCCACAGAAGGCCTCTTCCCCCTCCATTGATATGTAAATAAACCAGATAGCCAGGTATTGAAGATGAGTTGGTGTTTTGCAGGAAGTGGGGGGAGGGGCATGGAGAGGGTTGGAAAGAGACATGTGTTTTGGGAAAAGGGGGCAGTTGGTGTTTGGAGGACAAAGAGAAAACACATGGCTTCCAGGAACTGGAGAACGTTGGAGACGCTTTTGTGAGTTGGACTTTGAACAAGGAACTATGAAGGACATCTTAACCCCTAAGTTGAGTAATTGTTTAGTTTACCTAATGTGTACATATTATACATGCTTATATGTGAAGCTATAAGTTGTGATGTATTGTATTGTTCATCCTACAGTTTGTATGTGCAGATTTTTCCCTGTTTAGTAAAGCATTAATACACTTTAGAAGTATAGGTTTCCTTGGTTTTACCACAAGAACTTAATAGATAAACGCAGGCATAACATCCTCATGTCAGCTTGTTTATTGTCATGACAATTACGCCATTATTTGATTTTGTCTTTAGGCATATGCAGGCACCTATTTTTGAAAGAGATAACTTATATGAACCACAAAAATATGTGCTATTTTTTTTGAATGGGCATGTGTTTGGAGGCAGTTGCAGTCTATTTTCTCCACTGCAGGTGGTGCTGTCAACACAGATGGGGGAGGAAGTTGAGAAGAAACTGGTTCCTCTATGGTTTCCTCGGTCACAAGTAGGCAGCTATCCGATTGTATGCTGACATCTCAGGTGACTTTGGTTGCCATCTTGGATCAGGCTGAAACTGTTTAAGACCCTGTCTCCCATGTTTGGCGCGCATTTCGCGAGCGGCTAAAGAAGGAAAAGTGCAGGGACATGCCATCCTTCTTGGAAGCCTCCCCATTTGGGTACAGACCAGCCAGGCGGTATTCCATTCCTCGAGACAGACACTGTCAGCACCTCTGAGTCACCAATCTGCTGTTGCATTGCTGATACAAGCAATACACTTCCCGCCTTGTCTGCAGTGTATTGCTGGACATCTGTTGCAATACATTCTTGTTACTTGGACTCCGTGTGTTTTTATTTATGTGCACTTACCCACATGTTTCTTTTTTTTCAGAATGGGCATGTGTTATTTTTCTGAAACCCCAAAAAAGTGCCAGCTTACATCATGCCCTGCTGTCTTTTTTGGGCAATCCTATCCACCCTGGCATCTTCAGATACCCATGTCCAGTGTTCTTCACAAGGTTCTGTCAATTGACACAGAGACAATAATACACAAAGTGTGGCACATGGAAAACAATAATAAAGGATGGTGGGCATTACAAAAACAAAACCTTGGGGTTACTAGAGGGCCGTACATAATATTACGTAAGTGTAATGCTTCAGAAAGCTGTTAGAGTGTACGGTCATACAACAGGAGACAGTCAGAGACTGAAAATACTTAAAGCTGACCTTCAGTAATTTTTTTTTCTTTACATCTATTAAAGCTTCTGCCCTTGTTGTTTTAAAACATTTTGTTTTCTGCCAGTAAATACATTATACAGCCCACTTCCTGTTTCTTGTCTGGTCATTAGCCTAGGCTTATGACATCATGCACAGCTCTCTCTCTAAGACCCCATACACACTATACAACTTTTGTTGTCAGAGTTCCTTTAGATTTTCCAAAACCGTGTAGTGCAAGGGCCTGCCTGGTTGCATACAAATGGAAACTCTTAAGGTTTGACCTCATATTATATGGTTTTGGTAAATCTGAAGGAAAAAATCTACATATAATTGTATAGTGTGTATCAAGCTTAACTCTTGTGAGAGTTTGCCAGGAAGGGAGGGGATGTGAGTCATAAGAGGGGCAATGAGAGATGCAGAGCTGGAGGTGTGCCTCTGTGTGAATCCAGGAAGTGAATGGCTGCAAATCTTCTGAACAGGGGCACAGACAGCGAAACAAATGTTACAGGGGTGTTAACCCTTTCCTATGCTATCCAAAAAGCTTAAAAAATTTTTTTTTAGCTGGAGCTACACTTAAAAAATGTACCTGTTCCGACTTACAAACAGATTCAACTTAACAAACCTACAGACCCTAATCTTGTTTGTAACCCGGGGACTACCTGTATATATACCGTATTTTTCCGTGTATAAGACGCTATTTTTTTCTAAAATAATAGCCTGAAAATCGAGCCACGTCTTATACACGGTCAGTCAGCCTGGCAGACAGCCGCGCAGGAGTGTCGCTGCCCATAGCTTGTCAAACGGCTTCCTTCAATCATGAGTCGTATGTTACTGACGTCAGCTGGAGCTGGAGGTGGGGGTGGAGGTGCAGAGTGCGCAGATGCGACCCCGTTGGAAGTAGAGAGTGCGCAGATGCAGAGTGTTCTGAGCCCAAGATGTTAGAAAATAGGTACAAGTAAGTGATTGCCTTACTCTGCAAAATTCACACCAAATGTAGCCAGCTATGCAAAAGAGCATGGGAATAGATCTGTAGAGAAACAGTTTCTCCCTCCACCCTCGGGGCTTTCACATTGGAATGCACTGAGCCGCTCTTTCAGGGCACTTTGCAGGTGCTATTTTTAGCACTTTAGCGCCTGCAAAGCGCCTAAGTGTGAAAGGGGCCTAAGAAGATGTTGGAGACTGAAGATATTCTTCAGGATGCATTCACAGACTGAAGTAAAATTCCATGAGACTGCTAGAGATCATTGCTATTACTTCCCATTTACAAATGAATGTTTCCACATTTATGAGCTCTACATATACAGTTTATGATGTTTTAGTATCATCTACAGTATATTGTGGCAGTATTAATAATGACAATAAAGAAAAGCACTGGGGTGAAGCCTGTTATGTCTCCAGGATACCTCTTTCTTTTCTGAGGTCCAGAAAAGAGAATTACCTTGTCATTTAATTTGTATATTGTGTTGCATTATTAAGCTATAAATTATGTTTGTTCTAGGTTAGCTGTTACGCTTGCGCCACCTACTGGCCAAACATTAATATAGTTTATAAGAGATATCCAGTTACTTAGGAAGTGATGTAAAAATCGTCATATCCTCTTTAGTCAGGAAGTGAAGCAACCTCAGTGATAAGCATGTTCATATCATGGCAGCAGCCTAGATGCCATCTCTCCCCATCCGTGGCATCGAAGGTAAGCCATATCTATCTTCCTCCTCCACAAGCTATCAGGGAAAGGAGTTAGTCATTTTAGTTATTATGATTACTGCTGTATGGTAATGTTATATTATTCTTGTTGTTTTCAGTTTTACCGCATATCACATGTGTCATTCACGTGTATATTAAAATCTGCAACGTGCCAATAAAAGACACAGACAAAGAAACAGCAGTCAATTATTGTGTGCGCAGAAAAAGGTTATCTGCCTGGATAGCTACCCATAGACTCCGGGAGTACGGGGGGCGAGGCCAGGACAGTAAAACTTCGTCCAGGAACACTAAGGATAGTGCAGAAGGGGAAGAGGTTTTGGCCCACACGGAAGAGCTACAGTCTGCAATCGACTATACAGTCACTTTCATACAGCCAAGCAGCATACAGAGACTGCAGCCCTATACGCTTACTGCTCCCACAGGCCGCTACTCAGTCAAGCAGCCATGTCACGCAGTAACACATCCTCACTCAAAACCAGATCACGAATTTACGGTTCCAGCAAGTCGGTGACGGCTAGTGTTGCAGCCGCCATTGCCCGTGGGAAAGCCGAAGCGGCAAAGACGCGAGCTACCTTTGCCGAACAAGAAATGCATTTGAAGTTAGAAAAGGCCTCGCTAGAAGCCAAGCAAGCGCAAGATAAGGCCGTAATAGAAGCCAAGCAAGCGCAAGATAGGGCCGCAATAGAAGCCTCTATAAAGCTTGAACAAACACGTCTAGATGTCGCACTAGAGAAGCTCACTACAGAAAGGGAAGCTGCAATTGCCATAGCTGAAGCAGAAGCCCTAGAAGCAGCCGTAAGCCTCAGTGGTGAACGCATAAATGTGCTTGGCTCCGAACAAGGAGAGCCAAATCCCTCGCAACGCACTTCAGAGTACGTGCATCAACACTTCAAATCAACGTACGGTACCTCTTCTCTACAGGGAATAGACAATGTCCTAGGAGAAACGAACCAAGCACTGCAGGTAACAGAGCATGAGAGCAACCAAATTCCTCAGAGCTGCAAGCAGCAGAACTCCTGCCAGCACATTACAGATCAAGCCTACGTCTCTGCACGTCACAACCCTCAACCTCCAAACCAGCATCAGAATAACCCTTCTACTACACAACGATACGAGACAAGAGAGCCTAAAGCAGAAACTTCTGACAGGTATGGTCGCACACCACACTCCCACTACAGTAGTGAATCGCCAACATGCTCTAACACCAATCAAGTTATAACAGACTTTGCCAAGTTCTTTGCCAGACGTGATTTGATCACAAAAGGACTTGTAAAGTTTAACGATCGGCCAGAAAATTACAAAGCCTGGCGGTCGTCCTTTCAAAATACCATAAAAGGTCTAGACCTGTCTCATACCGATGAAATAGACCTCCTAGTCCAATGGCTTGGGAAGGACTCTGCCGAACATGCCAGTAGAATCAGGAACATTAACATAAAACAACCAGAGACCGGTCTTAAAAAGATTTGGAGCAGATTAGAAGAGTGCTATGGCTCGACAGAGACTATAGAGCATGCACTTTTTAAAAGGATTGAGGACTTTCCCAGAATACCTAGCAAGGGTTATCACAAACTACGAGAATTAGCCGACTTGCTAGAGGAACTACTTCTTGCTAAAGAGGAGGGAGACCTGCCTGGTCTCGCCTCCCTGGATGCGGCCAGAGGGATTAAACCTTTAATTCTGAAGCTTCCCTATGACCTACAACAAAGGTGGGTCACATATGGTTCTAAACATAAGAAAATGTTCCAAGTACCATTTCCACCATTCAACGTTTTTGTAGACTTTGTTTCAGAGCAAGCTAAGTTCCTGAATGATCCCAGCTTTGACTTTATGTTGTCATCAGTCACGCCCCCTAGCTTCAAACAGCACAGGATGCCAGTGACCGTGAACAAGTCTCATGTTTCTCCTACAGATTTTTCCTATAGGTCTTCCGACATTGCTCACCCAGAAGACAAAGTCGGAGATCCTAGCAAGCAGTGCCCTCTACACAGGAAGCCGCACCCTCTACCAAAATGCAGGACCTTCAGGGAAAAGTCTCTAGAAGATCGCAAAGCCTTCCTAAGAGAGAACCGCATATGCTTCAGGTGTTGTTCATCCACATCATACTTTGCCAAGGACTGCAAGGTTAGTGTATCATGCACAGAGTGTAACAACACAGATCACAACTCAGCACTGCATCCAAGCCCTGCTCCTTGGACCGCCCAGCGAGCTAGCGATACCAACGAGCATGGCGGGGAGCAAGAGAACACTGGTTCAAACATCTCAATGGTTACCTCACAGTGTACTGAGGTATGCAAAGATCCTGCAGGCGGTAGGTCTTGTTCAAAGATCTGTCTTATTAGAGCTTATCCAGCGGGTCACAGAAACAAAGCTGTCAAGATGTATGCACTCTTAGATGACCAAAGCAACCACTCTATGGCTAGATCCATATTCTTTGACACCTTCGGTGTCAGGGGTCCAAGCTCCCCTTATTCCCTAAAGACTTGTGCGGGTACTGTTGAGACGGCGGGGAGAAGAGCCACCGCCTTCTGTATAGAGTCCATAGACGGTCGGACTCGCCTACCTTTACCCACCATACTCGAGTGCAACCAGATTCCTGACAACCGGTCAGAAATCCCTACACCAGATGCAGCAATTCACCAACCTCATCTAAAACGCATGGCCCATCTCCTACCAGAATATGACGAGCAAGCTCAGTTAATGCTGCTCCTGGGAAGAGACATTTTGCAGGTTCATAAAGTAAGGGAACAGATTAATGGTCCCCGCAATGCTCCTTTTGCCCAAAGACTTGACCTGGGGTGGGTCATCGTAGGGGACGTCTGTCTAAAGACTGTGCACAGACCCACCACGGTCAGTAGCATGTTCACTAATGTACTTGACAAAGGACGTCCCTCCTCCTTGCAACCATGTCACAACAGCTTCATCACAAAAGAACTTCCAGGTAGTACTCACATACCTTGTTCCTCTGTAGACCCAGACACAGATGACCACGCTTGTGACAGTGACCCAGACCACCTAGGATGTACAGTCTTTCATCGAACAAAGGAAGACCAGCAGGTAGCAATGTCCTTTGAAGATAGACTTTTCTTGCAAATAATGGAAAGGGAGACAGCCAAAGAAGAGTCAAACAATTGGGTCGCATCTCTCCCATTTAGACCCCATAGACAGCGTCTACCTAACAACAAGGAACAAGTCCTTAAACGCTTTGCCTCCCTTAAACGCAATTTCCAGAGAAAACCAGACATGAGAGATCACTTCTTTGCCTTTATGGGTAAGATATTTGAAAATAATCACGCAGAGTTAGCTCCTGCCCTTAAAGACAACGAGGAGTGCCGGTACTTACCTATATTTGGAGTGTACCACCCCAAGAAACCAGGTCAGATTAGGGTGGTGTTCGACTCTAGCTCTAGAGAAAGAGGCGTGTCGTTAAATGACGTTCTTCTCTCAGGGCCAGATCTGAATAACAGACTCATTGGTGTACTCCTCCGTTTCCGCAAAGACTCTGTGGCATTCATGGCGGACATCCAGCAGATGTTCCACTGTTTTCTCGTCAAAAAGGAACACAGGAACTTTTTGAGGTTTTTCTGGTTTAAAGATAACAACCCTTCCAAAGAAATTGTAGAGTATCGCATGAAGGTCCACATATTTGGGAACAGCCCTTCCCCCGCAGTTGCCATTTACGGGCTTAGACGCTCGGCTCAGGAAGGTGAATCCATCTACGGGTCTGAAGTGAAACACTTAGCAGAAAAGGACCTTTATGTAGACGATTGCTTAAAATCTCTGCCCACCGCTGAAGAAGCTATCAGTCTCCTCAAGAGAGCGCAGGAGATGCTAGCCTGTTCCAATTTGAAGCTCCACAAGATCGCCTCTAACAGCGTAGAACTGATGAAGGCCTTTCCCTCTCAAGACCACTCGGGTGAGTTCAAAGACTTAGACTTGGGTTCTGACTCTCTGCCAACGCAACGTAGCCTTGGACTACTCTGGGACTTAAGGTCAGACACCTTCACCTTCCAGGTTAGTCAGGAAGAAAAGCCCTTTACACGCAGAGGCGTTTTGTCAACCATAAACTGTCTGTATGACCCTCTGGGGTTTGTAGCTCCAGTCACCATTGAGGGTAAAGCTCTTCTCAGAGACCTGACTCAAGAGACAGTGGACTGGGATGATCTACTTCCCCCCGAGAAAAGAGATCAGTGGACAGAGTGGAAAAATTCCCTGACAGCCTTGTCCAACTTAAAGGTCCCTCGACCATATGCTCCTGTACCGTCTACAGAAATCCAAGAGCAAAGACTTTGTGTTTTCTGCGATGCTTCTGTCAAAGCAATCACTGCGGTAGCTTACCTCAAGACCAAGGACATGAAAGGACAGTGCCATATAGGTTTTGTCATGGGAAAAGCAAAGCTTTCTCCACTCCCAGAACACACAATACCTAGGCTGGAACTTTGTGCCGCAGTGTTAGCTGTGGAGTTAGCCGACACGATCACTAGAGAGATGAACCTGGAAATCAAAGACACTGAGTTCTACACTGACAGTAAAGTAGTCCTGGGTTACATCTACAACGAAACCAGACGCTTCTACGTCTACGTCAGTAATAGAGTGTTGAGGATTAGGAGATCCGTACAACCAAAACAGTGGCACTTCGTTCCAACTAAACACAACCCTGCAGACCTAGCGACCAGAGCTGTCCCAGCCAACTGTCTTAAGGACACAACATGGTTTACTGGCCCTGCATTCCTGTACAATTCAGAACACACTTCTGAATCGGAAACCTTTAGCTTGGTAGATGCAGTCAAGGATGCAGAAGTTCGTCCGCAAGTGTCTGCATTAGTCACGGTGACTTCACAAAACCGACTCAAATCTCATCGGTTCTCCAGATTTTCCACATGGAAATCACTCATTAGAGCCATTACTACTTTATCCCACATAGCTCGTTCCTTTGGGAAAAGGACTAACTGCAAAGGCTGGCACCACTGTAAAAATACCTACTCAGTGACTGACCTAGAGCAATCAAAACATCTGATCATTTACACTGTGCAGCAAGAGACCTTTGCTAGAGAGATTGACTGTATTAACAACAAAAAGCCAATCCCTAAAGACAGCGTCTTAAGGAAACTCGATCCATTCTTCGACAGCAGTAACCTGTTGAGAATAGGAGGACGCCTTAAAGAAGCTACCTTGGAGTATGACGAGAAGCATCCTCTCATTCTCCCAGCTCAGCACCATGTCACTGCCCTGCTTGTACAACACTATCACAGTCAAGTTAAACACCAAGGCCGACTATTCACTGAAGGAGCTTTGAGGGTTGCTGGACTGTGGATAATAGGAGCAAAAAGATGTGTGAGCAAGTGTATCTTTAATTGCGTTACCTGCCACAAACTCCGTGGACCTTTGCAAACCCAAAAGATGGCTGACCTTCCACCTGACAGACTTAACTCAGATCCTCCCTTTACAAGTGTGGGCCTTGATGTATTCGGTCCTTGGTCCGTTACAACTCGCCAAACCAGGGGAGGTCACGCCAGCAGCAAACGCTGGGCAGTTATTTTTACTTGTATGACTGTTCGAGCTGTTCACATAGAGTTGATTGAATCAATGGACACTTCCAGCTTTATCAACGCTCTCAGGCGCTTCATTGCCATTAGAGGTCCTGTTAAGCACATCCGCTCTGATAGGGGCACCAACTTTGTTGGAGCGGCCAAGGAACTTCAGATCCTTTCGAATCTAGACAACAACAGTGTGGAAAGGTATCTCAATCAACAGGGATGTACCTGGACATTTAACCCTCCTCATTCTTCCCATATGGGTGGTGTGGGAAAGAATGATAGGTGGAGCCCGCAAGATCTTGGATTCTATTTTCCTTCAAATGGGAAATGTCAGACTCACGCATGAATGTCTGTCAACTTTCATGGCTGAAGTCTCAGCCATCATAAATGCTAGACCTCTGATCCCAGTTACTAATGATCCAGAGGACCCCATGTTGCTGACACCTGCAACTCTACTCACTCAAAAAACCAACATGGTCAGTGCTCCAAATGGAGAGTTTACTGATAAAGACCTTTTCAGACGTCAATGGAGACAGGTGCAATGCCTAGCCAACACTTTCTGGGACAGATGGAGGAGATATTACATCCAAACCCTACAACTCAGGAATAAGTGGCAAGTTAACAAACCAGACCTGAAGTCAGGAGATGTGGTGCTCGTTAAAGACTGCCAAGCACACAGGAATGACTGGCCGTTGGGACTTATCACACAGACATTCCCAAGCAAAGATGGACATGTCAGGAAGGTCGAAGTTAAGATTTCCAAACAGGGTGAAGTAAGGTCATTTCTCACACCCATATCGGACTTGATTTTACTTGTGTCCAATGACGCTGTTAGTGGCGTTGGTTAACGCCAGACGGGGAGTGTTATGTCTCCAGGATACCTCTTTCTTTTCTGAGGTCCAGAAAAGAGAATTACCTTGTCATTTAATTTGTATATTGTGTTGCATTATTAAGCTATAAATTATGTTTGTTCTAGGTTAGCTGTTACGCTTGCGCCACCTACTGGCCAAACATTAATATAGTTTATAAGAGATATCCAGTTACTTAGGAAGTGATGTAAAAATCGTCATATCCTCTTTAGTCAGGAAGTGAAGCAACCTCAGTGATAAGCATGTTCATATCATGGCAGCAGCCTAGATGCCATCTCTCCCCATCCGTGGCATCGAAGGTAAGCCATATCTATCTTCCTCCTCCACAAGCTATCAGGGAAAGGAGTTAGTCATTTTAGTTATTATGATTACTGCTGTATGGTAATGTTATATTATTCTTGTTGTTTTCAGTTTTACCGCATATCACATGTGTCATTCACGTGTATATTAAAATCTGCAACGTGCCAATAAAAGACACAGACAAAGAAACAGCAGTCAATTATTGTGTGCGCAGAAAAAGGTTATCTGCCTGGATAGCTACCCATAGACTCCGGGAGTACGGGGGGCGAGGCCAGGACAAAGCCGAATAATGGTTGTTGTTAACACAGTGTCACCAGGCTTAGCCTATACTACCAGAGGACAGCTTCCGCTGGAGGGGTGGCAATGCACGCAGACAGCACAACAGTGCTGATATGAAGAGTCCTACATTCCTGATCTGGATACTGGAATATTTCCAGAAGGAAGGCGTTGTCCCTGTACTGACATAACTCGCCAGAAATATTTCTCTCTGCTCTACTTATTTTCCCTAAAACCAGGGTCTCTGTCCTCGACCTACCACTCACTCTAGGTGCACTCGAATGCTGTGGGAATCCTAATTTATAAAGTCCTAAACCAAGATGGCTGCCAAAGGGTACCAGAAGTTGCAGCTTCCAATCAGACAGCTGATACCTCTTGGACACCAATGAAGTCTGTGAGGGCACATTTCCCCTAACAAACTCCACTATATCTGTACAATGGCACAATGCCACCTACTGGATTGAGAAAATCCTGCACTTGCCTAACTTTAACCACTTGTCACCCACCATATAGCAAAATGACTGTGGCAAAGTGGTTCCGTTATCCTGATTGGACTTCATATGACGTGATCAGGATAACTAGCCGGCACGCACACATGGGGCACGCAGCGTGGCAATCGGTGCTGCAGTGTGTCAGTTTGACACACCACAACTCCGATCTAGGTAAAGAGAGTCTCTGCTGAGACTCTTTACCATGTGATCAGGCATGTCCAATCATGGCTGATCACAGCATAAACAGGAAAAGCTGTGTATTGTGTAATCGGCATTTCCTCACTCGCGTCTGACAGTAAACATAAATAAATAAAAGAAAAAAGTAAAAAAAAAAAAAAATTCTAATAATAAAATGTAAAATTAAATAAAAAATTGAAATTAAATTATAAAATGTATTTAAAAAAAAATTGCCATAACCCCCATCGTCCCGCACACGTGCAAATGCTCGCTCAGGATGTGCCACCACACGTGTGACATTTTGCAGCAAACATCAGAGTGAAAGCAATAATTCTAGTACAAGAGCTCCTGGTTAACTCTAAACGGAAGAGCTGTAAAGGCCTCACCTATGGAGATTTTTGGGCACTGTAGTAGAAAGCTATTAACGCCAGATGAAAGACAATTTAAATGGGGACACAGGCAAATATATAAATTGCCATAAGCAAGAAAAAAAAGGACACAGAGGATCAAGCTGGTATTTCAGAACAGTACAAGTACACAGGGACTTCTACATGATGGAATGATGGGTGTTAAAGCGGAGTTCCACCCAAAAGTGGAATTTGCGCTCATTTGTCTCCTCTCCCCCTCCAGTGCCACAATTGGCACCTTTCGGGGGGAGGGGGGACAGGATAACTGTCTTTGACAGGTATCCTGTTCCCACTTCCAGGGGTCTGGGCCGGGGCACGTGACATCCCTGCGAGGCTCCCTCCTCGTCCCTCCTCTTCTCCCTGTCGCCGGGCCAGTAGGAGAGAGGAGCAGGGCCTCGCACATGTGCAGTAGGGTTCCTGGCGTGAATCTGTAGGGCTACACTGCCAGGTACCCTTACCCGCAATGGCGGCGGCAGCCCTTGACAGCTGATGGAAACATCAGCTGCGGTGCCGACATCGCTGGACTCCAGGACAGGTAAGTGTCCTATGGTTAAAAAGCCAGCAGCTGCATATGTGTAGCTGCTGGCTTTTAATTATTTTGTTTTGCGCGGAACACTGCTTTAACTAACGATGTGGAGGAAAACCAAACATTCATCATAATACAAATGTTTCTAAACAAGAGAACACATTGACCAACAGCAATAAGGTCGACAAAAAAGGGAGGAGGCCAAAGCCTTACCCATAACTGCAGAGAAAGGAAGGTAGGGCAGGCAAGGTACTGTACTATATGTCCGAATAAAAAGACCAAACATGTAACAACCAGAGGCTTGTGGGAAACACCCTTAACTCTTGACAGGTATGGTATGTCCAAACAAAATATTAACCAGTTAACAGCTGAACACTAAACAGAACACCCATAAACCTTAGAAAGAGGAAGGATGGAAGGTACAGCATATCCATATTAAAAACAATTGGTCAGGAAGGATTTTTTCCCCATTGAAGCCAATGTGACCAAAAGTATTTTTTTCCTTTCTCTGGATCATCTGAAGGTTTAAGAGTTTGTAAAGTCGTTACCTCTGAGGAGTCAGAGGAAAAAAGCTACTGATATTCAATGTCCTCCAAAATGTATATTACTAAAAAAAAAATGGTTGTCCTCTAATTTTCTTTGTATATCATGGTTCTATTTTCTTTGTATTGGTTAATCCATGTGATGATGAACGACAGCAGAGTGGGAAATCCTGCTCTATATTTCATAACTATATCACCCTTTTTCAATAACAGTGAATCAGGCCCCAACCCATGCTGCAGTGGTTTGCAGGCTCTCTCTTACAAATGGGGGCAACCACCATAAGGTATAATAGAGGTCCCAGATGGAAGTCCAAGTCTAGAGACACGGACACCTGTCATTACGCATGGATGGTGGAAACACCAAAGAGTAATGCTATATCTGATATGTACGGACCTCAAAAAATCATAAATTATAATATTGGCACCAACATCCCACCTGTAGTTCAAAATGAAAATATCCAAAATATTTTTGGGATGTTAAGGGTGCCACAACAAGACTTCACATGACTACATCCGACACCTCCTAACTCATGTCTCCTATCATTATCACTTCTATGCCATTAGTATCGGGGATCTGTCATCCCCCATTAGCAGCACATTATCATCATTAGGATCCTTCTTACATTTTCCTTTCATTGATACCACTGACCAAGGGACATTTTTTTCTTTATCACCGATCTTTAGTTTGCTGCAGTGTACCACAACAGCATATGCCACAAACATTGCATACATTTTGCTCAATGCGCCAATATTAGCCCCATCCCCTCCTCCATCCAGGGGTGCAGTTTGCCATCTTTCCCCCGGTGGGCAGGGGCCGCATGTCCATGTGGAGCTCAAGGCAGCCTCTCTGGGGCCGCCCGGCTGCCACTTTAGTTTAGCTGTTGGGGGCTGGGGGGGGGGAACAGGTGACCCGTTACCATTAAGTGGGAGGATCTAGAGGAGACACCTGCTGCAGACACCACGGAGTCAGGCCAGAGAGAACTTGAGTGTAGCTCGTCTGTGCGCCTTGATAGGAGGAGTGGTGGGGGTCGCTGCACATAGAAGAATCAATCTCTCCATTTTCTCCTGCAGCCTCTGAAAACCTGCAGGAGGGAGAGAAGGAGAAGCAGGCTTTCAGAGGCTGCAGGAGGAAATGGAGAGATTGATTCTTCTATATGCAGCCACTCCGCCTATCCAGCTTCTTTCTGCTGCCCCTGTCCTCTCTGCCGCCCCCCTCCCCAATGCTCTTCACCCCCTGTGCTCTCTGGCCCCCCTAGTGCTCTCCAACATCCCGCAGTGCTCTCCAGCCCCACCTGTGCTGTCTGCCCCCCAGTGCTCTCCAGCCCCCTCCTGTGCTCTCTCTCCCCCTGGTGTTCTCAAGCTCCCCCCAGTGCTCTCCAGCCCCCCCACCTCTCCAACAACCTCCAGTGCTCTCCGGCCTCCCCAGTGCTCCCCACCCAACCCCACCCCCTGTATTCTGATCCCCCCTGTGTTCTCCACCTCTCCCCTTTGTTCTCTACCCCCCCAGTGCTCTTCACCTCCCCCTGTGCTCTCAACCCCCACCTGTGCTCTCAAGCCCCCCCAGTCCTCTCCACCCCACCTCATGCTCTCTGCTTTCCCCCCATGTTCTCTGCCTCTTCCCTGTGCTCTCCACCCGCCCAGTTCTCTCCACCTCCCCCATGCTCTCCAGCCCCCCCAGGTGCTCTCCACCTACCCTGTGCGCTTGGCCCCCCATGTTATCCGCTTCCCCCATGTTGTCTGACTTCTTCCCTGTGCTCTCCGGTCCCCCAGTTCTCTCCACCTCAACCCCATGCTCTCCAGCCCCCCCCCCAGTGCTATCCGCTTCTCCCCCCTGTACTCTCCAGCCCCCCCTGGCTCACCAGCCCCCCTGTGTCTCCTTGGGGCTTTCCACCCGACCCCATGTCCCCATGTTCTCTGCCTCTCTCCTGTGCTCTCCCCCCTGTGCTCTCTGCCTTCCCCCGTGTGCTCTCCGCCTCCCCCCCATTAGGGTGCCCACGTGTCCCGGATTGCCCGGGATTGTCCCTTAATTGATATCTGTGTCCCGTGACCCGGGCACCTTCATTCCGGGACAATACAGTATCCCGGAATGAAATAAGGACACACAGCCGCAGTAATAAACATTGCCGAACTGGTTGCTAGGGCCGCCCCCCCTCGCGTCTAGCAACAGCGCTCTGAGTCCACCCACCTCTGCCTCCGGCCACAGCAGCAGGGAGAGAGAGAGCAGCCAGAGAGCGTCTTCTGTATCTCCTCCTCCTGAGTCCTGAGGGCGGCTTCTTATTGTTGCTGGCCCGCCCACCACCTGTAGCACAGAGCCTTGGAGCACTTTCTTTGACTACTGTGGTCACGCTGGTGGTGGGCGGAGACAGGAGTCCTCCGGCGGCTAACAGCCAGCTCGGTGCAGCTGCCCTAGAAGAGGGGAGAACCGCACACTGCTCCCTCCAGCATGCCTGCCTGGGCAAGCTTGTGACACTCACCGGGAAGCCGCTGACTGTGAGCCCCCCCTGGACCATCCAAGTGAGTGAGCTGAGCACTGTCTCTCTCCCTGCCCCCTCCCTCTCTCTCTCTGCCCCCCTCCCTCTCTCTCTCTGCCCCATCCCCCCTCTCTCTCTCTCTGCCCCCTCCCCCTCTCTCTCTCTGCCCCCTCCCTCTCTCTTCCCCTGCCCCCTCCCCCCTCTCCCTCCCCCTTCCTCTCTCTCTCCCTGCCCTCCTCTCTCTCTCTCTCTCTCTCTCTCTCTCTCTCCCCCTGCCCCCCTCTCTTTCTCCCTTCCCCCCCTCTCTCTCTCCCTGACCCCCTCTCTCTCCTTCTGCCCCCCCTCTATCTTCCTGCCCCCTCTCTCTCCCTGCCCCCCTCTCTCTCTCTCCCTGCCCCCCCTCTCTCTCTCTTTCTCTCTCTCCCTGTCCCCCTCCCCCTCTCTCCCTGCCCCCTCCCCCCTCTCTCCCTGCCCCCCTGCCCCCTCTCTCTCCCTGTCCCCCCTGCCCCCTCTCTCTCTCCCTGCCCTCTCTCTGGCAGCAAGTGACATGCTTCATCTGGTGTCAGGTGATGGTGGCAAGTGACATGCTTCATCTGGTGGCAAGCAACGGTGGCAAGTGACAAGCGGCATCTGGTGGCAGGAGACAGTGGCAAGTGACAAGCGGCATCTGGTGGCAGGAGACAGTGGCAAGTGACAAGCGGCATCTGGTGGCAGGAGACAGTGGCAAGTGGCATCTGGTGGCAGGAGACAGTGGCAAGTGAAAAGCGGCATCTGTTGGCAGGAGACAGTGGCAAGTGACAAGCGGCATCTGGTGGCAGGAGACAGTGGCAAGTGACAAGTGGCATCTGGTGGCAGGAGACAGTGGCAAGTGGCAAGCTGCATCTGGTGGCAGGCGATGGTGGTAAATGACACGCTGCATCTCGTGGAAAATGACAAGCTCAGGGTTCCCTCTGCGTTATGGTGAGTTGAACTATTTCATTTTATATTACAATGTAGTAATATAAATAATGTGATTTAATCATCCTGACACCATACTAAGCATGGTGTCAGAATGATTTCAGTGCTAGCACCAGCCATTCACCCAACAAATCCCCCCCACTTCTGAATTCGCCGTCAACCATGAGACTACTCCCCCCCCCCCCCGTCCTTGGCAAAATTGTCTCTGAATGCCAGTTTGGAAATGTGGTCACCCTACCCCCATGCTCTCCACCTCCCTCTCTGTACTCTACACCCCCCCCCCCAGCGCTCTCTGGCTTCCCTGTGCTCTCCATTCTACCCCATGTTCTCTGACTTCCTCCCTTTGCTCTCTGCCCCCCCCCCCCCATACCCCTTCCTGGCCCTCCTTGCCACCTGTAGCTCTGCCGAGTTCCCCCCCCCACCCCTGATCTCCCGCCGGCTGCTGCAGGGGATCCATCAGGATGGAGAGTGGGGAAGGGGCCAGTTAACATGTCATGGGCTGTTCAGTCTAAAATGCCCAGGTCTATTTTTTGTTGCAGTCTGGGCCTGCCCACAATCCTTGCTTGGTCATGTCTAGAACCCCCTTTAACAATAAGGAGACCTCCAGATACCACTAAGCTTACTCGTTCACAAAAAAAAGTGTAAAGTGTAAGTAATAACACAAATACTTTTTGACAAGTCATTTAACCGCGTTCCCTCCACCTAGAGTACATTTACTGCGAGAGGGTGGCAGCTGCAGGCTGAGCGATGTACTGGTACATCGCTCAGCACATACACATTTGTGTGCCCACTGGGTTGCGCAGCGGTGCCATCCCATGTCTGCTGTATCCGGTGGACACAGTGGATTACAGTGCTCAGTACCCGGCAGCTGTGAATGGCCAGGGTATCATGTGATTGTTATGCCCAATCATAGCGATCACATGATTACATGTAAGCAAAACTCATGAATAGAAGCCATTCATGATAGCTTGTTTACTATTGTGATGCTGTGATTGGTTCCTGGGCCAATCTCATCACCCTGCACCATGTGATTAGCTGTAGCCAATCACAGCATCAAAATAGTAAGCAAGCTGTCATGAAGGAAAGCAATTCACGACAGTTAAAACTATTGCTTATAGCAGTGATCATTACTGTCTGTAATAATGTCTATGGTGACACTGAACTACTCTGATGAACGGACTCTGATGTATGTAAAAAAAAAACATTTAAAAAAAATATATAATAAAATTATTTCAAAAATGTTTTTATTTGAATTACTGTCCCCAATCAGTATCCCTGATCACTGCCACACCAGTTATATAATGACGCTGTATTGCACTAGTGACAGTATGTAAAAAAATAAATTGTAAAAAAGACCCCAAATTTCATTTAACTTCTTCATTTGATGAGAAATGAGATTATGAAATTATGTGAAATAACTCACACAGACTAAATAATATACACTGATTTGGGTTATTTTTTTCCAAAGAAATGTAGCAGACTACATTTTGGCCAAAACTTATGAAGAAAGCGCTACCCGGCTCGCTGGACTTCGGGCCTATTACCCCCTCACAGACAGAATTTTCCACACTCTCTCTGACTCAAGAAGCAGTCTAGGTGTTTTGGCTTTTAGTGTTTATTTTGGGAACGTAGAACTTGGATGGGATTTGGGGTACATGGGATGCCCAGAAGTGAAGAAATTTCAAACTCCAAACAAACGGTTAAGGACCTGATGAAGTCGCTGGCTGCTATAATCCAAACTGAACTGTGCTGCACAACAGTAGGAGTAATGGTACAATAAAAGTAAAAAGTAATGTTGAAGACAGAGTGCCTGGCTATATTGCACAGCACCTGCTCTAGGCCCAAATTTAGAGGTGTTAGGCTGTCTTGCAATGCACTTAAATTGTTACTAAACCCACAAGAACAACCCTCCTCTTAGTCCCTAGGTTTCTCCAGGGACTCCGCCAAGCGCGTCGGGACCCTTCGGGGTAAGACCGCGCTATATCAAGATACCTCTCAACTCAACTCAACAACAGTAAAATCAGTCTGTATATGCAGTAAAGCATGCTTGCTATACTTACTGTGGAACCTAAGGTTAATTCTCTGCATTATGTAAAAAGGCTGTTTGATTCTGTCTTCTCTGATACTCCCATTCATCCTCAAACAATCTGCTGATAGTACAGAGTCTTAGGGGCCCTCTACAAATGCTCAATTTGGTGTGTATTGCTAAAGTTTTTAGTTTTTTTTTGGGAGGGTGCATGTGATCGGCACAGGGTCAATCAGCACTCTCCAGACAGAAGGTCAGGGGTCATGCAGCCTCATCGGACAATCAGAGGAGAATGAAAACTCAGCTTACAATCTTAACTAGTGCTTAAGCTACCCCTGGTTATAGAAGTCACAAGACAGCTATATACTGCTGATGAGAAAATGTATTTAGCAGAAGGCTGCTCTGCTCCCAGACAGCCAGGCTTCAGAATATCTATGGGCTACTTCCCCACCTTTTGGGTCCGCCTTCCCAGGGATTGGTAGGAGCTCCATGAATGTTCAGGCTGTCCTTGTCCCTCAGCCACTATAATCTGAAAACATCCAGTGAGTTCCAGAAGACATGGGGAGGTAACAGAGCCACAGCCTGTGAAGCACTGCCCAGTCTCATAAAAGTGAAGCATGGGAATTCGTTTTTTTAAAATCATACTTACCTAGGTGGATGCAACATCAGTCCAATGCTGCATCTGTCCCCTGCTGGCTCTAATGCCGCGTACACACGATCGGAATTCTCGTCGGAAAAAGCTCTGATGGTTTTCCCGTCGGAATTCCGACGGAATTTCGCTCAAACTGTCTTGCCTACACACGGTTACACCAAATTCCGACGGTCAATAACACCGGGACATATAACACGTTCGACGGCACTATAAAAGGTAGGTTTAATGTTTCCGAGCATGCGTCAAATTGTTTCTGAGCATTCGTCAGAATTTTGCATGTTGGAATTGCATACACATGATCGAAAAATCCGATAGAAAGGTTTTCCGTCGGAAAAATTAAGATCAGGCTCTCAATCTAAAGTCCATCGGAAATGCCGACAGAAAAAGACAGATGGGCATACACACGGTCGGAAAATCCGATGAAAAGCTCCCATCGGACGGTTTCCTTTGGAAATCCTGGCCGTGTGTACACGGCATAAGGCTAAGAACCGAGCGATCAAACACCGCAGATCGCTCGGTTCTCAGGTCTTCCTGAGCAGAGAGCTGGTGTCAGACACCGCTGTCTGCTCTGCCCCCCTTGCTCATTGTAACAATGGGCTGTGAATGTGGCAGGAGCATCCGGCCCATTGTCTGCTGACTAACTGCACTCCTGTGATCCACAGGAGAAGTACAGCCAAATGAGCTTTGGTCGCACTTCTCCTTTAAACACAATTACACATGCTCCTCTGCCTATGGGGGAGACAAACTAAATTTACCTACACTAGCAACTGTGAAGGTCCTACAAAAGATTGTTTGCAAAATGTTATAACAGAAACTAAGAAAAACTTATTTTTTTTTCATTAAGGCTGCTTTCACACCTGAGCGGTGCGGGGCGGCGACGGTAAAGCAGCGCTATATTTAGCGCTGCTTACCATCGCTTTACCCGCGGTATGCGGCCGCTAGCGGGGTGGTTTTAACCCCCGCTAGCGGCCGCAAAAGGGTTAAAAACCTCCGCAAACCGCCGCTGCAGCGGCGGTTTGCGGGCGGTATCCCCGCGGTTTCCCATTGATTTCAATGGGAACGAGCGGTATAGGAGCGGTAAATACACCGCTCCTACACCGCTCCAAAGATGCAGCTAGCAGGACTTTTTTTACCGTCCTGCTAGCGCACCGCTCCAGTGTGAAAGCCCGCCGGCTTTCACACTGGAGTGAATGGGGCCGTTTTTTTCAGGCGGTGTACAGGCGCTATTTTTAGCGCTGTACCGCCTGAAAACCGCCCCAGTGTGAAAGGGGCCTTATATAGCAAAAAATAAAAAACACAGTGGTGATTAAATGCCACCAAAAGAAAACTCAATTTGTGTAACGCTAGCCCCTTGAGGGCCGCTGATAGAATCTGTACCCCACTGGTTGCTCTGACTCTGCAAGTCCTCCGACACCTCTGACAGTCTGGATTTAGTCATTTTTACAGACTGTCACCAATAACAAGAAACTTACACAATACCAGTGAATCAGTTCAAGTTTGTTTACTGTATTAAAAGGGACACATGAAAGTGCCTAATAAAACACTGCAGATCACAAAGGTATTTTATCTAAACAATATGACACTATTTATAATTTGCTATTTAGTACTTTAGAACCTTTCAATAGTAAAGAAAAAATACAAAGCAGACAGTATGACTCAAATTCAGTTAAACCTTATTTCTATGACAATAACCTATGTGAACAGGTTGGCAGAAGGGTAGGGAACTGACACTCTGTTTACTATGTCAGGTTCATTTCCTTCTGTTTCCTCAACCCATAGGCCAGTACATCAACACAACATGACAAACACTATTCAAACTGTTATGTTCAAAATGGTTGGCTCCTTTAAATAGAGATCCAGGAAAAGTGAGCAGACTCCCTGTGCTAAAAAAAACAACCTTAGTCACTTGAAGCAAATCAGGAGAGGATAAAAAGGGTTTAAAAGTTACTCAGTAAAATCCGTCAATCTCCAGCTAGCTTTGGAGTATCATGAATAGGGTGATCCTTGATGGTATGGTAGAAATGGTATGGTAGAAATGTGAACAGGGCACAGATGTCTGCATACAGTGTTCAGTGAAGAGAATGAACTGGCTTCAGTAGTACTACAAGTACCAGGAAGTTGGGCTGAGTAAGTGATGTCTATATGCAGTGTCTTAACTAAATGGGCAAATGCCCGCTCACCTCCAGTGTCACAGAGATGCTGGTAATAGTGCAGATTATAAGGATGACTCCTTCAGGATCTCCCGCTGGATGCTGGCTCCGGGAATGTTGTCTGACCTCCGCCACACCCTGCCGCAGCCTACCCGGATCTGAAGTGCAGGCATCGCTGGTGGACCCAGAGCGGCCTCCGGTCCACTGTAGATGGGAAGCGATGCTGTCCGCAGGTGTCCATCTGGATGCAGCGGTGAAGCTACCCTCTGTACAGGCCACGATTGAGCAGCATCTCTCATTGACACAGAGCCCCTGCTAGCAGATCCAAGCCGGCGTCCCAAGAGATCGATCTAGGCCATATCCACTCTTTTTAAATCCTCTCCCAGCATTCTGTTCTTCTCTCCTCAGCATACTGGTCGGCGTAGTTTAAATCAGTCCTGCTGGAATTGAAACCCCAGTATACTGAACTACACAACCCATGATGCTTTGCTCTGCTCTAAGTTTTGTTTGTCTCAAAGGAAATAACACATGGAGTCCAAGCCAACACTAGAGGAAGACAGTTGCACATTAACAACACTGTACACTGTCCCTTAATTGAAAGCATAATAGCCAGCTCCTGGCTACATATGTGAAAAAAATTATATAAGTTTCATTTGTGTACAGTGCTGCATGACAGAGAAATTGCCAGTTAAATTAGCACAGTGCTGAATAGCAGACAATTAAAATGCCCTGGTCACCAAGGGGGTAAAACCTTCCGGAGGTCAAGTGCTATATAAAAGTGTAGCGCCGACACTTTTCTAAAGTGTGCGCTATAATGCAAATTTCTTTTTTTCCGGAACTGTAACGGAGTTCTGGGGGTTAATTCTATAGGTCTTTCACTTTGGCATCAGTTTGGCTGGGCTGTACTGGAGTTCTGCCTGGTCATAGGTGCAGTGAGGCACCTGTGACAGGCTGAGAACTAAGCCGGGTTGGACGTGTAAGGTACCAATCTTTCTCAGAGCCAATCAGTGGGTGCGTCTGACCCCGCTGTGTGGTCTGGGAAGGGGTATTTAAGATGCATCTTGACCAGCCCCAGAGGCCCTCATGGTCTGGGGTGGGGATCCGTCCGTTCCCGAGCCTCGAAACTGGCTAGTTCGAGGCCCAGTAACTGAAGGAGGATTCGGAGGTGTACCGGTGTGCTATCGGCATTGGAGAGACACAGCAACTTGTGCAAGCGACCAGGGGAGGACTCTTCGGAGGAGGGCCAAGAAGCTGGCTGCTCGGTGAGAGCCTGGGAGCTGAAGTTTTATGGACACTAGTAAATCCGCATTTCTTACGGTATCGCCAAGCCGGCTGAAAGATCTAGGTACCGTGGGAAGAGTTCCTAAGTTATCTTCAGTTACAACATAGTCTGTGGCAGAGACTTTGCAAATTTCCGAGTCACTTGTTGGCTGCTAAATCTACAGTTAGAGGTTTATCCAGCGGTGAAGTGCCCAGTTGAGAGTGGCTACTCTCTGGGCTATCTACAGAGACATTCAATTGATGTTAGCAGTTCTGAAGTGCCTGAGTTTTATCACCTGTGCCCTCTATTCCCAATTGAGAGACTGTGTTATAGTTGAACGTTACCCTTGCAAATAGAAATCCTTAAAAGGATAGACAACGAACGACGAGCTACAAGGACGAGGTAATTGGTAAGCCCAGCAAATTCATAGCCGCCCCCAGGGGTTATGGCCATTACAAAAGGAAAAAAAAAGTCCCATGATGTACATTCACTGTCAGTCACGCTGTTCAGCAATGTAGATCCATGTCAGTCACGGTGCCCAACACCACAAGAAAAAACCTGCTGGCACTCATCTGGTCCCGTTGCTTCACTCCCATCGCATAATAGGCCCTGTGGACGACAGGTGGGGGCGAACCACACGCTTCTTTTTCTGAATTTTTTTGTATTGGGGTTCCCAAATCAATATCTATATTGGACCCTTGTCTAGGGTCTTGTCTGGTACAAATCCCAGGCTGTTTTGTTTGAAAACAGAAGAAAGCAGTCGGGTGCTGTCATTTTGCTGGAAATGCAAACACACTTTCTTCTTTGTAAATGTCAGTTTGGCTGTAGTAGGTTGTATGCTTCACACAGATGTACCACTTCACATGCAGGAGCAGGGCATCCTCCAGACATGTTGTTTAACTACCTGAGATTCGCGCTATAGCCGAATGACGGCTACAGCGCGGATCTAAGATGCCGGGACGATGTCTATTGATCTAAGATGCCGGGACGATGTCTATTGTCTAGTCTGTGAGACTCGCTGGATCACAGATCCGAGTAAGGGGTCGATCCCGACCCCTTACCACGTGATCAGCTGTCAGCCAATAAAAAAAGAAAGAGACTCCGCGCTTAGGGACAAGTAGTGAAGGTGTGCAGCCTTCCCAAGAAAATAAACCCACAAGGAGGCAAATTTAGATAATTGATAAAAGGTAGGGAAAATGGCGCTCCCTGTGATTCCAAGGGATGGGTTAAACTATAATTGACTAGCAGTGAAGTAGTATGGTAGGGTAAACACCTAAATACAGGCAGTGCTACTCATAGACCTATCACCGTCTCCTATGCAGGGTATCAAATGTATTGTGAACCCATACCCTATCTGCCAAATGTTAGAACCAATGAAATGAGAGATTGTAGGGGGGGGGGGGTTAAACCAGTAAATCTTCCACCTCTAATATAACAATCTGCAGGTGAATATAATATATGTGCACAGGGGGAGAGAATAAATGACCTAATAACAGCCCCTAGGCTGTATCTCTGACCACCCGTCAATGTAGTTGAGTGCAACCCAGCAAATGTGTGAATGACAATAACCAATTTAAGTGACTAAGTGGTATGTATTAAGTGTACCTGGGCCAGTGAAGCCCATAAAGCATATATGTCCAAACTGGGTAAATAATAACAGTGAAAAAACACTCAAATTAAGTGATAGCAATAAAAAATGCCACTCAGAAATAAGTGGCAGCAGTGAAAAAACCCACTATATTTGGATGATAACAGTGAAAATTACCACTCTTAGTAATCAAAAAACAATAAATGACCCAAAAAAACAGGCCCACAAATAAAAATTAAAGAAAGATAAAAAGTCCAAAAAGTATCACTTAATTTGAGTGTTTTTTTCATTGTTATTATTTACCCAGTTTGGACATATATGCTTTATGGGCTTCACTGGCCCAGGTACACTTAATACATACCACTTAGTCACTTAAATTGGTTATTGTCATTCACACATTTGCTGGGTTGCACTCAACTACATTGACGGGTGGTCAGAGATACAGCCTAGGGGCTGTTATTAGGTCATTTATTCTCTCCCCCTGTGCACATATATTATATTCACCTGCAGATTGTTATATTAGAGGTGGAAGATTTACTGGTTTAACCCCCCCCCCCCCTACAATCTCTCATTTCATTGGTTCTAACATTTGGCAGATAGGGTATGGGTTCACAATACATTTGATACCCCGCATAGGAGACGGTGATAGGTCTATGAGTAGCACTGCCTGTATTTAGGTGTTTACCCTACCATACTACTTCACTGCTAGTCAATTATAGTTTAACCCATCCCTTGGAATCACAGGGAGCGCCATTTTCCCTACCTTTTATCAGCTGTCAGCCAATGACAGCTGATCATGTGATAATAACAGAGCCGGTAATCGCCTTTTTCTCCTCCTCGCGCTGACAGAGCGAGGAGAAAAAAAAAAAGCCGTTTACCGGCGGCAGTGAGAGGGACATCAGTCCCTCTCACTGCAATGTGCCCAGGGTCCATGGTGCCCACCTGTGCCCTATAAAAGTGCCCCCTTCCAGTTCCCACTAGCTCCACCTGTCAGTGCCCACAGTGCCATCTGTCAGTGCCCACAGTGCCATCTGTCAGTGCCCACAGTGCCATCTGTCAGTGCCCACAGTACCAGTGCCCACAATGTGCCTTTACAGTGCTGCACATCAGTGTCACCTACCAGTGCCCATCAGTGTCCTCTACCAGTGCCCATCAGTGCCACCTATCAGTGCCATCTATCAGTGCCCATCCGTGCCACCCATCCGTGCCATCTTTTCTGTGCCCATCAGTACCGACTTATCTGTCCCCACCAGTGCCACCTTATCTGTGCCCACCAGTGCAGCCTATCAGTGCCCACCAGTGCAGCCTATCAGTGCCCACCAGTGCAGCCTATCAGTGCCCACCAGTGCCGCCTCATCAGCGCATATCAATGAAGCAGAAAAATTACCTGTTTGCAAAATTTTATAACAAACTATTAAACATTTTTTTTTTTTTAATTTTCCATCTTTTTTTGTTTGTTTAGCAAAAAATAAAAACCCCAGCTGTGATTAAATACCACCAAAAGAAAGCTCTATTTGTGGGAAAAAAATTATAAAAATTTCATTTGGGTACAGTGTTGTATGACCGCGCAATTGTCATTCAAAGTGCGTCAGCGCTGAAAGCTGAAAATTGGTCTGGACAGGAGGGGGGTTTAAGTGGCCAGTAATCAGGTGGTTAAATACATTTTGTGTTTTAATGTTTTATTTAAGGCATTACTAAACTCACTGCGCCCTGCCAAACTGAATTACATTTTTTTTAGTTATTTTGCTTTTGTTCATGTTCCCCGGAGTAGTGTCCAGCCAACCCCCCAATTGCCATTTGTTTGAAAGTCTCTTGCCTTTTAGCCTAGAACAGGGGGTATTGAATTAAAATTCACAGAGGCCCAGTCAGCAAAATTTTCTTCCAGCAGAGGCTCGAATCGCATGTTTGTGTGAAGACTCAAATCCTTCACATCACAGCCCCCTTCTCCTCTTTTTCTAGCTTCCCATTTCCCATGCAAAATCACATGCGTCCCAGACCACATAGAAACGCACTGCACTTTAGCAGATGTGTGGGGGTGACAATAATTCTTAATGGCATTTTTGCATGTGCCAAACCACATGGTGCTGCAATAGGGTTGCCACCTTTTCTTCAAGTCTAACACGAACACTTTGGGGTCTAAAAGATCCAAGATGTCCCTGAACCTTTAGTTTCCTTTAAAGCCCTATGTACATACACATTAGACATGTGCATTTCGTTATGTTCCGAATCAAAATTCGGACGAATTTTTCATTATTCGGACATTCGGATGCATCCGAATTACCGAATTACAATACTAACGAATTTAACCCAATCCGAATTTTTTTCGAATCGAAAAATCGCGGACGAAATATCTCAAGGTCACTTAGTGATAGAAACCCCAAATTTGGATATCTTGTAGTACTCTTTCTACTGTGTTTGCATACCAAATTTGGGGTTTCTAGCTACAAGTGGCCCCGAGATATGTGGCCCCAAAGTCGGGTCGAAAAATGTCATTCTCTGCTGCAGAAAAGTGCTTGACATTTTGTGACCCGATTTTGGGGCCACGTATCTCGGGGCCACTTGTAGCTAGAAACCCCAAATTTGGTATGCAAACACAGTAGAACAAGCACTACAACCTCTCATATATCACCAAGTAACCCCGAGATACGTCGACCCAAAGTCGGGTCGCAAAATATTTTCGAATTCGGTTGAAATAATTTCAAATGCAGTTGAAATAATTTCAAATGCAGTTGAAAAAATTTCAAATGCAGTTGAAAAAATTTCAAATGCAGTTGAAAAAATTTCAAATGCAGTTGAAAAAATTTCAAGTACTTTTCTACAGCAGAGAATTACATTTTGTGACCCGACTTTGGGGCCACGTATCTCGGGGCCACTTATAGCTAGAAACCCCAAATTTGGTATGCAAACACAGTAGAACTAGCACTACAACCTCTCCAATATCACCAAGTAACCCCGAAATACTTGGACCCAAAGTCGGGTCGCAAAATATTTTCGAATTCGGTTGAAATAGTTTCTAATGCAGTTGAAATAGTTTCTAATGCAGTTGAAATATTTTCAAATCTGGTTGAAATAGTTTCTAATGCAGTTGAAATAATTTCAAATCCAGTAGAATTATTTTTAAATCCGGTTGAAATATTTTCAAATCCGGTTGAAATAATTTCAAATGCGACAGATTTTTCGAATTCGGTCAAAAACGAAACAAAATCCGAAAACGAATTTAACGAATCTAACTAAACAAAATGAATTAATTAACGAATTAAAACAAAACAAATTTTTTTTTTTCCTTTTGCACGTCTAACACGGATGTCGATCGCAAGGCAAGTACATATGCTGTATGTCATTGTCCACTTGCCACATCACCTGCCACAAGTTGTGTATTGTTCACTTGCCACAAGTGCCACGACACCTGCCACGAGTGGCACGACACCTGCCTGCATGCCACATGACCGGCCACGCGTGCCACGTGACCGGCCACGCGTGCCACGTGACCAAGTTGTGGATAGTCCACTTGCCACGTCACCTGCCACAAGTTGTGGGGTTCCTAGCACCAAGTGACCCCAAGATAGGGGCGATATGTCAAGTACTTTTCTGCAGCAGAGAATTACATTTTGTGACCCGACTTTGGGGCCACGTATCTCGGGGCCACTTGTAGCTAGAAACCCCAAATTTGGTATGCAAACACAGTAGAACTAGCACTACAACCTCTCCAAATTTGGGGTTTATATAACTAAGTAACCCCGAGATACTTGGACCCAAAGTCGGGTCGCAAAATATTTTCGAATTCGGTTGAAATAATTTCAAATGCAGTTGAAAAAATTTCAAATGCAGTTGAAAAAATTTCAAGTACTTTTCTACAGCAGAGAATTACATTTTGTGACCCGACTTTGGGGCCACGTATCCCGGGGCCACTTATAGCTAGAAACCCCAAATTTGGTATGCAAACACAGTAGAACTAGCACTACAACCTCTCCAATATCACCAAGTAACCCCGAAATACTTGGACCCAAAGTCGGGTCGCAAAATATTTTCGAATTCGGTTGAAATAGTTTCTAATGCAGTTGAAATAGTTTCTAATGCAGTTGAAATATTTTCAAATCTGGTTGAAATAGTTTCTAATGCAGTTGAAATAATTTCAAATCCAGTAGAATTATTTTTAAATCCGGTTGAAATATTTTCAAATCCGGTTGAAATAATTTCAAATGCGACAGATTTTTCGAATTCGGTCAAAAACGAAACAAAATCCGAAAACGAATTTAACGAATCTAACTAAACAAAATGAATTAATTAACGAATTAAAACAAAACAAATTTTTTTTTTTCCTTTTGCACGTCTAACACGGATGTCGATCGCAAGGCAAGTACATATGCTGTATGTCATTGTCCACTTGCCACATCACCTGCCACAAGTTGTGTATTGTTCACTTGCCACAAGTGCCACGACACCTGCCACGAGTGGCACGACACCTGCCACGCGTGCCACGTGACCGGCCACGCGTGCCACGTGACCGGCCACGCGTGCCACGTGACCGGCCACGCGTGCCACGTGACCGGCCACGTGACCAAGTTGTGGATAGTCCACTTGCCACGTCACCTGCCACAAGTTGTGGGGTTCCTAGCACCAAGTGACCCCAAGATAGGGGCGATATGTCAAGTACTTTTCTGCAGCAGAGAATTACATTTTGTGACCCGACTTTGGGGCCACGTATCTCGGGGCCACTTGTAGCTAGAAACCCCAAATTTGGTATGCAAACACAGTAGAACTAGCACTACAACCTCTCCAATATCACCAAGTAACCCCGAGATACTTGGACCCAAAGTCGGGTCGCAAAATATTTTCGAATTCGGTTGAAATAATTTCAAATGCAGTTGAAAAAATTTCAAATGCAGTTGAAAAAATTTCAAATGCAGTTGAAAAAATTTCAAATGCAGTTGAAAAAATTTCAAATGCAGTTGAAAAAATTTCAAATGCAGTTGAAAAAATTTCAAATGCAGTTGAAAAAATTTCAAGTACTTTTCTACAGCAGAGAATTACATTTTGTGACCCGACTTTGGGGCCACGTATCTCGGGGCCACTTATAGCTAGAAACCCCAAATTTGGTATGCAAACACAGTAGAACTAGCACTACAACCTCTCCATATTTGGGGTTTATATCACTAAGTAACCCCGAGATACTTGGACCCAAAGTCGGATCGCAAAATATTTTCGAATTCGGTTGAAATAGTTTCTAATGCAGTTGAAATAGTTTCTAATGCAGTTGAAATATTTTCAAATCCAGTAGAAATATTTTTAAATCCGGTTGAAATATTTTCAAATCCGGTTGAAATAATTTCAAATGCGACTGATTTTTCGAATTCGGTCAAAAACGAAACAAAATCCGAAAACGAATTTAACGAATCTAACTAAATAAAATGAATTAATTAACGAATTAAAACGAAACAAATTTTTTTTTCCTTTTGCACGTCTAACACGGATGTCGATCGCAAGGCAAGTACATATGCTGTATGTCATTGTCCACTTGCCACATCACCTGCCACAAGTTGTGTATTGTTCACTTGCCACAAGTGCCATGACACCTGCCACGAGTGGCACAACACCTGCCACGCGTGCCACGTGACCGGCCACGCGTGCCACGTGACCGGCCACGTGAGCCACGTGACCAAGTTGTGGATAGTCCACTTGCCACGTCACCTGCCACAAGTTGTGGGGTTCCTAGCACCAAGTGACCCCAAGATAGGGGCGATATGTCAAGTACTTTTCTGCAGCAGAGAATTACATTTTGTGACCCGACTTTGGGGCCACGTATCTCGGGGCCACTTGTAGCTAGAAACCCCAAATTTGGTATGCAAACACAGTAGAACTAGCACTACAACCTCTCCAAATTTGGGGTTTATATAACTAAGTAACCCCGAGATACTTGGACCCAAAGTCGGGTCGCAAAATATTTTCGAATTCGGTTGAAATAATTTCAAATGCAGTTGAAAAAATTTCAAATGCAGTTGAAAAAATTTCAAGTACTTTTCTACAGCAGAGAATTACATTTTGTGACCCGACTTTGGGGCCACGTATCCCGGGGCCACTTATAGCTAGAAACCCCAAATTTGGTATGCAAACACAGTAGAACTAGCACTACAACCTCTCCAATATCACCAAGTAACCCCGAAATACTTGGACCCAAAGTCGGGTCGCAAAATATTTTCGAATTCGGTTGAAATAGTTTCTAATGCAGTTGAAATAGTTTCTAATGCAGTTGAAATATTTTCAAATCTGGTTGAAATAGTTTCTAATGCAGTTGAAATAATTTCAAATCCAGTAGAATTATTTTTAAATCCGGTTGAAATATTTTCAAATCCGGTTGAAATAATTTCAAATGCGACAGATTTTTCGAATTCGGTCAAAAACGAAACAAAATCCGAAAACGAATTTAACGAATCTAACTAAACAAAATGAATTAATTAACGAATTAAAACAAAACAAATTTTTTTTTTTCCTTTTGCACGTCTAACACGGATGTCGATCGCAAGGCAAGTACATATGCTGTATGTCATTGTCCACTTGCCACATCACCTGCCACAAGTTGTGTATTGTTCACTTGCCACAAGTGCCACGACACCTGCCACGAGTGGCACGACACCTGCCACGCGTGCCACGTGACCGGCCACGCGTGCCACGTGACCGGCCACGCGTGCCACGTGACCGGCCACGCGTGCCACGTGACCGGCCACGTGACCAAGTTGTGGATAGTCCACTTGCCACGTCACCTGCCACAAGTTGTGGGGTTCCTAGCACCAAGTGACCCCAAGATAGGGGCGATATGTCAAGTACTTTTCTGCAGCAGAGAATTACATTTTGTGACCCGACTTTGGGGCCACGTATCTCGGGGCCACTTGTAGCTAGAAACCCCAAATTTGGTATGCAAAACACAGTAGAACTAGCACTACAACCTCTCCAATATCACCAAGTAACCCCGAGATACTTGGACCCAAAGTCGGGTCGCAAAATATTTTCGAATTCGGTTGAAATAATTTCAAATGCAGTTGAAAAAATTTCAAATGCCGTTGAAAAAATTTCAAATGCAGTTGAAAAAATTTTCAAATGCAGTTGAAAAAATTTCAAATGCAGTTGAAAAAATTTCAAATGCATTTGAAAAAATTTCAAATGCAGTTGAAAAAATTTCAAGTACTTTTCTACAGCAGAGAATTACATTTTGTGACCCGACTTTGGGGCCACGTATCTCGGGGCCACTTATAGCTAGAAACCCCAAATTTGGTATGCAAACACAGTAGAACTAGCACTACAACCTCTCCATATTTGGGGTTTATATCACTAAGTAACCCCGAGATACTTGGACCCAAAGTCGGATCGCAAAATATTTTCGAATTCGGTTGAAATAGTTTCTAATGCAGTTGAAATAGTTTCTAATGCAGTTGAAATATTTTCAAATCCAGTAGAAATATTTTTAAATCCGGTTGAAATATTTTCAAATCCGGTTGAAATAATTTCAAATGCGACTGATTTTTCGAATTCGGTCAAAAACGAAACAAAATCCGAAAACGAATTTAACGAATCTAACTAAATAAAATGAATTAATTAACGAATTAAAACGAAACAAATTTTTTTTTCCTTTTGCACGTCTAACACGGATGTCGATCGCAAGGCAAGTACATATGCTGTATGTCATTGTCCACTTGCCACATCACCTGCCACAAGTTGTGTATTGTTCACTTGCCACAAGTGCCATGACACCTGCCACGAGTGGCACAACACCTGCCACGCGTGCCACGTGACCGGCCACGCGTGCCACGTGACCGGCCACGTGACCAAGTTGTGGATAGTCCACTTGCCACGTCACCTGCCACAAGTTGTGGGGTTCCTAGCACCAAGTGACCCCAAGATAGGGGCGATATGTCAAGTACTTTTCTGCAGCAGAGAATTACATTTTGTGACCCGACTTTGGGGCCACGTATCTCGGGGCCACTTGTAGCTAGAAACCCCAAATTTGGTATGCAAACACAGTAGAACTAGCACTACAACTACAGACTATTAGTATCTATTTCGTTTTCTCACCAGATCTCCTGCAGACTATTGGCATCTATTTCTTTTTTTAGCAGATCTCCTGTAGACTATTAACAACCATTTCACTTTTATTTTTTTGCAGCTCTCCTGCAGACAATTAGTATCTATTTCGTTTTCTCACCAGATCTCCTGCAGACTATTAGCATCTATTTCTTTTTTTAGCAGATCTCCTGTAGACTATTAACAGCCATTTCACTTTTTTTCTTTTTTTTGCAGATCTTCTGCAGACTGTTAGAATCAATTTCATATTTTTTTTCAAATTCGGGTGGCAAAATATTTTCGAATCCGCTTGAAATAGTATCAACATGATTCGAAATTATTTCAACTGCATTTGAAATTATTTCAACCGCATTTGAAACTATTTCAACCGGATTCGAAAATATTTTGCGACCCGACTTTGGGTCCACGTATCTCTGGGTTACTTGGTGATAGAAACCAAATTTGGATATGTTGTAGTGCTAGTTCTACTGTGTTTGCATACCAAATTTGTGGTTTCTAGCTATAAGTGGCCCCGAGATACGTGGCCCCAAAGTCGGGTCACAAAATGTAATTCTCTGCTGTAGAAAAGTACTTGACATATCCCCCATATCTGGGGGTCACTTGGTGCTAGGAACCCCATAACTTGTGGCAGGTGACATGGCAAGTGGACAATCCACAACTTGGTCACAAGGCAGGTCACGTGGCACTTGTGGTCGGTCACGTGGCACTCATGGCAGGTGTCTTGGCGCTTGTGGCAGGTGTTGTGGCAAGTGGACAATGACATACAGCATATGTACTTGCCTTGCGATCGACATCCGTGACAGCCATTTCACATCTTTTTTTTATGTGACAGATGTATATAAGTAAATAACCATCTTCCAAAATGTATAATTCAAATAGAAAAGATTAGAACAGAATAGAAAAAAATATATAATTTAATAGCAGATCTCCTGTAGACTATTAACAGCCATTTCACTTCTTTTTTTTTTTGCAGATCTTCTGCAGACTGTTAGAATCAATTTCATTTTTTTTTTCAAAGTCGGGTCGCAAAATATTTTCGAATCCGCTTGAAATAGTATCAACATGATTTGAAATTATTTCAACTGCATTTGAAATTTTTTCAACTGCATTTGAAATTTTTTCAACTGCATTTGAAATTTTTTCAACTGCATTTGAAATTTTTTCAACTGCATTTGAAATTTTTTCAACTGCATTTGAAATTTTTTCAACTGCATTTGAAACTATTTCAACCGAATTCGAAAATTTTTTGTGACCCGACTTTGGATCCACGTATCTCGGGGTTACTTGGTGATAGAAACACCAAAACGTGTTTGCATACCAAATTTGGGGCTTCTAGCTATAAGTGGCCCCGAGATACGTGGCCCCAAATCGGGTCGCAAAATGTCAAGCACTTTTCTGCAGCATAGAATGAAATTTTTCGATCCGACTTTGGGGCCACATATCTCGGGGCCACTTGTAGCTAGAAACCCCAATTTGGTATGCAAACACAGTAGAACTAGCACTACAACATATCCAAATTTGGTGTTTCTATCACCAAGTAACCCCGAGATACGTGGACCCAAAGTCGGGTCGCAAAATATTTTCGAATTCGAAAATCGGTCGAAAACTAAACGAAATCCGAAAACGAATTTAACAAATTTAACGAATCTAACTAAACGAAATTAATTAATTAACGAATTAAAACGAAACGAAACGAAACAAATTTTTTCCTTTTGCACATGTCTAATACACATACGAATGTAGAGTGAAATATAACTGCATATACAGTAATGTTTTTATAATTGCCTGGAGTTCAGTTTTATATTGACAGATTTTGATTTATTTATTAAAGCAGTAGTAAACGACACCAAAAAAAAAAAAAAACGAATGGGCCCCCAGGTGGTTTAAGTCATAATGTGCTAGTATGCACCGCATACTAGCACATTATGACAGACTTACCTGAAAACAAAGCCCTCCAGCGGCACGCTGTCACGGGTCACAGTGCTTCCATCTTCACCCAGTCCTTCCGGGTTCACAGGGTTTGGCCCATGTGAATGGCTGAGCCTCGATGACGTCACTCCAGTGAATGCGTGCAGGGTTCATGACCACGGCACTGAGCTCTGAAGGGACGGCATGGGTATGCCATTCCTTCAGAGTGAATGCGTCTGTGAACTTCGCCAGCCAGTTGCACGTTTAGGATATATTTACTGTACCTATAGATAAGCCTTTTGTATATTATATTATATTATATTTGATTAAAAATCAACCCAGTGAGTTTGCTACTACTTTAGTTTATGAGTGCAATATATACTGTTTATGATATTAGGTGCATTATTATTATAGGTTTTAGTGCTGTATCACTTTATACAGCATGCATACTTCCCAACCTTTGAACTTCAGAATGAGGGACACTGGAGGAGTAAAAAGACCCGTGGTGCGCTACGTTGTGGCAAATTGTGGGCATTGTCAAGCGCCTTGCAGTGGGAAGGGTTTAGGGGTTGGGTTTAACAAAACCTGTGCTCCCTTGTACCTATAAAATATGCTTTGATTGCTTTGTCTGAGCCTAACCTAAAGAACTTCATTAAATTGTCAGGGACTGCATAGCAGAGGTATGGACATAATACAGAAGATGGTCAGAGACTGCGGACATGATACAGAAGATGGTCAGAGACTGCAGACATGATACACGAGATGGTCAGAGACTGCAGACATAGTACAGGAGATGGTCAGAGACTGCAGACATAGTACAGGAGATGGTCAGAGACTGCAGACACAATACAGGAGATGGTCAGAGACTACAGACATACAGTATCTCACAAAAGTGAGTACACCCCTCACATTTTTGTAAATAGTTTATTATATATTTTCATAGTGTACAGCTTGTATAACAGTGTAAATTAGCTGTCCCCACAAAATAACTCAACACACAGCCATTAACCAGTTAACAACCGGCCCATAGCCGAAAAACGGCTACAGGGCGGTTGCTTAACTCTGGGAGGCCGTTAATTAACGGCCTCACAGAATTCTGCTCTTGCGCGCCCCCTGGTGCGCGCACTCGAGAGCATACATGATCGCCGGGTCCAGAGGACCCGGCGGATCATGGATCACGGTAAACGGCCGCTCATCGCGGCCGTTTACCACGTGATCACTCCGTCAAATGACGGAGTGATCACATGTAAGCAAACCGGCGTCATTTGATGACGCCGGTTCCTCTCTCCTCCTCTCTCTGTACCGATCGGTACAGTATGAGAGGAGAGGGGGAGGGATCGGTGGCAGCAGTGCTGTGGGCGGGATCTGTAGTGCCCACAGCCTGCTCTGCCACCACCGATCCATCCATCCATGCTCAGCCATCCCACCATACCCTGCAATACCCAGCAATAGCCTGCAGTGTATTGCTGGGTATTGCAGGGTATGGCGGGATGGCTGAGCATGGATGGATGGATTCTCTGCCATCCCCCCCAATACTGTGCCATACCCCCCAATACTGTGCCACCCCCCCCAATACTGTGCCATCCCCCCTATACTCTGCCATCCCCCGCAATACTCTGCCATCCCCCGCAATACTCTGCCATCCCCCGCAATACTCTGCCATACCCCGCAATACTCTGCCATACCCCGCCATACCCTGCGATGCTCCGCCATACCCTGCGATGCTCCGCCATACCCTGCGATGCTCCGCCATACCCTGCGATACCCTGCCATACCCTGCGATACTCTGCCATACCCTGCGATACTCTGCCATACCCTGCGATACTCTGCCATACCCTGCGATACCCTGCAATACCCTGCGATACTCTGCGATGCTCTGCCATACCCTGCGATACCCTGCCATACCCGGCGATACTCGGCGATACTCTACCATACCCTGCGATACTCTGCAATACCCGGCGATACTCTACCATACCCTGCGATACTCTGCAATACCCGGCGATACTCTGCGATACTCTACCATACCCTGCGATACTCTGCCATACCCTGCAATACCCAACAATACCCTGCGATACTCGCTACGATCAAAGCCAGGATCGTTTTTTTTTTTATTTCAGGCTTTCCAGCCTAGAGGTGAGATGTGGGGTCTTATTGACCCCATATCTCACTGTAAAGAGGACCTGTAATGCCATATTCCTATTACAAGGGATGTTTACATTCCTTGTAATAGGAATAAAAGTGATCAAAAAATTTTTTGGGGGGGAAAAAAGGGTCAAACTAAAATAAATAAAGTAAAATGAACAATAAAATATATATATATTTTTTTTTAAAGCGTCCCTGTCCCCGTGTGCTCGCACGCAGAAGCGAACGCATACGTAAGTCCCCGCCCACATATGAAAACGGTGTTCAAACCACACATGTGAGGTATCGCTGCGAACGTTAGAGCGAGAACAATAATTTTGGTCCTAGACCTCCTCTGTAACTAAAAACATGTAACCAGTAAACAAAATTAAAGCCTATGGGGATTTTTAAGTAGCGAAGTTTGGCGCCATTTCACGAGTGTGTGCAATTTTCAAGCGTGACATGTTGGGTATCTATTTACTCGGCGTAACTTCATCTTTCACATTATGCAAAAACATTGGGCTATATTTACAGTTTTGTTTTTTTGTAAAGCACAAAACATTTTTTTTCCAAATAAAACACGTTCGAAAAATTGCTGCGCAAGTACCGTGCTAGATAAAAAGTTGCAACGACCGCCATTGTATTCTCTAGGGTCTTTGCTAAAAAAACATATATAATATTTTGGGGTTCTATGTAATTTTCTAGCAAATAAATGATGATTTTTACATGTAGGAGAGAAATGTCAGAATTGTCCTGGGTGCTCCAGAACACCTGAGGGTGCTCCCTGCATGTTGGGCCTCTGTATGTGGCCACGCTGTGTAAAAGTCTCACACATGTGGTATCGCCGTACTCAGGAGTAATAGCAGAATGTGTTTTGGGGTGTAATTTGTGGTATGCATATGCTGTGTGTGAGAAATAACCTGCTAATATGACAATTTTGTGAAAAAAAAAAAAAAAAATTAAAAAAAATCTTGATATTGCAAAGAATTGTGGGAAAAAATGACAACTTCAAAAAACTCACCATGCCTCTTTCCAAATACCTTGGAATGTCTTCTTTCCAAAAAGGGGTCATTTGGGGGGTATTTGTACTTTTATGGCATGTTAGGGTCTCAAGAAATGATAGGCCGTCAGTACTTCAGGTGTGATCAATTTTCAGATATTGGCACCATAGCTTGTGGACTCTATAACTTTCACAAAGACCAAATAATATACCCAAATTTGTACTTATTTTTACCAAAGATATGTAGCAGTATAAATTTTGGCCAAAATTTATCAAGAAAAATTACAAATTTGCTAAATTTTATAACAAAAACGAAGAAAAATTCATTTTTTTTTACTGAATTTTCAGTCATTTTTCTTTTATAGCGCAAAAAATAAAAAACCCAGAGGTGATTAAATACCACCAAAAGAAAGCTCTATTTGTGTGAAAAAAAGGACAAAAATTTCATATGGGTACAGTGTTGTATGAATGAGTAATTGTCATTCAAAGTGTGAGAGCACCGAAAGCTGAAAATTGGTCTGGTTATTAAGGGTGTTTAAGTGCCCAGTGGTCAAGTGGTTAATGTCTAAACCGCTGGCAACAAAAGTGAGTACACCCCCAAGTGAAAATTTCCAAATTGGGCCCAATTAGCTATTTTCCCTCCCTGGTGTCATGTGACTCATTACTGTTGCAAGGTCGCAGGTGTGAATGGGTCGCAGGTGTATTAAATTTAGTGTTATCGCTCTCACTCTCTCATACTGGTCACTGGAAGTTCAACATGGCACCTCATGGCAAAGAACTCTCTGAGGATCTAAAAAAAAAAGAATTGTGGCTCTAAATAAAGATGGCCTAGGCTATAAGAAGATTGCCAAAACCCTGAAACTGCAGCACAGTGGCCAAGACCATATCACAGTGCCCGAGACGGTTGGCGTCATTCCCGGAGCAATCCATGTTGAGGGGAAGGCCACTGATTCATGGCCACCCCCCGCGATCGCTCCCGGTAAAAGAGAATCTCCCTCTGCTGCTGTAATGTAAACAGCGGCAGAGGAAGTGATGTCATCTCTCCTCGTGTCAGTCTTTTTGTTCCGGCACCGAGGAGAGAAGACATCAAGTAAGTTTGCACCAACACTACACTAACAGTAGAACACGCAGGCACACCCCCCCTCCCCCCCAATCACCCCCCTTCACCCCCTGTCACAGTGACACCAATAGCAGTTTTTTTTTTTACTGATTATTGCATTGGTGTCATTTGTGACTGTTATAAGTGGTAGGGCAGTTAGTGGTAGGCCCCTTTAGGTCTAGGGTACCCCTCTAACCCCCCCTAATAAAGGTTTAACCCCTTGATCACCCCCCGTCGCCAGTGTCACTAAGCAATCGTTTTTCTGATCGCTGTATTAGTGTCACATGTGACGCTAGTTAGGCAGGTAAGTATTTAGGTTCGCCGTCAGCTTTTTATAGCATCAGGTACCCCCATATACTACCTAGTAAAGGTTTTAACCCCCTGATTGCCCCCTAGTTAACCCTTTCACCAGTGATCACCGTATAACTGTTACGGGTGATGCTGGTTAGTTTGTTTTTTATAGTGTCAGGGCACCCGCCATTTATTACCTAATAAAGGTTTAACTCCCTGATCGCCCGGCGGGTGATATAACTTGGGTTTTAGGGTCAGATAGAGTCTGCGTCGCCCCAGGCAGCGTCAGGTTAGTGCCAGTACCGCTAACACCCACGCACGCAGCATACACCTCCCTTAGTGGTATAGTATCTGAATGGATCAATATCTGATCTGATCAGATCTATACTAGCGTCCCCAGCAGTTTAGGGTTCCCAAAAACGCAGTGTTAGCGGGATCAGCCCAGATACCTGCTAGCGCCTGCATTTTGCCCCTCCGCCCGGCCCAGCCCACCCAAGTGCAGTATCGATCGATCACTGTCACTTACAAAACACTAAACATACATAACTGCAGCCTTCACAGAGTCAGTCCTGATCCCTGCGATCACTAACAGTTTTTTTGGTAGCGTTTTGATACAGTCGCTAACAGGAGCTTTTTTACCTGTAAATCTCACTACTGTACCACTAAATTTAGAGCCCAAAATGGCAAATCGAAGGTACAGTAGTGAAGAGGCCTACACGTTTCTGAGCATAACAGATAGTGAAGAGGAAGTCACTTATCTGTCAGATTCAGGCAAAGAATACGATCCTCTAGACGACAGCGGCTCCATGACAGATAGCTCTGACGACGGAGTCGTGATCCCTACCAAGGTCAGATGTACCAGAACCCGATCTTCTTCTTCTGTTGTTTAGATGCAAGAACCTGCAGGTCCCTTGTGTGGATCAGAGCAGTACTAGCGCTGCTATTCCTTCTGGTGAACTGGCAAGCACCAGCGGCCTAGTACACCCTGGTCGTAGTCAAACCAGCACTGCAGTATCACGTGGTGACGTGGCAAGTCCAATAAGTGCAGTTCAAGCTGGTGAGGTGGCAAGCACAAGTAGTGTCCCCGCTGCCACCAAGAAGACGAACACAGGCCGGTTGTGCCCATAGTGCCCTTCCTGCTTCATTCGCCAATCCTAATTGGGAACCCACCACTTCTGCAGCACCCGTACTTCCCCCATTCACTGGCCAACCCGGCATTCAGGTGGAAATAGTTGATTTTCTGTCACTTGATTTTTATTCTCTGTTTTTCACCGAAGATCTCTATAGATCTATTGTGGACCAAAGCAATTTGTACGCTGGTCAACACATCGCCACTATTCCCCAGTCCTCCCTTGCCAGAGATTGGAGACCAATTACGGTTTCCGAATTTAAGCTCTTTATGGGCCTATCCCTCAACATGGGCATAACTAAAAAGAGTGAGTTGCGGTCATATTGGTCCACTGACCCAATTCACCATATGCTCTTGTTCTCTGCCTCCATGAACAGGGCACGTTACGAGCACATCGGCTCTACAAAATTTGGCCCCTCGTAAACCACTTCAATCAACATTTTGCAGACTTGTTTACTCCCCATCAAGTTGTCTGCGTTGATGAGTCCCTGATTACATTTTCTGTCTGCTTGTCATTCAAACAGTACTTTCCCAGCAAGCGTGCCAGATACGGGGTCAAGATGTATAAGCTCTGTGACAGGGCCACAGGCTATACATGTAGTTTTATGGTTTACGAGGGCAAAGATAGTCACGTAGAGCCAACAAACTGCCCTGACTACATAGGAAGCGCTACCAAGATTGTGTGGGATTTGGCATCACCCTTATTCAGAAAGGGGTACCACTTGTACGTGGACAATTATTACACGAGCGTGCCACTTTTTAGTCACTTGTTTGATCATCAGATTGGAGCATGTGGCACTGTGCGATCTAATCGCTGGGGCTTTCCCCAGCGGCTTGTAGATTCCCATCTTAGGCTGGGGGAAAGAGCCTGCTTGAAGTGAAAAAACTTGCTCGCTATGAAGTGGAGGGATAATAAGAATGTTTTCGTTCTTACCTCCCTTCATGCAGACACGACGGTCCAAATTACTACGGCGACTGGTGTTGTGGAGAAACCCCTCTGTGTCCACGAATATAACCAAAATATGGGAGGGGTGGACCTCAACGACCAGTTGTTGGCGCCATACCTAGTTGCCCGTAAGGCCAAATGCTGGTATAAAAGTGTCTGTTTATTTATTTCAATTGGCTTTGCTGAACGCTCATGTGCTATACAGAGCTTTAGGATGGCCTGGATCCTTCCTTAAATTCCAGGAAGAGATCGTCAGAGCCCTTCTGTTTCCAGACGGTGCTCCACCATCCCCAACCAAATTCAGTAAGCCGCCTGCATGAGAGGCATTTTCCTTATGTCCTCCCGAGTACCCCTACCCAACGAGCCCCCCAAAGAAGATGTTGTGTCTGCAGCAAGCGCGGATATAGGCGTGACACCCGCTATTATTGTCCCTCCTGTCCTGACAATCCTGGTCTTTGCATTGGTGAATGTTTTGAACGCTACCATACACTAGTTGAGTATTAGCGTAGGGTACAGAATTGCACAGACTAGGCACACTTTCACAGGGTCTCCCAAGATGCCATCGCATTTTGAGAGACCTGAACCTGGAACCAGTTACAGTTACAAAAGTTAGTTACAAAAAAAGTGTAAAAAAAACCCTAAAAAATATATAAAATAAAAAAAACTAAAATAGTTTTATTGTTCTCTCTCTCTCGATTCTCTCTCTATTGTTCTGCTCTTTTTTTTACTGTATTCTATTCTGCAATGTTTTATTGTTATTATGTTTTATCATGTTTGCTTTTCAGGTATGCAATTTTTTATACTTTACTGTTTACTTTGTCTTATTGTTAACCATCATTTTCTTAGCAGGTACGCCATTCAGTTGCAGCGCGGATTTATTTATCTTGACAGCAACAGTGTTTGCTCCCACGATAAATAAAGCCGTGACTCCAGTGCTGTAGGAGGTGATTTCACCACCACAGTTAAAAAAAAGGATATATGCCGAAGCATGGGGGCAACAGGGGCGGAGGAGCGATTTGCTAACTTTTGGGGCGGATGCCCCCATGCTTTGGCATATATAAATGGTGCATGTATGCCCAAAATTAGAAGTGGGTGAATGAAGGGAGGTATTCTAATGGTGGGCATACCCACCGATCAATCTCTTTTTTTTGTTCAGCCCACAGGCTGCATAAAAAAAAAGGATTACAATATATGCCCAACAAGGACCAGCAACGTACTGGTATGTTGCTGGATTTTATACCAGAATGATGCCTGCAGGTTTAGGTATCATCTTGGTATTCTTTTCAACCAGCGGTCGGCTTTCATGTAAAAGCAATCCTAGCAGCTAATTAGCCTGTAGACTGCTTTTACAAGCAGTGGGAGGGAATGTTCCCCCCCCCCCACCATCTTCCATGTTTTTTTTTCTGGCTCTCCTGTTCCAACAGGGAACCTGAGAATGCAGCCGGTGATTTGGCCAGCTGGCCATAGAGCTGATCAGAGACCAGAATGGCTCCAATAATCTGGCATAAGAAACCTAAGAGACTGCGGACATGCTCCAAAAGACTGTCAGAGACTGCGGACATGCTTCAAGAGACTCTGAGAGACTGCGGACATGTACCAAGAGACTGTGAACATGCGCCAAGAGACTGTCAGAGACTGCGGATATGCCTAAAGAGACTGTCCGAGACTGTGAAAATGATACAAGAGACTGTCAGAGACTATGAACTTGCTACAGGGGTTGTTGGAGACTAAGGGCATGCTTCAGCAGTCAATCATAGACTGGAGACATGGTACATGACATATTACAGGTAAGTGTCTGCAGGGGACCAATGGGCCACAAAAAAAGTGGCAATGGGCGACATGTGGCCCCAGGCACTAAGCACTGCATTGTAAGTTTGGAGGGAACTTTTGGAGGTCAACATGCTTTTTCCAAAACCCCAAGAGCTAGCACTCTCCAGCTCTGGCAACACTGACAATTCTACTACTTGGCAAACCTGAAGAACATAACCTGACACCCCTCAGCACTCTCCTAAAATGTAAAAAGCTGTTAAAGTACAGCTGAAGTTGAAAATGATCCATGCAGATGTAGCAAGGTCCCAGCCCCTCTTTGGTCTAAGGAGAACCTCCAGGGCCAGAGACAGCAGAGATCCTTCTGTATATGGTGGGTTGTGAGGCATGGTGGGTGCAAGGTAGTTAAAGTTATTGGGTGCCAGACACTTCTTGAATGCAAAAGAGAGTTGATTTCTCTTAACAAACTTTTGGGGGAGAGAGGGTTAGGGCCAGGACACCCTTAGGTGGTTGCAAATTCAATTGGCAGACCTCAACAAGAGGACAGCCATGCAGGGAAAGGCATCCAGCGAGATGCAACATCTTCATGTGTAGGAATGCTGTCTCCCATGGCAACAGTCTTTAACAGTTCATAACACAAAGCGTAACAGTTCTTTACTTCCACTACAATCACTCCTTGTAGTTCTTCAGGCCACCAAGCTCACAGTCTCTCACTAGACTAGATGATTCACTGCCACTGAAACCCTTGAGCTCCTCCAATCTTCACGGTGGTATCTTCCTCAAGTGTCACCCCCGCCTCTCTGCTGGTTCTCTAGCTTGGTACTCAAGATACCTCTCAAGCTTAACCCCACTGGTCTGCTCGGTCCCTGGCTTGACACACAAGGCTGCTCTGAAAAAGTATTTTCCATTGGCTGGGTCCCTCGCTTGATACCCACTGAAGTTTCCCGATTCTTCACCATCCCCAGTTGGTGAGAATGCTGCTCCGGTACTTGCTTCAGTTACTCACTGTGGTAACAAGGTGGTTGGTCGGCAGAACCGGCACTTTTGGTTGGACTGCAAGCCACAGTCCCAACCCTGCTCTACTCTCTCCTGCTTCTGGATAGGACCGGAATATGCCCAATCTCTGGCCTAGCAGCCCGGGCAGCACAACACATGTCCACCCAGACAGCCGTCCAGGTGGCACAGAACACTGATCACCTGACTTCACCCGAATATATAGGCAAAGTTGCCAACATTGTAAAAAAAATTATAGGGACACCTTTTTGGCTGTAGGCGGAGTCTTATTATAATTAGGGGACGGGGCATGTGTTTGTAGGCGTGGCATAGCAAAAAATAAAAATGTGGTGTGCCGCAGTGAATAATGGGTGTGGATTACGTGAAATAGTGGGTAGTGGCTTAAATGGGCGTGGCTCAAAGGGGTGTGGTTAGAGTCTGAGGTGAATGAGGGATGGAGGGAGAAAGAGAGAAAGGGGGAAAGAGGGAGAGAGAGAGAGAAAGAGAGAGAGCGAGAGAGAGAGAGAGAAAGAAAGAAAGAAAGAGGGAGGGAAGGAGAGAGAAGGAACGAAAGAAAGAAAGAGGGAGGGAAGGAAGGAGAGAGAAGGAAGGACAGAGGGATGGAGGAACAGCAGGCCCAGATCCTACACCACAAAAAAAATAGAAATGTGTATTCCAGAGTTTAACAAATCAGCAGATAAAGATACTCCAAACACCTGGTGTAAGCGCTTCAGTCATCCCGACACCATGTATGTTATGGTGTCAGAATTTCTATTATTACATTGTAATATAAAATGAAATCACCTGCCACCATGCCATCAGGTGCCCCATGCAGAGTATCCATCCTTGCATCAGGTGCCCCCAGCAGAGTCCGTCCTTGTATCAGGCGTCCCCAGCGGAGTCCCTCCTTGCATCAGGTTCCCCCAGCAGAGTCTGTCCTTGCATCAGGTGTCCCCAGCGGATTCCCTCCTTGCATCAGGCATCCTTAGCGGAGTCCGTCCTTACATCAGGCTTTCCCATCGGAGTCCCTCCTTACATCAGGCGTCCCCAGAGGAGTCCCTCCTTACATCAGATGTCCCCCCATTGCAGCCCCCCTTACATCAGGTGTCCCCCATTGGAGCCCCCTTAATCAGGCGCCCCCCTATTGGAGCCCCCCTTACATCAGGCTTCCCCCATTGGAGCACCCCTTACATCAGTCATCCCCCCATTGGAGTCCACTTACATCAGGTATAGCGGTGTCTCTGCTGCCATTACGGTTTCCCCGTTCCCCGAGGGGGAACAAAATAGAGGCGGAGCCGGCCACTTGGCTACAATAGAAATTAAGCTGCCCACCCACGTCCCTTACCATAACAGGTCAGAGACGGACCGGCAGTGGGGCGGGGGGTGGGTGGCGCCGCAGCTTAATTTCTATTGTAGCCACCCATGTTCTTCTTCTGGTCCTCTATCGGCGGGGGTGAAAAATCAGGAAAAAAAATATTTTGCGGGACGTTTCCCAGGACACAATAAAATTGTGAAAAGGGTCTAAATCCAGGGAATGTCCCGGGAAATTCAGGACAGTTGGCAAATATGTATATAGGTTCTCTCAGCAGGCCAAGGGATTCAAGAAAACCCCTGCCCATTGGCTGAGATACACCAAATACCCATAATCCGACCTTGCAATGCCCTTCTTGTATCTAGTACCACCAGGTACCTGGCCACCTAGTGGTAGAAGAGAAAAGTGCAACAAGGTCAAACTTAGGGAGAAATCAATTGATCTCTAACAATTAGCAGAGATGACTCTTCCTGGCAAGTACATTTTTGAGGAGCAACCCTGCCTAAACTCCAGGGTGCTACACAAAGATGATGTGCCAGCAGTTCAAGGGTTACCTTCATTGTAACTTGTCCAATCTTCTGATATGGGATGCCTGTGTACATGAGAACATCACAGCACAGGAGAAGGAGGGGCAGGTTCCTGCACTGTGTGTCAGAGGCAGAGGGAAGAGATGCGGCTGTCATGTAAGTGGACTGTTGGGAGGTATGAGTATGTATAACTATTTTGAAACTTTGTAAACAGGAAGCAGCATGTATGTGTGTAAGTTTGTAATATGTGAATAGGGCTGCCCGATGTACATATGTAAGTACAATTTGATCTCTCTTAACTACTTCTGTACCGCCCACCGCACATATACTGCGCGAAACAACGTACCTGTACATTGTTCGCTTCTTCCGGATCTGGAGCGCATGTGCGTTCATCCGGCGACCCACTACCGCTGTGATTGGACACAGTGGGAGCCAATGAGCGGGTTCGGCGGCAATGATCTTTGCCCGGGACCCGCCGATCATTTGCTGGAGAGGCAGAACGGCGGTCTGCCTATGTAAACAAGGCAGACCGCCGTTCTGTTAGAGAGGAAGAGAGAGATCTTGTGTTCCTTCTAATCAGGAACACAGATCTCTCTCTTCCTCCAGTTAAGCCATCCCCCACACAGTTAGAAAGCATTCTTTAGGAGTACACTTAACCCCTTGATCGCCCCTGATGTTAACCCCCTTCCCTACCAGTGTAATTTATACAGTGACATTTTCTTTATCACTGCTCACTGTATTAGTGTCATTGGTCCCCAAAAAGTGTGGCTTATGCCACGTACACACGATCTGACTTTTCGGCCAGACTATACGCCGGACTTTTCAGAGGAGGTCTGCCGGACTTTCCAGCGGAGGTCCGCCGGACTTTCCGAACGTGCGGACTTGCCCACACACACGCCCGGACTTTTCTGGCCGATAATCCGTTGGAGTTTTGGCGGAAGTCGGCGGGACTTTTGAAATAAACGGACTTGGCGACAGAAGCCCGGGCCACCGCTAGTAAAAGAGCTACAAGAAGAAAGCGGAGGCCCGGCAAGAAGAACAGAAGAGCGGGTCAAGACCCCCGAAGTCGGAACAAGACCCCCAGACAGCGACGAAGGAGAAAGCCGGGCTCCTCCTCTAGTAAAAGAGCTAGCAGAAGATAGCGGAGGAGTCTGGCGAGAAGACCCCCCGAGACGGAAGAAGACCCCCAGAGCTGTGTAATAAAGTATTTTAAAAACTTGTGTTGTATTTTTTATTTAAACTTTTTTCCCTTAGGTGAATGGGTAGGGGTACATCGTACCCCATACTCATTCACATAGGGTGGGGGCCAGTATCTGGGGGCCCCCTTATTAAAGGGGGCTCCCGGATTCCGATAAGCCCCCCACCCGCAAGACCACGACAACCAACGGCCAGGGTTGTCGGGAAGAGGCCCTTGTCCTCATCAACATGGGGACAAGGTGCTTTGGGGTGGGGGGCCGCAGAGCCCCCCTTTCCCCAGGGAACCCCCATGTTGAGGGTACGTGACCTGGTACGGCTCAGGAGGGGGGGGGGGCGCTCGCTCGTCCCCACCCTCTTTCCTGACCGGCCGGGATGTGTGCTCGGATAAGGGTCTGATGGTTTTGGGGGGGACCCCCACGCCGTTTTTTCGGTGTAGGGATTCCCCTTTAAATCCATACCAGGTGACGGGGCTAGCGAGGTGTCAATGTCACCGATCGAGGCGGCGGCATTGACTTCCTTCGCTAGTCCCGTCTACATGGATTGTCCGCCGGACTGACAATTTTGAGTCAAAACTTCTTACTAAGTCCGCCGGACTTTTGAGGAGAAAAAGTCCGCCGGAGCCCACACACGGGCGGATTGTCTGGGGCATTAGTGTCCGATTTGTCCGCCGCAATGTCGAAGTCCCGCTAAAAATCGCTGATCGCCGCCATTACTAGTAAAATTTAAAATAAAAATGCCTTAAAAATATCCCATAGTTTGTAGACGCGATAACTTTTGCTCAAACCAATCAATATATGCTCATTGGGATTTTTTTTTACCAAAAACATGTAGCTGAATACATATTGGCCTAAATTTAAATAATAAATACCTTTAAGTGGGATTTTTAAGGGAATTTAAAAATGAAAAACTATATATTCAAAAAAAGTTTCATTGGTACAAAATTTCAACATGATTAAAAGATTCCCTTCTTTTAATCATGTTGAAATTTTGTATCAATAAAACTTTTTTGAATATATTGTTTTTCATTTTTAAAATCCCAGTTAGAGGTATTTATTATTTTCATATATACAGGGATGATGGCAATTTACACGCCAAGCTGCATGAGTCTATAAATGTCTTACATATTGTCTATACAGATTTTTTACATTTTTTTTATTGGGTATCTTTTATAGCAAAAAGTAAAAAAAATATATATTTTTTTCAAAAATATATATATTTTTTCAAAAATATATATTTTTTCAAAAATATATATTTTTTTCAAAAATATATATTTTTTCAATGTAAAAAATATGTAAAAAATATGTTGGTTTTTTCTGTTGATAGCGCAAAAAATAAAAACCGCAGAGAAGATCAAATAGCACCAAAAGAAAACTCTATTTGTGGGAAAAAAGGACATCAATTTTGTTTGGATACAACATCGCATGACTGTGCAATTGTCAGTTAAAGCAACTTTGTGCCGTATCGCAAAAAATGGCTGGTCATGTAGGAGTAAAACCTTCCTGGGGCTGAAGTGGTTAAATAAGAATCTAAAATAGATTAAAGCTTTACAATCCCGCAACTAATACAAATGTTAAAAATGCAAAGCAACTTCCCTGTATTTTCACTCATCTCTACACTGCACTAATTTCTACTATGCACTAAACACCACACTAATTTAAAAAAATTGTTTACTATGAACATGGGCTCGTTGGGCGCTTACTATTAAATAAACCTTCAGTTGCACTGACAAAGACATGAGGCAGCAGCAAAAGTCATATTTTTCTGATGATGAAAAGTGACACACAAGCAGGTGATGGACTGCGGTTCACAGGTCACTTCATGGCTATATCACCACTCTACCACAGCTCTGACCTCTATTAGTATGAATAATCATCCCTGGCATCTCCATTTGTCCTGCTCCTTCAGGCCAATGTCTGAATCACTCATGGAATCATGCGCCACATATTTCTTTTTTTCCATATTTATTTCCTTCGTGGCCCTGTCAGTGAGAACAACGCCATTAAAAAGCAAGAAGAAGGAGCCGGGGGCCGTGTGTCCCGCCAACTCAGATGCCGGACTATGAATGGGTTTCCTTGTTCTTTAAAAAAGGGGAACCGAAAAACAGATGAAAGCAGGATGAGCATGTGACCTCACAGAATTTAATTTAGCCTCAGAAGCACCCCTGCCCTCCCTCAGCCCCCCCATACAATACTTATTCTTGCATTCCTTCCATTTCACTGTCCCCCACACCCCACCCCTTTTTTCCAAGTCCCAACATGGCCCAGTTATACAGTTGTGTTTATATGTACTAGCAGTCACAGCTAGGTTTAATGTTCAGTTAACTGCTTCTTCAATTCACAGAGATCACGTTGTATTCTTAGAAATGTTAGCCTCCAGAGAGTTCAATGTCACTTAAACACTTCTTTTGCTGCACTGTGAATGGTAGACATAGGGACATTTTTTTGCATAGGGAGAAACAACAGCTACTTGTGATTTATAAAAGGGATTTACAATATTTTGAAGACTCGCACAACAGTTATCCATGTATGAAAAAAAATGGGATAGGATTATGGCGTTGGACTATGAAACTTGAAATATGACTTGTTTTTAAGGTTGACCTGAATTCAAATAGTGAATATTTGCTATGGTATAGGGAACATCTAGAACTATCAGTTGTGCCTAAGCAGTACCCTGAACTGGAATGCCACCTAAAAAACAGGACTTTCGACTTATATGTAAAATCCTTTTCTCAAGATTCTTCAACAAATGGAATGACCAAAAGTAATCCCATAAGGGGTGTTCGACACAGAAAATAATGTTCAACAAGCCCTAAAAGAACCCAAAAGAACAAAAGGAAAGGCTCAAAACTCACAGGCCCCCCTGAACGACTTTTTGACATAGGTCAGTGTGTTCTGAGGCCTGGACATCCACCTGGAAGAGCTTGCGGAATATATTTAGGATACTGTCTAAAAAAATAAAATAAAATACTGTTGTTCACAGCTCACTAATTTCAGCGTTCTTTTTAGTATGTGTGTACACTATATTATTTTAAAGGATAAGTTTATATTTTGTACAGTTGTTATTTATTGAAATCCATTCCTGATAACAAGTCTTCTAAGTTTTATACTCAACTGTCATTGCTTCCGTCAAGATTTACGCTGCGTGGACTGTTGAGAACCACTACTGCAGAGTCTCCCAACATGGCCTATATTTCTTCTACACATATGAAAAAGAATGTCCTTTCATTCCTATGAATAACTGCCATTTATACGCCTTAATAGTAGAAGGCCTGCCCATTGAAATGTATGGAGATTCTTTAGCACAAGTGCAGAAATAAAGTGCCCCTGATGAAAGATTCTGTGACAGGATGGATCTTTCTGTAACTGGAGCACATGGCCCATTCTAAATGCACAAACTTCAGTTTCTACTCTCATTTTATAGCATAGAGTGAGGTGATAACAGGCAGGGAAACCAATTGGAACAGATGTTCCTACAGTTTTAGCTTACTGCTAACATGCAGCTGCTTTTGTAGCTGGTTCCTAGGAGATTTCTTTGGCCCACTCTACTTCTTGCTTTTGGCACAGTCTATGCTCACGATTAATAAGGTCTTGCTGCTGCTCCTCCATTATGGGTTCAAGAGTGGTGTCATTCTCCCTGCAAACATCTGCTGTCTTGGGTTTGGCCAAGGCAGCTAAATTGCTTTCTTCTCCCCTGGAAACTGGAAAACTCTGCAAGTGGGATTGTGTTGCTACAGACAGCTTTGAAGTTTCTTCTTCAGCAGAAACCAATAAGATGGTCTCACACCTAAACTTGCCCCTATGGTGATTATTATACAATCCAAGAAAGCCATGCAATTCTGCTGCCAAAACACTCTATCTTATCTTTGCTGCCAGTCTTTCCTTTGATTTCATCAGTGTACATATTTTCTGTACTGTGTCCTGCTGAGCAGGAGTCACTGTTCTTGACAACTACACCAAGTGTACTATGTTCACCAGCGTTAACCCCAGTGACTGGCCTGAAGCTTCTAACTAGTCCACATGTTCATGAGTATAGAAGTAGTCTCCAACTGTCACCTCAACCCACAGAGCTCTGCTAGGAAAATCCACACATTATTTTTCAGCTGTGCCATTAGAAGGAAAAAGAAAAGATGGTGACAATTGTGAAATGTGGGATTTGCCCTCTCTGGAACTTCAAGTAAGGGGAAATGTACTGTATTTATTTATTACAGGTATTTATAAATCACCTTTGTACATTCTACATCAGTCCCTGCCATCAAGGAGTTTACAAGGGCTCTATCTCATATTCATACAGCACATACACATGTTGGGATCAATTTAGACAGGAGCCAATTAACTTACCATGCTTTTGAAGTATGAGAGGAAACCCACACAAACACTAGGAGAACATGGTAGTGTCCTGGTTGGGACTCAAATCGACCACCCAAGTGCTGCAAGACATAAGTCCTAACCACTAGGCCACTGGGCTGCCCAATGGGGCACATACAGCAATAGAAAATAACAGATGTTCTAACTTTCCCCAACACTATCCAGAGTTCTGCCTTTAACTGCAAAGCTTATAGTCAGTCGCAGATGATAACTTTATAATCCTAATGAGAGAACATACCTTAGGCAATACAACTTGGCAGCATTCGAAGCACAAAATAACAATGTGGCAGCATTGAAGCATTTAATCACTGTCACTGTATGCTGCCCAAGCCAAAAATACTTTCATGTTCTAAAGAGTGTTCATACATTCTTCTGTCCTCTTGTGACAGAAGCATATACGATTTAGTCAGAATTAAATGTCAGATACTCAGACTGGAAGACGATTTTATTTTTTTGTATATAGTATATACTTTTAATTCTGCCGTGTCTGGAGGACCCTGAATGGGTCATGCTTTCATCTTACGCTTGCGGGGCAAAAACATGCATAAGGAACCTGTACTGAGAAGGTATGGATACTGTCATTGAGGAAGTATGGATTCCAGTTGCCCGGCTGTCAAGCTGTTGCTGACTTGGGACAATTAATCAAATCAGATCCCACTTCACTCTGACTTGCCTGAACTAAGCACTTCTTTCGGCTCAGTGACTTAGAAAGCAACAATGCCAGAGACAGCCGGGCAAGTTGTATTTCCAAGAGGAGCTTAGCAACTGTGGCCTTCATACTTCTTTTTAAAGGAAACCTGCGCAATATGTAGATGCTGACCTCTTTCTAAATATGTTAGATGCCTGACCGTCTCTGGCTTTAGGTATAAAAGCAAAACTTGTATTTCTTTTTTTGGACAGAGTGGAGAAGGATTAGAACACCCATTAGGTTTTTTTTTGTTTTTTTGCTACTTTTGCTTTTGTTAGGAAGATTCATATTTATCCTGTTTACCCATATCATCAAAAGTGAAAGCAAAAGAAAATCCCAAATTTTGGGTTGTCCCCAAAAAAGTAATAGAGGAGAAATCTTCTGTTTTAATGACCTGTGGGAACCCAGTGAGTTCCCTTTAATTTTCAGGGATTTCCTCTCACTTCCTGTTTTGGTTATGAGACAGGAGGAAAAGGAAAATATCCCCAATGGGACAGAGATGGCAAAAAAACTGACAGTGAATATAACCCTCCCTTACTCCCTTCATCAAAATTAATAAAAAAAGTTTTGCTTGTTGTTCTATTTTAAACACATTCAGAGCCACTGACCCAAAACAGCAAGCAATCAGGAAAGTCATCTTAAACTCCAAACTCCTGATCTGAAAAGTTGTTCCAAGTTGATGACTGAGAAAATATTGAAGCCATGGAATTAGTAAGAAGCTAGGAAGCTAGAATTTTCAAGAGGAGTAGTCAGTATGGGTAGCCTCCACATTCCCTTTACACATGTTTCCTTGTGACAGAGTTGATGAGAAAAAAAGGTTAATGGTGTGGAGTACGCACATGTAAATGGGAGTGACTTTAAAGGCAAAGTTCAACTTTCCCAAAAAGTTTCCTATGCAGATAAGGGATGTCTGTAAATAAAAACAATCTGTGCAGCTTTGACCAAAATTGAATAATAAGAGCTGAGTTCCAGGCCCTACTGGCTGTAAATCCACCACTTTGGAGTATGTATGCAGCAAAAAGCACAAGGATGCAGCCACAGCGCAACTGTGCTGCTGTCCAGTAACTTAGGATTGAATGCTAAAAAACTGAGAACAACAAAGGCTGACACAGTGCTCAGTGGCTTGATATGAACTAAATGTAGAAATAGCTGCAATGATCCACAGTCAATGACCAATAAAAACACTGGTGATTTATTCACAGTGTTAGAAAAAATGCTATATTCCATATGACGGTATAGCAGCGTTACCACGCTGACACTGGAGCTGGCTCGGGCCCCGATGGGTCACTGTGTCCTGGGCAAGAGGAGCCATAGGGAGGCGCCAACCGCCATGGCCACGAAGAGGAAAACTACACAATGGTGTTGATTTACTAAAGGCAAATAGGCTGTTAACTTTGCAAGAGAACTTACCCCAGAGCTTAGTGAATGTAGTGAATTGTCACTTTGTAGAATACCTATTCACGTGCAAGGAACATTTTTAACCACTTCAATACAGGGCACTTTTACCGCCTTCCTGCCCAGGCCAATTTTCAGCTTTCCCTGCTCTTACACTTTGAATGACAATTACTCTGCTACACTCTACCCAAACAACATTTTTATGATTTTTTTTCACACAAATAGAGCTTTCTTTTAGTTGTATTTATTCACTGCTGTTTTTTTTTTTTTTTTTTTTTGCAAAATAACCGAAAAAAAGCAAACATTTAAAAAAAAAAAAAAAACTGTTTTTTTCTTTATAAATTTGGGTCAAAATTTATATTGCTACATATCTTTGGTAAAAATACCCCAAAGTCTACAAGCTATGCTACGTATCATCGATGTGATATCGATATCCATGGCAGCATACCTGTGATAGAGCTCCGCCTCGACTCCTTCCTCAGGACTAGTGAATAGCATAAATTAAAGGCACAGTCCCTCCCCCAACATTCTCTGTAATATAGCATACCGAGGGTGGGAGCGTATGCTGCCATGGATAGGCACCAGGAAAGGAAAATTACGGTAAGTATGATACAATTTTCCGTTTTCCTGGTGCCTCCATGGCAGCATACCTGTGATAAATAACTAGCTGACAAGGGTGGGATAATGCTTGCTAAGTGTTTAATCAGAAAAGGACATTGCAGCCTGGACTGCCCTCCTTCCGAACTCAACAGTTGTGAGAGCTCCTGGATCGATATGGTAGTGCCTGAGAAAAGTATGGCGAGAAGACCAAGTGGCGGCCCTGCAAACCGTCTCCAACGAAACATTCACCCCTTGCTGCCCAGGAAGCTGAGACTGCCCTTGTGGAATGAGCATTCACTCGGGAAGGAGGTTCCATATTCTTCACCCTGTAGGCCTTCTGAATCAGCTTTATGACCCAAGATGCCAGAGTTCTGATGGAAGCTTCTTTCCCCCTGTATTTACCGAAAGGTACCACAAAAAGTCTCTCGGAGTCTCTGAAGGGTCCGGTGGCTTCTAGGTAAGCCCTGAGCACTCTGGAGATGTCTAGCTCGTGACAAGACTCTGAATCTGCATTTGTGAATACTGGTAGTGCCCAGGGTTCTGCCATGTGGCTTGTGGTAGTGACTTTAGGCGTGAAGCCCCTAAGGGGACGAAGTTCTACTCTGTCTGGGAAAAAGGAGATATGGTCGTCACCTATCCCTAAAGAGTGTAGTTCTGAAACTCTTCGGCCAGATGTGATGGCTAGAAGGAAGGCAGTTTTCAGTGATAGGTTCCAGATTGCCACTTGTTCTACTGGAGCAAATGGATGGCCAGATAGGACCTCAAGGACTAGGGACAAATCCCACTTAGGAAATGACCATCCGACAGGAGGGCGAATTTTTAGTACCCCCCTGAGGAAGGTGACCACCAAAGGATCCTCTGCCCATCTTCTATTTGTTGCTGCAGAAATTGCTGCTACCTGCACTTTGAGAGAACTCAGACCAAGTCCCAGGTCGAGACCTGTCTGAAGGAAGCCCAAAATATTGGACGTGGAGGGAAGGATTGGGTCAAAGCCATTATCCGTAGCAAAAGACAAGAACTTGTTCCAGATTCTTGAATAGATAGCGTTAGTTGCCGGCTTTCTGGCCCTCAGCAGTGTTGATATAACCTCTGGGGAACATCCTAAGGCTTCAAACCTTCGCCTCTCAACTTCCAAATTCGAAGATCTAATTTCTGTGGGTTTGGATGAACTAGGTTGCCCTGCGACAGAAGTTGAGGGAAAGGAGGGATCCTGATTAGAGGGCTCACGCTGAGACGCATGGCTAGAGGAAACCAGGGTCTCTTTGGCCAATACGGGAGTACCGCCAGCACTTGAACTGATTCTCTGAGGACCCTCAGGAGGAACTTGAATATTAATGGCCGGGGAGGGAAGGCATATGCTGTTGTGAACCTCCAGGAGCACGTCAGGGCATCCACTGCCTCGGCTTGAGTGTGTGGTAGGCGAGAGAAAAATCTGTCCAGTTTTGCATTCTCCGGAGTGGCAAATAGATCTACCTGAGGGGGATCCCATAGATTGGAGATCTGATGGAAGACCTGGGGATGGAGGGCCCACTCGTTGATGTCTTGGAAGTTCCTTGATAGCGAGTCTGCTTCCGTGTTTAGCTTGCCCAGAAGATACATTGCTCTGAGGTCCAGGAGGTTCTTTTCCGCCCAGAGCATGATCGGCTCTACCTCTCTGAGGAGAGATCTGCTGCGCGTGCCTCCCTGCGTCTGCAGATATGCGACCGCCGCCCTGTTGTCCAGGCGTAGGAGTATTCTCTGCCCTCTGACTTGAGATGTCAAGGTAGTCAGTGCCAAGAATGCTGCCCTCATTTCCAAGATGTTGGATACCACTCCCCGGGTAGGACATGACCATCTCCCTTGAATCCTGGTTTCCCCGCAATGGGCCCCCCAGCCTTGCCCGCTTGCGTCGGATGTAACCGTGATCCAGGAGAGAGAGCCCAGGTGACGAGGCTTTGAGAGGTTCTCTGGGATTGTCCACCAGCGCAGACTCCTGCGCATCACTCCCGTCAGCAGGATTGTCTGAGAGAGTCGCTGTCTCTTCCACTGAGCCAGGAAACCTGTCTGAAAATATCTCAGGTGCCAATGGGTCCAAGGAGTCAGGGGAATGCAGGAGGACATTGTGCCAATGAGACTCAGGCATTGTGATGCCGTCAGATACTGGCTCTGGATGGTCTTGAGCATTCTGCGGATGATGATCCTTGCCTTCGAAGGAGGTAACGACACTGTCCCTTCCTGAGTGTCGAACATCGCACCCAGATAGATCATCTGCTGAGTTGGTGTTAGTTGACTTTTGTCCAAATTTATCAGCCATCCCAGTCTTCTTAGGGACTGTAGAAGGATCTCCCGGTGATATACCAACTGATCCGGACTTCTGGCTAGCAGGAGGATGTCGTCTAAATAGTGGTATATCCTCAGGCCCTTCTCCCGTAAGGGGGCCAGAGCGGATATCAATACTTTGGTGAATACCCTGGGAGAGGTGCACAGCCCGAAGGGCAGGGCTTGAAACTGTAGGTGGGTTTGCCCCACTGCAAACCTTAGGTATTTCTGGAATGCAGGAAGAATTGGAACATGCAGGTATGCATCCTGTAGGTCGACCGAGATCATCCAATCCATCGGCTGGACTGCTTGGACTCCATTTTGAAGCTTTCGGTGCTGATGTACAAATTGAGCTTCTTCAGGTCTATCACTGGCCTCCACCCGCCGGTCTTCTTGGGCACTAGGAACAGGGTGGAGTAGAAGCCTGTGAAGCGCTCTGACAAGGGAACCGGCACAGCCGCCTCCTGGAGCTGGAGGGATGTTATGAACTGTATTAGGGCCTGAGCCTTTGACGGAGAGGATGGAATCTCGGTTCTCTTGAAAGATATGGGAGGTGGAGGATGAGAAAAATTCCAAAAGTGTCCCCACTGGATTGTTGACAAAACCCAGGGGTCCTGGCAATGGGTAGCCCAGACTGGGACAAAGGACCTTAGTCTGGCTCCTACCGGTGGTTTCTGGACTAATCTGGCGTCAAAAGGACTGCTTCTGCTCCTGTGGAGTCCTAAGGGTTTTATTTTTCCTATTCAAAAAAGATGCTTGGGTGCCTTTCCAAGGCCTTCTGTTGTCTCTAAAGTGCCTTGACTGTCTGAAGTCCCTGGCGTTCGACTGGCGGATCCTAGACGAACCTCCTCTGGGTCCTCGCACCCTTCTGTCCTGGGGGAGCATACCGGATTTCCCCCCTGTCACCCTGGAGATAGCCTTATCCAACTTGTCCCCGAATAGTGCTTTCCCATCGAATGGGATCTTACACCAATTTTGCTTGGAAGCCAGATCAGCCGTCCAGGGCTTCAGCCACAAGGCTCTCTTTGCCATCACAGAATGTAGCATAGATCGGGCTGAGCACCTGATGGTGTCAATGGCCGCTTCTCCGACAAAATCTGCCGATAGTCTAAGCTCCTCCAGGGCCTTTATTATGTCTTCCTTGGGGACATCTTGTCGTAAGGCCTTTTCGATGTTGTCTGTCCAGGTCCTGATGGCGTTTGCCACGGAAGTGAGGGCAATGGCCGGTTTACAGGCGGCTCCTGCGGCCAAGTAGCTCCTCTTAAGATCCAGATCGATCCGTCTATCTAGAGGGTCTTTAACGGAAGCGGAATCCTCCATTGGGAGAGTGACATTCTTCGCTAATCGTACCACGGCCGCGTCTACTACCGGCATGGAGTTCAGCGACTGCGTTTCGGTCTCCGGTAAAGGGTAAAGCTTATTGAGCCGGCCCACGGAAAGCTTTTTATCGGTCTTTAACTACTCATTTTGAATGACTTCAGTGATCTCACCCATCAGAGGGAAGAGAATCGGTCTCCTTTTGAGGAATGGGAAGTAACTCCTGGATCTTTGAGGTGGTTCCTCTGCATCCTCCCAGGCGATCGCAGTCTTGACTGCTTGGATGAATGGTGGGACCAGGGCATAGCTGAACCCAGACGGCTCTGATTCCTCTGAAGAGTCCCCTGAGGGGTCTTCAGGTGGTAATTTCTCAGCCAGCCGGCCTGACGGCGGCGGGGGGTACTGACTGCCGAAGGGCCGGGGGCATCAGGATCCGTCTCCCGTGCCTGGGATGTCCGAGGGACTGGCTGAGCGGGGACTAAGGCTGCTAGCTCAGAGAATGAGTCCTTCATTGTCCGCTTAAGCAGATCCACAACCTGCTGACTCTCGAGCTCGCGGTTGGCCCTGAAGCAGTCTTTACAGACCAGTTTGCCCGGTAGTGGCGTAGCCCCACATGTCCAGCACTTCTTCTTTGCGCAACTTCTAGGAGAAGGAGACCGGTCTCGTCTTCTGGATCTTGACCTCTCTGATTCATGGCGTGAGAACCGGGACCCATGATGAGAAGAACGGGACCTGCGGTCTGGGCTGTCATCATTGTCGCGGTGTCTTGAAGATTTTCTGGTGCTCTTGGAGTGGGCAGGGCTACGATGCAAGGAATCTGTTAGATTCATGCAGTGCACTTTTTTTTTTTTTTTGCTTACGTACGGTTGGTCTCATACCTAATGGAAGTAGGAGGATCTTTGTTACGGGATGAATAACTCATAGCGCGGTTGGGCAGAAGGATCAGCTGCGGAAATATAGTAAGATAGGAGAAGAGAGAGAGAGAAAAAAGGACTATGTAGATTTAAGCGTATACATGAATACCTACATACAACATGTACTTGCATACATGAGCTTATATACCCATATACACATGCGCCCATCCCGCCCCCCTTCCCCCCCCTTTTTTTTTTTATCATATACATATACATACACATACACATATATATATATATATATATATATATATATATATATATATATATATATATATATATATATACACACACACACACATACACAGACAGAGACTTCCCATGTATACCCAAAAAAAGTATATTATATATATATATATATATATATATATATATATATATATATATATATATATATATATATATATATATATATATATATATATATATATATCTTGTCTTTTTTTTTTTTTTTATTACTTGCTATATATAAATTAAACCTTTAATTATTTATTTAGAGGACACCTACCAAGAGAAGGGCAGCAAGAGGCTCGCAGGGCACGGCTGAGGCAATACTGACAGCCATGACCCTGCTGCTAGCCTTTAAATACAAAAGGAGGTGGATGGGCTAATCCCAAACCACCTCCTACCTATAAAAAAATAAAGAAAGGGCAAAACTGGAACTTTTTCCAGTACCCAAGATGGCCGCTGGGCGGTCAGGCAACTGCGCATGCGCACGCGCATGCGCAGTAGCTACCGGCGCCGCGGGCTCTGTACGGAAAAGAAAAGCAACATCCAAGGCAAATCTATATGGGAGGGAAAGAGAGAGAGAGAGAGAGAAAAAGGAAGAAGGGGAGAAAAATAAAAATAACCGGCCTGAGAATGTGAGCTGATCCTCCTGCGACTCGCTGCGATTCATCATAGAAAGTGGCAGACTGCGTTCCTGTGAGGAAACTCTGCAAGAAGACCCCACAGATCCACAGAGGGGTTCCCAGTCTTATCAGTGCATTGAGCGACCCAAGAACAGGGACTGCGCGCGGGAAAGGCTAAACCCGGGGGACGCTGCCGAAGGCAGAGGTATGGATGTACTGCTACTCTTCACCAGCACAAGAGGTATGAGGAAAAAAAGGAGAATGTTGGGGGAGGGACTGTGCCTTTAATTTATGCTATTCACTAGTCCTGAGGGAGGAGTCGAGGCGGAGCTCTATCACAGGTATGCTGCCATGGAGGCACCAGGAAAATTGATTAATTCTGATGTACTGACTGTCTATCTGTCTATCTATTTCTTGAGGCCCTGAAATGTCAGGACAGTACAACCCCCCCCCCCCCCCAATGACCCCTTTTCGGAAAGTAGACAATCAAGGTATTTAGTAAGAGGCATGGTGAGTTATCATGAAGTTTTATTTTTTTCCCCACAATTCTTGGGAAAATTAAGAAACTATTATTTTTTGTTTTACACAAAATTGTCATATTAAGAAGGTATTTTCACACACAGCATATGAATACTTGCAATTTCACCCCAAAACACATTTTGCTACTCGTCTTGAGTATGACAACACCACATGTGTGAGACTTTTTCACAGACTGGCCACATACAGAGGCCCAACATCCAAATAGCACCTCCAGGCATTCTAGGGACATAAATTACACATCTAGTTTCCTGACTACATATAACATTTTTGAAGGCCCTGGAGCACCAGAACAATGGAATTGCCCACAAAATGACCGCATTTTGGCAAGCAAACACACAGTTGTCAATGTATATGATATTTCTAACACATAGCATGAAAAAAAATTACACCCCAAAATACATTCTGACCACATACAGAGGCTCAACATCCAAGTAGCACCTTCAAGCATTCTAGGAGCATAAATTACACATCTAATTTCCTGACTATCTATCACATTTTTAAAGGCCCTTCATATTTCTAACACATACACATGTACATATCAATTACACCCCAAAATACATTATATACTGTCCATAGTCAGTACAGGCAGCAGGCAGAGATACTGTGGGAACAAACAAAGCATTGGTCCAAGTAGCAGGCAGATGGTCAGCAGCAGCAATATGGTCAGCAGCAGGCACATGGTCAGCAGCAGCAATACTGTCCATAGTCAGTACAGGCAGCAAGCAGAGATATGGTCAGTACAGCCTAGGTATTGGTCCAGGCAGCTGGAAGGAACATGGTCCATAAAATCCTGGGTCATTACAGGCAGCGATATGGTCAGCACAGCCAAAGTATTTTCCCAGGCATCAGGAATGAACATCAAGCTTAGGGCCTCGGTTAGGAAAGAATGGGGACAGGGGTTGAGGCTTCTCCCACCCAAATCTCTTTGAAGCCTCCAGTCTCCAGACCCTGTTCTGGGAATTACAACACCCAGAGAAATCCAAAAACTGTTTTTCTATACTCGGAACACTATTCTGAAGTCCCTCACATATGTGAGACCCCTGTGTACTACAGTAGCAGGGCAAAAGATCAGTTTAAGCGGCAGGCAAAAAACATGGTTGATTAAGAGGCCAAGGTAAGTGCAAGTGGAAGACAAAAACACGATTTAGAAACAATCCATACGGCAGGCAGAGGAATCATCGATAAACAGGCCAGTTAACGTGGAAGGGGGAAACATGGTTTAGAAACAATCAAAATGTCAGGCAAAGGCATCGTTACAAACAGGCCAGGGTCAGTTTACGTGGAAGGTAGAAATGTGGTCAATCGAGGTAGCAGGCAAATGATCTGCACAGGTATTTGAAACAGGGCAGGCTGTTAAAAATAAGGGGAACTAATATCTTAGGGTTGTGTGATAACGTCTGAAGCATTCTCTGTTGCATACACAACATTTCTTTTGGCGTCTTCTTCTTGATTCTGTGGGTTAAATATTTTCGGGAAACGTTGCTCATGAAGTTAACTCGCACAATCAGAGTGAATGCTTCCTGGGGGGGGGGGGGGGGGGGGGGGGGGGGGGATAATTGCTGTTAAATAAGGGCACTCAGGGCAGTGACAATTTCTTCAATATATTTGAAGAAGGTGCTGGGTCTTTCTGTTGACTTTTCATAAATGATGTACGAATTATACATGGCCATATAGAACAGATAAAATGCAACTTATTTATACCAGAAACTGGACTTTCATGTTGATAAATAGGGCAGCATCTGTTTTTTAAATCCACCCCCCCCCCCCCATAATGAACTAATTATAATCGTCGATGCATTCAAGCTTTACAATGGGGCCGCGTCTTCCATGAATCTCCACCAAGGTGTCATTGTGGATGGTGGACAGGACATAAACCTCTCTTCACTTCACGGCCAGCACTTCCTCGTTCCTCAGACTTGCGGATTCCCCCCTTTGTAGCCTTGTTGTCACTAAATTTTGTGGGAAGCCCTTCCTGTGTTCATGGCGGAAAAGGGGCAAACTGGTATAACAATAATTGTCTAGCTAAATATAACTGCCTTTTTTGAACGGGGGTATGCCAGGTCACAGACAATTTTTCTGCTGGTTCCAATGTACATTGGGCACTGGAAAAGGACCTAGTAGATGACAGGCTCAGCAATGGCATAGAATGCCAAGCTGCTGCAAGCAAAGCCAACAGAATATTGGCATGCATTAAAAAGGGCATTCAATCCAGAGATAAAACAACAATTCTCCAAATCTACAAGACTTTGGTTCGGCCGCATTTTGAGTATGTCGTCCAGTTCTGGGCACCTGTCCTCAGGAAGGATGTGCTGGAACTGGAGAAAGTCCAGAGAAGGGCGACAAAGCTAATTAAGGAAATGGAGGACCTCCGCTATGGGCAAAGACTACAGGAATTTAACTTATTTTCTTGGAGAGGAGACGCTTGAGAGGGGATATGATATCAATGTACAAATACCATACTGGTGACCCTAGTATAAGGAAAAAAACTATTCAGTATTAGGGAATATAAAAAGACACGCAGCCATTCACTAAAACTGGAAAAGAAGCGGTTTAACCTTAAACTGCGTAGAAAGTTCTTTACTGTCAGAGCGGTAAGGATATGGAATTCTCTTCCACAAGCAGTGGTATCAGCAAGGAGCGTCGATGGTTTAACCACTTGCTTACTGGGCACTTAAACCCCCCTCCTGTCCAGACCTATTTTCAGCTTTCAGTGCTTGAATGACAATTGCGGGATCATACTACACTGTACCCAAATGACATTTTTATCATTTTTTTCCCACAAATAGAGCTTTCTTTTGGTGGTATTTGATCACCTCTGCGGTTTTTTATTTTTTGCTAAAAAAATTTAAAAAGGCTAAATTAAAAAAAATATGTTTTATATTTTGTTATAAAATTTTGTAAACAGGTATTTTTTCTCCTTCATTGATGTACACTGATGAGGCGGCAGTGATGGGCACCAATAGGTGGCAGCGATGGGCACTGATGGGTGGCAGTGGTGGGTGGCAGCGATGGGCACTGATTGCTTACACTGATAGGCAGCACTGCTAGGTGGCACTGATTGGCACCACTGGTGGGCATTGATAGGTGGCACTCATGGGCATTGATAGGTGGCACTGTGGGCACTATGGGCACAATGACAGGTGGCACTAGCAGGGGGTACTAAATGGCACAGAGGAGGCAGATGTGCCTTCTTCCTCTTCGGGACCGATGTCCCTTTAACATGAGCCAGTGATCGTTTTTTTTTCTCCTCACGCTGTCAGCGTGAGGAGAAAAAAACAATCACCAAGCTTTTGTTTACATCATGTGATCAGCTGTCATTGGCTGACAGCTGATCACATGGTAAGGGGCCCCTTACTAGGATCGGTGATCAGCTGAGTCTCTGTGACTCAGTGATCACAGCGCGCTCCCCGTGCGCCCTGCAGGGCGCGCACAGGGAGCGTGCACAGGGGAGGACATACAGGGATATACAATATACTATTGACATAAACACTTACACACACACCTCATAGGTTGAACTGGATGGACTGGTGTCTTTTTTTTTTTTATATATAATCTTTAGTTTATATTTTCAAAATAACATACATTGATAAAAGCAAAACACAGCTAAACAGAAAAAAAGGAAAAAACAATCAATGCCCAAGGGGCACATACGGGGACAATATAGGACATTGGGTCGTGAGCGTAAAGCAACCTTTGATACATTCAGATAGCTAGCCTCATATGACTTCATCAAGTTATACCCCAGTCACAGGGGGGCTTGCAAGTATTTTAACAGTTGTATCAAAACAGGTTTGTGTTCTCATATATAGGATCCAACATAACCCAAAGTGAAATGGTGGGGAAAGGGGGAGAGGGGGAATGGGCATACCTGAGAACAAAGAACAGAACGGTCAAACAGCAATACAGCCGTAGGTATAAATCAGAAGCTGTTATAGAGATTCTAGGGGTTTGAGGTGCGTAGGTCTCATCCTCCAAGAAATTATCCACTAATCTGCCTGCCCAGTAGTGGCAGTAGATGGTGTCTGTGTCATATTAGATGTATAGTGTATCCAAGTGGCCCAGATAGCATAAAATCTATCATACCTGTCCTTGCACTTCGACATACACTCCTCCGCTGCCATGATAGAGTTGAGCAGATGCACCCAGTCGGGTCGCTCTGGAACATGGGCTGACTTCCGAAGTAAAGGAATCAGATGCCAGGCAGCGTTTAAGAGGTGTGGAAGAATTGATTTACGGTAAAGGCTTAGAGGAGTGAATGGCACTTGCCAATGGGGAATCCTGCAAATCTATATCTAAAATAATTTTTATCCGTGCCCTAATATCCTGCCAAAAGGGCTGAAGCCTCGGCCATTCCCACCAAATGTGCAGGAAAGTGCCTCGAAGCCCACAGCCCCTCCAACAGGCATCAGAGGCTGTCGGATATATCTTAGCCAGGGTCGTTGGAACTCTAAACCAGCGAGTCAACAGCTTAAATCTATTTTCTTGCATTCAATGCCACGTACACACGATCGCAATTCTCGTTGGAAAAAGCTCTGATGGTTTTGCCGTCGGAATTCCAACGCAATTTCGCTCAAACTGTCTTGCCTACACACGGTCACACCAAATTCCAACGGTCAATAACACCGCGACATACAACACGTTCGACGGCACTATAAAAAGGGAAGTTTAATGCTTCCGAGCATCCATCGGAATTGTTTCCGAGCATGCGTCGGAATTTTGCGTGTCGGAATTGCATACACACGATCGGAAAATCCGATAGAAAGGTTTTCCGTCGGAAAAATTAAGAACAGGCTCTCAATCCAAAGTCCGTCGGTAATGCTGACAGAAAAAGATCGATGGGCATACACACAGTCAGAAAATCCGATGAAAAGCTCCCATCGGACTGTTTCCGTTGGAAATTCCGATTGTGTGTACACGGCATTAGTGTCCACTGAGCTCTTGTGAGTGAGATGATATAACTCAATTGAGCCTCTGAGAATGTATGTTGCAGGTCTCTCTCCCATTCTCGTATGTATATTGGCTTACCCTGAGACTCCGCAGACTGCAACATCCCATAAAGCACGGAAATAGAGTGAGGAATGGGGTCTACAAACCTACATAGCCTTTCAAACGGGGTCAGGGAGGAAGGAGGTCGGATAGGGTAAGGCAGACTACTGATAAAGTGTTGTAATTGTCTATAGCGCCATTCGTCCATCGGGAATAGGCCGAATTGGGAGCGTAGCCAGTCCAAAGAGACTAGGCCTTGCTCGTGTACAAACCTCCCGCATCGCGTCTCCCCATCCCTTGCCCACATGTGGAAATAGGAGAGGTGTTCCCCTGGGGTGAACCAGGGGAAGCCCCCAAGATGGGCAAGCGGGGACACAGGCTGCAATACCAGCTCCCTTGCATTTAGTGTATCCCATAACCTCAGCACATGGACAGAGACCGATGACACAAAATCTGAGAGGCCTCGACAATCCCGGGGGAGCCATGGGGCATGAGACAAGTTACGTCGGGCCAGGAATTTCTCAAAAGGAACCCAAGATTTAGTGGCAGTGTGATGTTGCCAGTCGAGAATCCTTTGCAGGGCAACCGCCTCAAAGTACCTGCGTATGGAGGGGACCCCCAACCCCCCGAGCCTCTTGGGATGTTGCAGTGTGTGGAGGGCCAAGCGGGGTACACAACCCTGCCATATACATTTTATGAACAGGCTGTTGAAGGCTGAGAAAAAGGATCTGGGTAGCGCTATAGGTATCATCTGAAGGTAGAAAAGAATTCTTGGCAGTACATTAATTTTCAGAATACTGACTCGGCCCATCCATGAGAAGGTGGTGCGATCCCATTGTTAAAGATCAGCTTTAATCGTGTTGAGTAAGGGGGCGAAGTTACACGTATATAGTTGTGCAAATGTAGCTGGAAGTTGAATGTCTAAATATTTCAAGGAAGAACCACACCTTGTGAAGGAAAAGGATGCTTGCAGTTGGGAGCGCATCGCAGGAGGGATGGCAAGGGGGAGGATCTCCGATGTGTTATAGTTGATTTTAAAGTTGGAGAAAAAATTAAATCTCTGTAGTTCCCCCAAAATGTTAGGGAGGGAAATCAGCGGGTCTGTAATGTAAAAAAGAATGTCATCAGTGTACGCCAAAAGTTTTTGTTCTGTTGTTCCTAGCGTGAGCCCCTTGATGTTAGGATTGGACCATATCATGTTAAGTAGTGGTTCCAAGGTGAGGGTGTCACTGCTTTTGTGTCACTGCATCATCTAGCAGGTTTTTGTTTAACCGCCATGTCCATTGACGGACATCCGGGGATAGGGGAGCTAGAGAGACGGAGATGGGTGCATGGTCGGAGATCATCAGTGATCCAATCGATGCACCGGAGAGTGACTCCAACAAGCATTGGTCCACCAATAGGAGATCTATCCGCGTATACACGTTATGTGTGTCGGATTAGTAGCTAAAGTCTTTTACGGTGGGGTGAAGCACTCTCCAGCAATCGACCAGATGGTTAGCATGTAGGGTCTTACGGAACTGTTTGAGAAAGACGAACGAGTGTGTGGAACGATCTGAGGAGGTGTCCAACTGAGGGTCGGGCAGACATTAAATTCCCCCCACCACCACCAGTCGCCCCTCGCGGAAAGTGGAAAGGGTATCTAACAGTTTTTCCAGAAACTCTAGTTGTCTGGAATTAGGGGACAGGGGGCACCCCTGTCTTGTCCCGTTCCGTGTAGGAAAAGGGTTAGAAAGCATCCCATTTACCTTAACCCGGGCTTCTGGGGAACTATATATGGAACCTAGCCACTTGAGCATGTTATGCTCTAGGCCCAATCTGGATAGTACCACCTGAAGGTAGGCCCAGTCCACCCGGTCGAAAGCTGTTTAGCATTCGTGGATAGTAGGAGACAGGGTGGGTTGAGCCGCTGCAAGTTCGCCCAGTGAATCAATTGTATAGCTTGGTTGGAGTTATCCCTAGCCTCCCTCCCTGTTATAAATCCTGTTTGGTCCGGGTGAATTACCATCGGTAGGACGGGTTTAAGTCGATTAGCCATGACATTCGCTAATATCTTGATGTCAGTGTTTGACAACGAGATTGGCCTATAGCTGCTGGGGGTGGATGGGTCCTTCCCTTCCTTCGAGAGGACAGTGCCTTCTTCGGAAGGGAGGTGCCTGATGCCAGGGCATTAAAGTATGTGCACATGCGATCAGATAGGAGGGATGAAAATTTGCGGTAATATGCATTAGTAAACCCATCTGGGACGGGACTCTTTCCTTGCGGAAGGTCTTTAATAACTGCTTCAAGCTCCATAACAGCTATAGGCCTGTCAAGCTGCTCGCTAAGTTGTGGCGACAGTTGTGGGGCTAGTGCTTCTTCTAGGTATCATGAAATGCTTTCCGTGAGGGCATGTGACCCGCAAGTGTGGCAGGAAGCTGGTAAAGTTGGGCATAGTATTCCCGAAAGGTGTCCGCTATTTTGGAGGACAATACTGTGTGGGAGCCCGATGCTGTTTGCAGCTTATGGACGTGGCCTGATGTGCGTTGTCGTTTAAGGGCCCTAGCCAATAGTCTACCACATTTATTTCCAAACTCGTAGAATTTATGCGAGACATATCTCAATCTATCCCGTGTCCGTATTTCTAGCAGATTGGAAAGCTTTTCCTTAAGAGACACAAGCTCTTCATATAGGTATTTGGCGTTTGTGTTTAAGCTCCGCTGTGCGTAGCTGCGACAGTAGGGACTGAAGTTCCCCACTACGTGCCTTTTTGAGTCTAGATCCCTGGGATATAATTTCCCTCCCATACAGGTGCCATCCCCGTCTCTCCTGTCATGTTCTCTTTAAATATAGAGAAATAGTATCTGAGACCTGCTTTTGTGTCACTGCATCATCTAGCAGGTTTTCGTTTAACCGTCATGTCCATTGACGGACATCCAGGGATAGGGGAGCTAGAGAGACGAAGATGGGTGCATGGTCGGAGATCATCAGTGATCCAATTGATGCACCGGAGAGCGAATCCAACAAGCATTGGTCCACCAATAGGAGATCTATCCGCGTATACACGTTATGTGTGGCGGAATAGTAGCTAAAGTATTTTACGGTGGGGTGAAGCACTCTCCAGCAATCGACCAGATGGTTAGCATGTAGGGTCTTACGGAACTGTTTGAGAAAGGCGAACGAGTGTGTGGAACGATCTGAGGAGGTGTCCAACTGCGGGTCGGGAAGACATTAAATTCCCCCCCACCACCACCAGTCGCCCCTCGCGGAAAGTGAAAAGGGTATCTAACAGTTTGTCCATAAACTCTAGTTGTCTGGAATTAGGAGCATAAAGCGCCACTAGTGTAAACTTGAGGTCAAACAGAGTGCCTTTCAGATAGACAAACCTGCCGTCAGGGTCCGCATAGTGATCCAGGGGAATGAATGGGCAATTTTTATGTATCGCAACTGCCACCCCACCAGATTTAGGTCGGGGTGAATTTCTAAGATACCATTAGTTGTATAGGTATGTGGGGAGGCGTGGGAACCGAGTCAGTCCTGAAGCGAGTCTCCTGCAAGAGTAAAATGTGTGCTCCCAGTCTCTTTGTCTCAAGCCACAACTTACTGCGTTTAGATGGGGAGCTCAGGCCATGGACATTGTACGATATGATCTTCAGATCAGCCATGGTTAGTCACTGGTAACGTCGCCCCATGGGTGTATGGAGGATGAGGAGAGACCCGCAGCAGCTTTACACTGCTCTCATTTGCTCAACCAATAGCTGGGTTTCAGTAATTTAGGTGGTTGATGAGGAGGAGGTTGAACTGGGTTGCACTGCTGCTTTGATCAATTGTAGCTTTACAGCATTCAGAACTACAGGTTCCAGCATACTTCAATACTCTCTCAGAACATTATAAAAATATCTGTTAAACTATTAATATAGAACTATTTTAACTGAATTAGAATTTTCCTGGAACCTCGGTAATGAAGGCCACTTTCCCAGGACATTGTACGTGGTCACCTTGTTTTCTGTCACATTACGAGGGAGGTGTCCTTTGGCCTTAGGACTTGTATCATCTACATATTGCCTTAACCGCAATGTGATTTGCTGACTGTTCCACATCATGCGTATCACTGGGGACAAAAGACTGCATTGTGCCCCATGGATTGAAGCACAGGGAGGGGGAATGAGCAGAGAAGAGGTGGAGGGGACATAACTAAAAGTCCTCAGGCTCTGGTTGAAACTAGAGACAAGTTCTGAGACTCTCCAGAATAGGCTGGCATTATGCCCTCCCTCATTTTAACTGTTGCAGTTACAGAACAGAACATATTTATTTCAATCTCAATTTTTCTCACCTGCTGCTTGTTACTCCTGCAGATGTCCTGAGCAGCTCACAGTTTGCCTGTTCCCTACAGGTATTGTGATAACATGAAAACCTGCACATACACTTTTATCTATTCATTAATTACCCCTGCAGATTACTCAGATTACTATGGATATTAACAAAAAACAAACTAGTAAAAGTTTTTTTATCTGTAGCTGTTGTTTAAGGGATAAGTTCCCCTTACAAAAAAAATTATAAATGCACATATTTTTGTGGGTAAAAAAATTAGCATTTATAATTTTTTTTACATTGCAGCCTGTAAAGCATTGCACCTGCGATCAGCAGATACCAGGACCCTGCAGACTCTCAGCTGTCCGCCTACCTCTCATATGGGCAGATAGTTACTGAATTGCAGGAAGAATCAATGACCTATGAGAGTGGTCACAACAACCCTTGCAGTTATGTAGAACTAGAAGGGTCTGCCGCAGCGGCCGGCGATACTTGTAGTTTATTCGATGACAGGAATGAGCAATGTGGCTGTGTGGGCGGAGCCCCACACTTCTACGCTGTTTTCAGAAAGTGACAGTGGGTGTGGAGAGAAGATCTTCCGCCTGTCACAGATAGGAGAGTGCTGGTGGTGGGAGGTGGGTGTGTAGGCAGGTGCAGACTACTTTCTCCTCTGCAGGTGGCGCTTTTCCACAGCACCATTGCAGTCGGAGAGGAAGTCAGAAGTTACATGGTTCCTCTATGGTTTTCGGGGTCACTGGGGATTGAATGCTGCCGCTCCATGTGACTCTAGCAGCCATCTTGGGTCAGGCAGAGCCTATTTAACCACTTAAGGACCGCCCGCCGTCATTTTACGTCAGCTGTTTAAAGAGTAATGCCGTTGTTTTGGCAGCAGATAGCTGCCATAACCCTCGGTATCCTCTTCATCAGCGGGCTGTCCTCTTTCAGATAAACGTGGTCTTTTAAGATCACTTTTATCGTGGGCGGAAGAGGGGCCCCCCTCCCGCCGCTCCGGTGGTCTCCGATGCTTACTGGACCTGGCAAAGATGGCCCCTACTCGGCTCCACACCATTGGATGGTGGAAGCGACGTCAAACGTCACTTCCGCCCAATGGTCTTAAAGGGTAAATTTGCAAAAATTTATAGTGTACATGTTAGATCTGAGGTCTTTTTGACCCCAGATCTCACATTTAAGAGGTCCTGCCATGCTTTTTTTCTATTACAAGGGATGTTGGATTACATTCCTTGTAATAGGAATAAAAGTGACCCAAAACTTGTTTTTTGGTTTTTAAAAGGACAGTGTCAAAAAATAAAAATATAAAATTAAAGCACCCTGTCCCACCGAGCTCACACGCAGAAGCGAACACATACGCAAGTCGCTCCAACATATGAAAACGGTAATCAAACCACACATGTGAGGTATCACCGTGATCGTTAGAGCGAGAGCAGTTCTAGCACTAGACCCCCTTGTTTAGAAATTTTTAAACATCACCTAAGGAGATTTTTAAGGGTAAAAGTTTGTCGCCATTCCACGAGCGGGAACAATTTTGAAGAGTGACATGTATCAATTTACTCGGCGTAACATTATCTTTCATTATATAAAAAAAATGAGGCTAACTTTACTGTTGTCTTATTTTTTAATTTTAAAAAAGTGTATTTTTTCCCAAAAAATTGCGCTTGTAAGACTGCTGCCCAAATACGGTGTGACACAAAGTATTGCAACGACTGCCATTTTATTCTCTAGGATGTCTTAAAAATATATATATTGTTTGGGGGTTCTAAGTAATTTTCTAGCAAAAAAATATGATTTTAACTTGTAAACAAGTGTGAAAAATAGGCCCGGTCCCTAAGTAGTTAACCGCTTCCCGACCGCCTAACGCAGATATACTGCGGCAAAATGGCACGGGCAGGCAAAATCACATGCCTGTACGTGATCCTATAAATGCCTACCTGTGGGTCGCGCGCGCGCCGCCAGCGGCGCGCTCGCGGCCCGGTCGGGAGCTCCGTGACCCCGGCCGCGGGACCAGCGGACCCGATCGCCGCTGGTGTCCCGCGATCGGGTACGGAGCTGAAGAACGGGGAGAGGTTTATGTAAACAAACCTCTCCCCGCGCTTCCTACTCTGCCTGTCATTGATTGGCTGTTCCCGGTCAATCGGGAAAGCCAATCAATGACGTCAGTCGTCAGCCCCGCCCCCTAATGTAAAAAAAAACACACACGTCACAGCCCATAACCCCTCCCCTCCCCCTAGTGGTTAACCCCTTCACTACAACTGTCATTTATACATGAATCAATGCATTTAAATAGCATTGATTGCTGTATAAATGACAATGGTCCCAAAAATGTGTCAAAAATGTCCGATGTGTCCGCCATAATGTCGCAGTCACAATAAAAATCGCTGATCGCCGCCATTACTAGTAAAAAAAAAAATAATTAATAAAAATGCTATAAAACTATCCCCTATTTTGTAAACGCTATAACTTTTGCGCAAACCGATCAATAATCGCTAATTGCGATTTTTTTTACCAAAAATATGTAGAAGAATACGTATCGGCCTAAACTGAGGAAAAAAAATGTTTTTTTATATAATTTTTGGGGATATTTATTAGAGCAAAAAGCAAAAAATATTGCATTTTTTTCAAAAATTGTCGCTCTATTTTTGTTTATAGTGCAAAAAATAAAAACCGCAGGGGCGATCAAATATCACCAAAAGAAAGCTCTATTTGTGGGAAAAAAAGGACGCCAATTTTGTTTTGGAGCCACGTCGCACGACCGCACAATTGTCAGTTAAAGCAACGCAGTGCCGAATCGCAAAAAGGGGCCTGGTCCTTTGGCTGCCAATTGGTCCGGGGCTGAAGTGGTTAAAGTTATTTTAAACGATCACCTTGTAAAACAACCCATTTAGTTTTAAAATAGAAATGAAAGGTAAAACATTTGTGTATAGATATAATACGGAAAATTGTTTCATACTTACCGTAATTTTCCTTTCTTGGTGCCTATCCATGGCATTATACCTGTGATAAGCTCCGCCCCGGAGTCCTCCCCTCAGGATAGTTAATAGCTTATAAAAATGACATTCATGTCCCCCCTTAGCATTCTCCAATTACATCGAATACCAAAAAGGGAGGGCATGTATATTGCCATGGATAGGCACCAGGAAAGGAAAATTACGGTAAGTATGAAACAATTTTCCGTTTTCCTGGTTCCTCCATGGCAGTATACCTGTGATACAATAAATAGCTGATACAAGGGTGGGTAATGCTTCAAAGAAAACTTTATTTTAAGGGAAAGCGAGAGCTGACTCAATCGTCTTTCTATCAAACTCCACTGAAGTGAGTGCTCCTGGGTCAATTCTGTAATGGCGTATGAACGTATTTGGTGACGTCCATGTAGCTGCCCTGCAGATAGTTTCCAAGGATACGCTTGCTCTTGCCGCCCAAGAAGAAGAAACTGCCCTTGTAGAGTGGGCCTTTACCGCTGGTGGGTCCAACCCTCTTGCCCTATACACCTTTTGAATTAATTTTCGGATCCAAGAAGCGATAGTCCTGGCTGTGGCTTCTTCCCCTTTATTTCTACCCCAAGGTAGGATAAACAGTCTATGAGTTGTTCTGAAGGGGCTCGTGACTTGTAAGTAGGGTGCCAACACCTTAGAAATGTCCAGTTCCTGTAACGTCCCTGAGCGTGGGTCTGTAAAAGTAGGCAGTGCCCAGGTTTCAGAGAGGGCGAGATGTGATGATACCTTTGGGACAAACCCCTGTACTGTCCGTAACTCCACTCTGTCCGGAAAGAAGACTACATGCTCTTTTTCTGCCCCTAAAGCTTGCAGTTCCGAGGCTCTCCTTCCCAAAGTTATTGCCACCAGGAAGACCGCTTTGAGGGTCAAGTTCCAAAGTGAAGCGGATTCCAGAGGGATGAACGGCTGAGCCATTAGGCTCTCAAGGACTAATGGAAGATCCCAGGCTGGAAAGGCTCTTTTTGACTGTGGGCGAATCTTTTTGACTGCCTTCAAAAACTGTGTGATGAGCGAGCTTTTCTGGGTACTCGCAGAAATCGCTGCTACCTGGACTTTCAATGAACTTAGGCTGAGGCCCAGGTCCAGGCCCGACTGCAGAAACTCTAGCACTACCGCGGTAGACGGCATCGTTGGATCCGACCGCCTGTCTTCAGCAAACTGTTTGAACTTGTTCCAGACTTTAGAATACACGTAGTTTGTAGAGGGCTTCCTAGCCTTTAAGAGAGTCGAAATCAGCCTTGCCGAGCAGCCTAGGGATTGGAACTTTCCCCGCTCAGAATACAGACATGTAAATTCAACTTGTGTGGTGCTGGGTGAACGAACCTCCCTTGCGAGAGCAGCTGTGGGAATACCGGGATTTTGCGTGGCGGGCACAAGCTGAGGCTCACTGCCCAAGGGAACCATGGCCTCCTGGGCCAATAGGGGAGAATCGCCACCACCTTGACTGGTTCCCTCGTCAGTCGGAGTAGAAATTTTGTGATCAAGGGTCTTGGAGGAAAGGCATAAGCCGTCTTGCAGCGCCACAGGCTCGAGAGAGCATCCACTGCTTCCGCCTTGGGATGAGGTAGGCGGGATAGGAACCTCGGTAGTTTTGCGTTTGCTGGGGAGGCAAATAGGTCTATCTCCGGAGGATCCTGATGCTCCATGACCCAGCGGAATACTGTTGGGTGTAGAGACCACTCGTTGTTGTTCTAGAAGCAACGGGATAAACGGTCCGCTTGCTGATTTAGATGGCACGGGATGTAGACTGCCTTCAGATCTATCAGATTTTTCTCTGCCCATAGCATAATGGGTTCTACTTCCCTCAACGACAGGCTGTGGGTTCCCCCTTGCCGCTGTATATAAGATACTGCTGCCCTGTTGTCCAGCCGGACCAGCACCTGTTTCTGGAGCAGGTGTTCCCCCAGGTTCAACAGTGCTAAATAGACTGCCCGAAGTTCCAGGATATTGGATACCACTCCCTCTGTGGGAACTTCCCATCTTCCTTGTATTTCCCGGTGGCCACAGTGTGCTCCCCACCCTCTTGCACTTGCGTCGGTGGTAAGAATGGTCCAAGAGGGACACTGCAGGAGACGAGGCCTCGAAATGCAATCCTCTTTCGACCACCAGAGCAGACCTCTCCTCATGGAAGCTGAGGTCGATATCTTCTGACATAGAGACTTCCTCTTCCACTGTGTCAAAAAGCCCCACTGAAAGGTCCTCAAGTGCCAATGAGCCTAGGGCACCATCGGTATACATGCTGACATCGTCCCTATCAGACTCAAGCATTCTTTCACCTGCAGATTCGAGAGAGTCCTCACGTGGCGCATCTTCTGAGAAATTGCTGTCACCTTCTGGGGAGGGAGACGAACTGTGCCCACTTTGGTGTCGAAGAGGGCCCCTAGATAGATAATTGACATTCATGTTCCCCCTTAGCATTCTCCTTTTTTTCCTCATACCCGAAGGATAGTGGTGTGCGTGTCCTGCCTCTGCCTAAGCGCAGCTTCCGTCTGGGTTCAGGCCTCTCCCAGATGCAGTCCCCTGTCTTGGGTTGCTAACAGCGCTGATAAGAGGGGAGCCCCTTCTGAGGGTCTTTTGGGGCGGCAGCAGCTTCCTAAGTAGGAGCAACAGTCTGCAGGCAGGCAATGCTGGTCTCCATGGAGGCAGGTAGGTGCTTAATCTGGAGCCTTTTCTTTTTTTTATTCCTCCCTTTCCCTGTCCGCTTTACAGGTATATATTTTCTGTCCTGACAGGCTCCCTCCTAGAGTCAGGTCGCTGGGGTACACAATTTGGGGGGTATGGGGAGCGGTAGAGCGCGGAGTGCCGCCGCTCTGCAGGACTTATGGACTTGGTCTGCGCCGTATTGGGCTGCGAGCGTCGTGACGTCACGGCGCATGCGCGGTCGGGCGGCGCCATCTTGCTTCAGGGCAAAATTGCTGTTTTTGCCCCTATTCGGCTGGGGGCGGGAGGCGAGGGAAATCTCCTCCCCCCCCCCCCCCCCTATAGCATTTAAAAACGTTAGAGGGCCCAGTAAGTGACAGGCCCTCCAAGGGTTAGGTCTATTCCAAGGAGTGCTCCTGCGCTACTCTGCTGTCTGCCAAGAGAGTATGTAATTGCTTTAGGGAAGATATTTTTTGTATACATTTGAATGTTGCTACATTTAGGATATACTATTGGGGGAATCTAAGCCCTTGTCAGAAAAAAAAAATATTTTTTTTCTTTTGGGAGGGGAAAAGAGTGAGGATAAAAAAAAAAAAAAGAGGGGGAAGAAAACTAAATATGTGCATATTAAACGGTTTTGTTTGGTTGAGGGAAACAGTAGGATGTCCTTTTTTTTCTCATCGATCGTTTCTATCTATTCCTTAGTCTCTGTTCAGTCATCTTCTGCCCTTGCTTGCCTCTACAAAATGAGCCAGCAGCCATTTGACCAAGACCCTCGCTTCCTTAGGTAAGGGCACGTACAGCCATGTATGGATATGGGTATGTATGCATGTATATATATATATGAAAAACGGAGTGAACAAAATATCTGCGCTAATTCCAAATAAAGAACATATATAATGCTGCTAACACAGTTTGTTGATAAGCAAACTAATAAAATATAAAAACCAGAGTGTAGCGCTATAGCAAAAAAAGTGATATAGAATGATTATCGGAACAAATGAAAATCCATCAAACACAAAAGTGATATAAAGTGGTTATCAAAGCCAATGACAGTCCATCAAACAAACGAACATCGACTGTGTAGTGATATATGGTAAATCTTCCACCAAAGTTCAGTGCAACGAAGCCCAAAAGGAAAAAAAACTTTCAACTCACGTGATCTCGATCTGCTTACCAGAAAGATGAATTTAGTGAGCGATGTTAGCATACAAAGCCAGAGGTTGGTACTCAAATTCGATGAACACGATGGCGGAAGGCCGATCCAGAGATCTTCAATGGATTGTTGGTAACGGGATTCTCAGAGCCGAATTAAAATGTAATGTGCATTTGCTCTCTCATATATAGTACATGGGGCTTCTTGTTTCTACCATTCAGAATGATAAGTAAAATAAAAGATTGTTCTAAAAGAGTGCCTTGTGCTGTTACTGTCGTTTCAGCCCTATACACCAGAGCACGTCTAATCAGATGTCTGGCCATCAGAGTGGACGTTCCCACCCCAGCTCAGGTCACAGCCGCTCAGCCGGCTCCCGCCATTCCAAAGGGAAATCCTCCTCCAAAAGGCATAGGTCCTTCAGTCCACCCAGAAGAGGGGAGTGCAGAGCATGCGGGGCAACCTCATTGCCAGACAAACGAATCTGCAGGGACTGTTTGCAGGGGTATGCAAACCAGGAAAGAGCGGAAGCAGAGCAGGTCACAGATCTGATCAAAAGGGTGGTTAAGGACTTCCTGGTGGAGCTGATGCAGATGAACCCACCCAGGCAGGACACTCCCAGTGACCAACTGCTACCCTCAGATCTAGCCATTCCGGGCCCATCCACTACAGACCGGGCTGACCCGACGCCTGGACCCCCTCCCCCAACAGGAGATAGGGGCGATTCGGAAGATTCCCTGGATGAGGCAGACCCCTCTGGCTTCAACTTTGGCCTAGTGCAGCCATTTGTCTCTGCAGTTAAGCAAGCCATTGGTTGGGAGGAAGTGGAGGAACCCCCTAAGAAAACAAAGTCTTTCTTTCCCTTCCTGAAGAAGAAGCAAAACTTTTTCCCCTTTCTGGACGAGTTGAAAGACCTAGTAGAGGGGGAATGGAAGCGAACAGATAAACGTTTTTCCTTAAATAAACTCCAGAAGCTCTACCCCCTGGCAGAGGCGGATGCGGCCCTACTAGATACCCCTCCAATAGTGGATGCCGCAATAGTCCGCCTAGCAAAGAGTGTCACCCTACCTATGGAGGACTCTACATCCTTTAACCGCTTCAGCACCGGGCCATTTTACACCCTTCCTTACCAGAACACTTTTTGCGATTCGGCACTGCAGCGTTTTAACTAACAATTGCGCGGTCGTGCAACTTTACACCCAAACAAAATTGACGTCCATTTTTTCCCACAAATAGAGCTTTCTTTTGGTGGTATTTGATCACCTCTGCGGTTTTTATTTTTTGCTCTATAAACAAAAGAAGAGCGACAATTTTGAAAAAAAAAACACAATATTTTTTACTTTTTGCTATAATAAATATCCCATTTTAAAAAAAACAAAACAATTTTTTTACTCCGTTTAGGCCGATAAGTATTCTTCTACATATTTTTGGTAAAAAAAATCGCAATAAGCGTATATATTGATCGGTTTGCGCAAAAGTTATAGCGTCTACAAAATAGGGAATAGATTTATTGCATTTTTTTTTTTTTTTACTAGTAATGGCGGCGATCTGCAATTTTTTTTTTTCGGGACTGCGACATTGCGGCGGACACTTCGGACACTTTTGACACATTTTTGGGACCATTCACATTTACACAGCGATCGTTGCTATAAAATTGCATTGATTACTGTGTAAATGTAACTGGCAGGGAAGGGGTTAACACTAGGGGGCGCTGCAGGGGTTAATATGTTCCCTAATGTAGTGATTCTAACTGTGGGGGGAGGGGACTCACAAGGGGAGGAGACCGATCAGTGTTCCTCCGTACTGGGAACACATGAGTCTCCTCGCCACTGACAGGACGTGGAGCTGTGTGTTTTCCTGTTGTTTTAACGGGCAATCGCGGGTGCCTGGCGGACATCGCGGCCGCCAGGCACGCGCACCGGGTCCCGAGCGACGCTGCGCGCGCGCGCGCCCCCTAGGCGGCCGGGAATGGGAGGACGTCATATGACGCCCACCCAGGATGGGAGATCCACCTGCTGGGCGTCATATGTACATGGGCGGGTATTGAAGCGGTTAAGGACCCACTGGACAAGCGCATAGACGCGGACCTAAAGAAGGCCTACCAGCTAGCCGGGGGGGCCTGCAGGCCGGCCATCGCCTTGGCCTCAGTTTCTAACGCAGTCAAAGTGTGGACAGAGAATATGGAGGTGGCCATTCGGGAGGAGGTACCGAAAGAGGACATTATAAAGGCCTTAGACGAGTTGAAACTGTCAGCGAAAGACGGGCATCCATTATAAGGACATTATAAAGGCCTTAGACGAGTTGAAACTGTCAGCGAAATTTATGGGGGAGGCCGCAATTGACTCCTTAAGATACTCAGCCAGGGCAATGCTGCACACGGTCATGGCCAAACGGGCATTATGGCTGAAGCCGTGGGCGGCAGACGGGCATCCAAGCAAAACTGGTGTAAAATCCCATTTGATGGGAAGGCCCTCTTTGGGGAGAAATTGGAGAAGGCAATCTCGAGAGTGACCGGAGGAAAGTCAGGGTTACTCCCCCAGGACAGGAGAGTAAGACGCTCTTGAGTTGTATCCTCCAAGTTCCAGTGGTCCAGGAACAGGAACTTTAACAATTCCCGGCAAAGCAGGGACCCCAAAAAGAATTGGAGAAGAACGCAGACGACCTTTTTGAAGGCGAACCAACAGAGAAGTTTTCCCAACGCCCAAGAAGGGGCGAAACCCTTTTGACAGCAGTCCATCCCCACCAGTAGGGGCCAGATTGAGGGAGTTCGCAGAGGTCTGGAGTCGCAGCTGCGGAGACCTGTGGGTGGTCTCTACGGTCAAGTTCGGTCATTTCTGGACCTTCCAGGATCGACCTCCAAAGGACTCATTCAGTCGAACCAAAATTCCTTCTTCTCCTCAAAAGGCGGAAGCTCTGCTAGATTACCTCAGGCTCCTATTAGCGCAGAAGGCGGTAATTCCTGTACCTCCCTCCGAGAGATTCACAGGTTTCTACTCTCCTCTCTTTCTTACTCCCAAAAAGGGGGGAGAGTGGAGACCGGTGGTGGATCTGAAGAGACTAAACCGTTGGATACAATTCGATTCTTTCAAGATGGAATCCCTACATACAATCATCCACACTATTCTACCAGGGGACTGGATGGTCTCGGTGGATTTACGGGATGCCTACTTCCATGTGCCCGTTCTACCAGCCTTTCAGAAGTTCCTGAGAGTGGCAGTAGGCTCAACGCACCTTCAGTTCCAGTGCCTTCCCTTTGGCCTGTGTACTTCGCCAAGAATATTCTCAAAGGTGCTGATATCAGTCCTGGCACCACTCAGGGAAAAAGGTCTGCGTGTCTTCCATTTTTTGGACGACATCCTTCTCTTGGCGGCCAGTCCTGGCCAGTTGGTGACGCACAGGCAGATTCTTCTGGCCACCCTCACAGAATTTGGGTGGTTGATAAACTCCAAGAAGAGTGTCCTGACCCCAACCCAGGCAATGATCTATCTAGGGGCCCTCTTCGACACCAAAGTGGGCACAGTTCGTCTCCCTCCCCAGAAGGTGACAGCAATTTCTCAGAAGATGCGCCACGTGAGGACTCTCTCGAATCTGCAGGTGAAAGAATGCTTGAGTCTGATAGGGACGATGTCAGCATGTATACCGATGGTGCCCTAGGCTCATTGGCACTTGAGGACCTTTCAGTGGGGCTTTTTGACACAGTGGAAGAGGAAGTCTCTATGTCAGAAGATATCGACCTCAGCTTCCATGAGGAGAGGTCTGCTCTGGTGGTCGAAAGAGGATTGCATTTCGAGGCCTCGTCTCCTGCAGTGTCCCTCTTGGACCATTCTTACCACCGACGCAAGTGCAAGAGGGTGGGGAGCACACTGTGGCCACCGGGAAATACAAGGAAGATGGGAAGTTCCCACAGAGGGAGTGGTATCCAATATCCTGGAACTTCGGGCAGTCTATTTAGCACTGTTGAACCTGGGGGAACACCTGCTCCAGAAACAGGTGCTGGTCCGGCTGGACAACAGGGCAGCAGTATCTTATATACAGCGGCAAGGGGGAACCCACAGCCTGTCGTTGAGGGAAGTAGAACCCATTATGCTATGGGCAGAGAAAAATCTGATAGATCTGAAGGCAGTCTACATCCCGGGCCATCTAAATCAGCAAGCGGACCGTTTATCCCGTTGCTTCTAGAACAACAACGAGTGGTCTCTACACCCAACAGTATTCCGCTGGGTCATGGAGCATCAGGATCCTCCGGAGATAGACCTATTTGCCTCCCCAGCAAACGCAAAACTACCGAGGTTCCTATCCCGCCTACCTCATCCCAAGGCGGAAGCAGTGGATGCTCTCTCGAGCCTGTGGCGCTGCAAGACGGTTTATGCCTTTCCTCCAAGACCCTTGATCACAAAATTTCTACTCCGACTGATGAGGGAACCAGTCAAGGTGGTGGCGATTCTCCCCTATTGGCCCAGGAGGCCATGGTTCCCTTGGGCAGTGAGCCTCAGCTTGTGCCCGCCACGCAAAATCCCGGTATTCCCACAGCTGCTCTCGCAAGGGAGGTTCGTTCACCCAGCACCACACAAGTTGAATTTACATGTCTGTATTCTGAGCGGGGAAAGTTCCAATCCCTAGGCTGCTCGGCAAGGCTGATTTCGACTCTCTTAAAGGCTAGGAAGCCCTCTACAAACTACGTGTATTCTAAAGTCTGGAACAAGTTCAAACAGTTTGCTGAAGACAGGCGGTCGGATCCAACGATGCCGTCTACCGTGGTAGTGCTAGAGTTTCTGCAGTCGGGCCTGGACCTGGGCCTCAGCCTAAGTTCATTGAAAGTCCAGGTAGCAGCGATTTCTGCGAGTACCCAGAAAAGATGGGCGGAGGACTCGCTCATCACACAGTTTTTGAAGGCAGTCAAAAAGATTCGCCCACCGTCAAAAAGAGCCTTTCCAGCCTGGGATCTTCCATTAGTCCTTGAGAGCCTAATGGCTCAGCCGTTCATCCCTCTGGAATCCGCTTCACTTTGGAACTTGACCCTCAAAGCGGTCTTCCTGGTGGCAATAACTTCGGGAAGGAGAGCTTCGGAACTGCAAGCTTTAGGGGCAGAAAAAGAGCATGTAGTCTTCTTTCCGGACAGAGTGGAGTTACGGACAGTACAGGGGTTTGTCCCAAAGGTATCATCACATCTCGCCCTCTCTGAAACCTGGGCACTGCCTACTTTTACAGACCCACGCTCAGGGACGTTACAGGAACTGGACATTTCTAAGGTGTTGGCACCCTACTTACAAGTCACGAGCCCCTTCAGAACAACTCATAGACTGTTTATCCTACCTTGGGGTAGAAATAAAGGGAAAGAAGCCACAGCCAGGACTATCGCTTCTTGGATCCGAAAATTAATTCAAAAGGTGTATAGGGCAAGAGGGTTGGACCCACCAGCGGTAAAGGCCCACTCTACAAGGGCAGTTTCTTCTTCTTGGGCGGCAAGAGCAAGCGTATCCTTGGAAACTATGTGCAGGGCAGCTACATGGACGTCACCAAATACGTTCATACGCCATTACAGAATTGACCCAGGAGCACTCACTTCAGTGGAGTTTGATAGAAAGACGATTGAGTCAGCTCTCGCTTTCCCTTAAAATAAAGTTTTCTTTGAAGCATTACCCACCCTTCTATCAGCTATTTATTGTATCACAGGTATACTGCCATGGAGGCACCAGGAAAACGGAAAATTGTTTCATACTTACCGTAATTTTCCTTTCCTGGTGCCTATCCATGGCAATATACATGCCCTCCCTTTTTGGTATTCGATGTAATTGGAGAATGCTAAGGGGGGACATGAATGTCATTTTTATAAGCTATTAACTATCATGACGGGAGGACTCCGGGGCGGAGCTTATCACAGGTATAATGCCATGGATAGGCACCAAGAAAGGAAAATTACGGTAAGTATGAAACAATTTTCCGTATTATATCTATACACAAATGTTTTACCTTTCATTTCTATTTTAAACTAAATGGGTTGTTTTACAAGGTGATCGTTTAAAATAACTTTAACCACTTCAGCCCCGGACCAATTGGCAGCCAAAGGACCAGGCCCCTTTTTGCGATTCGGCACTGCGTTGCTTTAACTGACAATTGCGCGGTCGTGCGACGTGGCTCCAAAACAAAATTGGCGTCCTTTTTTTCCCACAAATAGAGCTTTCTTTTGGTGATATTTGATCGCCCCTGCGGTTTTTATTTTTTGCACTATAAACAAAAATAGAGCGACAATTTTGAAAAAAATGCAATATTTTTTGCTTTTTGCTCTAATAAATATCCCCAAAAAATATATAAAAAAAAACATTTTTTTTTCCTCAGTTTAGGCCGATACGTATTCTTCTACATATTTTTGGTAAAAAAAATCGCAATTAGCCATTATTGATCGGTTTGCGCAAAAGTTATAGCGTTTACAAAATAGGGGATAGTTTTATAGCATTTTTATTAATATTTTTTTTTTTACTAGTAATGGCGGCGATCAGCGATTTTTATTGTGACTGCGACATTATGGCGGACACATCGGACATTTTTGACACATTTTTGGGACCATTGTCATTTATACAGCAATCAATGCTATTTAAATGCATTGATTCATGTATAAATGACAGTTGTAGTGAAGGGGTTAACCACTAGGGGGAGGGGAGGGGTTATGGGCTGTGACGTGTGTGTTTTTTTTTACATTAGGGGGCGGGGCTGACGACTGACGTCATTGATTGGCTTTCCCGATTGACCGGGAACAGCCAATCAATGACAGGCAGAGTAGGAAGCGCGGGGAGAGGTTTGTTTACATAAACCTCTCCCCGTTCTTCAGCTCCGTACCCGATCGCGGGACACCAGCGGCGATCGGGTCCACTGGTCCCGCGGCCGGGGTCACGGAGCTCCCGACCGGGCCGCGAGCGCGCCGCTGGTGGCGCGCGCGCGCGCGACCCACGGGTAGGCATTTATAGGATCACGTACAGGCACGTGATTTTGCCTGCCCGTGCCATTTTGCCGCAGTATATCTGCGTTAGGCGGTCGGGAAGCGGTTAACTACTTAGGGACCGGGCCTATTTTTCACACTTGTTTACAAGTTAAAATCATATTTTTTTGCTAGAAAATTACTTAGAACCCCCAAACAATATATATATTTTTAAGACATCCTAGAGAATAAAATGGCAGTCGTTGCAATACTTTGTGTCACACCGTATTTGGGCAGCAGTCTTACAAGCGCAATTTTTTGGGAAAAAATACACTTTTTTAAAATAAAAAAATAAGACAACAGTAAAGTTAGCCTCATTTTTTTTTATATAATGAAAGATAATGTTACGCCGAGTAAATTGATACATGTCACGCTTCAAAATTGTTCCCGCTCGTGGAATGGCGACAAACTTTTACCCTTAAAAATCTCCTTAGGTGATGTTTAAAAATTTCTAAACAAGGGGGTCTAGTGCTAGAACTGCTCTCGCTCTAACGATCACGGTGATACCTCACATGTGTGGTTTGATTACCGTTTTCATATGTTGGAGCGACTTGCGTATGTGTTCGCTTCTGCGTGTGAGCTCGGTGGGACAGGGTGCTTTAATTTTATATTTTTATTTGTTGACACTGTCCTTTTAAAAACCAAAAAACAAGTTTTGGGTCACTTTTATTCCTATTACAAGGAATGTAATCCAACATCCCTTGTAATAGAAAAAAAAGCATGGCAGGACCTCTTAAATGTGAGATCTGGAGTCAAAAAGACCTCAGATCTAACATGTACACTATAATGCAATAAATAAAAAAAAATATTTTTTTTTGCAAATTTACCCTTTAAGACCATTGGGCGGAAGTGACGTTTGACGTCGCTTCCACCATCCAATGGTGTGGAGCCGAGTAGGGGCCATCTTTGCCTGGTCCAGTAAGCGTCGGAGACCACCGGAGCGGCGGGAGGGGGGCCCCTCTTCCGCCCACGATAAAAGTGATCTTAAAAGACCACGTTTATCTGAAAGAGGACAGCCCGCTGATGAAGAGGATACCGAGGGTTATGGCAGCTATCTGCTGCCAAAACAACGGCATTACTCTTTAAACAGCTGACGTAAAATGACGGCGGGCGGTCCTTAAGTGGTTAAATAGGCTCTGCCTGACCCAAGATGGCTGCTAGAGTCACATGGAGCGGCAGCATTCAATCCCCAGTGACCCCGAAAACCATAGAGGAACCATGTAACTTCTGACTTCCTCTCCGACTGCAATGGTGCTGTGGAAAAGCGCCACCTGCAGAGGAGAAAGTAGTCTGCACCTGCCTACACACCCACCTCCCACCACCAGCACTCTCCTATCTGTGACAGGCGGAAGATCTTCTCTCCACACCCACTGTCACTTTCTGAAAACAGCGTAGAAGTGTGGGGCTCCGCCCACACAGCCACATTGCTCATTCCTGTCATCGAATAAACTACAAGTATCGCCGGCCGCTGCGGCAGACCCTTCTAGTTCTACATAACTGCAAGGGTTGTTGTGAGCACTCTCATAGGTCATTGATTCTTCCTGCAATTCAGTAACTATCTGCCCATATGAGAGGTAGGCGGACAGCTGAGAGTCTGCAGGGTCCTGGTATCTGCTGATCGCAGGTGCAATGCTTTACAGGCTGCAATGTAAAAAAAATTATAAATGCTAATTTTTTTACCCACAAAAATATGTGCATTTATAATTTTTTTTGTAAGGGGAACTTATCCCTTAAACAACAGCTACAGATAAAAAAACTTTTACTAGTTTGTTTTTTGTTAATATCCATAGTAATCTGAGTAATCTTCAGGGGTAATTAATGAATAGATAAAAGTGTATGTGCAGGTTTTCATGTTATCACAATACCTGTAGGGAACAGGCAAACTGTGAGCTGCTCAGGACATCTGCAGGAGTAACAAGCAGCAGGTGAGAAAAATTGAGATTGAAATAAATATGTTCTGTTCTGTAACTGCAACAGTTAAAATGAGGGAGGGCATAATGCCAGCCTATTCTGGAGAGTCTCAGAACTTGTCTCTAGTTTCAACCAGAGCCTGAGGACTTTTAGTTATGTCCCCTCCACCTCTTCTCTGCTCATTCCCCCTCCCTGTGCTTCAATCCATGGGGCACAATGCAGTCTTTTGTCCCCAGTGATACGCATGATGTGGAACAGTCAGCAAATCACATTGCGGTTAAGGCAATATGTAGATGATACAAGTCCTAAGGCCAAAGGACACCTCCCTCGTAATGTGACAGAAAACAAGGTGACCACGTACAATGTCCTGGGAAAGTGGCCTTCATTACCGAGGTTCCAGGAAAATTCTAATTCAGTTAAAATAGTTCTATATTAATAGTTTAACAGATATTTTTATAATGTTCTGAGAGAGTATTGAAGTATGCTGGAACCTGTAGTTCTGAATGCTGTAAAGCTACAATTGATCAAAGCAGCAGTGCAACCCAGTTCAACCTCCTCCTCATCAACCACCGAAATTACTGAAACCCAGCTATTGGTTGAGCAAATGAGAGCAGTGTAAAGCTGCTGCGGGTCTCTCCTCATCCTCCATACACCCATGGGGCGACGTTACCAGTGACTAACCATGGCTGATCTGAAGATCATATCGTACAATGTCCATGGCCTGAGCTCCCCATCTAAACGCAGTAAGTTGTGGCTTGAGACAAAGAGACTGGGAGCACACATTTTACTTTTGCAGGAGACTCGCTTCAGGACTGACTCGGTTCCCACGCCTCCCCACACACCTATACAACTAATGGTATCTTAGAAATTCACCCCGACCTAAATCTGGTGGAGTGGCAGTTGCGATACATAAAAATTGCCCATTCATTCTCCTGGATCACTATGCGGACCCTGACGGCAGGTTTGTCTATCTGAAAGGCACTCTGTTTGACCTCAAGTTTACACTAGTGGCGCTTTATGCTCCTAATTCCAGACAACTAGAGTTTATGGACAAACTGTTAGATACCCTTTTCACTTTCCGCGAGGGGCGACTGGTGGTGGTGGGGGGGAATTTAATGTCTGCCCGACCCTCAGTTGGACACCTCCTCAGATCGTTCCACACACTCGTTCGTCTTTCTCAAACAGTTCCGTAAGACCCTACATGCTAACCATCTGGTCGATTGCTGGAGAGTGCTTCACCCCACCGTAAAAGACTTTAGCTACTAATCCGACACACATAACGTGTATACGCGGATAGATCTCCTATTGGTGGACCAATGCTTGTTGGAGTCACTCTCCGGTGCATCGATTGGATCACTGATGATCTCCGACCATGCACCCATCTCCGTCTCTCTAGCTCCCCTATCCCCGGATGTCCGTCAATGGACATGGCGGTTAAACGAAAACCTGCTAGATGATGCAGTGACACAAAAGCAGTGACACCCTCACCTTGGAACCACTACTTAACATGATATGGTCCAATCCTAACATCAAGGGGCTCACGCTAGGAACAACAGAACAAAAACTTTTGGCGTACACTGATGACATTCTTTTTTACATTACAGACCCGCTGATTTCCCTCCCTAACATTTTGGGGGAACTACAGAGATTTAATTTTTTCTCCAACTTTAAAATCAACTATAACACATCGGAGATCCTCCCCCTTGCCATCCCTCCTGCGATGCGCTCCCAACTGCAAGCATCCTTTTCCTTCACAAGGTGTGGTTCTTCCTTGAAATATTTAGACATTCAACTTCCAGCTACATTTGCACAACTATATACGTGTAACTTCGCCCCCTTACTCAACACGATTAAAGCTGATCTTTAACAATGGGATCGCACCACCTTCTCATGGATGGGCCGAGTCAGTATTCTGAAAATTAATGTACTGCCAAGAATTCTTTTCTCTCATAAAATGTATATGGCAGGGTTGTGTACCCCGCTTGGCCCTCCACACACTGCAACATCCCAAGAGGCTCGGGGGGTTGGGGGTCTCCTCCATACGCAGGTACTTTGAGGCGGTTGCCCTGCAAAGGATTCTCGACTGGCAACATCACACTGCCACTAAATCTTGGGTTCCTTTTGAGAAATTCCTGGCCCGACGTAACTTGTCTCATGCCCCATGGCTCCCCCGGGATTGTCGAGGCCTCTCAGATTTTGTGTCATCGGTCTCTGTCCATGTGCTGAGGTTATGGGATACACTAAATGCAAGGGAGCTGGTATTGCAGCCTGTGTCCCCGCTTGCACATCTTGGGGGCTTCCCCTGGTTCACCCCAGGGGAACACCTCTCCTATTTCCACATGTGGGCAAGGGATGGGGAGACGCGACGCGGGAGGTTTGTACACGAGCAAGGCCTAGTCTCTTTGGACTGGCTACGCTCCCAATTCGGCCGATTCCCGATGGACGAATGGCGCTATAGACAATTACAACACTTTATCAGTAGTCTGCCTTACCCTATCCGACCTCCTTCCTCCCTGACCCCGTTTGAAAGGCTATGTAGGTTTGTAGACCCCATTCCTCACTCTATTTCCGTGCTTTATGGGATGTTGCAGTCTGCGGAGTCTCAGGGTAAGCCAATATACATACGAGAATGGGAGAGAGACCTGCAACATACATTCTCAGAGGCTCAATTGAGTTATATCATCTCACTCACAAGAGCTCAGTGGACACTAATGCCGTGTACACACAATCGGAATTTCCAACGGAAACAGTCCGATGGGAGCTTTTCATCGGATTTTCTGACTGTGTGTATGCCCATCGATCTTTTTCTGTCAGCATTACCGACGGACTTTGGATTGAGAGCCTGTTCTTAATTTTTCCGACGGAAAACCTTTCTATCGGATTTTCCGATCGTGTGTATGCAATTCCGACACGCAAAATTCCGACGCATGCTCGGAAACAATTCCGATGGATGCTCGGAAGCATTAAACTTCCCTTTTTATAGTGCCGTCGAACGTGTTGTATGTCGCGGTGTTATTGACCGTTGGAATTTGGTGTGACCGTGCGTAGGCAAGACAGTTTGAGCGAAATTGCGTTGGAATTCCGACGGCAAAACTATCAGAGCTTTTTCCAACGAGAATTGCGATCGTGTGTACGTGGCATTAGATGCAAGAAAATAGATTTAAGCTGTTGACTCGCTGGTTTAGAGTTCCAACGACCCTGGCTAAGATATATCCGACAGCCTCTGATGCCTGTTGGAGGGGCTGTGGGCTTCGAGGCACTTTCCTGCACATTTGGTGGGAATGGCCGAGGCTTCAGCCCTTTTGGCAGGATATTAGGGCACGGATAAAAATTATTTTAGATATAGATTTGCAGGATTCCCCATTGGCAAGTGCCATTCACTCCTCTAAGCCTTTACCGTAAATCAATTCTTCCACACCTCTTAAACGCTGCCTGGCATCTGATTCCTTTACTTCGGAAGTCAGCCCATGTTCCAGAGCGACCCGACTGGGTGCATCTTCTCAACTCTATCATGGCAGCGGAGGAGTGTATGTCGAAGTGCAAGGACAGGTATGATAGATTTTATGCTATCTGGGCCACTTGGATACACTATACATCTAATATGACACAGACACCATCTACTGCCACTACTGGGCAGGCAGATTAGTGGATAATTTATTGGAGGATGAGACCTACGCACCTCAAACCCCTAGAATCTCTATAACAGCTTCTGATTTATACCTACGGCTGTATTGCTGTTTGATCGTTCTGTTCTTTGTTCTCAGGTATGCCCATTCCCCCTCTCCCCCTTTCCCCACCATTTCACTTTGGGTTATGTTGGATCCTATATATGAGAACACAAACCTGTTTTGATACAACTGTTAAAATACTTGCAAGCCCCCCTGTGACTGGGGTATAACTTGATGAAGTCATATGAGGCTAGCTATCTGAATGTATCAAAGGTTGCTTTACGCTCACAACCCAATGTCCTATATTGTCCCCGTATGTGCCCCTTGGGCATTGATTGTTTTTTTTTCCTTTTTTTCTGTTTAGCTGTGTTTTGCTTTTATCAATGTATGTTATTTTGAAAATATAAACTAAAGATTATATATATAAAAAAAAAAAAGACACCAGTCCATCCAGTTCAACCTATGAGGTGTGTGTGTAAGTGTTTATGTCAATAGTATATTGTATATCCCTGTATGTCCTCCCCTGTGCACGCTCCCTGTGCGCGCCCTGCAGGGCGCACGGGGAGCGCGCTGTGATCACTGAGTCACAGAGACTCAGCTGATCACCGATCCTAGTAAGGGGCCCCTTACCATGTGATCAGCTGTCAGCCAATGACAGCTGATCACATGATGTAAACAAAAGCTTGGTGATTGTTTTTTTCTCCTCACGCTGACAGCGTGAGGAGAAAAAAAAACGATCACTGGCTCATGTTAAAGGGACATCGGTCCCGAAGAGGAAGAAGGCACATCTGCCTCCTCTGTGCCATTTAGTACCCTCTGCTAGTGCCACCTGTCATTGTGCCCATAGTGCCCACAGTGCCACCTATCAATGCCCATGAGTGCCACCTATCAATGCCCACCAGTGGTGCCAATCAGTGCCACCTAGCAGTGCTGCCTATCAGTGTAAGCAATCAGTGCCCATCGCTGCCACCCACCACTGCCACCCATCAGTGCCCATCGCTGCCACCTATTGGTGCCCATCACTGCCGCCTCATCAGTGTACATCAATGAAGGAGAAAAAATACCTGTTTACAAAATTTTATAACAAAATATTAAAAAATATAAAACATTTTTTTTTTAATTTAGCCTTTTTAATTTTTTTTAGCAAAAAATAAAAACCGCAGAGGTGAACAAATACCACCAAAAGAAAGCTCTATTTGTGGGGAAAAAATGATAAAAATGTCATTTGGGTACAGTGTAGCATGATCCCGCAATTGTCATTCAAGCACTGAAAGCTGAAAATAGGTCTGGACAGGAGGGGGGTTTAAGTGCCCAATAAGCAAGTGGTTAAACCATCGACGCTCCTTGCTGATACCACTGCTTGTGGAAGAGAATTCCATATCCTTACCGCTCTGACAGTAAAGAACTTTCTACGCAGTTTAAGGTTAAACCGCTTCTTTTCCAGTTTTAGTGAATGGCTGCGTGTCTTTTTATATTCCCTAATACTGAATAGTTTTTTTCCTTATACTAGGGTCACCAGTATGGTATTTGTACATTGATATCATATCCCCTCTCAAGCGTCTCCTCTCCAAGAAAATAAGTTAAATTCCTGTAGTCTTTGCCCATAGCGGAGGTCCTCCATTTCCTTAATTAGCTTTGTCGCCCTTCTCTGGACTTTCTCCAGTTCCAGCACATCCTTCCTGAGGACAGGTGCCCAGAACTGGACGACATACTCAAAATGCGGCCGAACCAAAGTCTTGTAGATTTGGAGAATTGTTGTTTTATCTCTGGATTGAATGCCCTTTTTAATGCATGCCAATATTCTGTTGGCTTTGCTTGCAGCAGCTTGGCATTCTATGCCATTGCTGAGCCTGTCATCTACTAGGTCCTTTTCCAGTGCCCAATGTACATTGGAACCAGCAGAAAAATTGTCTGTGACCTGGCATACCCCCGTTCAAAAAAGGCAGTTATATTTAGCTAGACAATTATTGTTATACCAGTTTGCCCCTTTTCCGCCATGAACACAGGAAGGGCTTCCCACAAAATTTAGTGACAACAAGGCTACAAAGGGGGGAATCCGCAAGTCTGAGGAACGAGGAAGTGCTGGCCGTGAAGTGAAGAGAGGTTTATGTCCTGTCCACCATCCACAATGACACCTTGGTGGAGATTCATGGAAGACGCGGCCCCATTGTAAAGCTTGAATGCATCAACGATTATAATTAGTTCATTATGGGGGGGGGGGGGGGGTGGATTTAAAAAACAGATGCTGCCCTATTTATCAACATGAAAGTCCAGTTTCTGGTATAAATAAGTTGCATTTTATCTGTTCTATATGGCCATGTATAATTCGTACATCATTTATGAAAAGTCAACAGAAAGACCCAGCACCTTCTTCAAATATATTGAAGAAATTGTCACTGCCCTGAGTGCCCTTATTTAACAGCAATTATCCCCCCCCCCCCCCCCAGGAAGCATTCACTCTGATTGTGTGAGTTAACTTCATGAGCAACGTTTCCCGAAAATATTTAACACACAGAATCAAGAAGAAGACGCCAAAAGAAATGTTGTGTATGCAACAGAGAATGCTTCAGACGTTATCACACAACCCTAAGATATTAGTTCCCCTTATTTTTAACAGCCTGCCCTGTTTCAAATACCTGTGCAGATCATTTGCCTGCTACCTCGATTGACCACATTTCTACCTTCCACGTAAACTGACCCTGGCCTGTTTGTAACGATGCCTTTGCCTGACATTTTGATTGTTTCTAAACCATGTTTCCCCCTTCCACGTTAACTGGCCTGTTTATCGATGATTCCTCTGCCTGCCGTATGGATTGTTTCTAAATCGTGTTTTTGTCTTCCACTTGCACTTACCTTGGCCTCTTAATCAACCATGTTTTTGCCTGCCGCTTAAACTGATCTTTTGCCCTGCTACTGTAGTACACAGGGGTCTCACATATGTGAGGGACTTCAGAATAGTGTTCCGAGTATAGAAAAACAGTTTTTGGATTTCTCTGGGTGTTGTAATTCCCAGAACAGGGTCTGGAGACTGGAGGCTTCAAAGAGATTTGGGTGGGAGAAGCCTCAACCCCTGTCCCCATTCTTTCCTAACCGAGGCCCTAAGCTTGATGTTCATTCCTGATGCCTGGGAAAATACTTTGGCTGTGCTGACCATATCGCTGCCTGTAATGACCCAGGATTTTATGGACCATGTTCCTTCCAGCTGCCTGGACCAATACCTAGGCTGTACTGACCATATCTCTGCTTGCTGCCTGTACTGACTATGGACAGTATTGCTGCTGCTGACCATGTGCCTGCTGCTGACCATATTGCTGCTGCTGACCATCTGCCTGCTACTTGGACCAATGCTTTGTTTGTTCCCACAGTATCTCTGCCTGCTGCCTGTACTGACTATGGACAGTATATAATGTATTTTGGGGTGTAATTGATATGTACATGTGTATGTGTTAGAAATATGAAGGGCCTTTAAAAATGTGATAGATAGTCAGGAAATTAGATGTGTAATTTATGCTCCTAGAATGCTTGAAGGTGCTACTTGGATGTTGAGCCTCTGTATGTGGTCAGAATGTATTTTGGGGTGTAATTTTTTTTCATGCTATGTGTTAGAAATATCATATACATTGACAACTGTGTGTTTGCTTTCCAAAATGCGGTCATTTTGTGGGCAATTCCATTGTTCTGGTGCTCCAGGGCCTTCAAAAATGTTATATGTAGTCAGGAAACTAGATGTGTAATTTATGTCCCTAGAATGCCTGGAGGTGCTATTTGAATGTTGGGCCTCTGTATGTGGCCAGTCTGTGAAAAAGTCTCACACATGTGGTGTTGTCATACTCAAGACGAGTAGCAAAATGTGTTTTGGGGTGAAATTGCAAGTATTCATATGCTGTGTGTGAAAATACCTTCTTAATATGACAATTTTGTGTAAAACAAAAAATAATAGTTTCTTAATTTTCCCAAGAATTGTGGGAAAAAAATAAAACTTCATGATAACTCACCATGCCTCTTACTAAATACCTTGATTGTCTACTTTCCGAAAAGGGGTCATTGGGGGGGGGGGGGGTTTGTACTGTCCTGACATTTCAGGGCCTCAAGAAATAGATAGACAGATAGACAGTCAGTACATCAGAATTAATCAATTTTCCTGGTGCCTCCATGGCAGCATACCTGTGATAGAGCTCCGCCTCGACTCCTCCCTCAGGACTAGTGAATAGCATAAATTAAAGGCACAGTCCCTCCCCCAACATTCTCCTTTTTTTCCTCATACCTCTTGTGCTGGTGAAGAGTAGCAGTACGTCCATACCTCTGCCTTCGGCAGTGTCCGCCGGGTTTAGCCTTTCCCGTGCGCAGTCCCTGTTCTTGGGTCGCTCAATGCACTGATAAGACTAGGAACCCCTCTGTGGATCTGTGGGGTCTTCTTGCAGAGTTTCCTCACAGGAACGCAGTCTGCCACTTTCTATGATGAATCGCAGCGAGTCGCAGGAGGATCAGCTCACATTCTCAGGCCGGTTATTTTTATTTTTCTCCCCTTCTTCCTTTTTCTCTCTCTCTCTCTCTCTTTCCCTCCCATATAGATTTGCCTTGGATGTTGCTTTTCTTTTCCGTACAGAGCCCGCGGCGCCGGTAGCTACTGTGCATGCGCGTGCGCATGCGCAGTTGCCTGACCGCCCAGCGGCCATCTTGGGTACTGGAAAAAGTTCCAGTTTTGCCCTTTCTTTATTTTTTTATAGGTAGGAGGTGGTTTGGGATTAGCCCATCCACCTCCTTTTGTATTTAAAGGCTAGCAGCAGGGTCATGGCTGTCAGTATTGCCTCAGCCGTGCCCTGCGAGCCTCTTGCTGCCCTTCTCTTGGTAGGTGTCCTCTAAATAAATAATTAAAGGTTTAATTTATATATAGCAAGTAATAAAAAAAAAAAAAGACAAGATATATATATATATATATATATATATATATATATATGTAGCGGGGTCGTACCCCTTTTACTGGAAAAGACTACATCCCCCATAATCCCCCAGGCTCCCGGGCTGCTTGTTTCCGCCCGAGAGGCTGCTGGGGGAGGTTATAAAAAGGAAGAGCGGAGACCGCCTCTTCCTCTTGGGACACTTCCTCTTCTGAGGCCGGACAGGACTGGCCTGCCTCTGCTGACAGAGCTGGTGACGCGGAGAAGACAGCCAGCAGAGACACCTGTGCGGACCGGAGCTGAAGGCCTGAAGCCTGGGCCTTGCAGCCGATGGAGTGAGACTCTCACCCCTCAGAGTCCACAGCTGCGGAGCGGAGACTTCCCCTTACTGTCGGTCGGACGGAGCTGATGACCGGAGTTCAGGGCTGTGACTGAGGAGACCGGACGCCGCCATTGAAGAGACCAGAGCCACCATTGGAGGGACCGGAGCTGAGGACGGTACCCAAGGATTGGTGAGAGAGCCGAGAGGCTCATCCTGCATTGACACACACGTTTTATGCCTATTGAACTGCCTAGGCGCAATTTACCTCAGAGCAGCAATGTTACTTTTTGTGGATTACAAAGACACCATTTAAAGCTACATGTGCACCACCTCTACAGATTCATTGCCGGTGAAGAACACTGTACTAGTACAAGGACTGAGCTCTATTACTAGGGATCAGGCCTGGTCTATTAGGTAGGCGCAGATAGATTTATTGCACCTCAGGGGTGCATAGCAGACGGTCGCCACACCGGGCGCTCCGTTTCCCCACTGCCAGTTGTTACATATGTGTGTACATGTTAAAGTGCATATTGCAGGGACCTGCTAAAGTATTGTAAGTCATATGTTCAAACGCATGTTGCTATTTCTTTTCCTTACTGATAAAAAGTAAAGCCAGTTATTCTTATTTCAGCAGTCTGCTTGTGAGTTCATACCAATTACACTTAGAGTATAAGCTAAGTTTTATGTGCATAGGGACATACCCCTTTACTAACTGTGCCAGAGCGGGTAGAGCCAAATTGCCGGGGGTTGGTGGAGCTGTACTCAGGGACCCAAAACAAACCAGCGGCTCTCTTAACTGGGGGTAGCGCTACACGTGGGGGCTCGTAATCCGGGATCCTGAGTCAGCGGGAAAAGCCGCCAGAAGGTACCGGCATGGACCCAATAGAAGTGGGACGGTGGTCCGCAACATGGGCCGCTGACCCAGCCGCAGCAGCAGTCATTGAACTGCCAGGGATGTGGCAGAGAGAGGCAGTCAAGCAGCTCATAATGTCATTATCCCCATGCCAGAAGTCATGGATAATGGACATGAGAAATGATGCTGGGTACACATACGCCTTAATGGAATGGAAGGAAGAGACTCCAGAGCAGTTCAGGAGCCAAAGCATACAGGCACCGAATGGTCAGGCCTATCAAGTGCTGCATGCGCTGCCGCGCAAGGGAGAAGGTTCTCCTATGAAAGCCATTCTATCCCCAAAGAAGGAAGAGCAGAAGGGCGCGGAAAGTCCTGCGCAGACTACTCTTAGTGCAGAACTGTGTGCTGTCCTAGGGGAGATTGTGACTCAGTGCAGAAGAGACCCCGGGGATTACCCAATGTCGGGATACAGGAAACTCCGGATGTTTTCAGGGAGGACACCTGTACCCTCGGGAGAAGAGGGATTTGAAGAGTGGTTAGATGGTGCCACGCAGGCCCTAGAAGAATGGGAGGTCTCAGAAGGCAGAAAGAAACAAAGGATTGTTGAAAGCCTAAAAGGACCTGCCTTAGAGGCCATACGCAATCTGAAGATGAGTAAGAAGGATTGCACTGCCCAGGACTACATAGACATCCTGGAAGGTGTGTTTGGTGGGACAGAAAAAGTCACAGAACTTACCTATCAACTGGAACACTGTTACCAGAAGACAGGGGAGAAGCTGTCAGAGTACATGGGACGCATAGACAAGATCCTGCATAGGATTATCCTGAAGAAGGGGATAGATCCAGGGAAGGTAGATGAAGCCCGTGCCCAACAGGTGATGAGGGGAGCCCAACCCCTGGACCCTGTCGCACTAATTCTACGCACCCGCCAGGATGGGAAGAGCCTGGACTACCCTGACCTCATCCGAATGGTCAGAGAAGAAGAGGCCATGTTGGAAGAGAAACGGGAGAAGCAGGTGATGGGGTCTACAAGGCTTCCAGTGGCCACGGTCAGGTCGGCCTTAACCCCTGAAAGAGACACAGAGGTAGATGCCCTGAAGTTGCAGATGTCCCAGATGATGGAGATACTGACGTCTCTAGTGACGAAAGAGACGCCCAGTCCCAAGAAAGAAGCAAGCAGGAGGGAATTGTTTCCAGCTGTTCCAGCACCAGCATCCCCACCTGACTACGGTGAGATGATTTGCTTTAATTGTGGAGGAATTGGTCATATTGCAGCTGTATGTTCCAGCCCCAAGAAGAAGAAGGCAGAAAGCCGCCAGCCGGCGGGAAACGCCAAAGGGCCCCGGTGAAGGAGTCAACCGGGTGCCCATCACCTTCAGTGAGCTCCAAGAAGCACAACAGGAAGAGAAAGCGAGGAGACCAAACCCCTCGGAAGGAGCCCAGGGATCCCCAACCAAGGTGCACTCCAGAGAAAGGGGGCAAGACCCCTCCGGAGAGACACAGCACCCCCAAGCGTGAACTCTTCAAAGTGAGAGATAACAATATCCCTCAACGGGTTCGCACTCCCACTAAGAGGGAGAAAATTAATGCATACCAGGCTCAAGAAAGGAGCAAGTGCAAATCGAGTGCTGGTAAAGCAAAGAGTCCAAAGAAGAGGACAGCATCAACTAGGCCCTACCCAGAGGAGCTAGTTGGTCCATCTCCTACTGTACCCATCCAAGTGGAAGGAGTGTACACGAAGGCCCTTCTAGACACTGGAGCACAAGTGACCCTGTTGTACAGGGACTTCTATGACAGATACCTGAGTCATCTGCCTATACAGAAGATAGAAGAGTTGGAGATAAGGGGATTGGGAACTCAGAGTTTCCCCTATGATGGATACTTACCCATCAGATTGACGTTTGACCCATCCGTAGCTGGGAAGTCTGAAGTGTTCGACACCTTAGCAGTGGTGTGTCCCCGCCCACCAGGAACCAGCAAGACGTCCCTGATCATAGGGACGAACACGGACCTAGTCAGAAGGCTTCTGACCCCCTGGTGAAGAAAGAGAGTCTTTCAACTCCCAAGATCCACCCCATGCTGAAGGCAGCCTACCAGCGGTTGGTCCTAGAGCAGAAGACCCCAAGTGAGGGGATAGGAAGGGTATGGAGGCTTGGAAAAGAAGGAGCAGTGCTACAGCCTGGAGAGGTGACCTGCATGAGAGCCACGGTGAAACTTACCTGGGAGCAGCCTGGCCCCTTTGTAATGTTGGAACCCGACCCAATGGAGGGTCACTCAGGTCTGGAGGTGATACCAGAAGTAATCTCATTGAAGGACCTGAAGAAGGCAAGAGGAAGAGTCCCTGTCAGTGTGAGGAACCCCACGGAGAGGCCCGTGGAGATCCCTGCCAGGATGCTTCTGGGACAGGTGAGTCCTGCTGTCCCAGTTGGCTGGTCAGAAGTGAAGGGGACGGGTGAAGGAGAAGATGTTTGGAAGAAACTCTCCATGGAAAACCCAAACCTACCTGGAGCTTGGAAAGAGAGAGCCAAGGCCCAGCTGACCAGATGGGAGAAGATTTTCTCTAAAGATGAGTTTGATGTGGGGTGTGCGAGGAGTGCCACCCATCGAATCCGCATGCAAGAGGACAAGCCATTCAGAGAGAGAGTGAGGCGAGTCCCGCTAGCAGATCTGGAGGATCTGAGGGAGCAGCTTGCGGAACTGAAGAAGACGGGAGTGATTAGGGAGTCCAGAAGCCCCTATGCCTCCCCAATTGTGGTAGTCAGGAAGAAGAATGGGTCATTGAGGCTCTGCATTGACTACAGAACTCTCAACAGGAGGACCATTCCTGACCAGTACACCACGCCAAGGATAGAAGATGCCTTGCAGAGTTTATCTGGAGCTAAGTGGTTCAGTGTGATGGACCTCAAGAGTGGGTATTACCAAATCCCCATGCATCCAGAAGATAGAGAAAAGACTGCCTTCATAACCCCAGTGGGATTCTTTGAGTTCAACAGGATGCCCAGGGCCTATCTGGAGCTCCTGCTACGTTTCAACGCCTTATGGAAAGGACAGTTGGAGACATGAACCTCATAGAAGTCCTTGTGTACCTGGACGATGTCATTGTCTTTGGAAAGACTTTGGAAGAACATGAAGCCAGATTGGAGAAAGTACTGAAGAGGCTCAGTGAAGAGGGACTTAAACTTTCTCCAGAGAAGTGTCGGTTCTATCAGTCTTCTGTGAACTATCTGGGACACATAGTGTCTGAAAAAGGAGTGTCTACAGACCCTGAGAAGCTGGAGGCAGTTACTTCGTGGCCAAGGCCCACAACAGTTACAGAACTTCGGTCTTTCTTGGGGTTCTGCTCCTACTACCGCAGGTTTGTGGATGGATTTGCCCGCATTGCCAAACCCCTCAACGAGCTGCTGAAGACAGAAGGAGAGGAGGATGGAATGGGGCCTAGGAGGTCCAGTGAGTCGGTCAAAGACCAGTGGAATTCAAGGTGTGAAGAGGCTTTCAGAACCTTGAAGAGAAGTCTCACCACAGCCCCAGTTTTGGCCTACGCTGATCCCACTAGACCATATGAGCTACACGTTGATGCCAGCCATGAGGGCCTAGGTGGAGTACTCTACCAGGAGTATGAAGACCAGCTACGACCAGTGGCCTATGTGAGCCGGAGCCTGACCCCCTCCGAGAAGAACTATCCCACCCACAAGTTGGAGTTCTTAGCCCTCAAGTGGGCAGTTGTTGACAAACTGAGAGACTATTTGTATGGGGCCGAGTTTACTGTAAAGACAGATAACAACCCCTTGACCTATCTATTCACCACGCCAAGCTGGATGCAACTGGACACAGATGGTTGGCGGCGTTGTCTGGATTCAATTTCAGTCTCAAGTACAGACCAGGGGCTGGAAATAGGGATGCAGATGCCCTGTCCCGAAGATCCCATGTCATGGTCAATGACTGGGAAGACTGGACCCAAGTGGCACCAGATGGAGTGCGAGCCCTTTGTCAGGGGGCTGAACTCCAAGCCAGAGGAGGATCCAGAGCTGAAGAGATAGGAGTTACCACAGTGGGAGTCCCAAAGTGTTACTGTGGGGTAACTCAACTGGCAGAGGAGTGCCTACCGAAGCTGTCCAAGAAGGAGCTGAGGTGTGACCAATTGGAAGATCCCATGGGGAGATTGGTCCTGGAAGCCCTGGAAGACAAGAGTCCAGAGGGACTTCGCCTTCACCCTTCCAAAGAAGCTCGCCTACTGAGGAGAGAGTTGGACAAGTTACAGGTGCATCAGGGGGTGGTCTACCGAAGGGGCCCCTCTGATGGCCAGAAGACAAGTGGCAGTTGTTTCTCCCCAAGAAGCATCGAGAGACTGTGCTGATTGCCTTACATGACCAGCATGGTCACTTGGGAGCAGAGAGAACCTTCCAACTTGTCAGAGACCGGTTTTACTGGCCCTGCATGAGGGCCGAAGTGGAGGAGTATTGCCATTCCTGTGCAAGATGCATTCAGAGAAAGACTTTACCCCATCAAGCTGCCCCAATGGGCCACCTACAGAGTGAAGGCCCAATGGATCTGGTATGCATTGATTTTCTCTGCCTTGAACCCGATTTGAGCGGATTGGGAAATGTTCTGGTGGTAACCGACCATTTCACTCGTTATGCTCAGGCTTTTCCAACCAAGGACCAGAAGGCCTCTACAGTAGCCAAGGTACTTTTGGAGAAGTACTTTGTTCACTATGGACTGCCACAGAGAATCCATTCAGACCAAGGAAGGGACTTTGAGAGTCGCCTGATCAGGAAGCTACTAGATTCTCTGGGAGTAGAGAAGACTAGGACCACACCATATCACCCTCAAGGTGATGCCCAGCCTGAAAGGTTCAACAGGACCCTATTGAACATGTTGGGAACTTTGGAAACAGAGAAGAAGCAACACTGGAGTCAACACATATCAGCTCTGGTGCATGCCTACAATTGCACCACAAGTGATGTGACAGGTTTTTCCCCTTACCGGCTTATGTTTGGGAGAGAAGCAAGATTGCCAGTGGATTTGGCCTTCGGCATTTCCTTAGACCATGCCTCTGCTGCCTCCCACAAAGGATATGTGGACAGACTGAGGCGCAGTCTGAAGATAGCTTATGAGAAAGCTCAAGCGGCCTCTGACCAGAGGGGGGCCCGAAATAAGAGGAACTTTGATTTGAAAGTTAGAGTACAGGACCTACAGCCTGGGGACCGTGTACTGTTACGGAATCTAGGGATCCCTGGAAAACACAAGATTGCTGATAGATGGAGATCAGAGCCATATATAATTTGTAGGAAACTTCCAGGATTGCCTGTCTACAAGTTGAAGCCAGAAGGAAGAGTGGGGCCTTTGAAGACCTGGCATAGGAATCACTTGCTCCCACTCACTGAAGCAGTCAGAATGCCTCCAGCAAGAGACGTACCTGAATCTGTTTCCATTCTGGATACCCCCAGGCCTAACACTAGGTCTCAGACGTCCCAAGTTAGGGGTGGTGAGGACCCCCAACCTGAAGAAGAAAGAGGAGAACTTGAATGGCTATGGCCTTCCTCAACTCCAGGAAATTCTGCCATAGATCTTCCACCTACTGAAGATGTGGAAGATAACACATTGAACCCAGAAGCCACAGAGTTTGTGCCATTCAGTGATGTGCCTGAGTGCTGGGAAGATATCCCTGGTGTCTACCCAGAACAAGAAGTAGATGTTCCAGAACCAGAGATGTTGCCAGAATGTGTTCCTGAAGAAGTTTCAAGAGAACAGAGAGCTCGCAGAGTTGTGAAGCCTCCCAAGAAGTTAACTTACCCCAAGATGGGAGAAAGTTCAGAGGACTTTGTTACTACAGCAAGGAGAAGTGCTGAAAGCCCTGACCCTTCCGCTGTTCATTTAGTGGAGGGCAACCCCAGCTCACTCTCTGGCACAGTTAAACAGGTCGCCCACACTGAAGTGACCTGTAGACAGGACAGCTCCCCATCGTATGCCAATTGGTGGGAAGCTCCTCTGTCCAAATTATGTGAAAATGTTGTTCCCGAGAAAGTTTGTAGTTTGAACACTGTCTTTGGGGACCAAAGATTCAAAGTGGGGGGAGTGTGTAGCGGGGTCGTACCCCTTTTACTGGAAAAGACTACATCCCCCATAATCCCCCAGGCTCCCGGGCTGCTTGTTTCCGCCCGAGAGGCTGCTGGGGGAGGTTATAAAAAGGAAGAGCGGAGACCGCCTCTTCCTCTTGGGACACTTCCTCTTCTGAGGCCGGACAGGACTGGCCTGCCTCTGCTGACAGAGCTGGTGACGCGGAGAAGACAGCCAGCAGAGACACCTGTGCGGACCGGAGCTGAAGGCCTGAAGCCTGGGCCTTGCAGCCGATGGAGTGAGACTCTCACCCCTCAGAGTCCACAGCTGCGGAGCGGAGACTTCCCCTTACTGTCGGTCGGACGGAGCTGATGACCGGAGTTCAGGGCTGTGACTGAGGAGACCGGACGCCGCCATTGAAGAGACCAGAGCCACCATTGGAGGGACCGGAGCTGAGGACGGTACCCAAGGATTGGTGAGAGAGCCGAGAGGCTCATCCTGCATTGACACACACGTTTTATGCCTATTGAACTGCCTAGGCGCAATTTACCTCAGAGCAGCAATGTTACTTTTTGTGGATTACAAAGACACCATTTAAAGCTACATGTGCACCACCTCTACAGATTCATTGCCGGTGAAGAACACTGTACTAGTACAAGGACTGAGCTCTATTACTAGGGATCAGGCCTGGTCCATTAGGTAGGCGCAGATAGATTTATTGCACCTCAGGGGTGCATAGCAGACGGTCGCCACACCGGGCGCTCCGTTTCCCCACTGCCAGTTGTTACATATGTGTGTACATGTTAAAGTGCATATTGCAGGGACCTGCTAAAGTATTGTAAGTCATATGTTCAAACGCATGTTGCTATTTCTTTTCCTTACTGATAAAAAGTAAAGCCAGTTATTCTTATTTCAGCAGTCTGCTTGTGAGTTAATACCAATTACACTTAGAGTATAAGCTAAGTTTTATGTGCATAGGGACATACCCCTTTACTAACTGTGCCAGAGCGGGTAGAGCCAAATTGCCGGGGGTTGGTGGAGCTGTACTCAGGGACCCAAAACAAACCAGCGGCTCTCTTAACTGGGGGTAGCGCTACATATATAATATACTTTTTTTGGGTATACATGGGAAGTCTCTGTCTGTGTATGTGTGTGTATATATATATATATATGTGTATATATGTGTATGTATATGTATATGATAAAAAAAAAAGGGGGGGAAGGGGGGCGGGATGGGCGCATGTGTATATGGGTATATAAGCTCATGTATGCAAGTACATGTTGTATGTAGGTATTCATGTATACGCTTAAATCTACATAGTCCTTTTTTCTCTCTCTCTCTTCTCCTATCTTACTATATTTCCGCAGCTGATCCTTCTGCCCAACCGCGCTATGAGTTATTCATCCCGTAACAAAGATCCTCCTACTTCCATTAGGTATGAGACCAACTGTACGTAAGTAAAAAAAAAAAAAGTGCACTGCATGAATCTAACATAGATTCCTTGCATCGTAGCCCTGCCCACTCCAAGAGCACCAGAAAATCTTCAAGACACCGCGACAACGATGACAGCCCAGACCGCAGGTCCCGTTCTTCTCATCATGGGTCCCGGTCCTCACGCCATGAATCAGAGAGGTCAAGATCCAGAAGACGAGACCGGTCTCCTTCTCCTAGAAGTTGCGCAAAGAAGAAGTGCTGGACATGTGGGGCTACGCCACTACCGGGCAAACTGGTCTGTAAAGACTGCTTCAGGGACTATGCGGCCAACCGCGAGCTCGAGAGTCAGCAGGTTGTGGATCTGCTTAAGCGGACAATGAAGGACTCATTCTCTGAGCTAGCAGCCTTAGTCCCCGCTCAGCCAGTCCCTCGGACATCCCAGGCACGGGAGACGGATCCTGATGCCCCCAGCCCTTCGGCAGTCAGTACCTCCCCGTCGCCGTCAGGCCGGCTGGCTGAGAAATTACCACCTGAAGACCCCTCAGGGGACTCTTCAGAGGAATCAGAGCCGTCTGGGTTCAGCTATGCCCTGGTCCCACCATTCATCCAAGCAGTCAAGACTGCGATCGCCTGGGAGGATGCAGAGGAACCACCTCAAAGATCCAGGAGTTACTTCCCATTCCTCAAAAGGAGACCGATTCTCTTCCCTCTGATGGGTGAGATCACTGAAGTCATTCAAAATGAGTGGTTAAAGACCGATAAAAAGCTTTCCGTGGGCCGGCTCAATAAGCTTTACCCTTTACCGGAGACCGAAACGCAGTCGCTGAACTCCATGCCGGTAGTAGACGCGGCCGTGGTACGATTAGCGAAGAATGTCACCCTCCCAATGGAGGATTCCGCTTCCGTTAAAGACCCTCTAGATAGACGGATCGATCTGGATCTTAAGAGGAGCTACTTGGCCGCAGGAGTCGCCTGTAAACCGGCCATTGCCCTCACTTCCGTGGCAAACGCCATCAGGACCTGGACAGACAACATCGAAACGGCCTTACGACAAGATGTCCCCAAGGAAGACATAATAAAGGCCCTGGAGGAGCTTAGACTATCGGCAGATTTTGTCGGAGAAGCGGCCATTGACACCATCAGGTGCTCAGCCCGATCTATGCTACATTCTGTGATGGCAAAGAGAGCCTTGTGGCTGAAGCCCTGGACGGCTGATCTGGCTTCCAAGCAAAATTGGTGTAAGATCCCATTCGATGGGAAAGCACTATTCGGGGACAAGTTGGATAAGGCTATCTCCAGGGTGACAGGGGGGAAATCCGGTATGCTCCCCCAGGACAGAAGGGTGCGAGGACCCAGAGGAGGTTCGTCTAGGATCCGCCAGTCGAACGCCAGGGACTTCAGACAGTCAAGGCACTTTAGAGACAACAGAAGGCCTTGGAAAGGCACCCAAGCATCTTTTCTGAATAGGAAAAATAAAACCCTTAGGACTCCACAGGAGCAGAAGCAGTCCTTTTGACGCCAGATTAGTCCAGAAACCACCGGTAGGAGCCAGACTAAGGTCCTTTGTCCCAGTCTGGGCTACCCATTGCCAGGACCCCTGGGTTTTGTCAACAATCCAGTGGGGACACTTTTGGAATTTTTCTCATCCTCCACCTCCCATATCTTTCAAGAGAACCGAGATTCCATCCTCTCCGTCAAAGGCTCAGGCCCTAATACAGTTCATAACATCCCTCCAGCTCCAGGAGGCGGCTGTGCCGGTTCCCTTGTCAGAGCGCTTCACAGGCTTCTACTCCACCCTGTTCCTAGTGCCCAAGAAGACCGGCGGGTGGAGGCCAGTGATAGACCTGAAGAAGCTCAATTTGTACATCAGCACCGAAAGCTTCAAAATGGAGTCCAAGCAGTCCAGCCGATGGATTGGATGATCTCGGTCGACCTACAGGATGCATACCTGCATGTTCCAATTCTTCCTGCATTCCAGAAATACCTAAGGTTTGCAGTGGGGCAAACCCACCTACAGTTTCAAGCCCTGCCCTTCGGGCTGTGCACCTCTCCCAGGGTATTCACCAAAGTATTGATATCCGCTCTGGCCCCCTTACGGGAGAAGGGCCTGAGGATATACCACTATTTAGACGACATCCTCCTGCTAGCCAGCAGTCCGGATCAGTTGGTATATCACCGGGAGATCCTTCTACAGTCCCTAAGAAGACTGGGATGGCTGATAAATTTGGACAAAAGTCAACTAACACCAACTCAGCAGATGATCTATCTGGGTGCGATGTTCGACACTCAGGAAGGGACAGTGTCGTTACCTCCTTCGAAGGCAAGGATCATCATCCGCAGAATGCTCAAGACCATCCAGAGCCAGTATCTGACGGCATCACAATGCCTGAGTCTCATTGGCACAATGTCCTCCTGCATTCCCCTGACTCCTTGGACCCATTGGCACCTGAGATATTTTCAGACAGGTTTCCTGGCTCAGTGGAAGAGACAGCGACTCTCTCAGACAATCCTGCTGACGGGAGTGATGCGCAGGAGTCTGCGCTGGTGGACAATCCCAGAGAACCTCTCAAAGCCTCGTCACCTGGGCTCTCTCTCCTGGATCACGGTTACATCCGACGCAAGCGGGCAAGGCTGGGGGGCCCATTGTGGGGAAACCAGGATTCAAGGGAGATGGTCATGTCCTACCCGGGGAGTGGTATCCAACATCTTGGAAATGAGGGCAGCATTCTTGGCACTGACTACCTTGACATCTCAAGTCAGAGGGCAGAGAATACTCCTACGCCTGGACAACAGGGCGGCGGTCGCATATCTGCAGAAGCAGGGAGGCACGCGCAGCAGATCTCTCCTCAGAGAGGTAGAGCCGATCATGCTCTGGGCGGAAAAGAACCTCCTGGACCTCAGAGCAATGTATCTTCCGGGCAAGCTAAACACGGAAGCAGACTCGCTATCAAGGAACTTCCAAGACATCAACGAGTGGGCCCTCCATCCCCAGGTCTTCCATCAGATCTCCAATCTATGGGATCCCCCTCAGGTAGATCTATTTGCCACTCCGGAGAATGCAAAACTGGACAGATTTTTCTCTCGCCTACCACACACTCAAGCCGAGGCAGTGGATGCCCTGACGTGCTCCTGGAGGTTCACAACAGCATATGCCTTCCCTCCCCGGCCATTAATATTCAAGTTCCTCCTGAGGGTCCTCAGAGAATCAGTTCAAGTGCTGGCGGTACTCCCGTATTGGCCAAAGAGACCCTGGTTTCCTCTAGCCATGCGTCTCAGCGTGAGCCCTCTAATCAGGATCCCTCCTTTCCCTCAACTTCTGTCGCAGGGCAACCTAGTTCATCCAAACCCACAGAAATTAGATCTTCGAATTTGGAAGTTGAGAGGCGAAGGTTTGAAGCCTTAGGATGTTCCCCAGAGGTTATATCAACACTGCTGAGGGCCAGAAAGCCGGCAACTAACGCTATCTATTCAAGAATCTGGAACAAGTTCTTGTCTTTTGCTACGGATAATGGCTTTGACCCAATCCTTCCCTCCACGTCCAATATTTTGGGCTTCCTTCAGACAGGTCTCGACCTGGGACTTGGTCTGAGTTCTCTCAAAGTGCAGGTAGCAGCAATTTCTGCAGCAACAAATAGAAGATGGGCAGAGGATCCTTTGGTGGTCACCTTCCTCAGGGGGGTACTAAAAATTCGCCCTCCTGTCGGATGGTCATTTCCTAAGTGGGATTTGTCCCTAGTCCTTGAGGTCCTATCTGGCCATCCATTTGCTCCAGTAGAACAAGTGGCAATCTGGAACCTATCACTGAAAACTGCCTTCCTTCTAGCCATCACATCTGGCCGAAGAGTTTCAGAACTACACTCTTTAGGGATAGGTGACGACCATATCTCCTTTTTCCCAGACAGAGTAGAACTTCGTCCCCTTAGGGGCTTCACGCCTAAAGTCACTACCACAAGCCACATGGCAGAACCCTGGGCACTACCAGTATTCACAAATGCAGATTCAGAGTCTTGTCACGAGCTAGACATCTCCAGAGTGCTCAGGGCTTACCTAGAAGCCACCGGACCCTTCAGAGACTCCGAGAGACTTTTTGTGGTACCTTTCGGTAAATACAGGGGGAAAGAAGCTTCCATCAGAACTCTGGCATCTTGGGTCGTAAAGCTGATTCAGAAGGCCTACAGGGTGAAGAATATGGAACCTCCTTCCCGAGTGAATGCTCATTCCACAAGGGCAGTCTCAGCTTCCTGGGCAGCAAGGGCTAATGTTTCGTTGGAGACGGTTTGCAGGGCCGCCACCTGGTCTTCTCGCCATACTTTTCTCAGGCACTACCATATCGATCCAGGAGCTCTCACAACTGTTGAGTTCGGAAGGAGGGCAGTCCAGGCTGCAATGTCCTTTTCTGATTAAACACTTAGCAAGCATTATCCCACCCTTGTCAGCTAGTTATTTATCACAGGTATGCTGCCATGGAGGCACCAGGAAAACGGAAAATTGTATCATACTTACCGTAATTTTCCTTTCCTGGTGCCTATCCATGGCAGCATACGCTCCCACCCTCGGTATGCTATATTACAGAGAATGTTGGGGGAGGGACTGTGCCTTTAATTTATGCTATTCACTAGTCCTGAGGAAGGAGTCGAGGCGGAGCTCTATCACAGGTATGCTGCCATGGATATCGATATCACATCGATGATACGTAGCATAGCTTGTAGACTTTGGGGTATTTTTACCAAAGATATGTAGCAATATAAATTTTGACCCACATTTATAAAGAAAAAAACAGGTTTTTTTTTTTTAAATGTTTGCTTTTTTTCGGTTCTTTTGCAAAAAAAAAAAAAAAAACAGCAGTGAATAAATACAACTAAAAGAAAGCTCTATTTGTGTGAAAAAAAATCATAAAAATGTTGTTTGGGTAGAGTGTAGCAGAGTAATTGTCATTCAAAGTGTAAGAGCAGGGAAAGCTGAAAATTGGCCTGGGCAGGAAGGCGGTAAAAGTGCCCTGTATTGAAGTGGTTAAAAATGTTCCTTGCACGTGAATAGGTATTCTACAAAGTGACAATTCACTACATTCACTAAGCTCTGGGGTAAGTTCTCTTGCAAAGTTAACAGCCTATTTGCCTTTAGTAAATCAACACCATTGTGTAGTTTTCCTCTTCGTGGCCATGGCGGTTGGCGCCTCCCTATGGCTCCTCTTGCCCAGGACACAGTGACCCATCGGGGCCCGAGCCAGCTCCAGTGTCAGCGTGGTAACGCTGCTATACCGTCATAGGGAATATAGCATTTTTTCTAACACTGTGAATAAATCACCAGTGTTTTTATTGGTCATTGACTGTGGATCATTGCAGCTATTTCTACATTTAGTTCATATCAAGCCACTGAGCACTGTGTCAGCCTTTGTTGTTCTCAGTTTTTTAGCATTCAATCCTAAGTTACTGGACAGCAGCACAGTTGCGCTGTGGCTGCATCCTTGTGCTTTTTGCTGCATACATACTCCAAAGTGGTGGATTTACAGCCAGTAGGGCCTGGAACTCAGCTCTTATTATTCAATTTTGGTCAAAGCTGCACAGATTGTTTTTATTTACAGACATCCCTTATCTGCATAGGAAACTTTTTGGGAAAGTTGAACTTTGCCTTTAAAGTCACTCCCATTTACATGTGCGTACTCCACACCATTAACCTTTTTTTCTCATCAACTCTGTCACAAGGAAACATGTGTAAAGGGAATGTGAAGGCTACCCATACTGACTACTCCTCTTGAAAATTCTAGCTTCCTAGCTTCTTACTAATTCCATGGCTTCAATATTTTCTCAGTCATCAACTTGGAACAACTTTTCAGATCAGGAGTTTGGAGTTTAAGATGACTTTCCTGATTGCTTGCTGTTCTGGGTCAGTGGCTCTGAATGTGTTTAAAATAGAACTACAAGCAAAACTTTTTTTATTAATTTTGAAGAAGGGAGTAAGGGAGGGTTATATTCACTGTCAGTTTTTTTGCCATCTCTGTCCCATTGGGGATATTTTCCTTTTCCTCCTGTCTCATAACCAAAACAGGAAGTGAGAGGAAATCCCTGAAAATTAAAGGGAACTCACTGGGTTCCCACAGGTCATTAAAACAGAAGATTTCTCCTCTATTACTTTTTTGGGGACAACTTTTGCTTTCACTTTTGATGATATGGGTAAACAGGATAAATATGAATCTTCCTAACAAAAGCAAAAGTAGCAAAAAAACAAAAAAAAAAACCTAATGGGTGTTCTAATCCTTCTCCACTCTGTCCAAAAAAAGAAATACAAGTTTTGCTTTTATACCTAAAGCCAGAGACGGTCAGGCATCTAACATATTTAGAAAGAGGTCAGCATCTACATATTGCGCAGGTTTCCTTTAAAAAGAAGTATGAAGGCCACAGTTGCTAAGCTCCTCTTGGAAATACAACTTGCCCGGCTGTCTCTGGCATTGTTGCTTTCTAAGTCACTGAGCCGAAACAAGTGCTTAGTTCAGGCAAGTCAGAGTGAAGTGGGATCTGATTTGATTAATTGTTCCAAGTCAGCAACAGCTTGACAGCCGGGCAACTGGAATCCATACTTCCTCAATGACAGTATCCATACCTTCTCAGTACAGGTTCCTTATGCATGTTTTTGCCCCGCAAGCGTAAGATGAAAGCATGACCCATTCAGGGTCCTCCAGACACGGCAGAATTAAAAGTATATACTATATACAAAAAAATAAAATCGTCTTCCAGTCTGAGTATCTGACATTTAATTCTGACTAAATCTTATATGCTTCTGTCACAAGAGGACAGAAGAATGTATGAACACTCTTTAGAACATGAAAGTATTTTTGGCTTGGGCAGCATACAGTGACAGTGATTAAATGCTTCAATGCTGCCACATTGTTATTTTGTGCTTCGAATGCTGCCAAGTTGTATTGCCTAAGGTATGTTCTCTCATTAGGATTATAAAGTTATCATCTGCGACTGACTATAAGCTTTGCAGTTAAAGGCAGAACTCTGGACAGTGTTGGGGAAAGTTAGAACATCTGTTATTTTCTATTGCTGTATGTGCCCCATTGGGCAGCCCAGTGGCCTAGTGGTTAGGACTTATGTCTTGCAGCACTTGGGTGGTCGATTTGAGTCCCAACCAGGACACTACCATGTTCTCCTAGTGTTTGTGTGGGTTTCCTCTCATACTTCAAAAGCATGGTAAGTTAATTGTCTCCTGTCTAAATTGATCCCAATATGTGTATGTGCTGTATGAATATGAGATAGAGCCCTTGTAAACTCCTTGAGGGCAGGGACTGATGTAGAATGTACAAAGGTGATTTATAAATACCTGTAATAAATAAATACAGTACATTTCCCCTTACTTGAAGTTCCAGAGAGGGCAAATCCCACATTTCACAATTGTCACCATCTTTTCTTTTTTCTTCTAATGGCACAGCTGAAAAATAATGTGTGGATTTTCCTAGCAGAGCTCTGTGGGTTGAGGTGACAGTTGGAGACTACTTCTATACTCATGAACATGTGGACTAGTTAGAAGCTTCAGGCCAGTCACTGGGGTTAACGCTGGTGAACATAGTACACTTGGTGTAGTTGTCAAGAACAGTGACTCCTGCTCAGCAGGACACAGTACAGAAAATATGTACACTGATGAAATCAAAGGAAAGACTGGCAGCAAAGATAAGATAGAGTGTTTTGGCAGCAGAATTGCATGGCTTTCTTGGATTGTATAATAATCACCATAGGGGCAAGTTTAGGTGTGAGACCATCTTATTGGTTTCTGCTGAAGAAGAAACTTCAAAGCTGTCTGTAGCAACACAATCCCACTTGCAGAGTTTTCCAGTTTCCAGGGGAGAAGAAAGCAATTTAGCTGCCTTGGCCAAACCCAAGACAGCAGATGTTTGCAGGGAGAATGACACCACTCTTGAACCCATAATGGAGGAGCAGCAGCAAGACCTTATTAATCGTGAGCATAGACTGTGCCAAAAGCAAGAAGTAGAGTGGGCCAAAGAAATCTCCTAGGAACCAGCTACAAAAGCAGCTGCAGGTTAGCAGTAAGCTAAAACTGTAGGAACATCTGTTCCAATTGGTTTCCCTGCCTGTTATCACCTCACTCTATGCTATAAAATGAGAGTAGAAACTGAAGTTTGTGCATTTAGAATGGGCCATGTGCTCCAGTTACAGAAAGATCCATCCTGTCACAGAATCTTTCATCAGGGGCACTTTATTTCTGCACTTGTGCTAAAGAATCTCCATACATTTCAATGGGCAGGCCTTCTACTATTAAGGCGTATAAATGGCAGTTATTCATAGGAATGAAAGGACATTCTTTTTCATATGTGTAGAAGAAATATAGGCCATGTTGGGAGACTCTGCAGTAGTGGTTCTCAACAGCAGGGCCGGTACAAGGCAGGGGCGGAAGGGGCACGTGCCCTGGGCGCTACCATTTGCTATAGGAGGGGGGGCGCAGCCTGCAGGTGAAGTTCTGCCACGGCCGCCGCCGCGCCAGTGTCTACAAGTCATCTATGTCAGCGCCCAGCGGCACTGTACAAACTGTGTGTGCAGAGTGTGTGCGCTCCTGCATCCTCCCTTCCATCAGCTTCACTGTTTAATGTCCCCTAGTACCCCTACGAAGGAGTCATGTAGTCCCTTCCAGCGGCGTGATGTCACTCATGGCCGGAGAGAAGGTGGGAGGACTCAGAGGAGCGCAGGGAGCTGTGTCAGACTGTCGGACTCGGCGCTGTGACCTAGAGGAGCCGAGGAGCTGCTGCCTGGCTCAAGCTGGAAGGAAGCTAAGGTAGAACATTTGGAAACTGGATTGCAGTGTGACAGACAGTGTGCTACGGTCCAGACTCAACTTGTGTAAAAGTAAGCAGAAACAAATTAATAAATGTCTGGATTGGGGGAGGGGAGGAGGACCACCACTGCTGTTTAATTTCCACTGTGACAGATGGGGAAGTGGTGTGGTGTGTACAGTGTGTGCACCCTCTCCTGCATGGATTTTGGCTGGAAGAGGAGAGCTGCCTTGTAGTAGAAGTGTGCTGTGTGTGCGGTGTACTGTGATGTCCAGATAGGCATAGCTGTATCATACAGAGAAGAGGAGGAAGGGGGCGGGGACTGTGCACAGAGGAAGCTGCTCCTGGGACTGGCAGGCTGCATGGACATCGGAGGACAACATGCTGAACCTGTGAGTATCATTTGGGACAGAGGAAAACTCTGTACTGGAATCTGGGGGGGGGGGGGGGGGGATCTTTGTGGGAGAACAGCCTTGTAGAGTGGAGTGGCGCTCTGTACTGGAATCTGGGTGGGAGGAGAGCTGCACTCTGCACCCACCCCAGTCTGCACCCACCCCAGTCCTGCCCTCTGCACCCACCTCAGTCTGCACCCACCCCAGTCCTGCCCTCTGCACCCACCTCAGTCTGCACCCACCTCAGTCCTGCACTCTGCACCCAACCCCCTCTGCACCCACCTCAGTCCTGCACCCACCTCAGTCCTGCACTCTGCACCCACCTCAGTCTGCACCCACCTCAGTCCTGCACTCTGCACCCACCTCAGTCCTGCACCCACCTCAGTCCTGCACTCTGCACCCACCTCAGTCCTGCTTTCTGCACCCACCCCACTCTGCACCCACCTCAGTCCTGCACCCACCTCAGTCCTGCGCTCTGCACCCACCCCAGTCTGCACCCACCCCAGTCTGCACCCACCCCAGTCCTGCCCTCTGCACCCACCTCTCTCTGCACCCACCCCAGTCTGCACCCACCCCAGTCTGCACCCACCTCAGTCTGCACCCACCCCAGTCCTGCCCTCTGCACCCACCTCTCTCTGCACCCACCTCAGTCCTGCACCCACCTCAGTCTGCACCCACCTCAGTCCTGCACTCTGCACCCAACCCCCTCTGCACCCACCTCAGTCCTGCACCCCCCTCAGTCCTGCACTCTGCACCTACCTCAGTCTGCACCCACCTCCGTCCTGCACTCTGCACCCTCCTCAGTCCTGCACCCACCTCAGTCCTGCACTCTGCACCCACCTCACTCTGCACCCACCTCAGTCCTGCATTCTGCACCCACCCCACTCTGCACCCACCTCAGTCCTGCACCCACCTCAGTCCTGCGCTCTGCACCCACCTCACTCTGCACCCACCTCAGTCCTGCACTCTGCACCCACCTCACTCTGCACCCACCTCAGTCCTGCACTCTGCACCCACCCACTCTGCACCCACCTCAGTCCTGCACCCACCTCAGTCCTGCACTCTGCACCCACCTCACTCTGCACCCACCTCAGTCCTGCACTCTGCACCCACCTCACTCTGCACCCACCTCAGTCCTGCACTCTGCACCCACCTCAGTCCTGCACTTTGCACCCACCTCAGTCCTCTGCACCCACCTCAGTCCTGTACTCTGCACCCACCCCGCTCTGCACCCACCTCACTCTGCACCCACCTCGCTCTAGAATCCAATTAGTGAACAGTAATGATGTTCTGTAACTGCTAGCAACTAATCTGTGAGGCTGAGCTGTAATGATGTGTTGTAATCTCTGGCAGCCAATCACAATCACTGCCTGATCTGCTGCAGTAAAATCATTTTAAGTCTAGCTGGGGTGGGGCCTAATAAAAATCTTTGCCCAGGGTCCAATCAATATTAAAGACGGCCCTGGCTGTATGACAGGTGGGAGTATATGTAATGCAGCATGGACAGGGGTCAGCAAGGTGTCCTCACACGGACACTGGTCCGTGTACAGTGCTTGCATTGTCCACTGCCGCCACTGACTTCTTTTACATTTTTTATAAAGCTTCTTTCACACTGGGGTGGCGGGTCCATTAGTGGTAAAGCGCTGCCAGTTTTAGCGGCGCTTTACCACTATTTAAGAGGTACTTTTTGGCCGCTAGCAGGAAACTTTTAAACCCCAAGAAGGGGTTAAAAGCGCCCATGTTGCTAGCCGGAGGTGGTTGAGGGGAGGTTAATTACAATGGTAATGATATTTCTGTAATATACAGAGGGGGGTTAATGTGTTGCCACATTGGTGACTGATGCATTAGTGACCTGTGGCAGTTAATCCCTTTGTGCTGCATTGGTGGCACCAGTGTTAGTGTTAATGCATCTGTGACCAATGGCAATACATTAACCACTTAAGGACGGCCATACGCACGTTGACAGAATGGCGCGGACAGGCAGATGGGCGTACAGGTACGTCCCCTTTAATTTGCCACCGTGTGGCCGGGGGGGGGGGGGCGCAGTTTTGCCATCTTCGCCCTGGGCACCAAATGGCCTTGTCCCAGCACTGCTCAACAGTCCACACAGCGTAAATCTTGACGGAAGCAATGACAGTTGAGTATAAAACTTAGAAGACTTGTTATCAGGAATGGATTTCAATAAATATCAACTGTACAAAATATAAACGTATCCTTTAAAATAATATAGTGTACACACATACTAAAAAGAACGCTGAAATTAGTGAGCTGTGAACAACAGTATTTTATTTTATTTTTTTAGACAGTATCCTAAATATATTCCGCAAGCTCTTCCAGGTGGATGTCCAGGCCTCAGAACACACTGACCTATGTCAAAAAGTCGTTCAGGGGGGCCTGTGAGTTTTGAGCCTTTCCTTTTGTTCTTTTGGGTTCTTTTAGGGCTTGTTGAACATTATTTTCTGTGTCGAACACCCCTTATGGGATTACTTTTGGTCATTCCATTTGTTGAAGAATCTTGAGAAAAGTATTTTACATATAAGTTGAAAGTCCTGTTTTTTAGGTGGCATTCCAGTTCAGGGTACTGCTTAGGCACAACTGATAGTTCTAGATGTTCCCTATACCATAGCAAATATTCACTATTTGAGTTCAGGTCAACCTTAAAAACAAGTCATAGTTCAAGTTTCATAGTCCAACGCCATAATCCTATCCCATTTTTTTTCATACATGGATAACTGTTGTGCGAGTCTTCAAAATATTGTAAATCCCTTTTATAAATCACAAGTAGCTGTTGTTTCTCCCTATGCAAAAAAATGTCCCTATGTCTACCATTCACAGTGCAGCAAAAGAAGTGTTTAAGTGACATTGAACTCTCTGGAGGCTAACATTTCTAAGAATACAACGTGATCTCTGTGAATTGAAGAAGCAGTTAACTGAACATTAAACCTAGCTGTGACTGCTAGTACATATAAACACAACTGTATAACTGGGCCATGTTGGGACTTGGAAAAAAGGGGTGGGGTGTGGGGGACAGTGAAATGGAAGGAATGCAAGAATAAGTATTGTATGGGGGGGCTGAGGGAGGGCAGGGGTGCTTCTGAGGCTAAATTAAATTCTGTGAGGTCACATGCTCATCCTGCTTTCATCTGTTTTTCGGTTCCCCTTTTTTAAAGAACAAGGAAACCCATTCATAGTCCGGCATCTGAGTTGGCGGGACACACGGCCCCCGGCTCCTTCTTCTTGCTTTTTAATGGCGTTGTTCTCACTGACAGGGCCACGAAGGAAATAAATATGGAAAAAAAAAAATATGTGGCGCATGATTCCATGAGTGATTCAGACATTGGCCTGAAGGAGCAGGACAAATGGAGATGCCAGGGATGATTATTCATACTAATAGAGGTCAGAGTTGTGGTAGAGTGGTGATATAGCCATGAAGTGACCTGTGAACCGCAGTCCATCACCTGCTTGTGTGTCACTTTTCATCATCAGAAAAATATGACTTTTGCTGCTGCCTCATGTCTTTGTCAGTGCAACTGAAGGTTTATTTAATAGTAAGCGCCCAACGAGCCCATGTTCATAGTAAACAATTTTTTTAAATTAGTGTGGTGTTTAGTGCATAGTAGAAATTAGTGCAGTGTAGAGATGAGTGAAAATACAGGGAAGTTGCTTTGCATTTTTAACATTTGTATTAGTTGCGGGATTGTAAAGCTTTAATCTATTTTAGATTCTTATTTAACCACTTCAGCCCCAGGAAGGTTTTACTCCTACATGACCAGCCATTTTTTGCGATACGGCACAAAGTTGCTTTAACTGACAATTGCACAGTCATGCGATGTTGTATCCAAACAAAATTGATGTCCTTTTTTCCCACAAATAGAGTTTTCTTTTGGTGCTATTTGATCTTCTCTACGGTTTTTATTTTTTGCGCTATCAACAGAAAAAAACAACATATTTTTTACATATTTTTTACATTGAAAAAATATATATTTTTGAAAAAAATATATATTTTTGAAAAAATATATATTTTTGAAAAAATATATATATTTTTTGAAAAAAAATATATATTTTTTACT